>CM046876.1:602079369-603455512 GCA_025667525.1 Glebionis coronaria | reverse complement strand
CGTTTTGAAAATTCCTAAACTATAACTTTTGGTGTCGTAAGAAATTGTCCAAGCACACAACTATCCTGCATGGCTCCGGTAAGGTTTATTTTTGTATTCATGATATTGATGTATACTTTTGAGTTGAAGTATATATGTGGGTATTTATTACTTAGCTATTGAACTACTATATGTAAACGTTGGAATTATACGTGGAGTACCCGATACCGTAATTCTTGTATTACTTATGCATGAGCATCATATTATCGCATTTTGGGCATGTGTACCACCTTTGCATTGCATTTGCATGCATGTATTTATAAATATTGAATAGTAATCTTACGTACCCTCCAAAATTCTCTGTTATTGCAGGAATGGCCGAGGTACCGCCTAACGGAAATGGAGACGATTACGTCGTAGGACATGAAGGGGGAAATGTTGGAACAACTGCTGAAGGACAAGCTGAGACGAACCATGTGCAAGCCCAGGACCTCGACCAAAGGAGAACTACTTGCCCCAGGCCTATTCGTACTTCTCATCTGGTTGGTATGCCAGGTATCCCTAGAAGATCCGAAGCTGCAGCGAGCGCAAATTTTCTTCATCAGGGCATCTCAAGAGTTATCTGCCCCGGACCAAGAGCTTATCGTGACGTACCGCGTGTTGTGAGAAGATTGGATGAATCAATGTGCGAGCGGTACATAGTGGAAACCAGGGTAATCAAGAGGTTTGATAAGAATGAGAGGGCACACCAAAGGTTATTGGCAAGAGCTTCAAGGATTGAGTTTGATGGAAATGCAAACAAGAGTGATATCAACAGTCTGAGATCGATGATAGCGAACCTGAGTGCCAGTCTTGAGCAGGTTAGGGAAGATCAAGCGAGATTGACTAGGATGCAAAGTTGGGAGCATCGAGTGAGAGCATCCTTGCCCCCAGATTGGAGATTTGTAGACGACTTGGAAATGGAGGCTAATTGTTTTATGGTCCAGCCACCTGCCAGAGGTGTCTGTATCACTGTAGGAAATCAGGTAGCAGTTGAGTGTGGGTCTACTTCTGGGACGAAGAAGGCGATTGAATGTGGGCCGAATGACAAAGGAAAGAGGAATATGGAAGAAGAGGACGAGGAAGATAGCGACGAAGAGCCCGAGGAGGATGAAGATGAACCGCCATCCAAGAGGTCGTGTGGATCACCACATGACTAGTTGCTTGTATTGTACTTTATCTTTGATCGTTGTAATAGAACTATTTTAGACTTTTGTATGATGGTATTGTGACGAAAAACTTGAGGACTTAAGTTTTATGGTGAATGGTTGTAGTGGCAATACTTGTCACTATTTTGGTTGATTTATCAATACAATCCATGTTTACCTTTCATGATCTGTGATATGTCTTTAATTTGCTCTTTTGTGATGTGAATTGATGAATATTAGTAACCTTGTAGTGATGTGTCGTTGTATTTATATTATGTTTTGAAAGAGAAATCCATCTTAATCTTGATGTGTATACTTACATTGTTTTCTATTTTCCCTGTCTTTGCAGAGAGGTGTATTTGAGAACTCACCATGCCTCCAAAGCTAACAGCAACCGGTGTGAACACGATGATTCAGGAAGCCATTGCGAATGCGCTTGAAGCAGATCGGGCAAATAGAAACCCAGATCAGGGTGGAAATGTGGGGAGACAGCCAGCCCCGAGAGAGTGTACTTACTCTAGTTTTATGAAATGCGGTCCCACGCAGTTTCGTGGAACAGGCGGAGCCCTAGAACTCAGGAGATGGTTAGAGAAGGTCGAGAGTACTTTTGAGATTAGTGGTTGTTCAGAGGCGAATAAGGTCAAGTTTGTGGCTGCTACTTTTCTTGATGACGCGTTGAGTTGGTGGAACATTCAAGTAGCCACTGTTGGGTTAGCAGTAGCAAATGCAAGAACTTGGACTGCTACTAAGGCTCTTTTGACCAAGAAGTTCTGTCCCGAAGAGGAGCTGGGTCAATTGGAAGATGAGTTGAGGCACCTGACTTTGAGGAACAATGATATTACTGCGTATACCAGGAGGTTTAATGAATTAAGCCTTTTGTGTCCCGATGCCTTTGCCGATGATAGCAAGAAGATGAAACAGTACATCAAAGGTCTATCCAGTAATATCAAGGGTGAGACGACTTCATCTAAGCCTGGGTCGTTTGATGAAGCGGTCCAAATGGCTCACGCGTTGATGGATGTCAAACTGCAAGACAAGAAGAACTTCATTGCTGAAGGAAACAAGAGGAAGTGGGAGGCGGCTCAGAGCAATCAATCCCAAGGTCAAAACCGAGGTGGAAACCGTAACAACCAAGGTCAGAACCGCAATCAGCAGTTCAACCAGAGAAGAAATGATGGGATGAGAGCTGTCACAAACCCCAGAGGAGCGAAGGTGAATCCCCACTGTGGTCGATGTAATTTGTACCATGTAGGGAGTTGCCCACCTGCGTGCGGTAAGTGTGGAAAAGCGGGCCATAGGATGTCAGATTGCCGAGCAAAGGGGGTAGCTACTGGGGCGAATGCTACGAGACTGATGGGTTGTTTTGGATGTGGAGAAAGAGGACACAAGCAAGGAAATTGCCCGAAGACTGGGAACAGGCAAGGAGGTAACAATGCTGCTGCCGTGTATCAAGTAGGGACGGTTGATAAACCACAAGGCCCTAACGTGGTTACCGGTACGTTTTTGCTAGACGCTTGTTATGCTAGTATATTGTTTGATTCTGGTTCCGACAAGAGTTTCGTAGATGTTAAATTTAGTCGTCATATCGATAGAAAACCGGTATTTTTAACGACTAGTTATAACGTGGAATTAGCCGATGGGAAGATCGTTAGTACAAATTTTATACTGAAAGGGTGTACCTTGAAGTTAGGAAATTACGCTTGTGAAATCAACCTAATGCCCGTAGAGCTAGGATCGTTCGATGTGATCGTTGGAATGGATTGGCTGATGGCGCATAGTGTCGTGATCGTCTGTGGAGAGAGATTAGTTCAGATCCCGTTGAGGAATAGAGTCTTGACTGTGAAGGGAGATGAATGCACTTCTCGTTTGAAAGTGATCTCTTGTTTGAAAATGATGAAGTATGTAGAAGATGGATGCGATGTGTTTTTGGCACAAGTTTCTAGTGATGGTGACTTAGAGATGAAGTTAGAAGAGGTACCCGTAATCTGCGAATATCCGGAAGATTTTCCAGATGAGTTGCCGGGTTTACCACCCACCCGTGAAGTCGAATTTCAAATCGATTTGATGCCGGGAGCTGCACCAGTTGCCCGTGCGCCCTATCGATTAGCACCATCAGAGCTAAAGGAGTTATCGGATCAACTGAAGGAGTTGATGGATAAGGGATTTATTAGACCGAGCTCGTCACCATGGGGAGCGCCAGTGTTGTTTGTGAAGAAGAAAGATGGGTCATTTCGGATGTGTATTGACTATAGAGAGCTCAACAAGCTGACGGTTAAGAATCGGTATCCATTGCCGAGGATTGACGATCTGTTTGATCAATTACAAGGTTCTTGTGTATACTCAAAGATCGACTTGAGGTCAGGGTATCATCAACTGCGTGTGAGAGAGGAGGATATTCCTATAACTGCCTTTCGTACGCGGTTGATATTTGGGTTTTGCTAGGTTCAATTTTAGTCTCGATATCCTCTCGAATTGATCTAGGCCTTAAGTGGAATGATTGTTCTTGGTTACTAAATAAAGGGGTTTGGTTTTCTATTCTAATAATAAATGGAAATGAAAGTTTAAATCAAAGGCAATTACTTTAATTAAGATTAACAAAAACTTGGTTGCAAATTTAAAGTTCAAATTAAAATCAAATTAAAATTAAAGTTAACAAGTAAATTGTGAAATATGAGTAGAGAAACAGTAAATTAATCAACAGTAAAACAATAACATTAAAATACTCAAAAATAATTGATTCGGAACTTTAAACCTTGATTCGGAACTAACTGATTCGGAAGATACTATTCACTCATCCGGAACTTGCTCATTCGGAACATACTCATCCGGAACTTGATGGCTGATTCAGAACTTTCCGAATGAATGTTCATTCGGAACTTGCTGGGTCGGAAGTTGCTGATTCGGAACCTTCAGATTGATTCAGAACTTTCCGAATGAAAAGGTTGATTCGGAACTTCTCCTTGATTCGGAAGTCTGAGCTGATTCGGAACTTTTGCTTCGTCCGGAAGTCACTGGTTCGGAAGTTTTAAACTTCCGAATGAAGGGCTTGGTTCGGAACAGTTTGATTCGGAAATAACTGACTCGGAAGATACTGATCCGGAACTTAATGTTTGGTTCGGAAGATTCCGAATGAATGCTTCATTCGGAACTTTTTGCTTGGTTCGGAAGTATGGAAACCCAGTTACAGAAGCAGTAACGAAGAACACGGAACACAGGTTTTTAATCAAAATCAAATCAAACACTTAAAAAGGTTTTACCAAATTAAACACAAATCATTTAGACAATATAAGCAACAAATCCCACTAATAAAAACACAAATCCAAACAACTTTTGAAGATCAAATCAAGAAAAATAAAACTTAATAACTTGAAGATAAAGATGATGATGAACAAGATGAAATGAAAGATTAAACAAGAACTTGGTATTGAATGATTGATGTTTTGACAAGATGAAACAAGGATTAAAATTAAAAGATTAAAGAACTAAAAATAAAAATCACCAATCACCCTAGTGGTGATGGTGTTCTACGAACCAGGAGGAAAGAAAAGGGAGGAAGAAAGAAAAACTAGCTAACTCTAAAATGTGTGTGGGATGGCCTATTTATAGGTGTTTCCTTTGGTTGGTGAGTGGGCTTTCTCCCGTTCTTCGTGTCTCTTCGTCTTTTCAGAAAAGTTTCCGTTTTCGATTCTGATTCGGGATTTGTTGTCGATTAAATTCAACTCGTCTTTTAATTTCTTCGTTTAATAGACTTGAGTTTCTTCGACTTATATAAATCTTCCATCTTTGGTCCTTTTCTTCGATAAATCTTCGAATAGGCCCAGCGACTTCAAATCTTTTGCATCTCTTGGACAATAGACTTTATCTGGAGTCTTTTTCTTCAGTAAAACCCGTGCGATCCCATGTTTTCTTCAATATTTATCCGGTTGTCTCTGAAAACACAATAAACACAAAAACCACGCATAATTCCAAACAAATGATATTAAATACGTGTTTTGGTCTCGTTTTAGCCCGAATTAAGTGGTAAAAGGATGGGTGTTTACACACCTATCAAATCCCCTACACTTAACCATTGCTATGCCCTCATGCAATGCTTAGTGATAAAGCAAGTTTACACTTTTCTCATAATTAATCAACCTTGGCCTTATTTAAAATTCTACTAAACAAAAATTAAAGAAATAAAACTTCAAAGATAACAAAGGGATAGAAAACCATTTTCACGTGAAAATAGCTACATGGAAATAACTTGTAGAGAAATCGATGACTTACATTAGGGCTTTGGTGCTGCGAAGATTTATCACCCTCAAGTTTCACGTTCCCCAAACTAAGCTTAAAAACGAGATCATTGTTATTATAAGTTAGCAATTCAAACACTTACACACATGGCTTAATTAAATGCTTAAACTCCCTTATTCCTAGGTGTATCTCTTATATTTTATTTTTGTCTTAGAATGATCATGAAGATGCATTTTTGGACTTATTTCGATAGTTTATTAGGGCTGAAAGCAAAGTAGGACGATTTGATCAATAGTTAGCTAAAGGACAAAATCTCTTAAAACTGCTTCTCGGGATATCAAAAAGTTCATATCTTGGCATAACTTGGTTCACGATTTGAGACCTTTCTCGGGCCGATATTTGGCATGTACTTCATACTTCATATCTTCGAGAGACGTTCTTGAGATAATGGTCTTCTCGTCATAATAGAGTTTTCTTCACTTGGAGACTTTTGAGGGGTACTCCAACTTTGTTGACCACGACTTCATGATTATTTCTTCAATCTCTAATTGGGATTTTGAGATACAACGATCCGCCTCCTTTTCGGACTTGGATCTATTTATCCTCATACCTTGTTAGGGTCTTTTCGGATAGACTTCTCCATGATCTTTATAGGAGTTGATTGCTTTTCGTCGTGAGTCTTGATCCTTCATATTGACTTTAGGAATAATGCTTTTCACATCACTTTGGATCTTCAGCAATAAAATTGAATCCTCATGCCTTGTTAGGGCCTTTTCGGACTCGCCAATCTTCGCGCCCCGCTTCATAAGTTATGCCTTGGCTATGAACTCTTATCATTACCGAGCAACTTTTAAACGATCTTGGGCTAGAAGCTAAGTAACTTTTCAAATCGTAAGACCTTACTTATTGCAGATAAATTATTAGCAAGTGATGGGAGAATAGGCAAATAATTACACCAAGTGAGCTTGCGCAAGAATACCGACTTATAATTGACTCTATCATTTCTCGTCCTCCACAATTTAAAATCTCAAGTAATAAGACTCGTGGACACTTAGCCTAATAAACCAATTAAGGTCTATATGGTTAAGGATACTAGCTAGAATAAACTTGGATAAGTCTATTCGGGTTGAGTCAAAATAAACGCAACGGGCCTAATATGTCAAAGATTCCTAAACTAGCTACACCACTTTATTAATATTTTTGACTTTATTGCGGGATATATACATATGAAAGCAAGATAAAAATTTGAAAATTACGACTAAATGGCCAAAGTTAATAAAAAATTTGAAAAATGCTGAAAAATAGGATTTTCCGGTTAATTGAAGGCATTTTCATGGAAAAGTCCACTTAAAACTTCGATAGAAGTCCCCCCTACACTTAAGATAAACATTGTCCTCAATGTTTAAGCATGTGGGAGAAGTCTCCCCTACACTTATGACATTGTGCACGTTGGTTAACTCAAGTTAAGGAAGAGACGACTAACGTGATCAATTTCAAATGTGAGTATGAAGAAAATTGAATCACGATAGTTGAGAGATAGAACCGGATTTCGGATAAACACGGGAGCACGGTTCTTCAAAGATTCCAAGAGTGCACTTATCCCTGTAATCACATCACCACACAAAGGCAAACACATATAGAAGTCCCCCCTACACTTAGGGGATTAAAACATACAAGGATAGATACTCGGGCTGCCTCCCGAGGAGCGCTTGTTTTTGATAACCGAGTCACGAGCCTGACTCGACCCAAAATTAGTTCATGGGGAACGTGGTGAAGGATGGAATCACCTCCTTAGAGGTGTCCTCACCAAAGTACAACTTCACTCGTTGGCCATTCACCTTAAAATTAGGTCCATTAGGTTGAGCGAGCTCGAGAGTACCATATGGAAAAATTTGGGCAATGGTGAATGGGCCGGACCAACGAGATTTGAGCTTTCCCGAGAAGATTTTCAACCGAGAGTTAAAAAGTAAGACTTTGTCTCCAACATGGAACTCTCGGTTTTTAATCTTGGAATCGTGAATGAGCTTAGTTCTTTCCTTATAGATCAAAGAATTTTCATAAGCCTCATTCCGAAGTTCATTCAGCTCATTGAGTTGGATCTTGCGTAGGTCACCGGCTTTGTTTATATCAAAATTAGCCCACTTCAAGGCCCAATAAGCCTTGTGCTCCAACTCAATGGGGAGGTGGCACGCTTTCCCGTACACAAGACGATAAGGCGTACAGCCGATCGGGGTCTTGTAAGCAGTACGGAAAGCCCACAAAGCATCATCCAATTTATCAGCCCATGAGGCACGATGCTCTCCCACAGTCCTTTCAAGAATTCGCTTCAGCCCTCGGTTGGATATTTCAGCCTGGCCATTAGTTTGTGGGTGGTAGGCTGTGGAAAGACGATGATTTACACCGTACTTAGCCATGACTCGAGCAAATTGGTCATTGCAGAAATGAGTCCCACGATCACTAATAATGGCGCGAGGCACACCGAATCTAGCGAATAGAGTTTTCAAAAAGTTACAAACCACCCTTGCGTCATTAGTAGGCAAAGCTTTGGCTTCAACCCACTTTGAAACGTAGTCAACGGCTACAAGGATGTATTTGTTTCCTTTAGACGAAGGGAATGGCCCCATAAAGTCGATACCCCAAACATCAAAAATTTCACACTCTTGAATGAAATTCTGAGGCATCTCGTCTTTATGTGTGATTTTGCCTTGTTTTTGGCAAACATCACATCGCTTAACCATATCGTGAGCGTCACGGTATATGGAGGGCCAATAAAATCCCGAATCAAACACTTTTTTGGCGGTGTAGTTGGGACCAAAGTGACCACCGGTGGGTCCTTTGTGGCAAGCATTAAGGATTTCTGAAGCTGCCGGTCCATCAACACATCGGTGGATAATCAGGTCGGCACATTGTTTGAATAGGTAAGGGTTGTCCCAAAAATAAGTCTTGATGTCGGTGAAGAACTTTTTCTTTTGTTGGGACGTCAACCCTTCCTTGAGAATTCCACCCGCCAAGTAGTTTGCGAAGTCCGCAAACCACGGGGTTTCATTCGACTTCGAGTTTATAGACATTAAGGTCTCCAAGGGAAAAGAATCATTGATTTCTTTGTTCGGATGATCCCCTTGGTAAGGATCCTCAAGTCGGCTAAGATGATCCGCGGCTAGGTTTTCAGCTCCTTTTTTATCGCGAATTTCGATTTTAAATTCCTGGAGCAGCAAAACCCAGCGAAGAAGTCTTGGTTTGGAATCTTGCTTTGTCAACAAGTACTTCAACGCGGAATGATCGGTATACACAATTGTTGTAGAAAGGACAAGATAGGGGCGGAATTTTTCAAAAGCATAGACAACAGCTAAAAGCTCTTTTTCGGTTGTCGTATAATGCAATTGTGCCCCCGTCATTGTCTTGCTAGCGTAATGGATTGGTTGGAAGTGTTTGTTCACTCTTTGTCCCAGAACCGCTCCAATAGCAAAATCACTAGCATCGCACATCAACTCAAAAGGCAGCTCCCAATTAGGGGTAACCAAGACGGGTGCCTTAATTAGCTTATCCTTAAGCGAGTTGAAGGCTTCAAGACACTCTTTGGAAAAGATAAAAGGAGTATCTTTTTCCAAGAGGTGGGTCATCGGGCGAGCGATTTGAGAAAAGTCTTTGATAAATCGGCGGTAGAAGCCCGCATGACCCAAGAAACTTCTCACACCCTTCACAGTGGAAGGTGGAGGCAACTTTGCTATAACATCAACTTTAGCACGGTCTACTTCAAGACCGGCTTTCGAAATCTTATGTCCAAGCACGACGCCTTCTTTTACCATAAAATGGCATTTTTCCCAATTTAGAACAAGGCGAGTGTCTTCGCACCGCTTTAGCATACGTTCTAAATTGGCAAGGCAAGCAGAGAAGGAATCCCCGAAGACCGAGAAATCATCCATGAGGACTTCCATGGTTTGTTCAACCATGTCATGGAAGATAGCTAACATACACCTTTGGAAAGTCCCGGGCGCATTACATAAACCAAAAGGCATTCTTTTGTAAGCGAAAGTGCCGTAGGGACAAGTGAATGTAGTCTTCTCTTGATCTTGGGGATCGATGGGTATTTGAAAATAACCCGAGAAACCATCAAGAAAGCAGTAATATTCATTACCGGCTAATCGTTCAAGCATTTGGTCCATGAAAGGTAGAGGGAAATGATCCTTTCTCGTGGCATCATTGAGTTTGCGGTAGTCTATACAAACTCTCCACCCAGTAACGAGACGAGTGGGAATCAACTCGTTGTGTTCATTGGGAACAACGGTTATTCCGCCCTTCTTGGGCACACAATGGATTGGACTAACCCATGGTGAATCCGAAATAGGGTAAATCATACCCGCATCAAGAAGTTTGATAACCTCTGTTTTGATGACTTCATGGATTTTTGGATTCACCCTTCGTTGGCTTTGAATAGTGGGCTTATAGTCGTCCTCCATGAGAATTTTGTGTGTGCAGAAGTGAGGATCAATTCCACGAATATCCGAGATTTTCCACGCAATAGCCTTCTTGTGAGCTTTCAACACAGCAACGAGGCGAGTCTTCTCTTCATCTTTCAAATCCGTTGCAATAATGACGGGCGACTTCTTGTTGTCGTCGAGGAACACGTACTCGAGATGTGGCGGCAACTCCTTTAGTTCCAAATCCGGAGGATTTTCGACGGGAGGCGTTTTCAACGTCGGAGTATCGATAGCAATGACCGTGGGAGATGGAGGCGAAGGATTGTCTTCGGTGAGAAGATTGTCAAAGAAACTCATATCTTCATCCCCTTCGGTGGGAGAATCATTAGTAGCTAAATTCGCATCTCCCATGGTAGCTTCAAGATTGTTCCAGAATAAATCACTATCTCCAAATAGAGACAACGATGAATCAATGGAGGACACGGTCTCAACATTGGGAAGAGAGGTAGGAATACTTTTGCAAGCATCATTAAAGTGTTCTTCACAAGCCTCATCAAGAACGTCAATACAATTAACGCTCTCATACGAATAAGGCTGTTTAGACAACTTTCCCATGTTGAAGACTACTTTGTCGTCACCCACTCTCATGATAAGCTCACCGGCTTCAACATCAATGAGAGTGCGACCGGTCCTCAAGAATGGACGACCAACAATAAGTGGCACACGGGGGTCCATCTCGTAGTCGACGACAACAAAATCAGCAGGGAAGGTGAATTTGTCGACTCCTACAATAACATCTTCGGCTATCCCCACGGGATAAGCAACCGTACGGTTGGCCAATTCCAAAGTCATTTTAGTGGGGACAAGCTCTGGGAGAGATAATTGCTTCCAAACACTTAGAGGCATGAGGTTTATACTGGCACCTAGATCGGCTAGGGCCATGCAATTCTCTACTCCCGGGAAATTGCAAGGGATAAGAAAACGACCCGGATCACCAAGCTTGGTTGGCAATTTCCTTAAGAGCACTGCAGAGCAGTTCTCATTAAGTTGGGTGTTGGCAATGTCGAGGAGCTTTTCCTTGTCGCTCTGAAGGTCTTTAAACATTTTGGCGTATTTGGGCATGTGAGCGAGAGCCTCAGCGAAGGAGATATTAAAATTCAGTTGTTTAAACATTTTAAGAAAGTTAGAAACCTGAATATCATCCTTGCTCTTTTGCTTCTCTTTCCTCAACCTAGAAGGATAAGGTATATTGGAAGAAGATGAAGGCTTTGGGAGTATAGGATCACTCACAACCACGGGTGGAGGAGGGGTAGAATGAAGAGGTGGAGAAATTGGGGAAGGAGGAGGAATAGGAGCAGGCGACTGGTTCTCCTTAGTCACAACCACCGGTGGAGGCATAGGAAGCTCGGGTTCCTTGGTACCTTTACCACTTCGAGTAGTGATTGCTTTCATCTCCCCTCTTGGGTTCGCAACGGTGTTACTCGGAAGAGTACCCGAAGAAGAGGGTTGACTACTTTGGAAAAAACTAGCCATCATGTTCCTCAGATCATTAGTCTGGCTATCCAACGTGTTTCTCATATCAGCTCTCAAATCATTTCCTTGCTTGACCAAATCTGCCTTCAAGTTGCGCACTTCTTCTTGGAGATTTCCCACTATCACATCATTGGTCCTCATATAGGTGGCGACCTCTTGGTGTAGTGCAGTGTTGGTTTGGTTGGAAGGAGCATTGTATGCAGGTGGTTGGTAAGCAGGTTGTTGGTATACTTGATTGTTACGTTGAGGTGGTTGTTGCTGCTTGTGAGGTTGGATATATGGTTGTCGAGGTTGTTGTTGTTGTTGAGGTGGGCGGTTAAGGTTGTGTTGTTGGTTTGGGTTGGTTGGAGGAAAGCCAGGTGGGGAAAGATAGTTGTTGCTGCGGTAGCTAAGCAAGTTACGGATCCCAAAATCCAATTTCTCACAAAAAACTTTTGATCTTAACGAGAAGAGCCGGCAGCGGCGCCATTTGATATTTGGGTTTTGCTAGGTTCAATTTTAGTCTCGATATCCTCTCGAATTGATCTAGGCCTTAAGTGGAATGATTGTTCTTGGTTACTAAATAAAGGGGTTTGGTTTTCTATTCTAATAATAAATGGAAATGAAAGTTTAAATCAAAGGCAATTACTTTAATTAAGATTAACAAAAACTTGGTTGCAAATTTAAAGTTCAAATTAAAATCAAATTAAAATTAAAGTTAACAAGTAAATTGTGAAATATGAGTAGAGAAACAGTAAATTAATCAACAGTAAAAAAATAACATTAAAATACTCAAAAATAATTGATTCGGAACTTTAAACCTTGATTCGGAACTAACTGATTCGGAAGATACTATTCACTCATCCGGAACTTGCTCATTCGGAACATACTCATCCGGAACTTGATGGCTGATTCGGAACTTTCCGAATGAATGTTCATTCGGAACTTGCTGGGTCGGAAGTTGCTGATTCGGAACTTTCCGAATGAAAAGGTTGATTCGGAACTTCTCCTTGATTCGGAAGTCTGAGCTGATTCGGAACTTTTGCTTCGTCCGGAAGTCACTGGTTCGGAAGTTTTAAACTTTCGAATGAAGGGCTTGGTTCGGAACAGTTTGATTCGGAAATAACTGACTCGGAAGATACTGATCCGGAACTTAATGTTTGGTTCGGAAGATTCCGAATGAATGCTTCATTCGGAACTTTTTGCTTGGTTCGGAAGTATGGAAACCCAGTTACAGAAGCAGTAACGAAGAACACGGAACACAGGTTTTTAATCAAAATCAAATCAAACACTTAAAAAGGTTTTACCAAATTAAACACAAATCATTTAGACAATATAAGCAACAAATCCCACTAATAAAAACACAAATCCAAACAACTTTTGAAGATCAAATCAAGAAAAATAAAACTTAATAACTTGAAGATAAAGATGATGATGAACAAGATGAAATGAAAGATTAAACAAGAACTTGGTATTGAATGATTGATGTTTTGACAAGATGAAACAAGGATTAAAATTACAAGATTAAAGAACTAAAAATAAAAATCACCAATCACCCTAGTGGTGATGGTGTTCTACGAACCAGGAGGAAAGAAAAGGGAGGAAGAAAGAAAAACTAGCTAACTCTAAAATGTGTGTGGGATGGACTATTTATAGGTGTTTCCTTTGGTTGGTGAGTGGGCTTTCTCCCGTTCTTCGTGTCTCTTCGTCTTTTCAGAAAAGTTTCCATTTTCGATTCTGATTCGGGATTTGTTGTCGATTAAATTCAACTCGTCTTTTAATTTCTTCGTTTAATAGACTTGAGTTTCTTCGACTTATATAAATCTTCCATCTTTGGTCCTTTTCTTCGATAAATCTTCGAATAGGCCCAGCGACTTCAAATCTTTTGCATCTCTTGGACAATAGACTTTATCTGGAGTCTTTTTCTTCAGTAAAACCCGTGCGATCCCATGTTTTCTTCAATATTTATCCGGTTGTCTCTGAAAACACAATAAACACAAAAACCACGCATAATTCCAAACAAATGATATTAAATACGTGTTTTGGTCTCGTTTTAGCCCGAATTAAGTGGTAAAAGGATGGGTGTTTACACACCTATCAGCGGTATGGACACTTCGAATTTCGAGTGATGCCTTTTGGGTTGACAAACGCGCCTGCAGTATTCATGGACCTTATGAATCGAGTATGCAAGCCGTATCTAGATAAGTTTGTCATTGTTTTTATTAATGATATTCTTATTTACTCTAAGAGTAAGGAGGAGCACGAGAAGCACCTGAGAAAGATATTGGATCTGCTGAAGAAAGAGAAGCTGTATGCAAAGTTCTCGAAGTGTGAGTTTTGGTTAGAGTCTGTGCAATTCCTTGGTCAAGTAATTGATAGCAAAGGAGTTCGCGTGGATCCTGCCAAGGTCGAAGCGATCAGGGAATGGTCGGCACCGACAACGCCGACTGAAGTTCGACAATTCCTTGGTTTAGCTGGGTATTATCGGAGATTCATTGAAGGATTTTCGTTGATTGCGAAGCCATTGACAAAGCTTACCGAGAAGAATAGAGTGTATGAATGGGGAGATGAGGAAGAATTCACTTTCAAAACACTCAAGGACAAGTTATGTTCTGCGCCGATATTGTCATTACCTGAAGGAACCGAAGACTTTGTAGTGTATTGTGACGCATCTCGTAAGGGTTATGGAGCTGTGTTGATGCAGCGTGAGAAGGTGATTGCTTACGCGTCGAGACAATTGAGAAAGAATGAAGAGAACTACACGACGCATGATTTGGAATTAGGAGTTGTGGTCTTTGCGTTGAAATTGTGGAGACATTATTTATATGGGACGAAGTGTGTTGTATTCACCGACCACAAGAGTTTGCAGCACATTTTAGACCAGAAGGAGTTGAACATGAGACAGAGGCGATGGGTAGAATTACTGAGCGACTATGACTGTGAAATTCGCTACCATCCTGGTAAGGCGAATGTCGTAGCGGATGCACTTAGTAGGAAGGATCGAGAGAAACCTTTGAGAGTCAGAGCTTTAGTGATGACTGAGAGTGTTGATTTAACCGAAACAATACCGAAGGCTCAAGAGAAGGGTTTAATGAAAGAGAATGTTGATGCTAAGAACTTGGGAAGAATGTTGAAACCTCTTTTTGTGGTTAGGTCAGACGGGCTGAGATATTTCGAGAATCGGATTTGGTTACCGTTGTGTCCATCCGAGGAAGGAAAGCATGGAGTACGAGATTTGGTTATGAACGAGTCTCACAAGTCAAAGTACTCGATACATCCTGGATCGGATAAAATGTATCATGACCTGAAGAAAGTCTATTGGTGGCCGAATATGAAGGCGGATATTGCTCGTTATGTTAGTAAATGTTTGACTTGTGCGAAGGTTAAAGTCGAACATAAGAAGCCGTCTGGGCTGTTGGTACAACCAGAGATCCCAGAATGGAAATGGGAGAGAATCGCTATGGATTTCGTGACGGGTTTACCCAGAACTCCTAGTGGATGTGATATGATTTGGGTAATAGTGGATAGATTGACAAAATCTGCTCATTTCTTACCTATGAAGAAGACGGACAGTATGGAGAAGCTGGCCAGTGTGTACGTGAAGGAGATCGTTTGCAGACATGGAGTACATGTATCGATCATTTCGGATCGCGATAGTAGGTTTAACTTCGGAATTTTGGAAATCACTTCAACGTGCGATGGGCACTGAATTGAGTTTGAGCACGGCTTATCACCCGGAGACTGACGGCCAGAGTGAACGAACTATTCAGACGATGGAGGACATGCTCCGAGCATGCGTGATTGATTTTGGAGGAAGTTGGGAACGCCACTTGCCTTTAGTAGAGTTTTCGTATAGTAATAGTTACCATGCGAGCATTAAGGCTGCACCATTCGAAGCGTTGTATGGAAGGAAGTGTAGATCACCTGTGTGTTGGAGTGAAGTAGGAGAAAGTCAATTGACTGGACCCGAAATGGTTTTGGAGACGACCGAGAAGATTGTGCAAATCAAGAACCGATTACTTGCTGCGAGAAGCCGACAGAAGAGTTATGCCGATAACAGAAGAAAACCGTTAGAATTTGAAGTCAGAGACATGGTTATGCTTAAGGTTTCGCCGTGGAAGGGTGTAATTCGTTTCGGGAAGAAAGGAAAGTTGAGTCCGAGGTATATTGGACCATTTAAGATCGTTAAACGAATTGGGCCAGTAGCGTATAAGTTATAGTTGCCGAACGAGCTTAGTGCTATTCACGACACGTTTCACGTATCAAATTTGAAGAAGAGTTTGGCGGACAAGGAATTGGTGATTCCATTGGACGAGATTCAACTGGACGACAAAATGCATTTTGTGGAAGAACTCGTGGAAATTATGGACCGAGAGGTCAAGAGGCTGAAGCATAGTAGAATTCCCATTGTGAAGGTTCGATGGAATTCTAGGCGTGGACCGGAATACACTTGGGAATGTGAGGACTTTTTCAAGAAAAGGTATCCTCATCTGTTCCAGCGGCACGAAATGTGAGTATAAGAAGAGGCGAGCGCCGGGACGTCGCTCTCTTTAAGGAGGGGTGGATGTGATACCCTAGAACCGAGGTCACTTACATTACCCTAAATTACGCTTATTTTTGAAATTTTTAATAAATTTTATTTGATATATATTTTATCATTTTGGTTAGAACCGATATTCGAGGTCATAATTTTGACGATTGACGATTTAAGAAGAACGATGACGACTACGATCCCGATGGATGCCCAAATTTCTATGATTATTGTCATTTTATCGATATTATAATTTTTCGAGAATTTTACTTTCGGTTCGTGTTAAGTCGAGTCGGGTGAGTTTTATTGCTTTCCGGGTACATTTAAAGTGTCCTAAAAATATGTTGGAGTGTTCGGGATGATCCCCGACTCCCGTAAAATTTTCCAAAATGACTAGTGAGTCAATCCCGTAAACTTGTGAGGACGTTTTTACTTAAGGACAAAAGAAGGCTAAAATTACACCCAAGGTCCCTCCCAATTTTACAAAATGGAAATCAAACACACACACTAAACATTTTCACTCCAAAAAATTTTCACCCTCCCCTTTTTCTCTCTTTAGGCCGACGGCCAAACACCACCAAACCACCACCACCATTTTTTTTTCTAGCTTGTTTTGATCAAAAGTAAGTTTAGACCACATCTAATTACTTCATTCCAATCCTTTTCATGTACTTTAATCATACATGCATCCACAAAAATTTTTCCAAGAATCAATGGATTTTTCAAAGTGGATTTTGATGAAAATTGGATGTATGCATGTTTAATTCATGTATGTAGGATGTATAATCACCAAACAAATCAACCAAAATCAATTTGGTTGAGGGGTTTTGATCACCCAAACCCCACGGCACAAAGGGGGTGTTTGGGGGATCATGGTGGTTGATATTTTGTTGATGGATTTTGTGTTTAATCTTGTTTTTACATGTTTTTGAATGGGTAAAACCATTTGCATGTTTGATTTTGTGATTGGGTTTTATGATGGATTTGATTATTAGGGTGTTTAGGACTGATTAGTGTGATTGGGTATGATTAGGAGTGCTTAGGTTGAGGTCTAGTGTCGATAAATGGGTTTAGAAACGATTGTTGGATTGATTTTGGGATAGGTGATTTTAGGCAGAAAGTTTGAAGTGTTTTCATAAAAATTATTTTGTAAACAGGTCTTGTGACTAGGATATAGTTGTAGAGAATCTTCTTAGCTTCGATTTGGTATAAGATAGAGCTTACGACTCCTAACGAGTCAAAAGTTATGATGTTTTGAAAATCGTGTACCGGGAGATGAAAACCTTCATAATCCGAAATTATGCTTGATTTTAGGTCAAATCCCGGGGACTATAGGTATAGTTTGGTAAATGGTCAAAGGTTTATTTTTGGTCTCAAACCTTCATATTTGAGTCTATTATTAGAGTTAGGTGTCAAATGGGTTAATGGAATATTTTAAATGGGTCAAATGAGTCCGACTTGGTCAAAGTGCAAATTCAGTCCGAAAAACGTAGTTTTGGTAAAGTGTTGAGTAACGGGTCGTAAAAGCAAAAACTTTTAATGGGATTAAATATGTGTTTTCTACAGGTCTTAAATTATTTTTGAGAATTTTCTCAATTTTTATAAAAAGGTTTAAGTCTAGTAAAACAGTCCGTACTTTTGGTAAATATCGGCGAAATATGTGTAAAAGGGAATAACGTTAATAACATGGACGAATAGTATAAAACGAGTAACACTTAATTGTTTGGTTTTGGTGTGAGTTGTAATTATCACAAGTGACTAATAGTATGTATTATATACAGTACTTAAGGTTTATGAATGAGATTACTCATTACGCGTTATTGGTTTGATAGGTGTTGATTTACCCGGGCATCCTCATCGTCGTCAGTGACCGTCACTCGAATCGTCGACTACTTTGTTATATAAGGTGTGAATTTATAGCCTCGCTTATTATTGTTTTAAATTGTTTTACCCGCGAGGGAAATGCATGCTAGTTTTCCAAAAATGAACATATGTCATGAATGATTGTTGGACCCGAATGTTGCCTTCGAAATTATGTTGAGTACCTAGTTGCAAAAGGCCCTAATTTCATGAACTATTAACTATTGTTTAATCCTAGCGTGGATTGAAAATAGCCGCTTATACAAAGTGATAGTACTATGGGGTTGACTACCCTATCCGAGACGAGGGCTAGTACGTTGATACCCCCTGCGGACGGATAATTTGTGATAAGAGATAAGGTATAATTGCAACTGATGCCTTTAGTAGGGGCACTGGTTTCATCTGAATCACGCCGGTAATTATTACGCGGGTGATTGAGTTAACGGTTTAGTGTCATGAGCTTAAACACAATTGTCATAACCTTGAAAATAGATTGTTTGATCGACAAGTCTATGAATGATCGTGAATGATTTTATTACACATATGTTCAAAATGAATTGTAAAACCTATGAATTCCACTCAACGTTTTTGTTGACCAAATTTAGCATGTGTTTCAGGTAACCGATGAAGTGTAGCATGGAGCATGCATTGGATGGAAGTTGTGTGTGTGGCTTGGCGTCTACTTGTTTTTCCTCCCATTCTTACTTGAACACTTTAAACTTTATGTCACGTTGTTGTGAAAACTGTATCTTTTGGGGTTGAGATTCATGGGGACCGAAACGCAAACTCTGTTGTATCATTTGGGGTTGGAAAACCGTAGACATGTACATTTTTAACAATTTTTAATTTAAGTTCAAACTTTGACGTCTCTTTGGAGTCGTTCGATATATCTTGTGTGCGATGATAACTGCCTAGCACCCAAATGTTGTAGTTCCGCTGCGCATAGCATTTGGTGGGGTGTTAGACAAATGCAGGAACATACGGAGTGAGAGTGTTGGTGTGATTATGGTGATGACAGGGAGGTCTTGGTTCTGAGAATTCATCATTTGGAAAAGACCTGTTTTCATTAAAATCTATTTCATCACCTTCTGTTCCTGATCTCTATATGACGTCATCATCTTCATTGAATCTGACATGAAAGGTTTATTCTAGTTCTTGTCTTCTAGTATTGAATACTCTGAAGGCCTTGGTAGTTAGAGAGTATCCTAAGAAGAAACCATCATCAGCCTTTTCATCAAATTTTCCAAGTTTATCCCTGTAGTTATAAATAAACACGGGGCATCCAAAAACACGGAAATAGCTGACAACTGGAGCTCTATTTCTGAAAACTTCATAGGAAGTTTTGCCATGTCTCTTGACAATGATTGGCCTATTTTAAGTGTAGCATGCAGTGTGAACAGTTTCTCCCTAAAATTGCTTTGGTAAAGTTGCACCATTTAACATAGTTCTGGCTGCTTCAATTAGAGTCCTGTTTCTTCTTTCAGCCACACCATATTGTTCAGGGGTGCCAGCTGAAGAGAAGTTTTGTGATATTCCTTTTTCATCACAAAAGAATTCAAGTTGTTGATTCTTGAATTTAGTACCATTATCACTTCTTGGAGCTTTGACTCTAACATCATTCATATTTTCAACCTGTCTGATGAAGGAAATGATAGTATCCGTTGCATCAATTTTCCTTCTAAGGAAGAAGACCCATGTTTACCTTGAAAATTCATCAACTATGACCAAGGTATATTTGTTGTGATTAATGGTCTGAGGTTTGATAGGCCTAAACAAATCCATGTGAAGGAGATGTGTAACACCCCCAAACTTTTACAACTCAATACAGCGGAAGACTAGTTGGTGTTACGGGATAGCACATTACTCACATCATAGACAACGCATAAAAATCGCGTCGTTTATTAATAAAGCATTTCCATTCAATAATATCAAAGTTACATAGGTCCCAAGTCATTATATTTCATACAAAGTTTTACAAGGTATTTGAATGGAAAAATATTGTTTAAGTGCGGGCCATGAATTCTTGTCGTCTTCCCGAGAATTACCTTCAAGTACTTGAAATAAGACATGTTAAAAGAAAAGGTCAGCGATAACGCCGAGTGAATTCATAGAGTTTAATAAAATCCATCAATATAATATCAGTATAAAATTATTACTAAAAATAATCTTGTACAAATCATTTTAATAGGCCATAAAATAACCAAAGTCGTTTTATACAAATCCTTATCGAAAATCATAATATAGGCATTTGCCTTAAAAATCAGTATACGAATCATTGTCGTTAAAAACACCATACAATACGTTTTGCAACGTTGTATAGATCAAATAAAAACCGTTATATGAATATGGTTATATAAAACCAAAACACGAACATAATATCAATAGTATGACCCTGTATTGCTAGTCAGGCAATACATCGTAATTCGGAGCGTCTATTAGTATTTCGTAAATTTTGGATTATTATAAGCCGCATGACATTGTTACCTTA
The DNA here is from genome assembly GCA_025667525.1 of Glebionis coronaria. NCBI lineage: Eukaryota > Viridiplantae > Streptophyta > Magnoliopsida > Asterales > Asteraceae > Glebionis > Glebionis coronaria. The sequence continues at coordinate 603,435,304 of CM046876.1, read as the reverse complement.
CTAAACCAACAACGGGTAGCTAACCCGATACCAATTTTTGCCCATCTAAAGTAGCGTGTCATCACAAAGGTCACGCTATGGAAATCTTCTCATACATTAATTCGCTTACCAATCAATGTGGCACGACGGGGATCAACCGTCAAGGCGCGAACTGGGGTGATCGTCCCCAAATAGTACTATTAAATGCATAAGCGTCTACCAACTCCCGGTAGTTCACAATTCATGCTAATGGGACTTTTAGTGACATAACCTAACTTTAATAATCCATTTAGTTTCATCTATCGGGTCCTTTAATCATTTATCAGGTCATACAATCGGGTCATTCAATCATTCGGGTCCAAAATCAATAAACAAACAATCGGGACAAATGGTGTCCTATTTTATAAAACTAACATGTTATCTCCCTCGCGGGTTTATAAAACATTTATAAAAACATTTAAAAGAGTGCGAGGCTATGAACTCACGTTGATATGGGAAGGCGGGTTATCAGCGATTCGGTCGTACGGTACGTGCTTCAATCACGGAAACCTAGACAAATAATACTCGGTCTTAGACGTTTGTCCAATGACTTTATAAAAATATCAATTATGTATACATATGATGATTATTTATATATGATGATCAAGTGGGTTTACATATTCTCGTTTACTCATTTTAGTGTTATGTGTCGGTAACGTTTATACTAGTTTACTAGTTTTACCTATTTACGTATTTTAGGTCCAATAAACTTATTATAAGTTATTTAACTTATTTTAATCCCTTTTGTACTTATATTATCAGTACATACACTTTCAAGTTGGGCCCAAATGGGTTAAGCCCAATAAGTTCTTTTTATAGGTGTTGATCTTATTTAGTCCAATTATTAGCCCAAGTATTAGTTCAATATGTTTACTTAGCTCGTTAATGTCCGTATGCCCTATAGTTCGGGTTTTATTGGTTTTTACTTGTTATACATGTCTATATATCAGTATATAAGTTTTATAAAGTTTTCATTAGACGGGTCCAACCATCAAAGTTTTATTTAACAAAAACGTTAATTTTACGGCGATAGCCGAAAAAGTCGTAAAAATCAAGTTTATAGTTTTATAACTTATAAAACTTAACAAGTTACCATTTTTATAAAATGTCCACTTATTTAACCTTTTACATACTTATATAAATAAAATCCATAAGTTAGTGGGTTTTTATTTTACATTTTATACTATTAAATTTTGAGTGCTTATATAATAGTATTATTCTTTATTTTCCAAAAATCTGATTTTTAACTTCATCTTCACCAAAACTGCCATATCTTGAGTTCTATATGGAGATAGAAGCTCAAATTTTTATCACATAAACTACATGATATGTTCTACATTTAACTCTTCTATAGCTACTGTTGAATCATCTTCTAATAATTTTCTAAAAATCGTCCAAAACAGTAACCTCAGATTTATACTTTAAACTTGTTTTGATCATATCTCACTCATTACTTTGATTCCATTGCATGGCCAACTCTCACATGTGTACAAGACTCATAGCTTACTGTAAATCTATTCTACTTCATCATTTTACCAGTTTACCATATGGTTCTTTACTGTTTTATACAGCCATGCAAATTAATCAAGATTTTAACCTTGTTTCTTATAGTTTTTCACCTTTTTATCCATGATTATCAACAACAAATCCCCACATAACATTTTTATCATCATATAATCATCATATACATATACAATAGGAAATAAAATACATGTTTACATAATCAAAATAACAAGAAGATGAGGAGGACAATCTTTATACCACCATGATGATGTAGGTTGATCAAAACATGGATTTTTGATGGAGAAACTTGTGCTTAGCCAACACCATCTTCAAGACCACCATTCTTCATGAGAACCTTGTGGAAAATCAGCCCTCCTACTCCATGAAAACTCCTCCTTGGATGTTATAAGTTGCACCAATCTTCATCTTTTTGAATGGAGATTAACATATGTTAATTATAACATATGTTTATGGTTAAACTTTGATCAATGATGGTGTTTTTGGAAGAAATATGGGACGGCATGTTTAGGCTAGAGAGAGAGAAATGTGTAGTTGTTTGCATGTTGAAATGGGAAGTATGTGAAGGTTTGATGGTTTTGAGGTGAAGTAGCTTCAAAGTGAAGCTAAAAATGGACAAGTGTTGTAGTTTAGGCTAAGTAAATGACACCTTATGGTGTTGGTAAGTTTTTGGCCGCCCCATGTAAGCTAGTGGGGTGGGACAATATATTTTGTCCCATCTCACTAGTTTACGGGTATTCCTCGATTCTAGTTTTCTCGATTTGCGTGCCCTCGGGTCGTTTTACGAAAAACGTTTTTATAAATTATGAATCAACGTCATAAAACGAATCCAATAAAAATTGTTTCATCAAAAACGGAGTTCGAAAACGTAAATACGTAATCTTAAGGTTTCCGGTTTAGTCGTAAAGGACGTTAAAATAAAATCTTAAGTCCTAATCTCTTCTCGTAAATTTGTGAGTTTATGAACCAACACAAATTTAAAACTCCAAAATAATATTTACGGATAAATTTATTTTTCTGAAATGTCGGACTGTCACCAAAGACGGTGTATGTAAACGTAAGCACGTAACGTTGAATCCTCCGGTTTAAACGTAGTCGACGCTACTTCAAGACGTAAATCCAAATTTCTTCCCAAAAATAAGTGAGTTCATATTGTAACATTAAAATAATGTTTTCAAATAAATATTGAGAATAAAATATCAACCATAAATTGACGGATTGTCACAGCATTTACCCCTAAACAGGATCTTTGTCCTCAAAGATCATCTTACCTTACTACTCGCTTCTTATAGAGTTAAAGCCATGTGGGTATTTCCTCCACATTCGGTCTTTTCTCACAAGTGTAATCCATTATAATACGCAAGTTTCATCAAACATAACTACGGGAATAAGATCAGGCTAAATGTTGACTTACTTTCTCTATCCATGATGTTCACGGGTTTTTGATGAATGCAACTTTTCGCCGATCTAAGCTCTACTAGGAATAATCAGATTCTCACTTGATAGATATTCCATCAAGTTTGATTTACGAAACATAATTCACGCAGTCTTTGAAGTCCTAGGGTAGATCCAGCTTATATGCCTTTCAATCCTAACTTTTACATCATTTCAATGGTCCCATACAACGGGGACTTATATCCCATGATTTGTCAGATCATGAATTCATCTTTCCAAGGTTAAAAATTGTGGCATAACTTCGCTACCCATTTGGCACTTCAAGATCTACATTTCATATTCACATAACCTCCTGCCCACTATCGGCAGTTAATAATCAAATCCTAATTTCAACAATCATTTCAGATCTCGTAGGTCGGGTATTTTGTAAGGTTAGGTTCGCCATCATAGGAAACCTTAAACCTAAAAGACATGTCCAACTCACAGTGGGTGTATGTCGGATGTCTTCATCTCAACTCTTTCTTACAGATGCTCTAATATTTAGATCCTAACAAGATTCGATCTCAATTCTAACACGATGATTATCAATGATAATCTCTTCAAAGGAAAACGATTATACGGTTCATTACCAAAGGTCAATCATTCAAACACAAACAACACTTATATTACCTTGTATCGTTACTTTACCTCGTCCCTTCGATTTGGGGTGGTACATAGTACTCTCATCAAGGTTCGTTCTCAATGATTTCTGAGCAAATCTCTAGAAATTCGATGCGAAGCGAGGATCTTGATAGAGATGATCGATACGGCACACCATGTTTACACAAATCTTTTGCATTTATCATTAACGGGAATGATATTAGCAGATTTGGTCAGTCTGTCGACGATGACTCAAATCGAATCAAATTCAGATGATGACCTTTGAAATAGCTAGACGTTTACTAATGTATGAGGCGATGTCTGCCTTCATAATTCGTCATCAGTACAACTTCTTCAGACAAAGATACTTTTAGTCAAAAATGACATACATATAATACTTATACTTACAAATTCCAACATAACTATATCTCACAATCCTCTAGTTTTAGGCAACCACGAGTGGCCTTTTATAAATTTAACACCATCGGCTTCTCAATCTTAATGATTCATATTAGTCGCGAATCCCTTTTTATTATCTATATTATCCTTTTTACAAACATTGTTTATTTTTATATTGTTCGGCAATTTATATTGCACCTTCATTATTAAGAAATATATCTTAATTGAATCTTTATACTTTCTATATAATATGTCGGTAATTACGTTCACCTTTCTTCATATTTTCTAAGTTTTAATTCTATCTCAACTATTGCTTTTATCAGTTTTTCTCAATCCGGCGTCTAAAGCGTCGATAATTATTATATGTAAATTAACAATAATTATTTAATTTTTATGAAACGTAAACGTTAAAAGTTTAAATTTCTTAGTTCGACCAATTATATAAAATGTTAAAAATAAATTTAAATTTAATTAATTAGATTTTTTTTGATTTATCGAAAATAATTAATAAGATTCGTAAATGTTCGAAAAACCTTTGTTTATAATTTGGTCAAAATTTTCTTAGTTGAAAAGCAAAAATTGTCGTTTCAAATTTTAAGTCATGGTTTAAATGATTTTACTCAATTCTCTTTAAGTTATCTGGAGGTATACACAAACATTTACCCCTAAACAGAAGTTTAGTTAAATGGTTTGTGTATAAGGGAATAATCCCTTTAAAAATCCTTTGTTTAAATCATTTGTCAAAACATATTTCCATTTCTTTTTGGTAAAATCCAAAATCTTAAAAGGGCTCTTAATTTTTGAAGAGTCTATATGCATAAATCTTACCATTATTAATCCAACGGTCATTTTATGTAAAGGATTAAGTTTTTAGTCCCTAAGCGTTAATGGTTCTAATCTTTGAAAAGTCAATATAGCTTCCATTATCTATTAATCACACGGTTAAATCATATAAAGGATTAAGTCCTTAATCACATGTTAAATATTTAAGGTATAGGTTTTTATTGTTCGGCCAATTCAGGGCAATCTATAACTAATTATTAACTCATTCTTATTCTTATAAACAAACAAATAGTCCTTAATGATCTCGAGCATGAATTTATCAAATTACAGCCTACACACGTGATTCACCAAATTTATGAATTCTACATGTGCGTTAGTCAATCCAAACGGCATCACGTGAAACTCATAACGTTCATTACAAGTATCGGATGTAGTGATTGGAATAGATAATCTTTTCCGCAGATGCGAAGTTGATGATAACCATGCCGTGAATCAAATCTTTAAAACATACACTAAAACCTTGTAAATGATCGAACAAATCTTCCATTTCGAGTTATAGATATCGTTTTCGATTGTCAATTTACTCAGTCACAGTAATCTATAAATATAAGGAAAGATAACACCATAGCTCTTCAGGATGACAGGCTTGGTATAATAAAATCTTTCTCCGACAACTTTCTCAGTTGTACGGTAATTCCTTTAATTTAAATGGTGCTGACGTACAGTGCACATGCCACAGGTGCAGCACCGGGACTATAATCAATACCAATTTCAACTTGCCTTAATGGCGAAAGTCTAGGTAATTCACCATCAACAAATACTTACTAAAGTTTCAGATAACATAAACATCTTTTAATAAATTCATATTAACTTCTTTCTAGATTATAATATCTATGACTAATTTACAACCATTCACGGTAAAATTTTAAGTCTTAATACAGGATATGGTCATCCATCAAGAATTATTTAGATCACTTTTGATAATCAACATCTTATCATTTAGGGGAATTCTATTCGAGTTCCCATCAATTAAGACAATATCGTCATGTCATAATCAATCAATCCATTCTACGGGCATTATCAACTTTCCAGTTGCATTGCCGTCGATAAGATGTGAACTTCTCAAAAGACTAATAATAATTCATAATCTTTCACAAATTCAGGGATATTAGGATACACAACTACTATTAAAAGAGTAAGGTCAACGCATAATCTATGCGAGAGAATTTCAAATCAGATACAGACGAAAACATTTAACGAATATGAATATATCCCATGTTTTCATAATTTGAGTACGCATTCGAAAGCTCCTCGGATCGTTACCCAGGTCATTCAAATGAAATCAAATCATAAGAAATGATAAGAACGTCAATACATCCAGTCGGGTATCAACACTCGGTAATCAGATATTTTTCCTAAGAATCTCACTACGGGAGAATTGGACAAGAAAGAATTGTCAATTGTCAAATAAGACAATTTCCACAGATGAGTAAATTCAACTCAGAAGAATAGATGCTACAGGCACATATGTAGGTGTCCCTAACACTATGTCCTTATTTTACACTTCTTGCAGATCTCATAAAATTTAAGCTTTCACAATCTTCAAAGAAAATGTAGTGTTTATTCATCAGTTTTATGGTGACTACTAATCAGCCTTGCATGGTCCATTCCAAATTGTATGTAGGCGCACAACTATATACAATTTCAAGATTAACGATGCAATACTCAGTTCATCAAAACTTTATCATCATGTTTATAATAAAAACATTTTCATACTTAATTCTTTAAATAAGAATAAAAAATAAATAAATTTACAAAGAATCTCTTTGTTATGGAAATAATTAAGTTTCCAAAGCGTCTCATAAACAACTTCATTTTGATATCAATCACATAAATCTCACTTTGAATAATCCTTATTGTGATGAAAATTAAACTTTCCCAAAGGATATCGTTTTAACTTTATAAACAATGAGTGATCTGTAGAAGAGTGATGGAAGCTTGTTCACCAAGAATTAACTACATATAATAGGAAATGAGCTTAGCCAACTAATCATGAGGTTCATGATCTCGATGGCACTAAAAAAGAATAATCCACAACGCAACTCAATTCAAGATGAGTACTTGTTCACTGGTTGCATCGCTAATGCGAGCATTAGGAAGAAGCAAGAAAAGATAGATATCATCGATACATGTAGAATTTAGCAATCAAAGGTAGTCTTTTTCGTTAATCACAAACAAGTCAAAATTGTACCGTAACACATTACGTGTCACTATGTCATACAATTCTCAGAACTCATCCTACCAACTGATATCTCAGTTAAGTTAGGGATTCTTAAAAGATACCACAATGAATACTAATCTACAAGAGTCATTTGGTGTTCCACATGTCCTAGAAGATCCATCGGTCTCAATTCAGAAGAAGATTTCTTCAATTTATTTCTTGGACACTGGGCATCCTCGTTAGTGGACAATGGTCTAGGAACAACCCTTAACACGAACTATCAATCAATCAAAACCTTATAATTCAATCACAGGACTTAACGATTTCTATTTACAATCTCATATTCCATACGGGTTAAATTTTACTTTATTCAAATTTTAACCAATTTTATACTCAATTCGATATCCTACCTCATTTTCCAATACTTTCAATCTTATTTTTCGGCCTTGTAAAGGCAATACGATCTCAATATGAATCAACACTTAATTTCCAATCCTATATCTCTTACAACAACAATTATCAAATGGGTCACTAGTATGAAATGACTCGATCATTCAACTAGACTTCTCAGAAAGGTATTAGTGGCATGAGGCTTTTGGATAATGGTTCCAATAGCAGCCTCAAGTGCAACATTCACCCTTTCGATTTCAATTTAAGAATTGGATAACAACGAATCAGATGACATCTTTCTAGGTGGTAACGTTTTGTCAAACTCCACTCTATAAGGAAAGATCGTCATAACATCGATATCAGATTTAATCTCGCCAATTCTTTTTCAATATCACAATCAACTAATATCTATATTTCTACGAATATCAACCATTTGTTGGGATCATAAATATCCACAACTTGGTTTAGATCTAGGATAGCTAGAATTCCTACGAGAATAGCTTCGATTAATTTACTAGGGAATTTAGGGTTACTTGTGACAATCGACGTCGTATAAATACCTCGTATAAATATCAAAATAATCATCAATCAATCATGTAATAAAATTACATCATATATATATAATCCAAGTTATATATATATATATTAAAATAACACTTCTCAGTCTTGGCCTTGTCGGTAACTCGGGAATTCTTCGGCACCGTTATAGTCAAAAGATTTTTAGACATTTTTAGAAAAATGTTTTTAGTTAAAAGATTTTGAAAAGTTTTATTCAAAACCTTAGTTTTTAAAAAATCTTTCGTTCTCTATAACGAGAGCTCTGGTACCAAACTGTAACACCCCCAAACTTTTACAACTCAATACAGCGGAAGACTAGTTGGTGTTACGGGATAGCACATTACTCACATCATAGACAACGCATAAAAATCGCGTCGTTTATTAATAAAGCATTTCCATTCAATAATATCAAAGTTACATAGGTCCCAAGTCATTATATTTCATACAAAGTTTTACAAGGTATTTGAATGGAAAAATATTGTTTAAGTGCGGGCCATGAATTCTTTTCGTCTTCCCGAGAATTACCTTCAAGTACCTGAAATAAGACATGTTAAAAGAAAAGGTCAGCGATAACGCCGAGTGAATTCATAGAGTTTAATAAAATCCATCAATATAATATCAGTATAAAATTATTACTGAAAATCATCTTGTACAAATCATTTTAATAGGCCATAAAATAGCCAAAGTCGTTTTATACAAATCCTTATCGAAAATCATAATATAGGCATTTGCCTTAAAAATCATTATACGAATCATTGTCGTTAAAAAACACCATACAATACGTTTTGCAACGTTGTATAGATCAAATAAAAACCGTTATATGAATATGGTTATATAAAACCAAAACACGAACATAATATCAATAGTATGACCCTGTATTGCTAATCAGGCAATACATCGTAATTCGGAGCGTCTATTAGTATTTCGTAAATTTTTGATTATTATAAGCCGCATGACATTGTTACCTTACTAAACCAACAACGGGTAGCTAACCCGATACCAATTTTTGCCCATCTAAAGTAGCGTGTCGTCACAAAGGTCACGCTATGGAAATCATCTCATACATTAATTCGCTTACCAATCAATGTGGCACGACGGGGATCAACCGTCAAGGCGCGAACTGGGGTGATCGTCCCCAAATAGTACTATTAAATGCATAAGCGTCTACCAACTCCCGGTAGTTCACAATTCATGCTAATGGGACTTTTAGTGACATAACCTAACTTTAATAATCCATTTAGTTTCATCTATCGGGTCCTTTAATCATTTATCGGGTCATACAATCGGGTCATTCAATCATTCGGGTCCAAAATCAATAAACAAACAATCGGGACAAATGGTGTCCTATTTTATAAAACTAACATGTTATCTCCCTCGCGGGTTTATAAAACATTTATAAAAACATTTAAAAGAGTGCGAGGCTATGAACTCACGTTGATATGGGAAGGCGGGTTATCAGCGATTCGGTCGTACGGTACGTGCTTCAATCACGGAAACCTAGACAAATAATACTCGGTCTTAGACGTTTGTCCAATGACTTTATAAAAATATCAATTATGTATACATATGATGATTATTTATATATGATGATCAAGTGGGTTTACATATTCTCGTTTACTCATTTTAGTGTTATGTGTCGGTAACGTTTATACTAGTTTACTAGTTTTACCTATTTACGTATTTTAGGTCCAATAAACTTATTATAAGTTATTTAACTTATTTTAATCCCTTTTGTACTTATATTATCAGTACATACACTTTCAAGTTGGGCCCAAATGGGTTAAGCCCAATAAGTTCTTTTTATAGGTGTTGATCTTATTTAGTCCAATTATTAGCCCAAGTATTAGTCCAATATGTTTACTTAGCTCGTTAATGTCCGTATGCCCTATAGTTCGGGTTTTATTGGTTTTTACTTGTTATACATGTCTATATATCAGTATATAAGTTTTATAAAGTTTTCATTAGACGGGTCCAACCATCTAAGTTTTATTTAACAAAAACGTTAATTTTACGGCGATAGCCGAAAAAGTCGTAAAAATCAAGTTTATAGTTTTATAACTTATAAAACTTAACAAGTTACCATTTTTATAAAATGTCCACTTATTTAACCTTTTACATACTTATATAAATAAAATCCATAAGTTAGTGGGTTTTTATTTTACATTTTATACTATTAAATTTTGAGTGTTTATATAATAGTATTATTCTTTATTTTCCAAAAATCTGATTTTTAACTTCATCTTCACCAAAACTGCCATATCTTGAGTTCTATATGGAGATAGAAGCTCAAATTTTTATCACATAAACTACATGATATGTGCTACATTTAACTCTTCTATAGCTACTGTTGAATCATCTTCTAAATAGTTTCTAAAAATCGTCCAAAACAGTAACCTCAGATTTATACTTTAAACTTGTTTGGATCATATCTCACTCATTACTTTGATTCCATTGCATGGCCAACTCTCACATGTGTACAAGACTCATAGCTTACTGTAAATCCATTCTACTTCATCATTTTATCAGTTTACCATATGGTTCTTTACTGTTTTATACAGCCATGCAAATTAATCAAGATTTTAACCTTGTTTCTTATAGTTTTTCACCTTTTTATCCATGATTATCAACAACAAATCCCCACATAACATTTTTATCATCATATAATCATCATATACATATACAATAGGAAATAAAATACATGTTTACATAATCAAAATAACAAGAAGATGAGGAGGGCAATCTTTATACCACCATGATGATGTAGGTTGATCAAAACATGGATTTTTGATGGAGAAACTTGTGCTTAGCCAACACCATCTTCAAGACCACCATTCTTCATGAGAACCTTGTGGAAAATCAGCCCTCCTACTCCATGAAAACTCCTCCTTGGATGTTATAAGTTGCACCAATCTTCATCTTTTTGAATGGAGATTAACATATGTTAATTATAACATATGTTTATGGTTAAACTTTGATCAATGATGGTGTTTTTGGAAGAAATATGGGACGGCATGTTTAGGCTAGAGAGAGAGAAATGTGTAGTTGTTTGCATGTTGAAATGGGAAGTATGTGAAGGTTTGATGGTTTTGAGGTGAAGTAGCTTCAAAGTGAAGCTAAAAATGGACAAGTGTTGTAGTTTAGGCTAAGTAAATGACACCTTATGGTGTTGGTAAGTTTTTGGCCGCCCCATGTAAGCTAGTGGGGTGGGAGAATGTATTTTGTCCCATCTCACTAGTTTACGGGTATTCCTCGATTCTAGTTTTCTCGATTTGCGTGCCCTCGGGTCGTTTTACGAAAAACGTTTTTATAAATTATGAATCAACGTCATAAAACGAATCCAATAAAAATTGTTTCATCAAAAATGGAGTTCGAAAACGTAAATACGTAATCCTAAGGTTTCCGGTTTAGTCGTAAAGGACGTTAAAATAAAATCTTAAGTCCTAATCTCTTCTCGTAAATTTGTGAGTTTATGAACCAACACAAATTTAAAACTCCAAAATAATATTTACGGATAAATTTATTTTTCTGAAATGTCGGACTGTCACCAAAGACGGTGTATGTAAACGTAAGCACGTAACGTTGAATCCTCCGGTTTAAACGTAGTCGACGCTACTTCAAGACGTAAATCCAAATTTCTTCCCAAAAATAAGTGAGTTCATATTTTAACATTAAAATAATGTTTTCAAATAAATATTGAGAATAAAATATCAACCATAAATTGACGGATTGTCACAAGATGTAAGCACTTGTCAATAGAGAATGATTGCCTGGTCTTAAAAGAAGACATGTGATGCTTTCCCTTGACACAAGCTGAACAAGTCTTGTCTTTAGAAAAAGTCATTAAAGGTAGACCAACAACAAGGTTTTATGTGGCTATCTTGTTGATGTTTCTATAGTTGAGATGAGACAGTCTTTTGTGCCACTGCCAATTGACACTTTCAGAGGCTTTGGCTAGAAAACAGTTGGAGCTGTCTTCAGCGCAAGTAGCCATGTTGATGACATACACATCTCTCCTTCTTGGTGAAATAAGCACCACATCATTGTTCTTGTTGAATATGGTCCCCTGAGTCTTAGTAAACAAAACCTTGTAGTCAGCATCACATAATTGGCTGATGGTAATAAGATTGTGCTTAAGACCATTCACATATGCAACCCTTGTAAACGTTATCCCATTGTAGTTCACTGAGCCGTATCCCTCTGTGTCGCCTGAAGAATTATCCCCAAACAACACTTTAGGACCTGGCTCTTTTGAGTATCAGTGCAGGTATTGTCGAATCCCTGTCATGTGTCTAGAACAGCCACTGTCTAGATACCATACCGATTCCTTAAGATGTTTCTGCACAGATACATAGAAACAAGTTAGTTCCTATGGTGAACCCACTTTCCAGTGGGTTCCCTGAATTGCTGATTAGCAACTCTTGAGTTCCTGTAGAACTTATGACGATGGGAAGGATAGTTAGCTGTCTCATGTGTGAACCTTCCACAGATATCACATTTTGGAAAGTCGCTGCACTCATCTGAGTGATGGTCTGTGAATCCACAAAATTTACAAGGAGGATAAGGTCTGTAGTTACCTGATTGTCTCCTAGAAGCCTGTTGTCTATCCCTAGAAGGTGTCTAAGATCTCTTAACAGTCATTTGTCTATCATGATCTATGGTCATGTGATGAGAGTTTTTACAAACATTGCAGTAAGGTTTGACTATCCTTTTACCTTTAGGTTCTCCTAGAATAGACTTAGGTTCATGGGAAGTAGAGCATTCAGCGGAATGCTTAATATGAAGTTTCAAGAGTTCTACTTCTTTCATTAATGACAACATGCGTTCTTCAATTGAGGAATCAACTTTGTTCACAGATTTTGTTGAGACAGGCTTAAAGGCAACTTGCTTAATAGATTGTTTAGATCGTACAGCAAATACCTTAGCTGGTGGTTTCTCAACATCTGTTTTGGGTTCAGCCTTAGCTCCTCTAGAGGAGCTGCTGGGTTCAACTCCTGAGAGTTTAGGTAAGGGTGGTAAATCAACCACATCTTCAGAGACAGGTACATCAGTCAAGAGGGGATCTGACATATGTATAGTCTCTGTAGATTTGAAAACAATCTCTTTGGATTTTGTGAGAATTTTGAATTTGTTTTTCTTAGCAGAGATATCCCTTTTTATGTCAGCAGGTAGTTCATCATTAAGCAATTCATCTATAGTGAACCTACTGTACAGCCATTTTTCTATAACCTTATTTAACTCAGACACTTGATCATTTAAGGCACTGTTCTTTAAGGTTAACCTATTAACTTCGTTTTGAAGAGATATCTTTTCAGAATTAACCTGTTTGAGAGTTTCACATTCAGCCTTAGCATTTAACAGTTCATGTTTAACAGAGTGAAACTTATCAAGCAAGTTCTTTCTTTGTTCCTCAACAAAGTGTAAATCAACAATGGTGTAATCAAGGACATGTTTGCATTCATCACTTTCAGACATAGATAAAAGCCTGTGTACCTTTTTCATTGTGATGTCAACCCATTGTCCTGATCTTGCATCTCCTTTCATAATAGCTGGTTCATCCTCAGCTATTGCCATAAATTCCCTGACTTAAGTAGTATCTTCCTCATCTGAAGTCAGCGGCTCATCATTAGAGTCATACGCTTCAGCTACCAACCCTTTCTCCGTCTTCTTATCACCCCTTTTCTTCTTAGACAGAGCTTCAAGCTTCAAATTCATCTGTTCTAACTCAGCTTTAAGTACCTTATACTTGTTCTTGTAATCCTTCTTCTCATTGTCAGAGGAGTTGAACTGGTGGGATGAGTTGTTATGTTGTGATTTGAACTTGTATGGTTTGGTGGAAGATGACAGATAAGAAGGTGAGGATGTCTTTGTGGAAGGATAGTCTTTTTGAAAGTGTCCAAGTTTTCCACAGGCAAAGCAAGTTTCTTTTGATTTGTCGGTTTGTTTGCTAGCTGATCCTACTCTCCTTGATCTTTTGTAGAATCTCCTTTGATTAGCTAGCAAGGATCTTTCGTGAAACTCAGCATTAAGGTCTTTCATGAACTCTTGGCTGTTGCGTGTGTCTTCTTCAACATCAGAGTCGCTGTCATGAGGGTGTGGGGTAGAAATCGAGGCTTTGGATGTTGCTCCTTAAACTACAAATATTTTAGTCTCTGATTTGTATATGGTATCAATCATCCCTTCTTCATAATTGTACTTTCCATATAGCTGAGCCAAGGTGTCATTCTTGATGGAGTTATTAGCTCTCTGAGTCTGATTCATACTAAGCCATTTTCTTGGAAGACTGTTGACAAATGTGGCATTTACTTCAGCTTGAGCAATGGTGACGTCATTCATAGCAAGGTCATTGAGAATAATCTTCAGCCTTATATATGTTTGTTGAACCTTTTCACCTTCAAGTGTCTTGAAAGCATTGAACTAAAGTCTGAGTGCCTGAATCTTGGTTTCTCTGGTTTCATAGGGTCCTTCATGACCAAGGATAAGGTCTATCCACATTTGTTTAGCTGTAGGACATTAGGTCACAGACTTCATGATGTGTTTAGGAAGACAGGATATAATGATGCTCTTGAGACGTTTGTCTTGGTTTGCCAATTTCCTATCAGCTGGATTCCATTGCTTGAGAGGTTTGGGAAGAGGATTCTCATCAGTAGAGGTAAGCGCCATGGGAACATAAGGTCCATTATCTAGAATTTCTAGAATAAATGGTTCAAGTCCGTCGAGATACACGAGGAATTGACTCTTCCAACTTTCAAAATCATCTTCATCAAAAACTGGTACGTTGGTGACATGAGATCCGCCTCTCGAGTCAAGAAGTTGAGGTAGATCATCTATATTTTGAGGTGTAGGAGTAAGTCTTGGTGATGTTGGTGGTGGAGTAGTGTTGTTCCCAGAAGACGGTGGTGGTGGTGGTGTATTGCTTGTTTCAGGCATGGTGGATCTTGATTATAAAACTTAAAACGATGTTTATGAGGGTTTTAATATCAAACACTTCTCTAATACCAACTATAAGTCCCTAATCTAATCTTGAAACAATAAAAGAAACTAATCAACACACTTAATTACTTTTCAAACATAATACTTTTTATTGTAAACGTAAGCACGTAACGTTGAATCCTCCGGTTTAAACGTAGTCGACGCTACTTCAAGACGTAAATCCAAATTTCTTCCCAAAAATAAGTGAGTTCATATTGTAACATTAAAATAATGTTTTCAAATAAATATTGAGAATAAAATATCAACCATAAATTGACGGATTGTCACAAGATGTAAGCACTTGTCAATAGAGAATGATTGCCTGGTCTTAAAAGAAGACATGTGATGCTTTCCTTTGACACAAGCTGAACAAGTCTTGTCTTTAGAAAAAGTCATTAAAGGTAGACCAACAACAAGGTTTTATGTGGCTATCTTGTTGATGTTTCTATAGTTGAGATGAGACAGTGTTTTGTGCCACTGCCAATTGACACTTTCAGAGGCTTTGGCTAGAAAACAGTTGGAGCTGTCTTCAGCGCAAGTAGCCATGTTGATGACATACACATCTCTCCTTCTTGGTGAAATAAGCACCACATCATTGTTCTTGTTGAATATGGTCCCCTGAGTCTTAGTAAACAAAACCTTGTAGTCAGCATCACATAATTGGCTGATGGTAATAAGATTGTGCTTAAGACCATTCACATATGCAACCCTTGTAAACGTTATCTCATTGTAGTTCACTGAGCCGTATCCCTCTGTGTCGCCTGAAGAATTATCCCCAAACAACACTTTAGGACCTGGCTCTTTTGAGTATCAGTGCAGGTATTCTCGAATCCCTGTCATGTGTCTAGAACAACCACTGTCTAGATACCATACCGATTCCTTAAGATGTTTCTGCACATATACATAGAAACAAGTTAGTTCCTATGGTGAACCCACTTTCCAGTGGGTTCCCTGAATTGCTGATTAGCAACTCTTGAGTTCCTGTAGAACTTATGACGATGGGAAGGATAGTTAGCTGTCTCATGTGTGAACCTTCCACAGATATCACATTTTGGAAAGTCGCTGCACTCATCTGAGTGATGGTCTGTGAATCCACAAAATTTACAAGGAGGATAAGGTCTGTAGTTACCTGATTGTCTCCTAGAAGCCTGTTGTCTATCCCTAGAAGGTGTCTAAGATCTCTTAACAGTCATTTGTCTATCATGATCTATGGTCATGTGATGAGAGTTTTTACAAACATTGCAGTAAGGTTTGACTATCCTTTTACCTTTAGGTTCTCCTAGAATAGACTTAGGTTCATGGGAAGTAGAGCATTCAGCGGAATGCTTAATATGAAGTTTCAAGAGTTCTACTTCTTTCATTAATGACAACATGCGTTCTTCAATTGAGGAATCAACTTTGTTCACAGATTTTGTTGAGACAGGCTTAAAGGCAACTTGCTTAATAGATTGTTTAGATGGTACAGCAAATACCTTAGCTGGTGGTTTCTCAACATCTGTTTTGGGTTCAGCCTTAGCTCCTCTAGAGGAGCTGCTGGGTTCAACTCCTGAGAGTTTAGGTAAGGGTGGTAAATCAACCACATCTTCAGAGACAGGTACATCAGTCAAGAGGGGATCTGACATATGTATAGTCTCTGTAGATTTGAAAACAATCTCTTTGGATTTTGTGAGAATTTTGAATTTGTTTTTCTTAGCAGAGATATCCCTTTTTATGTCAGCAGGTAGTTCATCATTAAGCAATTCATCTATAGTGAACCTACTGTACAACCATTTTTCTATAACCTTATTTAACTCAGACACTTGATCATTTAAGGCACTGTTCTTTAAGGTTAACCTATTAACTTCGTTTTGAAGAGATATCTTTTCAGAATTAACCTGTTTGAGAGTTTCACATTCAGCCTTAGCATTTAACAGTTCATGTTTAACAGAGTGAAACTTATCAAGCAAGTTCTTTCTTTGTTCCTCAACAAAGTGTAAATCAACAATGGTGTAATCAAGGACATGTTTGCATTCATCACTTTCAGACATAGATAAAAGCCTGTGTACCTTTTTCATTGTGATGTCAACCCATTGTCCTGATCTTGCATCTCCTTTCATAATAGCTGGTTCATCCTCAGCTATTGCCATAAATTCCCTGACTCAAGTAGTATCTTCCTCATCTGAAGTCAGCGGCTCATCATTAGAGTCATACGCTTCAGCTACCAACCCTTTCTCCGTCTTCTTATCACCCCTTTTCTTCTTAGACAGAGCTTCAAGCTTCAAATTCATCTGTTCTAACTCAGCTTTAAGTACCTTATACTTGTTCTTGTAATCCTTCTTCTCATTGTCAGAGGAGTTGAAATGGTAGGATGAGTTGTTATGTTGTGATTTGAACTTGTATGGTTTGGTGGAAGATGACAGATAAGAAGGTGAGGATGTCTTTGTGGAAGGATAGTCTTTTTGAAAGTGTCCAAGTTTTCCACAGGCAAAGCAAGTTTCTTTTGATTTGTCGGTTTGTTTGCTAGCTGATCCTACTCTCCTTGATCTTTTGTAGAATCTCCTTTGATTAGCTAGCAAGGCTCTTTCGTGAAACTCAGCATTAAGGTCTTTCATGAACTCTTGGCTGTTGCGTGTGTCTTCTTCAACATCAGAGTCGCTGTCATGAGGGTGTGGGGTAGAAATCGAGGCTTTGGATGTTGCTCCTTAAACTACAAATATTTTAGTCTCTGATTTGTATATGGTATCAATCATCCCTTCTTCATAATTGTACTTTCCATATAGCTGAGCCAAGGTGTCATTCTTGATGGAGTTATTAGCTCTCTGAGTCTGATTCATACTAAGCCATTTTCTTGGAAGACTGTTGACAAATGTGGCATTTACTTCAGCTTGAGCAATGGTGACGTCATTCATAGCAAGGTCATTGAGAATAATCTTCAGCCTTATATATGTTTGTTGAACCTTTTCACCTTCAAGTGTCTTGAAAGCATTGAACTGAAGTCTGAGTGCCTGAATCTTGGTTTCTCTGGTTTCATAGGGTCCTTCATGACCAAGGATAAGGTCTATCCACATCTTCATCAAAAACTGGTACGTTGGTGACATGAGATCCGCCTCTCGAGTCAAGAAGTTGAGGTAGATCATCTATATTTTGAGGTGTAGGAGTAAGTCTTGGTGATGTTGGTGGTGGAGTAGTGTTGTTCCCAGAAGACGGTGGTGGTGGTGGTGTATTGCTTGTTTCAGGCATGGTGGATCTTGATTATAAAACTTAAAACGATGTTTATGAGGGTTTTAATATCAAACACTTCTCTAATACCAACTATAAGTCCCTAATCCAATCTTGAAACAATAAAAGAAACTAATCAACACACTTAATTACTTTTCAAACATAATACTTTTTATTGTAAACGTAAGCACGTAACGTTGAATCCTCCGGTTTAAACGTAGTCGACGCTACTTCAAGACGTAAATCCAAATTTCTTCCCAAAAATAAGTGAGTTCATATTGTAACATTAAAATAATGTTTTCAAATAAATATTGAGAATAAAATATCAACCATAAATTGACGGATTGTCACAAGATGTAAGCACTTGTCAATAGAGAATGATTGCCTGGTCTTAAAAGAAGACATGTGATGCTTTCCCTTGACACAAGCTGAACAAGTCTTGTCTTTAGAAAAAGTCATTAAAGGTAGACCAACAACAAGGTTTTATGTGGCTATCTTGTTGATGTTTCTATAGTTGAGATGAGACAGTCTTTTGTGCCACTGCCAATTGACACTTTCAGAGGCTTTGGCTAGAAAACAGTTGGAGCTGTCTTCAGCGCAAGTAGCCATGTTGATGACATACACATCTCTCCTTCTTGGTGAAATAAGCACCACATCATTGTTCTTGTTGAATATGGTCCCCTAAGTCTTAGTAAACAAAACCTTGTAGTCAGCATCACATAATTGGCTGATGGTAATAAGATTGTTCTTAAGACCATTCACATATGCAACCCTTGTAAACGTTATCCAATTGTAGTTCACTGAGCCGTATCCCTCTGTGTCGCCTGAAGAATTATCCCCAAACAACACTTTAGGACCTGGCTCTTTTGAGTATCAGTGCAGGTATTGTCGAATCCCTGTCATGTGTCTAGAACAGCCACTGTCTAGATACCATACCGATTCCTTAAGATGTTTCTGCACAGATACATAGAAACAAGTTAGTTCCTATGGTGAACCCACTTTCCAGTGGGTTCCCTGAATTGCTGATTAGCAACTCTTGAGTTCCTGTAGAACTTATGACGATGGGAAGGATAGTTAGCTGTCTCATGTGTGAACCTTCCACAGATATCACATTTTGGAAAGTCGCTGCACTCATCTGAGTGATGGTCTGTGAATCCACAAAATTTACAAGGAGGATAAGGTCTGTAGTTACCTGATTGTCCCCTAGAAGCCTGTTGTCTATCCCTACAAGGTGTCTAAGATCTCTTAACAGTCATTTGTCTATCATGATCTATGGTCATGTGATGAGAGTTTTTACAAACATTGCAGTAAGGTTTGACTATCCTTTTACCTTTAGGTTCTCCTAGAATAGACTTAGGTTCATGGGAAGTAGAGCATTCAGCGTAATGCTTAATATGAAGTTTCAAGAGTTCTACTTCTTTCATTAATGACAACATGCGTTCTTCAATTGAGGAATCAACTTTGTTCACAGATTTTGTTGAGACAGGCTTAAAGGCAACTTGCTTAATAGATTGTTTAGATGGTACAGCAAATACCTTAGCTGGTGGTTTCTCAACATCTGTTTTGGGTTCAGCCTTAGCTCCTCTAGAGGAGCTGCTGGGTTCAACTCCTGAGAGTTTAGGTAAGGGTGGAAAATCAACCACATCTTCAGAGACAGGTACATCAGTCAAGAGGGGATCTGACATATGTATAGTCTCTGTAGATTTGAAAACAATCTCTTTGGATTTTGTGAGAATTTTGAATTTGTTTTTCTTAGCAGAGATATCCCTTTTTATGTCAGCAGGTAGTTCATCATTAAGCAATTCATCTATAGTGAACATACTGTACAGCCATTTTTCTATAACCTTATTTAACTCAGACACTTGATCATTTAAGGCACTGTTCTTTAAGGTTAACCTATTAACTTCGTTTTGAAGAGATATCTTTTCAGAATTAACCTGTTTGAGAGTTTCACATTCAGCCTTAGCATTTAACAGTTCATGTTTAACAGAGTGAAACTTATCAAGCAAGTTCTTTCTTTGTTCCTCAACAAAGTGTAAATCAACAATGGTGTAATCAAGGACATGTTTGCATTCATCACTTTCAGACATAGATAAAAGCCTGTGTACCTTTTTCATTGTGATGTCAACCCATTGTCCTGATCTTGCATCTCCTTTCATAATAGCTGGTTCATCCTCAGCTATTGCCATAAATTCCCTGACTCAAGTAGTATCTTCCTCATCTGAAGTCAGCGGCTCATCATTAGAGTCATACGCTTCAGCTACCAACCCTTTCTCCGTCTTCTTATCACCCCTTTTCTTCTTAGACAGAGCTTCAAGCTTCAAATTCATCTGTTCTAACTCAGCTTTAAGTACCTTATACTTGTTCTTGTAATCCTTCTTCTCATTGTCAGAGGAGTTGAATTGGTGGGATGAGTTGTTATGTTGTGATTTGAACTTGTATGGTTTGGTGGAAGATGACAAATAAGAAGGTGAGGATGTCTTTGTGGAAGGATAGTCTTTTTGAAAGTGTCCAAGTTTTCCACAGGCAAAGCAAGTTTCTTTTGATTTGTCGGTTTGTTTGCTAGCTGATCCTACTCTCCTTGATCTTTTGTAGAATCTCCTTTGATTAGCTAGCAAGGCTCTTTCGTGAAACTCAGCATTAAGGTCTTTCATGAACTCTTGGCTGTTGCGTGTGTCTTCTTCAACATCAGAGTCGCTGTCATGAGGGTGTGGGGTAGAAATCGAGGCTTTGGATGTTGCTCCTTAAACTACAAATATTTTAGTCTCTGATTTGTATATGGTATCAATCATCCCTTCTTCATAATTATACTTTCCATATAGCTGAGCCAAGGTGTCATTCTTGATGGAGTTATTAGCTCTCTGAGTCTGATTCATACTAAGCCATTTTCTTGGAAGACTATTGACAAATGTGGCATTTACTTCAGCTTGAGCAATGGTGACGTCATTCATAGCAAGGTCATTGAGAATAATCTTCAGCCTTATATATGTTTGTTGAACCTTTTCACCTTCAAGTGTCTTGAAAGCATTGAACTGAAGTCTGAGTGCCTGAATCTTGGTTTCTCTGGTTTCATAGGGTCCTTCATGACCAAGGATATGGTCTATCCACATTTGTTTAGCTGTAGGACATTAGGTCACAGACTTCATGATGTGTTTAGGAAGACAGGATATAATGATGCTCTTGAGACGTTTGTCTTGGTTTGCCAATTTCCTATCAGCTGGATTCCATTGCTTGAGAGGTTTGGGAAGAGGATTCTCATCAGTAGAGGTAAGCGCCATGGGAACATAAGGTCCATTATCTAGAATTTCTAGAATAAATGGTTCAAGTCCGTCGAGATACACGAGGAATTGACTCTTCCAACTTTCAAAATCATCTTCATCAAAAACTGGTACGTTGGTGACATGAGATCCGCCTCTCGAGTCAAGAAGTTGAGGTAGATCATCTATATTTTGAGGTGTAGGAGTAAGTCTTGGTGATGTTGGTGGTGGAGTAGTGTTGTTCCCATAAGACGGTGGTGGTGGTGGTGTATTGCTTGTTTCAGGCATGGTGGATCTTGATTATAAAACTTAAAACGATGTTTATGAGGGTTTTAATATCAAACACTTCTCTAATACCAACTATAAGTCCCTAATCCAATCTTGAAACAATAAAAGAAACTAATCAACACACTTAATTACTTTTCAAACATAATACTTTTTATTGTATAACAAAGAATTACAAGTGTTATGGATAACACCGTTTGCTGACAATGTGTTGTGCACACTTTGAACAAACTAAAACCTAACTTATGAACACGGTCGCAGCTGTTTGGTTCAACAAGTTCTAAGAGTTAATGTGTGAAATGTGTCAAAGTGTTGAACATTAACTCTAGGCTACATAACCTATTTCTAGTGGTACGAGGTTGACTCCAAGTACTGGTTGATGGCGACTACACTAAACAGACACTTGTCAGACATCTGTCACAAGATTCTCTTCTATTCTTGGTAGTCTGCCACAATGCTTTAGGGAAACAGAGCTGGCATAGTTTCCCTTTTCTTCATAGTCTCGTACACACTAAGGTATGTCCAAAGTGTACTGAGTGTTAACAGGGTATTGCCACCCCTGTTAACCCTCAACCCTACAGAGACCCTGATACATCTTGGTTGTTATCCATCACAGCCAATGAGTATGTCTTCAAGTAATCTTCGACTTCCTTGACAATGTCTCTGACATGGACTCCTTTGAGGTTGCTCGCAGAGACTTAGATCTCTGTGAGTCTTGCGATACTTGCCTGCCTCCTAGGCACAAGCAAGTTAATATCAAATAGCTTGATTTGTGTTTAATTCTATGATACAGGGAATATAATAAACTTAGATTCCCAACAAGATCAAACCAAAACGGATGATGGAGATTTATCCCCCGCTACTGTGAAAAAACAAAATTGCGTTTGAACTTTATTTGAACATTTTATGTAACTATCAGTTATCACCTTAGATATTAAACGTGGAATTTTGGCAGCACAACTCCAAACACTCATTCAACACATTCAATTCAAAGATATTCAAAAACTCACGCCTCTCTGCCATAGTTTCTGAAGGCTTTGAAATCATATTTCATTGTATGATTCTTGCTTTGGGTAAAAGGTTTTACCGCCCGGTAAAATTTTATAACTACAAGAAACTTACAAAGTGTTCATGCCTACGAATTTCCACTTGCAAAAACATTGATTATATCAAGGATAAAATACTAAGTGGCGAACAGGATGCCGATAAAACCAGGTAAACATATATTCAAGGTACTCGGGGATCGGCAGCCTTAGCTTTTTGACTCAGATTACGGGGTTAAAGTCCAGGCCCGTTTCCAACCCTTCCCTGGCCATTCCCAAATGTACACAATTAGTGAGGTTTGAAAATGCTAGGAGAAACCATAACTTGGCTAGGTCACTTTTGAACATACTTATCCTTTCGACATTCCAAATTTTGTTTCTCCGCATCAAGCCAAACACCAACGTTGCGTCAAAACCACATCCACAAATTTACCACTACAAGAAAAAGTGATTTTAGTGATGAATATTTAACTTACCCGCATTGCGCCTACAACTGCTGCGTTTTGACTAACTTTCTGTAACGATTACATATTATTACTAGATGGCGATTCCATCATTTCATAACTTGTGCTAAAGACCTCTCAGGTAATTTCCAAACCATAAACATCTTCTTCATTTGTTTGGATGGCTTAAACTTGAAACATATGAGCTTTATATGAACCACTTCCATGATTTGTTTTCACAATTGCTCTTTTGTAGGATCACCTTTGTTGAAGAATCAATTGTTCATTTCTTGCCAAACAGAATATACAGTCGCTCGTACACCAATATTCTTACAATAGTCCACCCCGACCTACCTTTACATCTTGGAATTAGATAATTCTCCACGTTATCCCATTGGTCTGACACACTTCTAAACCTATTTCTGATTTGTTGTATGAAGGGGTTGTTTGGTTCGCAGAATGTTTTTAAGGGAATTGTAATCTTTAGAAATAATTGTAATTTGATGTAATTGTAATTGAAAGAATTAGAATGTGTTGGAATTCTAATGTTGTAGAATTGTAATGCATTAAATCTGAGATGTGTTTGGTTGAGTCTCAACGTAATGTAATTCAATTTTTTTTTATAAAACTTAAAAAATTAGTAAAAAACAATAGTTAAAATAAAATAAAATAATAAAAATAAAATAATAAAAACAAAAATATAAATATAGATAAATTAAAATAAAATAAAATTATTATTTATTAAAAATTATTATTGTTATTAAAATAAAATAATAATAATTAATATTATTTTAATATTTCAAAAGTATAATAATAAGAAATATTATTATTATAAAAATAAATAATGTTACCAATAATTAAAAAAATAAAATAAATAAATAAATAAATATTATATAAAATAAACTTTAAAAAAGTTTAAAAATAGAAAAAAATATGAATTAAAAACTAATAAATTTATAAATAATAATATAAAAATATTAATAAATAATAGTAATTTTTATTAATAATAAATTATTATTAATAACTTTTTAAATATTTTATTATATAATAATTAAAATCAATTTTATTTTTATATTATTTTAATATAATCATAATAATAATAATATGAAAAAAAACTAATATATACTAAAAATATTAAATATTAATAAAATAATAGGAAAATATTACTATTATTATTATTATTATTTATAATCAACAATGATAATAATAATAATAACTATTATTATAATTATAAATATGATTATTTTTATTATTTTTTAGTTTTTATTACAAAATAACTTTAAATAAAATAATTATTTTTATTATTTATTAATTTATTAATTTATTAATTTAATTATTTTATTATTTAATTTATTTTTATTTATTATATTATATTTTATTTTTAATTTTTATTTTTTATTTTAAATATTATTATTATTATTATTCAATTAATTTTATTATTATTAACATTTATGCCGATAATTAAAATTATAAACAATCTTGAATTACGACGTAATTCAAAACATTCCATCTGATTTGTCATTTAATCTGAATTCCCTCATATGTTGTAATTGGAATGAATACATTACGATTACGTTACAAACAAAACAACTTATGTAATTTAATTCAAATAACAATTCCCTCAATGCATTGAACCAAAGAGGATTACAACGGAATTCAGATTACAGTTACATTAGATTACATTACATTACGGTGAACCAAACGGGCCCTAAGTGGTTTTTTTCCAATTGGTGTAATAGTTGATAGTTAGTTTTAGGGCTGTAAACGAACTGGGCGAATACGGACGGAGCCATGTTCATGTTCGTTCATTTATGTTTTGGTGGCCAAATAAACGAACACGATCCTTTAACCGGACGAAGTTTCTTGTTCATGTTCGTTTATTAAGAAATAAGGTTGTTCATGTTCGTTTATTATTTATTAAGACATTAAACGAACATTCACGATCGAACATAAACGAACGTGCGTAAATAAAACATAAAATTTTCAAAAATATTTACAATATTGTGTTTTATAAGTGTTATTTTGTTTAAGTAAAACAACTTTAAACTTATATAATAAAAAGTTATGATAGACGAACTATATCCAATAATAAACGAACGAAAATCGGACGTTCACGAACATAAATGAATGAACGAGACTTTTGTTCATGTTTGTTCATTAACTAAACGGACGTAAAATGTTGTTCATGTAATAAATATACGAACATAATCAGACTTTTTACCGAACGGTTCACGAAATGTTCATTGAACGGCCAGTTCGTTTACAACCCTAGTTAGTTTTGTAGCCAGGTGGTTTGTCACTTGTGGCTTTGGTTGTTCAAGTTGTGGTTGAGGTTAATGTAGTATCTAAGACACATTTCATTTCTAATTAACGATTTTTTTGTGTAATAAATTTTACCAGGTTGTTTCCCTTTACCCAAAAAAACAAAATCTTATGGTGCAGAGTGGACACTAACAACAATTATTCATCTTCGCTCAAGAAAATGACAAGGTGTTTTCTTTATTCTTCGCGCATAGAAGTTACCTAAGTTTTATGTTTAAGATAAGCATCTATTTTTAAGTGCATTACCGCACTGGAGCCTACGATGTTGGCATAATAAATTTTTTAAGGGCAACATTTTATTAAGAACCACAAAAAAGAACAACAATACAAAACAAGACATCTCATCTTAATTAAAAAAGCTAATTAATAGAGAATGAGACCTAAAGCAATAAATACAACAAAATAAGAAACTAAAGCAAACCAATGTGTGACACAGAGAAGGCACAATTAGCAAAACTTATACAGAACCCTGGCAACCAAAACCCCACTTGAGAAATTATACTCAAATAGAGGATCGGCCACCAAAGCTGAGCAAAAAAAAACCAATCACCAAGGCTTGAAAACCACTGAAACCGGCTGTAAACTTACTAAACTTGCACACAAAAACCCATATGCAAAGTTATAACAGGCAGAGCGTACAACACAATCAATCTACCGAAGCAAAAGCATATACTGAGTATTTGATACAAAAAAAGTTAAAAAGCAATAAGATAGCAGCATATGTATATATATGAATATTTGATACAAAAAAAGTTAACAAGCAATAAGATAACATATATATGAACACTTTTATCGTGTACCAAAAGTTTAGCACCAATATTATATAAGGTTGATTGCCTAATGAAAGGTCACTTGGAAGTAACAAGTTAATAAGCATCTGGAATGGATAAAATGATCTTTTGATGCATAAATTCCAATGCGGAAAACAAGATTGGGAAAATTCCAATGCGGAAAACAAGATTGGGAATTAAAGTCCAAAGACATAACCATCGATTAGAGAGAATACCTGTTCTAAGCGACTAAGGATTTCCACAATAATCAACTTAGGCGATCTTCTTCCATAACCAACTAAGTTAGCTCAGTTGGCCACCAAGGATAACATTGAGGACGTATTCTTGGAGAGGTCTCGAGTTCGATGCTCACTAAATAGAAGCAGGAGTGAGGCTTATCCCATAAGGAGAAGGTTCGAGACTTGCATAGTGTAAGCTCGAATCACTAACTATTAACTCGCCGTCAAAAAAATGATCTTTTTCCATATTTTTCGACACGGAATTTGCACCTATTATTATGGGGATGTTTATTTAAGGGACAAGCCCACGCTTTAATGGCGCAACATAGCAAAACCTTGGATTTTGAATGGTATCAAGTTTGACATCACACTAAAAAGTCAATGGCCTTTCACGTTATCAATCACACTCCATAATGCTTGGTTAGTATAAGAAATTGTGAGTGTTACAAAGTCAAACCACAAAATATTTAGATGGAAATGCTACCCATCAAATGATTGTCATGAACTCTCATCTGCAGCAACACGTCACCCGCGAGAAACAAAAATTATAAGTAGCCTTTGAGCAATGTGTATCTTAGTCAACTTGATTACCCAGAAATATGATTTCAAAGTGTCAGTCAATAAATCAATTAAACTCGCCGCCTTTAGCCCTTTAGGGCATCGCCAGGCAGCAGTATCTTCATTTCTTATTCAGTCTGCAATCTGCATCACACCAATCAGACAAAACTGTTTTCACCTGTAACGGGTCAACCAAACGTGACCTGTTTGAGCCAGGCCTATTTCATCCATTATTATTATCTTGTTACATATGTGTTAGATAGACGCTGAATAGACGGATTTTATGACAATAAGTGTTCTCGATCTTTCCTATTCTAAGTGTGTTGCTGTTGTTTCTGTTGGGATTTGGAACTAGTTAAACCATTAACTACGAGTACGCAGCGGAATGGATCTAGTATAACAATCATGATTAACACATAATAAAAACAATAATAAAACCAACCTTTTAATTGCTTGAATAAATCAATTAATGATCTTGATCTTGAAGCTATAATGGTAAAGTAACCGTCCTCTAACGTTTGCTCACACGACACGTTAAACGAACACACCACGATGCTAGTGGTAACTTCACTTCAATAGATCTTGCAACTTAAAACCCTAAGATCCAAAACCCTAATGGGATTGCGTAAGGATCCGGTTTTGTAGACGTTACAAGATTCTTAGAAAAATCACCAATAAACCCTAATTAGGGTTTACAATAAATCGGACCACAAGGGGAAACTAAAACCTAGATTATGAGATCTAGGGTTTAGTTATAAAGTTTAAATCTTAATAAGAAAACCACCAAGAAGGATCGATCTTATAAAGGTTGAACCTTTATGTGTGATTTTAGGTTAAAGGGAAAATTTGTTCGGTTTGGGTGTGGGGGTGTTGCGATCAGACGAAACACAAGGAGAGTGAGAGACAAAAATTTGTGAGGGGTATGGGATTGTATTTATTCTAATCCCTTGCACCTCCTCAAAACTATTAAGGCCAACCCAACACCTAAATTAAATAATTATCCACCAAATCAAATATTAGGAGATATTTACTTACCAAAACAAATAACAAAAAAACTTCTAGAACACCCCATATAATATAATCGGCCGATTAGGCCTAGGGGTTTCTAGAACTCGATTTGTTTCCAAATTTAGATAACGCACTCGCACTTAATTAATTAAAACCCGTTAATTAATTAAATCACCGTTAATTAAATAAAACGTGAAGTTTTTATTATACGTTTAATTATAAATAACAAAACGTAAATAAACGTGTGTTCTCCGTATTGAGTGTGTGCCCCCGATAGGCTCACACAGTTACCGATGGCTAAACGATCGCATATCTCAACAGCTCCCACTTGTGAGAGTTTAGACATACAACGTCCATAATGAAGCATCTAGCAACACTTCATTATAACCGGAAAATGTTGAGTTAAATAGTTTAAAGAATAAGATCTTAAAGACTAGTAATGGTGTACGATTATTTGAGCTTGCTGATAATCATCCCTTCGTTTCAATGTACCGGTTAAACCATGGATAGGGATCCTAACTCATTCCATATAGTTTAACTTTAATTCCTCGTTTACAAATTAATTTAGATAGTCCAAATTGTAACAAGCATCATCTTGATTACATTTTGGGTACGGCCATACAATTACCTAATTAATTCTGGAGGGGATCCAGGGTACTTCACTGCACTATATCAGAGTGGAGGAACGAATTCTATATTGACTGCAAGTGTCTGTGGATGCTGCTTCACAACACTTCCAATTAGATTCGTTATAGCTAGATCTTCCGAACTAGCGTTGGACATAAAATCAAGAAGCGATATTCACACATGCACAACTTGTTTGCATCTCAAGTCTAAGGATGACCTAATCCTCACCTTTTATATATTTGAATTTACTGATGACAACGGATACAAAAGTAACCATTCGAAAGTTCAGGGTGTCCAATATTCATATCAATGAATAACATATGATTTTGTTGGAAACCATCCACCATATATACTAGTATATTACCAACACTCATATTTGTCTTAATGTATACAATATTCCCATATTGTTTAACCGACAATGGACATGTTTAGAATAATTAAATATTCAAGGATTTAAACATACAAACATAGGGCAACAACAATTATATGAAGATAACAAACATCAAATATCTTTATTCATCAGAAAATTATCAAATTGTATTACAATCCCAAATTATCCAAATACTACGATAAACACAGATTACATGAGACTATTAGCTGGAAGCAAACCAATTCCATGAGTTAATATGGAATGCTTTTTGAGGTCTAACGCCTTTGTGAAGGGGTCAGCTAAATTGTTATCTGTGTGAACTTTCTCAAGACTAACATCACCAAGTTCAATCACTTCTCTGGGGTAGTGAACTTTGGAACGATAATGTTTCGCACCTTTAGTGATTCCTGGTTCATTAGCTATAGTAATGGCTTCGGTATTGTCACAATACATTGTCATAGGTTCATTATTTGTGGGAACAACACCATGCCCAGAAATAAACTTCCTAATACAAACTGCCTCTTTAGCAGCCTCCGAAGCGGCTATATACTCAGCCTTTGTAGATGAGTTTGCATGGATGGTCTGCTTTGCACTTTTCCAGCTTACAGCACCTCCATTCAGCATGAAAACATATCCCGTCTGAGACTTCGTGTCATCAACATCCATAAGATATCCAGCATCAGTGTAGCAAGCAACCCTGAGCTCTCTTTTCATACCTCCTCCATAAACAAGAAACATGTCTTTGGTATGCCTAAGATACCTCAGAATGTTCTTAACAGCAGTCCAGTGAGAATCACCAGGATTTTGCTGAAATCGGCTAGTCATGTTCTGAGAGAACGCAATATTAGGTCTCGTACATCTAAAAGCATACATGATTGATCCTATTGCCGAAGCATAAGGAACTCTCTGCATGCGTCTCACCTCATCAGGTGTTGATGCTCCTTGAGTCTTAGATAATTTTGATTTAGTTTGCATGGGAACAAAGCCACGTTTGGAATTGTCCATGTTATACTTCTTCAAAATCTTATCTATGTAAGCACTTTGACATAAACCCATTAACCGTCTAGGTCTATCACGTATGATCTTGATTCCAAGAATATACGCAACATATCCCAAATCCTTCATGGAAAAACACCTTCCAAGGTAAGCTTTTACACTTTGCAACATTGGAATGTCTTTTCCCATCAACAATATGTCATCGACATACAGGACAAGAAACACTACGCTACTCCCATTAGCTTTGATATATACACATGGCTCATCAGGATTTTTATTGAAACCAAATTTCTTGATTTCATCATCAAACCTCTTGTTCCATTTCCTTGATGCTTGCTTAAGTCCATAAATGGATCTTTGAAGCTTGAATACACGGTTTGGATACTTTGGATCAACAAAACCCTCAGGTTGCTTCATATAGACTTCTTCATAAAGCAGTCCATTGAGGAAGGCAGTTTTAACATCCATTTGCCAATTCTCATAGTCATAGAACGCGGCTATGGCTAAGAGAATCCTTATATCTTTGATATCCGTAACAAGAGAGAAGGTTTCTTCATAATCAACCCCGAAGGTTTGAGTGAAGCCCTCGCTACATATCGAGCTTTAAAGGTGTGTACATTGCCATCCATGTCGGTCTTCTTCTTGTACAACCACTTGCCACTAACAGTTCTAGCGTTAGGGGGAAGGTCAACTAAGATCCAGACATCATTGTCTTCCATGGATTGCATCTCCACATTCATAGCATCCAGCCATTTCTCAGATTCAGGATCTGTCAATGCAGCTTTGTAGTTAGTGGGTTCATTATGATCCCCTAACTCATGTTTCTTAGTGTCAATGTATAAACACATATGGTCAGAAGCACGCCTAGTACTTGTAGACTTTCGAATGGGAGCTATATCACTTATAGGTTCATCCATTTTTTTATCATCCTCTTCATGATTGCTAGTGTTTTCAGAAGGATGTATATCTTCATCTTGAATTACTTCAAGATCCTCTATACTCCCACTTGATTCTTGATTCATAAGATTGCTCTCTAGGAATTCAGCATTACGAGCAACAAAAACTTTGTTCTCGGGTGGGTAGTAGAAGGAGTAACCCATCGTTTCCTTTGGGTAACCTACAAATATACACTTAACAGATCGGGGCTCTAGTTTGTCCGGTTTGATAAGCGTGTCACGCTTAACAAGATCCTCACATCCCCAGACCTTTAAGAAAGACAACTTAGGGGCTTGCCCATACCATACTTCGTATGGAGTCTTTTCAACCTTCTTAGTTGGAACCATATTGAGTATGCGAGCAGCACACTCAAGAGCATAATCCCAAAAGAATTTTCGAAGAGTTGTTTGAGCCATCATGGAATGAACCATATCAAGTAGGGTTCTATTTCTACTCTCTGACACACCATTGTGTTGTGGCGTATATGGAGGAGTTCTTTGGGAAACCATTCCATGTTCCTTAAGATTCTCTAGAAATTCATAACTCATAAATTCACCTCCACGATCCAAACATAGTGCCTTTATGGTTTTACCGAGTTGATTTTCTACTTCCTTTTGAAACACCTTAAATGTTTCAAACACCTCATGTTTATGCTTTAGCAAGTAAACATAACCATAACGACTAAATTCGTCAGTGAAAGTGACGAAGTAACTTGCACCTTGTCTTGACACGGTTCTAAATGGACCACATACATCGGTGTGGATTAGTCCAAGTAGATCTATAGCCCTCTCCACTTGATGTGAATAAGGTTTACGTTCCATCTTTCTAGATAAGCATGAAACACACTTGTCAAAGGAGTCATCATCGTTTGACTTAAGCAATCCATCAGATTGTAATTGATTAATACGCTTTTTGCTTATGTGGCCAAGGCGACAATGCCATAGCAATGTAGAGTCCAAATTAGATTTGGCCCTTTTATTGCTTACAGCATACATAGAACTATTGTTTGCATTAGAATCACACATATCAATTTCATAAATACCATTACTAGGAACAACATTAAAATAAAACATATTATTTTTCGAAACCAAAATACTTGCATTATTCTCAAAACGATTAACAAATATATCGTCATACAAACATGAAACTGAAACAATCCCTCTAGAAATAGAAGGTGCGTAATGACAATTATTCAACATAACAACTAGTCCACTAGGGAGAAATAATTGAAAAACACCAATGGCTTCAACAGCTGCACGATGACCATTGCCCACGTACAGATTCAAAGATCTTGGCTTCAGCTTCTTACTTATCCTTAGACCCTGAGTAGTATTACAGATGTGAGTACCACAACCAGTGTCATAAACCCAAGATTTATTAGGAAAAGTAAAGAGTTCTATCGTGAAGATACCTGAAGTGCTAGCTCCTTGAGAGGACTTCTTTTTCTTCCATAACTCAGCGAGATACTCTGGACAGTTTCTCTTCCAATGACCAATGTCACCGCATTGGTGACAAATGGCATCCTTAGCAGGATTCTCTCTTCTTGGTGGAGGGGGAATTTTGGCTCGGGGAGTAAAGTTAGCTACATTCTTCCCTTTACCATGATTCTTACCCTTCGCAGCATTAGACGGTTTAGCCTTGTTAGGCTTTTAACCCTTCCTGCCCTAATAGCATTAATGGTATTAGGAGTAGCAGGTGCAACCTTCTTTGGCAACATTTTCTCATGTAGCTTTAGCATGGCATGCAATTCAGGTATTGTCTTCCCCAGGCCATGCATATTGTAGTCTTGCACGAACCTATTATAGTCCTTATTCAGTGAGGCTAAAATTAGGCTAACTGAAAGTTTCAAGGACATGGGGTGACCCAAACGTTCCAAATTCTCTATGTACCCCTTCATCTTCAAGACATAGGAGCTTACAGATTGTCCATCCTCATGTTTACACGCGTGAAAGGCATGTGCAACATCAAGGAGTTCTTGATCAGCTTGTTCAGTGAACATGGTCTTCAATTCTTCCATCATTGACCATGCGCCATGACCCTTCGAAAGTTTCTGGAGTTCAGGGGACATAGTCATGAGTATAAGGCCAATGATTTCTCTTGACCTTTTGACCCAAGTTGTATGTAAATCCGGGTCTTGCTCTGGTCCTTCATGACCATGAGACAGAATCTCTGGTTGATCAGGAACTGGTTGCTCAAGGTATTTAACCAAGTCATCAGTTTCGAGCGCTATCCGAAGAGCACGATACCAATCAACAAAGTTATTCTCAGTCAACTTCATCTTTTCAAGGAATGACTTAACAACCGTGTTGTTTAAGCAAGAGTTTTGATTATTCATCTACAAAATAAAAGTTCAACGATTAGTATTTTCGATAATTACATTCTCAAAGAATTAACTACCCAATTAATCATGTTGAGACTAAGATCCTTGCTTGCACTCCCACTTAATACTAGAGGTCTGACCGTTTAGTATTCAAGTATGGCAAGAGGTAAGCGACGGGCTTTAATTGCATTACAAGTGCAACTCTTAGATTTATGAGACGATTCATGAAGTTTATTTGTTGTAGAGTGTTTGGATGGGATGTTCTCTCATCTCTTTCGAGCACCTTTGAACATCTCAAACAAACTTGTTCTACATGTAATAAAGTCATGAGTATGTTTCATCTCATCTTTATGCCTTGGGTTTCGAATCTGACTGGGAACTCGACTTTAAGTCGTACCAATTTGAAGCAGCAATTATTGGCAAAGGTCTGACCAGTGACAAAGATCGCCTCGGGTATGTAATTCGCCTTAGGTCTGACCATATGACGAAAAATAACTACAAGTGCTTCTAAATTGGATGGCATAGACTTAAAAGTTTCAAATAGGTATCACATAAGTTTTTAGAAAAAACAAATGTCAAAGTGTGTAAGAGAATGCATGCAATTCATTCTTTTAGCACAAGTTAAGAAAACAATTTATTAACTTTTTGGTTTAGGCGTGTTTTACCGTGGGAGAAGATTAAAGAGAGATCAAACCCTATATCCTACTCTACATGCACCTGAAGGTGCAAGTGCTTGGGATAATTATCCCATAAGTGCCAAAGCACCTATGGAACACGGGAGAAGATTAAAGATCCCTCAAACCCTAGATAGCTCGACTAGAGCACGATGTGCAATAGCAAGTCCATCATTAGTAAAAACACAAAACGGTGTTGTAGTATTAAGTATTGTAAAATTTTGCAAATCACGTAGTTGTGAAGATAGTTTATAAGCCATCATTACGGTATGTAAGCGCAACTCGAGTGACAATATGATTTCGCCAAAACAATTAGAATACAATAAAAACAAGTTTCATAGTTTTTATGTCAATATTAAGATTTGTTCAAAAATCAAAATTTTAACAAATAACACATAGCCGATTCGCAAGGAAAATATGGTGTATTAATATGACATATTTTTAAAGCTAGTTTCGATATAAGTTCAATCCGTTTTTATGATTCCTTGAATCTTGAATTATTACGTTTTGCAATTCATAATGGAAAACAAATAAGCACATAAAAACAGACATAAGGGAGTAGAAGCAGAAGACAGAGTCTATATGAAAGCAGTAAATCATATAAGATCTAAGTCTCGAATGAGTCTTCCCCAAGTTGAGGACCAAAGACCCTCATCAAGTTTTCGAGCAAGGTACTTGATGACGTGCAAAGTATCACAACCGTGAGATGCAAAGGTCTTTGTCGGATAATAAAAAAACAAAAGTAATTATTAACCGGTTCAATTTTAACCTACCCAATTTTAATAGATCTAGATCAAGATTAAAACTTTATGACAAGTATGCATGTAATTGTCATAAAAACATAAATAAAAGAGATTTTAAAGCGAAGCAAGCGTGTTTTATTCTATGTGTAACCCATGAATGCCATACGATTTGACTCGTGATGCCACTGTTGGGATTTAGAACTAGTTAAACCATTAACTACGAGTACGCAGCGGAATGGATCTAGTATAACAATCATGAATAACACATAATAAAAATAATAATAAAACCAACCTTTTAATTAATTGAATAAATCAATTAATGATCTTGATCTTGAAGCTATAACGGTAAAGTAACCGTCCTCTAACGTTTGCTCACACGACACGTCAAACGAACACACCACGATGCTAGTGGTAACTTCACTTCAATAGATCTTGTAACTTAAAACCCTATGATCTAAAACCCTAATGGGATTGCGTAAGGATCCGGTTTTGTAGACGTTACAAGATTCTTGGAAAAATCACCAATAAACCCTAATTAGGGTTTACAATAAATCGGACCACAAGGGGATACTAAAACCTAGATTATGAGATCTAGGGTTTAGTTATAAAGCTTAAATCATTATAAGAAAACCACCAATAAGGATCGATCTTATAAAGGTTGAACCTTTATGTGTGATTTTAGGTTAAAGGGAAAATTTGTTCGGTTTGGGTGTGGGGGTGTTGCGATCGGATGAAACACAAGGAGAGGGAGAGACAAAAATTTGTGAGGGGTATGGGATTGTATTTATACTAATCCCTTGCACCTCCTCAAAATTATTAAGGCCCAACCCAACACCTAAATTAAGTAATTATCCACCAAATCAAATATTAGGAGATATTTACTTACAAAAACAAATAAGAAAAAAACTTCTAGAACACCCCATATAATATAATCGGCCGATTAGGCCTAGGGGTTTCTAGAACTCGATTTGTTTCAAAATTTAAATAACGCACTCGCACTTAATTAATTAAAACTCGTTAATTAATTAAATCACCGTTAATTAAATAAAACGTGAAGTTTTTATTATACGTTTAATTATAAATAACAAAACATAAATAAACGTGTGTTCTCTGTATTGAGTGTGTGCCCCCGATAGGCTCACGCATTTACCGATGGCTTAACGATCGCATATCTCAACAGTTTCTATATGAAATGAAATAGTATATGATCTTGTAAATTACAGTACCACCTTTTCTTGGCGAAAAGAGCATATAAATGCAACAAAGAATAGTTAGTTTACTGGTATTTTAGAACAACATGAAGAATGTGAATAAAATACTTAGATTTAAAAGCTGGTCATATATTATGAATTAGAATTGTAGAGTAGTTCATCAATACACATCACCAACATTTTACTTTCACTTTTGCCAATTCTATAGGCACATACACAAACTCATGAACTATATGGTCAAAACAAAAGCTTATGGTGCACAGTGCAGGCTAACAACAATTTTTCTTCTTTGCTCAAGAAAATAACATGGTGTTTTTTTGGTGCCCATTGCCGCATAGCAGTTGGAGTAAGTTTTATGTTTAAGATAATCATTGATTTTCAAGTGCATTACTGCACTGGAGCCTACGAATGTTGGCATGATATATGGTTACACAAAGTTCTAACAGGCAGAGCGTACATCACAATCAATCTACCCAAGCAAGAGCATACGTTAAGCAATAATATAATATCTATATGAAAAATTTTACCGTGTACCAAAAGTTTAGCACCAATATTATATAAGGGTGTGAGCGAAGAAGATATTTAATAAATAGATTTCCTAATGCAACATCAATATATAGGCAGCAGTTCCTATGCGTCCTTGTTTTCAACTAGATCAACAGACTTGCTCATGCATGTTTGGTGGAAAAGTAAAACCTTCGGCTTTCAAACGGTGGAGAGTGCCATAAGAATGAGAATAGAAGAATTGTTGTTAGGGAGAAGTAAAGAATAATAATCATCAAAGATATAAAAATCAACAGTTGATAATTAGAGTGAATCATACGCACCTCTAACATGAGGTAGGTTTTCCAATTGTAAGTTCCTTAACATGACGTAGGTTTTGTATTAAAACTCTAAGCATTTCCTCTTGTCCGTCATCAGTAAATCGAGCATACTGATAATCTAATTCAGCAGTAATTAAAGATGAGACATTTAGCAAAGATAGATTCGTTAGGGCCAATCTTCCATTGATTGTGAGCGACAAAGCATAAGGAGCGTTGATTTCAATATAAGGTGGAGCGCGATCGATCGTCCCGGTCTAAGAATCCACAAAACACCAAGTTCTTCACACTCTTTAAAGGAATATCAAGCCGCGTGAAACTAAAGCAAAACACCAACTTTAAAGTCTCCAAAAGAGGAGTGCCGGATAATATATTATGAATCAAATCATGATCCAATTTGGCACGAGAAATAGATAAACTCTTGAGGTTTTTGTTAAGAAGTATAAGTCCTACAACCTGAAGGACCATAATGGACTTAAAGTAAAAGATGGAGGATGTGATTTACATTGCAAGTGACAAATTTACAAATTGGAGGACTAGAAGTGCACATAAGTGAAAGTATCGGACTCAGCTGTAACGTGGGAGCTTATATACTCAATCATTCACCATTTGTTGACTTACTTTTTCATCTTTGGTTTCGGTTATTCGTTTTAGAGAGAGAAATAATAGTTTTGATCTATCTTGATCAAATCTTGTGAGTTTGTGAGTGTTGTTCTTGATTTTGTTCTTGTAATCAGATATTATAAGTTGATCATTGATAAAGAGAGCCAAGAGGAGGTTGGCTGGGTTCTCTGTTATATGTTCTTGGTGATTTTAGTCATTGATTCATAAGTTTTTACATGGTATCAGAGCCAGGTTGCTCTGAATCGTGATTAAAATCGTTTTTTAAAATTTAGGGTTTTAAAAATTGGGGGGTTTTGATCTATTTGTGTAGATCTTGGTTTATTGATTGGTGAATCATTGTTTTTAACTGGTCAATTTGGTTTTTTACAAGTTTAACTAGATTTTTTAAAAATTAGGGTTTCAAGAAAATTTGGGCGTTTTTCATTATAACTATTCCTGATCTAATTGGTGAGTTGTGGGTTCAATCTTTTGGGTCTAATTGTTGTTTTGTGTTGATTAATTAGAAAACCCTAAATCCAGAAGTTAGGGTTTTTTAATCTTTGTAAGGGTTTGTGATTATTGTTATTTTCTTGTTTTTTCTTCACGTGCAGGTTGTTTTTCCGCTGCGTTGGTTATAGATCTTCTTGATCTTTTGGTTGGGTATTTGGTTTCACTGGATTGTCTTGATCCAGTGTTCTTGCTTGGTTTGCTGCGCGTGCATTGTAACACCTTTCACACTTTCTTCTTTATTTTTTTGTTTTATTAGGTTTTTTAATGATTAGTGGGGATTAGGTGTCGATGGGATTAGTTTGATTCTGGTGTTGATTGATTCGAGGTTTGTGGTAGTTGTTTGCTTATTTGTACAGGAGATACAAGGAGGTTGTGTTTCTTGTTCTTATTGTTATTGTTTAGACCACTTTCAGGTCACTGCTCTTGACGTGCCACCTTTTGAGTGGTTTGGAAGCCTGAGAACTAATTTTCGGCCTGTTGTGTGTGTTCTTCGTTTTTTGGTTGGTTTTATATGTCTGGGTCTGGTCCTAGTTCCCCTAAGGGTGATGGTCCACCCAAAGGGGGAGTTGTCAAGAATGATGATGTGGTTAAATTTGATGTTTATGACCCTCTTTATTTGCACTCTCACGATATTGGTTCTCAATTGATTACCTTCAAACTTGAAGGAACTAAGAATTATAAAGTTTGGTCTGCTGCTGTTAAACTTGCTTTATAAACTACAAATAAACTTGGATTTATAACTGGTAAATGTGTTCAAGACACTAATGAAGGTCCAGCTAGAGACCAATGGGAAAGATTTAATGTTGTTGTGCTTTCTTGGTTACTTGGGTGTGTTTCACCAGATTTATATAAGGGTCAAATATTTTCTAAATTTGCTCAAAATGTTTAGGATGAACTAGAAGAAACATATGATAAACAAGATGGTTCTGTGATATATAATCTCCATCATAAGATTTATACTCTTACTCAATCTGGAATGTCTTTATCTGAATATTATCATGAGTGTAATTCTTTGTGGAGACAATTTGATGCTCTTGTTGATCTGCCTAATTGTACTTGTGATGGTTCTGAAGAACTTAAGGAACATGATCAGCTTCTCAGGCTGATGCATATTCTTATGGGTCTTGATGATTGTTATAGTGTTGTGAGAAGTCAGCTTCTCACATCTGATCCCATACCAGATGTGAGAACTGCTTTTGCAACATTGTCTAGAGATGAATCACATAGAAATGGGTCTAAAAATAATAAATCTGGACCATCTGCTTTTGTTGTTAAGTCTGATGGGAATTCTAATAAATGGAACAGAGGTGGTAATAATTCTAATACTGGGAATTCTAATACTGGAAACACTAATAGAAATAACAGGAGTGAGTCTAATGGTTATAGAAATTGTAATCTTGTTTGTAAACATTGTAACATGAATGGTCACACTATAGACAGGTGTTTTGAGTTGATAGGTTATCCACCTAATTTTAAAAGAAATAACAACAACTCAACTCAAAATAATGTTCATAATGTTAGTGTTAATGATAATAAATGTGATCAGAATAAGAGTACATCTCATACTCTTACTTCTGATCAATATCAAAGACTTATGAGGTTACTGAGTGTTTCAGGAGAGAATTCTATGGGTTCTGCTACTATTGCAGGTACCTTTAAAGTGAATAATTGTGTTGTTAGTTTTCTTGCTTGTAGATTTTTTAACTATAATTCAAATATAAGTACATATAGTACTTATATTGGTTGGATTATAGATTCAGGAGCAAGTTAGCACATTACATATTCAGAAGAATTATTGTTTGATGTCATTGATGTTTCATATCTTAATATAAGTGTTGCTCATCCTAATGGTACATTGGAACATGTAAAAAAGATTGGTTCTTTTAAAATTAATAATCTGGTTATTAAGGATGTGCTAGTTGTTGCTGGATACAAAGTTAGTCTTTTATCTGTTCAAAGATTGTCTAAAGATAATAAGGTTAATGTTAGTTTTAATGAAAGTTGTTGTATGATTCAGGACTTAACTCACAATGTCCTGATGGTGACTGGTAGTGAAAAAGATGGTTTATACTTTCTTGATGAAGGTAGGCCTGTTTTAGCAAAAATGTGAGGTGTTGTCAAATTAGTAGTTCTATTTGGCATAATAGACTTGGACATCCAGCAGATCAAGTGCTGGATGTTCTAAGAAAATATAATATTGATATTAAACTTAAAGGATTAGAACCTTGTGATGTGTGTCATAAAGCTAAACAAACTAGAGAATCTTTTTCTTTAAGTGAACATAAAACTAAAAAACTTGGTGATATTGTTCATCTTGATGTATGGGGTCCATATAAAGTTACTAGTAGAGATGGGTTTAGATTTTTCCTGACTGTGGTTGATGATTATACTAGGTCTGTTTGGGTTTTTTGTTGAAGAATAAAACTAAAGTCTTTGGTTGTATTGAAAATTTTGTTAAATTTCTTGACAATCAGTTTAATAAGAAGGTTAAAGTTTTCAGAAGTGATAATGGGACAGAATTTGTAAATCAAAGGTTTTCTGATTTTGTTAAAATAAATGGTATAGTTCATCAAACCACTTGTGCTTATACCCCTCAACAAAATGGTGTTGTTGAGAGGAAGCATAGACATTTGCTTAATACTGCTAGAGCTCTCATGTTTCAGGGGGCATACCATTAAACATGTGGCCTGAGTGTGTCCTAACTGCTACTTATTTGATTAACAGGTTACCTACTGCTGTTTTGTCTGGTAAAAGTCCTTATGAAATGGTTTATGAGTCTAAACCTAGTATACTCCATTTGAAAGTGTTTGGTTGTTTGTGTTTTTCTAATGTTGTTAATGTTTCTGATAAGTTTGAGTCAAGGTCTGAGAAATGTGTCTTTGTTGGTTATACTTTTGACAAAAAGGGTTATAAATGTTTAGTTTGGAAAATAAAAGATATTTGTTTTCAAGAAATGTGAAGTTTTATGAAACAGTTTTTCCTTTTGAAAATGATATGATTAGTAAAGACTTTGTTTTTTGTGATAATGGTGTTGATGATTTAAATTTTTTTAACATAAACAGTCAAGTACCTAGTGAATCCTATGATGAAAATGGAGATAGTATAGGTAGAAAGCATGAGCTTATACCTGAAACCAATGTAGAACCTAATGACAGCACTGTAAAGTCTAGTAAAAGTAGAAAAGATGTTCATACTACTGATATAGATGTTGTTTCTGAGATAGATAGATCATCAGATACTAATACTGATTCTAGTAGGAAGGACATTAGGGATGAGTATGCAACAGAAAATATTTCTGAGGGTATACCAAACATTGGTAGTGATGAAGAAAATTCCTCTGAGGATGAAGGTATTGAGTCTTTTGGTAATGCGTTTAATTGGTCACCAGAACCAGCAGCAGATAATACTGTTAGGAGAACTAGTAGAAAAGTTGCTTTTCCAGCTTCTAATTATAAAGATTTTGTACTTAATAAAGATGTTAAGTATAGTATAAACAAAGTTGTTAGCTATGCTAATTTGAGTGTTGATAATTTTGTGTTCACTACTAATCTTAATAGTATTCATGAGCCTAACACATATTCTGAAGCTATTAAAGATAGTAGATGGATTGAGGCTATGAATCAAGAAATGGAAGCCTTAAATAGAAATAATACCTGGATTATTACTGATCTTCCTGAGGGAAGAAAGGCTATTCCATGTAAATGGATTTGGAAAGTTAAATACAAATCTAGTGGTGATATAGAAAGATTTAAAGCTAGGCTTGTTGCCAAAGGATTTAACCAAAGGGAAGGTATTGATTATGATGAGACTTTTTCACCTGTGGTCAAGATTGTTACTATGAGATGTGTTTTGAGTTTAGCTGTGAGTAATAATTGGCCATTATTTCAGTTAGATGTAAATAATGCTTTTTTATATGGTAAACTTGATGAAGAAGTTTATATGAAAATTCTTGAAGGTTATGGTGATGAAAATAGTAATAAAGTGTGCAAATTGGTTAAGTCTCTTTGTGGGTTAAGGCAAGCACCAAGAAAATGGAATGAGAAACTTGTTTCTGTGATTATCGAAAATGGTTTTGTACAAATTCCAAATGATTTTTCTCTTTTCATTAAGAACAGTAATGGAGTTTTCTTGGTCTTACTGGTTTATGTGGATGATATTGTTATAACTGGAAATAACCTTGATGAAGTTAACAAATTTAAGGAATTTTTAAGTACTAAGTTTCTTATTAAAGATCTTGGGAAACTTAAATATTTTTTGGGTATTGAGGTTATTGATATTGATAATGGTATATGTTTAACCCAGAAAAAATATTGCACTGAATTGTTGTCTGAGTTTGGTATGTTAGGATGCAATCCATGCAGTGGTCCTATTGAAGTTAATCCAGATAGTAAGAAATTGAATAAAAGGTTTGGAGATGATAAAAAACTTACTGAGATTACTTCATATCAAAAACTTGTGGGAAAATTAATCTACTTGACTATGACAAGACCTGATATAGCTTATGCAGTTCATTGTCTTAGTCAAGTCATGCATAGTCCTATGACATCTCACTTAAGACTTGCTTTCAGGGTTCTTAGATACTTAAAAGGTGAACCTAGTTTAGGTATCACTTTTAAGAATGGTGATTGTAGCAACCTGAATGTGTTTGTTGACTCAGACTGGGATAAATGTAAGATAACCAAGAGGTCTTTAACTGGTTATTGTATTTTTCTAGGTGGTAATTTAGTTTCTTGGAAGAGTAAGAAACAAAGTGTTGTTTCTAGATCTTCTACAGAAGCTGAATATAGGGCTATGTGTAATGTGTGTTATGAAATCATGTGGATTTACAAAGTGTTGACAGATATGAATGTGGATGTGGCTTTACCTGTTGATATGAATTGTGATAATAATTCTGCTATCCAAATTTCCATGAATCCTGTGCTTCATGAGAGAAGCAAGCATTTTGAAATTGATCTTTATTTCTTAAGAGAAAAATTTTCTGTAGGATATATTAAGCCTATTAAGGTCAAGTCTGAAAATAATACTGCAGATGTTTTTACCAAAGGCTTGCTTATATCTGACCATAAAAAGTTTTGTAGTATGCTGGGATTGTACAATGCTTTTGCAGGTTAAGGACTTAAGGGGGAGTGTTAATAAGTATAAGTCCTACAACCTGAAGGACCATAATGCACTTAAAGTAAAAGATGGAGGATGTGATTTACATTGCAAGTGACAACTTTACAAATTGGAGGACTAGAAGTACACATAAGTGAAAGTCTCGGACTCAGCTGTAACGTGGGAGCTTATATACCCAATCATTCACCATTTGTTGACTTACTTTTTCATCTTTGGTTTCGATTATTCGTTTTAGAGAGAGAAATAATAGTTTTGATCTATCTTGATCAAATCTTGTGAGTTTGTGAGTGTTGTTCTTGATTTTGTTCTTGTAATCAGATATGGTAAGTTGATCATTGATAAAGAGAGCCAAGGGGAGGTTGGCTGGGTTCTCTGTTATATGTTCTTGGTGAGTTTAGTCATTGATTCATAAGTTTTTACAGTTTTTCCATGCAATGGAACCAGTTGGATTAAATATACATTGTTCTAGTTCGAGTAGAGTAAAAGATGAATTGATGAAAAACAATTGAGGTAGCACAAACTGAGAAAAATGTGGACTTTTACTAGGTAGAATTAAATGAAACTCGTGAACGTTGTGATTAATAGCATAACGAATCCAGTTGATCACATTCACTTCAAATTGAAAATGGTAAGGGATAAAACACAAAAAAGTCAAGTCTCAGTCGTCACATTCATGATTACATAACACGTATGATTACATAACACGCGTATATACGTCTCAAAATAAAGTACATCACTAATATCACTATGAATAAGCTATCTAAATTAATACTTAAAGGTTAATAATTAAAAACTATAAAAAGGGTTAAATAAAACAACAATTACATATAAGAAACTTTTTGCTTCAGGCAACAAGAACATGAGAAGAACCTTAATTTGTTTAACGTAATTTGGATTTAGAGAAAGTAGATAATTATGTTTACTGATTAAAAAATAAGAAAAATAAACGTAAATACTTGTTA
Source organism: Glebionis coronaria (assembly GCA_025667525.1). Lineage (NCBI taxonomy): Eukaryota > Viridiplantae > Streptophyta > Magnoliopsida > Asterales > Asteraceae > Glebionis > Glebionis coronaria. The sequence continues at coordinate 603,391,400 of CM046876.1, read as the reverse complement.
CTGAGATGGACGGACTCGTATTTATCTTTTTTAGCCTAAAAAGTAATGTGTTAGTAAGTATGTAAGTGAGTAAGTTAGTAACTTGGTAATTTGGTAAACTCGTATCGACACGCGATATTACGATCTTACGTGCGATCCTACACCGATCTTATGATCCTACCACTGATGCGATCCTACACCGATATTACACGATTCTATCAAACGGAGCGGATTGTTGGAGCGGGTTGCTGGAGCTGGATGCTGGAGCATGTAGCTTGAGCTTATTTTTACATGCTACTTTAACTAGCGTTCCATTTAGGAGGTTATTTTTTTAACAAGCTCCATCAAGCTCTGTCTGTCAAAAGAGACTTATTTTTACAGTAGCTTATTTTTTGAAAAACAATAAGCTCATGTTACGATAAGCTGTGATAAGCTCGTGCGCCAAACATAGCCGTAATGTAACCGGCTACTAAAAAGTTAAAAGGTTTACTCACCAGTTACCACTTTATAAACTCACTTAATTTGTTCGTGTGGATTATGTTGACTTTATAGTTTGTTGACTTTTTTTCACTTGATTTATTTTATACCTAAGTTTTCGTCGCGTACGAGCTAATTAAATTAATTTTTTTAAATTGTCCCGAAGTTTGCAGGTAAGGCTTTCATCAAAGACAAAGCGGTGGGAAACATCCCGAGCAACTTGGAACTTATTTTTATATTTATTCATACAATTGTTTTTGTCTATTTTTCACTATTAGATCGACTTATTATACTTATAATTATGTGTATAAAAATAAAATTAAAAACGTTGCTAAAAATTAAGTTAAAGTATAAATTAAGTCTACAAAATAAGTGTAGAAGAACGTTTAGAAAATTTTACACTTATACTTTACGTTTATGTGTACAAATTTTTTTTAAAAGTTAGTGTAAAATATAATCTTTTTTCTTCCTAAGTTTTTTAGACTTGTACACTTTTCCAACTGTCGCATTAAAGTTTTTTTACACTTATACTAGAAGTAGTATTAAATTAAAGTAGAAGTATAATAGGCATACAATTAAAAAATCTAAAAATTGTTTTCTATATTTTTTAGAGTGTTGCATTAAAGTATAAGTATAGTAAGTCTAAAATTGAAAACCAATTATCACTTTCGAAAAAAAAACATGTTACATGAATAAATTTTTAAGAAAAAAAGTAGTGTTAGCAAACCTTCGCGAAAAGATACACTTGGGAACTTGTTATGATCTACTCTCATTTATAGACGTAGGAATAAGAACTTTAATCTCACTTGGTTAGATTGGATAGCAGACCCAATTGCGGCTTGTATTAATTGGTTGTAATTGTGTTTTCTCTTTCGTTTGCCCGTTAGTCACTTTCTAGTCGGTGCTTAATAAAATTCTTGTTCCAAAAAAAAGTAGTAGTCATTTTATTTTCTCTTCTGTTTGATATCACTCACACTCACACACTAAAGTAAACTCTTAAGTATTGGTGCCCAAAAGGGGTAAAAGCTATACAATACCATCATACTTATTCATTTGTGTCGACTTTAAACGCTTACTAATTAATCTCATGACTTTACCATTATACTTTCAAATTTGTTCCGACTACACCAATATGACCATTAAATGACCAAATTACCCTTATATATGACTGAAATACCCTTTATCTTTACCCTTTTTTTTAAAGTGAAAGCTATACACACTCTACAGATCCACCATCACCACTTCAAATGCCATCTGATCAGTAAAAGAATCATTCATTCTCCAGATCCATAAATGACCTTATTTGGTGTACATCGAAAATCTTACCATTTGTTTATTTTTTCATTAATTCTCCAAAGCCACTTCAAATGCCTGTGTTTATAATGAATCAACGGCGCATCTATTTAAGGTAAAAGCTATGCACACTCTCCATAGATCCACATTCATTCTCCAGATCTATAAACGGTATGTATTCATCTCTTTTTTCTTTTATAAAAATTAGCTAATTGAATTGAATGAATAAAATAAACAGATGTTAACGAAATTCAAAATGAAACGAAGAGTAATCGAGTTAAAGGTGTAAGTTTCCATAGAAAGAGGCCATGGATCTCAGCTTCTCTTCACAGCGGTGTTCTTCAACTTTGGAATTATCGCATGGGCACCCTTATTGATCATTTCGACGAGTACGACGGACCCGTTTGCGGCGTTCGTTTTCACCTTCTCCAAATCTAAAAACATCCCAAGTTTTTTTCTGGATTGCACGTAATTCCATTACCAACACTAGTTTCTATGAATTTCATGTTATTTAGGCAATTTATTTACTAAAATTTAAATGATAAACTAATAGCTAAAAATTGAAATTCTAGATTCAAACTCTTGTTAAATAGATGCATCGTAAATCTTACCCGATTAACCTTTCAAATTTTCATAGCCATTGAATTAAAAAAATTTACATTTGCAGGGATGTGCACTAGAAAAAATCAATATAATGTCAATGATGGGTGTTGTAAGTGATGTAATTTGTTTTAATAGTTTTTTTAAAGAGAAGCATATAAATAGAGAGGGAGAAGCACAAAAACATAAATGAGTAAGAGATGTAATAATGTCAAAAAAGACAAGGGTAATTTAGTCATTCATGACTATATTGATGTAGTCAGAACAAATTTAAAAGTACAATGGTAAAGTCACGAGATTAATTAATAAGTGTTTAAAATCAGCACAAATGAATAAGTACGATGATATTGTATAGCTTTTACCCGCTCAAACGCTTGATTTATTGATGGCCAAAGTGGCTGCTTAAATACAAATACAAAGAAAAGAATATTGAACGTTTGAAAGCTAACAAACTCTTATTCCTTAGAAATGAAAGACTATTGAAACAATCAAAAGAAAACAAATTATCTTGCAAAACAGGGGATTATTCAAACGTGGCCCATGACCAACACGTGGCCACAACCAACTAGGATGTTTGGGATTGCTTATTTGAAATAGATTATGTGTTTTGAAATCGGATAATTAGATAACCAGCTTTTAAAAAACGTGGTTGTAAAATATAGTGTTTGCATTTGATTATTTTCTATGATATATTAATAATTAGATAATTAACTTTTTAGTGTTATGACAAATTTATTTATTTTAGTGTAAAGTTACCATAATAGTGTAAAGTTACCATAATAGACATTTGCATTATTAGCAAGATAGGCCATCTCATACTTATTCAAAGGGCAATATGGATGTTAAACATCCTGCTTGTGGGTCATATGAGAATTAAATGACGATCAACCAAAAAACGAAACATGCGGTTATGAAAAAGCATGTAGGCACCAACTTATCCAAAGTTGTGTTTTGTCCCTCTAGAAACGTGAATAAGTTCTTATTTAATCATACTACCCAAACACTAAAAATAAATTATTCAAGTTTTTTAGTTGCAATAATTAGATAAGCATTTCTCAAACGTACTCCCAAACACCCCCATATCTAACATCATCTTTCCAAAGGAAAAACTTATAATGAAAGTTATATGACCAAACGAAAAAAAGCAAAAAAGAAATTTAGTCTAAACGTTACTCTACATTTTAATATAAGTATCATAAGTGCGTGTATATGTTAAAAAAACTATCACTTTAGAAAACAAGGAAAAACTAAATGGTATGAATAAGTGAAAAAAAAGTAAAAATAAATTAACTCTGAACGTTTATAAGTGTAAGAGTAAAAAAACATTGTATTACTTAGAAAAAACATGAAAAATAAGAAGTCAGTTGACTAAAAACAAGAAAAACAATAAAAAGAAGTCAACTGACTAAAGGTGGTAGTCAACGCAAGTTACATAAACCTCTCTTAACTTGTTAGAGCATCTACAATGGCTCAACTACACAAAAGCTTTTTAACATTTTACCAAGTCTTTTGATGGGCTTTTTGGCATTGCAAAGAAGACTTTTTATAAAGCTTTTATAGAAGACTTATTAGAATTCAAGCTTTTCTTCAAAGCTTTTGGCTATAAGTGTGTGTTGCATTGAATGCTTTAAATGCTATAAGTCTTTCAAAGACTTTACCATTTTATTTGCTCTTAGTATCTATATATTCTATTAAAGAGCACAAAATGACATATTTTACTAACGTGTCATTCAATTAGAGTGTCCAACTAGATTTATGTGATGTCATAGTCCACTAAAAATGTTTGAAAAAATTTACAACATATTTTTCTTTTTTAATTAGCAAGCACATTTTGCAGATTTATTTTTTATTTTTTTACTGATGGCTCTTAATCTGAGATTTCAAATTCAAACCTCCTTTTCTCGATATCCATTCTCTGATCAACATATCAATAATTCACATTTCACAAAAGCCAGGCAATGGAAAGCAAGATCTATGAGTTTTCTTCTTTTATCAATCTCTTTAAAATGTATATTTTCTTTTTACATCTTCAGACTTATCTAATTTCTGTTATGAATTATGGATGCAGAATTTTGTTGTCAAATTGAATGTACCTGGATAATAAAGCTTGCTGCCCTTGATGGATTTCAGTTTTTAGACTTTGATATGTGGTTACTAGCCTTCAGTCGCTGAGTATCCATGTTCCTACTATGGTAAGTCATAAATTAACATTGCTTCAGATCTTAATTTTAGTATTACTTTTGTTTTGTTACGTTTTTCTCTTTTCAATTTAGTCAAAAGCTTTGCTTATGCCTGTGATAAAGTTCATGTGTCCTTACCGAACACCAAGTGTCTGATAAAATACGTAGCCGATTTTTCTTTTTTTTATCTTTTTTCTTTAATGGTAGAAGCTGGAGGTGTTAAAGAGAATGAGATCTTGAATATGTTTACTCGCAATATCTCATTTCTTTCATGGAAATATCTACAATCAGTTAAGATCCATGAAGAAAGAAACCACATCTGTATTAGATCTACCATCAGTAAAAATATAAGATTTCTACTTTAAAAGCCTCATTTTGCTATGATTAACTTTGTAGAATCTAAATGAGTAATTATTTTTTTATGTTTGATAGAATGATAAACAAGTGCAGATGACATGGCGCAAGAAAAAACAATATGTTTAAGGTATAACCACTTATCCTTTTATAACTTTGAATTGTGTTTTATGAGTGTATATTAGTAAGTTTTATGTTAAAAATAGTTTTGGCATCAGTTATTATTATGTGAAGCAAGAAATCGCTATTCATATTCATATTCACATTGTTTTTATTTTAAATATTAAGGAAGGGTGTGTGTTTATGTGACTACCAACATTGTATGCGCGGTGTTGAGAACAATGCGACACTTAATGACTATGATTGTTCCCGCTGGTCATTGAATCGGGTTTTTCTGTCATTATCTCCACCACATAATTATTAGTCATGATTTTATGAAATTGATCGTTAGTAATCATGTTAAGTTGTAGTTAAGTATAGGTTCTGTCCAAAATATCTCATTAAGCTTAAGATGGGTAGTAATATATAAGGCTCTAAATGTAGTTTTGCTCAAAACGTCATAAGCTATAGCCACTTTGAATTTCTGATTTGTATGAAGTAGTACTTTTAACACTTAATTCAATTTTAGTGGTTTTTTTCAAGATTTTTGGTAAACCTAATGTATCATGATATATAGGTTGTAAGAGTGTTTTATAAAGCTTAACAATTGTAAACTTTAATATTTGCTGTTACTTTGAGAATTGAAACGTGGTTATTTGTGTTTATTATTAGGGAATTTTTGAAGCAAATTCGATGGAGGAAAGATTTGAGATTTGGTAAAAGTTAATGAGGTAAAAGTTTTGGCTTATTTCTCTTATCTGTTACTCCTATTTCTTTTTTTTTTCTGTCATTAGCTCCACTACCTCATTTTTAGTATGATTAACTTTGTTGAATCTAAATTAATAAATGTATTCGATTTAATGAAATGTTGTTATGTTTGCATATATGCTAGAAATCGTAGAAAGTAATGTTAATGCTTAGTGAGAAATTTGATTGAATACTTAGTGAGACGTTTAAGGTTTTCATATTGTTCTCATCATATGACAAACTGCTAATTTGACAGTGTGAAAAGTTAGTATAAAACTCCTACCAAGTATTCAATCAGATAACTCTTTGGCCTTCTTCGAGAAGCTTTAGAACCTAGACTTCTTAGAAGCAAAAGCTTTTTATATATCTAGGAACAAGAGCTCTATGAGGAAGTGAAACGTTATATGCCTCATGTAGTCTTCATAAGTGTTTTGGCGCTTCTCATAAAAGAAATACTTGATTACTTTAAGCTCTTGAAATCTTTACTTCTGGTTTTGAACCGTATGATCGCATTTATGTTGCAAAATAATGTGTTTGTAAATTAAAATTTGATATTTCTCTTATAATATTGTTTATGGACCATGCTTTGTGACAACACATAAATATTATATAAGTTATCTACTTCTTAGTATTTGTGTCTCTGCTACTTGTGAAAACATACAAAGTAACATGTATGTTGTTTGTACTTTGTAATGTATAGTTGTTGGCTGATGAAACTTACCAACATACTTATCTGAAGCTAATAAACAATTACAATTCTACAAGCCATGTGCTCAAATTGCTTAAGTAAAATATGTTTTACTTTTTGCTTTGTAAGAGTAATATGAAAATGATTAAGATCAGGTCATAAGTTAGCAGAAAGACATGAGATGTAAATAAGTGTTGTTAGTCTTTGAGTAAGATTTCTTGAAACATTCTCTTCAATAATGCCAAGTGTTGTCTTGAGTATGATTTCTTGAAAGGATCTCCTCAGTAATATATGTGACTAAAAAGTGTCTATTTTATTACACACTTGCTGCTACTGTTTCATTTTTGGTTCACCCATTTTCAGTACTCAATATGAATTGATAATGTCGGCCACTTTTAGATACAATGTCACTTTATTGAAAAGTAAAGTTCTTGAAGATTGATCCTGATATACACGCATATCAATAATTTAAATTTCAAGTTACATAGTCCATAGTTGCAGAAACTTATATGGCTATTTTACTTTACTTTGTATTTTCTTTGATGGTTTATCATGTTTCATTCATGTAAATCTCTTGGTCTCCATTTAGAGCCCTGTTAATCCATAAGGTAATGACAACTAAATTTTTTACCTTTGATTCTAATCCTAATGAGTTACTTTGATTTGTTTGCTACAGAATACGCTTTTCCATGATCATTGGTTTATAAATGGGGCATGTGCAATCACACTAAGTTGTTATACAATAGATTTTGTGTTCTGATATATGGAGTAATCTTTTTGGTTTCAAATCTTAGAATGCTTACAACATAGTATAACTTAATATTCTTTAATATGATTTTATAACTTCTTATTACATTATAAATGCTAGCAATGTAACTTAAAATACATTACAATCCTATATCTTCTTTAAGTGTTTGATGATTATAATCTGTTATTTTGTAGGCTTTAAGAGAAGTTTACGGCTTGGTAATTTGAAGATGTCGATACTCTTTAAATTGTGAAGCACTTTATAATTTGTTATCTACAATCTTGCATTTTTCTTTTTCATGTTCGTGTAGTTCTTTTTCTATTGTAATTGCTATTGTACACACGAAATTATCGTAACCTTTATTTTTGGTTGGTGTGTTTTACTTCCTATATACTAATATCCTTAGAACTTTATGCATATCAATATCATTTATTTTTTGTTAATAAATTTTACCTAATCTACTTTTTTCTATGACCAAAATTGAAAGTATACAAATTATTCAATTTCTACGTTTATTTTTACTGCCCGTGTTGAACACGGGTTCTTATCTAGTTCGTTCAAATTTTAAACTATTTTGTACCTATTCCATTACTTTCAAAAAGGCATCTCTTGTAGATTCTAAGCGACTAAGGATTTCCATAATAGTTAATCAATGTGGTAACCAACTTATGATTCCCTTGTTTTTTAAGAGGTTTTATATCTATATCTTCATCTGCAAAACACGTATGTAGAAGAAGAGAAGTATCTAAAGTCTCCATCTACACAAAAAAGATCGTTTATTTTTTATATCATTGAAATACTTCTTTTCTATTTTTTTTCTCTCTCTATCTTTTCACTAATATTTTTGTACGTTTTTGTACATTTGCCAATTTTACGTTTTCGTACATTTTTGTTTGATTTTTACGTTTTCATACGTTCTTATACGTTTGTATTCGTTTCTTGTAGCGATGAAAACGCATAGTAACATAAAAACGTATAATAATGTAAAAACACGTAAAATTTGAATGAAAATGTATGAAAACGTTTAAAACTAAAAAAACACATACGAAACAAACGAAAACGTACGAACACATAAAAAGGCAGGACGAAAACGAGTGGAATCGTATAAAAACGCAAGAACACGTAGAAAAACGTAAGAAAGCATAGAAAAACGTGCAAAATAGACAAAACGGGAAAGAAGGAGAAAACCGCATAAAATGTAAAAAATGTATAAAACATAAAAATACGAATGAACTGTTTCGGTATAAAAAGTATAACAACATAGAAAATGCAAACGAATATTGTAGGTGATGATGTGAGGTGAGTGTTAAAGAGGTAGGAAGAAGAGGAAAGAAGTGAATGTTTATGTCTTCAAGTTGAAGATGTGATATGTAACACCCCCAAATTTATACAATTCAATACATCGGAAGACTCGTTGGTGTTACGGGATAGCACATTACTCACATCATAGAAAACACTTAAAAATCGCGTCGTTTAAAAATAAAGCATTTCCATTCATAAATATCAAGTTTACATAGGTCCCAAGTCATAGTATTTCATACAAGTTTTACAAAGAATTGGAATGGAAATTATTGTTTAAGTGCGGGCCATGAATTCTTGTTGTCTTCCCGAGAATTACCTTCAAGTACCTGAGATAAAACATGTTAAAAGAAAAGGTCAGCGATAACGCCGAGTGAATTCATAGAGTTTAATAAAATCCATCAATATAACATCGGTATAAAATTATTACCGAAAATCATTTTGTACAAATCATTGTAATAGGCCATAAAATAGCCAAAGTCATTTTATACAAATCCTTATCAAAATCATAATATTGGCTTTCGCCTTAAAAATCATTATACGAACCATTGTCGTTAAAAACATCATACCTTACGTTTTATAACGTTGTATAGATTAAATAAAAACCGTTATATGAACATGGTTATGAAAAACCAAAACACGAACATAATATCAATAGTAAGACCTCGTATTGCTAGTCAAGCAATATATCGTAATTTAGTGCGTATAGCAGTATTTCGTTATTTGGATTATTATAAGCCGCATGACATTGTTACCTTACTACAACAAACAACGGGTAGCTAGCCCGAAACTCAATTTGCCCATCTAAATTAGCCTGTCATCACAATAATCACGCTTGTGTAAATCTTCTCATACATAAATTCGCTTACCAATCAATGTGGCACGACGGGGATCAACCGTCAAGGCGCGAACTGGGGTGATCGTCCCCAAATAGTACTATTATATGCATAAGCGTCTACCAAATCCCGGTAGTTCACAATTCATGCTAATGGGACTTTTAGTGACATAACCTAACTTTAATAATCCATTTCATTTCATCTATCGGGTCATTTAATCATTCATCGGGTCATACAATCATTCGGGTCCAAATCAATAAACAAACAATCGGGACAACTAGTGTCCTATTTCATAAAAACTAACATGTTATCTCCCTCGCGGGTTTATAAAACATTTCATAAAAACATTTAAAAGAGTGCGAGGCTATGAACTCACGTTGATGTGGGAAAGCGGGTTATCAGCAATTCGGATGTGCGGTACGTGCTTTAATCACGGAAACCTAGACAAATAATACTCGTCTTAGAATTTTGTCCAATGACTTTATCAAAATAATAATTATGTATACATATGATGATTTTATATATATGATGATGATCAAGTGGCTTTATACATCTTTACTCATTCATTATAGTGTTTATGTGTTGGTAATTTTCAAGACTAGTTACACTAGTTCAACTTGTTTACATTTTAAAGCCCAATGGGCCTATTACAAGCCCAATACTATTCATTAGCCCAATTATACTTTTATTATCAGTATTATATTTTACATGTTGGGCCCAAATGGGTTAATCCCAATAAATAAGTTTATAAGTGTTTTACCAAATTAGTCGGGTTTATTGTCCATTAAGGCTACTTTGGCCCGTTAATGTCTATATGTTGTAAAGCTCGGGTTTATCGGTTTTTACATGTTATATATGTTTATACATCAGTATGTGAGCTTATAAATGTTTACATTAGACGGGTCCGACCGTCTAAGTTTTATTTGACAAAAACGTTAATCTTTCGGTACTAGCCGAAAAGACGTAAAAATCATGTTTATAGTTGTATAACTTGGAAAATATTTTATACTTGTAATTTATAAAAATGTCTAATTTTATATCATAATATATGAAATTCTTATTTATAATTACTATTAATTGTTAGTGGGTTTTCATGTGTATATATTTAATAAATATATTAGTGAGTGCTTATTTTATATAAGTTTTTATTATATAAATCTGATTTTAAATTTCATGTTCACCAAAACAGCCATATCTAGAGTTCTATATGGAGATAGAAGCCCGAATTTTTATGGCATAAACTAAATGATATGTTCTCCATTTAACTCCTCTATGGCTACTGTTGAATCAGCTTCTAATTATTTTATAAAAATCGTCCAAAACAGTCTATGCAGATTTGTACTCTAATATTGTTCTGATCATATCTCACTCATCCTAATGATTCCATTGCATGGCCAACTCACCACATGTGTAAAAATCATATACATTACTGTTTCTTTAATAATATATGCCATTTTAACAGTTTATCATAAGTTTCTTCCCTGTTTTATACAGCCTAGTCCTTACATCATGATTTTAACACTTTTTCATGTAGATTCTTATCTTTTTAATCAAATCTATCAACACCAAATCCCCACATAATATTTTTAATCATCGTTCATCATCATATACATATACATAAGTAAAAGAAAATACAAGATTACATAATAAAAAAAACAAGAAGGATAGGAAGAATGATCCTTATACCACCATAGTGATGAAAATGTGAGGTTGATGAACAAGGCTTGGATTTTGATGACAAAACTTGTGATATACCATTATCAACTTTAAGATCACCTATCCTCATGAATCATCTTGTGGAAAATCAGCCCCAAGACACCAACAAAACTTCTCCTTGGATGTTAAAATGACCACCAATTAATAGAGCTTGAAGAGGTTTCCGTCATATGTGTGTATAACATCAAATATTGTGGTTGAAAATTGATCAAAGGGGTGTTTGTTCTTGATTTTGGGACGGCAAGGAAGAGAGAAAAGAGAGAGTTTTAGGGTGGTTTGCATGTGTTGAATGAGAACAATGGTTTTGGTTTGCTTGTTTTGTGGTTTGGTAGCTTATAAGCTAAGCTAGTTACAAGTGTAAGTAACTTAGCTTAAAACTTGACACAAAGTTGGTGTGGTGTAGTATTGTGGCCGTCCCATGTGTAGGGGGTGGGGAAAAACTTGTTTTTGTCTCATCCCCAATTATTTACGGGTACTCTTCGATTCTAGTTTCCTTGATTTGCGTGCCCTCGTGTCGTTTTTAGAAAAACGTTTTTATAAATTATGAATCAACGGCACAAAATGAATCTAATAAAAATTGTCTCATCAAAAACGGAGTTCAAAAATGTAAATACGTAATCCTAGGGTTTCCGGTTTAGTCGTAAAGGACGTTAAATTATACTCGTAAGTCCTAATCTCTTCTCGTAAATTTGTAAGTTTATGAACCAACACAAATTTAAAATCCCAAAATAATATTCACGGATAAATTTATTTCCTGAAGTGTCGGACTGTCACCAAAACGGTGTATGTAAACGTAAGCACGTAACGTAGAATCCTCCGGTTTAGACGTAGTCGATGCTACCTCAAGATGTAAACCCAAATTTCTTCCCAAAAATAAGTGAGTTCATAATATAACATTAAAATAATATTTTTAAATAATATTTGAGAATAAAATATCAACCATAAATTGACGGATTGTCACAGCATTTACCCCTAAACAGGATCTTTGTCCTCAAAGATCATCTTATCTTACTACTCGCTTCTTATAGAGTTAAAGCCATGTGGGTACCTCCACATTCGGTCTTTTCTCACAAGTGTAATCCATTACAATACGCGAGTTTCATCAAACATAACTACGGGAATAAGATCAGGCTTAATGTTGAGTTACTTTCTCTATCCATGATGTTCACGGGTTTTTGATGAATGCAACTTTTCACCGATCTAAACTTTATTAAGGAATAGTCAGATTTTCACTTGATAGACATTTTATCAAGTTAGATATACGAAACATAATTCACGCAGCCCTTGAAGTCCTAGGGTAGATCCAGCTTATATGCCTTTCAAACCAATCTTTTACATCATCTCAATGGTCCCATACAACGGGGACTTATATCCCATGATCTTTCAGATCATCAATTCATTTTTCCATGGTTAAAATTTGTGGCATAACTTCGCTACCCATCTGGCACTTCAAGATCTACATTTCATATTCACATAACCTCCTGCCCACTACCGGCAGTCAATAATCAGATCCTAATTTCAACAATCATTTCAGGTCTCATGGGTCGAGTATTTTGTAAGGTTAGGTTCACCATCATAGGAAACCTTAACCTAAAAGACATGTCCAACTCACAATGGGTGTATGTCGGGTGTCTTCATCCCAACTCCTGCTTACAGATGCTCTAATATATATCCTCACAAGATTCGATCTTGATCCTAATACGATAATTATCAATGATAATCTCTCAAAGGAAAACGATTTTACAGTTTATTACCAAAGGTCAATAATTCAAACATTGAACAGCACTTATAGTATTTTGTATCGTTACTTTACCTCGTCCCTTCGATTGGGGTGGTACACAGTACTCTCATCAAGATTCGTTCTCAATGACTTCTGAGCAAATCTCTAGAAATTCGATGCGAAGCGAGGATCTTGATAGAGATGATCGATATAGGCACACCATGTTTACCCAACTCCTTTAAACACAAAAGAGTCAATTTCTTCATCAAGAATCTATCATTAACAGGAATGATATTAGTAGATTTGGTCAGTCTGTCGACGATGACCCAAATCGAATCAAATTCAGATGATGACCTTTGCAATAGCTAGACGTTTACTAATGTATGAGGCAATGTCTGCCTTCATAATTTGCCATTAGTACAACTTCTTCAGACAAAGATACTTTTAGTCAGAAATGACATAAATAGAATACTTATACTTACGAGATTCCAACATAAATACATCACACAAACCTCCATATTTAGGCAACCACAAGTGGCCTTTTATACGTTTAACGCTATCGGCTTCTCAATTCTAATGGTTCACATTAGTCGCGAACCCCCTTTTTACAAACATCGTTTATTTTTATATTGTTCGACAATTTATTTTGCGCAGTCATTATTAAGAAACACATCCTAATTGATTCTTTATCCTTTCTATATAATGTGTCAGTATATATATTCACCTTTCCTGGTGAAATAATTATCATAACCAAAAATTCACTCAGAATTTCTTTCTTCATATTTTCTAAGTTTTAGTCTCGTCTCAACTATTATTTTTATCAGTTTTGCTCAATCCAGACTTTTTTAAAGCGTCGATAATTATTACACGTAAATTAACAATAAATATTAAGTTTTTATGAAACGCAAACGTTAAAAGTTTAAATTTCTTAGTTCGACCAATTATAATAAAATGTTCAAAATATATTTGAATTTAATTAACAAGATTTTTGTTGATTTATCGAAAATAATTAAAATATTTAATAAGATCCATAAATGTTCGAAAAATCTTTGTTTATACTTTGGTCAAAATTTTCTTAGTTGGAAGCAAAAATTGTCGTTTCAAATTTCAAGTCATGGTTTAAATGGTTTTCCTCAATCCTTCTTAAGTTGTCTTGAGGTATACACAAACATTTACCCCTAAACATGAGTTTAGTTAAATGTTCTGGGTATAAGAGAATAATCCCTCAAAAGTTCTTTTCGATAAAACATTTGTCAAAACACATCCGCACTTTCTTTTTGCTAAATCCCAAAGTCTTAAAAGGGCTAATTTTTTTTTTTTTGAAGAGTCAATATAGATTCCATTATCTATTATTCACACGATCAAATAATATAAAGGATTTAGTCTTTACTCACATGTTAAATATTCAAGGTACAGGTTTTCATTGTTCGGCCAATTCAGGGCAATCTATAAATAATTATTAACTCATTCTTATTCTTATAAACAAACATATGGTCCTTAATGATCACAAGCATGAATTTATCAATTTACAGCCTACACACGTGATTCACCCAATTTATGAATGCTACATGTGTATTAGTCAATCCAAACATCATCACGTGAAACTTATAATGTTTATTACAAGTTCTGGATGTAGTGATTGGAATAGATAATCTTTTTCGCGGACGCGAAGTTGATGATAACCATGCCGTGGATCAAATCTTCGAATATACGCTAGAACCTTGTAAATGATTGAACAAATCTATTATCTTGGGTAGTGGATATAGATTTTTAATCGTCAGTTTACCTAGTTCACGGTAATCAATAAATATAAAGAATGATAACACCATAGCTCTTCATAATGACGAGCTCGGTAAAATAAAAGCTTTCGCCGACAACTCTCTCAGTTGTACGGTAATTCCTTCGATTCAGATGGTGCTGACGTACAGTGCACATGCCACATGTGCAGCACCGGGAATATAATCAATACCAAATTCAACTTGCCTTAATGGCGAAAGTCTAGGTAATTTACCAGCAAATACCTCCTAAAGTTTCAAATAACAGAAACATCTTTTAATAAGTTTACTTTAAGTTCTTTCTAAATTATAATATCTATGATCAGTTTATGTCCATTCATGGTATAATTTCAAGTCTAAATATAGGATATGGTCATCCATCAAGAATTATTTAGATCACTTTTGATAATCAACATCTTATCTTTTAGGAGAATTCTACTCGAGTTCCCATCAATTAAGACAATGTCGTCATGTCATAATCAATCAATCCATTCTACTGGCATTACCAACTTTTTAGTTTTATTGCCGTTGATAAGATGTGAACTTCTCAAAAGACTAATAATAACTCATAATCCTTCACAAATTCAATGATATATGGAGACATAACTAACCTTAAAAGAGTAAGGTCAACGCATAATCTACGGGAGAGAATTTCAAATCAGATACAGACGAAAACATTTAACGAATATGAATATACCCCATGTTTTCATAATTTGAGTATGCATTCGAAAGCTCCTCGGATCGTTACCCAGGTCATTCAAATGAAATCAAATCAAAAGAAATGATAGGAACGTCGATATATCCAATCGGGTATCAACACTCGGTAATCAAATACTTCTTCAAAGAATCTCACCACGGGAGAATTGGATAAGGAGGGGAATATCAATTGTCAATAAAGACAATTTTCACAGATGAGTAAATTCAACTCAGAAGAATAAATGGTACGGGCACATATGTAGGTGTCCCTAACACTATGTCCCTATTTTTCACTTCTTGCAGATCTCATAAAATTTAATCTTTCACAATCTTTAAAGAAAATGTAGTGTTTATTAATCAGTTTTATGGTGACTACTAATCAGCCTTGCATGGTCCATTCCAAATTGTATGTAGGCGCGCAACTATATACAATTTCAAGATTAACGATGCAATACTCAGTTCGTCAAAATTTTATCATCATGTTTATAATAAAAACATTTTCATGCTTAATTCTTAAATAAGAATCAAAATAAATTTACAATGATTTTCTTTGTTATGAAAACAATTAAGTTTTCCAAGGTGTTTTATAAACAACTTCAGTTCGATAACGATTACTTATAAATCTCACTTTGAATAATCCGTATGATGATGAAAATTCAATTTTTTTCAAGGAATACAGTTTTATCTTATAAAAACAATGAGTGATCTGCAAAAGAGTGATGAAAAGTTGTTCACCAAGAACTAACTTCAATATATCAGGAAATAATCTTAGCCAATTAATCATAAGGTGCATGACCTCGATGGCACTCAAAAAGAATAATCCACAACGTAACTCAATTCGAGATGAGTACTTGTTCAATGGTTGCATCACTAATGCGAGCATTAGGAAGAAGCAAGAAAAGATAGATATCATCGATACATGTAGAATTTAGCAATCAAAGGTAGTCTTTTCATTAATCACAAACAAGTCAAATTGTACCGTAACACATTACGTGTCACTATGTCATACAATTTCCAAAACTCATCCTACCAACTGATATCTCAGTTAAGTTAGGGATTTTTAAAAGATACCACAATGAATACTAATCTACAAGAGTCATTAGGTGTTCCACATGTCCCGGAAGATCCATCGGTCCCAATTTAGAAGAAGATTTCTTCAATTTATTTCTTGGACATTAGGCATCCTCATTACTGGATAATGGCCTAGGAACAACCCTTAACACGAATCGACAATCAATTAAAACCATATAATTTAATCACAGAACTCAACAACTTCCTCTTAACAATTTCTTATTCCATAAAGGTTAAATTTTTACTTTATTCAAGTTTCAATCAACTTATATTCAAGGCAATATCCTACCTCATTCTTCAATACTTTCTATCTTTATTCTTAGACCTTAAAAGGGCAATAGAAGCTTGATATGATCAACACTTAATTTCCAATCCTATAACTCTTACAACAATGGTTATCAAATAAGTCACTAGTATGAAATGACTCACACATTCAATTAGACTTCTCGAAAAGGTACTAGTGGCATGAGGCTTTTGGGCAATGGTTCCAATGACAGCCTTAAGTGCAACATTCACCCTTTCGATTTCAAATTAAGAATTGGATGACTTCGAATCAGATGAAACCTTTCCAGGTGGTAACGTTTTGTCAAACTCCACTCTATAAGGAAAGATCGTCACTACATCGATATCAGATTTAATCTCGCCAATTCTTCTTTAATATCACAATCAACTAATATCTACATTTCTACGAATATCAACCATTTTGTTGGGATCATAAATATCCACAACTTGGTTTAGATCTAGGATGGCTAGAATTCCTACGAGAATAGCTTCGATTAATTTACTAGGGAAGTTAGGGTTTCTTGTGACAATCTACGTCATATAAATTCCTCGTATAAATATCAAAATAATCATCAAACAATCATGTAATCAAATTACATCATATATATATATATATATATATATATATATATAATCCAAGTTATATATATATTAAAATAACACTTCTCAGTCTGGCCTTGTCGGTAACTCGGGAATTCTTCGGCACCGTTATAGTCAAAAGATTTTTAAACATTTTTAGAAAAATGTTTATAGTTAAAAGATTTTGAAATGTTTTATTCAAAACCTTAGTTTTAAAAATCTTTCGTTCTCTATAACGAGAGCTCTGGTACCAAACTGTAACACCCCTAAATTTATACAATTCAATACAGCGGAAGACTCGTTGGTGTTACGGGATAGCACATTACTCACATCATAGACAACGCTTAAAAATCGCGTCGTTTAAAAATAAAGCATTTCCATTCATAAATATCAAGTTTACATAGGTCCCAAGTCACAGTATTTCATACAAGTTTTACAAAGAATTTGAATGGGAATTATTGTTTAAGTCCAGGCCATGAATTCTTGTTGTCTTCCCGAGAATTACCTTCAAGTACCTGAGATAAAACATGTTAAAAGAAAAGGTCAGCGATAACGCCGAGTGAATTCATAGAGTTTAATAAAATCCATCAATATAACATCGGTATAAAATTATTACCGAAAATCATTTTGTACAAATCATTGTAATAGGCCATAAAATATCCAAAGTCATTTTATACAAATCCTTATCAAAATCATAATATAGGCTTTCGCCTTCAAAATAATTATACGAACCATTGTCGTTAAAAACATCATACAATACGTTTTATAACGTTGTATAGATTGAATAAGAACCGTTATATGAACATGGTTATGAAAAACCAAAACACGAACATAATATCAATAGTAAGACCCCGTATTGCTAGTCAGGCAATATATCGTAATTTAGTGCGTATAGCAGTATTTCGTTATTTGGATTATTATAAGCCGCATGACATTGTTACCTTACTACAACAAACAACGGGTAGCTAGCCCGAAACTCAATTTGCCCATCTAAATTAGCGTGTCATCACAATAATCACGCTTGTGTAAATCTTCTCATACATAAATTCGCTTACCAATCAATGTGGCACGACGGGGATCTACCGTCAAGGCGCGAACTGGGGTGATCGTCCCCAAATAGTACTATTATATGCATAAGCGTCTACCAAATCCCGGTAGTTCACAATTCATGCTAATGGGACTTTTAGTGACATAACCTAACTTTAATAATCCATTTCATTTCATCTATCAGGTCATTTAATCATTCATCAGGTCATACAATCATTCGGGTCCAAATCAATAAACAAACAATCGGGACAACTAGTGTCCTATTTCATAAAAACTAACATGTTATCTCCCTCGCGGGTTTATAAAACATTTCATAAAAACATTTAAAAGAGAGAGAGGCTATGAACTAACGTTGATGTGGGAAAGCGGGTTATCGGCAATTCGGATGTACGGTACGTGCTTCAGTCACGGAAACCTAGACAAATAATACTCGTCTTAGACTTTTGTCCAATGACTTTATCAAAATAATAATTATGTATACATATGATGATTTTATATATATGATGATTATCAAGTGGCTTTATACATCTTTACTCATTCATTATAGTGTTTATGTGTTGGTAATTTTCAAGACTAGTTACACTAGTTCAACTTGTTTACATTTTAAAGCCCAATGGGACTATTACAAGCCCAATACTATTCATTAGCCCAATTATACTTTTATTATCAGTATTATATTTTACATGTTGGGCCCAAATGGGTTAAGCCCAATAAATAAGTTTATAAGTGTTTTACCAAATTAGTCGGGTTTATTGTCCATTAAGGCTACTTTGGCCCGTTAATGTCTATATGTTGTAAAGCTCGGGTTTATCGGTTTTTACATGTTATATATGTTTATACATCAGTATGTGAGCTTATAAAAGTTTACATTAGACGGGTCCGACCGTCTAAGTTTTATTTGACAAAAACGTTAATCTTTCGATACTAGCCGAAAAGACGTAAAAATCATGTTTATAGTTGTATAACTTGGAAAATATTTTATACTTGTAATTTATAAAAATGTCTTATTTTATATCATAATATATGAAATTCTTATTTATATTTACTATTAATTGTTAGTGGGTTTTCATGTGTATATATTTTATAAATATATAAGTGAGTGCTTATTTTATATAAGTTTTTATTATACAAATCTGATTTTAAATTTCATGTTCACCAAAACAGCCATATCTAGAGTTCTATATGGAGATAGAAGCCCAAATTTTTATGGCATAAATTACATGATATGTGCTCCATTTAGCTCTATGGCTACTGTTGAATCAGCCTCTAAGTATTTTATAAAAATCATCCAAAACAGTCTATGCAGATTTGTACTCTAATATTGTTTTGATCATATCTCACTCATCCTAATGATTCCATTGCATGTCCAACTCACCACATGTGTAAAAATCATATACCATACTGTTTCTTTAATAATCTATGCCATTTTAACAGTTTATCATAAGTTTCTTCGCGGTTTTATACAGCCTAGTCCTTACATCATGATTTTAACACTTTTTCATGTAGATTCTTATCTTTTTAATCAAATCTATCAACACCAAATCCCCACATAATATTTTTAATCATCATTCATCATCATATACATATACATAAGTAAAAGAAAATACAAGATTACATAATCAAAATAACAAGAAGGATAGGAAGAATGATCCTTATACCACCATAGTGATGAAAATGTGAGGTTGATGAACAAGGCTTTGATTTTGATGACAAAACTTGTAATATACCATTATCAACTTTAAGATCACCTATCTTCATGAATCATCTTGTAGAAAATCAGCCCCAAGACACCAACAAAACTTCTCCTTGGATGTTAAAATGACCACCAATTAATAGAGCTTGAAGAGGTTTCCACCATATGTGTGTATAACATCAAATATTGTGGTTGAAAATTGATCAAAGGGGTGTTTGTTCTTGATTTTGGGACGGCAAGGAAGAGAGAAAAGAGAGAGTTTTAGGGTGGTTTGCATGTGTTGAATGAGAACAATGGTTTTAGTTTGCTTGTTTTGTGGTTTGGTAGCTTATAAGCTAAGCTAGTTACAAGTGTAAGTAACTTAGCTTAAAACTTGACACAAAGTTGGTGTGGTGTAGTATTGTGGCCGTCCCATGTGTAGGGGGGTGGGGCAAAACTTGTTTTTGTCTCATCCCCAATTATTTACGGGTACTCCTTGATTCTAGTTTCCTCGATTTGTGTGCCCTCGGGTCGTTTTACGAAAAACATTTTTTTAAATTATGAATCAACAGAACAAAACGAATCTAATAAAAATTGTCTCATCTAAAACGTAGTTTAAAAACGTAAATACGTAATCCTAGGGTTTCCGGTTTAGTCGTAAAGGACGTTAAATTATACTCGTAAGTCCTAATCTCTTCTCGTAAATTTGTAAGTTTATGAACCAACACAAATTTAAAATACCAAAATAATATTCACGGATAAGTTTATTTCCTGAAGTGTCGGATTGTCACCAAAACGGTGTATGTAAACGTAAGCATGTAACGTAGAATCCTCCGGTTTAGACGTAGTCGATGCTACCTCAAGATGTAAACCCAAATTTCTTCCCAAAAATAAGTGAGTTCATAATACAACATTAAAATAATATTTTTAAATAATATTTGAGAATAAAATATCAACCATAAATTGACGGATTGTCACATGATAAGCATTTTTTATTAAAAACCTGAGTTTCAGGTGTCAAAAATTTTCCAACGTTAAAGTTTGGTAATACACGGTCAGGGATTGATCTTTTAACCCAATTCTTTGATTTAGGTATCATTTCTTGATCAAACCCCACTGAGGCCGGGAGGAATGCCTATTCACTCATTTCCTTAGTAGGTGGCTTCTCAGTGAGTTGACTTGCCTAAAGAATTTTCTTCTTTTGGACAGGGATTTAACTAGTAATACACTAAGACACTAAGGTGGAGCTATTGGTTCATTTTTCATTGATCCGTTTTTCTTCCTTAAGTTGTTCTTAAAGAGCATGATAAATTTTAGTAAGTTTAGTGTTCTGAAGTTGGCAACTTAGTGATTCTAGTTTAGCTTGTTTCAAAATAAGAAAATCATCTCTACATCTTTTAATTAAAAAACAATTTTGTTATATTTTGAAAGAAGGTTTAATCTATGCTCTTCGACAAACAATAAATCAATGTTTATATTCTTAAGGTATTTTTAGCAGTCAGATTCATCATCCATAGATAAGAGTATGTTTACCTTTCTCATGGTGATGTCTACCCATTCTTCATTTCTAGCATGATTCTTTCCAATAACGAGTTCATCATCAGCTAGAGTTATCAATACTTTATATCTGACTTCTTCATCCTCTGAAGATACTTCTTCATCATCCTAATCATTCAGCTACCAAACCTTTGGCTTTGTATTGACTAGGTTTCTAAGCTTGAACATTTGATGGTTAATCTTCTAATAGTTCATGCTTTGCTTTGACTTTCTCTATACTCAGATTGTAATCATTTTCAATTTTCTTATTGTTATGAAAAATTTGATTATTTGAAAGAGCCTGAATCAACTTTGGTTGAAAACTATCATTCCCTGATGATGAATTTGGACTTTTGTAAGAGACCAAAGGTGTTTTTAAAAGACAATAATTCGCAAAATGACCCGTTTTACCACATCTAAAACAATCCGCTCCCTTAGTGGATTGATTTCCCGCAAATCTAGTTCTTTTGATATAAGGTTCATTTTTGCCAAAAGGGCTCTTTCATAAAATTCCCGATAAAAGTCCCTTATGTATTCCATACTGGATCTTTCATCAACTTCCCCATCTGATGTCTCTTGAGAGTCCTGAACAATTGCATTTGAATAGAAAGCAGTTGATATAAGTCCATGATTAATAGGGGTTGGGTTGGTCGAGGTGTCGGTAATTAAGGCTTTCTAGACTCAGGATATCTCATAGTAATTAGATTATATTTATAGATAAATCTACCATAGATATCTGTTAGATCCTATTTGAATATGATTAGCATTCCTTAGTCTTTGATAAAAACCAAGCCACTTTTCAGGGAGACTGTTCACAAAACTAACATTGGTTTCATGCTTAGACAGTTTCACCCCGTCATTCGATAGCTCATTGATCAAGGTATTATATCTTGTATAAGTCTGAGGAAATATTTCAGATGGTTTGGCCCTGAAAATGTTATATTCTAGTTTCAGGTCCATAATCCGATTTTCCTTAGTGTCGGACGACCCTTCAAAGCTATGAACTAGGTCACACTCGATGACAGCCTCCATAACATCACCAAGAAGATAATATGTTATGATGCTTTTGAGACGTTGGCCCTGATTGACCACTCTCCTTTCATCTTCAGACCATTGGGACTCAAGTTTGTCATCACCTCGTGTTATTTTTTGTTTGAGTGGACCAACCCTAATACAAGTAATGTAATAGGGTTCCATTCCCATTAAATAGCACGGCATTCAATTCTTCCATTTAGTAAATCTTTCAACTTTCAGTTTAGGAGCGTTAACTGATTAACTTGATCCTTTCTTATTGACAAGTTGAGGTACATTACTTTCAGCCATAATGGATCAATGTTTTAAAAACTTTGAGACGATAGTTAAAAAAATTTATACGCCTACCGCTCTGATACCACTTGTTGGTCCCTTGAATAGTGTTATACTTAATAATGATAAGTATAAACCTAACTCATGGTAAAATAATGTAATAAAATGTAACACCCCCTGATGGTCAAATGCAGCGGAATAGTACTTAGGGTGTTACTTGGGTGGATCGATAGCACACAGTATATAGAGCAATGATCATAATAGTCATTTAAAACATATCACATGAATTAACTGTACACACTTAGTATCTCGTTTGTAAAACCACATTTATTATAAAACTGAAGTAAATATCCCAGCCCAATGGTAGACATGATGCTCCCTAAAATGCCGGAATCCAATGCATGAACCTTCTTTATTTTCCTGAGAAAACATATAGAGTAAAATGTGGGGGTCAACACGGAGTTGGTGAATTCATAGGTTTAGTTAAATAAATAAATTACTGATATGCTAAAAACCATGATCATAGTAGGACAATAACAACCCAATACTATAGTAGTTCCTACTCCCCTGTAATAGAAGCTAGACAAATGATACTCAGTACGCCCATTTGGGTCTATCCTGATGTTGTTCCCCCAGTCCGACATTGAAACAAACCTGTTTCTTGGCCTAAGCTTTTCGTGATAGCAAGTCACGCGGGCCGGGTTTTGTCAGTACCCGAATAGATCTATTCATACATTTCGCGCTACACTATTAACTATTAAAGTCCACCGGTATGGGGCAAACAATTGGCAATAAATCGTTGTTGTCATCAGTGCGTGTTTACATATTTAAATATATATAGTTTTTGTATGTTTTCTCCCCCAGTTATAAAATAGTAAAGATGGGGCCATGAACTCATTTTAGTGGTAGTGATGTGAGAATAAGGTCACTGAATAAACTGGCACAATATGATCACGAACTGGAGAAATTACCTAAGTAATTTGAAGTGCCTTAGTAAATGCAAAAATAACAATGCATGATGAATGTACGGATGAAAATGCATGATCACGAATTAATAAACCATTACGATCGTTTAAGTGTTTTCACTTATAGTGAGTTGTAAATATATATATCTTTAGTTTATAAAATATATATATAAATTGTCTAGTAATAAGGGAGTAATAAATTAAATAAATAGATTTTTATATTATTTAATTTATTGTAAGAAAATAAAATACTATTTAATTTTATTAAGGCTTCAAAAAAATATAATTAACGGGATTTGTTAGTTTATAAGGTTTCGCGAATTAACTTAGTAATTTGTTTAATTATTCAAATGGCCAAGTTAATTTATCAATAAAATAATTAATTAACATTTTTAATTAAATTTACACTTGAGTCCTTAATATCATAACAATTTACAAAAATAAACTTTAAGGTTTCGTTCGTTAAGTACATTACGTCGTTAGTCCTTGTCCGTTTTATTTATTTACAAAAACGCCCCTAGGGCTCATAAAACTTTGGTAAAATGACCAAACACCCCTGCTATGTCTCGGAAATAATTAAATAAGGGTTAGGGTTTGTTTTAAGTTTTCAAAATGACACTAATGGTCCTTGAAGTCTCGAATTATCCAAAATTAAAGTTAGGGCTTGTAATAAGTTTCCTAGAGTGACACTTTTGGTCCTTGAGGTCTCGAAGTATTTAAAAAAAGGCTAGGGCTTGTAATCAGTTTCAATAATGGCAATAATGACCCTTGAAGTCTCGAAATATTTAAAAAGGGAAACTAGGGCTTATATTAAGTTTCCATAAAGGCACAATTAGTCCTTGTGGTTTCGTTTAGCTTTCGGTTTAAAACAAACATACCCTATACTTTTGGAAATGACACATTCGGCCCTTGAATTTCTATGAAGTCACGAAATCATTTACACATGTTTTATTAATTTATAAAATCGACCCTAACTTTCACCAACTGGAAATAATGGCACGAAAAGTTTCCACAAATAAGATTTGGGCTTGGTTGGCCCAATAGGGTCTCGGCTTGGTTTAATGGGCCTAATGGGCTTGTTTTATTTACTTAATAATTTTACCAATTGGGATAGTAAATATAATTTACTTATTGGGCTTATAACTAAATATTACTAGGCTTATAAATAATTTATGGGCTTATTTACATTCGGCTTATTATGGCTTATAAGTGAGCTTATATGACTCGGCTTATTTATTATTCTTAGGGCTTAAATGAGCTAGTTTATATGTGTCACACCCCACCATGACGGAATATGGGGCGCGACGTATGGATATCATCACAACATGGCGTGTCTATAGAGATAACTATATGAAATAAGAAATGTCATAAAAAGGTGACACAAAAGTCATGACAATATCTCATCAAATGCAGGTGTCTAGGTAAGTAGGTAACATTCCTACCTCTTACCCAAGACAAACAAGTAACATAATCAAAACAAACATATGTGCCACAGTATCACTTATTTAAATGAGCAAATAAAAACTAAGAAGGAAACGGGGATTCTCCTTCTACATGCAATCCTAAGCTTCTCCAATCCTAGCCACTTATGTTCTCATGCTTAACCATAGTATCACCTGAAAGAGACACTAAAACACGTCAACATAAAGTTGGTGAGAGTCATAGGTTTAGACTCTAACGCCAAAATCAGTTATAAGCTGTGAATAACAACCATCAACACAATAACATATGGACAATGTGCTACAAATATGCATTAACAACTATCAATCAAGATTAATCATACCAAACCAATCCAAGGCTCCTACCTTGCCAAACAACATCATGGTACCATAGATGATCACACTATGTACCTATCCCAAGGACACTACCTTGGCAAACCACAAGGCCCCTACCTTGTCAAACCACAATAACTGAGACGGCACGTGTCCCCCGATCCAAATCATACACAATCAAGAATCACATAGCAGTTAATCACATAATGTACACACAAGTCCATCACAAACCATAAAAACATTCACAGCAACAATTTAGAAATAACTCAACACAGTGTCTCTTCCATCCCATCTGGAAGTCAAAATCAATATTAAACATGGGACTATGAAACTCACCTGATAGCTTCTTCACAAGTCCTCGCACTAGCAACAAGCTAACAAACCAAAAACACGAAATCAATACACGAACCTATCACTAAGATGGCTCGTCAACCTATGATGGACATCTAGTCTATTCCCATATAAACTTCATTGATAAGCTCTAACCATCCCATTACCCTTCCTTAACAAGTCCTTAACTTGGTTAAGTTTAATAACTATCCCGTTCATATTTTACACAAAACAGTCCCAATTTTTAGGTCTCAAAACTTTAAGTCAAACGTCCACTTAAATATACCCATGGTTTCTGTAAAAGGAATATTCATACTTTTACATATGTTAGCTAAAACCTCCCACTTGCCCTAACCTTAAAGCTACTGTTAAGGCCCCGATATATGTGTATATATTGCTACCTATCCAGAATTCAATGATCTTAAACGTATGAAAAGTTCATTACCATTAGAGGGTCTTACACTAAACCACAACCTTAGCCCAAGTGCATATACTTGCTACAATATATAAACCATCTCTCATGTACGTGAGAAGATCCCAATGCAACCCTAAGTACCCCAAACAACGCAAAACTTAAAAAGAAAACAGGCTGAATTCAAAACTGTTTTGACCTACGACTGTTGTAACCTGTTTTTGACCCACTTCCCTACCTCCAATTTAGTTCTAGTTTCTTGCATTAGAAAGACACTTCAATTACCTTTCCAGGGATACTTCTCGCATCTTGAATGTTCCTAGAACTCCCGATATGATCAAAACAATTGACTCAAAATTCTGCTCAGTTTTTAAAAACGGGTTTAACAAAATCAACCACATTAATTAACCCTAATACCTCTAATTACAAGCCCTAATTTATGTAATCATTGTGAACTCATTATTATAACATTAATTTACTGTTCTTAAATTAAACCCTAACCTAAATCCATCATAAGATGATTATAAAAACATAAAAACAATTAAATTAAAAAGGAATCAAAGACTTTACCTTTGATTTATGAAAACCCCCAAAATTATGAAGAACCCTAAAAACCTTCTATGTAACCCACGAATTTTTTAATATCTCCAGGGAATAATAATGAATTTGATTGTTATTAAAACAATATATAGGGTGTACATAAAATCCTAGTCCAAGAATAAACCCACTTTCCTTTTTCTCCTCTTTTCCCTTTTTTTTCTTTTCCAAACCGACCTAACCCCCTTAAATTCGTTTTTTTTCTTTATTTATTTTTTCTTTTTATTGTTAATTAATATCTTATTAATATTACCTTAATTTACCTTAATTTATTTCAGCTCCTAAAACTCCCAAAACCTCAAAACCGTAAAACTAGTCAAATTTACGCGTTTTACCGTAAAAGTCGTAAAATATACACTTTTAAAAAAATCTCAAATTTTGAAATAAACTTTATAATTAAGTCCTAAATGACCTAAAACCATTCCGAAAAATATTCATATGACTAATTACCTCATTCGAGACCTCTAAATGCTAAACCGTAAATCCTAAAAATACGCTATTACTATAATACTTATACGTATACGTAAACACCAAAATAACACCATTTCATTTCATAGTCACTAATTGTGAGCTCATGAACATGAAATAACCGTTAATCTATTTACTTATGAGTACTTCTATACTCATAAATGGTAACCACACCAACCTCAATCACACAAAACAAACACGTAATCACACAATTCAAGTAAGCACACATAAAATAACCTAAAAGTAAGACCAAGTGACAAATCCAAAACCTAGGGTTGTCACATCACTCCCTCCTAATAGAAATCTCGTCCCGAGATTTACTTCCAAACTCAAACTTACTCTCAGCAACCAAACGAGGATACATATCCTTGATAAAACTTCCACGTTCAAACGTGAACTCAGTTTATACCAAAATAATCTCAACCAACAACACATGAGCCTTAACCGTCCGCGAGGAAACTTATTAAAACCATAAAGTTATGTAACCAACCTAACTAAATCTCGCAACTCATCAAACAAGAACTGTCTTGAAAACAAGTTAGGAGCCATCAAATAACTTGACGGGTTTAAAACTGTCACCCAGATTTCAGTCTTACTCATAAATACTGATGTGTCGTGGATAGTATAGTGATAATTTGAGATTACGTTATATGGTAAATTAGAAAATTACCTTTAGGAAAAAGTAATAGACTAGTATTACCAATGACGATTTCAATTAAACACGTGAGTGAATCAAGTTCGTTGTACACGAAGATCGAGTGAACTTGAGACGTTTCGTTTTGATTTGGACAATCGATTTGAATTGGTTTTCGGTTTTTAAACTACAATTAAAATCTACAAATTTTAAACTAATTAGTTTTAGCCTAAAGTGCATGAATCGTAAACCCCGCTATATTTAAATATAAAAACACAATTAATTACTTAAAAATTAAAACTATTAAATAAAATTAAACTATTTTAATTATCTATGAAAAATTAAACTATTTAATTAAAATAACTTTTGAACTATTTTAAAAATCTAATTAAACTTTTAAACTAATTATATTTATTAAAAATCACTTAAAACAAATCTATTTAAAAATTATTCTAATTTAAATCTAAAATTATAAAATTCTAATTAATCAAAAAAAAACTAATTGAGCTATTTAAATTTAATAAAAACATTTTTTATTTATTCTATTTTTTATTTATTATTATTTTAATTTATTTTTATTTAACTAAAATAAACTTTAACAAAAACATTTTTTTAAAAAGTTTATTAAAAACGAAAGTAAAGTGAATCAAAAATTACTTATATGAAATCTGCCAAACTGCAACTATATAATATTAATTAATCTGGAAGTAAGAAAACCAAAAAGGCCAGTTAGCCTAGATGGTTAACACATTAGACCTTCACCCTTGAGGTCATGGGTTCGAATCCCAGATGGGACATATTATTTTATTTTTTTGGGTATTATTTTCTTTTGATAGATGAATAAAAGGAGTCTCAGGAGAGACTTTAGTTAGCTTATTTTTGAAAAGCTGAAAAGGAAACAACTTTATGGACTTATCAGATCAGTTGGATCTGATAAGCTGAATACTTGAACAATAACAGAGCTCGAAAACTCAAATCAACTGATCATTTAAAAATCAGTTCCAACAAGATATCAGCAATTCATTTATACGAACAAACAAGCTAAAACTTAGCTGAATAAAACTGAGACTAAAATTCAACTTATGCAGCAAAATACTCAAACAAATAGCATTAAAATTCCAAAACTTAATCTAAAACCATTTAATCTGATAACAGTTGAATTAACCACAAATTTAGAAACAAATAACAGTTCAACCTTAACCTGCAACCCTCAATAGCAATTAATCATAACATTCTAAAACTTGAATAGAAATCCTGAGAACCCGTCACACAAACAGAAACAAGTTCCACATCTTAATCATATATAGAGACTAAGCAGACTCATTCTATCAGTTACCTTGCAAATATTTGCAAACTAATCAACTCTCAATTCCAAGTTCAAAAAAAACAAGATAATGCAAATTAGCTTATCAGTTAAAACTAACAACCTTTTAAACAAAATCAATCCTTAATCCCTTACAGTATTCTTTAACTCATTCAAAATCAGTAAAAGTAAACCATGGCAGTCAAGTATTCAATATCATTAATCATACAAACGTATAATCATATAACATCACATAATCAAACAACATATAATCAACATCACAGAAAAATCAAAGAAGCATATTTAATTAAACTTATAAAATAAAAAAACATAAATTGAAAAGGGACTAGCACCTTTTGGGATAACCTTTGAGCAGTAGGTTTACGTTGAGCAACCTATGAACCGAAACTAGAACCATTCACCATCAACCATTAATATTCAAACGAACCACCATTAACCATCTCCTTTCTTTGGAACATCTTCACTGTTTGTGAATACTATCCAGTAGGGCAAGTATTTTATCCTATTTTTACTTCTAATATTAAATCTAAACTATTAATTAGTTTAAATTTAACATCTCAAACATTATTTTGTGAAACAGTAAATAAAAATTAATATGCATATCAATTTAATCAATAAAAATAAATCACGAATTAAAGTAAAATGACTGAATCTTTCATTAATTTCCAGAAAAATAATACAAAACTTGATAAAAGAAATACAAGATTAATCCCTAAAACTATTTCAACTGAATAACTTTAAAGTAAAGAAAGGATGAAAATTACAATAGATTGGGTGGGTTTTTATAGCTATCCCAAGGCTGCTGGGGAGGAATATTCGAATCTTTCTTGAGTATATTCTTCTCTCTTTTCAGCTCTTGGATCATCTCTCTCTCTTGATTGTTATCATCTGATGGTTGAGAATCACACACTAGCACACGGATTGCCAACGTGGCATCCGTGTGTGCTAGTTGTGTTTCTTTTGAGCCCTATGACTGGAGGATGGTGAAAATGAGGTGTATCATCCTATAGTATTCTGCCACGTAGCTCTCTCGTTCCATCCTTTCTCTTCCTATAAGTTTGGGGCTTTTATTCCCACACAAGTGAATTATACGTGTGCCATAAAAGCCCTATGTTTAATTTACTTTTTACCCATCTAGGGTTTATGTGAACAGTGACTATTGGTTACTGTTTTTTTTTTGTGTTTTGGGGATGAAGATGATAGCATAGGTTGTATCGAGTTTAATAAGTGTGTGGGAATGGGAGAAAAACAAGTGGTATAAAAGTGTGGTGGGGGTCGGTTCATTTATTTAATGTGAATGGAACGTGTGAAAAGTTTGTTTTGACCAAACGAGTTTATATTGTTTTCCAAAAGTTTAAACCCTAATGGGTCCTTAGGCCCAACATGTTAATATTCCAGCCGTATGAATTACGTTTAATCATGTTGTTGGGCTTTTGGCCCAATTTACATTATCCATCCGTGTGTATATATATTGGGCTAAGAGTTTGGTCTTTGTCCAAAAGCAATACAATTTGTATCCAAATTTGGGCTTTTCAGGCCCAATAAGCTCATGTGGGACCCACTTGGCCCATAAACATGACAATTGATTAAATCCTCTAAAATCGAGCTCGATTTTGGCTTCATTGATCTTTTTCTTCAAACTCGTGTCGATAATTTCCGGTTTTCGCGAACTTGGTACCTACACACATTCAAACAAGAAACAAGCATATACAAGGCATTTTTTATACATTAATAGCATTATTTCATTGTTTTAAGATACAAATGATATGAGTATTTAAGCTCATATCAAATTCCCCCATGCTAAGCAATTGTCGTGTCCTCACGCAATGATAAAATAAAACACTAACTACACCATTATTCAACTTATGACATTTTATTTTGCAAAGAAATAATGCATTGCTTTCATTATTGAAAAATAACTTTAATGATCATAAAACTCAAATAGATTCATCGTCCTCGACTTTTCACTTTTCCATGCCAAGTGCAAAAACAAGATCATTACTATTATAAGTTAGCAAACTAACACGAACTCATGTGGGCCAATTATTCACTTAGACTCCCTTATTCCTAGGTGTATCTCTTATATTTTATTGTTGTCTTGAATGATCACGAAGATGCATTGTTGACTTATTTCGATAATTTATTAGGCCGAAAATAAAGTGAACGATTTAATCAATAGTTAGCTAAAGGACAAAATCTTTTAAAACTGCTTCTCGGGACCTCATAAAGTTCATATCTTGGCATAACTTGCTTCGCGATTTAAGACCTTTCTCAGACCGATATTTGGCAGCGACTTTATACTTCAAACATTGAGAGACGTTCATGAAATAATGGTCTTCTCTTCATATAGGAATTTCTTCACTTGAAGTTTTGAGAGATTCATACTTGGACCACGACTTCTTCATTTTTCTCCAATCTTTATTTGGGATTTTGATAAACAACGATCCGCCTCCTTTTTGGACTTGGCTTTATTTATCCTCATACCTTGTTAGGGCCTTTTTGGATAGACTTCTCCATGACTTTTGAGGAGTATTTGCTTTTCGTCGTGTGTCTCGATCCTTCATATTGATTTTCGATAAATGATTCTTCACATCACTTGAGATCCATAGCAATAAAACATAGCCCTCATGTCTTGTTAGGACCTTTTTGGACTCGCCAATCTTCGCATCCCGCTTCAATAAGTTATGCCTTGGCTATGAACTCTAATCCTTACCGAGCAACTTTTAAACGATCTTGGGCTAGAAGCTAAGTAACTTTTCAAATCGTTCAACCTTATTTATTGCAATTAAATTTATTAACAAGCGATGGGAGAATAGGCTTATAATTAACTCACATAAATTCCCGAAAGAATACCAAACTTATAATTGGCTCTATCATCTCTTGTTCTCCATATTGTAAAATTTCAAAAATGTGAAATCAATGGATACTTAGCCTATTAAATCAAAGTTTTGAGTTTTCAAATCATCTATAGGATCTTGCATCTTCTTATACTTTTTCAAGTTTTAGAATTTGTGTTTTAAAGTTCCCTTGATAGACGACTTTCTAGGATCAATTATAGGAGCTTGCGAAAAGTTCTTGTTCTTAACTCGTATGAATTAAGACCTTCGCGTTTTAAAGCTCCCTATATAAAAGCCTAGCAAAACTTAATTCAAATACGTTAAGGAAAAGCTAAGGTTAAAAACCAAGTCGAGTCAAAAACTATTCTTATTTTCACCAACGGAAAGCCTACATTCATGTCAAAACACTTATTTTATTTATTAAAACTTAAAAATAACACTAAAAATTTAAAATTTTATTGAAAAATGAGAAAAACAACTACGTTTAGACACGACAAAAGTAATTGCAAGCGATTATATCGATTGACTCCCCCATGTTAAAACCAAACATTGTCCTCAATGTTTCTTAGCTCAAGAGTAACACCCCCTTGTTAAAACACGAAGAGTCTAATGCAAAATCCTAGCATGGAAAGAGCACGCAAATCTATAAGCCGTTTATTAATTATGACTCAAGATAAAACGTTAGTCGATAAAAATCAAGGGTAAGAAAGTGTGTCCCTTTTTGGCATTCAAAGAATGGAAGATCAAGTGGACCGGCAAAAACCGAACACGAGAGTCTTCAAATATTAGGGTCATACCTAAGATTCTCAACACAACAAAACACGAGCACGAGCTTGAAAGATCAAGCCTTATTAGTGTTAGAAAATAGAAAGAAGATAGAATGTATGGGACTCCCCCACAAGGCACCTCGTTTTTGTTAACCGAGTCATGAGCTCGACTCGATCCCCGCATTCATTGGTCCTTAGGGAAAGTTTGAAGATCCGGGACAACCTCCGTAGGTATGTCCCCTCCAAAGTAGTGTTTCACACGATGACCATTCACCTTAAAGTTAGGCCCGTCTTTTTGAGCTAGCTCAACGGTGCCATAAGGGAAAACTTGTGCAATGGTGAATGGTCCGGACCAACGGGATTTAAGCTTGCCCGAGAAAATATTAAGTCTAGAATTGAATAAGAGGACTTGATCACCAACATTGAAAATTCGGTTTTTGATCTTAGAGTCATGAATCCTCTTAGTCTTCTCTTTGTAGATCAAAGAATTTTCATAAGCTTGATCCCTTAATTCACTTAGTTCATTCAATTGAACCTTGCGATGATCACCCGCAGTCCTCAAATCAAAGTTACAATGCTTAAGAGCCCAATACGCCTTATGTTGGAGTTCAATTAGCAAGTGGCATGCTTTTCCGTAGACCAACCTAAATGGTGTACAACCAATTGGCGTCTTGTAAGCCGTACAGAAAGCCCACAATGCATCGTCCAATTTATCCGACCATGAAGTGCGATTTTCTCCAATAGAACACTCCAAAATCCTTTTAAGAGCACGGTTTGAAACCTCCACTTGACCACTCGTTTGAGGGTGATAAGCCGTAGAAAGTCGATGAGTGACACCATATTTCTTTAGAACTTTTTCAAATAGTTCATTACAAAAATGGGTCCCACGATCACTTATAATAGCCCGCGGAGTTCCAAACCTAGCAAAGAGTTGTTTCAAAAAGTTCACCACAACTCAAGCATCATTCGTGGGCAAAGCCTTAGCTTCAACCCATTTAGACAAATAGTCCACGGCTACGAGAATGTATTTATTTCCTTTCGAAGATGGAAACGGCCCCATAAAATCGATCCCCCACATGTCAAAGATTTCACAAACTTGGATAATGTTTTGAGGCATTTCATCCCTTTGTGATTTCTTTCCTTGACGTTGACAAGCATCACAAGTCTTGATCAAGTCTTGATCAAGTCTTGGGCATCACGATGTATGGAAGGCCAAAAGAAGCCGGCATCAAATACTTTCTTCGCGGTGGCGTTAGCACCATGATGTCCCCCGGTGGGTCCCTCATGACAAGATTTAAGGATATCTTGAGCTTCTTTGCCAAACACGCACCTACGAATCACTTGATCCGCGCACACACGAACCAAATAGGAGTCGTCCCAAAAATAGTAGGAGATATCCTTGAAAAACTTTCGTTTTTGT
Organism: Glebionis coronaria; assembly: GCA_025667525.1. Classification (NCBI taxonomy): domain Eukaryota; kingdom Viridiplantae; phylum Streptophyta; class Magnoliopsida; order Asterales; family Asteraceae; genus Glebionis; species Glebionis coronaria. The sequence goes on along the minus strand of CM046876.1, from coordinate 603,357,175 downwards.
TGGGACGACATACCCTTGATCACAAACTTCCCCGCATGGTAATTTGCGATGTCCGCAAACCATTGGGTACTATCATCACCACGAAAAGCAATCATACCAAGTGTCTCGAGAGGAAATGTTTCATTGATTTCCTTGTTCTCTCGATCGCTTTGGTGAGGATTCTCAAGTCGAGATAAATGATCGGCTACGAGATTCTCGGCTCCTTTTTTGTCTAGAATTTTGACATTAAATTCTTGAAGGAGGAGAATCCACCAGAGCAACCTCGGCTTAGCATCTTGTTTATTAAGAAGATATTTGATAGCCGAGTGGTCCGTATACACTATGGTTTGAGACAAGACGATATATGGTCTAAACTTTTCAAAAGCATACACAACGGCAAGTAACTCCTTTTCCGTTGTAGTGTACTTTGTTTGAGCATCCGTCATAGTCTTACTTGCATAGTGTATAGGCAAGAAGTGTTTTGACTTATGTTGCCCCAAAACCGCACCTACCGCATAATCACTAGCATCACACATAATTTCAAAAGGTAGATCCCAATCCGGGGCAACCAAGATTGGAGATTCGGTTAACTTTCTTTTAAGCATCTCAAAGGCTTGAATACACTCATCCGAAAAGATGAAAGGAGTCTCTTTTTCTAAAAGATGGGTCATAGGTCGAGCTATCTTAGAGAAGTCTTGTATAAAACGACGATAGAAGCCGGCATGGCCGAGAAAACTCCTTAATCCCTTAACGGTGGTGGGTGGAGGCAATTTGGCAATCACGTCGATTTTAGCCCTATCAACCTCAATACCGGCCTTAGAGATCTTATGTCCTAACACAATTCCCTCTTTGCACATGAAGTGACATTTCTCATAATTAAGCACAAGATTCGTTTCCTCACAACGTTGCAACATTCTTTCAAGATTAGAGAGACATGAAGTGAAAGATTCCCCAAAAACCGAAAAGTCATCCATGAAGACTTCCATGGTTTTCTCGATCATATCAGGGAAAATGCCCGTCATGCAACTTTGGAACGTCCCCGGAGCATTGCATAGTCCAAAAGGCATGCGACGATAAGCAAATGTTCCATAAGGACAAGTGAATGTGGTCTTTTCTTGATCACGAGGGTCAATGGGGATTTGGAAATAGCCGGAAAATCCATCCAAAAAGCAATAGAATTCATTCCCCGCTAGTCTCTCTAACATTTGATCCATAAAAGGTAATGGAAAATGATCCTTCTTAGTGGCATCATTAATTTTCCTATAATCAATACAAACACGCCAACCGGTCACAAGTCTAGTAGGAATCAATTCATTATCCTCATTAGTAACAACCGTCATACCTCCTTTCTTTGGAACACAAAGCACGGGGCTAACCCATGGACTATCCGAGATAGGGTAGATCATTACGGCGTCTAGAAGTTTAGTGACTTCCGTTTTGATCACCTCATGAATCTTTGGATTGACCCTTCTTTGATTTTGGATAGCGGGTTTATAATCATCCTCCATTAGAATTTTATGAGTACAAAATTTTGGATCTATACCCTTAATGTCGGAGATTTTCCATGCAATGGCCCGTTTATGTTTCTTAAGCACTTTGATAAGTTCATCCTTTTCATTTTCCTTTAATCCCTTAGCAATAATCACCGGTAACTTATCCGGTCCCTCAAGAAAAGCATACTCCAAATGAGTAGGTAACTCCTTAAGTTCTAATTCGGGTGCTTCCTCAATAGATGTTTTCACTTTAGTCTCATTTTCATTCACAACTTTTAGTTCCATAGGTGGTGATTCAAAAGGATCCAAATTCAACAATTTTTCAATCAACGCAATATCTCCCTCGGGATCAAAATTCTCACAATCAAACTCACTAGGATCAAATGGTGTGCTAAGGTAATCATCAATTTCCTTTTCGATTTTTGAATAACCATAATTCTCAAGCTCTTCAAGAACGAAGTCACCTCCCTCAAATGGAGTGAGTGGAGGCTTAGCCGAAGAGATAATAGGATTTGATGAAGTGGGATTGCCACTTTCAGAGGTATCCGAAAAACCAAGCATATCTTGCGAAACCTCTTCGCTAGCAACATCAATCACATCGACTTGATTGATTGATTCCTCGTCGTCTCCGGAAGAAAACTTCGAGATGTTACCAACATTAAGAGTGATACTTTCATCATCAAAACGTAAAGTCAATTTTCCCTCTCTCATGTCAACTAAAGAACTAGCCGTATTTAAAAACGGTCTTCCCAAAATAAGAGGCACACGAGAATTTTCCGGATAATCACAAATTACAAAATCCGCCGGAAAAATGAGCTTTCCTACTTTGACTAATACGTCCTCGGCTATACATTTTGGAAAGGCGATCGATCGATCCGCTAGCTCGATAGTCATCTTAGTAGGTGAAAGCTCGGGAAGTGATAACCTTTTCCACACGGAAAGAGGCATCAAGTTAATGCTAGCGCCAAGATCGGCTAATGCTAAGCATTCTTCCATATTAGTAAAATCACATGGTATCAAAAATTGACCGGGGTCTCCAAGCTTTTTGGGAAACTTTTTAGAGAGAACCGCGGAACAACTTTCATTTAAGGATGTAGATACTTCAACTAACTTATCCTTATCGTTCATCAACCTTTTAATTGTAGAAGCAAACTTAGGCATGCTAAGCAATGCATCCGCGAAACTAAGATTAATATACATTTTCTTAAATACATCAAGAAACGTAGAAACTTGAGCATTGGTCTTTTCGCGGAGCTTCTCTTTGGTAAGTCTCGAAAGGTAGGGTAGTGTGGGTTTAGTCTTCGGAAGCTCGGGTTCCAGAATAGGCAATTGGTCTACCTTTGGTGGAATAGGAATTTCCTTTTCTTTAACCACCTCGGGTTCTTGCTCCACTTCCCTCACCGGAGAGGTACTCACACGTGGAAGCAAAGGTCCGTCTAAAGCTTTCCCACTACGTGTGGTTATGGCTTTCATCTCACCCTTCGGGTTTGGAATGGTGTTGCTAGGTAAACCACCCGAAGACGAGGAAGGTTTGGTCATAAAAGATTCAAACATCGAAAGCAATTTATTTTGACCTTGTTCCATACTTTGTTGCATACGATTTTGACTTTGCTCAAACATTTTCTCAAATCTTTGTTCAATTCTTTGTTGATTAAGCTCAATCTTATTGTTTTGCCCTTTAATCGTATTTTGAAACTCGTTTTTCAAAGTTGACATTTGTCCTTGAATGTTGTTTTGAAAAGCTTTTAAATTTGCCTCATTCGTTTTCATGTAGCTTGACAAATCATTTTGATTATTCCCTTGAAAACCTTGATTCTTTTGATTAACATTAAAACCATTTCCTTGATTGAAATTCCCTTGGTTACCACAGTTAAAATTATTCCCATTGTTTCCATTGTTGTACCTATTTTGAACCGGTGGAAAACCCGGTGGAGCAACATGATTTTGACGAGGAACTTGACCGTTGGAGCCATAAGTTCCCGTCGTGGCAAAAGCACTAGCTTGATCAAACCCCGTGTTTAAACAAGCATAATTAGGATGTGCTCCACCACATGATACACAAATATTCTCAACCATATTAATGGATCCATGAGGATTCTTCCTAATCTCACTCAACAAAGTCGCAAATCCACTATCAATCTTAGAGTCCAATCTAGCAATCTCGGGATTAAATGAATTCACATTGGAAACAACCGGTGTGTTTCGTGAATATTGTGCTCTAGACTTATCCTCAATTATTCTCTACGCTTTTCGGAGTTTTTCTTAAAAGATTACCACCCGCGGCGGCATTTAAAGAATCTTGTTCAATCATATTTAGCCCATTATAGAAAGTATTTATTTGATGCAATTCCGAGAAACCGTGGTGTGGACATTGTCTCAACAAATCTTTAAATCTTTCCCATGCAACCCCAAACGATTCATGCATTTTTTGTTCAAATCTAGTGATCTCATTCTTAAAGTGTGTTGTCTTAGAAGGTGTAAAGAAATAATTCATGAATTTAGACACTAAATCATCCCATGTTAAGATCGAACCCGGTGGTTCTTTCTCATACCAAAGCTTAGCATTACCCTCGAGCGAGTACGGAAAAAGCATGAGCTTAATCACGTCATTCGGCACATCTCTAAACTTGAGAGTCGAGGTAATTCGATTAAAATTCCGTATGTGAGAATGCGGACTATCGGTCTCATTGCTACGAAATTGGTCGGCACGAATGAGCGATAAGAGACCCGTCTTAATCTCAAAATGATCCGCCAAAATAGCGGGCACAACGATTGCTTCCCCATACCCTTCGGTGGGTGCACGGAGCAATTCCTCCATTGTTCGGTTATCGGCCATCTCTACAACAATAGGTGCAAGCTCGGGTTCCACTATTCGTTGTTGACGCTTTCTATTTCTACGAGGAATATTTTCAAGCCTATTAAAATCAATCAAAAGACGAGAAGAACGTAATTGCATACACTACAAAGACGAGAATTTAGAGGATTGAAGAAAAGAAATTAGACAAGAAGAAGATTATTTTTGGTATTTTATTTGGTATTGCTCAATCAATAATGATCGATTAAAAACAAGGAATAAGGATAACTACTATGGAAGTAAATTACCCTCGGTCGACTTTGAAACGATAGGTGAAAACCTAAACGTCTCGAGGTTCAATAAGTAAACAACAAAAATAAGATTTATTACTACTTGAGTCGGCAAACCAATAATAGGTCGTCCCTCTCAATATACGCACAAGCAAGCGGGGAAATGAGGTGGCACAAAGCACTTAAAAACCTTTTTCCTTAGACGGCCTTTTATAGCACGTCGCCTTATACCCACCTTATAGTTTGTATAAATCGAGTTCAAACTTCTTATTAGTATTTATCTATTTTGCCTTTTATTTTTGTTTTGGATTCGACTATAATAGCTAGGTGATGAAATCCCAACTAATTCTTATTTGATAAGTATGTAAATTATTGTTCTACGTAATACAATATATTATTCACAAAAAACGAGAAAAACGATACATACTATATAATAGAAAAATAACAAAACTTTCCGAGGACGAAAAAGGTCTTCAAATCAACGATCAACAAATCTCCACAAAGACGAATCGTACACAAGATCCCCGGCAGCGGCGCCAAAATTTTTGATGTGTCGTGGATAGTATAGTGATAATTTGAGATTATGTTATAGGGTAAATTAGAAAATTACCTTTAGGAAAAAGTAATTGATCCCTAGTTTCGGTTCAATTAAACACGTGAGTGAATCAAGTTCGTTGTACACGAAGATCGAGTGAATTTGAGACGTTTCGTTTTGATTTGGACAATCGATTTGAATTGGTTTTCGGTTTTTAAACTACAATTAAAATCTACAAATTTTAAACTAATTAGTTTTAGCCTAAAGTGCATGAATCGTAAACCCCGCTATATTTAAATCTAAAAACACAATTAATTACTTAAAAATTAAAACTATTAAATAAAATTAAACTATTTTAATATCTATGAAAAATTAAACTATTTAATTAAAATAACTTTTGAACTATTTTAAAAATCTAATTAAACTTTTAAACTAATTATCTTTATTGAAAATCACTTAAAACAAATCTATTTAAAAATTATTCTAAATTAAATCTAAAATTATAAAATTCTAATTAATCAAAAATAAACTAATTGAGCTATTTAAATTTAATAAAAATATTTTTTATTTATTCTATTTTTTATTTATTATTATTTTAATTTATTTTTATTTAACTAAAATAAACTTTAACAAAAACATTTTTTTTAAAAGTTTATTAAAAACGAAAGTAAAGTGAATCAAAAATTACTTATATGAAATCTGCCAAACTACAACTATATAATATTAATTAATCTGAAAGTAAGAAAACCAAAAAGGCCAGTTAGCCCAGATGGTAAACACATTGGACCTTCACCCTTGAGGTCATGGGTTCGAATCCCAGATGGGACATACTTTTTTTTTGGGGTATTATTTTCTTTTGACAGATGAATAAAAGGAGTCTCAGGAGAGACTTTAGTTAGCTTATTTTTGAAAAGTTGAGGAAACAGCTTTATGGACTTATCATATCAGTTGGATCTGATAAGCTGAATACTTGAACAATAACAGAGCTCGAAAACTCAAATCAACTGATCATTTAAAAATCAGTTCCAACAAGATATCAGCAATTCATTTATACGAACAAACAAGCTAAAACTTAGCTGAATAAAACTGAGACTAAAATTCAACTTTTGCAGCAAAATACTCAAACAAATAGCATTAAAATTCCAAAACTTAATCTAAAACCATTTAATCTGATAACAGTTAAATTAACCAAAAATTTTAAAAAAAATAACAGTTCAACCTTAACCTGCAACCCTCAATAGCAATTAATCATAACATTCTAAAACTTGAATAGAAATCCTGAGAACCCGTCACACAAACAGAAACAAGTTCCACATCTTAATCATATATAGAGACTAAGCAGACTCATTCTATCAGTTACCTTGCAAATATTTGCAAATTAATCAACTCTCAATTCCAAGTTCAAAAAAAACCAGATAACGCAAATTAGCTTATCAGTTAAAACTAACAACCTTTTAAACAAAATCAATCCTTAATCCCTTACAGTATTCTTTAACTCATTCAAAATCAGTAAAAGTAAACCATGGCAGTACAGTATTCAATATCATTAATCATACAAACGTATAATCATATAACATCACATAATCAAACAACATATAATCAACATCACAGAAAAATCAAAGAAGCAGATTTAATTAAACTTATAAAATAAAAAAAACATAAATTGAAAAGGGACTAGCACCTTTTGGGATAACCTTTGAGCAGTAGCTTTGCGCTGAGCAACTTATGAACCGAAACTAGAACCATTCACCATCAACCATTAATATTCAAACGAACCACCATTAACCATCTCCTTTCTTTGGAACATCTTCACTGTTTGTGAATACTATCCAGTAGGGAAAGTATTTTATCCTATTTTTACTTCTAATATTAAATCTAAACTATTAATTAGTTTAAATTTAACATCTGAAACATTATTTTGTGAAACAGTAAATAGAAATTAATATGCATATCAATTTAATCAATAAAAATAAATCACGAATTAAAGTAAAATGACTGAATCTTTCATTAATTTCCAGAAAAATAATACAAAACTTGATAAAAGAAATACAAGATTAATCCCTAAAACTATTTCAACAGAATAACTTTAAAGTAAAGAAAGGATGAAAATTACAATAGATTGGGTGGGTTTTTATAGCCATCCCAAGGCTGCTGAGGAGGAATATTCGAATCTTTCTTGAGTATATTCTTATCTCTTTTCAGCTCTTGGATCATCTCTCTCTCTTGATTGTTATCATCTGATGGTTGAGAATCACACACTAGCACACGGATTGCCAACGTGGCATCCGTGTGTGCTAGTTGTGTTTCTTTTGAGCCCTATGATTGGAGGATGGTGAAAATGAGGTGTATCATCCTATAGTCTTCTACCACGTAGCTCTCTCGTTCCATCCTTTCTCTTCCTATAAGTTTGGGGCTTTTATTCCCACACAAGTGAATTATACGTGTGCCATAAAAGCCCTATGTTTAATTTACTTTTTACCCATCTAGGGTTTATGTGAACAGTGACTATTGGTTACTGGTTTTTTTTGTGTTTTGGGGATGAAGATGATAGCATAGGTTGTATCGAGTTTAATAAGTGTGTGGGAATGGGAGAAAAACAAGTGGTATAAATGTGTGGTAGGGGTCGGTTCATTTATTTAATGTGAATGGAACGTGTGAAAAGTTTGTTTTAACCAAACGAGTTTATATAGTTTTCCAAAAGTTTAAACCCTAATGGGTCCTTAGGTCCAACATGTTAATATTCCAGCCGTATGAATTACGTTTAATCATGTTGTTGGGCTTTTGGCCCAATTTACATTATCCATCCGTGTGTATATATATTGGGCTAAGAGTTTGGGCTTTGTCCAAAAGCAATACAATTTGTATCCAAATTTGGGCTTTTTAGGCCCAATAAGCTCATGTGGGACCCACTTGGCCCATAAACTTGACAATTGATTAAATCCTCTAAAATCGAGCTCGATTTTGGCTTCATTGATCTTTTTCTTCAAACTCGTGTCGATAATTGCCGGTTTTCGCGAACTTGGTACCTACACACACTCAAACAAGAAACAAGCATATACAAGGCATTTTTGATACATTAATAGCATTATTTCATTGTTTTAAGATACAAATGATATGAGTATTTAAGCTCATATCAAATACCATAAATCAAAACTCATCAAGATATAACCATGTGCTCTAAGGTCTAAATAAATCTCTAATTCTATCCCAACTCATCTCTATGTTAACCCTCCAAGTATTCATTAACCCAAAATACCCAAAACATAAGTTTAAACCATGTTGTCTGAAAATTAACCTTGAACTCGACACTTGTACAATTAGTTAGACTTAGCTCCTGACCTCCATTTGCTAAACATTCTGAATATTTGAAAAGTACGTTCTGAGTACATAATTTTAGACTTTTGAATCACCCAAAAGTTTTAAAAACGAACAAGTTATGACCAAAACGATTTTTACCTAAAACCTGCCTAGGCATTAGCGACAGTTTCTGACAGTTTAGCGACATAATTTGATAGTTTAGCGATAGTTTCTGCCTACTCCGATTTATACCCAAAAACGATTTTAAACCCTAATTTATTTTAATTCCAGAAAATAAAAACTCTCACCCATCATATGATTAAATACATGACTTTAACATATTTAATTTAATAAAAAAAAAATCTAACTAAAGAACAATAACTTTAGGTGATCAAAACCAAAATATTTTAAAATAAACAAGCCATGCTTAAATGTAAAAAAAATTATATTCCACCTTATTTCAAACACGTTTTTGACACCTTACCCTCATTTTATGGACTACCAACAACTAATGTTTTATTTATTTTTTATTTTTACTATTTGCAAGTTCCATTTTTTTTACCATGTAAGACTCAAAACAAAAGATATCGTTATTTCAAAATAAATCTTCACACTCTCAATAGCTTCTACACCAAAAGTACCGTACAAACAACCACGTGAAATGAGAACTCGATAAATGCGCTACTACAGAAGTTGAACATCCCAAAGAGGAAAGAGCTAGAAAACCATCCTAAGAATACAACCGATAAGTAGAAGGGAAATATACATATAGAGGCATACGCGTACATACACTCAAATCCATCCAACGTATACTATACAAACATGTATTAACCCTCTTTCATGCAACCATACTCAGGAATCCATTGATGTTGTGGTACTTGTATAACTATGTTGGCCGCCATACTTATACCAATCCCCTTTCACTAATGCACTCCCTCCTATGATGACACTCATAAGAATTAATACTACACATAACACATCAGTCTACCAACTCAAATAAGCACATAGATCCTACAACTCATATAAGCACATAACCACAACATAAAGTAAGATCCAAAATCCATGTATTAAAATAACGTAGCCAATGCATGAAACATATAAACTCTTAATCCAGCTGAACCACCGTTGACAAAATTAAAAATGTATAAAGAACATGAAAACATAATTAAACGGAATCCAACAATGACTAGCGTATACGACTATAGTTCAACCCGCACTATTCAAAACTCGAAAAGAAAATAACATGTAGCTAAATATGAACTTACTATGGTTCAATTCATACTAGTCAAAATATCGCAATAAATAACATCCAAACACATCAATTAATATAAATGCACACATACTCCTATGACGCATATATGCATGGACCCTTAAGCTATAGACTGGGCTACACGACTAGGCAACCTAATTCTCTATAACCATTGGCTCTGATACCATTCTGTCACACCCCACCATGGCGGAATATGGGGCGCGACGTATGGATATCATCACAACATGGCGTGTCTATAGAGATAATTATATGAAATAAGAAATGTCATAAAAAGGTGACACAAAAGTCATGACAATATCTCATCAAATGCAGGTGTCTAGGTAAGTAGGTAACATTCCTACCTCTTACCCAAGACAAACAAGTAACATAATCAAAACAAACATATGTGCCACAGTATCACTTATTTAAATGAGCAAATAAAAACTAAGAAGGAAACGGGGATTCTCCTTCTACATGCAATCCTAAGCTACTCTAATCCTAGCCACTTATGTTCTCATGCTTAACCATAGTATCACCTGAAAGAGACACTAAAACACGTCAACATAAAGTTGGTGAGAGTCATAGGTTTAGACTCTAACGCTAAATCAGTTATAAGCTGTGAATAACAACCATCAACACAATAACATATGGACAATGTGCTACAAATATGCATTAACAACTATCAATCAAGATTAATCATACCAAACCAATCCAAGGCTCCTACCTTGCCAAACAACATCATGGTACCATAGATGATCACACTATGTACCTATCCCAAGGCCACTACCTTGGCAAACCACAAGGCCCCTACCTTGTCAAACCAAAATAACTAAGACGACACATGTCCCCCGATCCAAATCATACACAATCAAGAATCACATAGCAGTTAATCACATAATGTACACACAATTCCATCACAAACCATAAAAACATTCACAGCAACAATTTAGAAATAACTCAACACAGTGTCTCTTCCATCCCATCTGGAAGTCAAAATCAATAGTAAACATGGGACTATGAAACTCACCTGATAACTTCTTCACAAGTCCTCGCACTAGCAACAAGCTAACAAACCAAAAACACGAAATCAATACACGAACCTATCACTAAGATGGCTCGTCAACCTATGATGGACATCTAGTATATTCCCATATAAAAACTTCATTGATAAGCTCTAACCATCCCATTACCCTTCCTTAACAAGTCCTTAACTTGGTTAAGTTTAATAACTATCCCGTTCATATTTTACACAAAACAGTCCCAGTTTTTAGGTCTCAAAACTTTAAGTCAAACGTCCACTTAAATATACCCATGGTTTCTGTAAAAGGAATATTCATACTTTTACATATGTTAGCTAAAACCTCCCACTTGCCCTAACCTTAAAGTTACTGTTAAGGCCCCGATATATGTGTATATATTGCTACCTATCCAGAATTCAATGATTTTAAACGTATGAAAAGTTCATTACCATTAGAGGGTCTTACACTAAACCACAACCTTAGCCCAAGTTCGTATACTTGCTACAATATATAAACCATCTCTCATGTACGTGATAAGATCCCAATGCAACCCTAAGTACCCCAAACAACCCAAAACTTAAAAAGAAAACAGGCTGAATTCAAAACTGTTTTGACCTACGACTGTTGTAACCTGTTTTTGACCCACTTCTCGACCTCCAATTTAGTTCTAGTTTCTTGCATTAGAAAGCCACTTCAATTACCTTTCCAGGGATACTTGGATCGCATCTTGAATGTTCCTAGAACTCCTGATATGATCAAAATAATTGACTCAAAGTTCTGCCCAGTTTTTAAAAACGGGTTTAACAAAATCAACCACATTAATTAACCCTAATCCCTCTAATTACAAGCCCTAATTTATGTAATCATTATGAACTCATTATTATAACATTAATTTACTGTTCTTAAATTAAAGCCTAACCTAAATCCATCATAAGACGATTATAAAAACATAAAAACAATTAAATTAAAAAGGGATCAAAGACTTTACCTTTGATTTATGAAAACCCCCAAAATTATGAAGAACCCTAAAAACCTTCTATGTAACCCACGAATTTTTTAATATCTCCAGGGAATAATAATGAATTTGATTGTTATTAAAACAATATATAGGGTGTACATAAAATCCTAGTCCAAGAATAAGCCCACTTTCCTTTTTCTCCTCTTTTCCCTTTTTTTTCTTTTCCAAACCGATCTAACCCCCTTAAATTCGTTTTTTTTCTTTATTTATTTTTTCTTTTTATTGTTAATTAATATCTTATTAATATTACCTTAATTTAACTTAATTTATTTCAGCTCCTAAAACTCCCAAAACCTCAAAACCGTAAAACTAGTCAAATTTACGCGTTTTACCGTAAAAGTCATAAAATATACACTTTTAAAAAAATCTCAAATTTTGAAATAAACTTTATAATTAAGTCCTAAATGACCTAAAACCATTCCGAAAAATATTCATATGACTAATTACCTCATTCGAGACCTCTAAATGCTAAACCGTAAATCCTAAAAATACACTATTACTATAATACTTATACGTATACGTAAACACCAAAATAACACCATTTCATTTCATAGTCACTAATTGTGAGCTCATGAACATGAAATAATCGTTCCTCAATTTACTTATGAGTACTTCTATACTCATAAATGGTAACCACACCAACCTCAATCACACAAAACAAACACGTAATCACACAATTCAAGTAAGCACACATAAAATAACCTAAAAGTAAGACCAAGTGACAAATCCAAAACCTAGGGTTGTCACAATATGTTTCTAAGTCTCGGCTTATGTAGATTTTTAAGGTTTCAATGTCTTAGCTTATATAAGTTTTAGGTCTCGACTTATATTAGGTTTTAGGGTTTCAAAGTCATGGCTCATATAAGGTTCTAGGTCTCGGCTTATATAAGTTTTATAGGCTTATAGGACTAGCTTATATAGGTCTAGGCATATATGACTTATGGGCTTATATAGGCTACGGTTTACATGTATTATGGGCATATATATGCTTTTATGTTTCGGCTTATATTACATTTTATATACTTTTATGACTTAGTAATCTACTTAAGGCTTATACTAAGTTCTTTATGCATATTCTTACAAATATTATGATTTGAAGCAAGATTATCCATGGACACCATATAAGCCGTGGGCTTATATGTTGTTAAGGACTTGTTTAAGAGTTTTAAACGTATGCATGTACTCCTAACTCCATGTTTATAACATATACATACATGACAAGTGAAATGAGTAAGGAAAAGTTTAGAGAAGTCTAATACTTACTTGTTTTAAGAAAACTTGGTGATGACTATAGTTTTGGAGTTCTAGACATCGGGTTCTTCTTATAAGTGACATAGGTTGATCTTGGACTTGACTTGAATGCTAAAGATCTTGGATAACATACACTAAATGCTTGGTGAAGACCAAGAATAGGTAGAAGTAAATGCTTGATCTCGTCTAGGTGTTTTGTTGAGGGGGTATCCGAATATGGAAGTGTGAGAGGTATGAGAAGTTCAAGTGTTTGATAAATATCTAATGTGAGATTGACGAGTGTGGTTCGGGGCATATACACGTCTAAGAGAGAGTGTGTGCAAGATATGAAAATCTAACATAGTACTCCATATAACTAGTTCCTAGTATATGAGGTACAAAGCTTTTATTGCATACATTGTACACTTGACCCCAAATGGCCTTGTGTCATCGCATGTTTAACAAACCAAGGGGACAAAATGTGACTTAGCATAGTATTAGTCATAATGGAAAGTTTGTATAAGAAAAATGGATGTGTGGTGGGTTCTAGCACACGTCTAGGGTATGAATGGGAGTGCTAGGTGTCTTATTTCCATTACAAGCATATCCTAAGTTTTGATGTACCTAGTACAACTTATTAATGCAAAATTTGTACATGGTGTCTTGGTTTTGAAGTGGTAACCGGCGGTATTGGTTTAGTCAAAGGAAAATGAAGTGTTTTAATAGTGTATGGTTTAATGACATGTGTTGTATAAAGTCTAGAAAGTCAAAAGTGTAATTGGTAAAGGTTTTTGGTATGTAATGTTATGTATATGTATAGTTCGGCTAAATAGTGAGTCTAAGGTATTTTTATGTTTAAATCTTATGTCTAAGTATAGTTATTGGGAGTATAGGTATAGTATTGTGTGAGTAGGTTTAAGTCTAGGTTGATTTTGGTTAAGTTTGGGATCCTTGGTGAAAGTATGGTCATATTTAAATGAGAAAATAATTTACTTTATTAAAATGTATGACAACTTAGTTTAAATAAGTTAGAATGGTTAAAGGTAATGTTTAATAATAAAACAGTTGATGTCGTGACATAATGTCATTCATGATGCGAGGAATATATATATATATATATATATATATATATATATATATATATATATATATATATATATATATATATATATATATATATATATATATATATATATATATATATATATATATATATATATATATATATATATATATATATATATATATATATATATATATATATATATATATATATATATATATATATATATATATATATATATATATATATATATATATATATATATATATATATATATATATATATATATATATATATATATATATATATATATATATATATATATATATATATATATATATATATATATATTTTAAAGCTTAAAAATAGTTCTAAGGTAAATGTTATTAATTGTGATCATGAGTTTGGATTTTTATAATTCAATATGATGAATGCTTATGATTATAAGTTCAGGTGACTTAAATGTCCCAAAAGAAGTGATTGTTTACTGTCCCGCATGCTCATATAATGTAGTCATACAAATGTGGCTGTGTCCTTATGATTAAATACTCAAAATCATAATTTATCTCTATGTGATTAAATGTTTCCATGTTCTGATGATTAAAATAATGTATGCTCATGTATGATGCATATGACTGCTTCAAAAGATTTCATGCAAAGGTGGTAATATATATATACAGATATCATGAGGTGACGTGTACAATGATGACATTGTCAAAACCTAAAATTTACAGGTTTTACAGCATTAACCTGTTATTTTAGCTTTGTCCTCAACGCTTAAGATGACGTTATCACTCAGGTGAACAGATGTGGGTACTTAGCTCTAAATGAGTCTTCGCGTTCCCATGTGAACTCCGGACCTTTCCTGGAGTTCCATCGTATCTTAACTAACGGGATTTGGCTTCGCTTTAGCTTCTTGACTACTCTCTCCATGACTTCCACCAGTTCTTTTATGAACTGAAGTTTGTCATCAAAGTGGACTCCCTCCAATGGCATGGCTAGTGGCTCATTCGTGTAGCATTTCTTCAGGTTTGAGACATGTAATGTAGAGTGTACCCGGCTCAACTGCTGGGGCAACTATAAACGATAAGCGACTTCACCGATTCTGGCAATCACTTTGAAAGGTCCTACGTAACGTGGATTTAGTTTCCCACGTTTCCCAAATCGTACGACGCCCTTCCAAGGTGATACCTTTAGCATAACATGGTCACCTACTACAAACTCCATAGGTTTCCGTTTCCTGTCTGCATAGCTCTTCTGTCTATCCTGGGCAGCCTGAATTCGCTGTTTGATGAGAGTGATCTTCTCAGTCGTCTCTTGGATTAGTTCGGGTCTATTCAGTTGAAATTCCCCCACCTCTGCCCAGCATACGGGTGATCTACACTTGCGTCCATGGAGGGCCTCAAATGGTGTTGCTTTGATACTGGCATGGTAGCTGTTGTTGTAGGAGAATTCAACTAATGGTATATGTTCGACCCATCCTTTCCCAAAGTCGATCACGCATGCTCTTAGCATGTCTTCTAGGGTTTGTATTGTTCGTTCACTCTGACCGTCTGTCTGCGGGTGATATGCGGTGCTCATGTCCAAGTTTGTTCCTAAACTTTGTTGGAAGGCTTTCCAAAAGTTTGACGTAAATCTACCATCTCGATCACAAATGATTGAGACTGGTATACCGTGTCTAGTCACTATTTCCTTCAGGTACAACTTGGCTAACTTGTTCAGAGAGTCATTTCTCTAATGGGTAGTAAATGAGTTGATTTTGTGAGTTGATCAACGATTACCCAAATTGTATCGTAGCCGTGAGATGAAGTAGGAAGTTTGGTAATGAAGTCCATGGTGATGTTGTCCCATTTCCACATTTTGGTATTTCAGGTTGGACTAACAAACCGGATGGCCTTTGACGTTCTGTCTTTACTCTGGCATAAGTCAGACACTTCTTCACGTATGTGGCAATGTCTGCTTTCATGTTCGGCCACCAATATAATTTCTTCACGTCCTGATACATCTTTTCAGATACGGGATGTATGGAGTACTTGGACTTATGAGATTCGTGCATGATCACGTTTCTCAAGTCTCCGTAACATGGTAACCAACTTCTTCCGTGTAAACATACCGTTCCGTCTGCTCTAGCTTCCAACTTCTCCTTGATTAGGTCAGTCCTAAGCATTCCTCCTATGTCTTCCTTTCCGATGTTTTCAGGCTTTTGTGCTTGGAGTTGAGCCCCTAATACCTGCTTGGGTAGGTCCAAGCTAATGGTCATGACTAGGGCTCGAACTCTCATGGGAGGATCAGTTCCTTTTCGACTTAGTGCATCTGTAACTACGTTGGCTTTACCTGGGTGGTATTTGATGTCGCATTAGTAGTCACTGAGTAGCTCTATCCAATGACGTTGCTTCATGTTTAGCTCCTTCAGATCTAGGATATGTTGCAAACTCTTGTGATCAGTATGTACTGTGCACTTTGTTCCATACAGATAGTGTCTCCAAATTTTCAAAGCAAAAACTACAGATCCAAGCTCTAGATCATGAGTAGATTAGTTCTGCTCGTGTTTCTTCAATTGTCTTGAAGCATAGGCAATCACTTTCTGTCTCTGCATCAATACAGCTCCTAAGCCTTTGTGTGAGGCGTCACAATAGACAACGAAGTCTTCGTTGCCTTCTGGTAGGGCTAAAATGGGTGCACTACACAATTTCTGATTAATGGTTTGGAATGCAGCCTCTTCTTTTTATCCCCAATCAAATTTTATTCCTTTTTGAGTAAGCTTCGTCATAGATTTATCTATCTTAGAAAATCCTTCTATAAATCTCCGGTAGTAACCGGCAAGACCTAAGAATTGGCGAATCTCCTTTGGTGAAGTGGGTGATGCCCAATCCTTCACGGATTCGATCCACTTGAATTCCCTTGTCATCGATCACATGACCGAGGAAATGCACTTTAGGAATCAAAAAATCACACTTTGAGAATTTTGCGTACAGCTTCTCTTCCTTAAGTAATTTTAGCACTTGAGCAAGATGTTCTCCGTGCTCTTGCTCATTCTTGGAATAGATGAGTATGTCGTCAATAAACACAATCACGAACTTATCTAGAGAGGGTCTGCACACTCGATTTATGAGGTCCATGAATATGGCTGGAGCGTTGATCAGCCCAAATGGCATGACTTGAAATTCATAATGACCGTAGCGAGTTCTGAAAGCTATTTTCGATATGTCCTCTTCTCTGAATCTCAACTGGTGATACCCCGATCGTAGGTCGATCTTAGAGTATACACTTGATCCTTGTAACTGATCAAAAAGGTTGTCGATTCGTGGTAGTGGGTAACGATTTTTCACAGTTAACTTATTCACTTCTTTGTAATCGATACACATTCGGAAAGATCCGTCTTTCTTTTTGACAAAAAGTACTGGAGCTCCCCAAGGTGAGGAACTGGGTCTGATGAAACCTTTGTTTGACAGTTCTTGAAGTTGTTCAGCGAGTTCTTTCATCTCGGTTGGTGCTAATCGGTATGGTGCTTTAGCTACAGGTGCAGCTCATGGTATCAAGTCGATTTGAAATTCCACTTGACGAGTCGGAGGCAAACCAGGTAAGTCGTCTGGCAAAACTTCGGGATAATCACGGACAATTGGTACGTCCTTGATTTGTTTCTTCTCTGGTTCCTCTTCTTTGTCGGTTTTTGAAATATGTGCTAAAAAAATAGGGCATCCTTTTAGTATATACTTCTGGACTTTAGTGCATGAGATAACACTCAGTCTGGTGTCAGTCATATCTGAATTTCCTTCTCCTCGGTCAATTAGATTTTCTTTTCCCCATGGTATACAGACTAGCTTTTTGTCGCACACAATGGTTGAGTGATATTTAGCTAACCAGTCCATACCAATGATGACATCGAAACTACCTAAAATTACAGGTATCAATTAAATGTCGAATGATTGATTTAGAAGATTTAAGGTACAACCTCTTAAAATAGTGTTAGTTTCAATGATTTTACCGTCTGCTAACTCGACTCTGTAACAGTCATCGAACGGTGTAGGTGTGATGTCTAGTAAGTTACCAAATTCTATGGATATGAAACTCCTATCGGCTCCCATATCAAATAAAATATTTGCATAGCGATTGTTTAGAAGGAACGTACCGGTAACCACATTGGAGTCTGGGTAGGTCTTGGCGTCTCATATCACATAGACTCTAGACGGTGCTCCTCCTCTGTTCTCGTTCCTAACTGCTCGCTTTGGGTAATCAGGCTTGATGTTCCCGATTTCTCCGCAACCATAGCAACGAACTTCCCTACGAGCCATGTTACCGCTGACAGTGTGCTGGCGGTTTCCCTGCTGTCCATTTCCGCGGAAGTTCTGACTGTTTCCATTGTGGGGCTTGTAGTTGGTGCTGGAGTTGTTCCTGATGGCTGGAACATGGGTGTTGCCCTGTCCGGGTCTTCGGCATTCAGCAGTAGAGAAATGATGGAAATTGCACTTGGAGCACTTTGGCTTGTTGCCTGCATATGGTGGTGGTGCTGAGGAAATAGCACTACAGATCTGGCCCAAGTTTTGCTTCTTTGGTGGCTGGGCTTGATGATGACTGCGGTAGTTCTCCTCAACTTTTCTCTTGTACTCAGACTGCCTAAGCACATGATCACATCCTCGTTTGCTCATCAACTCTGTGGCAAATTCTATGGCACCCTCGACCGTAATGGGTCGGGATGCGAGTACACTGTCATGAACAGAATCAGGAAGTCCACTGACGTACTTTTCTATTTTGGCCTTTACGTCAGGGAACATCCGAGTACACATCAAATTTAGCTCTTGAAATCTCTGATTGTAAGCTGTGATGTCATGATTTGAGCATTTGAGGTTCCATAAGTCAATCTCTAGTTTCTTGATTTCACCCCGAGGACAGTATTTCGTGGTAAGTCTTTCCTTAAATTCATTCGAGGTCATCCCATAGGCTTCATCATGCCCGAGGGTAGCAACTAGGGAGTTCCACCAGGTGAGAGCATGTTCCAAGAGGGTACAGGTGGCAAATTTCACCTTGTTTTCCCGGTGCAATCACTAATGCGGAATACTGTCTCGGTCCTTTCGAACCATTACATGAGTCCTACTACCCCTTCCTTGCCCTTGAAGTAACTGGGCTTGCATTTTAGGAAGTCGGGATAGGTACATCCTCTGGCAGTTCGATCTCTGGCATTCGAGTTTTGACTGTCGCCCTGGTTTCCGCTAGGTTGTGTTTCCCTGGCGGCTAGGCCATCATCAATGCCTTGACCGATAAGCACTCTAAGTTGTGCTTCTGAAATAGTCGCGGAGGGAGCAGCACCAGGGTTCTGTCGAGTGACTCTTTGTGCCATTGTTGTATCATACACAAAGATGAGATTTATTAGTTGGTCAGTAGGATTATTATATTAAGCTGCATAAAAATAGGCATGCATAGAACTCACAACAAATTGGATAACCTGTCAAGATTTCATAATAATATAATTTCAAACAAACAAGTAAGTGATAATATGTCAATACTGGTGAACATCAATATAATACAAATACAACCAATCTAAGACAGAGATACAACAATCCTGTCTAAGATAGTGTTACATATGTTTGTAGTACAACAAAAGATAACCTACCTACTAAGGTTAGGTGCTACGATACGGATACAACAAAAATGGAAATACAAGTACAAAAGACCTAAATCATGCGAGCTGAGATGCAACTCAATGCTTGTCATGATGTACAAAGGAATCTAGCCTACACTAGTATGGCTGTCTACAAGTGCGGGTGGTCCAGCTGGTGGTGTGGGTGCACGATCATCCTACATGCGAATCATCGCTCTCCTGGTCTCTTAGGAGAATCTCATGGTCTCGAGCAACTGGTGCTGACGTGCAATATCGGCACTCCGTAGATTATCTGTCTCTGCAATGACTCCCTGATGGCGAAGATCTGCCAGGTCTATGAGAGTCCGGAAGGTCTCTTCCTGCGTGAGGATGGCAGCCTGGGTCTCGTACGAGTGACCCTCTAGTGAAGCTAGCCGATAGCGGAGTTAAGCAACCTCATCCAACAACCAATGTATGGTCCCTTGGGTCATACCCAAAGAACTCTGAGTGGTGTGTGACTCACTAGCCACGGTCGAGTAGAGAGAACTATATCTCTCCTGAAGTAAGGCGCGACCCTGATGGTCCGCCTGTAGTAGGGCATGAATAAGTGCGGTATCATGCGCCTGTCGGGCCACAAGTGTGTCGACCTGTGCCTGTAAGGCGCCAAGACTGCGCTATCCAGCTCTTGATCACTCTCCTATCTCGAAGGTCGAGTCAGGAATAGAATCACGCCTCCTCTTGCGAGATGACAAAGCACTGGTGGGGAAAGAGTGATGTGTAGAAGGTGGTGGCAAAGGTGGTAAGGAAGGCACAACCTGATCCATCTCCCTAGGAGGAGATGTAGGTACTACTACCAATGGTGAAGTAAGGGATACAGTAGGTGGTGATGGGGTAGGTGAATCTGAAAGTATAATGACTCCGTCTGGCTGGTCACCTCTAGACTCGGTGTCAGATGCCAGTCCAGCAAATACTGATGTCGGCGCTAATGGTGTGGTGGTAGGAGCCATGAGCTCCTCGAAGGTAGTCACAACAGTAGGTGGCGTCATGATATCTGAAAATAGCATTTCAAAGTTGAGTAAGTTTTTAGCTTACACAATTCAAAAAGTTTTAAAATGCATATGCAATGCGGTTTATGTCTTTTAACTACGCTCGTTAAAAGTATGAGTAGATACTTAGGTGATTTATTAACTCGAAGGTTATAAATCAGTGTGAGGTTAGTTCACATAATATGTATGCTCTATATGCTATATGCCTAACTTATAAAGGTTCCCCAAAAATCAACTTTCTTTTTATTTCATTGATTTTAAAAGTTCAGTTATAGTCCAGTTTAAAATTTTTATTATATTTTAAAAATTTTATTATCGATCTGGTTCTATATAACTATGCGCTTTTGATACCATTTCTATGACACCCCCTGATGGTCAAATGCAGCGGAATAGTACTTGGGATGTTACTTGGGTGGATCGATAGCACACAGTATATAGAGCAATGATCATAATAGTCATTTAAAACATATTACATGAATTAATTGTACACACTTAGTATCTCGTTTGTAAAACCACATTTATTATAAAACTGAAGTAAATATCCCAGCCCAATGGTAGACATTATGCTCCCTAAAATGCTGGAATCCAATGCATGAACCTGCTTTATTTTCCTGAGAAAACATATAAAGTAAAATGTGGGGGTCAACACGAAGTTGGTGAATTCATAGTTTAGTTAAATAAATAAATTACTAATATGTTAAACACCATGATCATAGTAGGACAATCACAACCCAATATTATAGTAGTTCCTACTGCCCTGTAATAGAAGCTAGAAAAATGATGCTCAGTACGCCCATTTGGGTCTATCCTGATGTTGTTCCCTCAGTCCGACAATGAAATAAACATGTTGCTTGGCCTAAGCGTTTCGTGATAGCAAGTCACGCAGGCCGGGTGTTGTCAATACCCGAATAGATCTATTCATACATTTCGCGCTATACTATTAACTATTACAGTCCACGGGTATGGGGCAAACAATAGGCAATAAATCGTTGTTGTCATCAGTGCGTGTTTGCATATTTAAATATATATAGTTTGTCTATGTTTTCTCCCCCAGTTATAAAATAGTAAAGATGGGGCCATGAACTCACCTTAGTGGTAGTGATGTGAGAATGAGGTCACTGAATAAACTCGCACAATATGATCACGAACTGGAGAAATTACCTAAGTAATTTTAAGTGCCTTAGTAAATGCAAAAATAACAATGCATGATGAATGTACGGATGAAAATGCATGATCACGAATTAATAAGCCATTACGATCGTTTAAGTGTTTTCACTTATAGTGAGTTGTAAATATATATATTTTTAGTTTCTAAAAATATATATATAAATTGTATAGTAATAAGGGAGTAATAAATTAAATAAATAGATTCTTATATTATTTAATTTATTGTGAGAAAATAAAATACTATTTAATTTTCTTAAGGCTTCAAAAAATATAATTAACGGGATTTGTTAGTTTATAAGGTTTCGCGAATAAACTTAGTAATTTGTTTAATTATTCAAATGGCCAAGTTAATTTATCAATAAAATAATTTATTAACATTTTTATTTAAATTTACACTTGTGTCCTTAATATCATAACAATTTACAAAAATAACCTTTAAGGTTTCGTTCGTTAAGTACATTGCGTGGTTAGTCCTTGTCTGTTTTATTTATTTACAAAAACGCCCCTAGTGCTCATAAAACTTTGGGAAAATGACCAAACACCCCCTATGTCTCGGAATAATTAAATAAGGGTTAGGGTTTATTTTAAGTTTTCAAAATGACACTAATGGTCCTTAAAGTCTCGAATTATCCAAAATAATAGTTAGGGCTTGTAATAAGTTTCCTAGAGTGACACTTTTGGTCCTTGAGGTCTCGAAGTATTTAAAAATAAGGCTAGGGCTTGTAATAAGTTTCAATAATGGCAATAATGACCCTTGAAGTCTCGAAATATTTAAAAAGGGAAACTAGGGATTATATTAAGTTTCCATAAAGACACAATTAGTCCTTGTGGTTCGTTTAGCTTTCGGTTTAAAACAAACACACCCTATACTTTTGGAAATGACACATTCGGCCCTTGAACTTCTATAAAGTCATGAAATCATTTACACATGTTTTATTAATTTATAAAATCGACCCTAACTTTTACCAATTGGCAATAATGGAACAAAAAGTTTCCACAAATAAGATTTAGGCTTGGTTGGCCCAATAGGGTCTCGGCTTGGTTTAATGGGCCTAATGGGATTGTTTTGTTTACTTAATAAATTTAGCAATTGGGCTAGTAAATATAATTTACTTATTGGGCTTATAACTAAATATTACTAGGCTTATAAATAAGTTATGGGCTTATTTACATTCGGCTTACTATGGATTATAAGTGAGCTTATATGACTCGGCTTATTTATTATTCTTAGGGTTTAAATGAGCTAGTTTATATGTTTCTAAGTCTCGACTTATATAGATTTTTAGGGTTTCAATGTCTTAGCTTATATAAGTTTTAGGTCTCGGCTTATATTAGGTTTTAGGGTTTCAAAGTCATGGCTTATATAAGGTTCTAGGTCTCGGCTTATATAAATTTTATAGGCTTATAGGACTAGCTTATATAGGTCTAGGCTTATATGACTTATGAGCTTATATAGGCTATGGCTTACATGTACTATGGGCTTATATATGCTTATATGTTTCAGCTTATATTACATTTTATATACTTTTATGACTTAGTAATCTACTTAGGGCTTATACTAAGTTCTTTATGCATATTCTTACAAATCTTATGATTTTGAAGCAAGATTGTCCATGGACACCATATAAGCCGTGGGCTTATATGTTGTTAAGGATTTGTTTAAGAGTTTTAAACATATGCATGTACTCCTAACTTCATTTTTATAACATATACATGAATGACAAGTGAAATGAGTAAGGAAAAGTTTAGAGAACTCTCATACTTACTTGTTTCAAGAAAACTTGGTGATGACTATGGTTTAGGAGTTCTAGACGTTGGGTTCTTATTATAAGTGACCTAGGATGATCTTTGACTTGACTTGAATGCTAAAGATCTTGGACAACATGCACTAAATGCTTGGTGAAGACCAAGAATAGGTAGAAGTAAATGCTTGATCTCGTCTAGGTGTTTTGTTGAGGGGGTATCCGAATATAGAAGTGTGAGAGGTATGAGAAGTTCAAGTGTTTGCTAAATATCTAATGTGAGATTGAGGAGTGTGGTTCGGGGCATATACACGTCTAAGAGAGAGTGTATGCAAGACATTAAAATCTAACATAGTACTCCATATATCTAGTTCCTAGGATATGAGGTACAAAGCTTTAATTGCATACATTGTACACTTGACCCTAAATGGCCTTGTGCCGTCGCATGTTTAACAAACCAAGGGGACACAATGTGACTTAGCATAGTATTAGTCATAATGGAAAGTTTGTACAAGCAAAACTGGATATGTGGTGTGTTCTAGCACACGTCTAGGGTATGAATGGGAGTTCTAGGTGTCTTATTTCCATTACAAGCATATCCTAAGTTTTGATATACCTAGTACAACTTACTAATGCAAAATGTGTACATGGTGTCTTGGTTTTGAAGTGGTAACCGGCGGTATTGGTTTAGTCAAAGGAAAAGGAAGTGTTTTAATAGTGTATGGTTAAATGAGATGTGTTGTACAAAGTCTAGAAAGTCAAAAGTGTAATTGGTAAAGGTTTTTGGTATGTAATTATATGTATATGTATACATTCGGCTAAATAGTGAGTCTAAGTTATTTTTATGTTTAAATCTTATGTCTAAGTATAGTTATTGGGAGCATAGGTATAGTATTGTGTGAGTATGTTTAAGTCTAGGTTGATTTTGGTTAAGTTTGGGATCCTTGGTGAAAGTATGATCATATTTAAATGAGAAAATAATTTACTTTATTAAAATGTATGAGAACTTAGTTTAAATAAGTTAGAATGGTTAAAGGTAATGTTTAATAATAAAACAGTTGATGTCGTAACATAATGTCATTCATGATGTGAGGAAAATATATATATCAATATATTTTAAAGCTTAAAAATAGTTCTCAGGTAAATGTTATTAATTGTGATCATGAGTTTGGATTTTTATAAGTCAATATGATGAATGCTTATGATTATAAGTTCACGCGACTTAAATGTCCCAAAAGAAGTGATTGTTTACTGTCCAGCATGCTCATATAATGTAGTCACACAAATGTGGCTGTGTCCTTATGATAAAATACTCAAAATCATAATGTATTGCTATGTGATTAAATGTTTCCATGTTCTGATGATTAAAATAATGTATGCTCATGTATGATGCATATGACTGCTTCAAAAGATTTCATGCAAAGGTGGTAATATATATACAGATATCATGAGGTGACGTGTACAATGATGACATAGTCAAAACCTGAAATTTACAGGTTTTACATAAAACACAATTACATAACAAACAAGACACAAAAGGTTTTTCAACCTTTAACTCTTATTATTCAAAGAATTATACCCTATTGCATGAGAAACTACAATAGGGATTGAATAGACAATATGTGTTTTGGTGATCTCCCGACCAACGAACAATATCAATCCTAACGATTAATATGTTCGACGATTAAGTCTAAAGGAGTTTATAACTCAAGTGCTTACTATCGTATTTGGAAGAGAGAATATCGTTTGTGAATGTCGAAGTATTAAGTGCACAAACTTATTAATTATCTCTTTTTCAATCCATTTTATATATAGACCCAAGGCTAGGTACGAGACAAAGAATTGTCATGTGCAATTCTTGTCTTTAACTGAGATACATGGTACAGACTTGCCATTACCCGATTCTACGTATCAGGACAAAGTCCTTTACAAGCTCAGTACGCTTGTCTAACCTAAAAGAGCAAGTCACAATAAGCGTGTGTGTGCTACATCTTATATTCTTCAAACTTATCACGCTTCAAGATGTCATTGTTCCTTCAAGGAGATCGTATGGGGCTTAGTGAGTCTATTACAACTCACCGAACACGTCACTTCCTTCTCCGTCTTAAGTACATCATTCCATGAGTTTTGCCTCACTGAATACTCGGGTCTTTCTCTTAGACTCAGGCTGAGCACTAGAAGGTAACTCACTAAGTGACTATTTACTCAGTGGCTTTTTCATGTTCAAAGGTGATTAATATACTTAGGCGTATTGATATTCAAATCCATCAGAGAGATCATCTTGTACAGAACTGACCATTAGTGAGATCAGTCTGTACAAAGCTGATCTAACAGAAATTCTGCTTGACGAGATCTTGACGAGCTAAGGTGGTGTGGTGGCGAGGATGTGACGAAGTTCACATCGGAGTGGCGAGGTTGGCTTGTTGCGACTCCTAACGCTCTTAATAACTTAAACCTGTATAATTACTTTATTAAACTTTCCAAAAACTTAAGCTTGTTATAGTTGGCTTAAAGTATAAACCAATTCAATGAATTACAAATGAGAATATGAGATGATATGTGACTTATATATGTCATAGTATCACATATCTTAAAAAATATAGTAATGAATAGATCTTAGCTATTTACTTTTTTCGTTCAAAATGAACCTTATTTTTTAACATTTATACAAACTATGTAGCAAAAGTATTCATTAAATGATAAAAAATACACTATTATGAGTTTGTGACTGTAATTGTAACTTTAGACGCGCATTTCAATATGAACTTTTTTTCGAATATTTTTAGTACATAAAATTACGATATTAAAAACACATGTGCTTTCATTCAAGAACACGTGAGATTTTACAAATGACATGTTTTAAAATAACAAATCAGTTGAATTGTTACCAGAGTATTACTTGCGAAACAATCGCAACTTGTTATAGGTCCTTCATTTACATTATGGTCGGACTCTCCACATGTTTTACATGTTACAAGAATTAAGTAATTTGTTAAACCGAGTTCATTTCACACCAAACTCGATCATCAAAAATACCGAGCTCGAACTCTTTTTTTATAATAATTCGAACTTCTTTTTAGTTCAAGATAACTTTCAAATTTTACGAAGACTTTAATGTTTGACCAAACTAACATATGTAAATTTATTGTCTACCTACTACATCAAAAGTACTATACAATTATCCACAAAACAAGCACAAGTGACTGCCGGGTAAAAGACATCCTTCATCTATATATGAGGCATCCTTTAACTTACTAAAAACACATCTAACCCTACATTTCTATCTACCTTCATCTAATTCTGCTATCAATTCCCATTTTAAATCGGTTTTCATAATATAGATCTGCTCTGCTGTGAGTCATGTTGATCAAAGTTAAATTCATTGGTTTTGTAGTCCAATTAGTCGATGTTTTCTTAGAGATGATGATGATGTCACATCTTTTCTACACCCTGATTCCTCTGTTTAAAAAGGTAATAATCTCTTTTCTATACTGAATTTGTTTTCTAAACCGAATTTGTTTTATAGATCTTAACAAAAATAATAAGTTTGTTTCTTCCCGATTTGCAATAGACTCTGCCTAGTAATTTTTCCTTAAATGATAACCACTTTCTCATGTCTTCACAAATCTTTACAGGATAGGATACTCGTGGTCTTTTGATGCGGAAAGCCCTTGTTATCATGAAATCCTTCATGTCCATTACAAAGGTGTGTGCGTTTTCTGTTTTACTTTTGGTCATGTATATTAATGTCATGTAAAAATGATGCACTTATCTTTTATGTAGATCCTTAGAAAACATAGACATCAAATTCAAGAGAGAAATGCGAAAACCGTGAAATACAGCAGGTAATTATATTATCATAAACATTGATTTTGGTTTTCAATATTTTGACAAAACTGTCGAAGTGATATCAAACATTTTTACAGATCTCAAAAATTAGAATTTTCCGAAAGTCGATATGCACTAAGTCTACTTATAAGCTACGAACAGCATCCTCAGGTGCCTCACGTTACCGACCTTTGTGAGGCGTCAATCTATGTAAGCTTTGAGAAACATGGCATTTTTGTATTTATATATATATATTTTTTTTCATAAAGAATACAAGTATACATGGTATATATATATACATATATATACTAATCAGCTACAAACTACACCTTTTAGTTAAGCTAACATCAATTTGTTGCTTCAGGAACGTGGAAGTAAGGTTTACTAATGGAGACGATAAGCATGGAGTTTTGATAAAAGCACAACAACAACTAAACTTAGAAGGTCAATGGAAGGGATACTCTTGCTGATTCTACATATTTTTTCGACCAAGATTTCTCTGTTTAAACAAGTATAACTCTCATAATCTGTTCATTGGCTTTGTGCGTTTGGATGAAGAAAATTATTTATTTCAGTACTTAGGTGGTATCTGATTGTGGCGATTGTAAGTCATTTGGATATTGATATATTCGACTCTGAAAGTCAAAAGAACCCATGTCAATTAAAACATAGTGTTCGGTAGATGACTAATTATAAAGTTGTCGATTGCTACATATGTCCACAAGAAAAGACCCTCTTGCCAAAGTGATTTATCATGATGCGCCAATCTGGGAAGAGCATCACCTGGACACAACGGTAGGCTTATTTGACACCCCCACTGGTAGCCATCTTCTATACCGTATGAAATCCTCGCCACAAAGTAAACTCAGATTTGTGAGGGTTATTGCCGTGAACTACATTTACAACCAAACCAGACTTGCAGAAGACTGTGAGCACAATCAATCAGACGCACTCTGCACTCGCCAACCATAGGCGGCCTTTATTAACCGACAGTAAAATAAGATAAGATTAAACAACTTTATCACTAAATAAGAGAACCGCCCGACAAGAGATTTAGTACGAATTGTTAATAATTAATTAGGAGTTACAAACTTAGCTTAAACATAAACCAGCATCATAGACTTATAGTAGCCCGTTTACAACCAAACCAGTTTATACAAATTCTAAGAAGCTGAAGACTGAGCACAATCAATCAGACGCACTCTGCACTCACCAAGCATAGGCGGCCTTCATTAACCGACAGTAAAATAAGATAAGATTAAACAACTTTATCACTAAATAAGAGAACCGCCCGACAAAAGATTTAGTAAGAAATCGTTAACAATTAATTAGGAGTTGCAAACTTAGCTTAAACATAAACCGGTATCATAGACTTATAGTAGCCCATTTACAACCAAACCAGTTTATACAAATTCTAAGAAGCTGAAGACTGAGCACAATCAATCAGACGCACTCTGCACTCGCCAAGCATAGGCGGCCTTTATTAACCGACAGTAAAATAAGATAAGATTAAACAAATTTATCACTAAATAAGAGAACCGCCAGACAAGAGATTTAGTACGAATCGTTAACAATTAATTAGGAGTTACAAACTTAGCCTAAACATAAATTTAACGCGCCATCAATCAAACTGAACTCGCCACCTGTAGGGGGATAATAAATAAAATTTCCTTCAAATTCTAGACTTATAGTAGCCCGTTTACAACCAAACCAGTTTATACAAATTCTAAGAAGCTGAAGACTGAGCACAATCAATCAATCAGACGCACTCTGCACTCGCCAAGCATAGGTAGCCTTTATTAACCGACAGTAAAATAAGATAAGATTAAACAACTTTATCACTAAATAAGAGAACCGCCCGACAAGAGATTTAGTACGAATCGTTAACAATTAATTAGGAGTTACAAACTTAGCTTAAACATAAACCGGCATCATAGACTTATAGTAGCCCGTTTACAACCAAACCAGTTTATACAAATTCTAAGAAGCTGAAGACTGAGCACAAGCAATCAGACGCACTCTGCACTCGCCAAGCATAGGCGGCCTTTATTAACCGACAATAAAATAAGATAAGATTAAACAACTTTATCACTAAATAAGAGAACCGCCTGACAAGAGATTTAGTACGAATCATTAACAATTAATTAGAAGTTACAAACTTAGCCTAAACTTAAATTTAACGCGCCATCAATCAAACTGAACTCGCCACCTGTAGGGGGTTAATCAATAAAAGTTCCTTCAAAAACAACAAAATTCGCTTTCGACTCATGTTTGATGGTAAAGTGAAGCCTTTTGCCGTGACAGAACCTACGTGGCAAAAGTTTCAGTGAGAAGGGAACATAAATGCAAATGGTGCCAAATCTGTATGAATTAGTACTTTCTTTGACAAGCAATACAAATGTTGAGGCAGGTTCATGTTTTTATCTCCAATCTACATCTACGGTTTTATGTAGGATCCATGTAAGCGCAGAACTCCAATTTCTTGACACTCTTGGAAGTAATATCTAACCTCTAACGATACTATATTTTAAATCGAATGCTAATATAGTTTCACTAATTTCACAAATGAAATCGACAAACTCGGAAATTTAACCCAACTAATGGCCCCATTTGGATCAAGTGTTCAGTCTCTTAGTTTCAGATGAAGTGTGAAAAATATCTACAAACTGAGTATGCTTATAAGTTTGTACTTTTTCTTCTGCAATGACTCTCTCACAAAACGTCAACAAAAAACCCACAGAAAATATCACGAAACTTAACCAATCTAACATCAAGAAGCCGAAGACGAATAAGATCATGAAAACAAAGACATTAAGTCATGAAAATCCTGATAGATGATTTCAACAGATATTGAATTTAAAACCAATCTAATAGTAACCGAACAAATGTTACAGTTTTTTGACTTCCCTAAACTCAAACATCAAATTAACCTGATAAAACCCCTCAACAGTAACACTAAACGCGTATGTAACTTGTTTATACCAGAAAAGAAAATGACGAACGTGACAAAATCTCAAGAATCTTTACTATCACTTGCATCAGTAGTTTTTTCCTTCATCTGAATCTTTTAAGTCTTTAGTCTCACTCTGATCACCATCAGATTCTTAGTTGAATAATTCTTTAGAATCTTCTAAGACATTAACCCCAAAATTCTTATCAACATTATCATTATTCACGACACCATGACCATCATCTTTCAGACCCCAAATATCATGCGAAATGTTAAAGATTTGTTTATCAATGGGATCCATTTGACCTTCAACATCTTCCCCGTTCCTTTTTTTACCGCATTATCTACATATCTTGATTGCAAACGCGTAATCTTCTCGGTCATTTCCATTACACTCTTATAAACTCCACATCCTTCAAACCATCCATCATAGAATTCTTGAATTTTTTTTGGTGTCAGCAAGTGGGTAGAACCCATGTTTGAAGTGAGTCTTGCATGTTATTCAAAAGACTGCGGTCTTGAATATTCTTTGGTGCGCTGATGCGGTTGCTGGTGGCTTCATTGGCATCTTGATCTTGATCTTCTTTTTCACTAGATAATTCGACACATTGTGATGAACGTAGCAGTTTTGGTGTGCTAGGACAAAGAAATGAATCCGAAACAGAAGAAGGGTGGTGGTGAGCATCAGAATGTTGCTGTGATTGTGAAGGTTCATCCATGCTGTATTCTTGATCTTGATCTTCTTTGACACCTGATAATTTGACACATTGTGATGGACGTAGTAGTTTTGGTGTGCTGTGTTACATGGACGCTGACTAGACGGCTTTTATGACAATAAGTGCTCTCGATCTTTCCTATTCTAAGTGTGTTGCTGTTGTTTCTATATGAAATCACTACAAGAAAAATGGTTTTATAGGACACGTGTTAGTGTCCTATAAACTAAGTTTATAGGACCTTT
Organism: Glebionis coronaria; assembly: GCA_025667525.1. NCBI lineage: Eukaryota > Viridiplantae > Streptophyta > Magnoliopsida > Asterales > Asteraceae > Glebionis > Glebionis coronaria. The sequence goes on along the minus strand of CM046876.1, from coordinate 603,325,942 downwards.
AATCTGATAGGACCAAACTAAATGTGTCCTCTAGGAAGGGGTTGTAATAGATAATTAGGACGCTTATCGGTGTTCTAATAAGCTAGAACATTTTAAAACTAACTTTTTGGTCCTATAAAAATGTTTATGCAACCAAAATGACGTCTTAATAAATCACATAATAGGATGCTATATGGTGTTCTAATACATGGTTACTCATCTTTTATGTTTTGGGACACTTTCAAAAGTCCTAACACATATTGTTGTAGGACAAAAACATAGTGGGTAAAATTTCTTTTAGTACCAATAAAAGGGTCGTAATACATTGGTACTTTTGTTAGAACCACACTTAGTGTTACAAAAGACATTGTCACATATTTAGTTAATGGTATTAGTGTGTCCTAATAAGTGTCAACATAAAACACCTTGTATCTACATATTTGACGTTTAATTCAACAATTAAAGCACAAAACACTTAACTAAACTAAATATGAAGTAAGTGAACAAAAGGAATATAATTAAATACTTCATTCCCATAAGAGATGTTTTCAACAATTTATGTTGAAATAACATCCAAGATAAAAAGTCTTACAGCATTCGACATGAATGTCTGAAAATAAAAGCAAGAACAGTTAGAGATGGTTTGAGCCATCAGGCGACATCGCCAACATAAAACAGAAAATAACAAACAGTGGTAGCAGTAGTAGCATATGCAACAAAAGAAAAACTTAAAAACTAGAAACTCATCGTTTAGCTCATCATCCATCATCAATCATCCTCAGGCACCACCTACAAGTAAACAACCATGTTTAACACGTTGTAGTTAAGTTTTGTCTAACAGTTTATAAAATGACAAGTATGACAGTGTAGCATACCGAAACAAGAGAGACAGGCCAAGCAACTGGTGCACCGAGAGCATCTTGAACTGTGATAAACAATCCATACTTCCTCATCAAATATTCATCTTTCTTTATGGCGACTTGAACATCCACCTCGCACCAGTTTGGTCCAATCTCTTCACTCCCAACTACCTTCTCAGGATCCAAACTCCTTATCCATCCCTTAGCTACGATCTCAGAGTTCGAAATGCTCTTAAGGTAAACTTGAAGTCCAACCTACAATTATAATTTGCATAAATACATGGCATACTTTAAGTAGTAAGAAGAGCACACAATTTTCATACAAATAAACACATACTCGTAAACGCTGAGGTTCATTGGCAACAACGAGGGGTTGTGGTGATGTATGAGGAGCATTTGTACCATCAGAATTATTATCACTAGACCCTTGCCTCTGTGCTTCCCTTGCTTTATATACAGCCAATTCGATACTAAGTCGTTCAGCGGTAGACTTCCATTGTAGCTTATCTTTACGACGAGCAGAACAACTAGGAACAACACCCCAAACATCAGAAGCCCGAACACCTAGCCCATACATCTCTGCGGTTCCATTCTTATCATTGCCCATTACTTTAGAATATATATCTTGAGGTCCAGGCTCATCCAGTTCACTCTGAGAAAGTTGAGAAGCTAATTCGTCCATTTGTTCCTGATAACAAATACTCTATAAGTAAACTGTGATACCTTAAAACTACAAAACTTGCAAGAAATGACAACAACTCAAGATAAATGAAGATATAGATGTAGTACATACAATGGCGTTTGCAGCTTCTTCAGTTTGTGTAATGCCGTCTTTAGAAAAGCAAGCACTAAACAACTCCTTTCTGGTTGGTTCACGCCCCAAGATTACCTGTTTCAACAACAAAAAACGAGTATATGCGAGCAAGTATAAATTCAGAATGGCCCAAGGAATCATTAATTCTAGTAGTATAAAACAACATAAATGTGTTACTAATTAAAGATAATGCTCTCTAGGGACGAAAATGGTCACGGGTACCCCAAGGGTGCGCACACAAGTTGACATTAGCGCTAGGGGTGTGTCGGTTTGGTTTGGGCCGGCATTGGGAAAAAACTAAAACCGAAACTGAATGTTCAGTTTTTCGCATAACAATAACCAAAACCGTTCAGTTTTTCAGTTCACATTTATATTCGGTTTTCGGCTCAGCCCAACAATTGTTTATTCTTTATAAATTGCGCATCAGTTGCAGCAATCTACTAGTAGCAGCAAATTGTTGTGTGAACCTAACAGTAGATAGAATGAACACCTTAAGCCAGTAATACCTACCCTATAAACTGTTACGGATCTTCTAGTTAAAAGCTAAACACTTGCACAAAAAATATTAAATTACCTTTTGTTTCTCACGAACTTGAGCATAACTTGTTTTACCCGTGACTTGCATCATCTTCTTTTTTGCCCTATTAGCCTTATTTTTTTCACTCAGTCGCTGCGGTGAAAAAATAAGGAGTTAAACCAAGAATAAAACTTTGTAATTGAAGCTGAAACTTTTTAAATACCTTTGATTTTCCCTTATTCCAATACTTGACGAGTCTCTTCCACTGAGATGCGTGCACTCGTTTTGGCTTGATGGAAATTTGTTCCTTAAATGGCAAAGTCGGATCAAAGTAGTCACTTTTAACTCTCGCCCTCCAGTTTTTCACTTTTCTCCCAAAAGATTTCAAAATCCAGTCATCAGAACCAGGGGGGAGATCAAATTTGTCCTGAAAAAATGTATGTCACATGAAGTTTTTATCTTAATCAGTTAGATATGCAATTTTTTAAAACAAGCCAACACAAACTTTAAACAATAATTGGACACAATTCATGGAAAATTGACCAAGCTTACATATCAAGCAAGGTGATACTAAGAATTCAAACTAGAAAAGAAAAGTTTACCTTGTAATTTTGAAGAGCGGTGAAACCCTAGATTCAATTTGAGGTTCAACTTCTGGACCCCAACCCGCTTTTGTTTTTGGCATTTAGATTGAATCAACTAAACCTAAACTTAAAGGTGGATGAAGATCGTGGAGCCCTTGAATTTCGTACCGCCAAAATCACTTTAATCTTGTGATAGCAGGTTCTAATTTCCCCAAAGTAATTGGCGGCTTATATTCCCCCCAATTTGGTAAGTTACATAGTATTGCAATTGACAAAACAAGTCCTTACGTTTGTTTTTACATGTGCCACCAATGTTTTAAAAGCCGGGTTGACCCGGGCAGTTGACCCGGTTGAACCGTGAACCGGCTCGTCGACCGGGCCGGATGTGACCGGGTTTTTACTTGTTTGAGAACTGAATTGGACCGCCGGTTTTTCGTAGACTCGGGTTGACCCGGTTTGATAAATCCGGCCGGGTCACTAATTTTCATAAAAAAATATTTTAAAAACTTTTTTTTATAAATATTTGTAAGTTTTAATGATAAATTAAAGTGATATAATTTATATAAGTTAAAATAAAGTTAAAATTAACTTAACACTTTAACTAATATTGTTTTATTATGATATGTTACAAATTGTAACCATAAATTAATTATTTTTGCATATTTGTACTATAACGTTATAAATATAAATCTAAAAACCATGGGTAAATAATACACACTTTTCATCCGTTTAGTTGAACGGAAGATAAGTTATATGATAATTCAATACTACATATTAAGTATAAAAACAATACATATATATAGAACCGGGTTGACCCGGCGGTTCAACCGGTTGACCCGTAAACCGGTCACTAGACCGGTTCAACTAAAAAACCGGGTTTTAAAACATTGTGTGCCACATTTTTTAACAATGTTTTGAAACCCCGTTTTTAAATCGAATCGGTCGAGTCACTGGGTCTGAATCAACCTGGTTTTTTTAAAAAAGTAATGTATTTCATAACTTTAATAATTAACAAAAATTATATATAAAAACCATAAAAACTTCTCGTATATTGAATATATAACTTGTTTACCAACCAATATAATATGTAAAAACAAATTTCGGTAGCAAAACGTAAAATTTACATTTTTTTAAATCATTGTCATGTGTCTTTCGACTAATCTCATATAGAACCAACGTACAAAGTATATCAACTTATATAAGTTTCAGGGCAACTCCGTATAACACACGTTCTCTCTCGGTTTCAATATATAGATATGTTCACCTAAGATAGTCTCCAATTTGTTGACTTTCAGTCCCTTTTGAACATCCAGAAACCTCCTAATTCAACTACAAAGGGCTGTTACTTTGATGATTAAATGCATTGTTATTATCTGCTATCGGGCTTAGCTCATGTTAGAGTTATATATTTAGTTGATCCCGAGTTGCACACTAAATATCTAAATGTATGGTCGACTTGAACTTAATAAAATAAATCGAGTTTACATTAATATGTCTAATCTTGGTCGTAATGTATATTATTCACTGTTTAGGTAATTTTTCCATCGACTTGATTTGGATGGTACTCGTGTATCTTCGTCGTCGCCTGAGCTTAGAAACTATATGTTAACATGAAAAAACCCATTAGAAGGAGGACCCAGTGCCAGAGTCTTGGGACCACCTTCTGACGAAAGTCAGAACTCCAATAAAAATAAGGTATATATAAGTGTATGATATGAGTGTGTGAGTGATATAAGTATGAATGAGTGATCCTTCTCGAATGGAGGCTGGGATGGAGGATCCGAGAAGGAGGATCCAAAAAGGGGATCCAAGATGGAGGATCCGAGATGGCGATCCGGGATGGAGGATTCATGACGATATTGTAAAGAGAAAAAGTAGAGAGTATTGTAATAATGTATGATGATTGAGCTTAATTGTTTACATACGATACGTAAAGGAAGGTTCCATATGTGTTTGTTGTGTAATAATGTATGACACTAATTGTATGTTTGGTTTCCCGTGTATAATAAGGACTCCAAGATAAGAGCGTCTATCTGGAGTCAAGGTTACTCGGGTCAACCTGAACCCCGAATACTAAATAAGGTCGGATATCGGTTAAAAATATTTTGCAAACTCGAGTCAGGTCAACCTAATTGACCATTGGTCTTTTACTTTTTTCTTAATATAACGTTTATAAATTATATATATTAATAGGAAATTGTATAACCTATTTGACTTATATTCCGGTGTGATCAGAACTAAACGAACCTGAACTCGAAAAATCAAACAGATCCAACCCAAATTGACATGAACCCGATTCAAATAGATTTGGGTTCAGGTACAAGGTACAGTACTTTCGGCCTTTCCTGACCCAACGCGAATTGATTCGACCCCGAATTGACCCGGTTAATACCCTTACACACAACTACAAAAACTATTGCACTTTCTTATCCATTTTAGCTAGTATGCTTGTTTACTCCAACATGTTCAGTATTTTATATGCATATAGGGCGCATCGCAGACCCAAAACCTATCCGGACCATTAAACCGGACCAGACCGAACCGAACTGAACCGAACCGAGCAATTTTAGTCCGGTCCTCGGTGTCGGGGTTTTAGACCATTTCGGTCCTCAGTCTGGTCAGGTCCGATCCGGTCTTACCAAAATCTCGTCGATTATGCCTAGTAGGATCGGACCCGACCGAGGTCCAAACCGGACTGAACCGATCTGGACCGGATATGGTTATTTGTGTTATATAAAAGTCGTAAATTTTTTGTATTTATTCATAATAATACCCAATTGAATAAGTGTCTTATAAAATCATATCTAATAAGACCCATACATTAAAGTGTCATATTAGACTATAATCTAATGAGACCAAATAAAAAAGTGTCCTATAAAATTTAATTAATAAGACCCTTATAGCAAATGTGTCTTTTAAATCAACTTAATAGGTCTCACTTATTAAGTGTCCTATAAAAAACCACTATAATATGACTCAAATGTTAATTGGTCCTATAAAATGTTTGTTAGGACCCCGAAACAAAAAGTGTCCCACAAAAAGGTCCTAAAAGCTCCTTATTTTTGTAGTGAATGAAATAGTATATGATCTTGTAAATTCCACCTTTTCTTGGCGAAAAGAACATACAAACGCAACAAAGAAGAGTTAGTTTACTGGTATTTTAGAACAACATGAAGAATTTGAATAAAAAAACTTAGGTTTAAAAGCTGGTCATATATTACGAATTAGACTTGTAGAGTAGTTCGTCAATCCACATCACCAACATTTTACTTTCACTGTTGCCAATTCTATAGGCACATACACAAACTCATGAACTATATGGTCAAAACAAAAGCTTATGGTGCACAGTGCAGACTAACAAGGTGTCTTATTTTTTTGTGCGCATAGCCGCATAGCAGTTACCTAAGTTTTATGTTAAGATAATCATTGATTTTCAAGTGCATTACTGCACTGGAGCCTACGAGTGTTGGCAGATATATGGTTACACAAAGTTATAACAGGCAGAGCGTACAGCACAATCAATCTAGATAACATCTATATGAAAATTTTTACCGTGTACCAAAAGTTTAGCACCAATATTATATATGGTTGTGAGCGAAGAAGATAATTAATAAACAGATTGCCTAATGCAACATCACTTGGAAGTAAACAAGTTAATAAGCATTTGGAATGGATCAGAGTAACCAACTAACCATATGCCTAGCAGGAATAAGAAGTTTAAATAGGTTACATAAATATATGGGCAGCAGTTCCTATGCGTCCTCCTTTTCAACTGAATCAACAGACTTGCTCATGCATGTTTGGTGGAAAAGTAAAACCTTCGGCTTTTAAACGATGGAGAGTCTGCCGTAAGAATGACAATAGAAGAATTGTTGTAAGGGAGAAGTAAAGAACAATAATCATCAAAGATATACAAATCAACAGTTGATAATTAGAGAGAATCATACATACGTACATGTAAACAGGGTTTTCCAATCGTGAGTTCCTTAACATGGCGTAGGTTTTGTATTAAAGCTCTAAGCATTATTTCTTGTGTGTCATCAGTAAATCGATCATAGTGATAATCTAATTCAGCAGTAATTAAAGATGAGACATTTAGCAAAGATAGATTCGTTAGGACCAATCTTGCATTGATTGTGAGCGACAAAGCATAAGGAGCGTTGATTTCAATATAACGTGGAGCACGTCGAGATCGATCGTCACGGTCTAAGAATCCAGAGAACACCAAGTTCTTAACATTCTTCAAAGGAATATCAAGCCGCGTGAAACCAAAGCAAAACACCAACTTGAAAGTCTCCAAAAGAGGACTACCGGATAATATATTATGAATCAAATCATGATCCAATTTCGCACGAGCAATAGATAAACTCTTGAGGTTTTTCCATGCAATGGAACCAGTTGGATTAAATATACATTGATCTAGTTCGAGTAGAGTAAAAGATGAAGTGATGAAAAACAATTGAGGTAGCACAAACCGAGATAGATTTACAGTAAATGTAGGTAGAATCAAATGAAACTCGTGAACGTTGTGATTAATAGCATAACGAATCCAGTTGGTGACATTCGCTTCATATTTAAAATGGTATCTGATAGAGATATGGAGTTTGTTGATGTTCAATGGGCATTGATTTAAGGTTTGGTCAACAATGGAATAAGAACCATCGAGCCGCGGATTAAAACCATCTGCAGGATATTTTCGAATGTCGAAAACAAGATTGGGAATTAAAGTCCAAAGACGTAACCATCTTTTAGAGAGAATACCTGTTCTAATCGCCTCTTTTGTCGATTGTAAGCGACTAATGATTTCAATAATAATTAACCAATCTGGTAACAAACTCAGTTGATCTTCTTCCATATTTTCTACACAGTTTTTCCGCTGGTTATGACTAAAAGAGGGGCCGGCGTTGGTATCTTCGCTATTATTATGGGGATCTTTATGTAAGGCAGAAGCTTGGGCAAGCTCGTTTATATAAGGGTGAAAGTTTATATAAGGGTGAAAGGTATAAAATAGGCAAGGGGGTCAAGATGGCGATCTCACGAGATCGTTTTTGTCTTTGCAAGATCGAGATCGTAAGATTGGATCGAGATCGTAAGATCCTACCAATTTAACATGTTAAGCAATTGATAAACGAGTCAAATTTTTTTTTTTATTTCTACTCATCATCAAAGATAAATTTATATAATATGCGCTTGAAAATGTTGAAGTTCAAATTTAAAATACCTAAGTAAAAGTAAAACACAAAAAAGTCAAGTCTCAGTCGTCACATTCATGATTACATAACACGCGTATATACGTCTCAAAACAAAGTACATCACTAATATCACTTTGAATAAGCTATCTAAATTAATACTTAAAGGTTAATAATTAAAACTATGAAAAGGGTTAAAAAAACAACAATTACCTATAAGACACGTTTTGCTTCAGGGAACAAGAACCTCAGAACCTTAATTTGTTTAACGCAATTTGGATCTAGAGAAAGTAGATAATTATGTTTACTGATTAAAAAAAATAAGAAAATTAAACGTAAATACTTGTTACTGAGATGGACGGACTCGTATTTAACTTTTTTGGGCCTAAAAAGTAATGGGTTAGTAAGTATGTAAGTGAGTAAGTTAGTAACTTGCTAATTTGGTAAACTCGTATCGACAAGCGATATTACGATCTTACGTGCGATCCCATACTGATCTTACGATCCTACACCGATATTACACGATTCTATCAAATGGGAACGTAAGATCGTACGATCTTACGTGTAAACTCGCGATCCTGACAGCCTTGAAAATAAGTAACAAACTTTTAAAGAAACAAACAAAATAACTTTATTACCCCCAGTTTTAAATTTTAGACGTAATGTAACCGGCCACTAAAAAGTTAAAAGGTTTACTTACCAGTTACCACTTTATAAACTCACATAATTTGTTCGTGTGGATTATGTTGACTTTATAGTTTGTTGACTTTTTTTCACTTGATTTATTTTATACCTAGGTTTTCGTCACGTACGAGCTAATTAAATTAATTTTTTTATATTGTCCCGAAGTTCGCAGGTAAAGCTTTCATCCAAGACAAAGCGGTGGGAAACCTCCCGAGCAACTTGGAACTTATTTTTATATTTATTCATACAATTTTTTTTTGTCTATTTTTCACTATTAGATCGACTTATTTTACTTATAATTATGTGTATAAAAATAAAATTTAAAACGTTGCGTAAAATTAAGTTAAAGTATAAATTAAGTTTACAAATAAGTGTAGAAGAACGTTTAGAAATTTTTACACTTATACTTTACGTTTATGTGTACAACCGCTGCGTTAAATTTTTTTAAAAATTAGTATAAAATATAATCTTTTTTCTTCCTAAGTTTTTTAGACCTGTACACTTTTCCAACTGTCGCGTTAAAGTTTTTTCACTTATATTAGAAGTAGTATTAAATTAAAGTAGAAGTATAATAGGCATAAAATTGAAAAATCTAAAAATTGTTTTCTATATTTTTTGTGAGAGTGTTGCATTAAAGTATAAGTATAGTAAGTCTAGAACTGAAAACCAATTATCACTTTCGAAAAAAACATGTTACATGAATAAATTTTTAAGGAAAAAAGTAGTGTTAGCAAACCTTCGCGAAAAGATACACTTGGGAACTTGTTATGATCTACTCTCATTTATGGGCGTAGGAATAAGAACGTTAATCCTACTTGGTTAGATTGGATAGCAGACCCAATTGCGGCTTGTATTAATTGGTTGTAATTGTCTTATCTCTTTCGTTTGCCCGTTAGTCACTTTCTAGTCGGTGCTTAATAAAATTCTTGTTCCAAAAAAAGTAGTAGTCATTTTGTTTTCTCTTCTGTTTGATATCTCTCACACTCACACACTAAAGTAAACTCTCAAGTATTGGTGCCCAAAAGGGGTAAAAGCTATACAATACCATCATACTTATTCATTTGTGCTGACTTTAAACACTTACTAATTAATCTCATGACTTTACCATTGTACTTTAAAATTTGTTCCGACTACACCAATATGACCATTAAATGACCAAATTTCCCTTATAAATGACTGAAATACCCTTTATCTTTACCCTTTTATTTTAAAGTGAAAGCTATGCACACTCTACAGATCCACCATCACCACTTTAAATGCCATTTGATCAGTAAACAAATCATTCATTCTCTAGATCCATAAATGACCTTATTTGGTGTACATCGAAAATCTTACCATTTGTTTATTTTATTCAATAATTCTCCAAATCCACTTCAAATGCCTGTGTTTATAATGAATCAACGATGCATTTATTTAAGGCAAAAGCTATGAACACTCTCCATAGATCCACATTCATTCTCCAGATCTATAAAGGGTATTTATTCATCTCTTTTTTCTTTTATAAAAATTAGCTAATTGAATTGAATGAATAAAATAAATAGATGTTAACGAAATTCAAAATGAAACGAAGAGTAATCGAGTTAAAGGTGTAAGTTTCTATAGAAAGAAGCCATCGATCTTAGCTTCTCTTCACAGCGGTGCTATTCAGCTTTGGAATTATCGCATGGGCACCCTTATTGATCATTTCGACGAGCACGACGGACCCGTTTGCGGCGTTCGTTTTCACCATCTCCAAATCTAAAAACATCCCAAGTTTTTTTCTGGATTGCACGTAATTCCATTACCAAAACCAGTTTCATTGAATTTCATGTTATTTAGGCAATTTATTTACTAAAATTTAAATGATAAACTAATAGCTAAAAAATGAAATTCTAGATTCAAACTCTTGTTAAATAGATGCATCGTAAATCTTACCCGGTTAACCTTTCAAATTTTCATAGCCATTGAATTAAAAAAAATTACATTTGCAGGGATGTGCACTAGAAAAAATCAATATAATATCAATGATGGGTGTTGTAAGAGATGTAATTTGTTTTAATGTTTTTTTTAAAGAGAAGCATATAAATGGAGAGGGAGAAGCACAAAAACATAAATGAGTAAGAGATGTAATAATGTCAAAAAAAGACAAGGGTAATTTAGTCATTTCATTACTATATTGATGTAGTCGGAACAAATTTAAAAGTAAATGGTAAAGTCACGAGATTAATTAGTAAGTGTTTAAAATAAGCACAGATGAATAAGTACGATGATATTGTATAGCTTTTACCCGCTCAAAAGCTTGATTTATTGATGGCCAAAGTGGCTGCTTAAATACAAATACAAAGAAAAGAATATTGAACGTTTAAAAGCTAACAAACTCTTATTCTTTAGAAAGACTATTGAAACAATCAAAAGAAAACAAATTATCTTGCAAAAGAGGGGATTATTCAAACGTGGCCCATGACCACCACGTGACCACAACCAACTAGGGTGTTTGGGATTGCTTATTTAAAATAGATTATGTGTTTTGAAATCGGATAATTAGATAATCAGCTTTTATAAAACGTGGTTGTAAAATATAGGGTTTGGATTTGATTATTTTCTATGATATATTAATAATTAGATAATAAACTTTTTAGTGTTATGACAAATTTATTTATTTTAGTGTAAAGTTACCATAATAGTGTAAAGTTACCATAATAGACATTTGCATTATTAGCAAGATAGGACATCTCATACTTATTCAAAGGGCAATATGGATATTAAACATCCTGCTTGTAGGCCATGTGAGAATTAAATGACGGTCAACCAAAAAATGAAACCCGCGGTTATGAAAAAGCATGTAGGCACCAACTTATCCAAAGTTGCGTTTTGTCCCTCTAGAAACGTGAATAAGTGCTTATTTAATCATACTACCCAAACACTAAAATAAATTATTCACGTTTTTTAGTTGCAATAAGTAGATAAGCATTTCTCAAACGTAGTCCCAAACACCCCCATATCTAACATCATCTTTCCAAAGGAAAAACTTATAATGAAAGTTATATGAACAAACGAAAAAAAGCAAAAAAGAAATTTAGTCTAAACGTTACTCTACATTTTAATGTAAGTATAATAAGTGCGTGTATATGTTAAAAAAACTATCACTTTAGAAAACAAGGAAAAACCATAAATTGTATGAATAAGTGAAAAAAAGTAAAAATAAATTAAGTCTAAACGTTTATAAGTGTAAGAGTGAAAAAAAATTGTATTACTTAGAAAAAACATGAAAAATAAGAAGTCAATTGACTAAAAACAAGAAAAACAGTAAAAAGAAGTCAATTGACTAAAGGTGGTAGTCAACGCAAGTTACATAAACCTCTCTTAACTTGTTAGTATCTATATATTCTATTAAAGAGCACTTTGTGCTAACATCATTTTACTAACGTGTCATTCAATTAGAGTGTCCAACTAGATTTATGTTGGGAATCTAAGTTTTTTAGATTCCCTGTATCATAGATTTAAACACAAATCAAGCTGTTAGATAGTAACTTGCCTGTGCCTAGGAGGCAGGCAAGTATCGCTAGACTCACAGAGATCTAAGTCTCTGTGAGCAACCCCAGAGGATTCCATGTCAGAGACATTGTCAAGGAAGTCGAAGATTACTTGAAGACATACTCATTGGCTGTGATGGATAACAGCCAAGATGTATCAGGGACTCTGAGGGGTTGAGGGTTAACAGGGGTGGCAATACCCTGTTAACACTCAACACACTTTGGACATACCTTAGTATGTACGAGACTATGAAGAAAAAGGAAACTGTGTCAGCTCTGTTTTCTTAAAGGATTGTGGCAGACTACCAAGAATAGAAGAGAATCTTGTGACAGAGGTCTGACAAGTGTTTGTCTAGTGTAGTCACCATCAACAAGTACTTAGAGTCAACCTCGTACCACTATAAATAGGTTATGTAGCCTAGCATTAATGTTTAACAGTTTGATAGAATTCACACATTAATGCTTAGAACTTATAGAATCAAACAGCTGTGACTGTGTTCATAAGTAGGGTTTTAGTTTGTTCAAAGTGTGCGCAACACATTGTCATCAAACGGTGTTATCCATAACACTTGTAATTCTTTATTATACAATAATAAGTATTACGTTTGAAAAGTAATTACGTGTGTTGATTAGTTAAGTTTATTGTTTCTAGCATAGTTTAGGGACTTTCAATTGGTATCAGAGCGGTGTTTGATATTAAAACCTTCATAAACATCGTTCTAAGTTTTATAATCAAGATCCACCATGCCGGAAACAAACAATGCACCACCGTCTTCTGGGAACAACAACAATACACCACCAACTTCACCAAGACTCACTCCTCCACTTCCAAATGAAGATGATCTACCTCAATTTCTTGACTCAAGAGGCAGATCTCATGTCACCAATGTACCAGTCTTTGATGAAGAAGATTTTGTTAGTTGGAAGAGTCAATTCCTCGTGTATCTCAACGGACTTGAACCATTTCTTCTAGAAATTCTAGACAATGGACCTTATGTTCCTATGGCGTTCACCTCTACTGATGAGAATCCTCTTCCCAAACCTCTCAAGCAGTGGACTCCAGCTGATAGGAAATTGGCAAACCAAGACAAACGTCTCAAGAGCATCATCATATCCTGTCTTCCCAAACACATCATGAAGTCTGTAATTTAGTGTCCCACAACCAAACAAATGTGGACAGACCTTATCCTTGGTCATGAAGGACCCTCTGAAACCAGAGAAACCAAGATTCAGGCACTCAGAATTCAGTTCAATGCTTTCAAGGCACTTGAAGGTGAAAAGATTCAACAAACATATACAAGACTGGAGATTCTTCTCAATGACCTTGCTATGAATAACGTCACCATTGGTCAAGATGAAATTAATGCCACATTTGTCAATAGCCTTCCAAGAAAATGGCTGAGTATGAATCAGACTCAGAGAGCCAATAACTCAATTAAGAATGACACCTTAGCTCAGCTTTATGGAAAGTACAATTATGAAGAAGGGCTGATTGTTACCGTATACAAATCAGAGACTGAAATATTTGTAGTTCAGGGAGCAACTTCCAAAGCTTTGATTTCTACCCCACACCCTCATGACAGCGACTCTGATGTTGAAGAAGACACACGCAGCAGCCAAGAGTTCTTGACAGACCTTAATGCTGAATTTCATAAAAGAGCCTTGCTAGCTAATCAAAGGAGATTCTACAAAAGATCAGGGAAAGTAGGATCAGCTAGCAAACAAACCGACAAATCAAAAGAAACTTGCTTTGCCTATGGAAAACTTGGACACTTTCTAAAAGACTGTCCTTCCACAAAGACATCCTCACCTTCTTATCCATCATCTTCCACCAAACCTTACAAGTTCAAATCACAACACAAAAACTCATCGCACCAATTCAACTCCCCAGACAATGAGAAGAAGGATTACAAGAACAAGTATAAGGCACTTAAAGCTGAGTTAGAATAGATGAATCTGAAGCTTGAAGCTCTGTCTAAGAAGAAAGGGGGTGATAAAAAGACAGAGAAAGGGTTGGTAGTTGAAGCGTATGATTGGAATGATGAGCCGCTGACTTTAGATGAGGAAGATACTACTAGAGTTAGGGCTTTCATGGCAATAACTGAGGATGAACCAGCTGTTGGGAAAGGAGATGCAAGATCAGGACAATGGGTTGATATCACAATGAAAAAGGTACACATGCTTTTATCTATGTCTGAAAGTGATGAACACAAACATGTCCTTGATTACACCATTGTTGATTTGCACTTTGTTGAGGAAAAAAGAAAGAACTTGCTTGATAAGTTTCACTTTGTTAAACATGAACTGTTAACTGCTAGGGCTGAATGTGAAACTCTCAAACATGTTAATTTAGAAAAGATATCCCTTCAAAATGAAGTTAATAGGTTAACCTTGAAGAATATTTCCTTAAATGATCAAGTATCTGAATTAAATAAGGTTATAGAAAAATGGTTGTGCAGTAGGTTCACTATAGATGAATTGCTTAATGATGAACTACCTGCTGATATTAAAAGGGATATCTCTGCCAAGAAAAATAAGTTGAAAATTCTCACCAAACCCGAAGAGATTGTTTTCAAATCTACAGAGACAATTCATATATCAGATCCCCTCTTGACTGATGTCCCTGTCTCTGAAGATGTGGTTGATTTACCACCCTTACCTAAAATCTCAAGAGTTAAACCCAACAGTTCCTCTAGAGGAGCTAAGGCTGAACCCAAAACAGATGTTGAGAAACCACCAGCTAAGGTATTTTATGTACCTGCTAAACAATCTGTTAAGCAAGTTGCCTTTAAGCCTGTCTCATCAAAATCTGTGAACAAAGTTTATTCCTCAACTGAAGAACGCTTGTTGTCATTAATGAAAGAAGTAGAAATCTTGAAACAACATATTAAGCCTTTCGCTGAATGCTCTACTTCGCATGAACCTAAGTCTATTTTAGGTGAACCCAAAGGTGAAAGGATAGTCAAACCTTACTGCAATATTTGTAAAAACTCTCATCACATGACCATAGATCATGATAGACAAATGGCTGTTAAGAGAGCTCAAACACCTTCTAGGGCGAGACAACAGGCTTCTAGGAGACAAATAGGTAACTATAGACCTTATCCTCCCAATAAATTTTGTGGATTAACAGACCATCACTCAGATGAGTGTAGTGACTTTCCAGGATGTGATATCTGTGGAAGGTTCACCCATGAGACAGCTAACTGTCCTTCCTATCGTCAAAAGTTCTACAAGAACTCAAGAGTTGCTAATCAGCAATTCAGGGAACCCACTGGAAAGTGGGTTCACCATAGGAACTAACTTGTTTCTATGTATCTGTGCAGAAACATCTTAAGGAATCGGTATGGTATCTAGACAGTGGCTGTTCTAGACACATGAACGGGATTCGACAATACCTGCACAGATACTCAAAGGATCCAGGTGACACAAAGGGATATAACTCAGTGAACTGCAATGGGATAACTTTTACAAGGTTTGCATATGTGAATGGTCTTAAACACATTCTTATTAGCATCAGCCAATTGTGTGATGCTGACTACAAGGTTTTGTTTACTAAGACTCAGGGAACCATATTCAACAAGAACAATGATGTGGTGCTTATTGCACCAAGAAGGAGAGATGTGTATGTCATCAACATGGCTACTTGCTCTGAAGACAGCTCAAATTGTTTTCTAGCCAAAGCCTCTGAAAGTGTCAATTGGTTGTGGCACAAAAGACTGTCTCATCTCAACTTTAAGAACATCAACAAGTTAGCCACACAAAACCTGGTTGCTGGTCTACCTTCAGTGATGTTTTCTAAAGACAAGACTTTTTCAGCTTGTGTCAAGGGAAAGCATCATAGGTCTTCTTTTAAGACCAGGCAATCATTTTCTATTGACAAGTGCTTACATCTCCTTCACATGGATTTGTTTGGGCCTGTCAAACCTTAGACCATTAATCACAACAAATACACCTTGGTCATAGTTGATGAGTTTTCAAGGTATACATGGGTTTTCTTCCTCAGAAGGAAAAGTGATGCTGCTGATACCATCATGTCCTTCATCAGACAGGTTGAAAATATGAATGATGTTAGAGTCAAAGCTCTAAGAAGTGATAATGGTACATAATTCAAGAATCAACAACTTGAATCTTTTTGTGATGAAAAAGGAACATCACAAAACTTCTCTTCAACTGGCACCCCTGAACAAAATGGTGTGGCTGAAAGAAGAAATAGGACTGTGATTAAAGCAGCCAGAACTATGTTAAATGGTGCAGCTTTACCAAAGAAATTTTAGGGAGAAGCTGTTCACACTGCTTGCTACCCCCAAAATAGATCAATCATTGTCAAGAGACATGGTAAATCTTCCTATGAATTTTTCAGAAATAGAGCTCCAGACGTCAGCTATTTCCATGTTTTTGGATGCCCCATGTTCATTTATAACTACAGGGAAAAACTTGGAAAATTTGATTAAAAAGCTGATGATGGTTTCTTCTTAGGATACTCTCCCACTGCCAAGGACTTCAGAGTATTCAATACTAGAAGACAAGAAGTAGAAAAAACTTTTCATGTCAGATTCAATGAAGATGATGAGGTCATACAGAGAACAGGAACAGAGGGTGATGAAATTGATTTTAATAAAAACGTGTCCTTCCCAAGTGATGAATTCTCAGAACCAAGACCTCCCTGTCATCACCATCATCACTCCAACACTCTCACTCCTTATGTTCCTGCTTTTTACCCTCTGTCGACACACAACATTGAAGTTCCTTCGTCTCAGGAACTTGATGAAGAAGAACCACTGTAACACTCTCAATTTTCGTATCGGTATAGCGGAAGGGTCTTTCAGAGTGTTACGGGATAGCATAATAACTCCAATCATAGACAACACATAAAAATGGTTGTACAAGGTTTAACATACATTCATTCGATAAAAAGTTTTAAAGTGTACAACAGGTCCCAAATTATACAGGTCATTAAGTTTACAAAACATAGATCGAATGAACATTTTTAATATTATGTGGGCCATCAGAGTCGATCTCCATCCGGATTACCTTCAAGCACCTGAGATAAAAACATGCAAAAATCATATCAGCGAATGCCGAGTGAATTCATAGAGTTTAATAAAAACCGTTATATAAAACAATCGTTAAAATCAGAACACAAGTATAATATTGGAAGTAAGTCCACGTATTGCTAGTCAGGCAATATATAAATCAAGCATACATCTTAAACCGTCCATGAGACCGTAGCCTCAATATTACCATTATAAGTAATATTATTATCGTTATTAGCGTCGTATCATATCGGATATTTAGATTATATAGGATTCATTTTATTGGATTTGGATTATTACTAGCCGCATGATTGTTACCTTACTATGAAAACAGCGGGCCGCGAACCCGACAAACAAATTGCCCATCTAAGTTAGCGTGTCGTCACAAAAATCCTGCTATGGAATCTTCTCATACATAAATTTGCTTACCAATCAATGTGGTACGACGGGGATCAACCGTCAAGGCGCGAACTGGGGTGATCGTCCCCAAATAGTACTATCAAATGCATAAGCGTCTACCAAATCCTGGTAGTTCATAATTCATGCTAATGAGACTTTAAGTGACATAACCTAACTAGTAATAATCCTTTTTGTCTCGTTTATAGGGTCATAGCATCATTCGGGTCCATATCATTAAGCATAACATCGGGACTACTTGTGTTCTATTTTTATCAAAATCTAGCATGTTATCTCCCTCGCGGGTTTACAAATCATTTTATAAAACATTTAAAAGAGTGCGAGGCTATGAACTCACGTTGATAATGAAAGGCGGATTATCGGCTACGGGCGTGCTTCGGTCACGAAAATCTATATAAATAATAATCGGTCTTAGACTCTTGTCCACTGACTTTTATCAAAATAACAATATACATATGATGATTTTTGTACATATGATGATGATTAAGTGGGTTTATATATCCTTGTTTACTCATTTTAGTGTTTACGTTTTGGTAACTTTTTACTAGTTTACTAGTCTTACCTATTTATCTATTTTAAGTCCAATAAGCTTAGTATAAGTTCTTTAACTTGTTTTGTTCCATTTTATACTTATATTATTAGTATCTATACTTTCCATGTTGGGCCCAAATGGGTTAAGCCCAATAAGTTCTTTTTATAAGTGTTTAACTTATTTAGTCCAATTATTAGTCCAATTATTAGTCCAATATGTTTAGTTAGCTCGTTAATGTCCGTATGTCCTATAGTTCGGGTTTTATCGGTTTTTACTTGTATTAGTTACTTATATATCAGTATATGACTTTTAAAAACTTTACATTAGACGGGTTTGATCGTTTAAGTTTTAATTGGCGAAAAACGTTAATTTTACGGTAATAGCCAAAAAAGTCGTAAAAATCAAGTTTGTAGTTTTTATTACTTATAAGTATTATTCCACCACCATTTATATAATTTATCCATTTATTTAACCTTTTACATATTTATATAAATAAAATTCATAAGTTAGTGGGTTTTTATTTTACATTTTATACAATAAAATTTGAGTGCTTATATAATAATAATAAACATTAATTCTCAAAATCTGATTTTTATTTTCATCTTCACCATTTTTATCATATCTAGAGTTCTATAATGAATTATAAGCTCATTTTTGGGTGGCATGATCTTCATATTATGTGCTACAATTAATTTAGTTATAGCTACTGTTCATTTTAAGTTTATCTAGCCTTAACAGTCCTTACAAAACAGCTTATTCAGATTAGCACACTCATTTTGTTTTGATCATATCTCACTCATTATAATGATTCCATTGCATGGCCAACTCTCACATGTGTATAACATCTTGTACTTACTGTAAATGGATTATAATATGCAAGTTTATCAGTTCAAGTTTTAGTTACATACTGTTTTTATATAGCCAACTAAATAAGCATGATTTTAGCCTTATTTCTTATAGTTATTAACCTTTTTAAGCATATTTATCAACACTTGATCCCCACACAACATTTTTATCATCATATATTAATTATATACATATAAAACAAGAAAGAAAATACATTTGTTCTTTACAAAAATAACAAGAGAAAATGGAGAGGATGATCTTCTTTACCAACCAAGTGTATTTCTTGTTTTTGGAAGACAAGAACTTGATGAACACCAAAAGTAACTCCAAGATCATCAAACACCAAGAACAATAGTTGAGAAATCAGCCCTAGGACACAAGCAAATCACCTCCTTTGTTGTTAAAATGGACACCAAATGATCAAGGCTTCAAGGTAACTCTATGATAGAGCTAGTTAACAAGTATTTTGTGGCTAGAAAGATCAAGAAGGGGTGTTTTGTTCTTCAAAGTGGACGACAAAGGGTGGGGTTTTGAGAGAGTTTGAAGTAGTTTGCATATATGAAATGATGGTGTGTGTAGTAGCTAGTGGTTTTGAGTGAATGGAAAGCTTAAAGTGTAAGCTTAGTCTTACACTTGTTAAATAACAAATTAACAAGATGCCACATATTGATGTGGTGTCTTGTTGTGCCGTCCCATGGGTGCTAGTGGGGTGGGATAATGTATTTTCTCCTACCTCACTAATTTACGGGTATTCCTCGATTCTAGTTTTCTCGATTTGCGTGCCCTCGGGTCGTTTTACGAAAAACGTTTTTATAAATTATGAAACAACGTCATAAAACGAATCCAATAAAAATTGTCTCATCAAAAACGGAGTTCAAAAACGTAAATACGTAATCCTAAGGTTTCTGGTTTAATTGTAAATGACGCTAAATTATGCACGTAAGCCCAAATTTAAATCCGTAAATTGTGAGTTCGTCAACCAACACAAAAATAAGTTTCAAAATATTATACGAGAAAATAATTCACTACCTGAAAATGTTAGATTGTCACAGCTTTTCCTCCTAAAAGGGATCAACGTCCTCGTGATCCATTTCATTTGGATGTCCGTTTCTTATTGAAATCGAAGAGGTGCGGATATTTCTTCCACATTTCATCCTCTTGTTCCCAAGTATACTCCGGTCCATGCTTTGAATTCCATCGGATCTTGACAATGGGTATCCGACTTTGTTTCAGTTGCTTTACCTCACAATCCATAACCTCTACGGGCTCTTCGATAAAATGCAACTTCCCATCTATTCGAACCTTATCTAACGAAATTTTCTCATCACTCGCTGCTAGACATTTCTTCAGATTAGATACATGGAATGTGTTGTGAACACCATGAAGTTCTGGGGGTAACTCTAGTTTGTAAGCCACCGGACCTACTCTAGATAAAATCTTAAATGGTCCGATATAACGGGGATTCAATTTTCCACGCTTTCCAAATCTTATAACGCCTTTCCATGGCGATACTTTCAACATTACTCGGTCACCCACTTTAAACTCCATTGGCTTCCGCCGCACATCCGCGTAACTTTTCTGTCTACTACGGGCAGTCAACAACCTATTCTTAATCTGAACTATAATCTCCGTAGTCTCCCGGATCAATTCCGGTCCCGTGAGCTGGGTATCCCCAACTTCACTCCAACATACAGGAGATCTACACTTCCTACCATACAAAGCTTCAAACGGTGCAGCCTTAATACTAGAATGGTAACTATTGTTATACGAAAACTCTGCTAAAGGCAAATGTTTATCCCAATTCTTACCAAAGTCTAACACACAAGCTCTCAACATATCTTCTAGTGTTTGTATCGTCCTTTTACTCTGCCCATCAGTCTGGGGGTGATAAGCAGTGCTCATGTCGAGATTCGTTCCCAAAGATCTTTGGAGAGATTTCCAAAAATTCGATGCGAATCTAGGATCTCGATCCGAAATGATCGATACAGGCACTCCATGCTTACATACAACATTCTCAAGGTATATACGAGTCAGCTTCTCCAGTGAGAACTGCTCTTTAACCGGAATGAAGTGTGCTGATTTGGTCAGTCTGTCGACAATAACCCAAATCGAGTTGTTTCCAGATGATGTTCTAGGAAGCTTGGTGATAAAGTCCATCGTAATTCGCTCCCACTTCAATTCAGGAATCTTTGGTTGTTGAAGTTGTCCTGATGGATTTTGATGTTCCGCTTTAACTCTAGCACAAGTCAAGCATTGAAGAACATACATAGCTATGTCAGCTTTCATATTTGGCCACCAGTACAACTTCTTCAAATCATGGTACATCTTATCAGATCCCGCATGAATGGAATACTTAGATTTATGGGCTTCTAACATAATCAAGTCTCTTAAGCCTCCAAACTTAGGTATCCACATACGAACTCTTAAGCATTTCACTCCATCAGCTCTAACCTCTAAAGGATCTCCTTCTCCTCAGAACCCTTCATTAACAAAATTTTCCTTCTTACAAGCTTCTATTTGCGCATTTCTAATTTGCTCAGGCAATTTATTGTGCACGGTCAAGACTAGAGAACGTACCCTGATAGGCTCTCTATCTTTCCTACTTAACGCATCGGCAACAACATTGGCTTTTCCTGGGTGATATTTTATATCACAATCATAATCACTTAACATCTCTATCCATCTTCGTTGCCTCATGTTCAATTCCTTCTGGTCGAGAATATACTGTAGGCTTTTGTGATCGGTGAATACCGTACACTTGGTGCCATATAGATAATGTCTCCACAACCTGAGAGCAAAGACTACAGCTCCTAACTCAAGATCATGAGTAGTATTATTCTCCTCTTTCTTCCTTAATTGCCTAGAAGCATAAGCTATCACTTTCTCCCGTTGCATCAAAACAGCTCCATAGCCTCTAAGAGATGCATCACAATACACTACAAAATCCTCACTCCCGTCGGGTAATGATAAGATTGGCGCACTACATAATTTTTGCTTCAATGTCTGAAATGCTCCATCCTCATCACTTCCCCAAACGAAAGGTTTATTCTTCTGGGTAAGCTTAGTCAAGGGTTTAGCTATCAAAGAAAATTCTTTAATGAATCGCCTATAATAGCCAGCCAATCCTAAGAACTGTCGCACTTCCGTTGGCGTTGTCGGTGCATACCAATTCTTAATAGCTTCAACCTTTGCAGGATCAACATGAATTCCATCCTTGTTAATCACATGACCAAGAAATTGCACAGAATCTAACCAGAAATCACATTTCAAAAACTTAGCATACAACTTTTCATCCTTCAATAAATTCAAAACAATCCTTAAATGTTCTCTATGGTCATCTTCATTCTTAGAATAGATTAGAATATTGTCAATAAACACAATCACAAATTTATCCAAGTAGGGATTGCACACTCGATTCATTAAATCCATGAAAACCGCAGGTGCGTTAGTTAACCCAAATGGCATTACTTGAAATTCATAGTGTCCATAACGAGTTCTAAATGTTGTTATAGGAATATCTTCTTCACGGACGCGAAGTTGGTGATATCCTGACCGCAAATCTATCTTAGAATACACAATATATCCTTGTAGTTGATCAAACAAATCATCAATCCTAGGTAAAGGATATCGATTTTTAATTGTCAACTTATTAAGTTCCATATAATCAATGCACATACGGAAAGATCCATCCTTCTTCTTAACGAACAAGACTGGAGCTCCCCAAGGCGACGAGCTTGGTCGAATAAAACCTTTATCAGACAACTCCTTAAGTTGCTCGGATAACTCCTTTAATTCAGAAGGGGCTAATCGGTAAGGCGCACGTGCCACCGGTGCAGCACCAGGAATTAAATCGATTCGAAACTCTACTTGCCTTATCGGTGGAAGTCTGGGTAAATCTTTAGGAAATACCTCAGGAAATTCACAAATAATAGGTACATCTTCCAATCATTTCTCCCTAGACTCATTCCCGGTCACTTGAGCTAAGAATAACTCACAACCGTTCCTGATGTACTTTTGGACTTTAATACATGAAACGATTTTCAAACGGGATTCACCTCGACTACCATCAATTACTAACGTCCTATTCCTAAGAGGAATCTTAACTTTCTTCTCTCCACATAAAATAGTAGCATTATTCAACGACAACCAATCCATACCAATAATAATATCAAAACTACCCAATTCTATCAACATCAAATCAATCGGAAAGGAATGGTTTAAGAGATTTAGAGAGCATCCTTCTAATAGCTTTTTAGTTTTCACTAATTTACCATCAGCCAATTCCACCTCGTAACTGGTATTTATCTCAACAGGTTCAATGTCAATAAGGGCACTAAATTTAGTGGATACAAAGCTCCTATCGGCACCCGAATTGAATAAAGCAACAACATAATGATTGTTGAGTAAAAACGTACCGGTAATGACATTCGGATCCTCTTTCTTCACCTCAATTGTTCCAAGTTGATAGATACCACCCTGGGGGTTTCTTCCAGGTACAATCGCTTTCAACTTGGGGCATTCCGATTTCCTATGACCTTCTTCATTACAGTTGAAGCAAATGGTTCCCTTCTTACACCTTTCAACCTTGTGTCCAAGCTTTCCGTAATTTCGGCACTTCCAGCAGTCGCCAGCATGCCTCTTGTTGCCACACTTAGGACATCTATCATCGTTGCGCGGTGTGTTGTTGGTAAGAGCATTTGCATTCCCCTTTCTCTGGTTCTGACGGCGATTGAAATTCTTCCTATTATCACCTCTATCTACACGATCACCGTCACCCTTTCTTTTCTCACCAACACGGGCTTCATCTTCCCTATCCTGAATTATCTGTCCAATGAGTTGGTAAGCCATTCGAACAGCATCATCAATGGTCAGTGGTTTAGATGATGTCACGTCCCCCCGGATATTCCTGGTCAACCCTTTAGTATATTGTTCAATTCGAATCTCTTCGGGTTCAACCAATCGAGGACATAGCAAGGCCAACTCATGGAATCGGTTCGTGTAACTATCAATGTCTACACCTTTCATTCTAAAATGAATCAACTCTTGTTCTAACCTAATGATCACACTACGAGGACAAAACTCCAAAGTCATCCACTTCTTAATTTCAGCCCAAGGAGTAGCATTAGCAGCATCAAGACCCATGAAAGCAATTCTCCCGTTCCACCTAGTCAACGCACGACCTTTAAGAGTAGCCATAGCAAAAGTCACCTTATCTTCCTCCTTACACTTACTAATCCGAAACACCGACTCAATCTTCTCAATTCACTGGCTTAATCCTACAGCACCTTCAGTTCCATTAAAAGGTAGAGGTTCACACTTCATGAACGTCACATAAGTACAACCACCAACTTCAGGTGCATTAGCTCCAAGTACTCCTACATTTCCTCCAGCATTAGCATTTACATTATTAGCATTCACATTCACCTTAGTACCACCAATTCCACTACCGCTAGCTCCACTACCGTCAGCTCCACTACCGCCAGCTCCACTACCGCCAGCTCCACTACCGCCTGCTTCATTTCTAGCATTTGCCATAAATTTAGTCATAGATGCGATAACTTGCTCCGTAATAATCCTACGTACATCATCCTCAGTCACAGCCTTCTTGGGCGGCATAGTTCTATAATTTCACAATTTCAAAGTATTAAGCATTCACCCAACAAGGATTCATATAATATGGATTGAATTCATAATCAAGATACAAATAAGGCACAATATGGAATTCAAGACAAGATACATATTTCATTCGATTTGAAACAAAAGCATTGTCTTAATTACATCCCATATCAAAGTTCTAGCACTATATACACTCAAAATTCGTGCCAAGTCTACTACTAACAAGTCAGTTCAGTCAAAGCTACAAAAGCGCAAAAGATACAAAGGTCACTACTAAATACAGACTGGTCTACTGAGAACCGCCAGATGGTCCATCATCCATCGTCTTCTGAATCTTCGTCGGACGATCACTAGACACATCTTCAGCTGGGCGCTTACGGATCACTCCTCTTTCAACCATGTCAGCATAAAATCTACTATTCCACCCACGGATATATTCAACTCCTTTTCAGCTTTCTCACGCATCGCACGAGCTACACTCAACTGAATCTCCATAGAATTCACCTTTTTCTTCATGGCAGCAAACTCACCACTTTCTAACACCGATAACCTCCTAAAAGCCTCATTCAAACCACGCTCTACATCAGTCAAATCCAAACTAAGCAATTCCCGCTCTTTCTCACCAACCTTAGTCTTCGACTCCAAATAAGCAACTTGAGTCTGAACAACACCTAATCCAATCTCTGTCATACAACTCTTAACACGGGAAGCATCTAGATCACGTCTCAAGGCCCATGGTGCAAGACCATCAATATGAGTAGCCTCTCGAGCACTAGACGACTCTCCTATCTCACATCTACGAGTAGCAATACCATCAGTACCGTTAGGTGCATTGTCATCTTCATCCTCCTCTGATTCAGAATCAGATTCAGACAATTCAGACATTTCATCCCTAGGTAGCTCATCCTCAGAATCAAACAAATAAACTGGTGGGGGTAAAGGCTCTCCCTCTAGAACATCATAAGGGTAAATAAGCTCGGCTTCCTCATCATCATCAACCTCATCGTCTATACCTACATTCTCCTCGACATCCATGTCATCAACCTCATCATCTAAATTATCTAACCCAATCTCCTCATCATTCTCTATATCAATATTATCAATCTCATTCTCTACCAAGTCATCCTGAGGGGCAATCTGATCTCCTAGTCCTAACTCGGGCTCGGGATCCTCAAATGGTTCCTCCTCATCATCCATATCATAATCTACTAAGTCCAAATAAGGATCATCATCTACATTAGGTTTGGGAATAGCATGGTTTTCTACAGGAATATTAGGGTCAGCCATGACAATCTGCATTTATATATATATCTCGTATTAGGATAACATACTAGTTAAACAATTACATACTGAAATCACGATATATACATATATATAAATTAAATTATATATATCAAAATATATATCTTCTCAATAGGGCTTGTTGGTAACGTCGGAGATCTCTGGCACCGTTATAGTCAAAAGATTTTTCAAATATTTTCTCAAATGTTCATTGTCAAAAGATTTTGAAAAGTTTTGTTTAAAACCTTGGTTTTTAAAATCTTTTGTTCTCTATGTAGAATATTGATAATCTTGTGAATCAATGAAGTGGGTTGAAGATTTCTAGAGAGAGAAACTAGTGAGAGAAAGTGAGAGAGAACTATGTGTTTTTCATTCAAATGATAAAATGGAATAATCAACAACCAACCCCTTTCCATGGTGGAAAGGGGTATTTATATCCAAGCCACTAATGGGCTTAGGCCGACCCATGACAAGCCCATGGGTCGGTTTCTTACTTAACTTAATAAGCACACATTAACTACGAGCTATTACAACATTAATAATATTGTGGAGTGACCGATACTTTTAATATACGTTAAAACGTATTTCTAACAATCTCCCCCTAAGGGAGGTCACTCCACGTTACAAAGTTCTAAACCTAGCAAACTATACTAAGTCTTCGTTCTTCTGCTCGTAGTCTTTTCTTCTTTCTTTTTGTTGTGAATATGTTGATTTGACCTTTTAGGCTTTGGCTTGAGAGCATTGTTCTTTTGACCAATCACGTGCGATCTTTGCCTTCTTGTGAATCTTGCCTCCTCGTGACTCCATGTTCCACACACTTATGTCTTTTTGTTGAATTCTCGAAAGCTTCAGAGTTTGGTACAGCGGAAGACTTCATTTTGCACTTTCTTGAATTTTGCTGAACTTTGATGTAGAAAAACATAAGCATGTGGGAACGACTTCAGCTGGTACACCGCAACGCCACCTTCTTCGCAGCAACATGATAAGACACGAATGAAATGGCTTAGAACATTTCATTCTAAATCGGTAGCGTTTTACCTCCGGTCGGTGAAGACCGTTGGACGATATTAGATATCGTACCTGTGACGGATAGTTTCAATTAAGTAACTTCCTGACAGGATTTCGCGGGTAAACCCGTTCTCTTTATTCGATGATCACTAAGCTTGACTGCGAACATAAAGAGTGAATCACTTGGATAAATTATCCTTGTGATTGAAGCCGTCAATTCATGAAACCTGGAACAAGTGAATTTCAGTTAAGATTTTCACCATCGTTGCTTTCCAGTTATCACGAGCTTAATTCATAAAGAATCTTGCACGTCACCTACCAAGTGCTGTTTGATGTTAACACTAGAAGGATTTCCACTCGTCACTGTGATCACTAAAGAGTCACTCTGAGTGTTCTGGCAAGATCATATGATAATGCGTAGAGGCCTGGAACGAGTTTAAGTTCAATTAAGAATTAAACTACTGTTTCTTTCCAGTTTTTCACAAGATTGGTTCTTAAAGAACCGCACGTGTAACCTACCATGAGCTTGTTTGATGTTGGCTCAAGCAGGATTTCCATCTTCATTGTAATACTTGCGTATTACTCGGATGTTCTGGCAATATTACAAGAATACTGCGTAGGATTCATAAAAATCTCTTACTTTTCACAGTGTGTGAGAAAGCAAGGAATAAATGGAAAGTGTCCTAATGAGACTTTTGATGATCTCGTGGCTCTAGACTCGATAGTGCGTTTTGATTTAGTGAGCGATGGCTGGAGAGGAGTGCCACCTTTTCAATATCAGTCTATCCGGAGTGAATAAACCAATAGATAACGTGTTGATCTTCGTGTGATTAAAACAAATACCTTTTGAGAGATATTTGAGTTAGCTGGGAAGGGTTGTGCATTGCATCACTGGGTCCATGATGTCTTTCTTCAATATCGAGAATCATTAACAAATGATCTCAATAGCATATGTATTGACCCGGTTTCTGCCTAAAGTTGTAAGGAGGGCTTCTTTCTTTACACCCTTTATCTTTACAATTCTTTTTCATTCTTCAACCCCTTCAATGCTTACCAATACGTTATAACTAGCACCTTGTTGTGATTGTTCTAGTGCTAGCTTATGTACTTGGTCGGCATTCAGCTACGTTCACAATCTTTCTCCAACTTTCCTAGGACTTCTAATTCTATCTAGGGAATTGTCCTTGGGAAGATTCCATCGGCTCTGATGAATCATTGGACTAAACCTATTCCTACCACCCTTTTGTCACCACATTCGTCGTGAATTAAGCGTGTTTTGGGAAAGTATAGCCACCATGAAAAATCCTTGAAAATCAACTTAAGGTACTTGTGATATTGAAATCAAAAGTTTTGTACCTTAGGTGTTTTATTCATAAAAAACGCTCCCCCTTAACGCGTGCTTTACACATATTAAGTTGGATTATCGTTAAGTCTTTTTCATCTTTTAGCCAAGTATCATTTAAGTCTCCTTAATCCCATTTTCTCCCCTTATCCAAAATGCTAACCATTAATATTTGGGATATTGAATGGATTAACCGGTCTTTGGGTAAAAATGAAATCGATGTTTGGCCATAGAACATGTTAATGCTCCCCCTTAAATTAATAAGGGATAGTTGTAGTGCTTTAGTATGATATATTTTGAAAGATTTAGAATCTCGTGAGAAATTCTTGAAAAATTATCATACCTTAACACTACATCAAGCCATAAAAGCACAATATTCACAAATTTACATATTCACAATTAAAAACCAATATAGAGTAGACCTGAAGTGTATGATCCATTAGATGGATCGTTGCAGTAACTTGTGGTGCACTCCATATGGTCTACCACCAACGAACCTTTCTAAGCTCCTCATTAATCTAAGTTCCCGGAGCTTTTGATCAATCTTCTTGATCACATATTTCGCCATTTGCCGATAACTCGGATGCCAGTCCTCAGTCATCTCTGGTAAAGACCCACCAGAATTAAGATGCTCCAATTTTCCTCTGACGTAAATGAGAGTCCCATCACTGTACTTATAAAGCTCACCTACCCTCATAAACTTCATTATCCCACGACTATTCAAGTAGAAAATCCCGTAACTCGGAACAGTAATGCCAGTATAGGGACATCTTGTGACATGTTGAGGTAGAACTTGGTTCATTGGACGGGTCAGGTTAAGCTTCCTTTGGTAGCTTTCAACTCCCAATTGAAGATCTTCAACTCGTTTCTTGATAACAACGCTTCGTGTGAACATACGAAGTGCTGTATTCAAGGCAATGATTTCTTCACGAGTAAGATGGGTGAGTTGATCACGGGTCATCATAAGCAACATATCTTCGATATCTTCAAGGCGAATGATAGAAAAATCTCCCTGGTGTATTGTGTATTCTCTTTCATCCTCCCTTTTTAGACGAATCTCCGTCACATGATGATAGCCATTCTTGGCTTCAGTTTTCAGCCCTAAAATACTGGAGATGCGAATATCGGATCTAACGTTACTTCGGACTCGTTCGTCCCAATGTGATGCACCTATAACAGCATACATATCATAATTACGAGTTACCTTTGGGACCCAGAGTCGGTTTACCTTTTCCTCGATCCAGGGTATTGTCCCCCAATTAGCAGCTTTCAGCAAGGCCAGGGAGGTTGCGTACTTAGATGATCCCTTGAGAAGATAATCAAGATCATAGGTGACAAAGAAGTCGAGAGAAATTTGATTATCTTGAGAAGGATCAAGTGGAGGTGGAGCTCTTTCTGACTCATGAAGACCTGGCCTTTGAACGGTATTAAGAGCTTTCAGGACCTTATCAGCATAATACTCGTATTCCATGCGGCTTAACCTGGTTTTGGCGTGAATTCTCTTATCCTTTAGCGCTCTCTTCACCAAAGACGGAGTGACCGAAGATTTATAATCATGAGCCAAAAATGCACACAAGTCTATCGGATTACGGATACGGAGATATAGAACATCTCTGTCAGCGTCTGTGATTGGATCATATTTAGCAGCTGCCGTGATCCAAGCTTGTGGCGGTGCAGTTTCATCAATCTCCAATGTGTCCGCCCAGTCCCGTGTGCTTGACTCGAGAACAGTAGATTGTGGTTCTTGTTGCAGAGGAGTAGAGACATGAACATCTGCTGGTTCTGATTCAGGCATCTCGGCGGTGTCATGAACAGGCGAGTGTTGTGCAAATTCAGGTTCAGTTACTGATTCTGCAATCATAGGAGCAACAAAAGAACTAACAGGATTAGTGGTAACAGGTATAGAAACAGCAACAGATGTACTGGGAATCGATGATGCCGTAGTAGAATTCACATCATGGCGCCACTTGGATCGTCTTGATTCCGTAGAGGTGGATTTTTCATTTTGCGCAGCATCTTTCTAAGACTTGGTACCAGACTTAGATGGTTTCTTTGTGCTGGCAACCTTGTCCCCCGTGTCAGGCTGATCATGTTTATCACCATCATCCTCATCGTCATCTTCGTTGCTTCCCTTAGCACTCTCCTCATTTCGATCACCACCATCACCACCATCATCATCATCATCATCCTCATCATCATCACCATCATCGTCACCATCATCATCATCATCATCATCTTCTTCTTCTTCTTCTTCTTTTTCACCGTCACCCTCTTCTTGTTCACTATCATCCTTTTCCTCCTCAGGCAGAATGTGGTAAGGTACCACACTTCCAAACATCTTAAACAACCGATCATCCTCCATGATAGCTTCATTGAGTGATTTGTAGAGTGTCCGTTGAACTTTAGACTTGTCAAAAGATCCAAATTCCCTCATGCGAGCTTTGAGGATCTTCTTTAATTCAAAATCCGTTAAGTCATATGCAATTTTGTAGGCGGATTCGGAAGGGTTGGACGACTTAATCATCAAATTATCAGCCGCGAGTTTCTTCATCTCATCACGCAGTTTTGGCATAAGGGACTCAACGAATTCTTTCACTCTCTCTTCGATAGAAGCTTCAAGTGTGTCTTTCTGCTCTTTGTATTTATCCTTCATAGCTTGAAGTCTCGTGATTCGTGCTGCATACTTATCAGCTTCAGCCTGTTTGACCTGAGCAAGTTCTTCTGCATGAGCTTTACGTGTCAACTCCATCTCTACAGCGAACTTAGCTATCATCTCTTCTTGGGCTTTCTTGGATGCCTCTTCACTTTGAACTCGTCTAAGTAGCTCTTGGCGAAGATTATCCATCTCTTTTCTTTGATTATCCGTGTGTTTATCCAACAGTTCTGCCATTACAAATGCAGCCATTGAAGATGATGCAGAGCTACTCTGGGTTGGTTGAAGAGGCTCGGTTGTGACTACAATACTGAGGATGGAAGTTATTGGAGGTGGAAGGAATGGTGTTGGCACCGGTCGGGTTGGTAAGGGCTGGATTGGTGGAGGTTGAGTTACTAAAGGCTGGGTAGGTACCATGATTGTAGGAGCACCGGACTCCTTTTCAACACTTGCTGAAACAGCAATGGATGTCTCCTTCGAAGTAGAATACCGTTCAGGTGATCCAAACTCATCAATATCATCTGGCTCCTCGTACTCTTCTTCAATATCCATCTGTGCACCCGAACCACTACCGCCTGTGTCTCTCCTACTATTTTCAATAGCCATCTTCATTAATTTTTTCTCAGTCTTGTCAAGAGTAGGATCGACATCAACATCTTCTTCGTCGTGGAGAACTAACTCATCAGCCGTGCTCTTTCCCTTCTTAGCCTCAGTCTTCTTCTTCTTGGTTTCGGGTTCAGATAAAGCAACTGTTTTCTTGCGTTTACCTTTACTCTTGACCGTAGTAGACGAGTCTTCTCCTGTATGAAGGATTGCTTTTTGCTTCTTGATTTCTATTAGCAGTAGCTTATAATCAGCAGAAGCTTTAATTTTATCCGTCAGAAGATAATCGGGAATAGGACCAGGAATAACAACACTAGATGGTCCTTCATGCCTTAGGTCCACAGTGTGATCAGCCTCTCCAGTGTGATGACGACTTGCTGCACGCTTATCAATATTGACATCATTCTTCATAAAATAATTAATTATAAGCTTGATAAACCGAGGGTAAGGAAAGAAATTAGTCTTCAGCTTCTTGTTTTGGAAGAGTTGAAAGTTAAATTCTTCCCACAACAATAATGCATAATCTGCATTTGAGCCTTTGTACATTCCATAGAAGATGTTCATAATTGGACCACGCACAGCATCATGCCCAGATATTTTAGGTGTAAGACATCTACTGAGAATACCCAAGATTGCTCTCCAAGGTTGACCTACTTTAGCGGTGGTAAAATCAGACACAACTCGTATGTCAGGACATCCAAGAGCATCGAACATCTCCAAGAGTTCGTCTTTGGTAGGATCCCTTGAAAATTACATACCTTTGGGTGTATCCCGAATTCCAAATATCTTGCGGAATTCTGAAACGGTGAGTGTCTGTTGCTTGTTGTCGAGAGAGAAGGTGATCTTGTTTGAAGTACTTTCCTTGGTAGCCCAGAATTCATACATGTAATCATATGGCACCGAAGCAGTACTCCTTAACGCATTCTTGAAGTGAGAGTGATCAAGGATTGCTATGGCGACTTTGAATCCATGGTGAGTAGATTTTGAAACTTGCTTCAGCCGGTAATTGTTTGGTATGAACTTTAGAGCTCTTGCTTCGGCAATTGCGGCTGCTCTAGCATCTTGGAGTTCTTGTACTTTTGGATTAGTCATCGTGTCTGCTTAAGATAAGACATAAAAGGTTGATGCACAAAAAAAAAAAAATATATATATATATATATATCATTATGACTTATAAGCATAACACATTTCAACAAGTAATTATAACAAGCAAACAACTATCAATCCAACAACCCTTCATTCGGAACTCTTCATCCGGAACTCTTCATTCGGAACTCTTCATCCGGAACTCCTTCATTTGGAACTCTTCATTCGGAAGTTCGTTCGGAACTCTTCATTCGGAAGTTCGTTCGGAACTCTTCATTCGGAAGTTCGTTCGGAACTCTTCATTCGAAAGTTCGTTCGGAACTCTTCATTCGGAAGTTCGTTCAGAACTCTTCATTCGGAAGTTCGTTCGGAACTCCTTCATTCGGAAGTTCGTCTGGAACTCCTTCATTCAGAAGTTTGTCCGGAACTCCTTCATTCGGAAGTTCGTCCGAAACTCCTTCATTCGGAAGTTCGTCCGGAACTCCTTCATTCGGAAGTTCGTCCGGAACTCCTTCATTCGGAAGTTCGTCCGGAACTCCTTCATTCGGAAGTTCGTCCGGAACTCCTTCATTAGGAAGTTCATCCGGAACTCCTTCATTCGGAAGTTCGTTCGGAAATCCTTCATTCGGAAGTTCGTCCGGAACTCCTTCATTCGTAAGTTCGTTCGGAACTCCTTCGTTCGGAACTTCATTCGGAAGTTTGTTCAGAACTTCGTTCGGAAGTTCACTAGCCTTGTTCATCCGGAAGTCCTAAACGCACCCTATTAATGATTATTCTAAGCGCGATTGTGAGTTTTAAGGCATTCTAAGGCAACCATACACGTTCTAATGTAAATCCGATCCAAACCCAGCTAAAACCCCTAATTAATTAACCCTAAATTAAGCACAAACTCTAATTGGATTTAACCTAATTAAAATGAGTTAATTAAGTTGATGAGTAACGAATTTAGACAAAATAACACGCGGGTATGTACCTTAGAGATGAGAGAGACGGATTGAAATGGATTGAATGATTAAAACACGATTTTGTGAAAGCTTGTATGTGTGTAACAATGGCGGATATGAAAACAGTGAAGAAGAAAGAACAGTAAGCACGAGGGGATTTGGTTTGACTTATGTCAATTTGACAACTTTCTCACTTAGTCATTTTAAGTCCCTATACTTTTCTATTCTTTTCCTTTTTAGTTAATAACTCCTTTTAGGCTAACATCCGTTAAGGTACTTAACAATCGTTAGTCTAACTCATTGTAATAATTATTCTAACCCTCACACAACTTAAGCATCGCATCCTATTAGCAAATCTCCGAGATCTAAAGCAAGTCCTATCTCATTGAGCGAGCACAAGTCGTATTCTAAAGCAAGACCACTCATAAACCATTTAGCCAATTAATTTTCCACAAACACTTTTGAAAATCGTTTTAATGACGAAGATGATTTAATATTTTCTCCCCCTTAAACGATGACACGTTTTCTATTTAAAGAGCTGTAGTCATTGTTTAAAGAGTCAAATATCAATGAAAAACATTTTCAATTAACTTCTTGAAAAGATTGATTCGTGGTGGCAATAAGATTTCTCTTATTTTGACAAATTAATGCACTGAGACGTACACTAACTCGTGTTAGACCAAGTTGTAAAGTAAACTTGATCCCTTTGCATGATTTGGCTTGTAAATCATGCCCGAGAAAATTAATTCCCGTTGTGAGCCAACGTTTTCCAAGGAAATACGTGACTTTAATGCGAAAAACGGGTTGCAGTCTGAAATAACTACAAGCCATAATGGGCATGTTTTAAAAAATGTACAACTTTTATACGGACTCTATTTATGGCGCCATGTCAATATTGATCGACATTTCTAAAGCCGTAAATATTACCGTACTAAAAGACATGCCCGATTTAAAAAAAATGAAAAATATTTTTGGATTTTCTTGATTTTATAATTTTTATGGTTTTTCTAGGTTTTATATTTTTTATGGTTTTTCTTGGTTTTATATTTTTGTATTTGTCTTTTTGTGGTTTAGATATATACGATAATATACATGATCACGAACAAAGGATACACATGAATAGTTTACCACCACTATTCAGCTGATTCTTTTGCCAATTCTTTGAGAGTCGCTGGAGAGAATGATTTCATGCCAAGCTTGTCGATCAAAAACTCGATTCGTCCTCGATCTAAGGCTTTTGTGAACATATCTGCCAGCTGATACTCAGTGGTGACAAAATACAGCTCGATCACTCCGTTCTCCACCTGCTTTTTAATGAAATGGTAGCGAATGTCTATGTGCTTTGCCCGGGAGTGTTGAATGTAGTTGCAGCAAAGGGCAATGGCGCTCTTGTTGTCACAATACATCGGGATTTTGTTGAATCCTAAACCGTAGTCAGTTAGTTGTGATCTCATCCAAAGGACTTGAGCACAACAACCGGACATGGCGATGTATTCAGCCTCCGTGCTAGAAATTGTAGCGCTTTTCTGCCTTTTTGAAGACCAACTAATCAATCTGTCTCCAAGGAGTTGCACAGACCCAGAAGTGCTACGCCTCGTGTCTTGACACCAAGCATGATCGGCATCTGCGTATGATATTAAAGCAATAGAGGAATCTTTTGGATACCATAGACCACGATGAAGTGTTCCTTGTAGATACCGAAAGATCCTTTTAACAACATGTAGGTGCTTTTCGGTAGGCCGAGCCTGATACCGGGCACACATGCATACGGCAAATTACAAATCAGGCCTGCTAGTAGTCAGATAGAGAAGGGTGCCGATCATCCCACGGTAAAGTTTTGGATCGACAATAGTCCCATTCCTATCTTCATCTAACTTGGATTTCTCCACCATTGGAGTGTCCACGGGGTCACAATTTTCAAAGTTATATTTCTTTAAAGATTCTAGAGCATATTTGGATTGATTAATAAAGATGCCTATGGGATTCTGAGAAATTTGTAATCCTAAGAAAAATGAATTTTTCCCATCATTGACATCTGAAAGCGTGTGGACATTTTCTTCTCAAAGCGTTTTGACAATTCTATGTTAGAGGCAGCAAATATTATATCATCAACATAAATTTGTACCAGTATCATGTCGTTGTCCTCCTTGAGAGTGAATAGAGTGGGGTCCACCTTGCCTTTGGAGAAGCCTTCCGAGATGAGATATGTTGAAAGGAGATCATACCACGCGCGTGGAGCTTGTTTCAACCCATAGAGAGCCTTCTTAAGCTTGTACACATGATTAGGAAACTCCGTGCTAACGAACCCATCCGGCTGACTAACATAGACTTCTTCCCTTAGTTCACCATTCAAAAATACCGTCTTCACATCCATTTGATAGACGATCATGTTCATTTGAGCAGCATACGCAAGGAATAGTCTAATAGCCTCCAATCTTGCAACAGGAGCAAAAGATTCTTCAAAGTCGATACCCAAGGCTTGTTTGTATCCTCTAGAAACCAATCTTGCCTTATTCTTCAAGACTCCACCCATCTCATCGAGTTTAACCTTATAAACCCACAACAAAGTAAGGATGTTGACCTTGTCAGGGAGAGGAACTAATTCCCATACTTCAAGTCTTTGGAATTCATTTAGTTCCTCTTGCATGGCTTCAATCCAAGATGATTGAGTCATAGCCTGTTGCTAGTTTTTAGGTTCAACTTCGGAGAGAAATGCATCAAAATAGCAATAGAGTGCACTCTCTTGTAATTGATGGCGTGTGGAGACTGGTCGATCGAGACTTCCAATGACATTCCTAATTGGGTGATCTTTTGTCCATTTGGTGCTATGATTTTAAATCCGTGGTGGTCTGGAGTGAACAATTGAAGGAGCTTCTTCTGAGGTAGACGCGACTGAAGGGTTTTCAGGTATCGGTACACCAAAGAAAGGAAGCTCTTGTAGGTGAGCATATTCCAAATCGTGATCAATAGAATCCTCTTCAACATCATTAGGCACAAGTAAGGGTGACGATTCAGGTGTAGTTTGAGAATCACTTGGTAGAGGTGCATCCGGTTCAATGTTAATTGAAGATGCATTAGATAAAGCTTCATTAGCTTGAGCAACAACTTCAGGGATTGGAGCTATCACTACAGGTGCTGGAACTTCATCATTTGGGGGATCAAAGAATTCATCAAACAACGGTTGAAACAGTTTATCCCACTCGGGCCTTGTAGGTGGTAAAAATGATGTAGAAGTAGGATTATTGGGAACTAATCCGGAACTAATAGCCCCGGTTCCCATCTCGTGAAGCGCGGGTTCAGAGCTGCGTTGCTCAGAAGCCATCGCTGTCAGCTCATTAAAATCTGCGTCCATAGTTTCTACAATCTTACCAAGACGACGGTTGTAAATTCGGTATGCTTTCTTGGAGGGTGAGTAACCAATGAAAATACCTATATCGGCTTTTGGTTGAAGCTTGCCCAAGTTCTCACTATTAATGTTTGGATAACAAAGAGCCCCAAACACATGAAAAAATGAAACATCGGGTTTACGATCATGTAGAAGCTCGTACGGTGTTTTTCCATGGCGTTTCCGAATGATAGAGCGGTTTTGGGTGAAACATGCAGTAGATATAGCTTCTGCCCACAAGAACAATGGAGCGTTCGCATAAATCAGCATAGTCCTAGCAGCTTCCATAAGCGTACGATTCCGTCTTTCAACGACACCGTTTTGTTGTGGAGTACGTGCAGCGGATGTTTCATGTGAGATACCAACTTCTTCATAGTAATCACGAAGAGTCTGGTTGACGAACTCTGTTCCATTATCTGTACGAATACGGCGGACAATAGTATTTAAACGTACCTGAATGAATTTCAGAAAAGTGATGATAGCTTTTGGTGCTTCATCCTTTGTACGTAGAAATCTAACACATGTAAACCTGGAGAAATCATCCACAATAACAAATATGAATTTCTTACCGCTCACACTTTCGGTTCGCATTGGCCCACAAAGATCCATATGCAAAAGATGAAGTTTTTCTTGATTGGTGTCTTCAGCTTTGGGCTTGTATGATTTCTTGGTACTTTTCCCCCTTGAACACGCGGAACATAAATGGTCCTTGTGAAATTTGAGCTTTCGAAGACCACGAACTAATTCGTTTTTAGCCAGATGATTAATAGCATCAAAGTTGAGATGAGATAATCTGCGATGCCATAACCATGACTTGGTCTTAGATGCTTTAGAGAGAAGACATACTGGAGAGGCGGCCATCATGTCTTGTAGGGACAACGTATAAAGATTTGCACCACGAGATCCCTTCAACAAGTCTTTTCCTTCCAAGTTGCAGATGAAACAAGTATGTTGTCGAAAAGCAACCTCTAGGTTGGAATCACAAAACTGTCCTACTGAAAATAAATTATGACCAAGACCTTCTACATAGTATACCCTTGAAATCGTAACGTTTCCAATCTGATATTCACCATACCCCATTATCTTTGCAATATGATCATTACCGAATTTAACTGTTCCAAGAAACTTGCTGACAAAATTTCAGAGCATCGAGCGATCTCCGGTCATATGCTTTGAACAACCGGAGTCCAAATACCAGAGGATGATTTGGACCGCCTAAAAATATCACCAGACGAGGACAATGTAGAGGTTTTGGAATCTAAATGTTCCTTGTTATTAGCAGGTACAGATTTAATAATCTTAGATTTGCTAACTTTAGGTTTCTTAGATTTCCTAGCCTTCTTCCTATTTGGTGGTGTAGATTCTAGTTGGCTTAAATCCTGAGGTATTTCTTCACTGATAGGCACTATAGTGGGGGCTGACCTAATTAAAGGGCGCTGTTTCCATACTTTAGTGCTAGTGTGCCTAACTAAAGGACGCTGAGACCTAACCTCAATGGATGCATTCCTAGTTAAAGGGCACATTTTTCCATCTAATGTAAAGGTCCTACCAGTGGGACGCCATTGCCATCCAACTTGGGTACGAGTTCTCCCAGTTGGTTTCCATTCAAGGTCATTCCTAATAGCATTCATTTCATTCACATGATCAATAAGACACAAATCATGACGTTGGGAAAACATGCATTCATTACAATTCCAACATTTCAAATTAGAATTCACAAATGGTTTAGGCTTCTGCACAGGCGCAGAGCTTTTAGTCTTAACATGATTCTTTTTATTTAAATCTGAACTGATATTCCTAGTATGAGCTTCTACTTTCTTCTTGATGGTACTACTAGTGGAGGGCTTGATCTTATCTTTCTTGAGTGGCGATCCTTTAGCCTTAGTAGACTCTTTTAATCCTGTAGAAGGCAAAGTGGGAACATTAGCAACAGATTTTAAAGGTGCCTTACTTGATGGTGCCAATGACGGTTTTGCTCCTGGGGTTTTATTGAATGGAGTTACAGCAATGGGTCGATTAGTGAGTAGTGCAGAACCCGGTTTACCTATGTATTGCAAATATGCTAAGCAATATTGAACTCGCTTAATATATTCATGAGCTGAATAAAAGTAACTGCTTGAGGGATCTAACGCATATAAATCATCTAAAATATCCCTAACAAGATCTACATGCTTAATTGCATTCCTCATATAATCATCGTAGGTAACCGGGTTTTTCTTATGGAGCGGGTTCTTATAAAGCAGTACTGACTTGGTTGTTGGAGCACTAGAGGACGGTGCAGAGTTGGTAGCTAAGTTATTAACAGCTTCTTGTCGGGTGAGAAGAAGTGTCTCCTTTAACTGGGCCAAAACCATGTTTTTGTCAATGAGCTGGATATTTAAGTCAGAGATTTCCTCACATTTTTGGTTCAATTGTTCAACATAAGATTGTTGCTGTGCCGCATTAAAAGCGAAGCG
This sequence comes from Glebionis coronaria, assembly GCA_025667525.1. Lineage (NCBI taxonomy): Eukaryota > Viridiplantae > Streptophyta > Magnoliopsida > Asterales > Asteraceae > Glebionis > Glebionis coronaria. Next base: position 603,286,598 of record CM046876.1, on the reverse strand, counting down.
TTCTTCTAGTGAACCATAAAGTTTGGACATTCCCTGTCTTGCACGATCCATCTCCCCTAGAATAGACGAAAGTCTTATTTCTAAGTCCTGGTTTTTAGACTCTGCAGCCTCTAGTTCCAATTTTAGTGTTTCATTTGATGACACATCTCTCTTTAATCTCATAATCTCTTCCTCTAATGCCTTAACTATTGCAATCATCTTGTCACTCGTCTCAACACTGTTTTCACAACCATTTGTTATCAAAAGATCCTCATTTTGAGTTTGTTGTTTTAATTCTAAAGATATACAATGTTGTTCAAGTTGATTAAAGCGTTTTGAAAGTAAATTGTAAGAATCTTGAAGCTTTAAAAATTCAGTGTTAGATTCGTGACAAGAATGATTATCTACCTCATTTACAGTATCAGCAACATTTACAGAGAGATCACACACATCATCACATATATTCACAGCATCACATTTAATCATAGCGGATGTAAGCTCATTCGAATAATTAACATTTACAGTAGTAAGCACATCACACGAAATTACTTGGAACAAGAATCGGTCATATTCGGATAAAATCTTTTCCTTTTCAATTAATTGTAGTTCGTAAGCGGTGTCCATTTCATAAAACACTTTTTGAACTTCTGCATTTTCAAACTCAAGATTTTCCGAAAGAGATGCAAAACTTCCTTTTAGACTTTTGACAAACGGATTGATCTCATTCTTAAACACCTCGTTCATGTGTTCGAAAGCCCATTCTCCGGCGTTTAGGCCATTTGAAGTCGTACATTCCAAAATGACCTTGTCAAAACTAGCAAAGTATTGATTAATCTCTTGCAAGTTTAACCATACAGTGCTAACAGGTGGAAGATCCTTTGGAATTTCCTTAGGTCCTTCCATTTTGACAAGTGTAGGAAGTGTACTAGGGTTTTCTTCATTTAACATGTAGGTTGTAGTTGTGATGAGATCTTTATCCATATGGAAGCGAATTCTAAAATCTGTTTTTGCAAGCTCCTGATTTATTTTAAAATAATCACACTCGGGATATTTTTGCAAAGTTGTATGACCGATTCTCATCAACTAGATCCTTATTTGTGCGATCATCAAAAATAAAAATTGAGTCTAAGACCAATCCTAATTGGGTTGCATTATAAAGTCTTGGACTATGAATAAAAGCTTGTTTTGCATACCGTGGGTTAGGGGGAAGGCCTTTTTGACGCGATAAGTTAAATTCTCTAAACGAAGCATCAAATAAGTGCACTTGTTGAGAGGCAGCGTATTGTCTTAAAAGCTAATAATCTAAACTTCTAATCTTATTAGCCGCATTAATTTCCATTTCATTCTTTTTAGACTCGAGTAACTCAAAATCCGTTTGAAGTTTGTGAAAATTAGTGACCACTAACTCTTTTTCTTTAAGTTCGTTAGAAAGATCTGCTCTTAAGGTTTCAATTTCTTGCAAATGACTCATTTGTTTGTTTCGAAAATGATCATATTCGGGATTTGTTAGAACAGTGGACGAAGGAACTAATTCCAAAGTTTAAACCTTTTCGTTGCACAAAGCAAGCTCAGCAGACAAATTCTTATTCTTAGCTAGGGTTTCTAAGAGTGCAGTATTCATTTGGCTAAGTAATGTAGCAGGAACCATGACCAAATCTTGTTGAGCAGGAATATGCGTATGCGAAATGGCTCCCGGTTGTGATTCACTCAAAGTCTGGGGACTCACATTGATATTACTATCATTGATTGTCTCCTCATTTGAAAGAGTCACCACCGAATACTCATTCGGATCAGCACCCTCTTGCCCAACTTGATGTGGTTGAATACTAGTATCAGTGGTATTATCAGTGGTATTAGTAAGTACCTCAGATATTTTTTCTGGCCCAAAGCTAGAGATAGTTGCCATAAGAGCTGCCTGTGCAGATTGAAGTTCATCACAGTCTGAATCGTAAGCATCAAGATCATCTGCTTGGTATGCTGCATTCTGTGTGGTGACAACGTCTTGTTCAGCAATCCCTGGATCAGCAAGAAATGCAAGCTCCTCTTCATCAAGTTCCCGTCCTTGTGCCTGAGCGTTCACCAGATAAATCTTCTCTGCAAACCATTGACCATCCCTTCTCCTCTTAGGTTTTTTGCAATCCCTGGACATGTGACCTTCTTCCTTACAGTTGTAGCATGTAATCATTCTCAACTTGCCTGTGGAATTAGCCCGTGGAGGAGTGTTGACCATTGGAGCAGGATTGACCATGCGTGCATTGGTGGTTGATGTAGTAGGTCTCCCCTGATAAGGTTGAATAGGTTGAACCATTACCATGCCATTCTCAATAGTAACTTGTTGTCGAGAATTGGATGAATTCCTCAGCTGATTGTTAGTAGGAGCTGGTCCTCTAAATCCTCGTTTGCTTAATGTCCTTGTGAGATAAGCAGACATAGTGGCTAACACTTCAACTGGGTCAGTTCCTTGTTTGAATTCAGGAATAGGGACTTCATCATTAACACAATACATTGCTTGGTCTTGTTGAGTTGCATAAGCACTAGAAGGAATACTCATGTGATCAGAGTAGCTTGATGGATATGCTGCATTTTCTTGATAAGAAGAATATGATGACTGAGCATAAGGTGCAATGCTTGCTGGTGAATATGGGTGAGGTTGTGAGGTATATTGTGATGCTTGTGGTTCTCTCTAAGATGAAGGTGCATTAAACTGATATTGTTGCTGATGTGAGGTGGGTGGTTGCGGTAGAATCGAATATTGAGGGAAGCTTGGAGTCATGTACGGTGATGGATGATAGGCTTGGTGTCCCATGATATAAGGAGTGTTGTTGTATGTCAAGCTTGGTTGATTCGCCATCAAAGCTAAAGAATCAGGGTACATACCTCGAGGCGAACGGTGCATGATCACATGTTTCTCATGCTGCTGAAGAAAAGCATAGAGTTGATCCAAATTGCACTTATGCAAATCTCTGGTAAACTTAACATCGGTAATATACTCACCCCATTCAGCTTGAGGTAAAGTATTCAAAAACTTGGTGTTAACCTGGAATGGAGCAATCACGAGATTGTATACATTCAGATCATTCATGAGAGTAGTGAATCTGAAGTAGTAGTCGTGTAGTGTTTCCCCTGGGCTGTACGTGAATCTATCAAACAGATCATACAACTGACATTCCCTTTCCTGTTTAGTAAGAGACGTACCTTGTAGCAACACCTTTAGACGTTCCCATAAATCCTTTGCAACCGTATATTGACTTACCATTCGATAGATGTCATGTGGAATAGCTTGGAGAATGGTTTGAAGAGCCTTTTCGTCTGCATCGGCAACAAGTTGTTGAGCTGGTGTAAGTTCTTCAAACTCCCGTGGTCGAGTCACATTGTTAACCACGATGGTACCATAATCAAGTGGACCATTTAGAATTCACTTGACCATAAGCCTCCCATATGTCGGTTTTCCCTTAATATATGACATCATACGGCCTTGCCATGCTTCAAAGACTTCTTTAATGAGCATTGGAGGGCGATTATCCGTTCCCGTGATGACGGAAATATCCGTAAGTGATGTCATTTGAGGCATTAATGAATTCGGATTCATTTTGATCACTTCAAAGAGACAAAGATTATCGGTTGATCGAGCAGTGAAGTAAAGTTTGTGAGTTATGTTGAGTTTTTGTGTAAGAAACCAAGATTAAATCCTCTAAAAAAATCGTCGAAAAAACAAGTAAAATATCCCTTGGTTCGTAACAATTGTTGATTCGGAAGTGTTGATTCGGAAGATTTTGGCTCGGAACTCCTTGATCTGGAACTTTTGGTTCGGAAGATTTGATCCGGAACTTTCCTTGATCCGGAACTTTTGATTCAGAAGAACTACTTTCCTTGATCCGGAACTTTTGGTTCGGAAGATTTGATCCGGAACTTTCCTTGATCCGGAACTTTTGATTCGGAAGAACTGATTCGGAACTTTCCTTGATCCGGAACTTTTGGTTCGGAAGATTTGATTCGGAACTTTCCTTGATCCGGAACTTTTTGATCCGGAACTTTTGGTTCGGAACTTTTTGATCCGGAACTTTACTGGGAAAAAAAAATCAGGTTCGTGTAATAACAGTCGACTAGTATATGAAGAACAAACCCAGATTTTTACCAAATTACCCCAAAAGTTTTGTGATTTCTACTAAAATAAGTAAAACCCAATACTTATCTACTAATCCCAATCAACAAAATCACCAAAAACTCCAAGAATCAAGATAGATCTTCTTAAAGAACACTAATACAATCAAAAACTAAATAACAACACAAATCATTACCTTAAATCACCCCATAGCTCTTGATACCAATTGTAGAATATTGATAATCTTATGAATCAATGAAGTGGGTTGAAGATTTCTAGAGAGAGAAACTAGTGAGAGAAAGTGAGAGAGAACTATGTGTTTTTCATTCAAATGATAAAATGGAAAATCAACAACCAACCCCTTTCCATGGTGGAAAGGGGTATTTATATCCAAGCCACTAATGGGCTTGGGCCGACCCATGACAAGCCCATGGGTCGGTTTCTTACTTAACTTAATAAGCACACATTAACTACGAGCTATTACAACATTAATAATATTGTGGAGTGACCGATACTTTTAATATACGTTAAAACGTATTTCTAACACTCTATAACGAGAGCTCTGGTACCAAACTGTAACACTCTCAATTTTCGTATCGGTACAGCGGAAGGGTCTTTCAGAGTGTTACGGGATAGCACAATAACTCCAATCATAGACAACACATAAAAATGGTTGTACAAGGTTTAACATACATTCATTCGATAAAAAGTTTTAAAGTGTATGATTGTTGTAGAAATACGTCTTTTAGGAAAAAGAACGTAAATAGGGTAAGCGTGCACGACGATTTAGGAAAACCGTGTGTGAATGACCCTAAAAGTGAGTTCGTTCTCGAGGAGGTATGGTGTTGTGAATTAACTTGTATGTATTTGAGATTAATATTAAGAAGAATGGGGATGAGAGGATGAAAGACGGATACGTTAAAATTAAACTACGACGAAAACGTAAAGCCGTGAAAAACTACAAAAATTAAAAATTTATTAAAACCAAAAACAAAGTATCAAAAAGGCTAAAAACAAGTCTCAAATAATATAAACAAAGATAAAAATCCAACAAAGATATTTTAAAACCTTTTATTAATTAAATAATTAATTTTAAATGCTAATTAAAGCCCTAAAATTAAATTTAACTAATTCAAATGTCTAAAATATGATTTTATTGAATAATCACTTAACTTATATTATTAGAAGACTAAAAAGTAATTTTCTAAAAATTAAAAGCTATTAAAACTATTTTTAAAACTCTAAAAATGATTAAAAATGATTAAAACCTAATTAAACTTAAAATAATTATAAAAATAAATCTAAAAGCTTAAAAATTATTCTAAAAATGGAAATGATCCTAATTAATGCTAAAGATCCTAAGAAAAATGAAAAAGAAAGAAAAATAAAATTTTGAAATTTAAATATTAAAATAATAATAAAATAATGCTAAAAATAAAAAGTTACTAAAATTTGAAATAAAAAATTTCTAAAAATCCTAAATAATATAATTAAGAGAAAAACACAAATCTAAGCTTCTAAACCTTTTTTAATAATTTTATAAAAATCCTTAAAGTTTATAAAAAACCTTAAAATATTATAAAATTAAAAATAAATGTTTTTGAAACCAAAATAAGATGTAAACCTAAAATATATTAAATAAAACCTAAAAACTATTTTTCCTAAAAAATAAAACTGTTTTTGGTATTTTTTAATGATTTTTCAAAAACCGGCTATTAATTTAATCCTAAAAAATAATAAGATAAGAGGAAAATTATGAAACTAATTTTGAAAAATCAACTATCCTATAAACTTCCTAGGAAAAATAAAAAGAATGAAATAAGCTAACGAAATAAGCTAGAAAATTAAGAAAAAGCTACGGCTTATTATATAAAAGACAAAAGAAAAATAGGTTAAGTAAATTAACCTTGCACCCTTGGTCAGTAAAAGACCCAAGGGCGCAACGGTTAAGTGTTTGGTGTGTGGGAGTGGAGACGGGGGTTCGAATCTTAGCAACTCTTTTTACTCTTTTTTTTTTTTTTTTTTTTTTACTTTTTCAATCCAACTGTTAACACTTGTAAACCTTAACAACACTCTCAAATTACTTTTCAATCAAGGCTTTACCCAAATCAAAAGTTAAAAACGTGACAGGTTGATATTTTAACACTAGCAGATTTTGCTTTTGTGTTCTTTGCTTTTTCTCAAGTTACACAAGCCAAGAGGAACCTGGCTTATGGCTTATTTGTGGTTGATTGTTGGTGACAGGGGCACCCTTGTGCTCATAGAAGCACAAGGAGTCAAGATTACCAAGAAATAAGCACACTAGATCAAAACAGATGCACACACAGGCTAAATAAGTCTCTGAGGTCTTTTATGCAGGTCAGTGGTCTTAAATGGCCTATAACTTGCACTCTAATGATTTTCACAACTTCAAACTTGGCACACACTATCACAATATGATACTCAAGCAAATACAATCCTTAAATCATCCTGTTGCTTCACAAAATTCAAAAATCAAGTGCCAAAATGTATGAAAAACAAGCAGATTTTAACTATGCAGATTTTATGCTAACCTTTTTGCTTTTTTGACACACCAATCTACTCAAAACTTCTTCTATTCTTACTAACAACTAACTAGCATCCTATCTTAACTATTTTTAAACCTTCTAACACTTTTAATAATCACTAATCAATGACTTTGCCCTGCTAATCCCTATTGCCAAACACACGTTTAAAATTTATAAAGCTACTTTTAACTAATCAAAACCTATGAAACCTTATCAAAACTGTTTACCAATGGTCTAATCATGCATCAACTCACAATAGAACACAAAATCAACAGCTTATACACTCTTAAGCATCAAATCAAGCAAAAGCATACACTTGCACTTTTCTGAGATTTTTCAAATGAAAAATGGAAGTACCTTAGGACCCTTACATCCAAGGGTCCTAGTGGATGCTACACCACCTCCCTACCAGCCCGGGCTGGTGCAGACAACAAATCAACAGGCCTTGAACACCTGCTAAGAAGAAATCAAAGAGCAACAAACAAAATACACACAATATTTTATAACCTGTTTTAACTTTATTACCTTTTTTTTTAAAACCTTTCCAAAATCTTTTAACAAAACTCTCAAACACGTTTTCTAGGATACCCTAACACCAATAACTATGATTGCTTAACACAGATCCTTGAATCAAATTCCAACCAAAATTCTTCCAAATTTCAGAAAACTTAAACACTTTTTGAAACACAAATTTCTTAACCAAACTGCAAACTTGGAACTCAGAATTCTTCAATAACTATACCAACTTTAAACACTAACAAAAAGGAATTAAATTTGCTTAATAACAAAAAACCAACTTTTATTATATTTAAAAGGAATTACAAAGTTTTTTTGAAGAAAACTGGAACAAGGGCTTCACACATTCTGTGAGCTCCTTATATAGAGACCTAATGAACATTCTAGGCTCTTAAACATAAAACCCTAATCACTAAGAAAATCCCAAATATGCCCTTGAACGGTTTTGAGTGGTGAGCTGTCCTTTTTGATCTCTACCCTTCATTTATGCGTTGTGGCTAAGCAAATGATCAAAACCATTGATTGGGGACACGTCATGTGCCTTGGAGGACAAGTTGTAATGTGATTGGAGGAGAGGGAATTGGGGGTGGGGACCACACGTGGTAGGATGAAGGTTTTTAGGAGTGGGTTTGGTTTTGGCATGTGTGAATAGAGTGTGTGTGGGTTTAATTGAAAATTCACCCAGGTTTAATGAAGGTAAGTTCTGGGGAGTAAAAAGTGAACAGTAAACCCCATTTGATCCGATTTTGGGGGAAGGGAATGTGTTAGGCGCGTTTTAGTTTCAAATGTTTCAAAGCTGACACTTTTGCCCTTCTCTTTTGTTATTTTTGGCATTCAATGTTTTTAAGCCCTAAATCCGTTTCTCCTTTGTTAATAAGTTCCACCAATTGACATTTTTGGCACAAGACTTTGTAAAAGGCTTATCAAGGGTTGTTTATGACATTTTGTGATATTTCAAGGACTGAACTTGGACAATCTTGATCTTCAAAGGTCTTCAATGTCTCTTAAACTTCATGAGGGACTATAATTGGCATTTTGAAATTGTTGAGGGACCATTCTTGCTATTTCTTCAAAGTTGAAGGACCTTTTTGAAATTTTGACAAACTTAAGGGACCAAACTTGTAATTATTAATATACAAGGGTTTTAAGTGTCATTTCTTCATAGAATGAGGATCAATCTTGTTTTGTCTTCAAGTCTTCAAGGGTATTTGATGAAAATTCCATGATTAGGGCCCGGTTCTTTGTACGGCTTCGTTTCTCGTGTTCGTTTTTCCTTGTATCTTGTGATCTTTTGTCTTTTTCACGATATCCATACCTAAAATACACAAGTAAACAAACACAAGCATATATATGGTATTTTATGACATTTTTATGCATTTAAAGCCCGAAAAGAACGATGAGATCATGTATAAATGCCATCTCATCACTCCCCCATACTAAGCCATTGCCGTGCCCTCGCGCAATGCTAGAATAAAGTATCTAAGCATCACCAAAGTTCAATTTTATTAACCTTTATTGAAGAGTAAAAGACTTGCAACATACTACGAGATTGTGTAAAGACATAATGTATGATTTTCATCACCAAAATGTGACTTTTAGGGTCTAAGAATAGAAACAAGTTAATGTCCCTTAGAGTAAATCTTGTCATTCTTGATTGTCATACATTCCATGCTAAGTGCAAAAACAAGATCATTGTTGGTACAAGTCACAATGCTAACACTACTCATACGTTCAAATTGTGTAATACTTTTTCTCCCCGCAATCCTAATTATTATAAAAGGAAATGGGTTACTAGCATTTTTTATCTATTTGTCATGGATCACAAGTGATTCATATTGACTTATTTGAGTAGTTATTAGTCCGAAAGTAAAGTAGCACGATTTGATCAATAGTTAGCCGAAGGACAAAATCTTTTAAAACGGCTTCTCGTGTATCTCCTTAAGTTCATATCTTGGCATAACTCGTTTCACGATTTGAGACCTTTCTCGGACCGATATTTGGCATGTACTTCATACTTCAAATCTTGGGAAGACGTTCTTGAAATTATGGTCTTCTCTTCATATATTTGGAATTTCTTCACTTGACGTTTTTGAGAGATTCTTCATATAGGACCACGATTTCATCATTTTTCTTCAATCTTTACTTTGGATTTTGATATACAACGATCCGCCTCCTTTTCGGACTTGGATATATTTATCCTCATACCTTGTTAGGGTCTTTTTGGATAGACTTTCTCCATTCTTTAGGGGAGTAATTGCTTCTCGTCGTGTGTCTCGATCCTTCATATTGATTTTGGAATAATGATACTTCACATCATCTTTGGATCTTTAGCAAAAATAGAGCTCCTCATGCCTTGTTAGGGCCTTTTTGGATGATCGCCAATCTTCGCGTCCCGCTTCAATAAGTTATGCCTTGGCTATGAACTCTATTCAACCCCGAGCAACTTTTAAACGATCTTGCGCTAGAGGCTAAGTAACTTTTCAAATCGTACGACCTTACTTATTGCAATTATGATTTATTCCTAATGCATTGATCTTATGGGAAGAAAAAGCCACAATTAAAAACATATGAGTTTTTGAAAGAACACTTTCATGTTCTACGTTTAGCATGATCACTTGTCTAACTCTATCATTTCTCGTTCTTCACTATTTAAAGACCTCTAATTAAAGAGACTCGTGAAAACTTAGCCGTGCAAGTCAAAATTAAGCCAAATTTGGATTAGCTTTCATTAAGACCATATCAAATCAAAGTTTTGGGTTTTCAAGCCACCTATAGGATCTTGCACTTTCTTGGACTTTTTCAAGTTTAGAGAATGCGTTTTAAAGTTCCCTTGATAAGTGACTTTCTAGAATCAATTATAGGAACTTGCGAAAAGTTCTTGTTCTTAACCCGAATGAATTAAGACTTTCGCGTTTTAAAGCTCCCTATATAAAAGTCTAGCAAAACTTGAATTGAGCGGGTTAAGGAATGTAAATGGCTCCAAATGCCCATCAAGTCAAAAATTAACTCTTATTCTACCCATCGGAAAATATACATTCGTGTCTTAAAAACACTTATGAAAACTAAGAAAAAAATTTAAAATTTGGCCATTTTTAGCCTTATTAGCAAAGCAAAACATTGAAAATTGGAAAACGTGAGGGCGTAGCAAAGCAAGTACCTATTCACCCCCCCATACTAAAAGTAAACATTGTCCTCAATGTTTCGAGTCTAAAGGTGGAGCACCCCCATACTAGAGACGAAGAATCGAATGCTTAGGATCTAGCATGGAAAGGGTGATCAACAATATATCTAAAGCCGTTTATTAATTATGCTAAAAGATAATTGTTAGAACAATAAAGGATATGTCATGGATTCGTGAAAAACTTCTTCAAACGAACGATGGAGGCTCACGTAAACGAACACGAGAGTCTTCAATCGTAGACGATGATGATCTAGATAACACAATCACAAACAACCACGAGACAACGAGTTGGAAGGGTACAAGTCCCCTTATTAGTGAAAATAAAGCATAAAGATAAGCATGGGATCTCCCCCACGAGGCACCTCGTTTTTGATTACCGAGTCATGAGCTCGACTCGATCCCCTCAATGTGAACATTTAGGGATATCAATGGTGTGGTTAAAAGGGACTTACATGATAAACAAGGCCCAAAAAGCAACCGGTAAAAAGGACTAAGTCCTTAAGTGATGCAAAATACCGGGGTCGAAGATGGCGTTCTCGTTTCCATTGGAAAAACAAATTAACACCACTCCAACATGTGCCATAAACTCAAAGAGTTTGAAGAAAATAGATGAGAAGTAGAAGGGTGAGACAATTGGTAAGACAAACATTTGAGCTACTCGAGGTAGACTCGCACCAAGCAAATAGATATAGTTTCCATTTATTGCATCGGTGGAAGACCGAGATTTCCCTTTACATGAAATTCCGGGATCGAAAATCTCGTCCTCGGTGGACAAGGATGAGGGAACATAAGGGGCTTCCCCCATACTAGAACCACACAAAACATCGTCAAAAGGAGTAGACGAGTTTGTAGTACTCAAATCACGTGGTGATGACGGAGTTAGATTTGTAGAAAAATCACATTTAAGATCTTTTTCTTTTTTATCTTTTAAACTCTCCTTATGAAAACCCTTTTTGATTATGTCGAAAACATTCGGTGTTTCTAAGATGATGTTAGTCACACTAAAAATTCTCACATTTTGAAACCGTTTTGGTTTTGGTGGTGGCAAGTTCTCAAAACGTTTATCGACGAAGAAAACCTCCCCATCGGGGTCCATAAATTCATCATCCGAAAGATCTTCTGTAGAAACCGGCAACTTATCAACACTTTTCAAGAATGAAGGTGAATGATTTTTCGATTCAAGTATTGATGGTTTCTTCTTTGTAGGCTTAGCACTCATAACCTCCACCGGCGGAGGAAATGGTAAATTGTTTTTGGAGTCATTCCCTAAAACTCTTGGTGAAAATTCTTTGCAAACGACATTGGTCGAGTCACCATGGTTTAAAGTTGCAATAGAATAGACATGAGAAAGATTGGAGTTTTGTGTTGCATTGATGACAAGTTCTTCTTCATTGAAACGAAGGGTGATTTTTCGAGCATGAACATCGATGAGTGCTCGTGATGTATCCAAAAATGAACGACCCAAAATGAGAGGAACTTTTCGATCGATGGGAATGTCTACAACGATAAAGTCAACGGGATAGTAAAACTTTCCGACTTTAACGAAAACGTCCTCGGCTACTCCACATGCCATGATCGTAGAATGATCGGCCATCTCGATGGACATGTTCGAAGGAGTAAGAGCCGGAAGCGAAAGCGATTTGAAAATCTCGAGAGGCATTAAATTAATACTAGCGCCAAGATCGGCCAAGGCGTAGCATTCCTCCATATCTTGAATAGCACACGGAATCAAAAATTTACCGGGATCACCGACTTTTTGTGGTATGCGGCTTAGAAAAACCGATGAACAACTAGACGATTGTTGTAACTTCTCTTTGTTGTTTAGCATACTTTTGAAGTTTGCGGCGAATCGAGGCATCATGATTAAAGCATCGGCAAAACTTATGTTAAAATGTAAATCACGAAACATTTTCATAAATAGCTCAAATTGATAATTGTTCCGTTCTTGTGCTTTCTCTTTGTTACGTCTCGAAGGGTAGGGTAAAGGTGATGTGGGTTGGTCATTAGGCAACGGCCTTGGAAACTCAGGTTCCACAATTGGTATTGGTGTAACCGTAGGTGTGGTTTGAGCGGTACTTCGTGGGATTGTAATGTGCTCCTTTTCGACCATCACCTCGGGTTCTTTCTCGATTTCCTTCTCCTTAGAAGTACTTGTACGAGAGATTGGTTCCTTGAAAGTTTTACCACTTCGTGTAGCAACAACCTTCAATTCTCCCCTCGGGTTGTTAATGGTATCACTAGGAAGACCACCCGAAGAAGAGGGTTTACACATGATAGCTTCGAAAATCTTAGCCATTCGGTCCTCAAATTTTGATTGCCTAGCATCCGCTTTCAATAACTCTTGCTTAATCTCATGTTGTCCTAATTCCATCTTTTGTTGGTTTTGTTGAAGACGTTGGACATTTCCTTCCATTTTGTTTGCATGAGTTTTAAGTTCATTAGCAAGTTCATTTTTAAGCTCGTTTTTCAACTCGGATCTTAAGCTAATCATCTCACGTTGCATATTATCAAATTTTGCATCATTTGCTTTTGCATAATCTAAAAATTCTCCTTGCAAATTTTTCGTGTGAGCATTTTGAAAACCTTGTGTAGTGTTTTGAAAATCACGGTTTTGGTTTTGATTAGAGATTTGTCCATTCCCACTTTGATAATTCCCTTTGTTGTAATTGCGTGTGTTGCCTTGGTAATTACCTTGGTTGTTGTTTCGATAATTATTAGCATTTTGGTTTGGTGGAGCTTGATTTTGGCGGGAACCTTGGCCGTTTTGGTTGTAAGTTCCCGTTGCTACATAAGCACTCGAAGTGTTACCATCCGCGGTAATGCACTCGGAAAGATCATGAGCTCCCCCACACGATATACAACTCTTAGCAACCGCTTTAACCGAAGCGGAATTGGAAGCTTCTTGAGCCTTCCAATGGGACATAAGATTAGCAAATCTATCAAAAAACCGATTTTCCTCATTAGCTTCATCATGTAAGGCATTAATGCTACGAGATGATTGTGACGAAGATGACGAACCCATATTGGCAACACTCGGTGTGTTACGAGGGCTATAAACCTTAGATCGATTTTCAATGATTTGTAAAGCCTCATTTGTCGTCTTGCACAAAAAATTACCACCCGCGGCGGCATTCAAATAATCTCGTTCATGATCATTAAGCCCATTATAAAAGGTATCTATTTGATGCAATTCCGAAAAATCATGGTGAGGACATTCATGTAACATCTCTTTAAATCGTTCCCATGCCATTGAAAAACTTTCATTGTTACGTTGCACAAATCGTGAAATCTCATTTTTCAAATGTGTTGTTTTCGATGGTGGAAAAAATTTGTTCACAAACTTAGAAACGAGATCGGCCCATGTCAAAATCGAATTTGGCGGTTCTTTCTCGAGCCAAATTTTTGTGGGTCCATCCAACGAATATGGAAACAACATCATCTTAATGGCGTCATGCGGAACATCCTTGAATTTGCTAGTAGCGGTGAGACGGTTGAAATTCCTAATGTGGTAATGCGGGTTGTCTTTCTCGTGACCTCGAAACTTGTTTGCTTGCAACATCGACATTAAACCCGTCTTAATCTCTAAATTCTCCGCAAGGATGGCGGGAATAACAATGGCCTCTCCAAAACCCTCGGTGGGTGCTTGTAGCAACTCCATCATAGTACGATTAGCCATTACGACTTCTTGTTCTATAATAGGTTCAACAATTGGAGGTTCTTCAACAATCAACGATCCTTGATTTGCTTGCTTTTGAAGACGTTTACGAGCTCGTTTAGCTTGATTACGAGTGATCATAAACTTCACGAAGAATGGGAGGTGAGCAAAGAAGATTCTTTTTGGTTGTTTTGTGGATTTTCAATTTTTTTGTGTTTTTGATGATATTTAATTTTTTTGGATTTTGGTGTATCTTTGTAGACAACAATCTACAAAATCTCTCCTCGAATCAAACTCTTGATTAAAGAAGCCTCAAAGGAATGAAAACGATCACGTGGAGTGAACGCCTTCGAATGACTTTAGAACTTTGGTGAAAACCAAATTGTTCACGAGGGTTTAATCACAAAGAAAACCAAGCAAATATAGTATACGTATTAATACTTTGGGCGGCAAAACCCTCGATTAGCCTTCAATCTCAAAATACTCACAAGCAAGCGGGGAAACGAGGCGGCGCGAAGCACTTAAGAGCCTTTTTCCTTAGGGTATATTTTATAATACCCGCCTTATACGCACCTTATAGTTCGTATTTTTCAAAATCGAGCTTCACGAAAGTATTTATCTATTTTTGCCTTTTCTTTTTGTTTGAGATTCGAATACAATGATCGAGTGATGAAATCCCGAATCAAGGTTGTGTTTTCACACTTTTGGAGATATTGTATTTTGATTGTGATACTTAATACAATATATTAATAATATTCACAAAGAAAAACCAAGAAAACCGATAATACGTGTTAAGGGAGTTCCACTTAACACAAATACTATTTATGGATAATATCAAAAACAAAATTTTCCAAATTAAAGCACAACACACCTCCCCGGCAGCGGCGCCAAAATGATTGTTGTAGAAATACGTCTTTTAGGAAAAAGAACGTAAATAGGGTAAGCGTGCACGACGATTTAGGAAAACCGTGTGTGAATGACCCTAAAAGTGAGTTCGTTCTCGAGGAGGTATGGTGTTGTGAATTAACTTGTATGTATTTGAGATTAATATTAAGAAGAATGGGGATGAGAGGATGAAAGACGGATACGTT
Organism: Glebionis coronaria; assembly: GCA_025667525.1. NCBI lineage: Eukaryota > Viridiplantae > Streptophyta > Magnoliopsida > Asterales > Asteraceae > Glebionis > Glebionis coronaria. Next base: position 603,271,528 of record CM046876.1, on the reverse strand, counting down.
AAAATTAAACTACGACGAAAACGTAAAGCCGTGAAAAACTACAAAAATTAAAAATTTATTAAAACCAAAAACAAAGTATCAAAAAGGCTAAAAACAAGTCTCAAATAATATAAACAAAGATAAAAATCCAACAAAGATATTTTAAAACCTTTTATTAATTAAATAATTAATTTTAAATGCTAATTAAAGCCCTAAAATTAAATTTAACTAATTCAAATGTCTAAAATATGATTTTATTGAATAATCACTTAACTTATATTATTAGAAGACTAAAAAGTAATTTTCTAAAAATTAAAAGCTATTAAAACTATTTTTAAAACTCTAAAAATGATTAAAAATGATTAAAACCTAATTAAACTTAAAATAATTATAAAAATAAATCTAAAAGCTTAAAAATTATTCTAAAAATGGAAATGATCCTAATTAATGCTAAAGATCCTAAGAAAAATGAAAAAGAAAGAAAAATAAAATTTTGAAATTTAAATATTAAAATAATAATAAAATAATGCTAAAAATAAAAAGTTACTAAAATTTGAAATAAAAAATTTCTAAAAATCCTAAATAATATAATTAAGAGAAAAACACAAATCTAAGCTTCTAAACCTTTTTTAATAATTTTATAAAAATCCTTAAAGTTTATAAAAAACCTTAAAATATTATAAAATTAAAAATAAATGTTTTTGAAACCAAAATAAGATGTAAACCTCAAATATATTAAATAAAACCTAAAAACTATTTTTCCTAAAAAATAAAACTGTTTTTGGTATTTTTTAATGATTTTTCAAAAACCGGCTATTAATTTAATCCTAAAAAATAATAAGATAAGAGGAAAATTATGAAACTAATTTTGAAAAATCAACTATCCTATAAACTTCCTAGGAAAAATAAAAAGAATGAAATAAGCTAACGAAATAAGCTAGAAAATTAAGAAAAAGCTACTGCTTATTATATAAAAGACAAAAGAAAAATAGGTTAAGTAAATTAACCTTGCACCCTTGGTCAGTAAAAGACCCAAGGGCGCAACGGTTAAGTGTTTGGTGTGTGGGAGTGGAGACGGGGGTTCGAATCTTAGCAACCCTTTTTACTCTTTTTTTTTTTTTTTTTTTTTTTTTACTTTTTCAATCCAACTGTTAACACTTGTAAACCTTAACAACACTCTCAAATTACTTTTCAATCAAGGCTTTACCCAAATCAAAAGTTAAAAACGTGACAGGTTGATATTTTAACACTAGCAGATTTTGCTTTTGTGTTCTTTGCTTTTTCTCAAGTTACACAAGCCAAGAGGAACCTGGCTTATGGCTTATTTGTGGTTGATTGTTGGTGACAGGGGCACCCTTGTGCTCATAGAAGCACAAGGAGTCAAGATTACCAAGAAATAAGCACACTAGATCAAAACAGATGCACACACAGGCTAAATAAGTCTCTGAGGTCTTTTATGCAGGTCAGTGGTCTTAAATGGCCTATAACTTGCACTCTAATGATTTTCACAACTTCAAACTTGGCACACACTATCACAATATGATACTCAAGCAAATACAATCCTTAAATCATCCTGTTGCTTCACAAAATTCAAAAATCAAGTGCCAAAATGTATGAAAAACAAGCAGATTTTAACTATGCAGATTTTATGCTAACCTTTTTGCTTTTTTGACACACCAATCTACTCAAAACTTCTTCTATTCTTACTAACAACTAACTAGCATCCTATCTTAACTATTTTTAAACCTTCTAACACTTTTAATAATCACTAATTAATGACTTTGCCCTGCTAATCCCTATTGCCAAACACACGTTTAAAATTTATAAAGCTACTTTTAACTAATCAAAACCTATGAAACCTTATCAAAACTGTTTACCAATGGTCTAATCATGCATCAACTCACAATAGAACACAAAATCAACAGCTTATACACTCTTAAGCATCAAATCAAGCAAAAGCATACACTTGCACTTTTCTGAGATTTTTCAAATGAAAAATGGAAGTACCTTAGGACCCTTACATCCAAGGGTCCTAGTGGATGCTACACCACCTCCCTACCAGCCCGGGCTGGTGCAGACAACAAATCAACAGGCCTTGAACACCTGCTAAGAAGAAATCAAAGAGCAACAAACAAAATACACACAATATTTTATAACCTGTTTTAACTTTATTACCTTTTTTTTTAAAACCTTTCCAAAATCTTTTAACAAAACTCTCAAACACGTTTTCTAGGATACCCTAACACCAATAACTATGATTGCTTAACACAGATCCTTGAATCAAATTCCAACCAAAATTCTTCCAAATTTGAGAAAACTTAAACACTTTTTGAAACACAAATTTCTTAACCAAACTACAAACTTGGAACTCAGAATTCTTCAATAACTATACCAACTTTAAACACTAACAAAAAGGAATTAAATTTGCTTAATAACAAAAAACCAACTTTTATTATATTTAAAAGGAATTACAAAGTTTTTTTGAAGAAAACTGGAACAAGGGCTTCACACATTCTGTGAGCTCCTTATATAGAGACCTAATGAACATTCTAGGCTCTTAAACATAAAACCCTAATCACTAAGAAAATCCCAAATATGCCCTTGAACGGTTTTGAGTGGTGAGCTGTCCTTTTTGATCTCTACCCTTCATTTATGCGTTGTGGCTAAGCAAATGATCAAAACCATTGATTGGGGACACGTCATGTGCCTTGGAGGACAAGTTGTAATGTGATTGGAGGAGAGGGAATTGGGGGTGGGGACCACACGTGGTAGGATGAAGGTTTTTAGGAGTGGGTTTGGTTTTGGCATGTGTGAATAGAGTGTGTGTGGGTTTAATTGAAAATTCACCCAGGTTTAATGAAGGTAAGTTCTGGGGAGTAAAAAGTGAACAGTAAACCCCATTTGATCCGATTTTGGGGGAAGGGAATGTGTTAGGCGCGTTTTAGTTTCAAATGTTTCAAAGCTGACACTTTTGGCCCTTCTCTTTTGTTATTTTTGGCATTCAATGTTTTTAAGCCCTAAATCCGTTTCTCCTTTGTTAATAAGTTCCACCAATTGACATTTTTGGCACAAGACTTTGTAAAAGGCTTATCAAGGGTTGTTTATGACATTTTGTGATATTTCAAGGACTGAACTTGGACAATCTTGATCTTCAAAGGTCTTCAATGTCTCTTAAACTTCATGAGGGACTATAATTGGCATTTTGAAATTGTTGAGGGACCATTCTTGCTATTTCTTCAAAGTTGAAGGACCTTTTTGCAATTTTGACAAACTTAAGGGACCAAACTTGTAATTATTAATATACAAGGGTTTTAAGTGTCATTTCTTCATAGAATGAGGATCAATCTTGTTTTGTCTTCAAGTCTTCAAGGGTATTTGATGAAAATTCCATGATTAGGGCCCGGTTCTTTGTACGGCTTCGTTTCTCGTGTTCGTTTTTCCTTGTATCTTGTGATCTTTTGTCTTTTTCACGATATCCATACCTAAAATACACAAGTAAACAAACACAAGCATATATATGGTATTTTATGACATTTTTATGCATTTAAAGCCCGAAAAGAACAATGAGATCATGTATAAATGCCATCTCATCAGTGTACAACAGGTCCTAAATTATACAGGTCATTAAGTTTACAAAACATAGATCGAATGAACATTTTTAATACTATGTGGGCCATCAGAGTCGATCTCCAGCCGGATTACCTTCAAGCACCTGAGATAAAAACATGCAAAAATCATATCAGCGAATGCCGAGTGAATTCATAGAGTTTAATAAAAACCGTTATATAAAACAATCGTTAAAATCAGAACACAAGTATAATATCGGAAGTAAGTCCACGTATTGCTAGTCAGGCAATATATAAATCAATCATACATATTAAACCGTCCATGAGACCGTAGCCTCAATATTACCATTATAAGTAATATTATTATCGTTATTAGCGTCGTATCATATCGGATATTTAGATTATATGGGATTCATTTTATTGGATTTGGATTATTACTAGCCGCATGACATTGTTACCTTACTATGAAAACAGCGGGCCGCGAACCCGACAAACAAATTGCCCATCTAAGTTAGCGTATCGTCACAAAAATCACGCTATGGAATCTTCTCATACATAAATTCGCTTACCAATCAATGTGGTACGACGGGGATCAACCGTCAAGGCGCGAACTGGGGTGATCGTCCCCAAATAGTACTATCAAATGCATAAGCGTCTACCAAATCCCGGTAGTTCACAATTCATGCTAATGGGACTTTAAGTGACATAACCTAACTACTAATAATCCTTTTTGTCTCGTTTATAAGGTCATAGCATCATTCTGGTCCATATCATTAAGCATACCATCGGGACTCTTGTCCAATGACTTTTATCAAAATAACAATATACATATGATGATTTTTGTACATATGATGATGATCAAGTGGGTTTATATATCCTTGTTTACTCATTTTAGTGTTTACGTTTTGGTAACTTTTTACTAGTTTACTAGTCTTACCTATTTATCTATTTTAAGTCCAATAAGCTTAGTATAAGTTCTTTAACTTGTTTTGTTCTATTTTATACTTATATTATCAGTATCTATACTTTCCATGTTGGGACCAAATGGGTTAAGCCCAATAAGTTCTTTTTATAAGTGTTTAACTTATTTAGTCCAATTATTAGTCCAATATGTTTAGTTAGCTCGTTAATGTCCGTATGTCCTATAGTTCGGGTTTTATCGGTTTTTACTTGTATTAGTTACTTATATATCAGTATATGACTTTTAAAAACTTTACATTAGACGGGTTTGATCGTCTAAGTTTTAATTGGTGAAAAACGTTAATTTTACGGTAATAGCCGAAAAAGTCGTAAAAATCAAGTTTATAGTTTTTATTACTTATAAGTATTATTTCACCACCATTTATATAATTTATCCATTTATTTAACCTTTTACATATTTATATAAATAAAATTCATAAGTTAGTGGGTTTTTATTTTACATTTTATACAATAAAATTTGAGTGCTTATATAATAATAATAAACATTAATTCTCAAAATCTGATTTTTATTTTCATCTTCACCAATTTTATCATATCTAGAGTTCTATAATGAATTAGAAGCTCATTTTTGGGTGGTATGATCTTCATATTATGTGCTACAATTAAATTAGCTATAGCTACTGCTCATTCTAAGTTTATCTAGCCTTAACAGTCCCTACAAAACAGCTTATTCAGATTAGCACACTCATTTTGTTTTGATCATATCTCACTCATTATAATGATTCCATTTCATGGCCAACTCTCACATGTGTATAACATCTTGTACTTACTGTAAATGGATAATACCATGCAAGTTTATCAGTTCAAGTTTTTAGTTACATACTGTTTTTATACAACCAACTAAATAAGCATGATTTTAGCCTTATTTCTTATAGTTATTAACCTTTTTAAGCATATTTATCAACACTTGATCCCCACACAACATTTTTATCATCATATATTCATCATATACATATACAACAAGAAAGAAAATACATTTTTTCTTTACAAAAATAACAAGAGAAAATGGAGAGGATGATCTTCTTTACCAACCAAGTGTATTTCTTGTTTTTGGAAGACAAGAACTTGATGAACACCAAAAGTAACTCCAAGATCATCAAACACCAAGAACAATAGTTGAGAAATCAGCCCTAGGACACAAGCAAATGACCTCCTTTGTTGTTAAAATGGCCACCAAATGATCAAGGCTTCAAGGTAACTCTATGATAGAGCTAACAAGTATTTTATGGCTAGAAAGATCAAGAAGGGGTGTTTTGTTCTTCAAAGTGGACGGCAAAGGGTGGGTTTTTGAGAGAGTTTGAAGTAGTTTGCATGTATGAAATGATGGTGTGTGTAGTAGCTAGTGGTTTTGAGTGAATGGAAAGCTTAAAGTGTAAGCTTAGTCTTACACTTGTTAAATAACAAGTTAACAAGATGCCACATATTGATGTGGTGTCTTGTTGTGCCGTCCCATGGGTGCTAGTGGGGTGGGATAATGTATTTTGTCCCAACTCACTAATTTACGGGTATTCCTCGATTCTAGTTTCCTCGATTTGTGTGCCCTCGGGTCGTTTTACGAAAAACGTTTTTATAAATTATGAATCAACGTCATAAAACGAATCCAATAAAAATTGTCTCATCAAAAACGGAGTTCAAAAACGTAAATACGTAATCCTAAGGTTTCCGGTTTAATCGTAAAGGACGCTAAATTATGCACGTAAGCTCAAATTTAAATCCGTAAATTGTGAGTTCGTCAACAAACACAAAAATAAGTTTCAAAATATTATACGAGAAAATAATTCACTACCTGAAAATGTTAGATTGTCACAACCACAACCTTCTTGTAATCCTTCTTCCTCAACTGCTGAAGATGAATCACCAATTCTTCAAATCCCTAAAGACTCTCCTGCTGATAATGAATCTGTACCCCTTGATATGGCTGAAGTTGACACAGATACTCAAGTCATCTTTGAAGAAAGTCCTCCTATTCAGCAGGATGAAACTCAAATAGTGCCAGCTACCCCCACAGATGTCCCTGTCCATGATTCCCCAGCTCCTCAAACTAAATGGTCAAGAGATCAACACATTCTTCTTGTCAACATTATTGGGGAACCTAATGTAGGGTTACTACTAGACAACAAATTCATGACTCAGAGTCAGCCTCGGCCAACGAATGTCTCTTTGCTGAATTTCTCTCTCAAATTGAACCTAAGAGAGTAGCTGAGGCTCTAATAGAAGATGGGTGGGTAGCTACTATGCAGGAAGAAATTAATCAGTTCAAAAGGAACAAGGTATGGACTCTAGTGCCAGCTCCACCTGGTAAGAACATCACAGGCACTAGATGGATTTATAGAAATAAGATGGATGAAATTGGAAACATCATCAGATTCAAGGCCAGGCTAGTGGCACAGGGGTATACACAGACTGAAGGGATTGATTATGATGAAACGTTTGCTCCTGTGGCAAGACTTGAAGCCATTAGAATCTTCCTTGCTTATGCTGCATATATGAACTTCACTGTGTATCAGATGGATGTTAAGAGTTTCTTCCTCAATGGTGATTTGGCTGAGGAAGTATATGTTGCACAGCCTGAAGGATTCGAGAACAGCGAGTTTCCCAATCATGTGTATAGACTACACAAAGCCATGTATCGGCTGAAACAAGCTCCAAGAGCATGGTACTGCTAACCCAAAAGAATCCCATCTAGTGGTTGTTAAGAAAATTTTCAAGTATCTCAAAGGAACAACCTCCCTAGGTCTATGGTATCCAAAGGAATCAGGCTTTGATCTCAAGGCCTATTCAGATTCAGACTATGCTGGATGCTGTATTGACAGGAAAAGCACCTCAGGCAACTGTCAAATCCTAGGAGGAAAATTGGTTGGATGGAGTGCTAAGAAGCAAAACTCTGTGGCCATGTCATCAGCTGAAGCAGAATATGTTGTTGCTGCCAGCTGTTGTGCTCAGGTGCTCTGGATGAAAAGTCAATTGGCTGACTATGAGATCTTATACGATAAAGTGCCAATCTTTTGTGACAACACCAGCGCCATTGCCATCTCCAACAGCCCTGTTCTTCACTCTCAAACTAAACACATTGATATCAGGTATCATTTTATCAGGGATCACATAATGAAGGGAGATATTGAGTTGCATTTCGTTCCCACTGAGCTGCAACTAGCTGACATTTTCACAAAGCCTTTGGCTGAACCTTCGTTCAACAGGCTAGTTGCTGAGCTAGGGATGCTTAATATCTCAAAGCCTATGGCTTGATAATAAATGTGTTCATTAAATGTCTGATTAAATATTAAACATTTTTCACATGAAACTAGGTAGTTACTTTCCAAGTAAATTCTAAAAAACATTCCCTATATTTAATTATTTCTTTTCCGAATAACGAGGAGACAAATGGTTTTGAAAGGTCAAGGGACCCACTTGTGCAGTCTTTTTCCCACTACGTATTAAATGCGTTTGAATAACTGTTTCATAAGTTTGAATATAAATATTGTCTCACGTTTCTTCCCACCTACCACTATTCTCATTTCTCACAATCTCATCTCTTTCTAAGATTTCTCTCTCTAAACCCTTCCACCATTTTCGTTTTTCTTCTACCATAATCCATGGCGTACCCAGTTCCTAAGGATTCAAACGTCACCTTCGAACTCAATGAGAGCATCCTTGCTTCGAACAACTCGATTGGATGGCTCAAGGCTCCTAATGATTCCTACACAGATCTGTATGTAAGTGAAGCACTCAAAAAAACCCCAACCATCATCTACCAAGAATACCTTAGGGAATTCTGGTATTCTGCTGAAGTCATTGACGACACCATCACTTTTAGCCTCTCATGCAATGAACACCCCTTCGCCTTCTCTCTCAAAGACTTTGCAAATGTGGCTGGGCTAAGACATGGAGATGAATGCCTGAAGGTTGTAGACAAAAAGGCTGTAAAGGAAGCCCTTGCCACACTTAAACCCATCCATGATGTAAACCCAGCTCTCAATCCTGCTGAAGTTCTTTCCAAGTCTCCCCTGAAGATCAAGTACTTTTCCCCTATGTGGCGTGTCCTCTTCACTCACATAGTCAAGTCCCTAGGTGGCATGCAGGGTTCTCAAGACCAAATGTCTTTTAATCACCAATCCATTGCCTTTGGGCTGATTTGGGGCACAGATGTTGATGTTGGAAGCATACTTTTCTCCAACCTAGTGGAAAAGCTTAAGGGACCAAATCAGGTCAGGGAGAAAAATATCTGCTATGTTCGCTTTCTTTCTCTTCTCATCGAAAGCATGTTAGGTGACAGCTACCACAACTCTACTCTCACATCCCTAAAGCCTTATCGCGTTACTGGAGCAATCTACAAGGAGATTGGACCTGAAGATGTCCCTGCTACTCCTCACATGCTGAACATCGCCAATAAACAACCTTCTGTTGTGAAGTCCTTGCTCCATTCCTCTGAGAAAGTTAATACCTCTGATGTGTCTGGCAAGTCTACGTCTTTGGCCTCTTGGCAGCACACCACGACGTCTAAGGCAACAACTGGCCAACAGCCAAAGAAGAAGAAAACCCCATCTTCTTCCCACACCAAAATTGTTGCAAAGGCCAGGGTAAAGAAGAACGTGAACCTCTCATCCTCCTCTGTTCCAGAGACTCATGTGGAATTAAAGACTTCAGCTGACCAACAACAAGGGTCTAGCGTCTCGCTGTCAGCCGAGACAACAGGGAACCAACCTAATTCTGCTGATATCACACATGTAATCAGTCTTATCATTTTTAGAGGTCCACAAGCAGCCACTCTCAAATGTCTGTAGGTGAGAGTGGTGAAGTTAGGATTATCCTCGACCCATAGAAGTCATTGTATGCGCTTAGAAATCCTTAAGACTTCTGTACACCCTGTCTATGCACCAGGGAGTGATTCATTTGTGTTTATAAAGCACCCAGATGACCCTACACCCTCTTGACAGTATTCAGGCAAACAAGAACCTGAATACATATATGTCTCGACCCAGAGTAGCTTTACGTCACACAGCCTCTTGGTTCCCTCAGAAAAAGAATCCCAAAAGTTTTACTTTTAGGGGAGCTGAATAATCATCCTCAGCTCTCCTAGGGACAGCGTTAGAAGACGAACTTACCCTACATCTTTTTCACACTTAAAAGAATCCCAAAGGATTTATCCTTTCAGGGGGAGCTGAATCATCACCCTCAGCTTTCCTAGGGGCAGCGTAACAAGCGATCTTTACCTACATATGTTTCATACTTAGAAGAGTCCCAAAGGTTCCTTAACCTTTTGAGGGGGCTGAATAATCACCCTCAGCCTTCCTAGGGGCAGCGAATAGCGATCCTTAACAACATATGTTTCACAATCAAAAGAGTACCAAAGGTTTTAACCTTTTGGGGGGGCTGAATAATCACACTTAGCTTTCCTATGGGCAGCGAATGGCGACCATTAACCTCATGCTTTTCACTCTTAAAAGAATCCCAAGGATTTATCCTTTGGAGTGGCTGAATAATCACCCTCAGCCTCTCTGGGACAGCGAACTGGCGGCCATTCTCCTTGTTTATTTCCCTGTTACTAACATAAAACAACTTTCAGGCTGATGTTGTACAACCAAACATTGAATCTCTGGAGCAGCCAGAACAAGAAGCTGATACAATGATTCAGGATCAACCAAACGAGGAAGAGCCCATGCCTGATGTTGAAGAGGATGTTCTCTCCTCAGTCGATGACTTCTCTGAACCTAAATCTATGCCTGATGATGAGATTCTCCCTGAGGGGATGATTGAGGAGGAGGAAGATGAAGAAGATGATGACCAGCAATCTCTGTCTTCTCCAAAGGATATCACTGTGTCCACACCAGCTGTTGATACCACTCCTCCTCCCAAGGAAGCTGTAGTAACTCCCACCTCTGCTACTTCTGCCACTACAGTCTTGTAAAGACCTGCATATGATTCGACAACTGAATTCTTATTGTTTGATCATCCTACCCAAACCAACTTTGATATATTGCCAAGGGAGGATGATTATGCACAACAAAGCCTAAACATCCATGATCTTAAACATGAACATCATCAATCAGATATGGAACTCCTATCAAGAAAGTTGGACATCATCAAATCTGAAATGCATTCTTTAACTGTCAACTTTCCAAGGATCATAACACAGGCGGTTAAGAATGCAGTCACTGAACCTATCAAGGATGGTACAAGAAAGGGAGTATCCCAAGGACTTAGTCATTTGTCCACACGTATCAAAGATTCCATCGTCATAGAGGTCCCCGCCCTTTTCTCTGCTCATGAGTTGACTATGCATAGGTAATTTGAGGTTGTACGAGACAGGCAAATTCGTCACACCAACTTCATAGTTAATCGTGTTCATTGCAACACAAATGGTAATTGCAACCAGCTTCTGAAGATTGCCAGAGCTTCACGAACTATGCTAAGAGAAATGGCTGCCTCTGTTGAGCAGATTGCTAAGCACTTTCAGGCACGTTCATCCAAACATCTGAAGAGACAGGTTGAACATGAGGGGGAGAAGGAAAAGGTACTTAACCTTGAATCTGCCAAACAAAGCTCAGACTTTGCTGACAACACTATCCCTTCACCTGTCCCTCTCCAAGTCATCACACCAGTGATTATACCTGATGATGAGGATGAAAGTAAGGGGGAGCAACAGACAAAGGATGGAGTTGATTCATCAAAATCCCTGACTCTGGTTAACACCAGCGAGGCTGTGGATGATGGTGAACCAGCTGCCAAGAAACTCAAGTTCACTGTTAGCTCCCTACCCAAAGCTATACAAACCCAAGCTCAGACAGATTTTCTCAAAAGAGCTAAAGAGCTGAAAAACACAAGTGTGGTATCCTCTGTCTCAAAGAAAGGAAAGGACATAGTTATGGTAGACTCAGACGCCAAACTAAAGAAAATAGCTGCGATGCTAGAGACAGGAGGATCAACCACAGACCCATCCCAATTTACAACCTTCACAGCTTCAAATGAGAATCCTCTAACACCTGAAGAAATTGAGAAACAAGCTATTGAATTCAAGAGGCTGAATGAAATCAAGAAAGCCAAGGAGCTTAATGAGGAAACTCTAAGAAAAATGACTCCACTTCAAAGGGAGAAACAAAGGCAAAGGTTGAAAGAGATGGAAGTTAAACGCACAGAGGCACTGAATAAGGTAAAAGCTGATTATGATGCCTACGTCAACAACAGGTATGCACCTGGAAAAATCACCAAGTTCAAGTATACTATTCACAAGTCTACTAACACACCACAAATGATTTTTTGGAGAGATAACCAACAGGCGAATATGAATGTATTTGAAGACTTTAGGTTAAAGAAACTTAGCTTGTCTGAATAGTTTGAACTTGAGGCTTTGGCTGCTAAAAGAACTGGACAGGCAATTTTACTCTTCTTAAGACCCTCAAAGCTAAGTTTAATTGGGTTAAAGAAACTGCAGCCAAACTCAAGATAGATCCCCCACCACCGTTGTTTGAACAAGAACCTCCAAAGTGTGGAAAGAAAAGAAGAAGGGTGACTCAATTTGTTAAGGAAACCTTCGTTACTAATGATGTTCAAGTGGATGGAATGCACAGGGATTTGGTATTACCAAATGGAATCATTGGTCCTATTGATGGTCAGACTTGCACTAAGCCTGAAAGAGGTATGGCCTTCATGAAAAGGGCTTGTTAATATGAATTCCAAAAGGAAGATGAGCTAGGATTAGCATCAACCATTCAATTGATTTGTCTCAAAAAGGGACTTAAAATCAACACAGAGTATTCCAAGGTATTTGCACAAGCCTTGCAGGCCTAATTGGATACTAGGACAGACTTAGCTGAAGCTGAAGAAAGAATCAAGAATGATGACTATTGAAGGATTTCACAACTGAATTTTACCTTCATGTTTTATTACACTTTTGTATTGTACTTGTAATTTCCTTTAAGTAATAATAAAATCATGAGGTGTGTTTGTTTAGATCTGTTATGAGTAAGAAGAAGCTGTTATCTCACTTACCTTAACTTAGATAGATCTAGCTGTATTTATGTTTAAATAAGGGGAGATTGTTGGGAATCTAAGTTTGTTAGATTCCCTGTATCATAGATTTAAACACAAATCAAGCTGTTAGATAGTAACTTGTCTGTGCCTAGGAGGCAAGCAAGTATCGCAAGACTCACATAGATCTAAGTCTCTGTGAGCAACCTCATAGGAGTCCATGTCAGAGACATTGTCAAGGAAGTCGAAGATTACTTGAAGATATACTCATTGGCTATAATGGATAACAGCCAAGATATATTAGGGACTCTAAGGGGTTGAGGGTTAACAGGGGTGGCAATACCCTGTTAACACTCAACACACTTTGGACATTCCTTAGTGTGTACGAGACTATGAAGAAAAGGGAAACTGTGTCAGCTCTGTTTTCTTAAAGCATTGTGGCAGACTACCAAGAATAGAAGAGCATCTTGTGACAGAGGTCTGACAAGTGCCTGTCTAGTGTAGTCACCATCAACAAGTACTTAGATTCAACCTCGTACCACTATAAACAGGTTATGTAGCCTAGCATTAATGTTTAACACTTTGATAGAATTCACACATTAATGCTTAGAACTTATAGAACCAAACAGCTGCGACTGTGTTCATAAGTTAGGTTTTAGTTTTTTCAAAGTGTGCACAACACATTATCATCAAACGGTGTTATCCATAACACTTGTAATTCTTTATTATAAAATAGTAAGTATTACGTTTGAAAAGTAATTACATGTGTTGATTAGTTAAGTTTATTGTTTCTAGCATAGTTTAGGGACTTTCAATTTATGTGATGTCATAGTCCACTAAAAATGTTCGAAAAAATTTACAACATATTTTTCTTTTTTAATTAGCAAGTACATTTTGCAGATTTTTTTATTTTTTACTGATGGCTCTTAATCCGAGATTTCAAATTCAAACCTCCTTTTCTCGATATCCATTCTCTGATCAACATATCAATAATTCACATTTCACAAAAGTCAGGCAATGGAAAGCAAGATCTGTGAGTTTTCTTCTTCTATCAATCTCTTTAAAATGTATATTTTCTTTTTACATCTTCAGACTTATCTAGTTTATGTTATGAATTATGGATGCAGAATTTTGTTATCAAATTGAATGTACCTGGATAATAAAGCTTGCTGCCCTTGATAGATTTCAGTTTTTAGACTTTGATATGTGGTCACTAGCCTTCAGTCACTGAGTATCCATGTTCCTATTATGGTAAGTCATTATTTACCATTGCTTCAGATCTTAAATTTAGTATTACTTTTGTTTTGTTACGTTTTTCTCTTTTCAATTTCGTCAAAAGCTTTGCTTATGCTTGTGATAAAGGTCATGTGTCCTTACTGAACACCAAGTGTTTGATAAAATGCGTAGCTGATTTTTATTTTTTATCTTTTTTCTGTAATGTTAGAAGTTGGAGGTGTTAAAGAGAATGATATCTTGAATATGTTTAGTCGCAATATCTCATTTCTTTCATGGAAGTATCTACGATCAGTTAAGATCCATGAAGAAAGAAACCACATCTATATTAGATCTACCATCAGTAAAAATGTAAGATTTCTACTTTAAAAGCCTCATTTTGCTATGATTAACTTTGTAGAATCTAAATGAGTAATTATTTTTTTATGTTTGATAGAATGATAAACAAGTGCAGATGACATGGCGCAAGAAAAAACAATATGTTTAAGGTATAACCACTTATCCTTTTATGACTTTGAATTGTGTTTTATAAGTGTAGATTAGTAAGTTTTATGTTAAAAAATAGTTTTGGCATCAGTTATTATTATGTGAAGCAAGAAATCGGTAAACATATTCATATTCATATTGTTTTTATTTTAAATATTAAGGAAAGGGATTGTGTTTAGGTGACTACCAAAATTGTATGCGCGGTGTTGAGAACAATGCGACACTTAATGACAATGAGTGTTCCCGTTGGTCATTGAGTCGGGGTTTTTTTCTGTCATTATCTCCACCACATAATTATTAGTCGTGATCTTATGAAATGGATCGTTAGTAATCATGTTAAGTTGTAGCTAAGTATAGGTTCTGTCCAAAAGCTCTCATTAAGCTTAAGATGGGTAGTAATATATAAGGCTCTAAATGTAGTTTTGCTCAAAATGTCATAACCTATAGCCACTTTGAATTTCTGATTTGTATGAAGTAGTACTTTTAACACTTAATTCAATTTTAGTGGTTTTTTTCAAGATTTTTGTTGGGTCAGTATTTACTGACCATGAAGCAACTCTAGGATTTGAATATAAAATCCCCCTAAGTGTTTCATGCTCAGCAGTAAGGCCAGTCTGCTGAAGGATGACCAGAGGAACAAAGTTCCTACTAAAGACTTTAAAGCTGAAGAAAGTTCAGCACTCCCCTTCTAGTGAACTTAGAAGACAAAGAGGTCTTCGCTTCAAATACTAGGCGGTCTAGCTGAAGAACAAGGATTGAAGAAGGGATTTCAGTTCAGTTTGGTTTGACAATACCATACTGAATGATGTCGATCTCCTCTAGGATACTAAAGACTCTTCAGTATTCTGATGGTTTGCATTTGGCGAGAAAAGTTAACTTTAAGTCAAAGTAGGTTGCTTGTATACTTAGATACAAGTACAACCTTATCTTTTCTAGAATAGTTTAATATGTACTTTGTACTGTTTATCCAGCATGGGCATCAACCACCTACTGGATAAACCCATGCATTGGAATATGCAAAATGCAAACCCTAATTTACACTGCCTATATAAGGAGTGTACATTGGGAGAGAAAGAGTTAACCAATACAAGAGCTTAAACTCTGGAAAACCTTTCTCTCTCGATACCAACTAAACCATATAGAAAAGATGCATATGAACATTTTGATTGGAGCTTAGACTTTAACTTTGGTTAGACGTTTAAGTAGAGGGGATCAAAACTCATTGTCATTCAACCACTTTGTTATTCCGCAAACAAAGTGGGTTATATATTCTTTATTTGATTCTAATAAAAGTCTATACGTTGAAAAGTATATTGGTATTGTTGTTTTAATCTTTCATAGTTCTTATCTATTGTTAAAACAACACACTTGAGTCGAAGTAAGAGTTATTACTTAAGATAATAAGTAATAACAAATTACTAGGGACCAACAAGTGGTATCAGAGCAGTTTGATTAGTTAAACTCTTATTTTATTAAACTGCTCAATTAAAAGTTTTCAAATCAAGATCCAAAAATGGATCAAGTTATACCACAAACCCTAGAATATAAGGGTGGCCAACTCAATGTTGCTCCTGTACTAGAGGTAGCCAATTTTACAAATTGGAAGAAGAGGTTTCTTGTCCACATGGTTGGGATTGAACCTCAGTTCCTTGGAATCATTGAAAATGGTCCTTTTGTTCCCATGGTTGGGGACAATAAAAAACTTAAAGCACAATGAACTGCTGATGAGAGAAAAGCTGCTAACCTAGATCAGCGTCTCAAAAGTCTCATCATGTATGTGCTCCCAGATGACCAAATGAATTCTGTTGTAAATTGCAAAACAACTAAAGCTACATGGGAGGACCTTATTCTTTACCATGAGGGACCCTCTGATGTAAAAGAAACCAGAATCATGGATTTAAAGCTTCAATACAACACCTTCAAGCACAAAGAAGGGGAAACCCTCACACAAACATTCACCAGATACAAAGCACTGAGGAATGAACTTGTGAATGATGGTGTTGAGCTTTCAAAACTTGAAATCAACACAATTTTTGTTAATGCATTGCCAAAAAAGTGGCTCAGTTTCTGCCAAAGCTTGAGAAATGCTAATCATATTAAAGACTGTGATCTAGCCTCTCTTTTTGGGAAACTCAAATATAAAGAAAACCTAGTTGATAGGATTTATAAAGGCTCAAGAAAGAGTAAAGCATTAACCATTGCTACACCCTTGTCCACAGCCTTCTTCAGTGAGGATGTCATTCAAGACTACCAAGATAGTCCTGATGATGAGGAAGATACTAGATCTAGTAAGGAATATCTGAATGACCTCAAAGAGGAATTTCATGAAAGAGCACTTATGGTCAAGTCTAGAAGGTTCTTTAAGAAAGGAGGCAAGTTCTCCAGCTCTACAAAATCTTCAGTTGACACTGAGTGCTACAAATGTGGGAAGACTGGTCACTATGCTAAGGATTGTTATTCAAAAACATCTCTCCCTTCATATTCCTCACTAGCTCAATCAAGACCATCTGGTCAATCATCATTTCAACCAAAGAAATTGCTTCTACTTCATTTCAGCAAAACAGGGTTGAACTCAAACCAACAAAAGATTTTGAGGCCAAATACAGAGGAATCAAGGCAAGATTGGCCTTAATGAGTACTGAAAGCTCCTCATCTAAGACTCCCAAGCAAGACAAGAACAAAGGGATTGTTGATGAAGCCTATGAATGGGATGAAGAAGATGTTTCTTTAGATGATGATGAAATGGTTAATGTGAAAGTGCTAATGGCACTTGCTGATGATGAAGGGGCTAATTCAAATGTTGTGACCAGAGAAAGTGCCAGAAATGGTGAATGGGTCAATGTCACAATAAAAAGGTACAAACTCTACTTGAATTAGAAGATAAAGATGACATTAAATTTGTCTTTGATTACTTGTGCATTGATCTAAAATTTGTTGAAGAGCAAAGAAACAATTTGCTTGAAAAATTTCATAAACTTGTTCTAAAACTTGAAGATTTTGAAAGTAAGCAAATAGAGCTAAAAGAAGCTAAACTTGATATTCTTACTTTTCAACAATTGAACAAAGAAATTTTGGAGGAAAATAACTCTCTTAGAGTGGAACTAAAAGAAGAAAAAGATATTGTTAAATCTTGGCTTAGAAACTCTGATAGGGTAAATCAATGCATAAGTGAACAAATACCTGCTCAAAAGAGGAAAATGCTTGGTGTTGAAGGATCCTCCAGCACCAAATCGATTGTCTTTGTCAAAGCCTCAAATGAGAATGGTAGCTCGATCCCTGACATTGAAAGGTCAGGTGAAGAGAATTTACCCAATCATGACACTGGACGAATCCTTCTTCCTGAGTTTCAAGCAAGTGTTGACACTTCAGCACTAGTTGAGTCCTCAGTTACTGAGGATGACTCAGATGATGAGATAGAGAATGAAGTAAGTACCCCACTTCCTCCTTTGGAGAAGCTGGCTGGTGCTGAACCCTCTACTGGACCCAATACTATCCAGTCTATCATCAAGTCTCGCACCACACACAAAGGTAGTTCTTCCAAACATGTCAAAATTGACACTTCAAAGAACTCTTCAGCTCCTACTGAAGGTTCATATATGAGAACTACCACTTTAGTTTCAACAAATAAACTAAAGAATGCTAGATCTGAGGAAGATGAGAGAATGTCTCTTGTCATGCAAGAGATCAATGATCTTAAATTGCAACTCAGGCAGCAACAAACACCAACACGATTCAGAGATGAACCTTCAGATTCTCCCCATTTCAAGTACAAGACACAATTTAAAAAGGCTTGTAATTTATGTGGTCTAAACAACCATCTCACTAAAACTTGCCTAAGAGTGATTTATTATACTAAATGTGAAAGAACTGATCATCGCACTTGTGAACACACTCAGTATATGCTAGCCAAAACAAGTGCTGATGCTCACAAAACTGAAGCATCTCATTCCAGGCGAAATATGCCTTTCCCACCATGCATTCATTGTGGTATGGGCAATCATCACTCAGATGACTGCCACTATTACCCTGTTTGTAATATTTGTGGAAGTTATGACCATGAAATTAATGGAAATAATCGAATCATCTCACTCAGAAGAGGTATTAAACCAAGAAACCCAAACTCTATTACCAAATGTTGTGAGAGTTGTGGAAGCGATGTCCACACTACATCTGATCACAACCATATAGAGTGGTTCAAAAGAGGTGAAGCCCTCCAGGCTAAGAAAGCAAAAGCTATTCAGACCTCTTCTTCTTCTGAGCAATCACACATACCCTCTACAAGAGGACCCTTCAGATCTAAGACACCTTCTAGATCTAAAACCCCCACCCAACAAAGGTGGGTTTCAAAACAAAACTGACCATTTTTCTTAACTTGTGTAGTGTGATCTCAGGAAGCCTATTTGGTACCTAGATAGTGGCTACTCAAGGCATATGACTGGCACCAAAAGCTATCTACACAAGGATAAGGAGGAACAAGGTCCTAAAGTTGTTTTTGGTGATAACTCATCAGCTACTACTGAAGGATTTGGTTCAGTAAAATGCAATTGTATAGTTTTCTCAAGGGTAGCATATGTAAATGGATTGAAGCACAACCTCATCAGTATAAGTCAACTTTGTGATGCAAAGTATCTTGTGCTGCTTGATGACAAAAAAAGTACAATCTTCAACTCCAATCATGAAATTGTAATGATTGCTCCCAGAGTCAAATATGTTTATGTCATGAACATGAACTCTACTCAAGAGACATGCTTCTTTGCTAAAGCCTCCAATATTACCAATTATCTTTGGAATAAGAGGCTCTCACATCTCAATTTCAAAACAATAACTCTGCTGGCAAAACAAAATCTTGTTATTGGTCTTCCTTCAGTTGTCTGTTCTAAGGACGAACCATGCTCAGCATGTGAAAAGGGAAGCACCAAGGGGAAGTTTCAAAACAAATTAAACTTTCTCAATCAAAGAAAGTCTTCATTTGCTTCACATGGACTTATTTGGCCCAGTATCACCTAGGGCCATTTGTCATGAAAAATATACACTTGTCATTGTTGATGAGTTCTCTAGGTACACCTGGGTATATTTTCTAACAAAGAAAAGCCATGCACCAGATGCCATTATGTCTTTCATCAAAAGAGTTGAAAATCAAAATGACACTCATGTCAAACAACTCAGAACTGACAATGGCACTGAATTCAGAAATAACTCACTGATCAAATTCTGTGATGACAAAGGAATTTCCCAAAATTTCTCATCTCCTTACACACCTGAACAAAATGGTGTGGCTGAAAGAAGGAAAAGAACTTTGATTGAAGCAGCAAGAACAATGCTTGCTGGATCTGCCCTCTCTAAGCATTTTTTGACTGATGCTGTAGCCACTGCTTGCTACACTCAAAATGGATCCATCATTGTGAAGAGACTCCCTATGAAGTCTTCAGGGGGAGAATTCCAAACATCTCATTCTTACATATGTTTGGGTGTCTAGTATTCATTTACAATCACAAGGATCACCTTGGAAAGTTTGATGAAAAATCTGATGATGGTTACTTTCTTGGATACTCCCTAGTATCTAAAGCATATAGAGTCTTCAACATAAGAAGAAAATGTATTGAAGAAACCAATCACATCACATTCAATGAAAGTTCTGAAGCTCTAACTTTTACAAATCCATCAAATGATGGACTTCATATACATGAATCTCACAATTATCCATCTGATGAATTTCATCACTATGAGCCTTCTCAAAAATATCAAACAAGCAACCCAGTCCCTCATATTGATCCATTTGAAGATATGACAAGTCCTACAAAAGGAAATCCTTCAGTATCACATACTGATGGCTGTCAATCAAATAATGATCAATCTCAAAATGATCAAAATGATCAGCAAGGAAACACAATGACCAAAATGGTCAGTCTCAAAACAATCAGCATGCTGACACACATGATCAAAATGATCAATCATATGCAGCTGCTGAAGAACAATCTGAGCCCCTTGCTCAACGCTCTCCTATCATCTCTAGGGAATTAGGTCTTGGATATGTTTCTTCTGACCAAGAAGGAAGCCCTCCAATGATTGAACCTTTGTCCACTGAATATCCTTCAGTAGACACTAGAGACATTCCAAGTCTAAGTCCATGTCATGGACTTCCAAGCTCTAGCTCTAATCATGATACCAGTACCTATTCTCCAGATCCACAAAAATCTTGGACTCAAAATAGTCACATATAGTTGGTGAACATAATCGGTAATCCTGGTGAAGGTAGAGTCACTAGATCTATGGCAAAGAAATTGAGTGCAACTTCATCTAGAGAATGCCTTTATGCAAATTTTCTCTCAGAAATTGAACCTAGAAAGGTTTCTGAAGCACTCACACACCCTGGATGGGTGGATGCCATGCAAGAGGAACTCAATCAATTTGAAAGAAAAAAAGTCTAGAAATTGGTCCCTCTTCCACATGGTAAATCAATCACTGGCACCAAATGGGTTTACAAGCTCAAAAGAGATGATACCAATGAAGTGACCAAAAATAAAGCTAGACTTGTGGCCCAAGGATTCAATCAAGAGCCTGGTGTTGATTTTGATCAAACCTTTGCTCCAATTTCACGTATGGAAGCCATACGAATCTTCCTTGCTTATGCCACATACATGAACTTCATCATCTACCAAATGGATGTCAAAAGTGCATTCCTAAATGGTGACCTAAAAGAAGAAGTTTATGTTACTCAGCCTCCTGGCTTTGAGAGTAGTAAATACCCAAATCATGTATACAAGCTTTACAAAGCTTTGTATGGACTGAAGCAAGCTCCAAGAGCATGGTATGAAACTCTCTCAACATTTCTCATTGAACATAAATTTGGAAGAGGAAAAATAGATAGCACCTTGTTTATATATAAATCTAAAACTGACACCATTCTGGTACAAATTTATGTGGATGACATAATCTTTGGTTTTACAAGCTTGAAACTTTGCAAACAATTTGCCAAGCTTATGACCAGCAAGTTTGAGATGAGTATGATGAGAGAACTCACATACTTTCTTGGTCTTCAGATTAAACAATCTGACCAAGGCATCTCCATCAATCAAGAAAAATATGTCAAGGATCTGCTGAAGAAGTATGATATCAATTGTGCTTCAGTGAAGACTCCAATGGTACCTCCTAACAACTTAGGACCTGATCTCAATGGACAATCAGTCAATGAGACTCAATATAGAGGTACGATTGGGTCACTCATGTCCTTAACTACAAGCAGGCCTGACATTCAATTCTCTACATGCCTTTGTGCAAGATACCAAACAGATCCAAAGGAATCACACCTTACTGTTGTAAAGAGAATCCTTAGATACCTAAAAGGTACACCAAGTCTAGGTCTTTGGTACCCTAAATCCTCAAGTTTTGACCTAAAGGGGTATTTAGATTCTGACTATGCTGGATGCAATTTGGATAGAAAAATCACTTCTGGTGCATGCCAATTGCTAGGTGGCAAACTTGTGTGTTGGAGTGCTAAAAAGCAACAAACAGTTGCCATGTCTTAAGCAGAAGCTGAATATGTAGCAGCTGCTGGATGTTGTGCCAATGTTATTTGGATGAAAAGCCAACTGGCTGATTATGACATAGAATATGAAAAGGTACCAATCTTTTGTGATAACACTAGTGCTATTGCAATATCCAACAATCCAGTCCTCCACTCAAGAACAAAACACATTGATATCAGATATCACTTTATCAGAGATCACATTGTGTAAGGGGACATTGAATTACATTTCATCCCCACTCAATATCAATTGGCTGATATCTTCACCAAACCATTGGATGAACCAACTTTTAAAAGATTGATAATGGAGCTTGGTATGCTGAACATTGATGATACAAAACCTGAACCTTCATCATACATTGAAGAAGCTTGAAGGTTCAGCATTTCATAAAAGATTTTGATTAATGTTAAGTAGCATTGTCTGAGTAAAGGAGTGTGCAATGTCATGTGTCTATTTCACTTTATGTGATTGTGTATATGATGTTTTTTCGCCTTATCTGATTCACTGAAGCTCAACAAATAATCACCAGACATCAAAAGGTTCCTTCAACAATGTTGAACAAATTTTTAATACAACTGAGTAGCTAGGTCTGAGTAGAGGAGCGTGCAATGTCATATGTCTTGTTCATTTATGTGAACATGTATGTGGGGTTTTGTCGCCTCATCTGACGCACTGAAGCTCACAAGTATTGCCATCAGCTTCAGCATATCTAAGCAACACAATTTAAAACAAATCAATCATGTGACTCAATGGAGTTAATGGCATTAAATTTCTTGAGAATAAATACAAAACATTCTTTCAAAAGGTGTCAATTGTTTATCTAGGAAATATCAAGCGTCCATATCACAGTCACCAACTTTCTGACACAATGAGGCGTTTCACTGTTCAAAGCAACAGAAAATCATCACCTTTTTCAGAACATTAATGAGAGAGTTTGTGCCATTTGTTCAAAAGAAACCCTAAAAGTTTCATTCTCTTTTCAAATGTTTTACAAACTTTGACAAATCAGTTTGAAAAGTGTTTACATATATCTTTTGAAGATTGAAGATTCATGTCATTTGCAAAAACTTTCAAAAAACACACACAACTCTCTCTCTTTCAAAATAAAACACACACAACAAACACCAATGGTTGCTGAATCTTCTTCACAACCACAAGAGGTTGAGATCACCCTTAATCCTTCCATCCATGTTAACTATCCCATTAAGGACATATTCTTTAAACCCAACAACCTTACCTTAATCAGACCAGAAACCCTAACATTTGAACCTGGAAAGCAAGTACTAAACATTTTATCCAAATGTGTGATTCGTGATGCCTTGTTCAAAGATCCAGGGGATATGTTAGAAAATGTGTTAAAGGAATTTTGGTTCACGGCACAAGGGTCCAAGAACAAGAAATCTATCGAGTTTGAATCTACAACTTTAGGTATTCATGGGAAAATAAGTTTAAAGTTGTTTAGAAGGGTTTTAGGGTTAAACTATTTGGAGGACTCTAGTGAATATGAGGCTGTACCCAATGATTTCTCTGTAGTCAAAACATTTTTTAAAGAAACTGGGTACACTGAAGAGATTGGTGATAAAGGTGGGTTGAAGAGAAGCTGCTTACCACCTAAAAGGAAACTGTTGATGTCAATCTTAATTGAGTGTCTGGGTGGGAAAACTGGTGGGCTTGATCAAATCAACCAAAAGGATGCCCTGATTTTATATTTTCTAGCAAAGGGCATCAAAGCTGATTTTGGAAAATTAATATTTGAGGATCTCCATGGAAAAATGGAGAAGAAAACTAGGGAAAACAATATGTTCTACACCAGATTTTTATCCCTCATTTTTGCTGACCACTTTGGTGTAGAGTATTCAAAGAACCAAGGCGTTAAATTAGTTTTTCAAATCTTTGATACCAATCGCTGGAACATTCCAGTCAGCACAACTGACCCTCCTTTCACACAGTCCATGTTGGACATTTGCTCAGCGAATGCTCCAGTAGTCTTCAAAGCTCCACAAGACACTTCTCCAACTAGAGAAGGGGATCTGGCAGGCACAAAGTCTGGAGCTTCTCCTGGACCACGTCAAAAGAGCACATCTGTGAATACTATTAAGTGTATACGTGAGTCTAAGAAAAGGAGGCACCCCACAGAATCTTCATCAAAGAAGTGTTCTGATGATCCCAAAGGCCAAGCTTCGAAGAAACAAAAGTCCTCCACCAAGGACCAAAACCCAAGACAGCCGCCACCATCAGTCTCTACTGAAGGTGGCATGCATCAAGAGGCCCTGAAGGCAACCCATCTCTCAACTTCTTTAGGAGAGAAGGGTGAAGATAGAGCGCACCCTCAGCTCAATAGAGTGGAGTCAGCATTGGTAAGCAATTTAAATCTGAATACATCTCAAATTTCATTACCAATCTCTATCATTTGTCACTCTGAGTCTGCATCAGGGCATGAGGCGTCAACAAATACAACAGCTAACGCTGACCCTGGCCCTTTTGTTTCTCATGATGTAGTTCCCTCACAACAGGGTCCTACTGAAGAAACCAAAAACATTATCATTGATCTTAACTCATCAGGGACTCTTTCTCAAGATTCATCAGGTAAAACCAACCCTGGTAGTGAAGGACTTGAAACTGACCAGCACACTGAAGGTGACGATCAACAGACAATAAAGGAAGTGCCTCTCTCTACTGGAGCCAAGGGGGGACACTTGCCTACATTCATATTCAGTATGTCTGCTGAGGACTTGAAAAAGGAGTTGGGGCTAAGTGAAAGAGCTCTAGTAAACCTGGAAGATAGTGAATCTGAAGATGACATTGCTAATCAAACTCCCAAGCCTCCATCCCCCAGAACCGTTAAGGTAAATGAACTGATAAATCAGGTGTTGGTTCTACAAACACAGGTGACCAAGCTCAAGGAGGAAAAGGCTATTGCTGATACTGAACTAGTTACTCTTAAAGCAAGGCCAGTTCCTCCCACTGCTGAACAGATTAAAGATGCAATTCTCACTGCACTGAAGCCATTAGTAAAGGATATGGCCACTACCTCTTCTATCAAGCAAGAGATCACCTCCCTCATGTACTCCATTAATACTACATCTTTTGAGCTCCCTGTTGAATTCAAGCCGATTCCTAATCAACTTAATGAGCTATGTGATTCAGTATCAAAGATCAAGGATAGGGTGGGTCTGGTGGAACAACAAAAGCTGAACTTATCTGATGAAGTTCAGTAGAAACTGAATGCTCTTGCAAATATTCCATCAATGTTGACCAAGGTATCATCCACCTTAGACTCTCTATGTGCATGTTTACCTGCTGGGGGTTCATCAGAAGTTGCAGGGCACTCTTCTGTTGAGGGGGAGAAAGTCACTTTTCAGCAGCTCTTTAAGAAACATGCACAGAAGAAGGCCCAAAAACAACCTTTTGTGTATGTATCTCCCTTCAGTGAAGACAGTCCAGCTAAGCCTAAGGGGGAGTCTTCAGCAAAGGACACTCATATTGATGGCCTTACCACCAGCAACGAATCATCTGAAAATGGGTCACCTCCCATCAAACCTAAAAGCAAAGGTGAATTCACATTAGATGAAATAATTATCAAGTCTGGGCTGGCCACTCAAGAAGAACTTGATAAATTACACAAGCTTTAAGATGAAGAAAAGCTCAGGGATCTGAAAATGAGCTTATATGAAAGAATTGGAAAATCTGAGGTTGAAGGCCTCTTCAAGAAAAAGATGTTATCTAACACCCCCAAATTTATACAACACAATACAGCGGAAGACTCATTGGTGTTACGGGATATCACATTACTCACATCATAGACAACGCATAAAAATCGCGTCGTTTAATAATAAAGCATTTCCATTCATAAATATCAAAGTTACATAGGTCCCAAGTCATTGTATTTAATACAGGTTTTACAAAGCATTTGAATGGAAATAAGTATTTAGGTGCGGGCCATGAATTCTTGTTGTCTTCCCGAGAATTACCTTCAAGTACCTGAGATAAAACATGTTAAAAGAAAAGGTCAGCGATAACGCTGAGTGAATTCATAGAGTTTAATAAAATCCATCAATATAATATCATTATAAAATTATTACTAAAATTCATTTTGTACAAATCATTTTAATAGGCCATAAAATAGCCAATGTCATTTTATACAAATCCTTATCGAAAATCATAACATAGGCATTTGCCTTAAAAATCATTATACGAGCCAATGTCGTAAAAACATTATACAATACGTTTGATAACGTTGTATAGATTAAATAAAAACCGTTATATGAATATGGTTACATAAAACCAAAACACGAACATAATATCAATAGTATGACCCCGTATTGCTAGTCAGGCAATACATCGTAATTTGGTGCGTCTAGTAGTATTTTGTTAACTGGATTATTATAAGCCGCATGACATTGTTACCTTACTAAACCAAACAACGGGTAGCTAACCCGATACTCAATTTGCCCATCTAAAGTAGCGTGTCGTCACAAAGGTCACGCTGTGGAAATCTTCTCATACATAAATTCGCTTACCAATCAATGTGGCATGACGGGGATCAACCGTCAAGGCGCGAACTGGGGTGATCGTCCCCAAATAGTACTATTATATGCATAAGCGTCTAACAAATCCCGGTAGTTCACAATTCATGCTAATGGGACTTTTAGTGACATAACCTAACTTTAATAATCCATTTTGTTTCATCTATCGGGTCCTTTAATCATTTATCGGGTCATACAATCGGGTCATTCAATCATACGGGTCCAAATCAATAAACAAACAATCGGGACAAATGGTGTCCTATTTTATAAAAACTAACATGTTATCTCCCTCGCGGGTTTATAAAACATTTCATAAAAACATTTAAAAGAGTGCGAGGCTATGAACTCACGCTGATGTGGGAAGGCGGGTTATCGGCAATTCGGACGTACGGTACGTGCTTCAATCACGGAAACCTAGACAAATAATACTCGTCTTAGACTCATGTCCAATGACTTGATCAAAATAACAAATATGTATACATATGATGATTTTATATATATGATGATCAAGTGGGTTTATATATCCTTGTTTACTCATTTTAGTGTTTATGTATTAGTAACTTTCTACTAGTTTACTAGTTTTACCTATTTACACGTTTTAAGTCCAATAAGCTTAGTATAAGTTCTTTAACTTGTTTTGATCCATTTTATACTTATATTATCAGTATCTATACTTTCCATGTTGGGCCCAAATGGGTTAAGCCCAATAAGTTCTTTTTATAAGTGTTTAACTTATTTAGTCCAATTATTAGTCCAATATGCTTAGTTAGCTCGTTAATGTCCGTTTGTCCTATAGTTAGGGTTTTATCGGTTTTTACTTGTATTAAATACTTATATATCAGTATATGACTTTTGAAAACTTTACATTAGACAGGTTTGATCGTCAAAGTTTTAATTGGCGAAAAACGTTAATTTTACGGTAATAGCCGAAAAAGTCGTAAAAATCATGTTTATGGTTTTATAACTTATAAAACTTAACAAGTTACCATTTTTATAAAATTTACACTTATTTACCCTTGTACATATTTATATAAATAAATTCATGAGTTAGTGGGTTTTAATTTTATATTTTATACAATATAATTTTGAGTGCTTATATAATATTATTATACTTTAATTTCCAAAATCTGATTTTTATTTTGATGTTAACCAAAACTGCCATATCTAGAGTTCTATATGGAGATAGAAGCTCAACTTTTTATCACATAAACTACATGATATGTGATACATTTAACTCTTCTATAGCTACTGTTGAATCAACCTCTAAGTATTTTCTAAAAATCGTCCAAAACAGTGAACTCAGATTGGTACTCTAAACTTGTTTTGATCATATCTCACTCATTACAATGATTCCATTGCATGGCCAACTCTCACATGTGTAAAAGACCCATAGCTTACTGTATATCAACTTATTCAAGTCATTTTACCAGTTTACCATATGATTCTTTACTGTTTTATACAGCCATCTAAATTAAGCAAGATTTTAACCTTGTTTCTTATAGTTTTTCATCTTTTTAAGCATGTTTATCAACACCAAATCCCCACACAATATTTTTAATCATCATTCATCATCATATACATATACATAAGTGAAATAAATACAAGATTAAATAATCAAAAATAACAAGAGGATGAGGAGGACAATCTTTATACCACCAAGTTGATGTAGGTTGTGATTTGGACATGGATTTTGATGGAGAAACTTGTGCATAACCAAGACCATCTTCAAGACCACCATTCTTCATGAACACCTTGTGGAAAATCAGCCCTAAGACACCAAGGAAACTCCTTTGTAGATGTTATGATCACCTCCAATCAATAAGTCTTCAAAAGGTCATCATCTTATGCAAGAATAACATAAGATTTGTGGTGAAATTTAGATCAAATGGGGGTTTTGTTTGAGATGTGGGACGGCTCAAAGGGAGACCAAGAGAGAAAATGTGTGTTGTTTGCATGTATGGAAATGGGAGAATGGTTTTAGCTAGTGGTTTTGATGGAAAGCGGTAAGCTTAGCTTTCAAGTTAGGCTAAGTAGGACAAGTGTTAGCTACTTTCCCAAAAATTGACACCAAGTTAGTTTGGTGGACTAGTGTGGCCGGTTAGAGTGGGGGTGGGACAAGTGTCCCACTTGTCTCATCCCCATTTATTTACGGGTACTCCTCGATTCTAGTTTCCTCGATTTGCGTCCCCTCGGGTCGTTTTACGAAAAACGTTTTTATAAATTATGAATCAACGGCACAAAACAAATATAATAAAAATTGTTTCATCAAAAACGGAGTTCGAAAACGTAAATACGTAATCCTAAGGTTTCCGGTTTAGTCGTAAAGGACGTTAAAATATAATCGTAAGTCCTAATCTCTTATCGTAAATTTGTGAGTTTATGAACCAACACAAATTTAAAACTCCAAAATAATATTCACGGATAAATTTATTTTCTGAAATGTCGGACTGTCACCAAAACGGTGTATGTAAACGTAAGCACGTAACGTAGAATCCTCCGGTTTAGACGTAGTCGATGCTACTTCAAGACGTAAATCCAAATTTCTTCCCAAAATAAGTGAGTTCATAAAATAATATTTTCAAATAAATATTGAGAATAAAATATCAATCGTAAATTGACGGATTGTCACAGCATTTACCCCTAAACAGGATCTTTGTCCTCAAAGATCATCTTACTACTCGCTTCTTATTGAGTTAAATCCATGTGGGTATTTCCTCCACATTCGGTCTTTTCTCACAAGTGTAATTCATTACAATACGCGAGTTTCATCAAAGATAACTACGGGAATAAGATCAGGCTTAATGTTGACTTATTTTCTCTATCCATGATGTTCACGGGTTTTTGATGAATGCAACTTTTCGCCGATCTAAACTCTACTAAGAAATAATCAGATTCTCACTTGATAGATATCCCATCAAGTTCGATTTACGAAACATAATTCACGCAGTTCTTGAAGTCCTAAGGTAGATCCAGCTTATATGCCTTTCAAACCAATCATTTACATCATCTCAATGGTCCCATACAACGGGGACTTATATCCCATGATTTGTCAGATCATTAATTCATTTTTCCAAGGTTAAAATTTTTGGCATAACTTCGCTACCCATCTGGCACTTCAAGATCTACATTTCATATTCACATAACCTCTTGCCCACTACCAGTAGTCAATAATCAGATCCTAATTTCAACAATCATTTCAGGTCTCGCGGGTTGAGTATTTTGCAAGGTTAGGTTCGCCATCATAGGAAACCTTAACCTAAAAGACATGTCCAACTCACAATGGGTGTAGGTCGGGTGTCTTTATCTCAACTCCTGCTTACAGATGCTCTAATATTTAGATCCAAACAAGATTCGATCTCAATCCTAATACGATGATTATCAATGATAATCTTTCTAAAGGAAAACGATTATACGGTTCATTACCAAAGGTCAATCATTCAAACATAAAACAACACTTATAGTATTTTGTATCGTTACTTTACCTCGTCCCTTCGATTGGGGTGGTAGATAGTACTCTCATCAAGGTTCGTTCTCAATGATTTCTGAGCAAATCTCTAGAAATTCGATGCGAAGCGAGGATCTTGATAAAGATGTTCGATAGAGGCACACTATGTTTACATAACTCTTTTGCATTTATCATTAACGGGAATGATATTAGCAGATTTGGTCAGTCTGTCGACGATGACCCAAATCGAATCAAATTCAGATGATGACCTTTGCGATAGCTAGACGTTTACTAATGTATGAAGCGATGTCTGCCTTCATAATTTGTCATTAGTACAACTTCTTTAGACAAAGATACTTTTAGTCATAAATGACATAAATAGAATACTTATACTTACAAATTCCAACATAACTATATCTCACAACCCTCCATATTTAGACACTCACAAGTGGCCTTTTATACATTTAACGCCATCGGCTTCTTAATACTAATGGTTCACATTAGCCGCGAACCCCCTTTTTATTATCCATATTATCCTTCTTACAAGCATTGTTTATTTTTATACCGTTCGGCAATTTATTTTGCACCTTCATTATTAAGGAACACAATCCTAAGTGATTCTTTATCCTTTTTATTTAATGTGTCAGTATTAATTCAAAATTTCTTTCTTCATATCTTCATATCTTCTATGTTTTAGTTTCATTTCAACTATTATTTTTATCTGTTTTACTCAATCCGACGTCTAAAGCGTTGATAATTATTACAACTAATTAAATATTAAATATTCAATTTTTATGAAACGTAAACGTAAAGATTTTAAATTTCTTAGTCCGTTTAATTATATGAAAATGTTCAAAATAAATTTTAAATTAATTAACACGATTTTTGTTGATTTATCGAAAATAACTAGTAAGATCCGTAAATGTTCGAAAAACCTTCGTTTATTATTTGGTAAAAATTTTCTTAGTTGAAAAGCAAAAATTGTCGTTTAAGATATTAAGTCATGGTTTAACGGTATCCTCAATCCCTCTTAGGTTGTCTTGAGGTATACACAAACATTTACCCCTAAACAGGAGTTTAGTTAAATGTTTTGTGTATAAGGGAATAATCCCTTTAAAATCTTTTGTTAAAACATTTTTCAAAACATATTTCCATTTTATTTTTGTAAAACCCAAAGTCTTAAATGGCTCTAATTTGAAGAGTCGGTATAGATTTCATTATCTATTAATCACATAGTCAAATAATGTAAAGGTTTAAGTCTTTAATCTCATGTTAATTATTCAAGGTACATGTTTTTATTGTTCGGTCAATTCAGGGCAATATATAATTAATTATTAACTCATTCTTATTCTTATAAACAAACATATGGTTCTTAATGATTACGAGCATGAATTTATCAAATTACATCCTACACACGTGATTCACCAAATTTATGAATGCTACATGTGGATTAGTCAATCCAAACGTCACCACGTGAAACTCATAATGTTCATTACAAGTACCGGGTGTAGTGATTGGAATACATAATCTTTTTCACAGATGCGAAGTTGATGATAACCATGCCGTGGATCAAATCTTTAAAACATACGCTAGAACCTTGTAAATGATCGAACAAATCTTCCATTTCGAGTTATGGATATCGTTTTCGATTGTCAATTTACTCAGTTCACAGTAATCTATAAATATAAGGAATGATAACACCATAGCTCTTCATGATGACGAGCTCGGTAGAATAAAATCTTTCTCCGACAACTCTCTCAGTTGTACGGTAATTCCTTTAATTCAGATGGTGCTGACGTACATCGCACATGCCACAGGTGCAGCACCGAGAATATAATCAATACCAAATTCAACTTGCCTTAATGGCGAAAGTCTAGGTAATTTACCAACAAATACCTCCTACAGTTTCAGATAACGGAAACATCTTTTAATAAATTCATATTAGGTTATTTCTAAATTATAGTATCTATGACTAATTCACAACCATTCATGGTATAATTTCAAGTCATTCATCAAGAATTATTTAGATCACTTTTGATAATTAACATCTTATCATTTAGGGGAATTCAATTCGAGTTCCCATCAATTAAGACAATGTCGTCATGTCATAATCAATCAATCCATTCTACTGGCACTATCAACTTTTCAGTTTTATTGCCGTCGATAAGATGTGAACTTCTCAAAAGACTAATAATAACTCATAATCCTTCACAATTCAAGGATATCTAAAGACGTAACTAGCCTTAAAAGAGTAAGGTCAACGCATAATCTACACGAGAGAATTTCAAATCAGATACAGACGAAAACATTTAATGAATATGAATATATCCGATGTTTTCATGATTCGAGTACGCATTCGAAAGCTCCTCGGATCGTTACCCAGGTCATTCAAATGAAATCTAATCAAAAGAAATGATAAGAACGTCGATACATCCGGTCGGGTATCAACACTCGGTAATCAAATACTTTTCCTAAGAATCTCACTACGGGAGAATTGGACAAGAAAGAATTGTCAATTGTCAAATAAGACAATTTCCACAAATGAGTAAATTCGACTCGGAAGAATAGATGTTACAGGCACATATGTAGGTGTCCCTAACACTATGTCCTTGTTTTTCACTTCTTGCAGATCTCATAAAATTTATTCTTTCACAATCTTCAAAGAAAATATAATGTTTATTAACAATTTTATGGTGACTACTAATCAGCCTTGCATGGTCCCTGCGCGCAACTATGTACAATTTCAAGATTAACGATGCAATACTCATTTCGTCAAAATTTTATCATCATGTTTATAATAAAAACATTTTCATGCTTAATTCTTAAATAAGATTCAAAAATAAATTTACAAAGATTTTCTTTGTTATGAAAACAATTAAGTTTTCCGAGATGTTTTATAAACAACTTCATTTTGATAACGATCACTTATAAATCTCACTTTAAATAATCCTTTCAGTGATGAAAATTCAATCTTTATCAAGGGATACTGTTTTGTCTTATAAAAACAATTAGTGATCTGCAAAAGAGTGATGAAGAGTGGTTCGCCAAGAACTAACTACAATATGATAGGAAATGAGCTTAGCCAAATAATCATGACGTTCATGACTTCGATGGCACTCAAAAAGAATAATCCACAACGTAACTCAAATAGAGATGAGTACTTGCTCAATGGTTGCATCACTAATGCGAACATTAGGATGAAGCAATAAAAGATAGATAACATCGATACATGAAGGATTTAGCAATCAAAGGTAGTCTTTTTCATTAATCACAAACAAGTCAAAATTGTACCGTAACACATTACGTGTCACTATGTCATATAATTCTCAGAACTCATCCTACCAACTGATATCTCAGTTAAGTTAGGGATTTTTAAAAGATACCACAATGAATACTAATCTAGAAGAGTCATTAGGTGTTCCATATGTCCCGAAAGATCCATCGGTCCCAATTTCAGAAGAGTATTTCTTCAATTTATTTCTTGGACACTAGGCATCCTCATTAGTGGACAATGGACTAGGAATAACCCTTAACACGAATCAATAATCAATTAAAACCTTATAATTCAATCGCAAAACTTAATGACTTATATTAGCAATCTCATATTTCATATGGGTTAAATTTTACTTTATTCAAGTTTCAGTCAACTTATACTCAAGGCGACATCCTACCTAATTTTCCAATACTTTCAATCTTATTCTTACACCTTAAAAGGGAAATAAAAGCTCGATATGATCAACACTTAATTTCCAATCCTATTAGCTCTTACAACAACAATTATCAAATGAGTCACTAGCATGAGATGACTCACACATTCAATTAGACTTCTCGGAAAGGTATTAGTGGCATGAGGCTTTTGGGTAATGGTTCCAATGACAGCCTCGAGTGCAACATTCACCCTTTCGATTTCAAATTTAAGAATTGGATGACAACGAATCAGATGACATCTTTCCAGGTGATAATGTTTTGTCAAACTCCACTCTATAAGGAAATATCGTCATGACATCGATATCAGATTTAATCTCACCAATTCTTTTTCAATATCACAATCAACTAATATCTACATTTCTACGAGTATCAACCATTTGTTGGGATCATAAATATCCACAACTTGGTTTAGATCTAGGATAGCTAGAATTCCTACGAGAATAGCTTCGATTGGTTTACTAGGGGATTTTAGGGTTCCTTGTGACAATCTATGTCGTATAAATACCTCGTATAAAAATCAAAATAATCATCAAACAATCATCTAATAAAATTACATCATATATATATATATAATCCAAGTTATATATATATATATATTAAAATAACACTTCTCAGTCTGGCCTTGTCGTTAACTCGGGAATTCTTCGGCACCGTTATAGTCAAAAGAGTTTTATACATTTTGAGAAAAATGTTTATAGTTAAAAGATTTTGAAACGTTTTATTCACAACCTTGGTTTTAAAAATCTTTCGTTCTCTATAACGAGAGCTCTGGTACCAAACTGTAACACCCACAAATTTATACAACACAATACAGCGGAAGACTCGTTGGTGTTACGGGATAGCACATTACTCACATCATAGACAACGCATAAAAATCGCGTCGTTTAATAATAAAGCATTTCCATTCATAAATATCAAAGTTACATAGGTCCCAAGTCATTGTATTTAATACAGGTTTTACAAAGCATTTGAATGGAAATAAGTATTTAGGTGCGGGCCATGAATTCTTGTTGTCTTCCTGAGAATTACCTTCAAGTACCTGAGATAAAACATGTTAAAAGAAAAGGTCAACGATAACGCCGAGTGAATTCATAGAGTTTAATAAAATACATCAATATAATATCAGTATAAAACTATTACTGAAAATCATTTTGTACAAATTATTTTAATAGGCCATAAAATAGCCAAAGTCATTTTATACAAATCCTTATCGAAAATCATAACATAGGCATTTGCCTTAAAAATCATTATACGAGCCAATGTCGTAAAAACATTATACAATACGTTTGATAACGTTGTATAGATTAAATAAAAACAGTTATATGAATATGGTTACATAAAACCAAAACACGAACATAATATCAATAGTATGACACCGTATTGCTAGTCAGGCAATACATCGTAATTCGGTGCGTCTAGTAGTATTTTGTTAACTGGATTATTATAATCCGCATGACATTGTTACCTTACTAAACCAAACAACGGGTAGCTAACCCGATACTCAATTTGCCCATCTAAAGTAGCGTGTCGTCACAAAGGTCACGCTGTGGAAATCTTCTCATACATAAATTCGCTTACCAATCAATGTGGCACGACGGGGATCAACCGTCAAGGCGCGAACTGGGGTGATCGTCCCCAAATAGTACTATTATATGCATAAGCGTCTACCAAAACCCGGTAGTTCACAATTCATGCTAATGGGACTTTTACTAACTTTAATATTCCATTTTATTTCATCTATCGGGTCCTTTAATCATTTATCGGGTCATACAATCGAGTCATTCAATCATACGGGTCCAAATCAATAAACAAACAATCGGGACAAATGGTGTCCTATTTTATAAAAACTAACATGTTATCTCCCTCGCGGGTTTATAAAACATTTCATAAAAACATTTAAAAGAGTGCGAGGCTATGAACTCACGTTGATGTGGGAAGGCGGGTTATCGGCAATTCGGACGTACGGTACGTGCTTCAATCACGGAAACCTAGACAAATAATACTCGTCTTAGACTCATGTCCAATGACTTTATCAAAATAACAAATATGTATACATATGATGATTTTATATATATGATGATCAAGTGGGTTTATATATCCTTTTTTACTCATTTTAGTGTTTATGTATTAGTAACTTTCTACTAGTTTAAACCTATTTACACGTTTTAAGTCCAATAAGATTAGTATAAGTTCTTTAACTTGTTTTGATCCATTTTATACTTATATTATCAGTATCTATACTTTCCATGTTGGGCCCAAATGGGTTAAGCCTAATAAGTTCTTTTTATAAGTGTTTAACTTATTTAGTCCAATTATTAGTCCAATATGCTTAGTAAGCTCGTTAATGTTCGTTTGTCGTATAGTTAGGGTTTTATCGGTTTTTACTTGTATTAAATACTATATATCAGTATATGACTTTTGAAAACTTTACATTAGACGGGTTTGATCGTCTATGTTTTAATTGGCGAAAAACGTTAATTTTACGGTAATAGCCGAAAAAGTCGTAAAAATCATGTTTATAGTTTTATAACTTATAAAACTTAACAAGTTACCATTTTTATAAAATTTCCACTTATTTACCCTTGTACATATTTATATAAATAAAATTCATGAGTTAGTGGGTTTTAATTTTATATTTTATACAATAAAATTTTGAGTGCTTATATAATATTATAATACTTTAATTTCCAAAATCTGATTTTTATTTTCATGTTCACCAAAACTGCCATTTCTAGAATTCTATATGGAGATAGAAGCTAAAATTTTTATCACATAAACTACATGATATGTGCTCCATTTAACTCTTCTATAGCTACTGTTGAATCAGCTTCTAAATATTTTCTAAAAATCGTCCATAACAGTGACCTCAGATTGGTACTCTAAACTTGTTTTGATCATATCTCACTCATTACAATGATTCCATTGCATGGTCAACTCTCACATGTGTAAAAGACCCATAGCTTACTGTATATCAACTTATTCAAGTCATTTTACCAGTTTACCATATGATTCTTTACTGTTTTATACAGCCATCTAAATTAAGCAAGATTTTAACCTTGTTTCTTATAGTTTTTCATCTTTTTAAGCATGTTTATCAACACCAAATCCCCACACAATATTTTTAATCATCATTCATCATCATATACATATACATAAGTGAAAGAAATACAAGATTACATAATCAAAAATAACAAGAGGATGAGGAGGACAATCTTTATACCACCAAGTTGATGTAGGTTGTGATTTGGACATGGATTTTGATGGAGAAACTTGTGCATAACCAAGACCATCTTCAAGACCACTATTCTTCATGAACACCTTGTTGAAAATCAGCCCTAAGACACCAAGGAAACTCCTTTGTAGATGTTATGATCACCTCCAATCAATAAGTCTTCAAAAGGTCATCATCTTATGCAAGAATAACATAAGATTTGTGGTGAAATTTAGATCAAATGGGGGTTTTTTTTGAGATGTGGGACGGCTCAAAGGGAGAGCAAGAGAGAAAATGTGTGTTGTTTGCATGTATAGAAATGGGAGAATGGTTTTAGCTAGTGGTTTTGATGGAAAGTGATAAGCTTAGCTTTCAAGTTAGGCTAAGTAAGACAAGTGTTAGCTACTTGTCCAAAAATTGACACCAAGTTGGTTTGGTGGACTAGTGTGGCCGGTTAGAGTGGGGGTGGGACAAGTGTCCCACTTGTCTCATCCCCATTTATTTACGGGTACTCCTCGATTCTAGTTTCCTCGATTTGCGTGCCCTCGGGTCGTTTTACGAAAAACGTTTTTATAAATTATGAATCAACGGCACAAAACGAATCTAATAAAAATTGTTTGATCAAAAACGGAGTTCGAAAACGTAAATACGTAATCCTAAGGTTTCCGGTTTAGTCGTAAAGGACGTTAAAATAAAATCGTAAGTCCTAATCTCTTCTCTTAAATTTGTGAGTTTATGAACCAACACAAATTTAAAACTCCAAAATAATATTCACGGATAAATTTATTTTCTGAAATGTCGGACTGTCACCAAAATGGTGTATGTAAACGTAAGCACGTAACGTAGAATCCTCCGGTTTAGACGTAGTCGATGCTACTTCAAGACGTAAATCCAAATTTCTTCCCAAAATAAGTGAGTTCATAAAATAATATTTTCAAATAAATATTGAGAATAAAATATCAATCGTAAATTGACGGATTGTCACATGTTATATGAAAAGTTTTGTATAGCAAGGTTGAACAGAAGATGTCTCTCAGAAATCACAAACGTTGATATGATGACTTACGAATGAGATATCAATCTAAAGTTCTATAGGGCAGATGGGTCTGATGAGATCATAGATGACTTCCAATGGAAGGAGCTCTCCTATACTGAATGGCTAGAGATGAGTAGAAGCATTGAAAAGAAAAAATCCAAGAGATGGGAAGAGGTTCGCACAAGAATTGAACACTTTGTGAGAAATCATGAAAGGCTTGGCCAGCATCTGAACTTCAGCAACAAAATCTCACTGGAGGATCAAGATCCAATTCTAGAACTGAATAAGAGAACCAATCTGGTTCAACCTGGTGTGGGTGATATCTTTGTCACCACAGAGAAATACAAAGATCTTGTTCAGTTTGAAAATCATCTCCCTAGACATGTGTTAGAAGAACCAGAATTGGTAATGATTATGTTCAACCATCGTGAACGACAAGACTTTGTGGGTATTAGTGATCTTGATGATCTAAACAATGAATTTCTTGGAAACATTCAGAAAATATTCTTTGCTCACCATGGTGGTCCAGGAGTCACTGAAGCTGCAAAAACCTTCAGTATGTGCTTAATATCAATACTGGACATCAGAAACTCTGATCCATCAGTACAGACCCCTGTCATTGAAGAACTTAGGCCAAAGGAAAACTGAATAATCATTTGTATTAATTTTGTTGTAACTTGTAATGTTATTTAATAAATGATTATCTGATGTTTATAAGTTATTAATTGTTCAGTGCAAGTAAGAAGAAGTTGTTATGCTCACTTACTACTGACGTTAGACTTAGGCTATTTGTATATCCAAATAGGGGGAAATTGTTGGGTTAATATTTACTGACCCTGAAGAAACTCTAGGATTTGAATATAAAACCCCCTAAGTGTTTCATGCTCAGCAGTAAGGCCAGTTTGCTGAAAGATGACCAGAGGAACAAAGTTCCTATTGAAGACTTTAAAGCTGAAGAAAGTTCAGCACTCCCCTTCCAGTGAACTTAGAAGACAAAGAGGTCTTCGCTTTAAATACTAGGCGGTCTAGTTGCTGAAGAACAAGGACTGAAGAAGGGCATTCAGTTCAGTTTGGTTTGACAATACCAAACTAAATGATGTCGATCTCCTCTAGGATACAGACGACTCTTCAGTATTCTGATGGTTTGCATTAGGCAGGAAAAGATAACTTTAAGTCAAAGTAGGTTGCTTGTATACTTAGATATAAGTACAACCTTTATCTTTTCTAGAATAGTTTAATATGTACTTTGTAATGTTTATCTAGCATGGGCATCAACCACCCACTAGATAAACCCATGCATTAGAACATGCAAAATGTAAACCCTAATTTACACTGCCTATATAAGGAGTGTACATTGGGAGAGAAAGAGTTAACCAATACAAGAGCTTAAACTCTTGAAAACCTTTCTCTCTCGATACCAACTAAACCATATAACCAAGATGCATATGAACGTTTAGATTGGAGCTTAGACTTTAACTTTGGTTAGACGTTTAAGTAGAGGAGATCAAAACCTATTTTCATTCAACCACTTTGTTATTCTACAAACAAAGTGGGTTATAGATTCTTTATTTGATTCTAATAAAAGTCTATACGTTGAAAAGTATATTGGTATTGTTGTTTTAATCTTTCATAGTTCTTATCTATTGTTAAAACAACACACTTGAGTCGAAGTAAGAATTATAACTTAAGATAATAAGTAATAACGAATTACTAGGGACCAAAGAATTTTTGGTAAACCTAATGTATCATGATATATAGGTTGTAAGAGTGTTTTATAAAGCTTATCAATTGTAAAATTTGGTATTTGCTGTTACTTTAAGAATTGAAACGTGTTATTTGTGTTTATTATCAGGGAACTTTTGAAGCAATTTCAATGGGGACAAAGTTGAGATTTGGTAAAAGTTAATGAGGTAAAAGTTTTGGCTTATTGATCTTATCTGTTACTCCTATTTTTTCTGTCATTAGCTCCACTGCCTCATTTTTAGTATGATTAACTTTTTTGAATCTAAATTAATAAATGTATTCGATTTAATGAAATGTTGTTATGTTTGCATACATGCTAGAAATCGTAGAAAGTAATGTTAATGCTTAGTGAGACATTTGATTGAATACTTAGTGAGACATTTAAGGTTTTCATATTGTTCTCATCATATGACAAACTGTTAATTTGATAGTGTGAAAAGTTAGTATAAAACTCCTACCAAGTATTCAATCAGATAACTCTTTGGCCTTCTTCAAGAAGCTTTAGAACCTGGACTTTTTAGAGGCAAAAGCTTTTTATATATCTAGGAACAAGAGCTCTATGAGGAATTGAAACGTTATATGCCTCATGTAGTCTTCATAAGTGTTTTGGCGCTTCTCAAAAAAGAAATACTTGATTACTTTAAGCTCTTGAAATCTTTACTTCTGGTTTTGAACCATATGATCGCATTTATGTTGCAAAATAATGTGTTTGTAAATTAAGATTTGATCTTTCTCTTATAATATTGTTTATGGATCATGCTTGGTGACAACACATAATTATTATATATGTTATCTACTTCTTAGGATTTGTGTCTTTGCTACTTGTGAAAACATACAAAGTAACATGTATGTTGTTTGTACTTTGTAATGTATAGTTGTTGGCTGATGAAACTTACCAACATACTCATCTGAAGCTAATAAACAATTAAAATTCTGCAAGCCATGTGCTCAAATTGCTTAAGTAAAATATGTTTTACTTTTTGCTTTGTGAGAGTAATATGAAAATGATTAAGATCAGGTCATAAGTTAGCAGAAAGAGATGAGATGTAAATAAGTGTTGTTAGTCTTTGAGTAAGATTTATTGAAACATTCTCTTCAATAATACCAAGTGTTGTCTTGAGTATGATTTCTTGAAAGGATCTCTTCAGTAATATATGTGACTAAAAAGTGTCTATTTGATTACACACTTGCTGCTACTGTTTCATTTTTGGTTCACCCATTTTCAATACTCAATATGAATTGATAATGTCGGTCACTTTTAGATACAATGTCACTTTTTTGAAAAGTAAAGTTCTTGAAGATTGATCCTGATCTACACGCATATCGATATTTTAAATTTCAAATTACATAGTCCATAGTTGCAGAAACTTATACGGCCATTTTACTTTACTTTGTATTTTCTTTGATGGTTTATCATGTTTCATTCATGTGAATCTCTGGGTCTCCATTTAGAGCCATGTTAATCCATAAGGTAATGACAACTAAATTTTTTACCTTTGATTCTACTCCTAATGAGTTACTTTGATTTATTTGCTACAGAATACGCTTTTCCATTATCATTGGTTTATAAATGGGGCATGTGCAATCACACTAAGTTGTTATACAATAGATTTTGTGTTCTGATATACGGAGTAATCTTTTTGGTTTCAAATCTTAGAATGCTTACAACATAGTATAACTTAATATTCGTTAATATGATTTTATAACTTCTTATTACATTATAAATGCTAGCAATGTAACTTAAAATACATTACACTCGTATATCTTCTTTAAGTGTTTGATGATTATAATCTGTTATTTTGCAGGCTTTAAGAGAAGTTTACGGCTTGGTAATTTGATGCTGTCGATACTCTTTAAATTGTGAAGAACTTTATAATTTTTTTATCTACAATCTTGCATTTTTCTTTTTCATGTTCGTGTAGTTCTTTTTCTATTGTAATTGCTATTGTACACACGAAATTATCGTAACCTTTGTTTTTGGTTGGTGTGTTTTACTTCCTGTATACCAATATCCTTAGACCTTTATGTATATCAATATCATTTATTTTTTTGTTAATACATTTTACCTAATCTACTTTTTTCTATGACCAAAATTGGAAGTATACAAATTATTCAATTTCTATGTTTATTTTACTGCCCATGTTGAACACGGGTTCTTATCTAATTTGTTCAAATTTTAAACTATTTTGTACCTATTCCATTACTTTGAAAAAGGCATCTCTTGTAGTTTCTAAGCGACTAAGGATTTCCAAAATAGTTAATCAATATGGTAACCAAGTGCTTCCCTTGTTTTTTTAAGAGGTTTTATATCTTCATGTGTAAAACATGTATGTAGAAGAAGAGAAGTATCTAAAGTCTCCATCTATACAAAAAAAGATCGTTTATTTTTTATATTATTGAAATACTTCTTTACTTCTTTTCTATTTTTTTCTCTCTATCTTCTCACTAATATTTTTGTACGTTTTCGTACATTTTTTTTTATTTTTATGTTTTCATACGTTTGTATTCGTTTCTTGTAGCGATGAAAACGCATAGTAACATAAAAAACGTATAATAATGTAAAAACACGTAAAAATTGAATGAAAATGTATGAAAATGTTTAAAACTTAAAAAAAACACATACGAAACAAACGAAAACGTACGAACACATAAAAAAAGCAGGAAGAAAACAAATGGAATCGTAGAAATACGCAAGAACACGTAGAAAAACGAAAGAAAACATAGAAAAACGTGCAAAATAGACAAAACGGGAAAGAAGGAAAAAACCGCATAAAACGTAAAAAATGTATAATACATGAAAAAAAACGAATGAACCGTTTCGGTATAAAAAGTATAAAATCATAGAAAATGCAAACGAATATTGTAGGTGATAATGGGAGGTGAGTGTTAAAGAGTTGAGAAGAAGAGGAAAGAAGTGAATGTTTATGTCTTCAAGTTGAAGATGTGATAAGCATTTTTTTATTGAAAACCTGAGTTTCAGGTATCAAAAAATTTGCAATGTTAAAGTTAGGTAATACACGGTCAGGGATTGATCTTTTAACCCAATCCTTTGATTTAGGTATCATTTCTTGATCAAACCCCCACTAAGGCTGGGAGGATTGCCTATTCACTCATTTCCTTAGTAGGTGGCTTCTCAGTGAGTTGACTTGCCTAAAGAGTTTTTTTCTTTTGGACAGGGATTTGACTAGTAATACACTAAGACACTAAGGTGGAGCTATTGGTTCATTTTTCATTGATCCGTTTTTATTCCTTAAGTTGTTCTTAAAGAGCATGATAAATTTTAGTAAGTTTAGTGTTCTGAAGATGGCAACTTAGTGCTTCTAGTTTAGCTTGTTTTTAAATAAGTAAATCATCTCAACATCTTTTAATTCAAAAAAAATTTGTTATATTTTGAAAGAAGGTTTAATCCATGCTCTTCGACAAACAATAAATCAATGTTTATATTCTTAAGGTATTTTTAGCAGTCAGATTCATCATCTATAGATAAGAGTATGTTTACCTTTCTCATGGTGATGTCTACCTATTCTTCATTTCTAGCATGATTCTTTCCATTAGCGAGTTCATCATCAGGTAGAGTTATCAACACTTTATATCTGACTTCTTCATCCTCTAAAGTTACTTCTTCATCATCCTAATCATTTAGCTACCAAACCTTTGGCTTTGTATTGACTAGGTTTCTAAGCCTAAACATTTGATGGTCAATCTTCTAATAGTGCAAGCTTTGCTTTGACCTTCTCTATACTCAGATTGTAATCCTTTTCAATTTTCTTATTGTTATGAAAAATTTGATTATTTGAAAGAGCCTGCATCAACTTTGGTTGAAAATTGTCATTCCCTGATGATGAATTTGGACTTTTGTAAGAGGCCAAAGGTACTTTTTAAAGACAATATTTTGCAAAATGACCTGTTTTACCACATCTAAAACAATCCGCTCCCTTAGTTGATTGATTTCCCGCAAATCTAGTTCTTTTGATATAAGGTTCATTTTTGCCAAAAGGGCTCTTTCATAAAATTCTGGATAAAAGTCCCTTATGTATTCCATACTAGATATTTCATCAACTTCCCCATCTGATGTCTGTTGAGAGTCCTGAACAATTGCATTTGAATACAAAACAGTTGATATAAGTCCATGATTAACAGGGGTTGGGTTGGCCGAGGTGTCGATAATTAAGGCTTTCTTAGACTCAGGATATCTCATAGTAATTAGATTATCTTTATAGATAAATCTACCATAGATATATGCTAGATCCTATCTGAATATGATTAGCATTTCTTAGTCTTTGAGAAAAACCAAGCCACTTTTCAGGGAGACTGTTCACAAAACTAACATTAGTTTCATGCTTAGACCGTTTCACCCCGTCATTCGATAGCGCATTGAGCAAGGTTGTGACACCCTAGAATCGAGGTCATTAACGATACCCTAAATTACGCTAATTTTTGAAATTTTTAATAAATTTTAATTTCTATATTTATAAGTATTTTGGTTAAAGCCGATGTTCGAGGTTATAATTTTTACGTTTGACGATTTAAGAAGGACGATGACGATTACGATCCCGAGGGATGCCCAATTTTATATAATTTTTGACGATTTATCGATAATGTAATTTTTCGAGAATTTTACTTACGGTTCGTGTTAAGTTGAGTCGGGTGAGTTTTATAGCCTTCCGAGTACATTTAAAGTATCCCAAAAATATTTTGGAGCGTTCGGGAAGATTTCCGACTCCCGTAAAATTTTCAAAATTGACAAATGGGTCGAACCCGCAAAGTTTTGAGGACGTTTTCCATTTAAGGCCAAAAGAAGCTAAATATTGCAAAAAGGCCCCTCCCAACCCACCAAAAAGGCCAAAAATCACACAAACACAAACACATACAATATTTTCACCAAAAATTAAACTCTCTCTCCCTCTCTTGTCTCCATAGCCGACGGACACCCCCAACACACCAAGAAATCCACCAAAAATCTTTTTCCACTTGATTTTCATAAAAACCAAGGTTAGACCACATCTAATTTGGTCATTCCCTACATTTTCATGTGCTCAAATCCCACATGCACTAACAAAAATTTTCCAAGATTTTTCAAGATGATCCAAATTCGTTTTTGTGGCTAAATGTGCTAATGCATGTTGATTTTATGAGTTATGGATGCATAAACACCAAGAAAACCCACCAAAATCAATTTGGTTGGGGTGATTGGGGCACCCAAACCCCACGGCAATGGGGGTGTTTGGGGAGCCATGGTGGTTGTTGATTTTGAGTGTTGTTCTAATGTTTGGTTTATTGTTTTAGGATGTTTTACATAGGTTTATTTAGTTGCATGTTCATTTCTTTGAATTTTTGATTTTGAGATTGGTTGATCAATAGGGGTAGGACTGAAATTTGGTGTTAGGATATGTTTGGGAAGGCTTAGGATGATGTTTAGTGGTGGTTAGAAGGTTTGGAATAGAGTCTAAGTGCGTTTTTGGTATGGTCATTTTTAGGCAGAAACTTTAGGTCCATTTCATAAAAATGATTTTTCTTCCAGGACTTGAAAACTAAATGTAGTTATAGAGGGTCTTCCTAGCTTTAATTTGGT
Source organism: Glebionis coronaria (assembly GCA_025667525.1). Lineage (NCBI taxonomy): Eukaryota > Viridiplantae > Streptophyta > Magnoliopsida > Asterales > Asteraceae > Glebionis > Glebionis coronaria. The sequence goes on along the minus strand of CM046876.1, from coordinate 603,226,551 downwards.
ATAAGGTAGAGCCCGTGACTCAAAACGAGCTAAAAGTTATGGCATTTTAAAGATCGAGTACCGGGAGACGAGGACTTTCATAATCCGAATTTGTGCAAAGTTTTAGTCAAATCCCGAGGGTCACAAGTATAAATTGGTAAATGGTCAAGGGTCAAAATTTGGTCCCTAACCTGTATAAATGGGTCTATATGTTGACTTATGAGTCAAAGAAGTCAAAGGTACTTTTCATATAGGTCAAAGAGGTCAAAATTGGTCGAAGCGCAATTTCAGCCCGTAAAATGTAGTCGTAGAAAAGAGTGGCGTAACGGGTCGTAAAAGTAAAAACTTTTATTGGGCTTAAAAACATGTTATCTACAGGTCTTATAGGATTTTTGAGAATTTTGTCAAATTTTATAAGTGTGGTTAAATAAGGTAAAACAGCCCGTACTTTAGTCGAGTACCGGCGAGAATGAGTAAAAATGGATAACGTAAGTAATGAGAACGAATGGTATAAAATGAGTGATGATTGTTGTTTTTGTTTTTGGCGTGAGTTATACTTGTCCTAAGTGACTAGTATATATGTATTTTATACAGTACCGTAAGTATTTAAATGAGATTACTCATTACGCGTTATTTGTGATAGGTGTTGAATTAACCGGGCATCCGTTTCGTCGTCAGTGATCATCCCTCGAACTACCGACTACTTAAGATATAAGGTGTGAATTTATAGCCTCGCTTATATTTATTTCAAATTGTTTTACCCGCGAGGGAAATGCATGCTAGTTTTTAAAAGGAACGTATATCATGAATGATTGTTAGACCCGAAAGTTGCCTTAGAAATTGTGTTGAGTACCAAAGTTGCAAAAGTCCCTAAAATCATGAACTATTAACTATTGTCCTGCCCTCGAGTAGGGGGAAATAGCCGCTTATACAATTTGTAGTACTACGGGGTTAACGACCCAATGCTAGCCGAGAAGCTGTACTTATAGTAAGCTCTGCGGTAGATTATTTTGTATGAGAAATAAGGTATAATTGCAACTGATGCCTTTAGAAGGGGCACTGGTTTCATCTGAATCACGCCGGTATTTATTACGCGGGTGATTGAGTTAACGGATTAGTGTCATGAGCTTAAACACAATTGTCAGTATCCTGATTATAGTTTGTTTGATCGACAAGACTATAAATGATCACGAATGGTTTTTATTATATATACGTTCAAATGGATTGTAAAACCTATGAATTCCACTCAACGTTTTCGTTGACCAAAATTTTGGCATGTGTTTCAGGTAACCGCTGAGGTGTAGGATGGAGCATGCATGGGATGGATGTTGTGTGTATGGCTTGGAGTCCGCTTGTTTTTCCCTCCTTTTCTACTTAAACAATTTTTAAGTTTAATGTCATGTTGTTGTAAACTGAAATTCTTGGGTTGAGATTCATGGGGACCGAAAACGCTAAACTCTGTGTACCAAATTGGGGTTGGAAAAACCGTGGACATGTATCATCTAACAATTTTAAATTAAAGTTTTAAGTGACGTCTTTTTAGCGTCGTTTGATATATCTTGTGTGCAATGAATACTATGTAGCACCTATTGTTGTAGTTCCGCTGCGCATAGCAATTGTGGGGGTGTTACAGATTGGTATCAGAGCCACGAGTTATAGAGAACTAGGTCGTTTTTGAAAATCCTAAACTATAACTTTTGGTGTCGTAAGAAAGGGTCCAAGCACACACAACTATCCTGCATGGCTCCGGTAAGATTTATTGTTGTATTTATGGCATTTGACGTATACTTTTGAGTAAAGTATATATGTGGGTAATTATTACGTAAGTATGGAATTACTATATGTAGACGTTGAATTTTACGTGAAATATCCGACATCGTAATTTTTGTATTAATCATGCATGAGCATCATATTATTACATTTCGGGCATATGTACCACCTTTGCATTGCATTTGCATGCATATATTTATAATTATTGTATAATTACTTATGTACCCTCCGAAATTCGCTGTTATTGCAGGAATGGCCGAGGTACCGCCTAACGATAACGGAAACGATTACGTCGTAGGTCGCGAAGGGGGAAGTGTTGGAACAGCAGCCGAAGGACAAGCTGAGACGAACGATGTACAAGCCCAGGACCCCGACTCAAGGAGAACTACTTGCCCCACGCCTATGCGTACTTCCCATCTGGTTGGTGTACCAGATATCCCCAGAAGAGCCGAAGGTGCAATGAGCGCAAATTCTCTTCATCAAGGCATCCCAAGAATTTGCTGTCCCGGACCGAGGATTTATCATGACGTACGACGGACTGTGAGAGGTTTGGAAGGATCGATGTGCATGAGGTATGTAGTGGAATCAAGGGTGGTCAGTAGATTCGACGAGAATGAAAAGGCGGACGAAAGACTGTTGGAAAGGACTGCAAGAATTGAGTATGACGGGAATGTGAACAAAAGTGACATCAACAGTTTAAGATCAATGGTTGCGAATTTAAGTGCTAGTCTTGACCGTGTTAGGGAGGATCAGGTGAGGTTGTCGAGGATGCAGAGTTGGGAGCATCGTGTGAGGGATTCATTGCCCCCGGATTGGAGATTCGTGGACGATTTGGAGATGGAGGCGAACGACTTTATGATTCAGCCGCCTACTGGAGGTGCTTGTATTACGGTGGGAAATCAGGTAGCGATTGAGTATGGATCCACATCAGGGACGAAAAAGGAAATGGAATGTGGGCCGGATGAGAAAGGAAAAAGAAAAGTGGATTATGTGGATGAGGACATCAGTGATGAGGAAACCGAGGAAGACGACGACGAGCCGCCATCCAAGAGGCCGTGTGGATCACCACATGCCTAGTTACTTGTTTTGTATTTTCTTTGATCATTGTAATAGAACTATTTTAGACCTTTGTATGATGGTATTATGACGAGAAACTCAAGTACTTGATGTTTTATGGTGAACGATTGTAGTGGCAATACTTGTCACGATTTTGGTTAATTACCAATACAATCTATGTTACCTTTCATGATCTGTGATATGTCTTAAATTTGATCTTTTGTGGTGTGAATTGATGAATATTAGTAACTCCGTAGTGATGTGTCGTTGTATGTATTTTATGTCTGGGAAACTTGATATGAATACTTACATTGTTTTTCTATTTTCCTTGTCTTGCAGAAAGAGATATTCGATAACACCATGCCTCCAAAGTTGACCGCCGATCGTGTTAACACCATGATTCAGGAAGCTATAGCAAATGCGTTGGAAGCGGACCGAGCTGGGAGAAATCAGGACCAGGGAAGGAACGCGGGGAGACAGCAAGCCCCGAGGGTGTGTACCTATTCTAGTTTTATGAAGTGCGGTCCCACGCAGTTCCGTGGAACGGGTGGAGCTTTAGAACTTAGACGATGGTTGGAAAAGGTTGAAAGCACGTTTGAAATCAGTGGTTGTGCAGAAGCAGATAAAGTGAAGTTTGCAGCTGCTACGTTTCTCGATGATGCGTTAAGTTGGTGGAATACCCAGGTAGCTACGGTTGGATTGGCTGTAGCGAATGCAAGGACGTGGAATGCGACCAAAGCTTTGTTGACTAAGAAGTTTTGCCCAGAGGAGGAATTGGGGCAATTGGAGGACGAATTGAGGCACTTGACCTTGAAGAAAAACGATATAGCTGCTTACACCAGGAGATTCAATGAGTTAAGTCTTTTGTGTCCAGATATTTTTGCCAATGATGCCAAGAAAATGAAGCAGTATATTAAGGGTTTATCTAGCAATATCAAAGGTGAAACAACTTCGTCAAAACCTGGAACGTTTGATGAAGCGGTTCAAATGGCTCACGCTTTGATGGACGTTAAGCTTCAGGACAAGCAGAACTACATTGCTGAGGGCAACAAAAGGAAATGGGAAGCGGCACAAGGCAATCAATCCCAAGGCCAGAACCGAGGTGGAAATCGAAACAACCATAGGCCGAACCGTAATCAGCAGTTTAATCAGAGAAGGAACGAAGGGATGTGGGCAGTGACGAACCCTAGAGGTGTGAAAGTGAATCCCCATTGTGGTAAGTGCAATTTGTATCATGTTGGAAATTGCCCGCCGGCATGCGGCAAGTGTGGAAAGGCAGGTCATAGGACTTCTGGTTGTCGAACGGGAGGAGTAGCCACTGGGGCTAATGCTATTAGGATGAGGGGATGTTATAGTTGTGGAGAAAGGGGTCATGTGCAAGCGAATTGCCCGAAGGCAGGAAACAGGCGGGGAGGTAATAATGCGGCTGCTGTGTATCAAGTGGGAACTGCTGATAAACCACAGGGTCCCAATGTGGTTACCGGTACGTTTTTGCTAGACGCTTGTTATGCTAGTATTTTGTTTGATTCTGGCTCCGACAAGAGTTTTGTAGACGTTATATTTAGTCGTCATATCGATAGAGAACCGGTGTTGTTAACGACTAGTTATAATGTTGAATTAGCCGATGGAAAAATTGTTAGTACGAATTCTATACTAAAAGGGTGTACCTTGAAGTTAGGAAATTACGCTTTTAAAATCGACTTGATGCCTATAGAGCTAGGATCGTTTGACGTGATTGTGGGAATGGATTGGCTAATGGCGCATAGTGCTACGATCGTCTGTGGTGAGAGATTGGTTCAGCTTCCGTTGAGGAATAGGGTTTTGACGGTAAAGGGAGACGAATGCACTTCTCGTTTGAAGGTGATTTCGTGTTTGAAAATGATGAAGTACGTAGAGAGCGGATGCGATGTGTTTTTGGCACAAGTTTCGAGCGATGGTGATGTAGAGGCGAGGATCGAAGAGGTACCAGTTATTTGCGAGTATCCGGACGTTTTTCCAGACGAGTTGCCAGGTTTACCGCCTACCCGTGAGGTCGAGTTTCGAATTGATTTAGTGCCAGGAGCTGCGCCGGTTGCACGTGCACCTTATCGCTTAGCACCATCTGAGTTAAAGGAGTTAGCGGATCAATTGAAGGAATTGATGGACAAAGGATTTATTAGGCCGAGCTCATCACCTTGGGGAGCGCCAGTGTTGTTCGTAAAGAAGAAGGATGGTTCGTTTAGGATGTGTATCGACTATAGGGAACTCAATAAGCTGACGGTTAAGAATCGGTACCCATTGCCGAGGATTGATGATTTGTTCGATCAATTGCAAGGTTCCAGTGTGTACTCAAAGATCGATTTAAGATCAGGGTATCATCAACTGCGTGTAAGAGAGGAGGATATTCCTGTAACTGCCTTTCGTACGTGGTATGGACACTTTGAATTTCGAGTGATGCCGTTTGGGTTGACGAACGCGCCTGCTGTATTCATGGACCTTATGAATCGCGTGTGCAAGCCGTATCTAGATAAGTTTGTTATTGTTTTCATCGACGATATACTTATTTACTCTAAAAGTAAGGAGGAGCACGAGAAGCACCTAAGAAAGATTTTGGAGTTGTTAAGGAAGGAGAAGCTGTATGCAAAATTCTCTAAGTGTGAGTTTTGGTTGGAATCAGTGCAGTTTCTAGGTCATGTGATTGATAGTGAGGGAGTTCGGGTAGATCCTGCCAAGATAGAAGCAATCAGGGAATGGTCAGCACCGACGACGCCGACTGAAGTTCGACAATTTTTGGGTTTAGCTGGGTATTATCGAAGGTTTATCGAAGGATTTTCTTTGATTGCAAAACCATTGACGAGGCTTACCGAAAAGAATAGGGTGTATGAATGGGGAAATGAGAAAGAGCTTGCTTTCGAAACGCTCAAGGATAAGTTATGTTCCGCACCGATTTTATCATTGCCTGAAGGAACCGAAGACTTCGTAGTGTATTGTGATGCGTCTCGTAAAGGTTATGGAGCGGTATTAATGCAACGTGAAAAGGTGATAGCTTACGCGTCGAGGCAACTAAGGAAGAACGAGGAGAACTACACGACGCACGATTTGGAATTAGGAGCGGTAGTTTTTGCGTTGAAATTGTGGAGACACTATCTGTATGGGACAAAGTGTGTTGTATTCACTGATCACAAGAGTTTGCAGCACATTTTAGATCAAAAGGAGTTGAATATGCGACAAAGACGATGGGTTGAACTATTGAGTGATTATGACTGCGAAATTCGCTACCACCCTGGCAAGGCGAATGTTGTAGCGGATGCACTGAGTAGGAAATAACGGGAGAAACCTTTGAGGGTTAGAGCTTTAGTGATGACTGAGAGTGTTGACTTAACCGAAACCATACTGAAGGCTCAGGAGAGAGGACTAATGAAAGGGAATGTTGAAGCCGAGAACTTGGGACGAATGTTGAAACCTCTTTTCGTGATTAGGTCTGACGGACTAAGATATTTTGAGAATCGGATTTGGTTACCATTGTGTTCATCTGAGGAAGGAAAGCCTGGAGTTCGAGAATTGGTTATGAATGAGTCGCATAAGTCGAAGTATTCGATACATCCCGGATCGGATAAAATGTACCACGACCTGAAGAAAGTTTATTGGTGGCCGAATATGAAGGCGGATATTGCTCGTTACGTTAGTAAGTGTTTGACTTGCGCGAAGGTTCAGGCAGAACATAAGAAACCATCTGGATTGTCGGTACAACCGGAGATCCCAGAATGGAAATGGGAGAAAATCGCAATGGATTTCGTGACGGGTTTACCTAGGACTCCTAGTGGAAGCGATATGATATGGGTAATTGTGGATAGGTTGACGAAATCTGCTCATTTCTTACCTATGAAGAAGACGGACAGCATGGAATGACTCGCCAGCGTGTACGTGAAGGAGATCGTCTGTAGACATGGAGTGCCGTTATCGATCATTTCGGATCGCGATAGTAGATTTACGTCGGAATTTTGGAAATCGCTTCAACGTGCGATGGGCACTGAGTTGAGTTTAAGCACGGCTTATCACCCGGAAACTGACGGCCAGAGTGAACGAACGATTCAAACGATAGAGGACATGCTCCGAGCATGCGTGATTGATTTTGGAGGAAGTTGGGAACGCCACTTGCCTCTGGTGGAATTTTCGTACAATAATAGTTATCATGCGAGTATCAAAGCAGCACCGTTCGAAGCATTGTATGGAAGGAAGTGTAGATCGCCTGTGTGTTGGAGTGAAGTAGGGGAAAGTCAATTGACTGGACCCGAAATGGTTTTAGAAACGACAGAGAAGATCGTGCAGATCAAGAACCGACTACTTGCTGCGAGAAGCCGACAGAAGAGTTATGCCGATAACCGAAGGAAACCGTTGGAGTTTGAAGTTGGAGAAATGGTTATGCTCAAGGTATCGCCGTGGAAGGGAGTAATTCGTTTTGGAAAGAAAGGAAAGTTGAGTCCGCGGTATATTGGACCGTTTAAGATCGTTGAACGAATTGGACCGGTAGCGTACAAGTTAGAATTGCCGACCGAACTTAGTGCTATTCATGACACGTTTCACGTATCGAACCTGAAGAAGAGTTTGGCGGATAAGGAATTGGTGATTCCTTTGGACGAGATTAGACTAGACGACAAAATGCACTTTGTGGAAGAACCTGTGGAAATTATGGACCGGGAGGTCAAGCGGTTGAAGCGTAGTAGGATTCCTATTGTGAAAGTCCGATGGAATTCTAAGCGTGGACCGGAATACACCTGGGAACGTGAGGACTTTTTCAAGGAAAGGTATCCTCATCTGTTCCAGTAGCACGAAATGTGAGTACAAGAAGAGGCGAGCGCCGGGACGTCGCTCTCTTTAAGGAGGGGTGGATGTGACACCCTAGAATCGAGGTCATTAACGATACCCTAAATTACGCTAATTTTTGAAATTTTTAATAAATTTTAATTTCTATATTTATAAGTATTTTGGTTAAAGCCGATGTTCGAGGTTATAATTTTTACGTTTGACAATTTAAGAAGGACGATGACGATTACGATCCCGAGGGATGCCCAATTTTATATAATTTTTGACGATTTATCGATAATGTAATTTTTCGAGAATTTTACTTACGGTTCGTGTTAAGTTGAGTCGGGTGAGTTTTATAGCCTTCCGAGTACATTTAAAGTATCCCAAAAATATTTTGGAGCGTTCGGGAAGATTTCCGACTCCCGTAAAATTTTCAAAATTGACAAATGGGTCGAACCCGCAAAGTTTTGAGGACGTTTTCCATTTAAGGCCAAAAGAAGCTAAATATTGCAAAAAGGCCCCTCCCAACCCACCAAAAAGGCCAAAAATCACACAAACACAAACACATACAATATTTTCACCAAAAATTAAACTCTCTCTCCCTCTCTTGTCTCCATAGCCGACGGACACCCCCAACACACCAAGAAATCCACCAAAAATCTTTTTCCACTTGATTTTCATAAAAACCAAGGTTAGACCACATCTAATTTGGTCATTCCCTACATTTTCATGTGCTCAAATCCCACATGCACTAACAAAAATTTTCCAAGATTTTTCAAGATGATCCAAATTCGTTTTTGTGGCTAAATGTGCTAATGCATGTTGATTTTATGAGTTATGGATGCATAAACACCAAGAAAACCCACCAAAATCAATTTGGTTGTGGTGATTGGGGCACCCAAACCCCACGGCAATGGGGGTGTTTGGGGAGCCATGGTGGTTGTTGATTTTGAGTGTTGTTCTTATGTTTGGTTTATTGTTTTAGGATGTTTTACATAGGTTTATTTAGTTGCATGTTCATTTCTTTGAATTTTTGATTTTGAGATTGGTTGATCAATAGGGGTAGGACTGAAATTTGGTGTTAGGATATGTTTGGGAAGGCTTAGGATGATGTTTAGTGGTGGTTAGAAGGTTTGGAATCGAGTCTAAGTGCGTTTTTGGTATGGTCATTTTTAGGCAGAAACTTTAGGTCCATTTCATAAAAATGATTTTTCTTCCAGGACTTGAAAATTAAATGTAGTTATAGAGGGTCTTCCTAGCTTTAATTTGGTATAAGGTAGAGCCCGTGACTCAAAACGAGCTAAAAGTTATGGCATTTTAAAGATCGAGTACCGGGAGACGAGGACTTTCATAATCCGAATTTGTGCAAAGTTTTAGTCAAATCCCGAGGGTCACAAGTATAAATTGGTAAATGGTCAAGGGTCAAAATTTGGTCCCTAACCTGTATAAATGGGTCTATATGTTGACTTATGAGTCAAAGAAGTCAAAGGTACTTTTCATATAGGTCAAAGAGGTCAAAATTGGTCGAAGCGCAATTTCAGCCCGTAAAATGTAGTCGTGGAAAAGAGTTGCGTAACGGGTCGTAAAAGTAAAAACTTTTATTGGGCTTAAAAACATGTTATCTACAGGTCTTATAGGATTTTTGAGAATTTTGTCAAATTTTATAAGTGTGGTTAAATAAGGTAAAACAGCCCGTACTTTAGTCGAGTACCGGCGAGAATGAGTAAAAATGGATAACGTAAGTAATGAGAACGAATGGTATAAAATGAGTGATGATTGTTGTTTTTGTTTTTGGCGTGAGTTATACTTGTCCTAAGTGACTAGTATATATGTATTTTATACAGTACCGTAAGTATTTAAATGAGATTACTCATTACGCGTTATTTGTGATAGGTGTTGAATTAACCGGGCATCCGTTTCGTCGTCAGTGATCATCCCTCGAACTACCGACTACTTAAGATATAAGGTGTGAATTTATAGCCTCGCTTATATTTATTTCAAATTGTTTTACCCGCGAGGGAAATGCATGCTAGTTTTTAAAAGGAACGTATATCATGAATGATTGTTAGACCCGAAAGTTGCCTTAGAAATTGTGTTGAGTACCAAAGTTGCAAAAGTCCCTAAAATCATGAACTATTAACTATTGTCCTGCCCTCGAGTAGGGGGAAATAGCCGCTTATGCAATTTGTAGTACTACGGGGTTAACGACCCAATGCTAGCCGAGAAGCTGTACTTATAGTAAGTTCTGCGGTAGATTATTTTGTATGAGAAATAAGGTATAATTGCAACTGATGCCTTTAGAAGGGGCACTGGTTTCATCTGAATCACGCCGGTATTTATTACGCGGGTGATTGAGTTAACGGATTAGTGTCATGAGCTTAAACACAATTGTCAGTATCCTGATTATAGTTTGTTTGATCGACAAGACTATAAATGATCACGAATGGTTTTTATTATATATACGTTCAAATGGATTGTAAAACCTATGAATTCCACTCAACGTTTTCGTTGACCAAAATTTTGGCATGTGTTTCAGGTAACCGCTGAGGTGTAGGATGGAGCATGCATGGGATGGATGTTGTGTGTATGGCTTGGAGTCCGCTTGTTTTTCCCTCCTTTTCTACTTAAACAATTTTTAAGTTTAATGTCATGTTGTTGTAAACTGAAATTCTTGGGTTGAGATTCATGGGGACCGAAAACGCTAAACTCTGTGTACCAAATTGGGGTTGGAAAAACCGTGGACATGTATCATCTAACAATTTTAAATTAAAGTTTTAAGTGACGTCTTTTTAGCGTCGTTTGATATATCTTGTGTGCAATGAATACTGTGTAGCACCCATTGTTGTAGTTTCGCTGCGCATAGCAATTGTGGGGGTGTTACAAAGGTATTATATCTTTTATAAGTATAAGGAAATATTTCAGATGGTTTGGCCCTGAAAATGTTATATTCTAGTTTCAGGTCCATAATCCAATTTCCCTTAGTGTCAGACGACCCTTCAAAGCTATGAACTAGGTCACACTCGATGACAGCCTCCATAATATCACCAAGAAGATAAGATGTTATGATGCTTTTGAGACGTTGGCCCTGATTGAACACTCTCCTTTCATCTTCAGACCATTGGGACTCAAGTTTGTCATCACCTCGTGCTATTTTTGGTTTGAATGGACCATCCTTAATACAAATAAAGTAATAGGGTTCCATTCCCATTAAATAGCACGACATTCACTTCTTCCATTTATTAAATCTTTCAACTTTCAATTTAGGAGCGTAAATGAGTAACTTGCTCCTTTCTTATTGACAAGTTGAGGTACATTACTTTCAACCATAATGGATCAAGGTTTTAAAAACTTTGAGACGATAGTTAAAAAGTTTTATAAGCCTACCGCTCTGATACCACTTGTTGGTCCCTTGTAATTAGTGTTATACTTAATAATGATAAGTATAAACCTAACTCATGCTAAAATAATGTAATAAAACACAATTACTTAACAAACAAGACACAAAAGGTTTTTCAACCTTTAAGTCTTATTATTCAAAGAGTTATACCCTATTGCATGAGAAACTACAATAGGGATTGAATAGACAATGTGTGTTTTGGTGATCTCCTCACCAACGAACAATATCAATCCTAACGATTAATATGTTCGACGATTAAGTCAACATGAGTTTATAACTCAAGTGATTACTATCGTATTTGGAAGAGAGAATATCGTTTGTGAATGTCGAAGCATTGAGTGCACAAACTTATTAATTCTCTCTTTTACAATCCATCCTATTTATAGACCTAAGGCTAGGTACGAGAAAAAGAATTGTCATGTGCAATTCTTGTCTTTAACTGAGATACAAGGTACAAACTTGCCATTACCCGATTATAAGTATCAGGACAAATTCCTTTAAAAGCTCAATACGCTTGTCTAACCTAAAAGGACAAGTCACAATAAGCGTGTGTGTGATACATCTTATCTTCTTCAAACTTATCACGCTTTTACTTCAGTCTTGGATGTCATTGTTCCTTCAGGGATATCGTATGGGGCTCAGTGAGTCTATTGCCACAACTCACTGAACACATCACCTCCTTCTCCGTCTTAAGTAAATCATTCAATGAGTTTCGCCTCACTGAATACTCGAGTCTTTCTCTTAGACTCAGGCTGAGCACTCGAAGGTAACTCACTAAGTGACTATTCACTCAGTGGCTTCTTCATGTTAAAAGGTGATCAATATACTTAGGCGTATTGATATTCAAATCCACCAGAGAGATCATCTTGTACAGAACTGACCATTAGTGAGATCAGTCTGTACAAAGCTGATCTAACAGAAATTCTGCTTGGCGAGATCTTGACGAGCTAAGGTGGTGTGATAGCGAGGATGTGACGAAGTTCACATCGGAGTGGCGAGGTTGGCTTGTTGCGACTCCTAACGCTCTTAATAACTTAAACCTGCATAATTACTTTATTAAACTTGTTCTGAATTTCTAAAAACTTAAGCTTGTTATAGTTGGTATAAAGTATAAACCAATTTAGTGAATTACAAATGAGAATATGAGATGAGATGTGACTTATATATGTCATAGTATCACATATCTTAAAAAATGTAGTAATGAATAGATCTTAGCTATTTACTTTTTTTGTTCAAAATGAACCTCATTTTTTTAACATTTATACAAAGTATGTAGCAAAAGTATTCATTAATTGACATCAATTTGTTGCTTCAGGAACGTGGAAGTAAGGTTTACTAATGGAGATGATAAGCATAGAGTTTTGATAAAAGCACAACAACAACTAAACTTAGAAGGTTTGCTCATTCTACATCTTTTTTCGACCAAGATTTCTCTGTTTAAACAAGTATAACTCTCATAATCTGTTCATTGGCTTTGTGTGTTTGGATGAAGAAAATTATTTATTTCAGTACTTAGGTGGGATCTGATTGTGGCGATTGTAAGTCATTTGGATATTGATATATTTGACTCAGAAAGTCAAAAGAACCCATGTCAGTTCAATTTTAATTGTTTATGTTTTTCTTAGATTCTATGCTCATTATAAATTTGATAAGGTATGTAAGGGCAGCTCATATGAAAAGAATAAACATGACCTAGTGATTAGTGAATATCACTCTATTATTTATGCTGATTTTTAATTTACCTTGATAATAAAGCATTTGAGACTTTCTTAAAATTAAAATAGCAAGGCTGAAAATTCAGACTTTTTTCCTACTATATAAAGCAAGTTGTGATATTTTCATCAACATTATATACTATAACCCTTTTAACAACTTTTGTAACAAACTTTTATAACAACCTACTTAAATAACATTTTTTTCTTTTAAATTGAAAAATCTTTTTATTTATTTATTATCTTTATAATCTAATTTCACCATATTTTCTAAAATTTTATGCTTTTTAATTCAATATCCATTTTGCTACATATTTATTAACTATTAATTTTTTTAAAATTTAGAGTTTTTTTCAGATATTTTACAATTTCAACAATACAAACTTAATGATAAGAGATTAATATTTGTTAGTCTAAAGAATGATTATGAGTACTCGCCGCCGCATTGCGCGAGTCTATGCTAGTTTTTGGTAGCATATATATTACTAGCATTTAAGCTAATACTTACTTTGATGAAGCCAAGCTCCTTGCAGCCTCTTTCGCTAACCTTTAAGATTAAAGATTGAAACAGTTCAATTCGAATGATTCTAGTGCAAAATGTTGAACAAAAAATGTGTTTTAGTGTTGTCATAAGACTTTTTTAAATGAAAGTACGGCTATCCTTTGACTTGTTTTAGGACTGTGATAACATTACCTGTTGGAGGTGTGACATTAAAGATCAATTATTGTTTCGGCATGAAACTAGTGATGTTTGTGATCTATGTTTAGAACAAGAACATAGTGTTCATTATGTCCAGATGCTAGATGACTCTGATTATAAAGTTGTTTATTGCTACATATGTCCACAAAAAAAGACCTTGCCAAATTGATTTATTATGATGCGCCAATCTGGGAAGAGCATCACCTGGACACAACGGTAGGCTTATTTGACACCCTAATGGTAGCCATCTTCTATACTGTATGAAATCATGGCCACAAAATAGACACAATGAGCTGATATGTGAACCCACCACAATAACTTAACTCGAGTTCTCGCTCCATGTATTCATAGCAGATGAAACAAATTTTCTTACAGTTATAAAACCTCAAATGGATTCGATGTTGAACAGCCTAATCAATAAAACAACATCAAAACACATAATTTGTGAGGGTTATTGAGAGTTGAAGCGTCTCAATCTTGTAATCACATATCTATATAAGGTTTTTGAAAGTTTATGGACTTAAAAATCGATTGTCGTGTGATAGGATCGAACTCGAGATCACGGGATTGCACATATTACGTAAAGGGTTAATTTGTTTATTAAATATATTTATTATATTTATTAAATCAAACCGTAACTAACGATCGTTAAGTAATTAAAAGTTAAGTATTAAACGACCGTTATAGAATGTTAAAGAAGCTAAAAGAAGGAGTCGGAAAAGTTCCGGAAACCTCTTTTGGAGGTGATGTATATCCGGCCTAAAGGAGAGACAAAAGAAAAGGGGAAAATATTTTGTGGCTTTATTTTGTTTAACCTTGGAAAAGAAGTTTTCCAATGTGTATATAAACAAACAAAAAGCCTCATAATTTTCACCTCATATCTCTCTTTCTCTTGCTCTAAAAACCGGCCAAACAAACACCCTATTAGGGTTCTTCTTTAATTTTTATTAAGCTATTCTAGATCTAGTCCTAGCCCCTCTCTAGGGTTGTTGGGTAGATCTTTCATAGACTTGTAAGCTAGGTTTGTTCGTGCTAGACTCATGGTTAACTCGCTGTATCACGTGTGTACAAGATCGTGGTGTAATCTTGCTTTAGATTACATCCTGGTGGTGTTCGTGATCTATCTCTACCGGTGACCGTTCCGTCAACTTGTAGATCTTGCTAAGATAAAGGTATGTAACCCTATCCTTGATTAATTATAATCGTGTTAATTAAAGATTTTGTTAATTTGCTTCCGCTGTGTGTTCTTTGATCCATATTAGGGTTATTATAATTGTTATGATAAACATAAACCATCAGTGGTATCAGAGAGCCGTTTTAACATGATTTTAATTATCAAGATCTAAAGTTTTTTAACTAATATTTATTGGTGTTAATAATTACATGTTGTTTTTTAGGTTTTATAAAAAATTAGGTTTTTTTGTTTTTTGTTTATTTAAATTCGGATCTGCCGAATTTTTATAAAAAAAAAATTTTTTTTTTAGTAAACCCTAAAATTACATGGTAATTAAACTTTAGATATTTTGCATGAATTAATTGTTATGTCATGCGTGGTTACGATCTGTAGTTTTTTAATTATTAAGAGAATGTGGGAGATCCGTAATAAACATGCATGTTTTTTACGGATCATATAATTTTGATTGCTATTTGCTTTATTTCATTCAAAATTTTAAAATTAGGGAAGACTTTTTATGTTCATAAAAACCCTAGATTTAATGTTCTTTGAATAAATTGTTATGCATGTGGCTAGTTGATTTAGTTTTTTTTGTACTACTTGTTTTCATGCGTTTTATTGTATGTTGTAAACAAGGGTAGTTTTTTTAAGAAAAATAATATGGACTAAATCCTATCAAAATTAATGAATTGTTTTGAGATCTAAATTACATATGATTTGTGTTGATTAGAATTGCAATAGCAACTTAACGGCCTACTCAATTTTTGACAAACTATAAAGTGGGTATAACGCACCGCTGGTCAAGTGCCCGGTTAAGGAAGGAGGTGTTATGCTTCAGCGCTGACCAAATTCCTGGCTCGCCTGTGCATCAAAATTGGAATTACCTACGGTTGTTATTGGTATAATTCTTTAAGGTTGATTTTAACTACATTAATTCACATCCGAAACACAATGAATAAGGTTATTGCTTTGTGCTTTAGCTTCGTTATAGAAAAAGTACTGTGTGAATTTAGTTGTGTGTAAAATCTTTAATTGGTTTAACCAATACCTCAACTTGCAAATATATGATGAACTTTTAGTCTCACCAAAAGGTTTACTAAACGTTTTATTAAACTTATGTTATGGAGATATATGCATGCTTCTCCATAGATTTTGACACCAAAATCTATACCCTAAAATTTAAGTCATATGCCCTCTAATTGACGAACACTTGAAGTTACAATTGTCGTCATATAAGATATCGGACGATGTTGTAATGGAGAGAAAACTTCATGACTGAATAAGATTGCACATGAAGGTTTTACGTTCTTTAGATTAGTCGACTTAATTGACTTACTCAGTGAGAACTGGAAACTTAAGGCATAAAATAGGGATAAAACATGTTTACAATGCAAATGATTTTGGCAATATAAATCCCTAACATATCTAGAAATTGTAAATTTGTTTGTCAATTATTGTTCGACAAGTTACTGTGTTGAATACATTTGTCACTAGCAGATCAACTGATGTGATAAATCTATGTCAATATGGATTCTAGTTTTTCAAGGAAAATACTATGGTTTTATTACCGGGGTAATTTTATTTTCTTGAATTGTATTATCGAAAATACTAATGTTTGAACTTATTTCTGTAGAAATGGCTCAACCCGAAAACAATCTGACAATAAGCTCGGCGTTCAAAGCTTTTTTTGAACAACCTGAACTTACTGGCCCTAATTTCAATGACTGGTACCGCTCACTAAGAATTGTTCTGAGAGCAGCGGGTACTATCAATATCTTGGAAACTCCTTTTCCGGAGGATCTTGCTGAAGGAGCAACTGATACGGAAAGGCTTCAACACGCTGCTAACATTAAGAAGCACCATGAGGTGGCTGCTGTAATGTTAGGGAGAATGGCTCCATCACTTCAAAGGAAGTATGAGCTAGCTTCACCTCAGCAAATGCTTGATGAACTCAAGGCAGTGTATGAAACGCCGCAAGCTGTAGAGATCTATGATCTAGTTGATGCTCTACATAGTTGCAAGCAAGCTCCTGGAAAGTCCGTAAGTGCTCATTATATGGAGATGAGGGGTTATATGGAACAACTCATAGAACTAGGACAACCCTTTGATCATAATATGGCTATTAACTTGATCAATAGGTCCCTTAATAAGGACTTCAATGATTTCGTTCGTAACTATAATATGCATTGCACAGGGAAGACAGTTAATGATTTGCATGCAATGCTCATTGACTTTGAAAAGGGTTTGAAAGATAGGGCATCCACTGCTACTCCTCAAGTAATTCATGTACAAAAGGGTAGAGTGTCGAAACCAAAACCGCAAGTGAATAAGAAGCAGAAAGGCAAAGGCAAGGTTGATAAGAGCAAGCAAGTTGCGACTACATCAAAACCAAAGCAGAACTTTGCTAAGAAATCTCTGAAAGACGAGACTTGTCACTACTGCAAGATGACTGGACACTGGAAGAGGAATTGCTCTCTCTATCTCCATGAAATGGCAGAACATAAGAAGAAGGCTGAGCAAGCTGCTGCAGCACCATCTTCTGGTAACTTTTTTTATGATAGAGTTATTTAATCTTTCATACAAATCAAACTCCTGGGTATATGATACGGGATGTGGTATTAATATTGGTAATACCCTGCAGGGATTTGAGTTGAAAAGGAGGCTTACCTATGGGGAACAATTTCTGCAAGTGGGCAATGGCGCACAAGCAGCGGTTGAAGCTATAGGAATATTTAAATTAGTTTTACCTTCGGGTTTAGTAATGTTTTTAAATAATTGTCATTATGCACCTACAATTGTTAAGGGTGTCATTTCCTTTTCTTATATGTTGGATCTTGGATTTACTCATACGATTGATAATAATAGAATTTCTGTTTTCAAATATGGTTTATTCTATTTTGATGCAATTTCTGTGAATGGTGTTTTTGAAATTAACATGCATGATAAAAATTCCAAGAGGAAAAATAATTATGTTTTTAGCATGAATAAGAAGAGTAAGTTAGACAAGAACTCTTCTTATCTTTGGCATTGTAGGCTTGCCCATATTGGGAAGACTCGCATACAAAAGCTTCAACGTGATGGGCTTTTGGAAAGTATCAATGATGAATCATTTGATAAATGTGAATCTTGTATCTCTGGAAAGATGACCAAGAAACCTTTTAATAGCAATATTGAAAGGGCTATTGAACTACTTAGTTTAATACATACTGATGTGTGTGGACCACTTAGACATGTGTCAAGGAAAGGTGCTAGCTACTTCTTGACGTTTACGGATGATTATAGCCGTTATGGTTATGTTTATTTACTTAAGCATAAACATGAGGTATTTGAAACATTCAAAATGTTTAAAGCCGAAGTAGAGTTACAACTAGGAAAGAAGATTAAAGCTCTCCGTTCTGATCGTGGTGGTGAATATTTAAGTCAAGAGTTTAAAGATTATTTAAGTGAGAATGGAATTGTTCAGAAACTTACTTCTCCGTATACTCCACAACAAAATGGTGTATCTGAAAGGATAAATCGTACATTATTGGATATGGTACGATCTATGTTTAATCTTACAACTTTACCATTATCCTTTTGGAATTATGCTCTTGAATCTGCTATTCGTATTCTAAATATGGTTCCCACAAAGAAGGTTGATAAGACACCATATGAACTATGGCATGGCAAGAAGCCATACTTGTCTTATTTGAAAATCTGGGGTTGTGAGGCGTATGTGAAACGTGACTCTAGAGATAAACTCCAACAACACTCAGTAAAATGTATCTTTGTAGGTTACCCTAAGGAAACTATGGGTTACTACTTTTATTATCCGGCTGAGAACAAAATAGTTGTGGCTCGGTATGGAGACTTCCTTGAAAATGATCTTGTAAATCAAGAATTCAGTGGGAGAAATTATGATCTTGAAGAAATTCAAGAAGATACATTGCCTTCTGAAAATACTAGCGAAGAAATTCCTGAAGAACCAGAAAGTCTGAGTGTTCCAACAGAATTAATTCCTCCACGTAGGTCTCAAAGGACCATACGTGCGCCGGACAAACTATGTCTTTACATAGAGGATGATGAGGAGGAAGTAGGGGATCTTGGTGAACCTGTTAACTATCGATCCGCAATGTCTGATCCAGAAAAGTTAAAATGGATAGTTGCGATGAATGAGGAAATGAAATCCATGGAAATCAATGATGTTTGGATTCTGGTAGACGCACCTAAAAATGCTAAAGTAGTGAAAAATAGGTGGATCTATAAGAAGAAAACTGACATGGATGGTGATGTACAATCCTATAAAGCGCGTTTAGTGGCTAAAGGTTTTACTCAAACTTTTGGCATAGACTACGAGGAGACATTTTCTCCTGTAGCAGACTTACGAGCTATTAGGATTCTCATAGCTATAGCAGCATACTATGACTATGAGATATGGCAAATGGATGTTAAAACTGCCTTCTTGAACGGTCGCTTAGATGAAGACATCTATATGCAACAACCTGAAGGGTATGTTGATCCTAAATATCTAAAGCGCGTGTGCAAACTTCAAAGATCTATTTATGGTTTGAAGCAAGCATCACGTCAATGAAATAAGCGATTTGATGAAGAAATCAAAAAGTTCGGATTTATTTAAAATCGTGATGAGCCATGTGTATACCGCAAAGCTAGTGGGAGTAATGTAGTGTTCCTGATTCTATATGTTGATGACATATTAATCATGGGAAGTAACATTTCAAGACTTAAGGAAGTTAAGGATTATCTTGGTAAATGTTTTTTCTATGAAGGATTTGGGGGATGCTGCGTATATTCTGGGAATTAAAATCTATCGAGATAGGAGTAGAAGGTTAATTGGTCTTAGCCAAGATGCTTATATTGATAAGATATTGAAGAAGTATAACATGCATAACTCTAAGAAAGGTTTTCTACCGATGGAGGTTAAGCATGAGTTAAGTCATGAGAAAGATGTATCAACACCTGAAGAGGTGGCTTACATGAAGAAGGTGCCTTATGCTTTGGCTGTAGGATCTATTATGTATGCTGTAAGATGCACAAGGCCTGATGTGGCGTTTGCTCAGAACTTGGTCAGTAGATACCAACAGAATCCAGGAAAGTTCCACTAGACTGCTGTTAAGCATATTCTAAAGTATTTGAGAAGTACGAAAGATATGTTTTTGGTATTCGGGGGTAAACTAGACACAAAATTGAATGTAACAGGATTCTGTGATGCGTCCTGGCAATGTGATAAAGACGATACGAAGTCTCAGACGGGTTACGTGTTTGTCATCAATGGAGGAGCAGTTGACTGGAAGAGCAGTAAGCAAAATACCATTGCTATGCATGCGACTCAATCCGAGTACATGGCTGCTTCAGAAGCTGCAATGGAAGCTGTTTGGATTAGGAAGTTTATTGGAGATCTTGGAGTGATGCCTTCAATTAAAGAACCTATTGATATATATTGCGACAATTCTGCTGCAATAATATTCGCCAATGACCCTGGAGTTATGAAAGACGCCAGACACTTTAAACGTAGATATCACTACGTTCGAGAACAAGTGGAAGCTCGAGAAATAAAATTGATAAAAGTTCCCACGGATGATAACGTAGCTGATCCTTTTACTAAGGCTTTATCTAAGCCAAAGGTAGTTAAGCATGCCAAGGCAATTGGGCTACAACTAGCTAGCGAATTCATGCAATAAATCTGTTGATTAGTATTTGGATAAAGGATGTAAGACATTATTGAATTGATGAAATAAAGATTGAATTTCGTTTATATTCTGTTATTTGATTTTGTATCCTATTTTACATGTTTAATCCGTAAGCATTATGATGTTTCTAAATGTCCGTTGTCGATTAATAATATGGGAGTATTATTAAACTAAGACAATTCAAAATAGTGACAGAGTATACTTGAAAGTATATTGGTCAATTTTGGATAATATTTGATGGATCAAATATTAGACTTATCCCAACTATGTGATTTTACTTTATGGATCTTTGTCATTAAGTAAATCATAAATAGTTATCCTTAGACTTGAGATGCCAGAAAACTGCATTGAATATAGTGCTTTTCTGTAAGGTAACTTAACGCTAAACGTAACTGGTAGTCATAATGGTTATTTTCAGAAGTGTTGTAAAGTTCATGTGTTTTGCTTGTAGTCGAAATGGGATTCGTTTCCTTCAAATTATTATTTGAAGTATAAATACAACTGGCCCCTCGGGGAATAGTAAGATGTTTGTGTGGCCACACCCAAATTTGTTTTGGTAATCTTGCTATATCCGTAAACGAGAAACAGAATAGTTAATGAAGGAATGACTAAGATCCATATCCTTATTAACGATGTATTTGAAATGAAAGGATAATAATAATGATATAATCATTAAAAGGTTCTTGTCCAGGAGGCCTTACTCGAGTTGTACTAGTGACATTGTTAGTGTAACTAGACGCTAATCAATGTGATCACGATATTCGAATTTTGTCCAGGTGGGAGCTGAAAGTTTATGGACTTAAAAATATATTGTCGTGTGATAGGATCGAACTCGAGATCACGGGGTTGCACATATTACGTGAAGGGTTAATTTGTTTATTAAATATATTTATTATATTTATTAAATCAAACCGTAGCTAACGATCGTTAAGTAATTAAAAGTTAAGTATTAAACGACCGTTATAGAATGTTAAAGAAGCTAAAAGAAGGAGTCAGAAAAGTTCCGGAAACCTCTTTTGGAGGTGATGTATATCCGGCCTAAAGGAGAGACAAAATAAAAGAGGAAAAGATTTTGTGGCTTTATTTTGTTTAACCTTGGAAGAGAAGTTTTCCAAGGTGTATATAAACAAACCAAAAGCCTCATAATTTTCACCTCATATCTCTCTTTCTCTTGCTCTAAAAACCGGCCAAACAAACACCCTATTAGGGTTCTTCTTTAATTTTTATTAAGCTATTCTAGATCTAGTCCTATCCCCTCTCTAGGGTTGTTGGTTAGATCTTCCATAGACTTGGAAGCTCGGTTTGTTCGTGCTAGACTCATGGTTAACTCGCTGTATCACGTGTGTACAAGATCGTGGTGTAATCTTGCTTTAGATTACATCCTGGTGGTGTTCGTGATCTATCTCTACCGGTGACCGTTCCGTCAACTTGTAGATCTTGCTAGGATAAAGGTATGTAACCCTAGCCTTGATTAATTATAATCGTGTTAATTAAAGATCTTGTTAATTTGCTTCCGCTGTGTGTTCTTTGATCCATATTAGGGTTTTTATAATTGTTATGATAAACATAAACCATCAGTTTTTGTAGTCGATTAGGCTTGAGGATCCGAACCTGTAAATTGTTGTGTTTTGTGTTTGATTTTTTGTTTTCCTAATTGTGTGGTTGTTCATGATGTGATCCTTTGTTGTGGGTGTACATGGGGTGGATAGAAACAGCCTTGTACACCAAGACCCAAGCCGCCCAATGGCCCCACATGCCTGGATCACAAAATACAGTAATAGTTTAGTGCATAAATCCCTATCGATTATAGTTTAACCGGATATGGAAAAGATGTGTAAAACTGTTAATCAACTACATATGGTTGTTTGGAGAATACTTATAGAATGATTATCTCGCAATAGAAGGAATATCACATGAGTGCATGACGATTCTAACCAGATTATTGATAGAAACTTCAAATGGTTATTGTTAAATGAGAAGAGTACTCATGATAGGTCTATAAATGTTGCGATATTTTTTGTGCTTTTCCAGTGAAGAAAACTAATTGGAAGAATAAAATATAAAAGGCTTATTAAAGATCGTGTAAAAAGTCCATGACCATTTACCCTTCAATTAATTGCGCTTCTGCCATGACATATTGGCGTGAATAATAATGTGCTTAAGAATATTAGCCCGTTGTATATTAGGCTGCGAGCACAATCAATCAGTCGCACTCTGCACTGTAAAAACAAATGTTAAGGGAAATTAGCAACATGAAAAGAGAAAGGGTGAGTATTAAATTTGTGAGTTACCAGAATTACATTATTTACATTTTTAAATCCTTTTGATGATTTATTGATCTCTTATATTGGGCTGAGTAGGCTAGCAATTATACGACGTCATGTTTTTATTTCTTAGCAATCTCTTACTATAACTTCGAGTCAAAATTGTAAGTTATAAAAAAGTTGTATTTTGTTATTTGTATGTAAGCCTTTCTGAAGTAGTTTAGATGCCATGAACAGTACTCTATATAAACATACGAACCAATTAAAATTTCCTTTTATGTCATGAACACGTGTGACGAATATTAAATTCAGAAACTACGCGCGTTAGTGCAAGAAAATTATTAAGTACGTGGTAATACACGATAATTATTAATCATAATAATTATAATCACGAGCATATGATCACGAACATTAAAACACGAAAATGTGAACTACGTATTATATATTATTACACGATAAACAAGTATTACGTATAATATATATATCATGAATATTAAAACACGAACCAATACGAGCATTTAATAAACACAAACGAACATGTAAAATAGTTAAACATGAAAAATGTACGGGTTTGTCCTTGTGGGCCTTATGTGGCCGCGGACAAGGAGCAAGAGGGGGCCCAGCCCAACTTAATTTTAACTAAAAAGGAAAAAGGGGAAATACAGAGTTTTCATTCACAGAATTTTTACAAAAAAATAAAAACCCTAGCTCTTTGCTCTCCTTGTTGCCGCCAGCTATACACCACACCAAGAAGGGTGTAGTTTGATTTTGATCTTGGAATTCGGGTAGATCGTGTTCGTGTTCATAGTCCTTTTCAAATCAAGTGTTCGTTATCACAAAAACCTTCATCTCTTATTTAATTTATTTTCTTTTCATTATGTTCATGTGTAAGAAAATTAAAAACATAATAAACATGTAGATCAATCAAGAAAACAAGTATTAATGGGGTTTTGGTGGGGGTGTTGCTCGGCCGACACACGCAAACCGAGAGCCAAGCTCTCGGTGGTCTTGCGATTCACCAACAGCCAAGACTTAGGGTCTCGGTGTGGTCTCATGTCGCTCGGTCTTAGGGAACAAAGGACACCGACTCACGCGTGGGTGGCCGTTTGGTTTGTGTTGGGTCTCGGCAGCAACAATAGCACCACCGGCATCAGGCGGTGGCTGTTTTGTTCAAACAGTAGGAAACGCAGCCAAGGCAGGGGGAACCACCGGCGAGCAGCCGGTGGGAATATTGCTCGAACAGTGCCACCGGCTAGGCCGGGTAGCCATTGTTGGGGTTTTGGTTTAGTCCGGTTCACGGTTCGGTCTAAATTAAAACACGGGTTCGGTCACGGGATATTTTTACAAGTATATTTTTACAAGGCTAATTAAATTAATTAAACATGACTATAATTAATTTAATTTAATCAAGACTTAGGTTATATTACTTTAATAAATAATACATGTTTTTAACCTAAGTATTTTACTATTTAATTTAGACTATAGTTATTGATTAATTATTAAATCATGGACTATAATTAATTAATAAATCATGACTTAGGTTATAATTAATAAATTATTAATACATGATTAACCTAAGTATTTTATATGCCTTAATTTAATTAAATCATTCCTTTATTTAGTTAAATTATATAACCTATAGTTTATTAAATTATCATGACATTATTAATAAACTATACTATTTACATGACTTATGATATTTAATCAGTAAACTTAAGATTTTATTATTAGCTTATTAATCCAGCTTATTTCTAAATATGGAAACTTTCTATTTTAGGAAACTTACTATTTTTTGAAACTTTCAGTTTTTAAAAACTGATCTATTTTTAAAAACTTGTCTATTTTTGGAAACTTTCTATTTTTGGAAACTTTCTATTTTTGGAAACTTTCTATTTTTGGAAACTTTCTATTTTTGGAAACTTTCTATTGTAGGAAACCTGCTATTTTTAGAAAGTTACTTATTATTACACAACAAGTATAATAATACAAGAATACAAGATAATACTTAATCAGAATACATGAAATACATGATTAACACAGTATAACATTTAAAACAGTAAAACAAGACAAGAACATACAAAACAAGCTAAAAAATGCTATAACCAGTAACGTACTCAGTAATCAGACAACTTCTTCATGTCCCTTTATTATGTAGCATTAGTGAGGTCG
This sequence comes from Glebionis coronaria, assembly GCA_025667525.1. Taxonomy (NCBI): domain Eukaryota; kingdom Viridiplantae; phylum Streptophyta; class Magnoliopsida; order Asterales; family Asteraceae; genus Glebionis; species Glebionis coronaria. Next base: position 603,201,858 of record CM046876.1, on the reverse strand, counting down.
GGGTAGGACTATTCAATCTTTCGTCTTTCCTCGTTCACTGGACACAAGGTACGGATTTCCCATCCTTCAGTATAAACATTCTTTCCTTATTAGGATTCCCCGTTTGCAGCCAACTGTTTTCCCAAGTATATGTTTTATATGTTTGATTACTTAAGTTAGTTTAAATTCCTAAGCCATATACATGCACGACCAGTGTCACCTAGTTATGGAGGTACCATAACCATAACATTGGAGGCACCAGTGTTATGACTTCCCCACGGCGGAGTGATTGCTCGTGGCGTCCCTTTTCAGTTTTGGCCATATATTTATATTATCATGTGGGGCGTATGGGTGCATCCTAGTTACATGTTTTACAGGATTTTCATGGTGAATGCGATTTGTGCCTTGCATCCTTCACAAGGAGTTGATCCCTCCTACCCAGACTAACTAATTAGAGGCAACCCCTCTATTTGCATGATGAGGTCTCCCCTCCAAGTATTCATGCACGGTGGAACCTCATGATCGATATGGGCTATTGGCTAATTATTATAGATTTTCATATAAAAACATAAGTCTTTTCAAACTATAAAACCAGTTTTATGAACATGTTCCAGGTTATCTAGGACTTATACATTTCCGCTACTATTAGTCTTTTATGCTTATGCCATTTCATGCTACACTTGTATATCCGTTCACTGGGCGTTATGCTCAGCCGTTTTCTTTTCATGTTCTTAAACGGAAGGTACTCAAGGGCGCTCGTAGACTATAAGAATAGGTGCATACGGATCGAAAGCTATCTAGCCTTCATCACTTTATGCATTTTCCATACGTTATGCTACATTATTTGTTTGGACATTGTTTAGTCCTTTTCCATTTTAGTACTTATATTCATGTGTGTTGAGCTTATACTTGGACTACCGATGTTTGTTTCCGGTATTTCCATTCATGGTCATTTAATGTTTTTAGACATTTACCTTGCATGCTTTGATGACGCGTCATAATTACGCGTGACATTCCGTTTACCAAAAAGGGGTGTTACAATTATGGTATCAGAGCCAAGGCTTCGACCTGTAGGCTCTTAAAACATGACCTGTGATTAGTGGGTAATCACCATGGTCTTCCTAGAACTGACAGTTGTTTTCACGCATTTTGTAACACCCCCAAATTTATACAATTCAATACAGCGGAAGACTCGTTGGTGTTACAGGATAGCACATAACTCACATCATAGACAACGCTTAAAAATCACGTCGTTTAATAATAAAGCATTTCCATTCGTAAATATCAAATTTACATAGGTCCCAAGTCATAGTCATTTCATACAATTTTACAAAAGATTTGAATGGAAATTGTTATTTAAGTGCAGGCCATGAATTCTTGTTATCTTCCCGAGAATTACCTTCAAGTACCTGAGACAAAACATGTTAAAAGAAAAGGTCAGCGAAAACGCCGAGTGAATTCATAGAGTTTAATAAAACCATCAATATATCATCGGTATATAATTATTACCGAAAACCATTTTGTACAAATCTTTGTAATAGGCCATAAAATAGCCAAAATCATTTTATACAAATCCTTGTCAAAATCATAATGTAGGCTTTCGCCTTCAAAACCATTATACAAACCAATGTCGTAAAAATATCATACAATACGTTTTATAACGTTGTATAAAGTTAAATAAAAATCGTTATATGAATATGGTTATATAAAACCAAAACACAAACATAACATCAGTAATAAGACCCCGTATTGCTAGTCAGGCAATACATCGTAATTCAATGCGTATATAAGTATTTTCGTTATTTGGATTATTACAAGCCGCATGACATTGTTACCTTACTATCACAACAACGGGTAGCTAACCCGATACTCAATTTGCCCATCTAAGTTAGCGCGTCGTCACAATAATCACGCTATGGAAATCTTCTCATACATAAATTCGCTTACCAATCAATGTGGCACGACGGGGATCAACCGTCAAGGCGCGAACTGGGGTGATCGTCCCCAAATAGTACTATTATATGCATAAGCGTCTACCAAATCCCGGTAGTTCACAATTCATGTTAATGGGACTTTTAGTGACATAACCTAACTTTAATAATCCATTTCATTTCATCTATCGGGTCATTTAATCATTCACTGGGTCATACAATCAATCGGGTCCAAATCAATAAACAGATAATCGGGACAACTAGTGTCCTATTTTATAAAAACTAACATGTTATCTCCCTCGCGGGTTTATAAAACATTTCATAAAAGCATTTATAAGAGTGCGAGGCTATGAACTTATGTTGATGTGGGAAAGCGGTTTATCGGCGATTCGGATGTACGGTACGTGCTTCAATGACGGAAACCTAGACAAATAATACTCGTCTTAGACTTTTGTCCAATGACTTTATCAAAATAAAAATTATGTATATATATGATGATTTCATATATATGATGATCAAGTGGGTTTATACATTCTTATTTACTCATTTTAGTGTTATGTATTGGTAACTTTTATACTAGTTTACTAGTTTTACTTATTTATATGTTTTAGGCCCAATAAGCCTATTATAAGCCCAATACCTTCACTTAGTTCATTTTACACTTTCATTATCAGTATTGTACTTTACATGTTGGGCCCAAATGGATTAAGCCCAATAAGTAATTTTTATAAGTGTTTAACTTATTTAGTTAAATTATTAGTCCAAATATGCTAACTTAGCTCGTTAATGTCCGTTTGTCATATAGTTCGGGTTTTATTGGTTTTTACTTGTATTAGGTACTTATACATCAGTATATGACTTTTAAAAACTTTACATTAGACGGGTTTGATCGTCTAAGGTTTAATTGGCGAAAAACGTTAATTTTACGGTAATAGCCGAAAAAGTCGTAAAAATCATGTTTATAGTTTTTATAACTTATAAATCTTATTCAACTACCATTTTTATAAAGTGTCCATTTATTTAACCTTATACATATTTATATAGATGAAATTTATAAGTTAGTGGGTTTTAATTCACATTTTATACTATATTAGTTTGAGTGCTTATATAATACTATTAAACATTAATTCTTCAAAATCTGATTTTTAGTTTCATCTTCACCATTTTTATCATATCTTGAGTTCTATAAGGAGATAGAAGCTCATTTTTGGATGGCATAAACTTCATATTATGTGGTACAAATAAGTTGGTTATAGCTACTGCTCATTCCATGTTTAACTATCATTAACAGTCCCTACAAAACAGACTATTCAGATTAGTGCACTCATCTTGTTTTGATCATATCTCACTCATTTTGATGATTACATTGTATGGCCAACTCTCACATGTGTATAACACCTAATAATTACTGTATATTGATTCCACTTTACCATTTTATCAGTTTATCATTTGGTTACTTACTGTTTTTATACAGCCATCTTATTAAGCAAGATTTAACCATTTTTACATGTGGTTTTTCCATCTTTTTACCCATGTTTATCAAATCTATCAACACCAAATCCCCACATAATATTTTTGATCATCATTCATCATCATATACATATACATAAACAAAGAAAATACAAGATTACATAATCAAAATAACAAGAGAATAGGACAAACAATCTCTATACCACTAAGGTTGTGTAGTTTATGATCAAGGCTTGGATTTTTGATGGCAAAACTTGTGGTAGATCAACACCAATATTCAAGGCCACCAATACTTGTAAACTTCATGTAGAAATCAGCCTTTGGACATCACCAAATCTTCTCCTTGGATGTTAAAATCACCACCAATCAATAGAGCTTGAAAAGGGCTTCATCATATGTGTGAATAACATATGATTTCATGGTTAAATTATGAGGGTGTTTAGGGGTGGTTCTTGGACGAAATTTAGAGAGAGAGGAGAGGGAGAATAGGTGGTTTTGCATGTATGAATGTGTAAATGGTTTTTGTGAAGTGGTTTGAGTGGTTTTGTGTAAGGTTAGCTTGTTTATTAAGCTTTACATGACAAGTGTAGTAGTATTTAACTACAACTTGACACCTCAAAGGGTGTGGTGTTAGCTAGTTAGCCATACCATGTGTGGGGTGAGGAAAAACTTTTTTTGTCTCATCCCATTAATTTACGGGTATTCCTCGATTCTAGTTTCCTCGATTTGCTTGCCCTCGGGTCTTTTTACGAAAAAAGTTTTTATAAATTATTAATCAACGGCACAAAACGAATCTAATAAAAATTGTCTCCTCAAAAACGGAGTTAAAAAACGTAAATACGTAATCCTAAGGTTTCCGGTTTAGTCGTAAAGGACGTTAAATTATTCACGTAAGTCCTAATCTCTTCTCGTAAATTTGTGAGTTTATGAACTAACTCAAATTTAAAATCCCAAAATAATATTCACGGATAAATTTATTTTCTGAAATGTCGGACTGTCACCAAAAACGGTGTATGTAAATGTAAGCACGTAACGTAGAATCCTCCGGTTTAGACGTAGTCGATGCTACTTCAAGACGTAAAATCCAAATTTCTTCCCAAAAATAAGTGAGTTCATATTATAACATTAAAATAATGTTTTCAAATAAATATTGAGAATAAAATATAAACCATAAATTGATGGATTGTCACACATTTATTCATGTATCATTGTTGCAGGAATTTGACTAAGTAATGGTTTGTACAGGACTGGCCATATTTAGTCGCATGTGCTTTTAATCGAATCATTTTGTTTTGATGAACCGACCCATAGGCGTTCATCCTCGTCATGTCATTTTGTTTAGGTGAACCGACCCATAGGCGTTCACCCAAACCCATGTTATCTCATCATCATGCATTCATATACTGTTTTCATGCATAAAACTTTTTCATGTTTATATGAATAATTTTTTTTCATGTATATATATTATGTTTTAATCAGTTTAATCATGCATTTTGTTTTATACTGTCAGATTGTTGTCACACGTGAACAAGAGCAGCTCAATGCAGTAGTTCAAGCTCCGATGCAGGCCATGCTTCCTCAACTGAGGAATGAAATTCGGGCCTAGGTGCAAGCTGCCAACAATCAGCACGAGCACCAACATCAGAATCCTCCTCCTCAAGCTACACTGATCACATGGCTGGATCGATTCAACAAGCAGCGTCCGCGATACTTCGAGAAGACTGACAGCCCTGATGAGGCTGAGAGCTGGCTAGCTCACATTGAGAAGATCTTTGACGCGATGGGATGCGACCCTGTCTTTAAGGCAATGTTAGCCTGTTACAAGTTTGAAGGGAATGTACTCGGATGTTGGAAGGTAGTTAAACTATCGGAGGGAGGCGACGATTGGGTGGTTGGCTTGACTTGGGCACAGTTCAGGGAGTTGGTTATGGGACAGTTCTTCCCAAAGGCTGAGCAGGATAGGCTTAAGAGGGAGTATCATGGGATTAGGCATAGATTTGGGGAAAACAACAATGAGTTCATGCAGAGGTTTCTTCGTTTGGCTGGATTCCTTGGCGCATCAACTGTGACTACGGAGGAGCAAGCGTACCACTTTCGCTGGGCTCTTCGCACATCTGTCGCCAATAACTTGGTGTGTGCTACATTCAATACTGTGGCACAAGTAGTAGATGCAACCCGTAAGTTGGAGATGCTTCATGATGACGTATAGTCCCCATCCGGGTCATGAACCCGGCCCACGGGTACTACCCGTATCTGACCCATCACGAATGGGTTGGATTAATGTTATTTCAGCTTATGGGCTTGAATGAATAGTGGCCGCATAAGAAGCTTGCGGCCTACGACCCGGCACGGCCGGAACAGGGTTAGACAGAGTCACAATTCTATCAGGATTGGGATTTTCCTAAAAGAATAGGATATACACTCACCATAATTAGAAGATAACAATCAAGCTAATTATGGTGATTATCTTATTCTTGGGGCCGAAGTAACAGTGAGCCCATTAGGGTTTCACTGCCTATATAAGGAACCCCCAAGGGTCCCACAAAGGTATTACATTCTCCAAACTCTAACCTCACGTCCGGTTCTGAACCCTAACCGGTTACTTACTATCACGCTAGAGTCTAATCGTGGGATACGTTCCCACGGTAAGCCTAACGCGTGTTGCTTTAGTGTGCAGGATCTCAGCAATTTATTCACTTGGTGTAAGAGCCGGAGCCCAGCATACCCAAATTAAGCCTAATTCGGGTCTAGCAAGGATCATCCAACTTTTGTATCAACAAGTTGGCGCCATCCATGGGACCCAAACACTAAGCTAGAACCTCAATCACCGATCTTTTTAATGACGAAGGGACATCCGCAAGGGAACCCAGGAACACGAATCCTGCGAATCGGAAGTCCACGGGGGATGGGATACTCATCCCCACCCAGTCCCCTGGCAGCCAAACAGGCGGACCAAATAACCGAAACGTTTTTCAGTCTTTGGGTAGGACTGGCACGTCCGGCAATACCCCACCACCGACCATGACCATGGATAACCCTGATCCGGGGAGTGCGCCTAATGCCCCTAACAAGGAGCCACGCATGCCATCAATCGAGGCAGAAGTAGAAGTGTAACCACATAGTGACGAAGACCTCGCTCGTGTTCTCACGGAGAACTTTGAGAGGATCGTCCCGGGTATCGCGTCAAGGTTAAACCTAGGTAGGAACCTCCAATCTAGGCTCAACTTTGGCAGGGCCGTATCCGGCGCCTCTCCTCAAACTCAAAAGAAGAGGAAGGCGCGCCCTCAGGAGCAAAACCCCCTTGAGGAAAACTCGCGACCCCGGAATGTGTTCGAGCGCATAGGGGATCGCGTTATGCAGGAATTACTACAATCTCGTGAGGAAGGAGATAGGTCCGACGACTCTGCCGAACGCCCGGTGTTGGAATCAACCAGGAACAATCGCCACACCAGCGTGTGGGATAGGGTGAATTGTGGGAAGAAGGCTCCTAGCTCTTCTCACAAAAGGGGTCATCAGCTGAGAAGTGGAGCACCGCCCCCTTCTCCCGTCCCCTCGGGGTCGGATTCGGATGACCATCCCCCCAAGCGTCGCCGACCTAGGTATACTCCTCCACCACCATCGGATGATGAGGGATACTACGATGACCCTTACTATCAGGATGTAGAGGGGGAAAATCTCTCCCTCCCATGGTGTGATCCTTGGGAGGATCCCTTCACCCTCCGCATCCGGAACTACTCCGAGGGTAATAGGCGCCGTATGCCAACATGCGTCAAAACCTATGATGAATCTGGTGATCCGGACGATCGCCTAAAGATATCTGACACGCAGACAAAGATCGAACGATGGCCTATGCCTATATGGTGCAAGATGTTTAATTCAACCTTGATTGGCAATGCCCGTGATTGGTTTGAGGGGCTTCCTCTCCGAAGCATTGATAGCTTCACTGAGCTGCGCACTGCGTTCAAAAACAATTATACTCAGCGAAAGAAGTATAATAGGGATCCGGTCTCATTAGCAACCGTCAAGCAACGACCTGGAGACTCTACGGAGGACTTCATGAAACGTTTCAATGACGAGTGCACGCGCACAAAAACGATGCCAGAGCTCCTTAAAATTTCTGATTACATGCATGCCATAACGGACAAGGAATTAATTAGGCGCCTCAATGACAAGCGACCGAAGAAGTATGCCGACCTCATGGAAAGGGTCATAAACTTTATAGAAGGAGAAACCACGGTAGCCGTGGCATATCCTACAAAGGGAAACCATAGCTATCGATTGAACGACCAACCCAAGAGGCAATCATGGGACCAAAGCAACCAAGGCAATGGAAGAGGCTCGGACTACAAGAGTCAGAATAAAGGAGGGCGGTCGGATGACAAATTCACCCCTCTAAAGATGACTTACCGCGATATCTTGTTGACAGAAGGGGCGGACTTCCCAAGGCCTTCCCCAATGACGACCCCGGTGGACCGCCGTCATGGAAATCGCTTTTGCGAATTCCACAACGACAAGGGCCACGACACGGAGGAATGCATCTAGATCAAGAAGCACATTGAGTCACTGATCAAATCAGGCAAACTCAAACATTTGGTCAAGGACTGGAAGGATGGGAAGGATAACAAAAAGTATGATAAGAAGGATCCCCAAAAGGATAAGCCTTCGATCATATATATGATCCAATCTTGGCAGCACCGCACAAAGCAGAAAATTAGTCAAAAATTTTCACGCGGCAGAGAGATCTCATTCCCTCCCATTACGGCAAACAACGTAGCAGATGCACCTCTCACGATTGAGGTAAGTATTGGAACACACAACGTTCGTCGTATGTATGCGGACGGGGGATCGTCGGCAGAAGTTCTCTACGAGCACTGTTTCGTACAGCTATGACCAGAGATAAAGAGCCAGTTAGTGTCGGCCACGTCGCCGCTCATTGGCTTCAGTGGAGATACTATCTGGCCAATAGGACAGCTGCGTCTACTGGTGACCATTGGGGATAAAGAACATTCCACCACGGCGTGGATGAACTTATGGTGATACGTTCACATTCCCCGTACAATGGTATTATCGAAAGACCAGGGATCTTAGCCATACAGGCCGTCCCATCCACGGCTCATGGTATGATTAAATTCCCAATAGAAGGGGCAATTGTTACGATTTAAAAATCAATCGTGCCGGCATCTGAATGCCACGCAGTGACAACACCAATCCAGCATGTTCCCATCAAGGAAGGATCACCACCCCCTAATTAGAAGGTGGTAATCCATCCCGACTACCAAGAGCAAGAGGTGGCCATAGGGGGAACGCTATCGGATAACGGGAAGAGGGCCATGTGCTCTCTCCTAAAAGCGAACCTTGATATATTTGCATGGGATCCCAAGCACATGACAGGTGTGCCGCGTTCGATAGTAGAACATAAACTTCAAATCCGCCAGGGATATCCTCCTGTTAAACAAAAGAAGCATGGTCAAGCACCGGAACGCAGCCAGGTCATACTGGATGAGGTACGGAAATTAGTAGAAGCAGGAATTATGCGCGAGGTATACTACCACGAGTGGTTATCTAACCCAGTCATGGTCAAGAAGTATGACGGGAGTTGGCGGATGTGTGTGGATTTCACAGACTTGAACAAAGCTTGTCCGCAAGACTGCTATCCGCTACCAGAAATTGATTGGAAGGTAGAATCCTTATGCGGATACCCTTTCAAGTGTTTTTTAGATGCGTACAAAGGATACCATCAGATCCAGATGGCGGAGGAAGATGAGGAGAAGACGGCGTTTCACACCAGTCAGGGCGTGTATTGTTACACAAAAATGCCGTTCGGACTAAAGAACGCCGGAGCGACATATCAGCGACTTGTTGATAAAGCCTTCGACTCCCAGATAGGACGCAACCTCGAGGTCTATGTTGACGATCTGGTCATCAAGAATCATACGGAGGAAGCACTCCTCGGTGATATATAGGAGACATTTGACACGTTGAGGAGAACCAACATGAAGCTAAATCCAAAAAAGTGCACGTTTGGGGCAACCGAAGGGATGTTCCTTGGGTATATGATTAATCCAAATGGCATCAAGCCTTGTCCGGAGACGACGGACGCGGTGATACAGCTACCATCCCCTCGGACACTCAAGGAGGTACAATCACTAAATGGAAAGCTGGACGGGCTAAATAGGTTCTTATCGAAGTCTCCGGAGAAATCACTACCTCTATTCAAAACACTCAAGAAGTGCTTGAAGAAAGGAGACTTCCGCTGGACAAAAGAAGCAGAGGAAGCCTTTGGGCAGCTTAACAGCATCTCGCGGCTCTTCCTATGCTAGTCTCACCTCGACCTAATGAGGAGCTCATCATGTACCTATCCGCTACGTACGGAGCAATAAGTGCAGTCCTTATAACCGAACGAGACTCAATCCAGACTCCAGTCTACTTTATAATCAGAGCATTGCAAGGACCGGAGCTGAACTATTCATCTATGGAGAAGTTGGTTTTGTCGTTGGTATACGCCGCGAAAATGTTGCGCCAATACTTCCAGGCGCACCCAATAGTGGTTATCACTGATCAACCAGTAAAACAAATCATCTCTAAGCCAGATGTGGCCAGGAGGCTACAGAAGTAGAGCGTTCTACAAGGAGAATATAACTTCTCCTATAGACCAAGGACAGCGGTCAAGGGCCAAATCTTGGCAGACTTCCTAATTGAGAAGCCAGAGGAGGACGGACCAATGGTACAAAAAGAAGAAATCCCAGCGGAACCAAGGGTTTTGTTTACTAACAGATCTTCGTGCACAGAGGATCAGGAGCCGGCCTTATTCTCACGAATCCAGAAGGAATGGAATTCAACTACGCCTTGCCTTTTGAGTTCACAGCCACAAATAATGAGGCGGAATATGAAGCATTAATTGTGGGTTTAAAAATCGCCGCTAGGGTGGGAGTCCGCAACCTTGAGGCCTACGTGGACTCACTGCTTGTCGCGAATCACATCCTAGGAGGTTAGATAGCCAAGGAGGATAACATGATCCAATACTTGGAGATGGTCAAGTCACTCATAGCCACTTTTCGGAAGTTTTCTATCAAACAGGTACCAAGTGTTGGGAATAAAATGTAGCCAATACACTTAGACGTTGACAAGAGCAATCTAGACGTTGTTAAGAAGAAATCAAGCATTGACAGGACAGACGTTGACAGGAAGAAGTCAAGCGTTGATAAGAAGAAGTCAAGCACTGACAGAAGACTTAGTCTACACGTATTGTGTTTCTAGTATGTTTTAGTAAAGATATGTTCGATAATGTATTTCTTATGTTTATATATACCAAGAATAGCTGATACGTAGACTCTTGTACAAGGTTCCTTAATCTATAAACGGAGGCCTTTAGGTTTTGTTAATAATAAGTTTATATACGTTTTACACTTTCATTGTACGCAAGTTTGATTTATCAATCAAAGTGAAAGTTTGGTTTATCTTGTTTGTGTGTTCTTGTTTGAGTATTAATTCCGCATAATACTTAAATTGTTTCATATACAACAAAGTTTCTCTACGTGTTTAACTTGATTTAATCTCGTTTACACAAGCTAAATCTATCTAAGTTTAGGATCAACAAGTGGTATCAGAGCTTGTTGAGAAACTTTGATCTCTAGAACACAAAAACCCTAAATCACGAAAAACCCTAATTTTCAAGAAACCCTAAAACTCAAACTCCATGTCTACTCCAGAGTTAACCTCATCCTCCTCCTCAACCCCTAACATCAAGATTCACATGCTAGACCCAGACAACTTTGAGCTGTGGAAGTTTAACTATGAACAGTATCTTCAAATCCATGACCACACCCTATGGGAAATTATTGAATATGGAAACACATTCAATAAGGCTGCCAAGATTGTTGCTACTATCTTGGTAAGATCAACTCCAGGTTCTTCAGAAGTGGATCGAAAAGAAAAACCTGAAGATGGAAGAGCTGTCTCAGCTGAGGACATTAGGAAGAGAAGAAACGACATGAAAACCCTAAGCATCCTCAAACTCTCTTTGGGACAAGCCAATCAGCACAAATATAGAGGCTATGAGTCTATAAAATATCTTTGGGCAGCCCTTGAAGTTGCTTATGGTGGTAATGCTGATACTGTACAAGAGAAAAAGAAGCAACTCTTGCATGAGTATGTTGTGTTCAAAGCTCAACCCAATGAAAAGCTAAGTGGAGTGAGAAGCAGACTACTTGACATTACAAGCAAGTTGTCCTTTATGGGAACAGTGCTTGGTGATGTTGATATCATCACCACTTTTATTAAAAGTCTTGGTGATGCATGGAAGATTGAAGCAAGGTCTATGATTGCTAATAATACTCACAAAAGTTCCACTTTTGATGATGTTTACAATAAACTGAGGCTTGTAGAGAATGAAATCCTTTTGGATCAAGGAAGCAAGTCTACCAATGGAAATATAGCCTTCTTCTCACACAGTGAAGGTCAATTTGATCAAAGGGGGTCATACATGCACCCCGTTACTGGATCGTCTTGTGTCAACGCTGGATCAAGCTTTGTCAACGCCTCACATTCAGACGCTGACACATACAATGTTGACTCACAAAGATTTAAGCCTGCTGGTATTGATCTAGATACTGTGTGTGCATACATTGCTTCATTTCCCAATGGTTTAGTGATTACATATGAGGACCTTAAGCAAATTAGTGATGAGCATTTGGAGGAGATGGACATAAAGTGGAATATGGCTTTTGCAAGCATAAGGGCAAATAGATGGAATCGAAGATTTAAGAAGAAGATGACTTTTAATGCTAAGGACACTGATGGATTTGATAAATCCAAGGTTGAGTGTTATAATTGTCATCGAATGGGACACTTTATGAGAGAATGCAGATCTCCAAGAAGATCTGATGCTGGAAAAACCTCAAGCCAAATCATCAAGGCTCAGGATTCTAAAGCTATGGTTGCTATGCAAGACATTGATGATGTTGGCTGGGATTGGAGCTATTTGGCCAAGGATGAGGAAGAAAACAAAGCTTTGGTTGCAAAAAAGCAAGAAGCAGAGCATGTTCACTATGCTCTCATGGCACACTCTTCATCTTCATCAGACAATGAGGTATATGATGATGCATTTTGTAGTAAGAGTTGTCGTCTAAACACTGAAAAACTTAACAAAGAAGTTTTAAAATTGACAACAGATGTGGTTAATGAAAGATGCAAGTTATCTAACTATCAACTTGCTCTTACTCAAACTGAAAAGACTGTAGCTGAGTATAAGAAAATGGAGTTTGACCTAAAAGATCAAATCAACATTTTAAAACATGATTTAAATGCTAGTGTTGAGGTGAGAAACATCATGGAGAGAGCCAATGGTGTTTTACAGGCTAAGTTAGATGAGGCTATCAAAAACAAAGATAATGTAGATCTTAAAATTCAGAGATTTGATAAAGCTTCACAAACCCTAGAAAAATGTGTTAGTGAACAAAGGGATTCTAGGGATATGACTGGGATTGGGATGAAAGAATATGCCGGTGTTCCACCACCTGCTGGGAACTTCTATGGTGTCCTAAGAAAGGACTTGTCTTGGACTGGTATACCAAAACTCCAAGAAGAGGAATTTATTCCACCACCAAGAGTTCTTACCCCAGTAGAGGAATACAAGCAGAAGTTGACTGATTTGGACCAATGGAAGAAAGCCAACCCTACCTTGTTTGTTAAGGGTGGCATGCTTAGTGACAGCCCAAATGAGTCTACGCCCATAAAAGTGACCAATCCTACTACTGGCAAGACTGTTGACCTTGGCTTAAACTGTAAAACCCGCATGCTTTTATCATGAATAGTACCCTTAAGATCGTACGTACTAGATTAAAACTTTCCTATTATAGCATGATTACGATTACGTGTTAGGATTTTACGTATTACGTACGTGTTAAAACACGATAAGTATTTACTACGCACGAGCACGTAATAATTAATTGACAATAATTAATCACGAACATGCGATCATGAAATCATGAACGAATTAAATCACAAGCTAATATTAATTACGTATATATATTTATTACGAACACGAATAAATATATTAGGTCACGGTAATTATTTAACGAGAACACACAAAACGCGAACACAAATAAACACGAACAAACACGTAAAACACGAACACGATAACACACTTATTAATTAGACACGGAAAATGCTCGGGTTACCCCATGTGGGCCCATATGCCATGAAATTAGTAAGGAAGATGGGCCAAGCCCATCAAAATTTACTAAAAGGGGGTTAAGGGGAAAAACACTACTTATTTTTCTTTACAGAGGATTTTACAAAAAACCTAAAACTTCCCCTCCTCCTTCTTTTTCTCTTTTGGCCGCCACCCTCAAACACACCAAAGGGGTGTGATTTGATCTTTGATCTTGAATTATTGCTAATGTTCGTGTTTGTTCATCATTGTTTAGATCCACGCATTCGGTAAATCCTTTAACCCTTTTCTTTTAATTTAATCTTTTAAATAATTAAGAACATGTTATGTTTTTTTATAAAACCTAATTAAATCATAGATTTAACATGGAATTGGATTTGGAATAAATCAAAAAGTAACGTTTTAGGGGTGTTTTGTTCTTGGCCACGCCTAAACCGAACCCGAGAGGGTCTCGGTTTGGCTACATGACCACCACCAAGACCATATGGCCCCGGTTGGTTGGTGTGGGTCCCACGGCAGTATCAAGACAAGGGTGACCCCAAGTTGGTTCGTGGTATGGTGTCGATTTCATGTCCGGTTCATGGTTATTAGTCTAGATCCGATTCACGGTGTATGTTAAGATTTTTATTTTTATGATCTTATGATAAAATTAAATTAATAACATGACATGATTAATTTAATAACGTGACTTAGGTTATATTAATTATTAAAATCATGAAATTATTAACCTAAGTATTTTATATTTTTAAGACTTATAATTAATTAATTATTTAAAAACCATGGTTATAATTAATTAATTAACATGACTTAGGTTATATTATTAATAAATAATAATACATGTTTTAACCTAAGTATTTAACTTTATTTAATTAAAAACATGATATACTTTAATTAAATATTTTAACCTATAGTTTATTTAATTACATGAAATAATTAATAAACTATACATTATATCATATGACTTAGAAAATAATCATGAAAACACTTAGGCTTATATACTTAGCTTATTTAACCAGCTTATTTCTAATTATGGAAACTTCTATTTTTAGAAACTTATTTAAATAAGGCAGCTAATCTATTTATGGAAACGTTCTATTTTTAGAAACTTATTTATTTCAGGCAACTAATCTATTTATGAAAACTTATTTAAATAAGGCAGTTAATCTATTTATGGAAACTTTCTATTTTTAGAAACTTATCTATTTTAAGCAGTAATTCTATTTTTGGGAACTTTCTATTTTTGGAAACTTTCTATTTTTGGAAACTTTATATTTTTGGAAACTTTCTATTTTTGGAAACTTTCTATTTTTGGTAACTTTCTATTTTTGGAAACTTTCTATTTTTGGAAACTTTCTATTTTAGGAAACCTGCTATTTTTGGAAAGTTACTTATTATTACACAGTAAGTATAATAATACATGAAATACCAGAAATACTTAATCAGATTAAACAGAATATAAGATAAACACAGTTTAAGGCTTTAAACAGTAAAACATGGTAAGAACATATGAAATAAGCTAAGACATGACATAAAACCAGCTACGTATTTAGTAAGCAGATACTTATTCATGTATGTATTTATGTAGCACTAGTGATACGGAAGTAGGATTCCTCTCAGTTCATCTTCTTCGTTCACTGGACATAAGGTACGGATTCCCGTCCTTTCAGTATGGACATTCTTTCCTTATTAGAATTCCCCGTATGCAGCCAACTGTTTTCCCAGTATTTGTTTTATATGTTTTTGAATTGCTTATGTTTAATTAGAATACCTAAAGCCATATACATGCATGACCAGTTTCACCTAGTTATGGAGGTACCATTACCATAACATTAGAGGCACTGATGTTATGACTTCACCACGACGGAGTGATTGCTCGTGGCGGCTGTAACACCCCCAAATTTATACAACTCAATTCAGCGGAAGACTAGTTGGTGTTACGGGATAGCACATTACTCACATCATAGACAACGCATAAAAATCGCGTCGTTTATTAATAAAGCATTTCCTTTCATAAATATCAAAATTTTATAGGTCCCAAGTCATTGTATTTAATACAGGTTTTACAAACATTTGAATGGAAATAATAATTTAAGTGCGGGCCATGAATACTTGTCGTCTTCCCCGAGAATTACCTTCAAGTACCTGAGATAAAACATGTTAAAAGAAAAGGTCAGCGATAACGCCGAGTGAATTCATAGAGTTTAATAAAATCCATCAATATAATATCAGTATAAAATTGTTACTGAAAATCATTTTGTACAAATCATTTTAATAGGCCATAAAATAGCCAAAGTCATTTTATACAAATCTTCATCAGAATCATGATATAGGCGTTTGCCTTAAAATCATTATACGAGCCAATGTCGTAAAAACATCATACAATACGTTTTGCAACGTTGTATAGATTAAATAAAAACCGTTATAAGAATATGGTTATATAAAACCAAAACACGAACATAATATCAATAGTATGACCCCGTATTGCTAGTCAGGTAATACATCGTAATTCGATGCGTCTAGTAGTATTTCGTTAGTTTGGATTATTATAAGCCGCATGACATTGTTACCTTACTAAACCAACAACGGGTAGCTAACCCGATACTCAATTTGCCCATCTAAAGTAGCGTGTCGTCTTAAATGTCACGCTATGGAAATCTTCTCATACATAAATTCGCTTACCAATCAATGTGGCACGACGGGGATTAACCGTCAAGGCGCGAACTGGGGTGATCGTCCCCAGATAGTACTATTATATGCACAAGTAATGTATGAGATTTTACTAGTTGAAAGTTCGTTTTTTCGGTATCTTCTCGAATTGATCTCTGGTTAATTGTGTGACTCAGTTGTTCTTGGTGAAAATAATATTTTTGGTTTTGTTAAATTAAATGTGCAAGACTTAAAAATAAATGACGAGTAATTAAAACTAAAACTAATTGAAACGTAAACGGAGCAATATTTAAAACTATAAAAGTAAATCACGGGAAATTAAATGATGTAAAATTAAAACTTAACAAAAAGTAAATGACAATTAAATAAAAATGCAAAACGAAATTAAAATGAACTAAAAATAAAACGAGAAAAATTGACACTTTAACTAAAAAAAAATATTAAAACAAAACAAAATACCCAATCGGAATACACCCAATCGGAATCCAAATTGGAATCCGATCGGAATGTACCCATCAGAAAGTGTGATTGGAAAGGGCTGGTCGGAATAATCTGATCATAACCAATCGGAATGTCAAGGAATTAAACCAAATCGGAATGTATACAAAAATGTTCAGATCGGAATGCTTGGCAAAATAACCAATCGGAATGTCACTAAAGCCCCTCAATCGGAATAATAGCAATATGCATACAATCGGAATAACCCAAAACTTGAACCCAATCGGAATAGCTAAACCCTTTTCCGATCTAGTGATCGGAATGAGGGTATTGGAGCTGGTCGGAATGTGCTGATCGGAAAGGGGTTTAAACCCTTTCCGATATAAGTGGGATCCGAAATAAGCAAAAGAAATAAGCTATGGTTAATAAGCTCAAACTAAAACTTGCACGAATCTAAATCGAAACTGACTTAATAAGCATGAATAACAACTTATCAAACTTAAAAATAAGCAAACATTCAAATCAAACTATAAAAAGATGAACTTTTTAAGAAAACTTTTAAGGAAAATAAACAAGCTAAACACAAATTAAGCCAATAAGCATGTCAAGCTCAAAGCTTAAACCATGTACAAACTTGAATCAAAGATAAGCAAAATAAGAAGGTAGAAGATGATGATTAAAAATAAGAACTTGATTAAAAGAAAAGATTCCAAAATTAAAAGACTTACTTGAATTGAAGAAATTAAAAGTGCATAACAAGAAATTAAATTGCAAGAAATTAAATGACAAGAAATGAAAATGGTGGAAGAGTGGTTTGTCAAGCCACCAACAACTCTAAACAAATGAGGTTGGTCACTATATATAGGGAGATTAGGGAGGAGCTTAGGAAGCTTCCTCCCTCTTTCTTCTTTCTCTTAATTGCACACTTAGGTCCTTGATATTCTTAATCTTTTGTTAATCTTCTTAATACTTGGACTTTGTCTTAGGATTTCTTCAAACTCGTCTTGTATTTTCTTCATAAATAAGACTCGAGTTCTTCAGCTTTTAGTAAGCTTCCGTCTTTTGACTTTTTCTTCGATAAATCTTCAGAATTGGTCTTGGACTTCCGTTCTTTTTCCACTCTTGATATTTCGACTTCATCTTTCGTCTTTTTCTTCGATAAAAGCCCGTGAATGCCGTGTTTTCTCCACTTTTCACCTTTTCGTCCTAAATCACAACAAAAATACAAACCACGCATAATTCCGACATAAATGACATAAAATACACGTTTTGGCTCGGTTATTATTGTAATTAAGTGGTAAAAAGGATGGGTGTTTTCACACCTATCAAATCCCCTACACTTAACCATTGCAATGTCCTCATGCAATGCATTAGTTACAAAGCACGTTTACATTTTTCATCACAATCAATCCACGTTGGCCTTTATTAAAGGGATAGAAAATTATAAACATTCAAAGTAAAGAAATCAAAAACATACCTTTGGTTTTGAAAATGTCGTGAATGATCATCATCCTCAAGTTTTCACTTTCTCCAAACCAAGCTTAAAAACGAGATCATTGTTATTATAAGTTAGCAAACTAACACGAACTCATGTGGGCCAATTATTCACTTAGACTCCCTTATTCCTAGGGGTATCTCTTATATTTTCTTGTTGTCTTGAATGATCACGAGGATGCATTTTTGACTTATTTCGATAGTTATTTAGTCCGAAAATAAAGTGAACGATTTAATCAATAGTTAGCTAAAGGACAAAATCTTTTAAAACTGCTTCTCGGGACCTCATAAAGTTCATATCTTGGCATAACTCGCTTCACGATTTGAGACCTTTCTCGGACCGATATTTGGCAGCGACTTCATACTTCGAATCTTTGAGAGACGTTCTTGAAATTATGGTCTTCTTTTCATAATAGGAATTTCTTCACTTGAAGTTTTGAGAGATTCATACTTGGACCACGACTTCTTCATTTTTCTCCAATCTTTATTTTGGACTTTGATATACAACGATCCGCCTCCTTTTATGACTTGGATCTATTTATCCTCATACCTTGCTAGGTTCTTTTCGGATATACTTCTCCATGACTTTTGGGGAGATTTTGCTTTTCGTCGTGTGTCTCGATCCTTCATATTGATTTTCGATAAATGATTCTTCACATCACTTTTGGATCTTTAGCAACAAAATTTAGCCCTCATGCCTTGTTAGGGCCTTTTCGGACTTGCCAATCTTCGCATCCCGCTTCAATAAGTTATGCCTTGGCTATGGACTCTAATCCATACCGAGCAACTTTTAAACGATCTTGGGCTAGAAGCTAAGTAACATTTTAAATCGTACAACCTTATTTATTGCAGATAATTTATTAACAAGCAAAGGGAGAATAGGCTTATAATTAACTCACATTAATTCACGAAAGAATACCGGACTTATAATTGACTCTATCATCTCTCGTTCTCCACAATTTAAAATCTCAAAGAATGAGACTCGTGGATGCTTAGCCTATTAAATCAAAGTTTTGTGTTTTCGAGTCATCTATAGGATTTTGCAAATTCTTGGACTCTTTCAAGTTTAGAAATCGCATTTTAAAGTTCCCTTGATAAACAACTCTCTAGGATCAATTATAGGAACTTGCGAAAATTTCTTGTTCTTAACCCGTGAGAGTTAAGACTTTCGCGTTTTATAGCTCCCTATATAAAAGCCTAGTAAAAATTGACTTAAACAAGTTAAGGATACTAGCTAGAGTAAACTAAGATAAGTAAACCCGAGATGAGTCAAAAGATTCACAACGTTTGAAAATTAAAACCACTTTATTAAAAATTTATTCTAATAAGGAAAGAAAATAACTATACAAAGGTAAAACAACTATACAACTAGGCCAAAATAGATTAAAAATTTTGAAAAATGTCGAAAAATTGATTTTCCGGTTAAAATGAGGACAAATACAAGGAAAAGACCACTTAACTTCGATAGAAGTCCCCCCTACACTTAAGATAAACATTGTCCTCAATGTTTAAGCATGTGGGAATAAACTCCCCTACACTTAGGACATTGTGCACGTTGTTTAAATCTCGCTAAGGAAGAGACAACTAAAGAGATTCCTATTTTAATATTAAGAAAATATAAAATAGTGAATCGAAAAGAGTTTAGGATAGAACCGGGAAGAAGGGAACACAGAATCACGGTTCGTCAAAAGTCATCAAGAGTGTGTCTTTGAATCTCTAATCCCTGCACATGATAAGAAATAAAGCAAGAAACACCACGGGGCGCCCCCTACATTTATGGTGAAAATAGATAGATAATTGGGTTGCCTCCCAAAAAGCGCTTGTTTTTGTTAACCGAGTCACGAGCCTGACTCGCCCCCGAATTAAATGGTCCATGGGGAAGCCTCGAATGTAATACCGGGATCAAAGACCTTGTCCTCGTTCCCAGTTGACATCAACAAAGGAGAGGCGGGGGGATAAGTCCTGAATGGGAGAAAAGTCCTTTCAACATACGAAAAGGAGGTGGGTTGGGTAAAGTAAGCACATTGTCCTCCCCCAAAGACAATGGATGCTGAGCAAACGGCAAAGCCGTATAGTTATCAATCATAACATAATCAATGTCACCTCCCGGGTCAAAGCACTCATCCTCCGAAATAGTGGCTAAAGGGGAGGATGAAAGGTGCTCGGGAGGGGGACTTGGGACAATATCTTCTTGCAGCAAATTATCAAAAATAATGTCCCCCTCCGTGTTAGAATCATCAATACCTGGAGGGATGGAGTGGATATCGATTTCTTCCAGCAATGGGTCATTATCTTCAACGGGGGGAATAGATGGAGTTAAAGACTTGGAAAGAGGAGGAGAAGTCAACGCTTTGATATGAGCAATAAGAAGGTGCACTTTCTGTAATCTATCGCGAAGAAGCACGTCTTCCACCTCATCCACAAGATCATGTTCATCGATTGAACTTCTCGTAAACCGGAGAGAATAAATCGTCATCGCCCGCATCTCCCGGTGGAGATTGAGAAATTTCAAAAGTGAAATTCTCATAGCTTGGAGAAAAATCGTCATCACTAGGATCGACCTCTTCCGTAAGAGCAACGTCGTCCTCAGGATCCATAGCAGGTAAGTCACAAACCTCATCATCCAATACCTTGTCGAGACCAACATCACTAAGCTCATTCAACGAATCTAGATCCTTAGGAACATCGAGAGTAGGAGCAGCAACTTCAGAAGATTGGTTGAATGTGTAGACATCATCGTCGTCGTCATCATCATAATAGATGGGACGAGTCCAGTTAGGAGTGACGTAGTCGGCTAACTCTTCCTTGATAACCTCCACATCTTTAAGAAGCTCATGCAGCAACTTTTGTTGTTCATCGCCCCGAGTATGTTCAATTTCACCAATTCTATCCCACGCTGTAATTAAACATTTTGGTGTAGAGAAGAAGGGAAAACGACTAAATTGGCTCAAAAAGGTGTCGGTGGTTTTCAAGGTTTCGTCCACATCAAGTAAAGGTTGCTTTTCCGGATGCAAGTCAGCTCGAAGTTGAGCTATACTTTCTAGAATGCCATTCAAAGAAGTGAGTTGTTGATCAAGACTAGTTTGCTGAGAGGATTGATGATTGAGGGTGTAATGTGGGGGCTCAAAGTTATAGACACTAGGATGATAGCACGGTACTTTCTCAAAGATTTGTGACGGATCACAAAAAGAAGCATCGTGAGGGCCCCCACAAATATAGCACCATGGGTATGGAGAGAAACTTGGTGCCTCTTGTGGATAGCTATTATCATTTTCATAATTGTACCCCGGTTCTTGCCCGTGTCCATACGGGTATTGAACCGGGCATGAAACATGCCAATGAGAATCGCTTCCACAATAGATGCACGGGGGAACAGGAGGAGGTGGGTTCAAAAAGGACGAATTAGTCGAGTTGCACAAAGGATAAAATCCGAATAGGAATTGTGTATTGTCGATATCGTTTCCGCACCGCTCACATGTACACTATTGACATGAGTCGTTCCCGTATAATTGTCTCCCATACCCGTCGCAATGGACATAAAAATCCATAAAGAAAGATAGATAAGCAAGAAGAATATTTTTGGTGCAAAACTTTGAAAAAGAAATGCTTTTAAAGATTTTTCAAATGTTTTTGGATATTTGAAAATATTTTGACACGAAAAATAACGTTCACGAGTGAACGGATCCCAAAAGCCAACGCGTCTCTCACAAAAAACCGTTAATCCTCACGAAAAGAGCCGGCAGCGGCGCCATTTTAATGTATGAGATTTTACTAGTTGAAAGTTCGTTTTCTCGGTATCTTCTCGAATTGATCTCTGGTTAATTGTGTGACTCAGTTGTTCTTGGTGAAAATAATATTTTTGGTTTTGGTAAATTAAATGTGCAAGACTTAAAAATAAATGACGAGTAATTAAAACTAAAACTAATTGAAACGTAAACGGAGCAATATTTAAAACTATAAAAGTAAATCACGGGAAATTAAATGATGTAAAATTAAAACTTAACAAAAAGTAAATTGACAATTAAATAAAAATGCAAAACGAAATTAAAATGAACTAAAAATAAAACGAGAAAAATTGACACTTTAACTAAAACAAAATATTAAAACAAAACAAAATACCCAATCGGAATACACCCAATCCGATCGGAATGTACCCATCGGAAAGTGTGATCGGAAAGGGCTGGTCGGAATAATCTGATCATAACCCAATCGGAATGTCAAGGAATTAAACCAAATCGGAATATATACAAAAATGTTCGGATCGGAATGCTTGGCAAAATAACCAATCGGAATGTCACTAAAGCCCCTCAATCGGAATAATAGCAATATGCATACAATCGTAATAACCCAAAACTTGAACCCAATCGGAATAGCTAAACCCTTTTCCGATCTAGTGATCGGAATGAGGGTATTGGAGCTGGTCGGAATGTGCTGATCGGAAAGGGGTTTAAACCCTTTCCGATATAAGTGGGATCCGAAATAAGCAAAAGCAATAAGCTATGGTTAATAAGCTCAAACTAAAACTTGCACGAATCTAAATCGAAACTGACTTAATAAGCACGAATAACAACTTATCAAACTTAAAAATAAGCAAACTTTCAAATCAAACTATAAAAAGATGAACTTTTTAAGAAAACTTTTAAGGAAAATAAACAAGCTAAACACAAATTAAGCCAATAAGAATGTCAAGCTCAAAGCTTAAACCATGTAAAAACTTGAATCAAAGATAAGCAAAATAAGAAAGGTAGAAGAAGATGATTAAAAATAAGAACTTGATTAAAAGAAAATATTCCAAAATTAAAAGACTTACTTGAATTGAAGAAATTAAAAGTGCATAACAAGAAATTAAATTGCAAGAAATTAAATGACAAGAAATGAAAATGGTGGAAGAGTGGTTTGTCAAGCCACCAACAACTCTAAACAAATGAAGTTGGTCACTATATATAGGGAGATTTGGGAGGAGCTTAGGAAGCTTCTTCCCTCTTTCTTATTTCTCTTAATTGCACACTTAGGTCCTTGATCTTCTTAATCTTTTGTTAATCTTCTTAATACTTGGACTTTGTCTTGGGATTTCTTCAAACTCGTCTTGTATTTTCTTCATAAATAAGACTCGAGTTCTTCAGCTTTTAGTAAACTTTCGTCTTTTGACTTTTTCTTCGATAAATCTTCAGAATTGGTCTTGGACTTCCGTTCTTTTTCCACTCTTGATCTTTCGACTTCATCTTTCGTCTTTTTCTTCGATAAAAGCCCGTGAATGCCGTGTTTTCTCCACTTTTCACCTTTTCGTCCTAAATCACAACAAAAACACAAACCACGCATAATTCCAACATAAATGACATAAAATACACATTTTTGCTCGGTTATTATTGTAATTAAGTGGTAAAAAGGATGGGTGTTTTCACACCTATCAACAAGCGTCTACCAAATCCCGGTAGTTTACAATTCATGCTAATGGGACTTTTAGTGACATAACCTAACTTTAATAATCCATTTTATTTCATCTATTGGGTCCTTTAATCATTTATCGGGTCATACAATCGGGTCATACAATCATTCGGGTCCAAATCAATAAACAAACAATCGGGACAAATGGTGTCCTATTTTATAAAAACTAACATGTTATCTCCCTCGCGGGTTTATAAAACATTTCATAAAAACATTTAAAAGAGTGCGAGGCTATGAACTCACGTTGATGTGGGAAGGCGGTTATCGGCGATTCGGATGTACGGTACGTGCTTCAATCACGGAAACCTAGACAAATAATACTCGTCTTAGACTCAAGTCCAATGACTTTATAAAATTAACAATTATGTATACATATGATGATTTTATATATATGATGATCAAGTGGGTTTACATATTCTCATTTACTCATTTTTGTGTTATGTGTCGATAACTTTTATACTAGTTTTCTAGTTTTACCTATTTACGTGTTTTAGGTCCAATAAGCCTATTATAAGTTTATTAACTTGTATTAATCCATTTCATACTTGTATTATCAGTATTTATACTTTATATGTTGGGCCCAAATGGGTTAAGCCCAATAAATAAGTTTATAAGTGTTTTAGTCCATTTTGTTGTTTTATTAGTCCAATAACGTTAATTTAGCCCGTTAATGTCCGTATGTTATATAGCTTGGGTTTTATCGGTTTTTACTTGTTATACATGTTTATATATCAGTATATAAGTTTTATAAAGTTCACATTAGACGGGTCCAACCGTCTAAGTTTTATTTAACAAAAACGTTAATTTTACGGTAATAGCCGAAAAAGTCGTAAAATCATGTTTATAGTTTTATAACTTATAAAACTTATCAAACTACCATTTTTATAAAATTTCCATTTGTTTATCCTTATAAATATTTATATAAATGTATTATATTAGTTAGTGGGTTTTAATTCACATTTTATACTATTTCTATTTGAGTGCTTATATAATATTATTATACTTTAATTTCCAAAATCTGATTTTTATTTTCATGTTCACCAAAACTGCCATATCTAGAGTTCTATATGGAGATAGAAGCTCAAATTTTTATGACATAAACTAAATGATATGTGCTCCATTTAACTCTTCTATAGCTACTGTTGAATCAGCCTCCAACTATTTTCTAAAAATCGTCCAAAACACTGAACTCAGATTGGTACTCTAAACTTGTTTTGATCATATCTCACTCATTACAATGATTCCATTGCATGGCCAACTCTCACATGTATACAAGACCCATAGCTTACTGTATATCAATATATTCAAGTCATTTTACCAGTTTACCATATGATTCTTTACTGTTTTATACAGCCATCTAAATTAAGCAAGATTTTAACCTTGTTTCTTATAGTTTTTCATCTTTTTAAGCATGTTTATCAACACCAAATCCCCACACAATATTTTTAATCATCATTCATCATCATATACATATACATAAGTGAAAGAAATAGAAGATTAAATAATCAAAAATAACAAGAGGATGAGGAGGACAATCTTTATACCACTAAGTTGATGTAGGTTGTGATCAAAACATGGATTTTGATGGAGAGACTTGTGGATAACCTAGACCATCTTCAAGACCACCATTCTTCATGAACAACTTGTGGAAAATCAGCCCTAATACTCCATGGAAACTCCTCCTTGGATGTTAAAACTTGCACCAATCTTCCTGTTTTTGAATGTAGATTAACATATGTAAGTTATAACATATGTTTGTGGTTAAAAATTGTATGATGGTGGCATTTTGGTTGAGGTGAGGGACGGCAAGATGAGAGCCAAGAGAGAGAGATTGAGTGGATTTGCATGTTGTGAGAATGAGGAAGTGGTATGAGTGAATGGTTTTGTGTTTGGTAAGCTTACTAGTTAAGCTAAATGTAACAAGTGTAATACTTGTTTTGTGAGGTTTTGACACCTCATGGTGTTGGTAACTTAATATTGCCGCCCCTTTTGAGTGGGGTGGGGCAAAATTTATCTTGTCTCATCCCACTAATTTACGGGTACTCCTCGATTCTAGTTTCCTCGATTTACGTGCCCTCGGGTCGTTTTACGAAAAACGTTTTTATAAATTATGAATCAACGGCACAAAACGAATCTAATAAAAATTGTCTCATCAAAAACGGAGTTCGAAAACGTAAATACGTAATCCTAAGGTTTCCTGTTTAGTCGTAAAGGACGTTAAAATAAAATCGTAAGTCCTAATCTCTTCTCGTGAATTTGTGAGTTTATGAACCAACTCAAAATTAAAATCCCAAAATAATATTTACGGATATATTTATTTTCTGAAATGTCGGACTGTCACCAAAGACGGTGTATGTAAACGTAAGCACGTAACGTTGAATCCTCCGGTTTAGACGTAGTCGATGCTACTTCAAGACGTAAATCCAAATTACTTCCCAGAAATAAGTGAGTTCATAATATAATATTAAAATAATATTTTCAATTAAATACTGAGAATAAAAATATCAATCATAAATTGACGGATTGTCACAGCGTCCCTTCAGCTTTTGTCCATATTATTATATTTATCATGTGGGCGTATGGGTGCATCCTAGTTACATGTTTTCAGTCAGGATTTCATGGTGAATGTGGTGTGTGCCTTGCATCCTTCACAAGGAGCTGATCCCTCCTACCCAAAACCAGTATATTAAATTAGAGGCAGCCCCTCTAATTTGCATGATGAGGTCACCCCTCCAAGTATTCATGCACGGTGGATTTTCATGACCTATATTGGCTAATGGTAAAATATGATAAACAGTTTTTACAAGATAAACATAAGGCTTTTCAAACTATAAAACCAGTTTTATGAACATGTTACAGGTTTTCTAGGACTTATATATTTCCGCTGCTATTAAGTCTTTATTATGCTTAGTCATTCATACTATGTCGATATCCGTGCACTGAGCGTTTTACTCAGCCGTTACTTTCCTTTCCATGTCCCAAAACGGCAGGTACCCTAGGAAAGACTCGAGCATTTAGAGGACGTGCATAGGATGTAAGCTGCCAGAGACTTCTTTTCCTTTTTGCCTTCACATACTTATGCTTGCTTAGTCTTTCATTCATTTCTTTTACTTTATTATGTTTTGGGCTTATGTTTGGGAACCGATGTTTGATTCCGGTTATCCCTATGGTCATGTAATGTTTCAGACATTTATCCTTGTATGCTTTGATGACACGCCATAGTTACGCGTGACATTCCATTATCAAAATGGGGTGTTACAATTATGGTATCATAGCCAAGGCTTCGACCTGTAGGCTCTAAAACTCGACCTGTGACTAGTGGGTAGTCACCAGGAGCTTCCTAAGCCAACGTTTGTTATTCCACGTATTGATGTTTTCAGCGCATTGTTGTTTTAACCATGATGTTTTCAGCACCTTGAGGTTTTAACCTTGATGTTTTCATCGATATTGTTTTACTAATATGGATGGACAACCGTCATTCATATTTAGTTATGTGTCATTGTTTCATGCATAATGTTCCTCGTGGACTGTGGCTATGTGGACTGAACCCCAGTAGTTCATAATTAGTCACATAAATTTTTTTTCTGATAAGTTTTGACAGATATGTTTTATTTATTTATGTTTCATGTATCATTGTTGCAGGGATTATGACTAAGTAATGGTTGGTACAGGACTGGCCCTATTTAGTCGCATGTGCTTTTATCGAAACTTTTAACTTTGGGACCGACCCATAGGCGTCCCCTCGCCATGTCTTTTGTTTTAGGACCGACCCATAGGCGTCCCCTCGCACATATAAAAGGTTTTTATAAACTTCATTACGCATTCATGCACCATTTTCATGCATAAAATTTTTCTCATGATTTATTGGCATAAAAAAATTTTTTTCATGTCCCCTCATAAGTTACTATGTTTTTATGTCAAGTATGTTTTCATACTGTCATGGTTAACTTTGGTTTCATGCTGATTATGTTATACACTCCTTTATGATAGATCGTTTTATTTTCCTCCATGATAATTTCGTCTTCATGTTGATTACGTCTTACGCCTCTTTTGTTATTTATGCTTTCACGAAAGACATGGTTGGATTTCATTGAATTCTGCTTTCATGATAGTCATGGTTGGTTTTCATTGATCATGCTGTCAGGCAAATCATCGTTGAATTTTGTGTAACCACACTTTAGCGTTTCTCTATGCAACCAGAATGAGGTATATACTGGCATTGTCAGGTTATCATGATGGTTTTTCCTAACCGTCTAACCGATACACCTTCCTTAAATCATGACAAATGATCGACCCCATACCGATCATTTCATGTGCATCCCGTGTGTACTCCATGTACCGTATTCCATGTGTATTTCACATACCTTAATCCATGTGTATTTCACTTGCAATACTTCATGAGTATTCGCTAGTCGATTCTGAATCACCTCAGGCGTATTTTCAGTTGCTGATATTCTACAAGATTGCTGATGCTGCTCATAACTGGGAGATGTTACTAAAGGTTGATGCTGCTGACGTTCGGAGACGCTACGAGATGCGGATGCTGTTCACAACTTGGAGATCATAAAAGACGAAGACAAAGGCGTTAGAGCAAAGCAATTGGACGAAAAGATGCTTCACCATCAGACGATTTCCATCAATCATTGTCCCTAATTCTTAGTTACATGTCACACGTCATTCGGCTGTCATTTCAGCCATATGAGTGCAAACCGGTACCAGCCGGCCACTCAGCTGAATAGTTACATGAATCACGGTCATGAGAATGACCGTCATGGAACTGACAGACAAGACGATAGTAACCACTACTATGACAGAAACTATCCTAGAAATCGCAACCGAGGCTTCGGCCGCGGACGTGATCAGACATACAAAGGATCAGTAGTCCAACCGATCCGCCAAGTCTGGCATAATAACTTAATATTGTAGTTCTATTGAATTACGTCTCGAGACACATGTCAAGACATCAGTAAAGACACATGTCTCACGTATACTTTCTGAAGACACATGTCAAGACATCAGTCAAGACACATGTCTCACGTATACCTCCTGAAGACACATGTCAAGACACCAGTCAAGACATATGTCATACTTATAGTTCCAAGAAACGAGTCAAGACACATGACTCACGTCCAACTATGGAACATTTCTAAGAAATTCAGGGTACCCTCCAAGGGTATATCTATTTTGTTGTGCCATGTATTAATCAGGCCACAAGAATTTCAATACCATTACCGGCGCATCAGTGAGAACTGTCACGTTGCCGATGTCACTTTCATTTGTTTCACCATATTTCATATGATTCATGACCATGAAGGACGCCTTTCGTGATCCCACGTATACGAAGGTTTTCCTTCAGCTTAATGATGAGATCCAAGCTGCAAACGCATTTCCTCGGACAGACACGAGTTGAATTTTATCCTAATTATGGACTATGAACAACACACCATGCTACGATTCATAATTATGTACAGTAATGTTCGGGCTCCTGAATACATTCATCTTGATTTTCCATCAGGAAAATCTGTACAAATTATCTATGTTTACAAGCATGTGCGTTGTTAGCCATGGTCGCTAAAATTTTCTAGCCTTTAGTAAGACACGACTACTTAAGTCCTTTTACGCATAGCCAGTTGATTATTCCAAAATTTTCCCATATATTCCAAAAGATCCTTCAAGGAGAAGAATGGTACCATGAGAGTATGTGTCGACTACCGTCGACTTAAACAAATCACCATTCATGACCGTTATTCTCCTCCACGTATTGACGACATGTCCAATCAACCATATATTGTTAATCACTTTTCCAAGATCGAACTCATGATCATGTTGCCAACAGTGACGAGTGAAAGAGCAGGACATGTCCATGACTGCTATTCGTACACGACTCGGTCATGCTAGATTTATGATTTTGAATTAGTCTCATCAATGCTCCAACGGCATTATAAGAATGAGTTTCCATGAACTCATAGAAAATTCATCAGTGTTTTCATTGAGGGTAACCTGATTTCCTCTAAGCCTAGAGAAGAACAGGAAGACCATATCTGCACTATGTTGCAAATTCTATGACAAGATAAATTCTACCCTGGAAATTGTTTTTATTTCCAATATCAATTCTGGTTGATTACAGTGACACGCTGGATCACATGGATTTGCATGGTTAATCTTACCATGACTCAGCTTATGCGTAAAGGAGAGAACCCTACATTACATTAGGTGTTATAGAAAATCCTACGCTAAGAGAATGTTAGGACCATTGGAATTGTTAAATGTAATAGGTAGACTAGGAGGTATGTAGTTCCTCCTGGTTCTAGTAGTAGGAGCAAGTCGTGCTCCTGGTCCTAGTCAAAGTTAAACTTTATTATTTATTTATTATTCTGTTAGGATATGCATGAGATATGTTAGGAAAGGATATGCATATCAGTTTTACACGTTTTGTTTAATGCTGTATTAGGGTTTCCTTGTAGTATAAAAGGAACCTTAGGCAGAAGGGTTAGACACTGCTTAATCAAACATAGTTCTAGTCATTATCAATATTAGAAATCCTTAGAAAGGATCAAGTCTTTATAGTTATTATGTTCTTCTTTATTATATTTGTATTCTGCATTCATATTGTGTATAGAGTCTCTCTGTGGATTGACTTGTGATTACAGAAGTCGTTCATCGTTCCTGACAGGCTGCAAGATCTACATCTAGTAGACCCAACAAGTGGTATCAGAGCCTGGGAGGGTCTCTATACAAGAAGAATCAAGTTTTCTTATTACTGACATTTTTTTTATCATGTCTGCCTCAACTTCTACTCAAACAGGAGAAGACAACACTCCTAAACCTGTGCAACCTCAGCAGATCGTTGCTACGGTTTCCAACACGAATGGTAAATTCCCTCTTCTGAAAAAGGATGAATATGATAGTTGGGCAATGAAGATGGAATGGTGGATCACCAATACTGATCAAGACCTTTGGAAGGTTATTCTGAATGGGAACAGCAGGAAGCTAACTGGAAGAGACAAGAATGGTAATATTACTCTTCTTGACCCTAAATCTCATGAAGAAATCATAGCTATTCAGAAGGAGGTCAAAGCAAAAACTATTTTGCTTCAATCTCTTCCTGATGATCACATGGGTGACTTCTACCATTTGGATGATGCTAGAGAGATCTGGAATCGAATTAAAGCAAGGTTTGGTGGGAATGAGGAGTCAAAGAAAATGCGAAGATCCATGCTGAGAGATGAATTTACAGAATTCAAAATCTCAGAAACTGAAGGTTTGCATCAAGGATATGACAGGTTCCAAAAGATATTGAGCCAATTGAATCAACTTCGTTCAAAGCCTGACGATGCTGATATTAATGCAAGGTTTCTTAGAGCCTTACCCTACTCATGGAATCAGGTGGTAATCTCTCTCAAAGCAAAAGGTGTGCTTGACTATCTCAATTTTGATGATCTATTTCATAAGCTCAAAACTTTTGAACCTCATGTGAGAGGATATTCAAGTGATTCTTTTCCCACTCCTGCTAATTCTGCCTTTGTGAGTTCTATGGCATCCAGTCCCATGTCATATGCTAGTAGCCCTAGCAATACTGTGTCTTCTCTACATACTTTTCAGCATACTTCTGCTCCTGATCCTACTGCCAAGTCTGGTAGTATGGTAGAAGCCATTCTTCATTCTTTTGTGGCTGATGTTGATGCTTAACAACAACTTGCTTTTGATAACTTCAAACAGGTCGATAAACTTGACCTGGATGAAATTGATCTTAAATGGCAGATGGCCATGCTCACTCTTTGGGTTCACAAGTTTGAGAAGAAAGCACGTCGAAAGTTCAATTACAACCCACGAGAGCCAGCAAGATTCGATAGAAGCAAGGTTCGATGCTATAACTGTCAGCAACAAGGTCACTTTGCAAGGGAATGCCCTAGCAAGAATGACCAGGAGAAGAGCAGGTACTCAGCTTTTAAGGTTCAGGAGGTAAAAGATGACAAGAAGGCATTGGTATATGTTGACTCTATGGTCAACTGGAATGATCATCAGACTACCACTTTGGAATCAGCTAAATCCTCGACTGACGTGTTTGCAATGATTGCTGGAAATCTATCTGATGCAGAAGAAGCAGATGAGTTTGCTCTAATGGGCATCTCACCTCAGGTACAACATTGCCCTCTTGGTTGTCATGATAAATACTCAGAATTGTTGTCCCAATTTAATGAAGTAAATAAACAGAATGATAAATATTTTTTAGAGGTTCAAGCCTATAAGGCTTCATTAAACACATTGGAACAACAAAAGAGGTGGCTACAAGATACTCAACGTGAGTATGAGGATAAAATTAGGATTCTGAGCATCGATTTAGAAAACACAACTAATATGCTTAAATATACAGAAAAGGTAAAAGATGCCAGTATAAAAGAAAAACAGGAGATGTAAGAAAGATTAGATGCTACAATGTTGAGATTTGAAAAATGGCAAAAGGTACCTAAAAATCTTCCAAAATTAATTGATAGTAGCATGTCTGGTAGGATTAAAAGAGGGTTAGGATTTGATAAATATATTGATTCAGAAGATGTGTTTGATTTATCTTTTTCGAGTGTCTTTGATGCCGACAAAGAGGAAGAGGGAGAACCTAGGTACAATAGGTTTAAACCATCAGCAGAAATGCATGTTGTCCCTCCCCCTCTTACTGGAACTTTCATGCCCACTTCTAGGCATAATGACTTGGATGGATCACAGATGCATGAGTCCCCAAAAAGTTCTACTAATTCTAATGACTTTGTCTCGTGTACTTTCAGTGACAAAGCCAGTGACTCTGCATCAAGTGGTTCAAGTGAAGAGTCAAGACCTACAAGTTCCAAGTCGAATGATCATGCTGCTACTAGTGCTAGGATGTGTGAAGAAAGAGTTGCTTTTAAGTCAAGTGTGTCTGGTCCTAGTTTATTGAGTCCTAGGAAGAATGTTTCTCCTAGAATTGTGTGTAATAAAGTTAGCAGTATGAAACAAAGTCATTCTAATAAAAGGTCTATTAAAACATGTTTTGTTTATGGAAGTGCATTTCATTTGATTAAAGATTGTGATTTTTATGACACACATGCTTCTGTTAATCAAGCATTTCCTGCTCCTGGTCCACCAGGAGCTGCCACATATACTTCTAGAAGACTCAATCCTAGTGCTCAATCGTTTTCTTCTTCTAGAAGGTCCTCTCCATTACCTTCTGATCATTGGAGAAACATTGGATTAACAACAAATAGATCCACCAGTAACTATTTTCAAAATTTTAATCCAATTTATCCACATAATTTTGACCACATGTATTTTGGTTTGGGAAGTTTGGGAACTGCTGTTAAGCCCTCAGCAGGTTGTTCTTAGTCAAACAATAATACCCATATGATGCATAGGCAACCAAGGAACAATGGTGGATCTAATCAATCTTCTTGGCTCTCTACTAAAGATCCACAAGGCAGGCTCAAACCTGAAAAGGTTTGGGTCCCCTTAAGACACTAACTTTTGCATTTTTCTTATCTTGTTGTTGTAGGTTACTCCATACCAAGATCCTAGTTTAGGCATTGTTGATAGTGGTTGCTCCAGGAGCATGACAGGAAATAAAAGTCTTCTCTCTAACTTTGTACCATTTCAAGGCGGCAAGGTCTATTTTGGTGGAGGTGAAGGCAGGATCACTGGCAAAGGAACAATTAAGACGCCTAATATAAATTTTGAGCAGGTCTACTATGTGGAAGCACTTCAGCACTTCAATTTGATATCTGTCTCTCAGATTTGTGACAAGAAGCAGTTTGTTCTCTTCGCGGATACTGATGCACTTGTGCTCTCCAAAGACTTTCAGCTTCCGGATGACTCACAGGTTCTGCTCAGAATCCCTAGAAGACACAATCGCTATAGCATCAAGCTGAATGAAGTCAACCCTACGGGTCAACTAGCATGTCTGGTTGCTAAAGCCTCAGAAGATGAAGCCACTCAATGGCACAGAAGGATGGGGCATGTGAACTTCAAGACCATTCACAAACTAGCAAATCTGAATCTGGTCTCTGGTTTACCTCCCAAGTCGTTTAGAAATGATAAAAATTGTATTGCTTGCAGCAAAGGCAAACAGCACAAAGCATCCTTCAAGGCCATTACTGCTCTTAGTCTTATTACTGAACCATTGCAGCTACTACACATGGATTTATTTGGTCCTACTTCAATTAGGAGCATTGACCACAAACAATTCTGTCTGGTGGTAACTGATGGATATAGCAGGTTTACGTGGGTGTTCTTCATGGCTGCCAAGAGTGAGACCTACTCAATTCTTAGAGATTTTCTTACCCTTATAGAGAACCAGTTGACCAAGAAGGTTAAAGGTATTCGTTGTGATAATGGAACCGAGTTCAAAAATAAAGACCTCATAGCACTTTGTAATGCTAAGGGCATCAAAAGAGATTATAGTGCAGCAAGAACTCCTCAACAAAATGGCGTGGCAGAGAGAAAGAACAGGATACTAATAGAAGCAGCAAGAACAATGCTTGTCGATTCCAAGCTTCCAACCATGTTCTGGACAGAAGCCGTTAATACTGCAAGTTATGTTTTGAATAGGGTTTCTATTACCAATCCTCACAAGAAGAATCCTTATGAGCTTCTAACGGGCAAAGTTCCAAATATTGCTCATTTGAAGCCTTTTGGGTGTCCAGTAACCATTCTGAATACTAGTGACTATTTGGGGAAGTTTGATGGCAAGGCAGATGAAGGATACATTGTGGGATATTCAGCTCACTCTCGGGCTTATCGTGTCTACAATCTCCAAGCCAAGCGGATCATTGGAACTATAAATCTCAGGTATTTTGAAGAGAAGTCAAACATCCAAGGCAAGGGTCCTGAATGGTATTTTGATCTTGATTATCTTAGTGATTCGTTAGGATATTTTCGTTTCAAAACTAACCATGATGCAGGTCCACAAGTGTTTGCAACTTCTAGTTCAGGTGTTCCTTCTAGTCTTTCTGATTCAGATGACGAGGATGACATTTTTTTGGTTCCATCCTACTCCACCACAGTCTCTCCTACTCCTCCTAGTGATGCAACTCCATTGGATGTACTGGATTCCCAAGTAGCTCTTGACACTCTACTCAAACAACAACAAGAAGCTACTACAGCAGCTGCTCAAGGTGGTTTTGAGTTTCCCTTGAGTACGCCTACTGACAAAGCTGCTCCTGGTACCCCATCTTCTGCTCCTAGTGCTAGCTTATCACCTATTGGTACTCCAGCTAGTGAGTCTGCTTCAAATACTCGTTTCTCCAGTCCTTCTGATTTGGGGAACCATCAAAAGAAGTCTTCTACCAAGCTGGATGATATTCATAAACAACTAGTAGATGGGATTTTCAACGCTGCTTCATATGATGCTGACTTTGTTGGTGATCTCAATAACTTGGCACCAGAAGTGGAGGTAGCTTCCAATCCAGTCTTGCAATCACACAAAGATCACCCTACCACCCAAATCATTGGAGATCCTGGTTCTACTGTCAAGACACGCAGAATGCAGAAGAAGGCCTCGTCTGATCATCATGCTCTTGTGAGCTATATTGAAGATCAAAAGATTAATAATCATACGGACTTTCAACACTGTTTGTTTGCTTGTTTTCTTTCACAGGTGGAACCTAGGTCAGTCTCTCATGCTCTTGAGGATCAAAGTTGGGTGGAGGCTATGCAGGAGGAAATGCAGCAATTCTTGTTTCAGAATGTTTGGGTTCTGGTTGACTTACCAGATGGAAAGACAGCAATCAATACCAAATGGATTCTCAAGAACAAGAAGGATGCACAGGGAATTGTCGTGAGGAATAAAGCTAGGCTTGTCGCACAGGGCCACACTCAAATTGAGGGCATTGACTACACTGAAGTTTTTGCTCCGGTTGCAAGGATTGAGGCCATTCGTCTGTTTTTGGCTTTTTCTTCTTATGTGGGCTTTACGGTGTTTTAGATGGATGTCAAGAGTGCATTTCTCTATGGCAAAATTGATGAGGAGGTGTATGTCACTCAACCTAAGGGCTTTGTAGATCCACTTCATCCCAAGAAAGTTTACAAGGTGGTCAAGGCTCTTTATGGATTACATCAGGCTCCTAGAGCTTGGTATGAGCGTCTTTCAACTTTCTTGTTAAAGAATGGCTATAGAAGAGGTACTATTGACAAAACACTATTTCTTAGGAGGAATACCAAGGACATTATCCTTGTTCAGGTTTATGTGGATGACATTATCTTTGGTTCTACTAGGAAGGAATGGTGTGATGAGTTTGAACACTTGATGAAAGGCGAATTTCAGATGAGTGCGATGGGAGAGCTTTCTTTCTTCCTTGGCCTACAAGTTAAGCAACAGTCGGATGGGATCTTCATCAGTAAAGATAAATATGTTCATGAGATTCTTCAGAAGTTTGACATGGATCCTCTTCGACCAGCAGTAACTCCTTATGAAGTTGCTAAAGTCAAACTCAAGAATGAGCTAGACCCCCCGGTCAATGTTCACATGTACAGGTCTATGATTGGCTCACTCATGTATTTGACTGCATCACATCCGGATATCATGTTTGCAGTAAGTGCTTGTTCTAGACATCAGGTGACTCCAACGGTTTCGAACTTGAATGCAGTGAAGAAGATTTTCAAGTATATCAAGGCTCAACCTAAACTGGGCTTATGGTATCCTAGAGAATCACCATTTGTTCTAGAAGCATATAGTGATAGTGACTATGCAGGTGCTAATAATGACAGAAAGTCTACTACTGGTGGTTGTCAATTTTTGGGTCGTCGACTTATTTCATGGCAATGCAAGAAACAGACGATAGTAGCTACTTCTTCAACATAAGCTGAATACGTTGCTGCTGCTAGTTGTTGTGGACAAGTATTGTGGATCCAAAATCAGATGTTGGATTATGGGTTCAATTTTATGAACACCAAAATTTTCATTGACAATCAAAGTACTATCTGCATTGTGAAGAATCCTGTTTTTCATCAGCGAACAAAGCATATTGAAATTAGGCACCATTTTATACGGGATGCCAATGAGAAGAAGTTGATACAGGTTCTTAAAGTTCATACGGATGATAATGTTGCTGATTTGCTGACAAAAGCATTTGATGGTCCTCGGTTCAACCACTTAGTGGTTCACATTGGGATGGTCAATCCTTGAGGTTTAGGATTGATGGGAGGCTAAGCCTAAGGGGAGGCTTCGTGTACATATTACTTTGCACAGACTAACATATTGGTAGATTTTAACAACATATTGCATTGGTTCTGGTGGTGTGTGTTACTCCTGATGGAGGATTTTGCTCACTTTTGGTGGTTATATTCTTTCATGACTGGCTTCTAGTCCTTATTGGTTAGCTTCTAGTCATTATTGGTTGGCTTCTGGTGGTTAAAGATCCTTCTTTGTCAAGTGATGCTTGGCTTCTGGTACTGGTCTGGGACACTATTCATTCTTATTGACTTTTGTTGACCACATTTTGCTTCTAGTCTGACCACTGTGCGCTTTGACTTTTAGTCAACGCTTCCAATTCTAGTATTTACACTCTTATTTAACTTTGGTAAATTGGAATTTGGAAATTATGTTAAAAGGGGCAAGTGGTTACTATGTAATAATTGTCTAATTTGAAAGGGAAACCCCCCATTATTAGGGGTCAATGAACAGTTACTATCTCCATTATTTATGGTCAATTAACCCCCCCTTGACTCATTCATGTTGGGTCAAAAAGTTGATGTGGCAGAAACTCAAGAACGAAGAAAACATGAAGAAATTGTCCAAGCGTTGTCAAGAGTTAATCAAGCGTTGACATGTACAATTTAGGCGTTGATAGCTTAAGAGTTGTCATGTACAATGTAACCATTGTTACATGCAATTCAAGCATTGACAAAACGTAGACAAAGAAGCTTATGGAAGCTTCTATTTAGATAAACATGCAAAAGATATTATGCATAAGTTTATTTAAATAGAAGATTTACTTGTTTATTCATCATTATCTCTTGTAAACCCTAATCCTTACACTATAAAAGGAACCAAGGGTCTTAGGTTTTATTCATTCAATTCATTCACAATGTAAACCTAAATCATGTGTCGACTAGACGTGGGATTCAATGTATACACGTCTAGTGATTGTTTGTTATTAATATAATGAACAATCCAATTGTGTTTTAATTCATGTTATTCGTGCCTAAACACCTTGTTAATGATTGTTGTTCTAATTCCGCTTTGATTGTTTAATCATATGAACAATGATCATTCCTAGTTGCTTAAAAGATCCGGAAACCAAGGTTTCCACAATTGGTATCAGAGCCTCGTGGCTCGTGATGCTAGGACCAACAAGGTGTTCGTATATCGTGAAGAAGAAGAAAAATCCGTCTAGGGTTTTTCTGGACGTTTTTGTGTGCGCAGCAGTATTCAGAAGGTCATAACTTTTGATTGAACCGTTGGATTGTCACGAAATTTTATATGTGTATTCTACATACATAGATCTAAACATCCACTGGAGGGATTGTCGAGTTTTATCCCCAGGCAAAAGTTATTAAGCGTCAAAGTTGGCTGATGAGTGATTTTCAGATTTCCCGTTTCACATAAAATCATGATTTAAGGGTTTTCTACAAACCCTAGATCGTATCTACACAGGAAGGAAGATGTGTTTTTGTTCAAAGATATAGCAGCAGGTGCTTTTGATAAAACGAGAACACGAATCACTAAACCCTCATGTGATACAGTCGTGATCTTTAGGGTTTTTCCCAAACCCTAGGTTGATTTATACTTCAGCAAGAACATACTTCATCATGACTGTTCGGTTTCGAATTATGGGGGATTCAGGTCTGTTATGATGAGGGTTTAATGCGATGAACCGTAGACCTGAATGAATCAGCAGATCATGGTAAACGTGAAGGAAGAAGCAGATCATGGGCATACGTTTAGGGTTTGTATCCTATTGACTGTTACGTAAGATTGTTCACATCAAAGGAGGTAATGATATTCAAAGAAGAAGCTACTGTTTGGATATTATATTCCTCGATTACTTTGCATTCGCATGGAATAGTATTCACACGATGCAATCATGTGATAACTTGTGTTCACATGACCAAGAAAGGCATGTTCACAAGAAGCTTACACTCTTATTGGACAGTAACATGCGATGAAATTTAATGTGCACATTTTTGTTCACACGATGATAGTCCCATGATTGGTGGAAATTGGTTCCTCTACATGCTAGTCCATGATAAAATCACGTGAGGTTAAAGCTAGGTTTAAGCCAATCGATTCTTATTGGTGGAACAACCTATGTTCACACGATTGTCTGCATGAGAAAAGATAGATAAGATACGTGAGTTATTCTAAGGTTTATTATGGTACGTGAATCAAGGATCAGAATTAATGGATCATCAATGTTCGTATTTTTCTGCTATAAGAAAAGGCCAAAAGATAAAGGAAGGTATATTCTACATGCTATATTTGACGTGGGATATGTTTAAGAGTAAGATATTTGCTTACTGATTTTTAGGGTTTCAAGATATGTTCCATATTTTGATCGTCTAAATATCAGGGAGTTATATTTTGATTTATCTTTTGTAAATTGCGATGGTTACATGGGCTAAGTTATATGGGTTTAAGACATACAAGGATAACAAATACTTTTAAGTCGATGTTATATCATATTTTTAGCCACTGACAAAGCCCAAGACGTTGATGGTCGTAGTATAGATGCTGATAAGAATGGACGCTGACAAGGTTTATGGTTGGCGTTGACGTTTGGAATTTTGACGCTGACAGAATAAGTCAACGCTGATAGAGTTGACAGTGTCGTCCGATATATGAACTTCAACGCTGATAGATATAGACCGATATTGGACAATACGTCTGCCAAAGATATTGGACAGAAGAGGATATTGGACAACACAAGGTTTGCTGCTGTTTGAGAAAATGGGTACGTTTTAAGCACACAAAAAGGTGGAAAATACACACGAAGGTACATGGAATCTCCGTTTAATTTAGAATATCATGGTGATATTTATGGCTCGGATATTTTTAAACGGAATTAATGATCTTAAAGCGAGTTAGCAACAATTCGTGAGGAAATTTATTGGATTTTATTATGTAATCGAGGTAGCCTTGTAAAAGAGTTATCCATCCAATAACTTTTACATATGATATGAAGAATAAGTTTCGTCATGAAGAGGTGTTGGCTTAAGGGGAAGAATTCTTATGGTAAGTTTGATGATTGAAGAAGATTTTCGCGAGTTTGTGTTCTATCATATCTTAAAGTCATGCACTGGTGATTTTAAAGGTAACTTGTTCGTGCTTTACATGGTTGGTGATGAAGGCTTGTCATAACACTTAAAGGAGTTACATTATCGTACTCAGTGTCTCACAAAGGATGAGAATATTGACAAGGGATCGAGGTCTACTTATATTTAGTCATTGGTATAAGTTTTTCATCACATGGATAGTATAAGACATGGAACACAAGGTTGGGTTATTCTACTTCTACATCAAAAATATTATATTAATTGTTCTTCAAGATCATTACATAGAGCTACATTTGGAGAATCTTCAAAGATTGCAACATTGTTTACTTTCCTGTTGATGTGACAAAAAGGGGAAGAAATACATGCTATACTTGAGGGGAAGCAATTTGAAGATCATGTACAACTTACAAGAGATACACATAGAGTTTTGCCACTATCAACTAGGGGAAGATTGTTGGGTCAAAAAGTTGATGTGGCAGAAACTCAAGAACGAAGAAAACATGAAGAAATTGTCCAAGCGTTGTCAAGAGTTAATCAAGCGTTGACATGTACAATTTAGGCGTTGATAGCTCAAGAGTTGTCATGTACAATGTAAGCATTGTTACATGCAATTCAAGCATTGACAAAACGTAGACAAAGAAGCTTATGGAAGCTTCTATTTAGATAAACATGCAAAAGATATTCTGCATAAGTTTATTTAAATAGAAGATTTACTTGTTTATTCATCATTATCTCTTGTAAACCCTAATCCTTACACTATAAAAGGAACCAAGGGTCTTAGGTTTTATTCATTCAATTCATTCACAATGTAAACCTAAAGCGTGTGTCGACTAGACGAGGGATTCAATGTATACACGTCTAGTGATTGTTTGTTATTAATATAATGAACAATCCAATTGTGTTTTAATTCATGTTATTCGTGCCTAAACACCTGGTTAATGATTGTTGTTCTAATTCTGCTTTGATTGTTTAATCATATGAATAATGATCATTCCTAGTTGCTTAAAAGATCCGGAAACCAAGGTTTCCACAGTTTTGTTGGTGTGTAGTTAGCTTGACAAGATATTTGTTGGGAATAAATTAAGGCCAGATCACTTGAGCGCTGACAAGAACAAAACAAGCGTTGACAGGAACAAAGCAAGCGCTGACAGCTCAAGCGTTGACAAGTTAAAGTCAAGCGTTGACACATTGAAGACAAGCACTGATGGAAGATATAATCTACACGTTTATTATATTCTAGAATACTTCTAGTAAGGATAGAAACGACAATGTATTTTCTATGTTTATCTTTACCTAGAATAGTTGATACGTAGCTTATTATACAAGGCTTCTTGTATCTATAAAAGAAGGCCTTTAGGTTAATGTTTGATATAAGTTTTACATAAGTTTTCGTTCATAAACATCTTTCATTGTAAGCAAGTTCGACATTGATAATCAAAGTGAAAGTTTGTTTATATCTTGTGTGTTCTTGTTTAAGTGTTAAATTCCGCATAACACTTAGATCTACAAAGCATATACAAAGGTTTCTCTACGTGTTATACTTGATATAATCTCGTATACACAAAGCTAATCGATCTAAGTTTGGGATCAACAAGTGGTATCAGAGCTTGTTGAGGAACTTTTGATCTTTGAAGAACACCAGAACCATACACGAACACCAAAACCCTAATTTTCTCAGAAACCCTAAAAACACCAAAACCCTAACAACATCATGTCTGAAGCAATAACCTCCTCCTCCTCAGCCTTACCTAACATCAAGATTCCCATGCTTGATGCAACCCACTTTGACCTATGGAAGTTCAACTTTGAACAATATCTAGGGATCTATGACTACACACTCTGGGAGATTATTGAATATGGAAACTCATTCAATAAGGCTCAAAAGATTCTTGATGCCATTACTCAAAGATCAGCTGTTGAAGGATGCCCTGATGAAGATAAGAAAGAAAAACCAGGAGATGGTAGAGCTGTAGGTGCTGAAGATATTGCAAAGAAAAGGGTTGACATGAAAGCCCTAAATATTCTGAAAGTTTCTTTGGGACAAGAAAACCAACACAAATATAGAGGGTATGAATCTACTAAGGATCTTTGGGAAGCACTTGAAGTTGCATATGGTGGCAATGCAGACACTAAGGAAGAAAAGAAAAAGCAACTTCTGCATGATTATGCTGTCTTCAAAGCTCAACCTAATGAGAAACTGAGTAGTGTGAGAAGCAGATTGCTTGACATCACAAGCAAGTTGTCCTTCATGGGGACACAAGTAGGTGATGTTGACACCAATGCTACCTTTCTTAAAAGTCTTGGTGAGGCATGGAAGATTGAGGCAAGATCTATTCTTGCCAACAATACTTACAAGAGCTCCTCGTTTGATGACATCTACAACAAACTAAGACTGTTGGAAGATGAAACTCTTTCAGATCATGGAAGCAAATCTAGCTCCAGCAACATGGCCTTCTTCTCTCATAGTGAAGGTCAATTCAATCAAAAGGACTCTTATATGCATCCAGTTACTGGATCATCATATGTCAGCGCTGGAACAAGTCCTGTCAACGTCTCTTTTTCAGACGCTGACACATTCAAGAATGACTCTCCAAGAGTTAAACCTGCTGGTTTGGATTTGGATACTGTTTGTGCTTACATTGCTTCTTTGCCCAATGGTTCAGTGATTACTTATGAGGACCTTGAGCAGATAAGTGATGAGCACTTGGAAGAGATGGACATCAAGTGGAACATGGCTCTTTCTAGTATAAGAGCAAATAGGTGGAATAGAAGGTTCAAGAAGAAGATGACCTTCAATGCTAAAGATACAGCTGGATTTGATAAATCCAAAGTTGAATGCTACAACTGTCATCGTATGGGGCACTTCATGAGGGAATGCAGATCTCCTAGAAGATCTGATGCTGGTAAACCCTCAAGTCAGGTTGTTAAAGCTCAAGATTCCAAAGCCATGGTTGCAGTTCAAGGAATTGATGGTACAGGATGGGATTGGAGCTATCTGGCTAAGAATGCTGAAGAGGATAA
This sequence comes from Glebionis coronaria, assembly GCA_025667525.1. Classification (NCBI taxonomy): domain Eukaryota; kingdom Viridiplantae; phylum Streptophyta; class Magnoliopsida; order Asterales; family Asteraceae; genus Glebionis; species Glebionis coronaria. The sequence goes on along the minus strand of CM046876.1, from coordinate 603,159,006 downwards.
AGCTTTGGTTGCTGATATTGAAGAAGAAGAGCATGCTGAATATGCTCTCATGGCACACTCCTCCTCTTCATCTGACAATGAGGTATATGATGATGCTTTTTGTAGCAAAGGTTGTAGGTTAAACACTGAAAGACTTAACAAAGAGGTGTTAAAACTAAAAGATGATATGAGCACTGAAAGGTGTAAATTGTCTAATTACCAACTAGCTCTTACTGAAACTGAGAAAACCGTTTCTGAATACAAGAAAATGGAATTCGACCTAAAAGATAAGATCAATATCTTAAAACATGAGCTAGAGGGTAGCATGGATGTTAAGAACATCATGACAAAGGTTAATAGAGACCTACAGGCTAAGTTAGATGAGGCTATTAAGAATAAGGATAATGTTGACCTCAAAATTCAAAGATTTGATAGAGCCACCCAAACCCTAGGAGACTGTGTAGCTAAACAAAGGGATCCTAAGGACATGACTGGGATTGGGATGAATGATTACTCTCTGGTTCCACCACCAGCTGGTGACTTCTATGGTGTCCTTAGAAAGGACTTGTCTTGGACTGGTATACCAGAATGCCAAGAGGAGGAATTCATTCCTCCACCAAGAGTTGTCACCCCAGTAGAAGAGTATCAACAAAAACTGACTGACTTAAATGAGTGGAAGAAAGCTAACCCTACTTTATTTGTTAAGGGAGGTTTGCTATGTGAAAGTCCCAATGAATCACCACCCATTAAGGTTACTAACCCAATCACTGGTAAACCTGTTGACCTAGGCTCAAACACTGTCAGAAGACCTACTATTAAATATGCAGAGATGTATAGGAATAATAGGTCACCCAAGAGCCAAGTTAGCAATCATGGAACAGGTTTCTTCTCTTCTAGACCTAAGAGTGTGTCTAAGAAAGCCTGTTACACTTGTGGTAGCTTTTCACATTTGGCATACAAGTGTGTCAACGCTCCCAAAGCCAGCGCTGACAGGAACAATTTCAGCGCTGATAGGAAGAAAGTCAACGTTGTTAGAAAGTCAAACGTTGTCATACCCAAACCTTGTGTGCAGCAAAGTCCACAAGTGATTAGACCTGCCCCATTCTTTTCTAGAAGGTCTAACACTCATGGACAAAGACCTTTTCAAAAGACAAACACCTGGTCAAATAGGCAATGGGTTCCTGTAGCAAACCCTAGGTTAAACGCTGACAAGGGTAATTTCAGCGTTGACAGGACAAAATCCAACGCTGACTGAAACGTGACCAGACCTAAATATTTGCAGCCACAAGGTAAGGGGTCTAAAGCTTCTTCAAGCTTAACATGGAGACCCAAGAAAGATCAAAACCCTAATGATAATGGGATTTCAATGACTTGCAATAGATTTAATTACATTTCAAAGGTCATTACAAAACCTATTAGGGTTACCTGGGTATTTCATCCTAAAAAGGATGAGAATAGGGTTGTTGTGAGAACTAAGTCTGTTCTTATTGAACAACCAGATGAATCCAAGTCTTCTGAGACTTGGGTTCCCAAAGAAAACTAATTTGTTTTCTTTATGTGCAGGGCATTCAAAGACAGATCAATGATTATGAATATTGGGATAGTGGATGCTCAAGGCACATGACAGGGAAGGAAGACTATCTGACGAATTTCATCCCTATTAAAGATGGTGATAAGGTATACTTTGGAGGTGGCTATGGCACCATTACAGGCAAAGGAACCCTTCTCACCAACAATATGCGTTTTGAGAATGTCTTCCTGGTAAAAGAACTTGATTATAATCTGTTTAGTGTATCACAAGTTTGTGATAACAAAAATAAGGTTCTTTTCACTGATACTGAGTGTTTGGTGTTAAGCAAGGATTTTAAGATCCCTGATGGGAAATATATTGAGTATAGAACACCTAGGCATAAGGACATATATAATGTGAATTTAAATGGGATTAAAGTGAATACCAATATGTCTTGTTTTTATGCTAAGGCCTCAGTAGATGAAAGTAATTTGTGGCACAGAAGACTAGGGCACATAAATTTTAAAAATATAAATAGACTTGTGAGGCTTGGTTTAGTTGATGGTTTGCCTGAGAAGGCCTTCCACAATGACCACTCTTGTGTTGCATGTCTTAAAGGCAAGCAGCACAAGGTCTCATTTAAGCCCAAACAGGTGCATACTAGTTCCAGACCTCTTCATATGCTTCACATGGACCTTTTTGGTCCAACAAATATAGAGAGTTTGAATGGTAAGTCATATTGCTTTGTTGTCACATATGACTTTTCTAGGTTCACTTGGACATTCTTTCTAGCTATGAAGAGTGACACAGCTGATGTTCTTATTGATTTTATCACTCATATTGAGAAAAGGTCTGGAAATGAGGTTAAAATGCTTAGGAGTGATAATGATGGAGAATTTAGGAACAAGAAGCTAGATGATTTTTGTGCCAGGAAAGGAATTACTAGGCAATTCAGTATTGCTAGAACCCCACAACAAAATGGGGTTGCTGAAAGGAAAAATAGAACCCTAATTGAAGCAGCCAGAACAATGTTGGCTGATGCTCACTTTCCTATCGCCTTTTGGGCTGAGGCTGTTAATACAGCATGCTATGTGCAAAATAGAGCATTGGTTAACAAAATTCAGAACAAAACACCTTATGAGTTACTTTGGGGAAGAAAACCTAATATTGGTTTTCTCAGACCTTTTGGATGTCATGTAGTAGTATTGGATACTAGTGATGCCTTAGGGAAATTTAGTGCAAAAGGTGATGAAGGTTACTTCATGGGGTATTCAGTCCAGAGCAAGGGTTATAGGGTTTATCTTAAAGAGGACAAACGGATAGTTGAGAGAGTACATGTTAGGTTCTTAGAGAATAAACCTAGTGATCCTGAGAGTGGTCCTAATTGGTTGTTTGATTTGGAACCCTTATCTAGAACTTTAAATTATATGACTGTCACTAATCCAGACATTGTGAAGATAACTTCAAATGTTGTGGAGGAACAAGTTGTTAATGTTTCAGGTACACAGGTTCATGAGAAGGTTGGATCACAAGCAGAAAAGGCATCTCATACATTTGAATATGTCACAATTCCCATTTGGACATATGCTTTTGCTGCTGCTGGACAAGATAATGGTGGTTTCCAAATACCACCAGATACAAACATGAATGGTTCTTCAGGCGCTGACAAAGGCAAATCTAGCGCTGACAAGACCAATTCAGACGTTGATGGCTCAGATGTTGACAACAACATTTCAAGCGTTGTTAGCCCAAACGCTGACAAACAAGGTTCAGACGTTGACAACACCTTTGCACATCTTTTCTCTTCCATTTTTGAACAAGGTGAACCTTCCAATTCTTATGAAGAAGGTCATCCTTATGTTGATATAAGAGAGTTTGATGAAGAAGACATTGGCAACATGGAGCATGAGGTTGAGGACACCAGACTTTTTGAAGGAGGGGTTCTCACTTCCACAATGAAGAATCACCCCACATCTCAGATCATTGGTGATATTATGACTCCAGTTCAGACTAGAAGATCTCATCAAGGTCTTGGTGGATTTATTGCCAATATACACAAGAAGGTTGATACCCCTCTTGTGCAAGCATGTTTATTTGCATGTTTTCTGTCACAAGAAGAACCCAAGAAGATATTTGATGCTCTCAAAGAACCAAGTTGGGTGGAAGCAATGCAGGATGAGCTTCATCAATTTGTAATTTAGGATGTTTGGGAGCTGTTTGATTGTCCTAGATATGTCAGACCTATAGGGACAAGATGGGTTCTCAGGAACAAAAGAGATGAAAGAGGTATTGTGGTCAGAAACAAGGCAAGGTTAGTAGCTCAAGGTTATACACAAGAGGAGGGGATAGACTATGAGGAGGTCTTTGCACCAGTTGCAGGGATTGAAGCTATTAGGATTTTTCTAGCCTATGCTTCCTGCATGGGCTTCACAGTCTATCAAATGGATGTCAAGAGTGCTTTCTTGTATGGCACCATTGTTGAGGAAGTATATGTCATGCAACCTCCTGGTTTTGAGGATCCAGAGCATCCAGATAAAGTGTATAGAGTCAAAAGGCTATGTATGCCCTTCATCAAGCCCCTAGAGCATGGTATGGTACTTTGTCTACCTATTTGGTGGACAATGGATTCAAGAGGGGCACCATAGATCAGACACTATTTACAAAGAAGAAACGCAAAGATGTGTTGCTTGTGCAGGTCTATGCTGATGATATCATTTTTGGGTCTACTGATCCAAAGATGAGTGAGGATTTCTCCAAGCTTATGACAGACAAATTCAAGATGAGTGCTATGGGGGAGATGAACTTCTTTCTTGGTTTACAAGTTCAGCAGAAAGAGGATGGTATCTTCATCTCCCAGGACAAATATGTTGCTGAGATCTTGAAGAAGTTTGGCTTTTCTCCACATGTAAAGAGGGATACTACTCCTATGGATAGAGAACACCCTTGGGGAAAGATTAGAGATGGGAAAGATGTTGATGTCAGGCATTATAGATCCATGATTAGATCCTTGATGTATCTTACTGCTTCCAAACCTGATATCATGTTTGTTGTGTGTGCATGTGCACGTCATCAAGTGACTCCCAAAGAATGTCACCTTTATGCTGTGAAGAGGATCTTTAGGTACCTAAGATGCTACCCCAGTCTTGGTTTGTAGTACCCAAAGGATTCACCATTAGAGCTGATTGCATATTCAGATAGTGATTATGGAGGTGATAAGTTTGATAGGAAATCCACAACTGGTGGATGTCAGTTTCTTGGGAGCAGGTTAATATCTTGGCAATGCAAGAAACAAACAGTGATGGCTAATTCTACAACTGAAGTAGAGTATGTGGCTGCAACATCATGTTGTGGTCAAGTGTTGTGGATTCAGAACCAGCTGTTGGACTATGGGTATAATTTCATGCATACTAAGATATTTGTTGACAATAATAGTACTTTATGCATCATTAAGAATCCTGTACATCATTCTAAAACTAAACTCATAGAAATTAGACACCATTTTATTAGAGATTTCTTTGAGAAAGGTTTAATACAACCAGATAGGGTTGACACTGAGGAAAATATGTCAGATTTATTAACTAAACCTTTTGATGCTGGAAGATTTCAATACTTGGTACCAAGTATTGGAATGGTTAATCTCACTTAATATGTGCTTTGGATTCTTTTTGTAAACGTATGTACAGGATGATGCATTATTATTATTGGTCTTATTGATGATTTAGATTTTCCACTATATTTTTCTAACACTGACAAAGGTTGCTTGGACGCTGATAAGTGTTTTTGCAATGTTGTCAGCAATATAATTGTCTAACGCTAACAAAGCTTCCCTCAACGCTGTTATGTGTTATCGGGGCGTTGTCAGCAACAATGTTAGTTTTATGGTTTTCAATCTAAATGTGTAGATGGTGTTAGCAGTATACCATTGGATACAGAGTTGCTTATGGATCAATGGAGAAGCATTTGGACAAGTTTTTATTTATGGATGATGGTTGGAATGTTTCATTCCTATCTTGACATAAATTTTTTTTATGTTCATGCATGATTTCAGCAAACTTTTTGTATCATAGTTTAAGGGGAGGTTTTAGGAACCTTTAGGATTTTTGGGTATCCATATGATACTCTTATCACAATTCTAGATTGTGTCCACAGGTGAGTATGGGTTAGTTTTACTAAACCATGAGGCACTGTAGCATGCATAGTATATCAACTTTGCATGCTGCCAAGACATTTTTGGCCTAGAATTGGTTGTGGTCTGTTGGGAGACTTGGGAATGATTTTGATATGGGATTTACCTGGGAGTAACAAGGATTTTATAAGGTAACTTTGTTGTTAAGAATTTTGGTTAGCAAGGGACACTAGAGGACTGTTATGTCTATCTTGCTTATGCAAGTGTGCATAACTGGACAGTGCTTGCCGCCCTATGATAATTATCAGCTTTTGGTTATCTTCTCTAGGATAAATTACTTGTTAAGGTCATTTTTCACTTTTTAAAATGTTTTTATTTTTGGACGCTGACAAGAATTTTCCAAGCGTTGTTGTGACCAAATTGGACGCTGACATGGCTTTAGGCGAACGTTGACAAGATTATAGTTGTTGGGCGTTGATGGGTTATTTTTGACCGTTGACACTCAATGGGACCTACCCAGTTGTTACTTTTTGACATATTTTCAAGCCGTAATTTTAGGAGTTGTTACTTTCATTTAATGCATGAGATAACTTATAATTTTTTCAATATTTTCATGATTAGTTTTTGAAAATCTTTGCCTATTTTTGGGCCAATCACATGCATTCTTTTTCTCCTATAAATTTGGCTACTATTTTAAACAGGGTATCTATAATTCTTGTCTAACACTTTTCTCTTATCAACTTCATCTTCTACACTTAAAATTAACAGCTTTCATCAATGGCACCAAAGTTTAACTCAACAGAATTGGAATTGGGGTTCAAGTCTCAACACAACATGATTGCTTATCTTGCTGCTGATGATACTCTGTTTCCTCAATACACACAAATGGTGGCGTATTTGAATGCATCCCCATTAAGGTATGCTCTTTCTCATGCACCACTCATTCCAGTCACACACATTAAGCAGTTTTGGAACACTGTTAGTTCCTCAACAATTAATAGAGTGACCACATTAACTTCTATTGTTCATGGGAGGTCTTGGGTGGTTACTAAGGCCTTGGTACGCCAAGCCTTGCATCTTGATGATGCTGATGGTGTAGCCATCCTTCCCATAAATGAAATAGAACAAAGGCTTAGGGCTTTGGGATATCCTTTTCCTGATGAAGGTACTCTTAATAAGTATCATAAGCAGGAATTTCCCCCAGCCTGGAAGTACCTCATCCACATCCTCCTTCAATGTTTGAGTCCCAAATGTACTGCACACAATGAGATCAATAGATCCATTGCCAGTGCTATTGTGTGCATTACAACAGGGCAAAAATATAACTATTCTAAAATGATTTTTGAAGGGATGTGTAAAAACAAGGGGACAAAAATGACTTTAGATTATCCCCGTTTTCTGCAAATGATTTTTGATGATCAAGGTTACTGCTCAAGGGATCACAATGATTTTTATAAGATCCCTGAGCAAAAGAAAGCTATTTTTACGAAGATGAATTCACCACCCCGTAGAGACTTACCTTTAACCCCAGCCATGCTTGCTGTTATTGCAGCAGCACAACCACAACCAGACCCCCAACCTCAAATTGACCCTCAACCACAACTTGAACCCTTTCCTGAACCTTTACCCTTACCTGAACAAATGCAAATTGACCAAGAACCCTTTGACGCTGACACATCAAATGTTGGCGTTGATGTGCCTATTTCCAACGCTGAGACACAACCATCACAATCCCAAACACCCCTTAACCAACCCACATCTACCCATTCTTCCACACCATCTTCCACACCACCTGAATATAGGTTGATGAAACGCCAAAGGACTACTGGAGTGTTCTCCTCTGGTGGTCCTAGCCATGAAGCAGAGAGAACCACCACCACAAGTGTGGCTGGTGACCTGGATGAGGCTGGGACTATTGGTTCTGGCTTAGATGCTGGCCAAGGCAGTCCCACCATTCTTAAGTCCTCATCCATGCCCAATGAATCTGACTTGGGAGGTCAAATTCCCATTTCAGAAGAGGGCAGACTGGAACCAATGACTCTTTTGGAATTGACGGCAGTCTGCATTAGCTTGCAAAAGCAAAATGCAGACTTAGTACAAATTGGCAGCTCTCAAGGCCTTGAACTCAAGCAATTGTGGGAGAGGATTGTTGTTTTGGAGAGTGATCATGATAGAAGGGGTATGGAGGAGTCTTCCAAAGGGGAGGAAGATCAAAGAAATCTGAGTGATAAGGGCAGCCAAGATGGTCAATCAATGGATGTTGCTGAAGCCCTTACAACTTTGAAGGAACAAACAGGTTTTGATACGTCTTTAATTTCTCCTACCAATCTAAATTTATCATTTACAGCTATGTTGAGAGAGGTTACACAAGGCGCTGAGGGAAAATATTTGAGCGTTGACAAGACAAATTTGGACGCTGATAGAAGTATTTTGGGCTCTTATAGGATAAATTTGGACGTTGACAGACCTGCACATGAAGGTGATGTATTCCAGTCATCATCTATCATCAAGGAAGTTTCTACTCAGGTATTACCATCTACCTTACCAACCATTGCACCATCAGATAAGGGTAAGGGTAAATTGGTAGAAGAAATTGTTCCAAAGGATGCAACCCAAGTTGAATTTGATAGAAGATTGGCTGAACAAATGATGGAACAAGGTGAAAAGGAAAAGTCACCATTTGTTGTGACTTCTGAAGAAGAAAGTGATGGAGCTAGCTCAGACTCAAGTGTGACGATTATAGAACCAGAAAGGCTTGAGTATGGTGATGAGCTTGCTAGGGAAAAGTTGAGAGACTTGAAATTGCAGGTTGACTTTGACATGCCAGAGGTGGTTCAAATGTACAATTCTTGGGAAGAAAGCTGCATGGATAATCCAGACTTGACCATTTCAGATCATATATGGGGTTTGGAGCTTATTCTTAGAGATCAGAAGGATTGTAAGGTGATTTTGAAGCACAAGGCAAGCAATATTCTCTCAGAGTTGAAAAGGGATAGAAGAGAGCTCTACTTTATGTTGCTCAGATGTCATGGAGTTGGATGGACACATCAGAAGTTGAAGGCTTTGACATTTGATGAGTTGGAACATAGGGCTTATCCCATTTGGGTGAGAGTGTAGGAAACAAACACTCTCAGACTTCTTTCAGATGAAAGAAAGGAGCAACTTGCAGAAGAAATGGAAATCAAGAAAGCTATGATGATTCCCAGGCCAGTGAAGAAGGGATTTAAACTTGAGTTTCCAAAAGATATGGATCCACTATATCCAAGTGAAGCAGTTATAAGAAAGAGCCTCAAGCTCTCCCCATTAGAAGCTTCAGATATGGTGCAGGTGTTACCATTAGATTCCAGGAATCCAATTGTGAGTTATGATGAGGATGAATGTGGATTCTGGAAGATTGGCAGATTTGGTAAAGAGGTACACACTTTTACCACTCTCATATCTTTATTTGCAAGTTGTGATAGAGAAGACTTGGTGGACCTTTGGAGGTTACTGGAGACCAAGTATGAGGCTGAAGCACCAACTTCAGCTAATGGAATAAAACTTTGGACCACATTCAAAAGAATGTGTGGGACAAAAGAGGAAGATCCCGAAATATGGAAGGATCTTGAAAATGACCTCAGTGGTCTTCAATGGAGGTTATATTCAGCTGCTGGTGTATACCATTTGAGTTCTACAAAGTTTGCTGAGTATCTACTTGTGGATGCTCAGTATTTCATATCCAAGGCTGTTTTGGAAAAGATGAAGGACACTCAGCTGGAGATAGATTATTCAAGTGACGTGGCAAAGGATTTGATCAGATTTATTCATTACCAATATGAGAAGATTTGTCAGACTCCTCCAAGTTCTTAATTCTTATTCAGAAACTTGATCATAAGAGTGGATATCAAGTTTAGGGGAGGATTGTTGGGAATAAATTAAGGCCAGATCACTTGAGCGCTGACAAGAACAAAACAAGCGTTGACAGGAACAAAGCAAGCGCTGACAGCTCAAGCGTTGACAAGTTAAAGTCAAGCGTTGACACATTGAAGACAAGCACTGATGGAAGATATAATCTACACGTTTATTATATTCTAGAATACTTCTAGTAAGGATAGAAACGACAATGTATTTTCTATGTTTATCTTTACCTAGAATAGTTGATACGTAGCTTATTGTACAAGGCTTCTTGTATCTATAAAAGAATGCCTTTAGGTTAATGTTTGATATAAGTTTTACATAAGTTTTCGTTCATAAACATCTTTCATTGTAAGCAAGTTCGACATTGATAATCAAAGTGAAAGTTTGTTTATATCTTGTGTGTTCTTGTTTAAGTGTTAAATTCCGCATAACACTTAGATCTACAAAGCATATACAAAGGTTTCTCTACGTGTTACACTTGATATAATCTCGTATACACAAAGCTAATCGATCTAAGTTTGGGATCAACAATTCATACCACTCATAACACACACACGACCGATCCTACTCTCTCAACCCTAACCAAAATCATCTTCCATTCAATTAATCAAGATCCATGGCTGCCCTGATATACCAACCTGCTCACAACAAGGTCACCTATCTAGGAGATGGTCCACATCGTGATGATTTTACTGACATTCTGGACTTCATTGAGGCTTCGATCCTAAGGTATGCTTTTACTGTATGTCCCACTATTTATGATAGTGTCATTCGTCAGTTTTGGGCATCTGCTCGTCTTGTGGTTGTGGTTGGTCGTCCACGAGAACTCCATGTTACCATAGATGGACGTTCATACGTGGTGTCTGAGGCTTCTATTCGATTTTCCCTTCATCTTCAAGATGAAGGTGGGGTTGTTTCCATCCCCAATGCGGAGGTGTTGGAGGGGATGGCTGCTATAGGGTACAATCATGGGGGGAAGTTTAACTTCCAAGAGAATAGGTTTTCCCCCCAATAGAAGCTTCTGGTGCATTTTCTAATTCGTTGTTTAAGTCCCAAGTCTGGGAGTTGGGATGCTTTCCTTACTCCTTTGGCTACTGGTCTCATTTGCTTAGCTCAGGGTAGAGTTTTTAATTTCTCTCGTTATTTGTTTGAGGGGATGGTTAGTAATCTATCTAGTGCTGGTTCTAGGAAGAAGTTTCTCATGTATCCTAGGTTTTTACAACAAATATTGGTTTGTATCCCTCGTGATAGGACTGAACATGTGCCTTCTAAGCTTACTGCCAAAGTGTATTATAATATGGTACATGGGTTTAGCGGGGAGTGGAGGCCCCTTACTGCGGCCATGTTGGGGCTGGCTCAGGGTCATCCTGATGTTGTTGTTCCTCCGGTTGATCAAGCCGAGGAGGAACCTCAACTTGATGATGACCCAATGAAGGAGGAGGCTCCTGCTGGTGGTGCTTCTCATGTGGTTGAGGAGGAGCTGGTTGAGGAGGTGGTGGTTGACAGACCATCCACTTCCAAGGCTGGTCCTTCTTCAGTACCACCTAAGTCTCCATTTGTGGAGACTCCCCCTCCTAGTCCTGCTCCACACTCTTTTGATAAGCCTTTTGGTGCTAGTACTCCTAATGTTGGCCCGTCTGTTGCTTCGGGCTCCAATGACGCCTTCCCTGACCCAAGTCCTCTTGGAGGGCAGGCGGAGGAGCCTATTACACTTATTTCGTTACTTGATCTTATGCACAGGTATCATGCACGGATTCTTTCCTTGGAAGCTGATTTGAATCAACACCGGAAACTTACTAGGGAGTTTGTTCTTCCTATGGCTGATCGCATCAAAGCTTTGGAGACTCAGCAAAGATGATGAAAGAAGCATGTGGTTCATTCTGATTCTGATGAGGAAGTTAAGGATCGTGTTGAGGATGGTTTGACCTTGTTGGCAAAGGCTGCCTTTGCTGATAAATTGTATGATGATTTGCCGGTTCCTCCGACATCCTCCAGTGTTCCTTCTCCTGCTGGTGTTTCCACTCCTATGGATGGTGCTTCTGGTCCTACTGCTGGTTCTAATGTTGGTCCATCCCATGATCCAAAGGGGAAGGCTCCCATGACTGATGCTCCCTCACCACCTCGCAAGCGTACACACAGACAGCTTGAGGAGGATAGGTTGGGTGAGGAGGCTGCTCAACGGATGCAAGCCGAATTTGATGAAGCTGCTCGGGCTGAGGAGGAAGCACTTCAACAGCAGAGACGTGAACAAGTCCAGCATGATGCAATGCATTGGAATGATAGTGATTGGATGCAGGTGTTGACTATTCTTACCAGGGATTATTCCCAGTTCACTGATCTTTTAGGTGCGGATGTGGATGGGCATAACTATATTCCTAGAGCTATGGTGTTGATGCGCAAGCATCAGTTGGCGCTTGCTGCACAGCTTCGTGAGAAGCGTAAGAACAGACCTTTATCGAGAACTGGGGAGCGAAAGCAGATGCAGCAATATGTGAAGTATCAGTCGGCTGCTTATTTTCAAACTGGTTGGAAGTGGGACAGGGTTCGGGATTTGTCTTTTGATGAACTTAAAGCATTATATGAAAGAATGGTCAAGCATCAAAGCACCCCAATTCCGGAGCGATTTATCTATCGTCCTTCTCCACGTGTGGTGACCACTTCTTCACCTGCTGTTACTACTGGTCCTCCATCTGATCCTACTCTTGGTTCTGCTGCTATTCCCTCGGTTTTTGTTGCTTCTACAGTTGGTACCACCACTACTCCTTTGGTTGCTCCTCTGGTTTCTTCTTCAGGTCCTGCTACCACCACAACACATGCTACCACCACCACCTTTGCTACCACAACCACCACTACTCCTACACCTGATATGGCATCACCATCACCACTAGTTCCTGGTTCTCAACCTATTCCTTCTTCTAGTGCAGCTCCTGTTGATCCCTTAGGTGGGAAAACTCTTGAGTCTACTTCCCCTACTCCCACTGCTGCTGCTCAGTTAAAGGTAAAGGTTGAACCCTCACCTAGTGATACCACACCTTGTCGTTCGCTTCGCCAGAAATCGGCTCGACGTGTTAGACGTGGCAAGACGGTCCCCAATGAGAAGCGTGATCCTGAAAATCTAATTGATGTAGCTTTTGACAGTCACTCTGATTTGCCTTTGGGAAATGCATATATTACTGGTTGTACGATTGCGCGTTCCACGACTCTTCCTGGTACGGTATCTCATCGAATTACACTTAGTGATGGGTCTGTGCGGTTAGCTTCGGGTCTGCAGGGTATTTTGTCTTGGGCTGATCGTAAGGATCTTATGGCTTTATATGGGTTTGTGGATACCGGCATGCGGTTGATCCTATGGTTGTGTCTTCCTGGCCTGGTCTGCGAGTATGGGCTGATCTTAAGATGATGCTTGATGCACCTCCTCATGCTCCTGTTTCTGGTGTCTGGAAGGATCAGATGCAATGGGTTGTTCAGCGATGGAAGTTATATGTGGGATGTGGTGTGCATATGTTGGAGTTGGAATCTAGTCATATGGTTTTCATGCTCACAGACGTGGATTATCCTTTGACGATTGCTTCGATGGAAACTATGTTTGCTTGTCACTTGCAGATTTCAAATGCTCCATCAGGGAATGAGTCCTCTATGGCAACTGCGTTGGTGGAAGGGATCCAGGCTCGTTTGAAAGCAGATAAGAAGGCTGCTTCTGGTCTCTGATTTGGTTGGTTTGTAAGTGTTTTTGTTTTGTGTTTTTGATCATTTGTTCATATTATCATTCTTTTCACCAATATGTAAAGTGATTGGTGAACTTCATTCTTTATAGTTAAAAAAAAATGAAAAAAAATAATGGAAAAAAAAATTATACTTTTTATATAATATCTGCTTATACTTTAAACACATCATGGATTTTACACTTGTGAATATGATACCATTTGCTGATTCACACTTTGGGTTCTGGTTGCTGAATTGTCCTTGTGCTGGTTACTGGTTTCATCTGGTGTTGGACTTGGTCCTCACAACAAATTGTCCTCAACTCACCATGTCTAATCGACAAGAAAGAGTTGATTCACCTTGAGGGTACGGCTCCTGGTGCGATTCTCAAATCCGTTTATGGTTGCCAGGTTACCCAAAACTGGATGGTTTTCACTTGCCATGGTCCTAGACTGAAAAGTGGCTAATCCAAGCGGGTACGGCTCTTGGTAAAGATTTTATCAAATCCGTTGATAGCTGTAATAGCTTGCTTAAAGCTATAGGGTTTTCAACTCACCGATGCTTCATTGCTAAGAGTTGGCGAGTCCAGAGGGGTACGTCTTCTGGTAAAGACATATCAAATCCGTTGACGGCTGTGATGGTTTGCCTAAAATCATCAGGGTACTCCCACTCACCATTGATTTACGTTCTAAGAGTAGGGCTGGGTTCTAGTCTCCCAGGTTGATGCTTATTCCACCAGAAAGACTGGCTAGCCCAAGAGCGAGCAGCTACTTAGTAAAGGCTCATCAAATCTGCTCATGTTGCTGTAAAGATTCAACACGATGCTGATTTGTTTCAAGCTTTGGAGAAGCTTCTAGTGTTCAATGTTGCGGCGGTTCTTTTATTTCTTATCTTGCTGATGCTGCTATTTCTTTTGCTGATTCAATCCTCGAGCTTTATTGCACGTTTTTCAGGAAACTTGAACTCAACAGGTCAAATTCAAGTTTAGGGGAGGATTGTTAGGACCATTTGAATAGTTAAATGTAATAGGTAGACTAGAAGGTATGTAGTTCCTCCTGGTTCTAGTAGTAGTAGGAGCAAGTCGTGCTCCTGGTCCTAGCCAAAGTCAAACTTTATATTTATTTATTATTCTGTTAGGATATGCATGAGATATGTTAGGAAAGGATACGCATATCAGTTTTACACGTTTTGTTTAATGTTGTATTAGGGTTTCCTTGTAGTATAAAAGGAACCTTAGGCAGAAGGGTTAGACACACCTTAATCAAACATAGTTCTAGTCATTATCAATATTAGAAATCCTTAGAAAGGATCAAGTCTTTATAGTTATTCTGTTCTTCTTTATTATATTTGTATTTTGCATTCATATTGTGTATAGAGTCTCTCTGTGGATTGACTTGTGATTACAGAAGTCGTTCACCGTTCCTGACAGGCTGCAAGATCTACATCTAGTAGACCCAACAGAGAAGTTTAGATTCATAGACTCAGAGTTTCGCAAACTCCTATGTATCAAGTTCGATGAAGCAAGATACAGTTACGTTCATATCTTCATACCTGTCATACAAACAGGTGATGATAGGACACCAACAGACTGGGATGTTTTCATCATCTGAAATTGTGAATCGAAAAGGGACAAGATCTCCATGGATTTTAGTACCAGATTACAACAAACTCAGAAGAAGCATGATGCTATCTGGGTTATTGTCAACAGTTGATCAAGTCTGCAGAATCCTTACATCCGTACGGATTTCAGAATTAACAGATTGATCGGACATGTTCCAGCCAAGGCTCATACGATCACTTGCCAATCCCTCAGTTATCGGGTCAGACAAAGATTCACAATTGTGCTCCTTATTTACTTCACGTCTTCATTCTAATTCCACGACTTACTTTCGCACTCGCATTCATGACACTATTAGCGTTCATGATGGCATCTCGGCTTACGATTTTATGTTGTTTTCCTCATTCTGGGAAGTTTTGCAAGAACTTGAGAGACCAGACCCAAGTTTAGTATAACTCTCCATCATCAGATAGACGTTTCACGTCGTATTCCACGTCTCACCTTGTAGCGTTTGGCGTTACCGCCATTATATTTTATGATCACGATATGTTTCACATGTCATGTTCATTCCACGTTCCTCATATCATGATCAAGATATGTTACACGTATCACGTTCAAAAATTTTCACGTACTACGTTTCTTTATGTCTCGCGCATCGTTTCTAATTATCAGTTAAGTCAGATTGTCTTGCATCGTAACGTTTCAGTTACCCTAGCACGTTAACTCTTATTTTCCTCGATCGAATTTAGGGGATCTACCTTCCGTTGATAACCAAGAATTTCTTCGTCAAGGTCAGGAGGACCAAGATTTATCATTAGTGTCAAGATCTTCTGAAGGAACCGTTCCAAGAGGGAGGCCACTTGGAAACGGACAAGTTCATCCGGACTTTTATCCGTTTTCTCTCATCAATTAGATATGTCCTTTCAGTCACGTCACGTTCCATGTCCTTTCAAGACATGTCACGTTCCGCGTTCCTTCTGCGTGGAAAACCGCACGTTCAATTATCTTCCATACCCTCTCAGTTTGATTCGGGTATGTTTCTCTTTCAGTTAGGTTACCTATAACTCGTGGACGAATTATTCTTTTTAGGGGGGAAGAGTTGTAAAACCCGCATGCTTTTATCATGAATAGTACCCTTAAGATCGTACGTACTAGATTAAAACTTTCCTATTATAGCATGATTACGATTACGTGTTAGGATTTTATGTATTACGTACGTGTTAAAACACGATAAGTATTTACTACGCACGAGCACGTAATAATTAATTGACAATAATTAATCACGAACATGCGATCATGAAATCATGAACGTAATTAAATCACGAGCTAATATTAATTACGTATATATATTTATTACGAACACGAATAAATATATTAGGTCACGGTAATTATTTAACGAGAACACACAAAACGCGAACACAAATAAACACGAACAAACACGTAAAACACGAACACGAGAACACACTTATTAATTAGACAGGAAAATGATCGGGTTACCCCATGTGGGCCCATATGCCACGAAATTAGGAAGGAAGATGGGCCAAGCCCATCAAAATTATCTAAAAGGGGGTTAAGGGGAAAAACACTACTCATTTTTCTTTATAGAGGATTTTACAGAAAACCTAAAACTTCTCCTCCTCCTTCTTTTTCTCTTTTGGCCGCCACCCTCAAACACACCAAAGGGGTGTGATTTGATCTTTGATCTTGGAATTATTGCTAGTGTTCGTGTTTGTTCATCATTGTTTAGATCCACGCATTCGCTAAATCTTTTAACCCTTTTTTTTTAATTTAATCTTTTAAATAATTAAGAACATGTTATGTTTTTTTATAAAACCTAATTAAATCATAGACCTAACATGGAATTGGATTTGGAATAAATCAAAAAGTAATGTTTTAGGGGTGTTTTGTTCATGGCCACGCCTAAACCAAACCCGAGAGGGTCTCGGTTTGGCTACATGACCACCACCGAGACCATATGGCCCCGGTTGGTTGGTGTGGGTCCCACGACAGTATCAAGACAAGGGTGACCCCGAGTTGGTTTGGGGTATCATGTCGATTTCATGTCTGGTTCATGGTTATTAGTCTAGATCCGGTTCACAGTGTATGTTAACATTTTTATTTTTATGATCTTATGATAAAATTAAATTAATAACATGACATGATTAATTTAATAACGTGACTTAGGTTATATTAATTATTAAAATCATGAAATTATTAACCTAAGTAATTTATATTTTTAAGACTTATAATTAATTAATTATTTAAAAACCATGGTTATAATTAATTAATTAACATGACTTAGGTTATATTATTAGTAAATAATAATACATGTTTTAACCTAAGTATTTAACTTTATTTAATTAAAAACATGATATACATTAATTAAATATTTTAACCTATAGTTTATTTAATTACATGAAATAATTAATAAACTATACATTATATCATATGACTTAGAAAATAATCATGAAAACACTTAGGCTTATATACTTAGCTTATTTAACCAGCTTATTTCTAATTATGGAAACTTCTATTTTTAGAAACTTATTTAAATAAGGCAGCTAATCTATTTATGGAAACGTTCTATTTTTAGAAACTTATTCATTTCAGGCAGCTAATCTATTTATGAAAACTTATTTAAATAAGGCAGTTAATCTATTTATGGAAACTTTCTATTTTTAGAAACTTATCTATTTTAAGCAACAGATCTATTTTTGGAAACTTTCTATTTTGGGAAACTTTCTATTTTTGGAAACTTTCTATTTTTGGAAACTTTCTATTTTTGGAAACTTTCTATTTTTGGTAACTTTCTATTTTTGGAAACTTTCTATTTTTGGAAACTTTCTATTTTAGGAAACCTGCTATTTTTGGAAAGTTACTTATTATTACACAGTAAGTATAATAATACATGAAATACCAGAAATACTTAATCAGATTAAATAGAATATAAGATAAACACAGTTTAAGGCTTTAAACAGTAAAACATGGTAAGAACATATGAAATAAGCTAATACATGACATAAAACCAGCTACGTATTTAGTAAGCAGATACTTATTCATGTATGTATTTATGTAGCACTAGTGATACGGAAGTAGGATTCCTCTCAGTTCATCTTCTTCGTTCACTGGACATAAGGTATGGATTCCCGTCCTTTCAGTATGGACATTCTTTCCTTATTAGGATTCCCCGAATGCAGCCAACTGTTTTCCCAGTATTTGTTTTATATGTTTTTGAATTGCTTATGTTTAATTAGAATACCTAAAGCCATATACATGCATGACCAGTTTCACCTAGTTATGGAGGTACCATAACCATAACATTAGAGGCACTGATGTTATGACTTCACCACGACGGAGTGATTGCTCGTGGCGTCCCTTCAGCTTTTGGCCATATTATTATATTTATCATGTGGGCTTATGGGTGCATCCTAGTTACATGTTTTCAGTCAGGATTTCATGGTGAATGTGGTATGTGCCTTGCATCCTTCACAAGGAGCTGATCCCTCCTACCCAAAACCAGTATATTAAATTAGAGGCAGCCCCTCTAATTTGCATGATGAGGTCACCCCTCCAAGTATTCATGCACGGTGGATTTTCATGACCTATATTGGCTAATGGTAAAATATGATAAACAGTTTTTACAAGATAAACATAAGGCTTTTCAAACTATAAAACCAGTTTTATGAACATGTTCCAGGTTTTCCAGGACTTATATATTTCCGCTGCTATTAAGTCTTTATTATGCTTAGTCATTCATACTATGTCTATATCCGTGCACTGAGCGTTTTGCTCAGCCGTTACTTTCCTTTCCATGTCCCAAAACGGCAGGTACCCTAGGAAAGACTCGAGCATTTGGAGGACGTGCATAGGATGGAAGCTGCCAGAGACTTCTTTTCCTTTTTGCCTTCACATACTTATGCTTGCTTAGTCTTTCATTCATTTCTTTTACTTGATTATGTTTTGGGCTTATGTTTGGGAACCGATGTTTGATTCCGGTTATCCCTATGGTCATATAATGTTTCAGACATTTATCCTTGTATGCTTTGATGACACGCCATAATTACGTGTGATATTCCATTATCAAAATGGGGTGTTACATAAACGTTGATAGAAAACCTAGTATTAAATATGCAGAATAGTATAGAAAACCTAGGTCACTAAAAAGCCAAATTAGTGATAATGGGACAGGTTTCTTTTCTTCTAGACCTAAAGCTAAGTCTAGAAAAGCCTGTTATACTTGTGGAAGTTTTTCACATTTAGCTTATAAGTGTGTCAATGCTTCAAAGGTCAACGCTGATAGAAAGTCAAACACTGTCAAACCAAAACTTTTTGTCCAGCAAAGTCCACAAGTTGTTAGACCAGCCCCATTCTTTACTAAAGGGTCTAATACTTATGGACAAAGACCTTTTTAGAAGACCAATACGTGGTCTAACAGACAATGGGTTCCTGTAGCAAACCCTACGTTCAACGCTGATAAGGGTAATTTCAGCGTTGACAAGAACAAACTAAACACTGACAGGAACGTTGCCAGACCAAGTAATGGAAAATATTTGCAACCAAAGGGAAAGGGGTCTAACGCTTCTTCTAGCTTGACATGGCGACCTAAACAAGACCAAAACCCTAATTCAGATGGGATTTCTATGACCTGTAGCAGATTTCATTATATTTCAAAGGTCATAACAAAACCAATTGGGTTTAACTGGGTGTTTAATCCAAAAAGGGATGAACAAGGGGTTGTCATAAGGACTAAGTCTGTTCTTGTTTAACAACCAAATGAATCCAAGTCTGCTCAGGCTTGGGTTCCCAAAGAAAACTAATTTGTTTTCTTTATGTGTAGGGCATTCAAAAGCAGGTTAATGATTATGGCTATTGGGATAGTGGATGCTTTAGGCACATGACGGGGAAGGAAGATTATCTGACAAATTTTATCCCCATTAAAGATGGTGACAAAGTGTACTTTGGAGGTGGATATGGGACTATCACTGGCAAAGGCACTCTTCTCACCAACAATTTGCGTTTTGAAAACGTGTTTCTGGTAAAAGAACTTGACTATAATCTGTTTAGTGTATCACAAGTCTGTGATAACAAAAATAAGGTTATTTTCACTGATATTGAATGCTTGGTGTTGAGCAAAGATTTTAAAATACTAGATGAGAAATTCATTGATTATAGAACACCTAGGCATAAGGACATTTATAATGTGAATCTTAATGGAATTAGGATGAATAATAATTTGTCATGTCTATATGCTAAGGCTTCAGTTGATGAGAGTAATCTTTGGCACAGAAGATTAGGGCACATTAATTTTAAAAATATAAATAGACTTGTGAGACATGGTTTAGTTGATGGTTTGCCTGAAAAGGCTTTCCACAATGACCATTCTTATGTTGCATGCCTTAAAGGAAAACAACACAAGGTCTCATTTAATTCTAAACCAGTGCACTCTAGTTCTAAACCACTTCACTTGTTGCATATGGACTTGTTTGGTCCAACTAGTATAGAAAGCTTAAATGGTAAATCCTACTGTTTTGTCATCACTGATGATTTTTCTAGATTTACTTGGACTTTCTTTTTAGCTTTGAAAAGTGACACTGCTGATACTTTGATTAACTTTATTACCCAAATTGAAAAGAAGTCTGGTAATGAGGTTAAGATGCTTAGAAGTGACAATGGTGATAAGTTTAGAAATAAGTTATTAGATGACTTTTGTGCCAAGAAAGGGATTACTAGACAGTTTAGTGTAGCTAGAACCCCACAAAAAATAGGGTTGCTGAGAGAAAGAATAGAACACTCATAGAAGCAGCTAGGACTATGTTGGCTGATGCTCACTTTCCCATAGCTTTTTGGGCTGAGGCTATGAATACAGCTTGTTATGTTCAGAATAGGGCTTTAATCAACAAGATCCATAACAAAACACATTATGAGCTATTTTGGGGAAGGAAACCCAATATTGGTTTTCTTAAACCTTTTGGATGTCATGTAGTTATTCCGGACACTAGTGATGCCTTAGGTAAGTTTAGTGCTAATGGTGATGAAGGCTACTTTAAGGGTTATTCTGTGCAAAGTATAGGATATAGGGTTTACATTAAGAAAGAAAAACGTATACTTGAAAAAGTACATGTTAGGTTTTTAGAAAGTAAACCTAGTGATCCTAAAAATGGTCCAAATTGGTTATTTGACTTGGAACCTCTATCTTGGACATTGAATTATATGCCTGTTACTAATCCAAACATTGTGAAGGTGACTTCAAATGTTGTGGAAGAACTAGTTTTTGATATTTCAGGTAAACAGGTTGATGAAGAGGTTGGATCACAAGCAGACAAATCAGCACCCATACTTGAGTATGTTACCATTCCCATATGGACAGATGCATTTGCTGCTGCTGGAAAGAAAAAAGGTGGTCCCCGAGTATCACCAGTTGAAAACATGCATGATCCTTCAGGCGCTGACAAAGGAAATTCTGGCGCTGACAATACAAATTTAGGCGTTGATGGCTCAAACGTTGACAACTTTGGTTCAGGCGTTGACAGATCTTTTGACCATCTTTTCTCTTCCAATAATTTTGAACATGGTGAACCTTCAAACAGTCATGGAGGGGTCCATTCAGATGATGATGGAAGACAGTCTGAAGAGGATCTTGGTAACTTGGAAGATGAGATTGAGGACAACACAATTATTGAAGGAGAGTGCTTACTTCTACAATCAAAAAATATCCTCCTTCTCTAATTATTGGTGATGTGATGACTCCTGTGCAAACTAGAAGGTCTCATCAGAATCATGGAGGATTTATTGTCAATATTCACAAGAAGGTTGATACCCCTCTTGTTCAAGCATGTTTGTTTGCCTGTTTTTTGTCACAACAGGAACCCAAGAAGATTTTTGATGCGCTCAAAGAACCAACTTGGGTGGAAGCAATGCAGGATGAGCTTCACCAATTTGCTATTCAGGATGTTTGGGAGTTGGTTGATTGTCCCAGACATGTCAGACCTATTGGGACAATATGGGTTCTTACGAACAAAAAGGATGAGAGAGGCATTGTGGTCAAAAACAAGGCACGTTTAGTGGCACAAGGATATACACAATAAGAAGGGATAGACTATGAGGAGGTCTTTGCACCTGTTGCAAGGATTGAGGCTATAAGGATTTTTCTAGCCTATGCTTCCTGCATGGGACTTACAGTCTATCAAATGGATGTGAATAGTGGTTTTCTTTATGGCACTATTGCAGAGGAGGTTTATATAATGCAGCCTCCTGGTTTGAAGATTCAGAACATTCAGACAAGGTGTATAGAGCAAAGAAAGCTATGTATGGACTTCATCAAGCCCCAAGAGCATGGTATGGCATATTGTCCACCTATCTGGTGGAAAATGGATTCAAAAGGGGCACCATAGACCAGACCTTATTTACAAAGAAGATTGGTAAGGATTTCTTACTTGTACATTCTATGTAGATGATATCATCTTTGGCTCTTCTAGTCCAAAGATGAGTGAAGATTTATCCAAACTCATGACATACAAGTTCAAGATGAGTGCAATGGGGGAGATGAACTTCTTTCTAGGGTTACAACTACAACAGAAAGAAGATGGTATCTTCATCTCTCAAGAAAAATATGTAGCAGAAATCTTGAAGAAGTTTGGCTTTTCTCCACATGAGAAACGGGCTAGCACACCTATGGATAGGGAACACCCTTGGGGAAAATTTGGAGATGGAAAAGAGGTGGATGTTAGGCATTATAGGTCAATGATTGGTTCATTGATGTATCTCACAGCTTCAAGACCTGACATTATGTTTGTTGTGTGTGCATGTGCACGCCATCAAGTGACTCCCAAAGAATGTCATCTTCATGCTGTCAAGAGGATTTTTAGATACCTTTGGTGTTATCCAGACTTGGGATTATGGTATCTAAAAGATTCCCTATTGGAGCTCATTGCATATTCAGACAGTGATTATGGTGGTGACAAATTTGATTGAAAATCCACAACTGGTGGATGCCAATTTCTTGGGAGTAGATTGATATCTTGGTAATGCAAGAAACAAACAGTGGCGGCCAATTCTACAACTTAAGCAGAGTATGTTGCTGCAGCTGCTTGTTGTGGATAAGTCTTATGGATTCAGAACCAGCTGTTGGATTATGGGTATAATTTCATGCATACTAAGATTTTTGTAGACAATAACAGTACTTTATGCATTATTAAAAATCCTGTACATCACTCTAAAACAAAACACATAGAAATTAGACATCATTTTATAAGAGATTGTTTTGAAAAAAGGTTTAATACAACCAGATAGGGTTGACACAAAAGAAAATGTGTCTGATTTATTAACTAAACCTTTTGATACTGGAAGATTTCAATACTTGGTAACAAGTAACGGAATGATCAATCTTACTTGATATGTGTTTTGGGAACTTATTGTAAAAGTATGTACAGGATATGCATTTGTTATTGGTCTTTATACAAAATTAGATTTTCCACTTTATTTGTCTAACGCTGACAAAGGTTATTTTAACGCTGACAAGTGTTAAATTGATGTTGTCAGCAACATATTAGTTTTGTGGTTTTTGATCTAATTATTCAGGCGTTGTTAGCATTGTACATTTGGATACAGAGTTGCTTATGGATTTTTGGAACATTCTTGGAGCATGTTTTAGTTTATGGATGATGGTTGGAATATTTATATTCCTATCTTGACATGAATTTTTATTACATGCATATTATTTGGCAACTTATGTATCATAGTTTAAGGGGAGGTTTAGGAACCTTTTAGGACTTTTTGGGTATTCTTATAATACTCTTATCACAAGTCTAGATTGTGTCCACTGGTGAGTATGAATTAGTTTACTAACTCATGAGGCACTGTAGCATGCAAAGTTGATATACTATGCACGCTGCCAAGACTTTTTGGCCTAGAATTGGGAGTGGTCTGTTGGGAGACTTGGGTATGAATTATATTGGGCTTACCTGGGAAGTTACGAAGGATTTTATGAGATAACTTCACTGTTAAGAACTTTGGTTAGCAAGGGACACTAGAGGACTGTTAAGTCTATCTTGCTTAAGCAAGTGTGCATGATTGGACAATGCTTGCCACCCAATAGTAATTTTCAGTTTATAGGTTATCTTCACTAGGATAAATCACTTTGTTAAGGTCCTTTTTCATTTTTATTATTTTTATTTTTGGACGTTGACAGATTTATTTCCAAACGTTGTTAGGACCAATTTAGACGTTGACATGGATTTTTCCAACGTTGACAAGAATATAGCCGTTGGACGTTGATAGGTTATTTTTGACCGTTGACACTCATTGGGTCCTACCCAGTTGTTATTTTTGACGAAAATTGTGGCCGTAATTTTGGGAGTTGGTAACTTTTAATTAATGC
This sequence comes from Glebionis coronaria, assembly GCA_025667525.1. Taxonomy (NCBI): domain Eukaryota; kingdom Viridiplantae; phylum Streptophyta; class Magnoliopsida; order Asterales; family Asteraceae; genus Glebionis; species Glebionis coronaria. The sequence continues at coordinate 603,134,858 of CM046876.1, read as the reverse complement.
ACAAGATAAGTTATTTACTTTTCAAGATTTTCATCATTATATTTTGAAAATAACTGCCTATTTTTTGACCAATCACATGTGCCTACCTCTCCATATATTTGGATCCTTCTTTTTAAACAGGGTAATTTCATATTCTTGTCTAACAAACTTTTCTCCTATATTCATCTTTCATAACCTTTCACACAGCTTTCTACATCAATGACGCCTAAGTTTAAACCAAGTGACTTGGTATTGGGATTCAGAAGTCAGCATAACATGGTTGCCTATTTGGAGGCTGATGATGCTCTGTTTCCTCAATATACTCAGATGGTGGCGTATTTGAATGCATCCCCATTACGGTATGCACTATCTCATGCTCCTCTTATCCTTGTCACTCATATTAAACAGTTTTGGAACACTGTTAGTTCCTCAACGCTTAATAATGTGACTACATTAACTGCTATTGTCCATGGGAGTCCATAGGTGGTTACTGAAGCCTTGGTTCGCCAGGCTTTGCATCTTAATGATGTAGATGGTATAACCACTCTACCCATTGGTGAGATAGAACAGGGACTTCAAGCTTTGGGTTATCCTTTCCCTGAAGAGGGTACTTTAAACAAATATAATAAACAGGAATTTCCCCCAGCTTGGAAGTACTTAATACATGTCATCCTTCAAGGTTTAAGTCCCAAATGTACTGCACATAATGAAATTAACAGATCTATTGGTAGTGTCATTGTGTCTATTGCTAATGGGCAAAAGTATAATTTTTCTAAACTGATTTTTGATGGCATGTGTAAAAACAAAGGTAGCAAGATGACTCTGGCTTACCAAAGATTTTTACAAATGATTTTTGATGAGAAAAAGTATTGCACCATGGATCATGATGATTTTTATACGATCCCTGTGCAAAAGAAAGCTATTTTTAGTAAGATGATTTCACCCCCTCACAGAGACTAACCTCTTACCCAAGCCATGCTTGCTGTTATTGCAGCAGCACACCCTCAACCTGACCCACAACCACAACTTGACCCATTACCTGAACCATCACCTTCACCTCAGCATATGGAACTTGAACAAGATCCCTTCGACGCTGACACATTAAATTTTGGTGTTGATATGCCTAATCCAAACGTTGACACCCTGTTACAACACACCCAAACACCCCTTAACCTTCAAACTACTACCCAATCCACATCATCTTCTTCACCCTCAGACTTTAGGATGGAAAAACGCCAAAGGACCAATGGAGTGTTCTCCTCTGGTGGTCCTAGCCATGTTGCAGAGAGAACCACCACCACAAGTGTGGTTGGTGACATGGGTGGGGCTAGGACTATTGGGACTCGCTTAGATGCAGGCCAAGCCAGTCCTAACATCATTAAGACCTCATCCATGCCACATGACTCTATTTTGGGAGGTCAAATCCCCACTCTAGAGGAGGGAAGATTGGAACCATATACAATGTTGGAATTGACGGCTATCTGCATTAACTTGCAAAAGCAAAATGCAGACCTTGTACATACTCTCTCTACCCAAGGCCTTGAACTCAAGCAATTGAGGGAGAGGATTGTTGTTTTAGAAGCTGTTGAAACTAGGAGAAGGCAGACAAGAGTTCTTTCATCAGGGGGATGAATTTTACAAAGGGGGAAGCTGCTATAGAGCCAATTAATTTGAGTGACAAAGGCTCACATGCAGTTGCTACAGAGCCAATTGATTTAAGTGGCAAAGGCTCACATGATGTAGAATCTTTGGGTGTGGCTGAAGCTCTTACAGATTTGAAGAGGCAACCAGGTTTTGATGTTTCATTGGTTACCCCTACAAATTTGAATTTATCTTTTACTGAGATGATGGAGCAGTTCACAAGAAGCACTTACAAGAGTAAGGTGAGTGTTGAAAAGCAGATTTTGGATGCTGATAAGCCAAGCGCTGACAAAAGTAAGTTGGGCGTTGACACACAGGTTTTGGACATTGATAGACCTACAGATATGGTTGATGTATTCCAGTAATCAGCTATCATCAAGGAAGTGTCTTCACAGGTACCATCATCATCTTTACCCATCATTGATACATTAGATAGGGGTAAAGGAATTATGGTAGAAACAGAGGTTCCCAAGGATGCAACCCAAGTAAAATTTGATTCAATGTTGGCTGCACAACTTATGGAACAAGAAAAGAAGAAAGTTGTTGAGTCACCATTTGTGGTTACTTCTGAGGAACAAGAAGGAAGTAACGATGAGAGCACAGATTCAAGTGTTATGATTATTAAAGAACCAGAAAGACTTGAATATGGTGATGTGTTGGCAAGGGAAAAACTTGCAGAGTTGAAGATGAAGGTAGATTATGATATGCCTGAAGTTGCCCAGATGTACTTTGCATGGGAGAATAAGATCATAGAGAATCCAGATATGTCTTTATCAGATCAGATTTGGGGATTGGAGATTCTTCTCAAGAATCAAAAGGATTTCTAGGTAATCCTAAAGTATAAGGCCAGTAAATTTTTCTCACAATCTAAGAGAGAAAGAAGGGAGCTTTATTATATGTTGCTTAGATGTCATCAAGGAGGTTGGACTTTTCAGAAGTTGCAGGAATTGTCCTTTAATGAATTGGAGTATAAGGCTTATCCAATTTGGGCAAGAGTGCAAGAGATGACACCATTAGACTTCTTTCAGATGAAAGGAAGGAAGAACTTGTAGAGGAGATGGAGATCCAAAGGGCTATGATTGTACCAAGACCATTGAAGAAGGGAGTTTCACTTGAGTTTCCATCAAATTTGGATAGAGTGAATCCCAGTGAAGCTGTTATTAGAAAGAGTATTAAGCTCTCACCCATGGAAGCTTCACATATGGTAAAAGTATTACCTCATGATTCCAGAAACCATATCATTAGTTATGAAGAAGATGCAAGTAGGTTTTGGATGATTGGCAAATATGGGAAAGAGGTACATACTTTTAATACTCTTATGTCTTTGTTTACAATTTTGGATAGGGAAGACTTGGCAGACCTTTGGAGGTTACTGCAGGCCAAGTATGAGACTGAAGCACCTACTTCAGTCAATGGAATAAAGCTTTTGTCAACATTCAAGAGAATGTGTGCACCAGATGAAGAAGATCCAGTTTGGAAGGATCTTGAGGATTATATCAGTGGACTTCAATGGCGTCTATATTCAGCAGCTGGTGTGTACCATTTGAGTTCTACAAAGTTTTCTGAGTATCTTCTTGTGGATGTTGAGTATCCTATGTCCAAAGAAGTTTTGAAGAAAATGATGACAACATAGCTGGAAATTGACTACTCAAGTGACGTGGCCAAATATTTAATTAGATATATTTATTTCCAATATAATGCAATTGGTAAGAATCCTCCTAGTTCTTAGTTTTTATTCAGAAACTTGATTACTAGAGTAGATATCAAGTTTAGGGGAGGATTGTTGGGAATAAAATGTAGCCAATACACTTAGACGCTGACAAGAGCAATCTGGACGTTGTTAAGAAGAAATCAAGCGTTGACAGGAAGAAGTCAAGCGTTGATAAGAAGAAGTCAAGCACTGACAGAAGACATAGTCTACACGTATTGTGTTTCTAGTATGTTTCTAGTAAAGATATGTTCGACAATGTATTTCTTATGTGTGACAATCCATCAATTTATGGTTTATATTTTATTCTCAAATATTATTTAAAAACATTATTTTAATGCTATATTATGAACTCACTTATTTTTGGGAAGAAATTTGGATTTACGTCTTGAAGTAGCATCGACTACGTCTAAACCGGAGGATTCTACGTTACGTGCTTACGTTTACATACACCATCTCTGGTGACAGTCCGACATTTCAGGAAATAAATTTATCCGTGAATATTATTTTGGAGTTTTAAATTTGTGTTGGTTCATAAACTCACAAATTTATGAGAAGAGATTAGGACTTACGATTATAATTTAACGTCCTTTACGACTAAACTGGAAACCTTAGGATTACGTATTTACATTTTCGAACTCCGTTTTTGATGAGATAATTTTTATTAGATTCGTTTTGTGCCGTTGATTCATAATTTATAAAAACGTTTTTCGTAAAACGACCCGAGGGCACGCAAATCGAGGAAACTAGAATCGAGGAGTACCCGTAAATAATTGGGGATGAGACAAAACCACTTTTGTCCCACCCCCAATATGGGACGGCAAAACTAGCTACTTACACCCTTAGGTGTCAAGCTTACAAAGTAAGCAAGACACATGTCTTGCTTAACTTTGCAAGCTAACTACACACCAACAAAACCACTAGCACTAAACCATTTCTCACACTCATCTCATGCGAACCACTCAAAAATCCTCTCACCCTCTCCACCCTTGCCGTCCACTTCCACCACCACCACCACCATATTGATCAAAATTTACACCACAAATCCTATGTTATTCATACATTAGATGAAGAACCTTTGAAGCCTTGAAGATTGGAGGGGATTCTAACATCCAAGGAGGTGATTTGGTGATGTTCAAGGGCTGATTTCTACAAGAATTATACAAGTATTGGTGGTCTTGAAGATTGGTGTTGATCTATCACAAGTTTCTCCATCAAAAATCCAAGCCTTGATGAATACCTACACAATCTTGGTGGTATAAAGATTGTTCTTCCCATCCACTTGTTATTTTGATCATGTAATCATGTATTTTCTTTCTTATTTTATATGTATATGATGATAAAAATGTTGTGTGGGGATCAAGTGTTGATAAATATGATTAAAGACATGAAAAACCATAGGTAACAAGGCTAAAATATTGCTTAAATTGTTGGCTGTATAAAAACAGTAAGTAACCAAGTTATGAACTGATAAAATTGCATGGTGGAATCCATTTACAGTAAGTGTTAGATTTCATACACATGTTAGAGTTGGCCATGCAATGAAATCATCAAAATGAGTGAGATATGATCAAAACAAGATTAGTGTACCAATCTGAATAGTGTGTTTTGTAGGGACTGTTAAGGATAGTTAGACATGAAATGAGCAGTAGCTATAACTAACTTCTTTGTAGCACATAATATGAAGTTTATGCCATCCAAAAATGAGCTTCTATCTTCTTATAGAACTCAAGATATGACAAAAATGGTGAAGATGAAACTAAAAATCAGATTTTGAAGAATTAATGTTAAATAGTATTATATAAGCACTCAAACTAATATAGTATAAAAAGTGAATTAAAACCCACTAACTTATAAATTTCATTTATATGAATATGTATAAGGTTAAATAAATGGACACTTTATAAAAATGGTAGTTGAATAAGATTTATAAGTTATAAAAACTATAAACATGATTTTTACGACTTTTTCGGCTATTACCGTAAAATTAACGTTTTTCGCCAATTAAAACTTAGACGATCAAACCCGTCTAATGTAAAGTTTTGTTAAAAGTCATATACTGATGTATAAGTACCTAATACAAGTGAAAACCAATAAAACCCGAACAATATGACATACGAACATTAACGAGCTATGTTAGCATATTTGGACTAATAATTTAACTAAATAAGTTAAACACTTATAAAAATTACTTATTGGGCTTAATCCGTTTGGGCCCAACATGTAAAGTATAATACTGATAATAAAGGTATAATTGGGCTAATGTAATATATTGGGCTTGTAATGGGCCCATTGGGCCTCAAAATGTAAACAAGGTGAACTAGTGTAACTAGTCTTGAAAATTTCCAACACATAACACTAAAATGAGTAAATGAGAATATATAAACCCACTTGATCATCATATATAAAAAATCATCATATGTATACATAACTGTTATTTTTATAAATTCATTGGACAAAAGTCTAAGACGAGTATTATTTTTCTAGGTTTCCGTGATTGAAGCACGTACCGTACATCCGAATTGCCGATAAACCGCCTTCCCACATCAACGTGAGTTCATAGCCTCGCACTCTTTTAAATGTTTTTATAAAATGTTTTATAAACCCGTGAGGGAGATAACATGTTAGTTTTTATGAAATAGGACACTAGTTATCCCGATTGTTTATTTATTGATTTGGACCCGAATGATTGTATGACCCAATGAATGATTAAATGACCCGATAGATCAAATGAAATGGATTATTAAAGTTAGGTTATGTCACTAAAAGTCCCATTAGCATGAATTGTGAACTACCGGGATTTGGTAGACGCTTATGCATATAATAGTACTATTTGGGGACGATCACCCTGTGGAAACCTTGGTTTCCGGATCTTTTAATCTACTAGGAATGATCATTGTTCATATGATTAACATAATCAAAGCGGAATAAGAACAACAACCATTAACAAGGTGTTTAGGCACAATAACATGAATTAAAACAAATGGATTGCTAATTATATTAATAACAATCACTAGACGTGTATACATTGAATCCCACGTCTAGTCGACACACGCTTTAAGTTTACATTGTGAATGAACTTATGAATAAAACCTAAGACCCTTGGTTCCTTTTATAGTGTAAGGATTAGGGTTTACAAGAGATAAAATCAAATAAACAAGTAAATCTTCTATTTAAATAAACTTATGCCGAATATATCTTGCATGTTTATCTAAATAGAAGCTTCCATAAGCTTCTTTGTCTACGTTTCTAACAATGCTTACATTGTACATGACAATGCTTGGATTGTACATGACAATGCTTGCTTTGTCAACCTTGGATTTGCTCTTGTCAACGCTTAGATTGCTCTTGACAACGCTTAGACAAAATCTTCATGTTTTCTTCGTTTTTGAGTTTCTGCCACATCAACGTTTTGACCCAACAATCTTCTCCTAGTTGATGTCAGCAAAACTCTATGTGTATCTCTTTTAAGTTGTACATGATCTTCAAATTGATTCCCCTCAAGTGTAGCATGTATGTCTTCCCCTTTTTGTCACATCAACAGGGAAGTAAACAATGTATGCAATCTTGAAGATTCTCCAAATGTAGGCTCTGTATAATGATCTTGAAGAAAAATAACTATTATATTCTTGATGTAGAAGTAGAATAACCCAAACCTATGTTCCATATCTTGTACTATCCATATGATGAAAAACTTATATGAAAACGTAAAGTATAAGCAGACCTCGATCTCTTGTTAATATTCTCATCCTTTGTGAGACACTGAGCACGATAATGTAACTCCTTCAAGTTTTATGACAAGTCTTCGTCACCAACCGTATAAGCATGAACAAGTTATCTTTAAAGAATAATGTTGACTAGGCATCATCTTTAAAGATATGATAGAACACAAACTCGCGAAAATCTTCTTCGAACATCAAACTTACCATAAGAATTCTTCCCCTTAAGCCAACACCTCTTCATGACGAATTTAATGAAATAACATCTTCATCCCATATGTAAAAGTACTTGATTGGATAACCCTTTCGCAAGGCTATCCCGATTACATAGTTTAAATATCCATCAAATTCCCACGAATAATTGCTAACTTGCTTTAAGATCATTAATCCCTTTTAAAAATATCAGAGCCATAAATATCAACATGATATTCTATATAAAAACGGAGATTCCATGTACCTTCGTGTGTAAATTCCACCTTTTTGTGTGCTAAAAACGTACCAATTTTCTCAAACAGCAGCAATCCTTGTGTTATCCGTGATCCTCCTTTATCCAACATATCTGGAATGTGTATTGTCCAATATCGGACAATACTGCTTTGTCATCACAGATGACTTTTCTAGGTTTACTTGGACTTTCTTCTTAGCTATGAAGAGTGATACTACTGACACTTTAATTGATTTTATCACTCAGATTGAGAAGAAAACTGGTAATGAAGTTAAAATGCTTAGAAGTGACAATGGTGGTGAGTTTAGGAATAAACTTTTAGATGAATTTTGTGCCAAGAAAGGGATTACTAGGCAGTTTAGTGTTGCCAGAACCCCACAACAAAATGGGGTTGCTGAGAGGAAAAATAGAACCCTAATTGAAGCAGCCAGGACTATGTTGGCTGATGCTCATTTACCCATAGCTTTTTGGGCTGAGGATGTGAATACAGCTTGCTATGTTCAAAATAGAGCATTGGTCAACAAGATACAGAACAAAACACCTTATGAATTACTTTGGGGAAGGAAACCTAATATTGGTTTTCTTAAACCTATTGGCTGTCATGTAGTTGTACTTGATACTAGTGATGCCTTAGGTAAATTTAGTGAAAAAGGTGATGAAGGCTATTTCATGGGGTATTCAGTGCAGAGCAAGGGATATAGGGTTTACCTTAAGAAGGAAAAACGTATTCTTGAGAGAGTACATGTTAGTTTTTTAAGAGAGTAAACCTAGTGATCCTGAAAGTGGTCCAAATTGGTTGTTTGACTTGGAACCTCTATCTAGAACTTTAAATTATATGCCTGTTACTAATCCAGACATTGTGAAGGTAACTTCAAATGTTGTGGAAGAACAAGTTGTTGATGTTTCAGGTACACAGATTAATGAAGAGGTTGGATCACAAGCAGGAAAGTCTTCTCCTATACTAGAGTATGTCACACTTCCCATATGGACAGATGCTTTTGCTGCAGTTGCTGCTGCTGGAAAGGATAATGGTGGTCCCCAAGTACTACCAGTTAACAACATGCATGGTCCTTCAGCCGCTGACAAAGGCAAATCTAGCGCTGACAGGACAAATTCAGACGTTGATGGCTCAAACGTTGACAACACCAATTCAGGCGTTGACAACCCAAACGCTGACAACCAAGGGTCAGGCGTTGACAACACTTTTGCGCATCTTTTCTCTTCTACTTTTGAACAGGGTGAACCTTCCAATTTATATGAAGAGGTTCATCCTCATATTGATGAAAGAGAGTCTGAAGAAGAAGGTATTGGCAACTTGGAGAATGAGATTGAGGACAACAGACTTTTTGAAGGAGGAGTTCTCACTTCTACTATGAAGAATCACCCCACTTCTCAAATCATTGGTGATATTATGACTCATGTTCAGACTAGAAGATCTCATCAGAATCTTGGTGGATTCATTGCCAATATACACAAGAAGGTTGATACCCCTCTTGTGCAATCATGCTTGTTTGCCTGTTTTCTGTCACAACAGGAACCCAAGAAGATATTTGATGCTCTCAAAGAACCAAGTTGGGTGGAAGTAATGCAGGATGAGATTCACCAATTTGCAATTCAGGATGTTTGGGAGCTGGTTGATTGTCCTAGGTATGTCAGACCTATTAGGACAAGATGGGTTCTAAGAAACAAGAGATATGAAAGAGGTATTATGGTCAGAAACAAGGCAAGATTAGTGGCTCAGGGATATACACAAGAGGAAGGGATAGACTATGAAGAGGTCTTTGCACCAGTTGTAAGGATTGAAGCCATAAGAATATTTCTAGCCTATGCTTCCTGCATGGGCTTCACTGTCTATCAAATGGATGTGAAGAGGGCCTTCCTCTATGGAACAATTGTTGAGGAGGAGTATGTCATGCAGCCTCCTAGTTTTTAAGATCCAGAGAATCCAGACAAGGTGTATAGAGTCAAAAAGGCTATGTATGGACTTCATCAAGCCCCAAGAGCATGGTATGGCACATTATCCACTTATTTCGTGGACAATGGATTCAAAAGGGGCACCATAGATCAGACATTGTTTACAAAGAAGAATGGTAAGGATGTTCTACTTGTTCAGGTCTATGTTGATGATATCATTTTTGGATCCATAAATCCAAAGATGAGTGAGGATTTCTCCAAGCTTATGACAGACAAATTCAAGATGAGTGCAATGGGGGAGATGAACTTCTTTCTAGGGTTACAAGTTCAGCAGAAAGAAGATGGTATCTTCATCTCCCAGGAAAAATATGTGGCAGAGATCTTGAAGAAGTTTGGCTTTTCTCCACATGAAAAGAGGGCTACTAGTCCTATGGATAGAGAACACCCTTGGGGAAAGATTGGAGATAGAAAGGATGTGGATGTCAGGCACTATAGATCAATGATTGGTTCATTGATGTATCTCACAGCCTCCAGACCTGACATCATGTTTGTTGTGTGTGCTTGTGCACGCCATCAAGTGACTCCCAATGAATGTCACCTTTATGCTGTCAAGAGGATCTTTAGGTACCTAAGATGTTATCCTAGTCCTGGCTTATGGTACCCAAAAGATTCACCTTTGGAGCTTATAGCATATTCAGACAGTGACTATGGAGGTGATAAGTTTGATAGAAAATCCACAACTGGTGGATGTCAGTTTCTTGGGAGCAGGTTGATATCTTGGCAATGCAAGAAACAACCAGTGGTGGCAAATTCTACAACTGAAGCAGAATATGTAGCAGCAGCTGCTTGTTGTGGACAAGTCTTATGGATTTAGAACCAACTGTTGGATTATGGGTATAATTTCATGCATACCAAGATATTTGTTGACAATAACAGCACCTTATGCATTATTAAGAATCCTGTACATCATTTTAAAACTAAACACATAGAAATTAGACACCATTTTATAAGAGATTGTTTTGAAAAGGGTTTAATACAACCAGATAGGGTTGACACAGAAGAAAATGTGTTTGATTTACTACCTAAACCTTTTGATGCTGGAAGGTTTCAATACTTGGTAACAAGTATTAGAATGATCAATCTCACATAATATGTGTTTTGGGGTCTTTTTGTAAAAATATGTACAGGATAATGCATTGTTATTAGTCTTTTTGAGGATTTAGATTTTTCACTATATTTTTCTAACACTGACAAAGGTTTCTTTAACGCTGATAAGTGTTATTATGACGTTGTCAGCAATATATTTGTCTAACGCTGACAAAGCTTTTCTTAACGCTGACAAGTGTTATCAGGGCGTTGTCAGCAACAATGTTAGTTTTGTGGTTTTCAATCTAAATGTGCAGGTGGTGTTAGCATTATACCATTGGATACAGAGTTGCTTATGGATCATTGGAGAAGCATTTGAGCATGTTTTTGTTTATGGATGATGGTTGGAATTTTCAATTCCTATCTTGACATAAATTTTTTATGTTCATGCATATCTTTGGCACTATTTGTATCACAGTTTAAGGGGAGGTTTTGGGAACCTTTAGGATTTTTGGGTATCCTTATGATACTCTTATCACAATTCTAGATTGTGTCCGCAGGTGAGTATGAGTTAGTTTTACTAAATCATGAGGCACTGGAGCATGCAAAGTTGATATACTATGCATGCTGCTAAGACATTTTTGGCCTAGAATTGGTTGTGGTCTGTTGGGAGACTTGGGAATGATTTTATCATGGGTTTTACCTGGGAGTAACAAGGAATTTTATGAGGTAACTTAGTTGTTAAGAGTTTTGGTTAGCAAGGGACACTAGAGGACAGTTATGTCTATCTTGCATAAGCAAGTGTGCATAACTGGACAGTGCTTGCCGCCCCATAATAATTATCAACTTTTAGGATATCTTCTCTAGGATAAATTACTTTGTTAAGGTCATTTTTCATTTTTATAAATTTTTATTTTTGGACGCTGACAAGTATTTTTCCAAGCGTTGATGTGACCAATTTAGACGCTGACATGGCTTTGGCAAACGTTGACAAGAATATAGCCGTTGGGCGTTGATGGGTTATTTTTTACCGTTGACACTCAATGGGACCTACCCAGTTGTTACTTTTTGACATATTTTTGGGCCGTAATTTTGGGAGCAGATAACTCTCATTTAATGCATGAGATAAACTTATTTCTTTTCAATATTTTCATGATTGCATTTTTGAAAATAGTTGCTTAATTTTTGGCCAATCACATGCATTTTTCTCTCCTATATATTTGGCTCCTAATTTAAACAGGGTACCTATCATTCCTGTCTAACAATATTTTCTTATAACTTCATCTTTATTAATCCTTTAAAACAGCTTTCAACAATGGCACCAAAATTTAAACCATCTGATTTGGAATTGGGATTCAGGAGTCAACACAACATGGTAGCATATTTGGACGCTGATGACACTCTGTTTCCCCAATACACACAAATGGTGGCGTATTTGAATGCATCCTCAATTAGGTATGCTCTTTCTCATGCTCCACTCATTCCTGTCACACATATTAAACAGTTTTGGAACAATGTTAGTTCCTCAACAGTTAATAGAGTGACTACATTATCATCTATTGTTCATGGGCGCACATGGGTGGTTACTGAAGCTTTGGTTCGCCAAGCTTTGCATCTTGATGATGCAGATGGTATAACCACCCTCCCCATTAATGAAATAGAACAAGGACTAAGGGCTTTGGGTTATCCTTTTCCTGATGAAGGAACTTTAAACAAATATCATAAACAGGAGTTTCCCCCAGCCTGGAAATACCTAATACATGTCCTCTTGCAATGTTTGAGTCCCAAGTGTACTACACACAATGAGATCAATAGATCTATTGCTAGTGCTATTGTGTGCATTGCTACTGGGCAAAAATTTAATTATTCCAAAATGATTTTTGAGGGCATGTGTAAAAATAAAGGGAATAAAATGACTTTAGCTTATCCCAGATTTTTACAAATGGTTTTTGATGCTCAAAGTTACTGCACAAGGGATCATGATGATTTTTATGAGTTCCCTGTGCAAAAGAAGGTAAGTTTTACAAAGATGAACTCGCCCTCACATCGTGACTTACCCCTAACCCCAGCTATGATTGCTGTCATTGAAGCAGCACAACCCCAACCAGACCTACAACCCCAACTTGACCCAATACCTGAACCTTTACCTTCACCACAACACATGCAACTTGACCAAGAACCCTTCGATGCTGACACTTTAAATGTTGGCGTTGACATGCCTATTCCAAACGTTGACACCAATCCTTCACAGTCCCAAACACCCCTTAACCAACCCACATCCACCCAATCCACATCATCTTCTCCCCCACCACAATATAGGTTACAAAAACGCAAAAGGACTACTGGAGTGTTCTCCTTTAGTGGTCCTAGCCATGTAGCAGAGAGAACCACCACCACAAGTGTGGTTGGTGTTATGGATGAGGCTGGGACAATTGGTTCTGGCTTAGAAGATGGCCAAGGCAGTCCTACCATTATTAAGACCTCATCCATGCCCAATGAATCTACCTTGGGAGGTCAAATACCCATGTTAGAAGAGGGCAGCTTGGAACCAATGACTTTGATGGAATTGACGGCAGTCTGCATTTGCTTGCAAAAGCAAAATGCAGACTTGGTACAAGTTGTCAGCACACAAGGCCTTGAACTCAAGCAATTGAGGGAGAGGATTGTTGTTTTGGAAAATGCTAGCACAAGGAGAGGGATGGAGGAATCTTCCAAAGGGGAGGATGAACAGATAAATGTGAGTGATAAGGGCTCCCATGATGGTGAATCTTTGGGTGTTGCTGAGGCCCTAACTAGTTTGAAGAAACAGACAGGTTTTGATACGTCTTTAGTCTCTCCTACAAACTTAAATTTGTCATTTACAGCCATGTTGGAGGAAATTACAAGAGGCGCTGAGACAGGTACTTTGGGCGTTGACAAGCAAGATTTGAACGCTGACATGAGTAACTTAGGTGCTGATAAAGCAAAAGTGAGCGTTGACAGGCCTGCAGATGAGGTTGATGTATTCCAGTCATCATCCATCATCAAAGATGTTTCTTCATAGGTATTACCATCTTCCTTACCCATCTTGGATCCATTAGATAAGGGTAAGGGTATTATGGTAGAGGTAGATGTTCCAAAGAATGCAGCACAGATTGAGTTTGATAGAAGGTTGGCTGCACAAATTATGGAACAAGAAAGAAAGAAGGTGGGTGAATCACCTTTTGTTTTCACTTCAAGAGCAAGAAAAAAGAGATGAAGCCAGTTCAGACTCAAGTGTAATGATCATAGAACAACCAGAAAGACTTGAGTATGGTGATGAGTTGGCAAAAGAGAAGTTGAATGAGTTGAAATTGCAGGTTGATTTTGATATGCCAATAGTTGTTTAGATGTACCATGCTTGGGAAGATAGGTGTATGGAGAATCCACATTTGACTATTTTAGACCAGATATGGGGTTTGGAGATTCTCCTAAGAGTACAAAAGGATTGCAAGGTAATTCTGAGACACAGGGCTAGCAATGTTCTCTCAATGTTGAGAAGGGATAGAAGGGAGTTGTACTACATTAATACAAGGCTTTTACCCCTTGAATAAAATCTTATCGTCCGAATCTTTTCGAATTGATTACCGATCTAAAGTGCGACTCAATCGTCTTTTGGTGAACAAGAGAATGGTTTGGTTTTGTTTATCTAATTTTAAACTAATAGCAAGTAATTTGAATGTAGTTGAGTAAAGTAGAAGTTTAAAGATTAATACTAAAATGACGAGTTAAAATTAAATGCTATAAAAACTTAAAGACGAGATTAGGAAAATACTTGTACACTAGATAAAACTAACACTTAGAAACTTTGCAAAAACAAGAAACTAAACCAAAGTAAAATTCCCAAATCGGAATCTGATCGGAAAGTGAAATAAATGAAGCTGATCGGAATGTTGGAAGTGGTGCAATCGGAATATGCCAAAAATCCCCAATCGGAATATAGAAAAATGAGGTAATCAGAATATGGAAACTGAAACTGATCGGAATATCGATGATAACCCACAATCGGAATGTTTGAAAATAGCATCAATCGGAATAATCAACAAGGGGGCAATCGGAATGTTTAGAAACCAACCCAATCGGAATATCACAATAATCACTCAATCGGAATGAGCCGAAAAAGATCCAGATCGGAATGTGGGATAAAGACCCAATCGGAATGTGTCAAAAACTTGCCGTCGGAATATATAAACCCTAATCCGATCACTTTGATCGGAATAAATGAGGCGCTAATCGGAATAACCCAAAAAAGGTCCTGATCGGAATCTCAATTACCTAATCCGATCAACACGATCGGAATAACAGGAGGTGCAATCGGAAAACTCAAAACCCTTTTCCGATTTGCCAATCGGAAAGAGGGGGTGTGTTGCTGGTCGGAATAAGCAGATCGGAAAGGGGTTTAGACCCTTTCCGATATAAGTGGGATTCTGTAAAAAGCTAGTAATAAGCTATATTGAATAAGCTCACACCAAACTAGAACGAATCAAAACTGAACCGGATCAAATAAGCACTAACATCAACTTATCTAAACTTAAAATTAAACAACCTTTTAAATCAAACCATAAAAATATGAACTTTTAAAGAAAACTTATTATAAGTAAATAAGCTAATCATAAAAATAAGCCAATAAGCACAAGAATCTTAAAGCTTAATCAAATGAAAGCTTATGTAGGAATAAAAAGATTAACTTTTTAAGCACAAAACCATTAAGATCAACACGGATTTAATGTGATTCGCACCAAAATCAATCTAAAAATCAAAGAAGGTAGAATGAGATTAAGGATTAAAAGCTTAACTAGAACTTGATTAATGAAATAAGCAATACATGAATGTTTAATCTTGAAAGATTAAAAGAAATAAAGATGAAAACTTAGTGCGAGAAAGTTTAGAACTTTCTCTCTCTAAAACTAGAAAGAAAAGAAAAAAAATGAAAAACTTAAAACTTAAAGACTAACTCCCTCCTAATGTGTATTAGGAGGGTATTTATAGGGAATGTGGAAGGAGTGCATGTGTTGCATCTTTTTTCTTTCTTCACGTCTTCTAGGCTCGACTTTAATTCTTTGTCTTTTCTCGATGTCGTCTCGGGATTTGAACTTGTCTTTTAATTTTAGACTTAAGTTCTTTGACTTCATTAAACTTCCGTCTTTAGACTTTTTCTTCGATAAATCTTCAGAATAGGTCTTGGACTTCCGTTCTTTTTGCACTCTTGATCTTTTGACTTCGTCTTTTCCCGTTTTCTTCGATAAAAGCCCGTGAAAGCTCGTGTTTTCTTCCTTTTTCATATTTTGGTCCTAAAACACAATAAAAACACAAACCACGCATAATTCTGACTTTTACAACATAAAATACACGTTTTGGTCTTGTTATTATTGGAAATAAGTGGTAAAAGGATAAGTGTTTTCACACTTATTAAATCCCCTACACTTGACCATTGTAATGCCCTCATGCAATGCATTAATTTTAAAGCACGTTTTACATTTTCTATCATAAATAATCCACCTTGGCCTTTATTAAATACTAAACATAAAAATATAGAAAAAAGTAAGGAAATCAAACACTTACATTGGTTTTGGCAGCCATGAACGTTTATCATCCTCAAGTTTCACGTTCCCCATACCAAGCTTAAAAACGAGATCATTGTTATTATAAGTTAGCAAACTAACACGAACTCATGTGGGCCAATTATTCACTTAGACTCCCTTATTCCTAGGTGTATCTCTTATATTTTATTTTTGTCTTGAATGATCACGAAGATGCATTGTTTGACTTATTTCGATAGTTATTAAGGCCGAAAATAAAGTGAACGATTTAATCAATAGTTAGCTAAAGGACAAAATCTTTTAAAACTGCTTCTCGGGATCTCATAAAGTTCATATCTTGGCATAACTCGCTTCACGATTTGAGACCTTTCTCGGACCGATATTTGGCAGCGACTTCATACTTCGAATCTTTGAGAGACGTTCTTGAAATTATGGTCTTCTCTTCATAATAGGAATTTCTTCACTTGAAGTTTTGAGAGATTCTTCATCTTTGGACAACGACTTCTTCATTTTTCTCCAATCTTTATTTTGGACTTTGATATACAACGATCCGCCTCCTTTTAGGACTTGGATCTATTTATCCTCATACCTTGTTAGGGCCTTTTTGGATAGACTTCTCCATGATCTTTAGGGGAGTATTTGCTTTTCGTCGTGTGTCTCGATCCTTCATATTGATTTTCGATAAATGATTCTTCACATCACTTTTGGATCTTTAGCAACAAAATGTAGCCCTCATGCCTTGTTAGGGCCTTTTCGGACTCGCCAATCTTCGCATCCCGCTTCAATAAGTTATGCCTTGGCTATGAACTCTAATCCGTACCGAGCAACTCTTAAACGATCTTGGGCTAGAAGCTAAGTAACCTTTTAAATCGTACAACCTTATTTTATTGCAGATAAATTTATTAAGAAGCGAAGGGAGAATAGGCTTATAATTAACTCACATAAATTCACAAAAGAATACCGAACTTATAATTTACTCTATCATCTCTCGTCCTCCACAGTTTAAAATCTCAAGGAATGAGACTCGTGGATGCTTAGCCTATTAAATCAATGTTTTGGGTTTTCGAGTCATCTATAGGATCTTGCAAATTCTTAGACTTTTTCAAGTTTTAGAAATCGCATTTTAAAGTTCCCTTGATAAACAACTCTCTAGGATCAATTATAGGAACTTGCGAAAAGTTCTTGTTCTTAACCCGTGAGAGTTAAGACTTTCGCGTTTTATAGCTCCCTATATAAAAGCCTAGCAAAACTTGACTTAAACACGTTAAGGATACTAGCTAGAGTAAACTTAGATAAGTAAACTCGGGTTGAGTCAAAATGTTCACGACTAAGAAAAATTTAAAACCACTTTATTGAAAATTTATTCTAGCAAGGAAAGAAGATTAACATAATAAAGGAAAAATACAAGTATACAACTAGGCCAAAATAGATTAAAAATTTTGAAAAATGTCGAAAAATCAAATTTTCCGGTTAAAATGAGGGCAAATTCATGGAAAAGACCACTTACTTCGATAGAAGTCCCCCCTACACTTGAGATAAACATTGTCCTCAATGTTTAAGCATGTGGGAGTAAACTCCCCTACACTTATGACATTGTGCACTTTGTTTAAATCTTGTTAAGGAAAGGACAACTATAGTGAATTCAATGTGAACATATAAAATATGAAATATTGAATCACAAGAGTTTAGGATAGAACCGGGAAGATGGGAACACGGTATCACGGTTCGTCAAAAGTTATCAAGGTGGATCTTTGAAGCTTTAATCCCTGCACAGCACAAGAAACAAGACAACAAACACATACGGGGCTCCCCCCTTCACTTATTATGAAAGCAGTAAAGGATAGATCACGGGTTGCCTCCCGAGAAGCGCTTGTTTTTTATCACCGAGTCACGAGCCTGACTCAACCCAAATTTAGTTCATGGGAAACGTGGTGAGGGGTGGAATCATCTCATGAGAGATGTCCTCACCAAAGTACAGCTTCAAACGTTGGCCATTCACCTTGAAATTGGGCCCATTTGGCTGAGAAAGCTCAATGGTCCCATATGGAAAGACTTTGGCGACGGTGAATGGACCAGACCAGCGGCTCTTCAACTTGCCAGAGAAGATCTTCAACCGAGAGTTAAAAAGTAAGACTTGATCACCAACGTGGAACTCTCGGTTCTTGATTTTTGCGTCATGAATGATCTTGGTCTTCTCCTTGTAGATCAGCGAGTTCTCATAAGCTTCATTCCTCAGTTCATTTAGCTCGTTGAGCTGAATCTTGCGATGATCACCGGCTTCGTTGATGTCGAAGTTAGCCCACTTCAAGGCCCAGTGCGCCTTATGTTCCAGCTCGATGGGAAGGTGGCATGCTTTCCCGTACACAAGACGATAAGGCGTACAACCGATCGGGGTCTTATAAGCAGTACGGAAAACCCACAGAGCATCATCTAACTTATCGGCCCACACGGCGCGATGCTCTCCCACAGTACGCTCCAAAATTCGCTTCAATCCACGGTTGGAAATCTCGGCTTGCCCATTGGTTTGGGGATGATAGGCGGTGGAAAGACGGTGATTGATACCATACTTAGCCATGACTCTTGCAAATTGATCATTGCAAAAATGAGTCCCGCGGTCACTGATTATAGCACGAGGAACGCCGAATCGAGCGAAAAGCTGCTTCAAAAAGTTCACAACCACCCTCGCATCATTCGTAGGGAGAGACTTAGCTTCAACCCATTTAGAAACGTAGTCGACGGCTAAGAGGATGTACTTGTTCCCTTTGGAGGATGGAAATGGCCCCATAAAGTCGATGCCCCATACTTCAAAGATTTCACATTCCTGTATGAAATTTTGAGGCATCTCGTCTTTATGTGTGATATTTCCTTGGCGTTGGCAAGCATCACAATGCTTAACCATTTCGTGAGCGTCACGATAAATGGTGGGCCAATAGAATCCAGAGCCAAACACTTTCTTAGCGGTGTAGTTGGGACCAAAGTGACCACCGGTGGGTCCTTTGTGGCAAGCCTAGAGAATGTCAAAAGCTGCCGGTCCATCAACACATCGACGAATGATCAGATCAGCACATTGTTTGAATAGAAAAGGGTCATCCCAAAAGTAAGTCTTAACATCATTCAAGAACTTCTTCTTTTGTTGGGATGTCAACCCTTTGATGAGAACACCACCCGCTAAGTAGTTTGCAATGTCGACAAACCACGGGGTGTCATCAAGATTGAGATTTATAGACATTAAGGTTTCAAGGGGGAAAGAGTCATTGATCTCTTTGTTCGGATGATCCCCTTGATATGGATCCTCAAGTCTGCTCAGATGATCCGCGGCTAGGTTTTCAGCTCCCTTCTTGTCACGAATTTCAATGTTGAATTTTTGAAGGAGTAAAACCCAACGAAGAAGTCTTGGCTTAGAGTCGTGCTTAGTCATCAAGTACTTCAACGCGGAATTGTCCGTGTATACGATGGTGGTGGATAAAACAAGATAGGGGCGAAATTTTTCAAAAGCATAGACAACAGCTAAAAGCTCTTTTTTGGTTGCGTATAATGCAATTGATCCCCCGTCATTGTTTTGCTAGCATAGTGGATTGGTTGGAAGTGTTTATTCACTATTTGGCCCAAAACCGCACCAATAGCAAAGTCGCTAGCATCGCACATCAACTCAAAAGGAAGCTCCCAATTAGGGGTAACCAAGACCAGTGCCTTAGTTAGCTTATCCTTAAGAAGATTGAAGGCTTCGATACACTCTTTAGTAAAGATAAAAGGAGTATATTTTTTCCAAAAGGTGGGTCATCGGGCGAGCGATTTTAGAGAAATCTTGAATGAATCGATGATAGAAGCCCGCATGACCCAGAAAACTTCTCACACCCTTCACGGTTGAAGGTGGAGGTAATTTGGCTATGACATCTACTTTAGCACGGTCGACTTCAAGACCGGCTTTAGAGATTTTGTGTCCTAGCACAATGCCTTCTTTTACCATAAAATGGAATTTTTCCCAATTCAGAACAAGGCGAGTGTCTTCGCACCGCTTAAGCATACGTTCCAAATTGGCAAGGAAGGAAGAGAAGGAATCCCCGAAGACCAAGAAATCATCCATGAAGACTTCCATGGTTTGCTCAACCATGTCATGGAAGATAGCCAACATGCACCTTTGGAAAGTCCCGGGGGCATTGCATAAACCAAAAGGCATTCTTTTGTAAGCAAATGTGCCATAGGGACAAGTGAATGTTGTCTTCTCTTGATCTTGGGGATCGATGGGTATTTGGAAATAACCCGAGAAACCATCAAGAAAGCAGTAATATTCATTACCCGCTAAACGTTCAAGCATTTGGTCCATAAAAGGTAGAGGGAAATGATCCTTTCTCGTGGCATCATTGAGTTTGCGGTAGTCTATACAAACTCTCCACCTAGTAACGAGACAGGTAGGAATCAACTCGTTGTTTTGATTGGGCACAACGGTGATTCTACCTTTCTTAGGCACACAATGGACTGGACTAACCCATGGTGAATCCGAAATAGGGTAAATCATACCTGCATCAAGAAGTTTGATAACCTCTTTTTTGATGACTTCATGGATTTTAGGATTCACCCTTCGTTGGCTTTGAATTGTGGGCTTAAAGTCGTCCTCCATGAGAATTTTATGTGTGCAAAAGTGAGGATCAATTTCGCGAATATCGGAGATTTTCCAAGCGATAGCTCTTTTATGCTTCTTCAACATGGCGATGAGTCGGGATTTTTCTTCTTCTTTCAGGTCCTTTGCGATGATGACTGGTAACTTCTCGTTGTCTTAAAGGAAAACGTACTCAAGATGAGGAGGTAGGTCCTTAAGCTCAAGAGTAGGAGGGTCCTCAATAGATGGTGTAACTAACGATGGATCATCATTAGTCACCTCTTTAGGAGAAGGAGGAGAAAACGGGTCTTCATTGAGAAGTATCTCAATGGTACGAATGTCTTCATCCCAATCGGTGGACGAATTATCATACTTAATATCGAGAGGACCCAAGCTAGCTTTGAAATCATCCAAGTCACTTTCTCCAAAAGGAGTCAATGCCGGAGCAATTAAGGCAACGGTCTCAACATTGGGTAGAGAAGAAAGAGTACTTTTGCAAACATCATGAAAATGTTCTTCACAAGCCTCATCAAGAACATCAATAGCATTAACACTCTCATACGAATAAGGTTGCTTAGAAATCTTACCCATGTTGAAGACAATTTTATCGTCACCAACTCTCATGATTATTTCACCCGCGGCTACATAATGAGAGTGAGACCAGTCCTCAGGAATGGACGTCCAACGATTAATGGAACACGGGGGTCCATCTCGTAGTCAACGACAACAAAATCCGCCGGGAAGGTGAATTTGTCAACGCCAACAAAGACATCTTCGGCTATCCCCATTGGATAAGCAACCGTACGGTTAGCTAATTCCAAAGTCATTTTGGTGGGGACTAGCTCGGGGAGAGATAATTGCTTCCAAATACTTAAAGGCATTAAGTTTATACTGGCACCTAGATCGGCTAGGGCCATGAAATTCTCTACTCCCGGGAAGTTGCAAGGAATCAAGAAGCGACCCGGATCACCAAGTTTGGTGGGAAATTTCCTTAAGAGCACTGCGGAGCAGTTCTCATTAAGTTGGGTCTGAGCAATGTCAAGAAGCTTCTCCTTGTCACTAAGAAGATCTTTAAACATTTTCACGTATTTAGGCATGTGAGCGAGAGCCTCAGCAAAGGAGATGTTAAAATTCAATTGTTTAAACATTTTGAGAAAGTTTGAAACCTGAATATCATCCTTGCTCTTTTGCTTCTCTTTCCTCAACCTTGAAGGATAAGGTATATTGGATGAAGAAGAAGGCTTAAGGGAAGTAGGATCACTCACAACCACTGGTGGTGGGGAAATAGGGATAGAAGGTGAAGGAGGTAAGGAAAGTTGCTCTTTTTCCTTATTCATAATCACGGGTGGAGGTGTAAGAAGCTCGGGTTCCGTATAACCTTTTCCACTACGAGTGGTGATTGCTTTCATCTCCCCTCTTGGATTCGCAACAGTGTTACTCGGTAGAGTACCCGAAGAAGAGGGTTGATTACCTTGGATGAGCGAACCGATCATATCACGTATGTTAAGCGCTTGAGTGCTGAAAGAGTCTCTGATGTCTGCACGAATTTCATTGCTTTGTTTTGCCATGTCATTCCTTAGCTTGGCTCGAATATCGCTCCCTTGGTTCGCCATTTCGCCCTTCAAGTTGATGACTTGACTCTGAAGATTCGTCACCATCTCCCGATTAGTCTTCATGAACGTCTCGACGTCTTGATTTAATGCCATCGGTTGATTGAGAGGTGGAGCTTGGTAAGCTTGAGAATTTCCTTGAGTTGGGTATGGGTTTCTTTGGGATTGATATTGATTGGTAGCACGAGGTTGGGATTGATTGTTTCAGTTATAGCTTTGTTGTTGGTTTTGGTTTGTAGGAGGGAAACTGGGTGGAGCAAGATAGTTGTTTGAACGATAACTTAGCAAGCTACGATCTCCTTGAGGACGAGCTTGATAGCCTCCCGTGGGATAAGTACCGTAAGCCGCGTTAACGTTTTCAGAAAAATTGCCTTGAGTGGAAGGACAATCATTGTAAGAATGAGGACCACCACATGTGTCACAAGAAATAGCAACGGCTTTAGCTTGTTGAAAGTGGTTTGTGGCCATGGACATGAAATCCTTGTGCATATTCGCGATTTGTCGGGTAAGTTCGGTTATCTCGGGATTGGAAGTAGTAGAAGAAACATTGACTCTCTGATTAGATCTTGAGGATTCGGATGAATCCCAATTCTTGTGGTGAGTAGTCATGTTTTCAATCAACTCTCTACACTCCTCCGGTCTCCTTTTCATAAAAGTACCACCGGTGGCGGCATTGATCGTGTCACGATCACGAAAAGTGAGACCATTGTAGAAGGTATCAATGAGAGTGATGGGGAGCATGTTGTGATTTAGACAGCGGTCGATCAAATCATTGTATCATTCCCAAGCATCAAAAAGTGATTCATCATTGTCTTGCATGAATCTACTAATTTGGTTACGAAGGCTTGTGACCATGGATGGTGGGAAGTAGCGCAACAAAAAGCGTTGATTCATGTCATTCCACGTATGAATAGAATTCTTAGGGAGACGGTCAAACCATTTTCGGCATGGTGAGAAAGCGAGTGGGGAAAGAGTTGAAGGCGAAGGTCATCCATAGAAACACCGGGGCACTTCATGCTTTGGGTAATGGTAATGAATTTGTCGAGGTGTTTGTTGGCATCATCATCCGGAATTCCGCGAAATGGGTTAGTTTGCACTTGTTGGATCATGTGATGCTTCAACGAAAACTCCTAGGCCGTGACGTGCATCGGCGCAATCGGGCCTCCGCGTCCGTTCATGGTGGGTTGACACAATTCCTCCATTGTTCGTAAATCAGGTAGGGGACATTGTTGTTGTTGTTGTTGTTATTCAAATTGGGTAGAGGTGGGTTATTATTGTTGTTATTAACACCAGCCATATCTAAATCTTCACGAGTCTCAGGCTCAGAATAGTTCGAAGATCTAGTACGCATACACCTGCAGAAGAAAAATATACACAGAGAGAATATCTATATAATCTTTTTGGTGCAAAACCTTTTGGAAAAGAATTGCTTTTTCTGATTTTTTTAATGTTTTTGTATGTTTGAAGAATTTTATATTTTTTAGGATTTTTGAAAATTTTTAAAGCAAGGAAAATAACGTTCAAAGAACGGATCCCAAAATTCAATGCGTCTCTCACTAAAAACCTTTAATCTTAACGAAAAGAGCCGGCAGCGGCGCCATTTAATACAAGGCTTTTACCCCTTGTATAAAATCTTATCGTCCGAATCTTTTCGAATTGATTACCGATCTAAAGTGCGACTCAATCGTCTTTTGGTGAACAAGAGAATGGTTTGGTTTTGTTTATCTAATTTTAAACTAATAGCAAGTAATTTGAATGTCGTTGAGTAAAGTAGAAGTTTAAAGATTAATACTAAAATGACGAGTTAAAATTAAATGCTAGAAAAACTTAAAGACGAGATTAGGAAAATACTTGTACACTAGATAAAACTAACACTTAGAAACTTTGCAAAAACAAGAAACTAAATGTGACAATCCGTCAATTTACGATTGATATTTTATTCTCAAATATTATTTGAAAACATTATTTTAATGTTACAATATGAACTCACTTATTTTTGGGAAGAAATTTGGATTTACGTCTTGAAGTAGCATCGACTACGTTTAAACCGGAGGATTCCACGTTACGTGCTTACGTTTACATACACCGTCTTTGGTGACAGTCCGACATTTCAGAACAATAAATTTAGCCGTGAATATTATTTTGTAGTTTTAAATTTGTGTTGGTTCATAAACTCAGAAATTTACAAGAAGAGATTAGGACTTACGATTTTATTTTAACGTCCTTCACGACTAAACCGGAAACCTTAGGATTACGTATTTACGTTTTCGAACTCCGTTTTTGATGAGACAATTTTTATTAGATTCATTTTGTGACGTTGATTCATAATTTATAAAAACGTTTTTCATAAAACGACCCGAGGGCACGCAAATCGAGAAAACTAGAATCGAGAAATACCCGTAAACTAGTGAGATGGGACAAAATACATTGTCCCACCCCACTAGCTTAAATGGTACGGCACTAGCATGACACCACAACCTCATGTGGCATCATGTTAGCTACAAGTTTACATGTGTAAGCCATGCTTACTTTGTAAGATAACTTACACCACAAAACTAACAACCTCAAAACCACTTCTCATTTACACACATGCAAAACCACTCCAAACTCTCCTCTCTCTCTCTAGTATGCCGTCCCATATCACCCCATAAACACCACTTTTGATCAAAAACAACCATGAAATCCTATGTTACACTTGCATATGTTGAAGCCATTTTGAAACCCTATTGATTGGTGCAAGTTATAACATCCAAGGAGGAGTTTCCATGGAGTATTAGGGCTTATTTTCCACAAGGTGATCATGAAGATTGGTGGTCTTGAAGATGGTCTTGGCTATGCACAAGTTTCTCCATCAAAATCTATGTTTTGATCATAACCTACATCATCATGGTGGTATAAAGATTGTCCTCCTCATCCTCTTGTTATTTTTATTATGAAATCATGTATTTTATTTCCTATTGTATATGTATATGATGATTATATGATGATAAAAATGTTATGTGGGGATTTGGTGTTGATAAACATGCTTGAAAAGGTGAAAAACTATAAGAAACAAGGCTAAAATATTGTCTAAATTTGTTGGCTGTATAAAACAGTAAAGAAACAGGTCATGGACTGATAAAATGATGAAGTATAATGGATTTACAGTAAGCTATATGTCTTGTACACATGTGAGAGTTGTCCATGCAATGGAATCATTGTAATGAGTGAGATATGATCAGAACAAGTTTGAGGTACAAATCTGAGTTCACTGTTTTGGACGATTTTTAGAAAATACTTAGAGGATGAATCAACAGTAGCTATAGTAGAGTTAAATGGAGCACATATTATGTAGTTTATGTGATAAATATTTGAGCTTCTATGTCCATATAGAACTCAAGATATGACAGTTTTGGTGAAAGTGAAGATAAAAATCAGATTTTGGAAATTAAAGTATAATACTATTATATAAGCACTCAAATTTTAATAGTATAAAATATAAATTAAAACCCACTAACTTATATAATACATTTATATAAATATGTACAATGGTAAATAAGTAGAAATTTTATAAAAATGGTAACTTGTTAAGTTTTATAAGTTATAAAACTATAAATATGATTTTTACGACTTTTTCGGCTATTACCGTAAAATTAACGTTTTTGTTAAATAAAACTTAGACGGTTGGACCCGTCTAATGTAAACTTTATAAAACTTATATACTGATATATAAACATGTATAACAAGTAAAAACCAATAAGACCCGAACTATAGGACATACGGGCATTAACGAGCTAAGTAAACATATTGAACTAATAATTGGACTAAATAAGTTAAACCCTTATAAAAAGAACTTATTGGACTTAACCCATTTAGGCCCAACTTGTAAAGTGTAGATACTGATAATATAAGTATAACAAAGATTAATACAAGTTAAGAACTTATAATAAGTTTATTGGACTTAAAATACGTAAATGGGTAAAACTAGTAAGCTAGTATAAAAGTTATCGACATATAACACTAAAAATGAGTAAACGAGAATATGTAAACCCACTTGATCATCATATATATAAAAGCATCATATGTATACATAATTGTTATTTTTATAAAGTCATTGGACATGAGTCTAAGACGAGTATTATTTGTCTAGGTTTCCGTGATTGAAGCACGTACCATACGTCCGAATTGCCGATAACCCGCCTTCCCATATCAACGTGAGTTCATAGCCTCGCACTCTTTTAAATGTTTTATAAATGTTTTATAAACCCGCGAGGGAGATAACATGTTAGTTTTTATTAAATAGGACACCATTTGTCCCGATTGTTTGTTTATTTATTTTGGACCCGAATGATTGAATGACCCGATTGTATGACCCGATAAATGATTAAAGGACCCGATAGATGAAATTAAATGGATTATTAAAGTTAGGTTATGTCACTAAAAGTCCCATTAGCATGAATTGTGAACTACCGGGATTTGGTAGACGCTTATGCATTTAATAGTACTATTTGGGGACGATCACCCCAGTTCGCGCCTTGACGGTTGATCCCCGTCGTGCCACATTGATTGGTAAGCGAATTTATATATGAGAAGATTTCCATAGCGTGACCTTTGTGACGACACGCTACTTTAGATGGGCAAAATTGGTATCGGGTTAGCTACCCGTTGTTGGTTTAGTAAGGTAACAATGTCATGCGGCTTATAATAATCCAAAAACTAACGAAATACTACTAGACGCTCCGAATTACGATGTATTGCCTGACTAGCAATACTGGGTCATACTATTGATATTATGTTTGTGTTTTGGTTTTCACAACCATACTCATATAACGGTTTTTATTTTCATACAACGTCGTAAGACGTATTGTATGACGTTTTTACGACATTGGCTCGTATAATGATTTTTTAGGTTTCTTTTATATAACCATATTCATATAACGGTTTATTTAATCTATACAACGTTGCAAAACGTATTGTATGGTGTTTTTAACGTCAATGATTCGTATAATGATTTTTAAGGCAAATGCCTATATTATGATTTTCGATAAAGATTTGTATAAAATGACTTTGGCCATTTTATGGCCTATTAAAATGATTTGTACAAGATGATTTTTAGTAATAATTTTATACTAATATTATATTGATGGATTTTATTAAACTCTATGAATTCACTCGGCGTTATCGCTGACCTTTTCTTTTAACATGTTTTATCTCAGGTACTTGAAGGTAATTCTCGGAAAGACAACAAGAATTCATGGCCCGCACCTAAATACTTATTTCCATTCAAATGCTTTGTAAAACCTGTATTAAATATAATGACTTGGGACCAATGTAACTTTGATATTTATGAATGGAAATGCTTTATTATTAAACGACGCGATTTTTATGCGTTGTCTATGATGTGAGTAATGTGCTATCCCGTAACACCAACTAGTCTTCCGCTGTATTGAGTTGTATAAATTTGGGGGTGTTACAGTTTGGTACCAGAGCTCTCGTTATAGAGAACGAAAGATTTTTAAAACCAAGGTTTTGAATAAAACATTTCAAAATCTTTTAATTATAAACATTTTCTTAAAAATGTCTAAAAATCTTTTGACTATAACGGTGCCGAAGAATTCCCGAGTTACCGACAAGGCCAAGACTTAGAAGTGTTATTTTAATATATATATAACTTGGATTATATATATATATGATGTAATTTGATTACCTGACTGTTTGATGATTACTTTGATATTTATACGAGGTATTTATACGACGTCGATTGTCACAAGAAACCCTAACTCCCCTAGTAAATTAATCGAAGCTATTCTCGTAGGAATTCAAGCTATCCAAGATCTAAACCAAGTTGTGGATATTTATGATCCCAACAAATGGTTGATATTCGTAGAAATGTAGATATTAGTAGATTGTGATATTGAAAAAGAATTGGCGAGATTAAATCTGATATCGATGTCATGATGATCTTTCCTTATAGAGTGGAGTTTGACAAAACGTTATCACCTGGAAAGATGTCATCTAATTCGTTGTCATCCAATTCTTAAATTTAAATCGAAAGGGTGAATGTTGCACTTGAGGCTATCGTTGGAACCATTACCCAAAAGCCTCATGCCACTAATACCTTTCCGAGAAGTCTAATTGAATGTATGAGTCATGTGACAAATCTAACATTTTCAGGTAGTGAAATATTTTCTCGTATAATATTTTGAAACTTATTTTTGTGTTGGTTGACGAACTCACAATTTACGGATTTAAATTTGGGCTTACGTGCATAATTTGGCGTCTTTTACGGCTAAACCGGAAACCTTAGGATTACGTATTTACGTTTTTGAACTCCAATTTTGATGAGACAATTTTTATTGGATTCGTTTTGTGACGGTGATTCATAATTTATAAAAACGTTTTTCGTAAAACGACCCGAGGGCACGTAAATCGAGAAAACTAGAATCGAGAAATACCCGTAAACTAGTGAGATGGGACAAAACACTTTGTCCCACCCCATTAGCAATATAGGACGGCAACATTGACACCACCACACATATGTGGCATCAAGTCTTAGCTAGATTACAACATGTGTAAGCATATGCTTACACATTAAGCTAACTCTTTTACCACTAAACAAAAACTAGCAACTTGTTTCATTCCTCTCATTTTCTACATGCAAACCACTCTAAAAATCCTCTCAACACTCTCCTTTATGCCGTCCCAAATAAGCTAACAAACACCATCATTGATCTTTTCTAGCCATAAACCACATGTTTACTAGTCCTATTAAGGTGTTCTCTTGAAGCCTTGATCATTTGGTGGCCATATTAACAACTTTGGAGGTGATTTGCTTGTGTCCTATGGCTGATTTTCCAACCTATGTTCTTGATATTTGATGGTCTTGGAGATACTTGTTGTGTTCATCAAGTTCTTGTCTTCCTAAAACAAGAAATCCACTTGGATTGGTAAAGAAGATCATCCTCTACATTTTTCTCTTATTATTTTGTAAAGAACAAATGTATTTTCTTTCATTTTGTATATGTATATGATGTATATATGATGATAAAAATGTTGTGTGGGGATCAAGTGTTGATAAACATGCTTAAAAATGATGATAACCATAAGAAATGAAGCTAAAATCTTGACTATTTAGTTGGCTGTATAAAAACAGTAGATAACTAAAAGATGAACTGATAAAATTGCATGGTTTGATCTATTTACAGTAAGTAGATGATGTTATACACATGTGAGAGTTGGCCATGCAATGGAATCAAAATAATGAGTGAGATATGATCAAAACAAGTTAGGTGGTGTAATCTGAATAAGCAGTTTTGTAGGGACTGTTAAGGCAACTTAGACTCAAAATGGGCAGTAGCTATAACTAAGGGGGTGTTTCTTTTTCTTTTGCAACCTCTTAGTGGGAAACAAATGTGGGCCCAAACCATTTGAGCATCTTGTTCCATAATCACACCAAAACCTTTCTCTTCCCACTAAGAGGCATATTAAGAGCCTTAAATGATACCACTAAAAAAAGTAAACAACCCCTAAGTTATATGTAGAACATATTATGAAGAATTTGTCATCCAAAAATGAGCTTCTAAGTCATTGTAGAACTCTAGATATGGTAAAAATGGTAAACATGAAGTTAAAAATCAGATTTTGGAAATAATGTTTATTATTATTATATAAGCACTCACATTATAATGTATAAAATGTAAAGATATAAACCCACTAACTTATAAAACTTATTTACATAAACGGTTAATTAAATGAGTAAATTAGATAAATGGTGGTGAAAATAATATTTATAAGTAATAAAAACTATAAACTTGATTTTTACAACTTTTTCGGCTATCGCCGTAAAATTAACGTTTTTCGCCAAATAAAACTTAGACGACCAAACCCGTCTAATGTAAAGTTTATAAAAGTTGTATACTGATGTATAAGTAACTAATACAAGTAAAAACCGATAAAACCCGAACTATAAGAATTACGGACATTTACGAGCTAAATAAACATATTGGACTAATAATTGGACTTAAAAAGATAAATACTTGTAAAAAGAGCTTATTGGGCTTAACCCATTTGGGCCCAACATGAAAGATATATATACTGATCATATAGGTATAAAATGGGTAAAAACAAGTAAAAGAACTTATAAAAGAATTAATGGACTTAAAATAGGTAAAATCGATAAAACTAGTGAACTAGTAAGACGCTACCAAAACGTAAACACTAAAATGAGTAAACAAGGATTTATAAACCCACTTTATCATCATCATATGTACAAAATCATCATATGTATATTGTTATTTTGATAAAAGTCATTGGACCGAGTCTAAGACCGATTATTATTTATATAGGTTTCCGTGACTGAAGCACGCCCGTAGCCGATAATCCGCCTTTCATTAACAACGTGAGTTCATAGCCTCGCACTCTTTTAAATGTTTTATAAAATGATTTGTAAACCCGCGAGGGAGATAACATGCTAGATTTTTATAAAAATAGAACACAAGTAGTCCCGATTGTATGCTAAATGATATGGACCCGAATGATGCTATGACCCTATATTCGAGACTAAAAGGATTATTAATAGTTAGGTTATGTCACTTCAAGTCCCATTAGCATGAATTGTGAACTACCGGGTTTTGGTAGACGCTTATGCATTTGATAGTACTATTTGGGGACGATCACCCCAGTTCGGGCCTTGACGGTTGATCCCCGTCGTACCACATTGATTGGTAAGCGAATTAATGTATGAGAAGATTTCATAGCGTGATTTTTGTGACGACACGCTAACTTAGATGGGCAAATTGTTTGTCGGGTTCGCGGCCCGCTGTTTTCACAGTAAGGTAACAATGTCATGCGGCTAATAATAATCCTAATACAATATAAGACATAAATAATAAACGATAATGACGCTATTACGATGAATATATTACCTATCATGGTAATATAGAGACTACGGTCTCATGGACGGTTTCAGATGTATGCTTGATTTATATATTGCCTGACTAGCAATATGTGGACTTACTTCCGATATTATACTTGAGTTCTGATTTTAAATGAATATAAATGATTGTTTTATATAACGGTTTTCATTAAACTCTATGAATTCACTCGGCATTCGCTGATATGATTTTTGCATGTTTTCTATCTCAGGTGCTTGAAGGTAATCCGGATGGAGATCGACTCTGATGGCCCACACATAATATTAAAAATGTTCATTCGATCTATGTTTTGTAAACTTAATGACCTGTATAATTTGGGACCTGTTGTACGCTTTTGAAACTTTTTATCGAATGAATGTTTGTTAAACCTTGTACAACCATTTTTATGTGTTGTATATGATTGGAGTTATTGTGCTATCCCGTAACACTCTGAAAGACCCTTCCGCTGTACCGATACGAAAAATGAGAGTGTTACAGTTTATTACCAGAGCTCTCGTTATAGAGAACAAAGGATTTAAAAAAAAACCAAGGTTTTGAACAAAACTTTTCAAAATCTTTTGACAATGAACATTTGAGAAAATATTTGAAAAATCTTTTGACTATAACGGTGCCAGAGATCTCCGACGTTACCAACAAGCCCTATTGAGAAGATATATATTTTGATATATATAATATAATTTATATATATGTATATATCGTGATTTCATTATGTAATTGTTTAACTAGTATGTTATCCTAATACGAGATAAATATATATAAATGCAGATTGTCATGGCTGACCCTAATATTCCTGTAGAAAACCATGCTATTCCCGAACCTAATATAGAAGATGATCCTTATTTAGACTTAGTAGATTTTGATATTGATGACGAGGAGGAACCATTTGAGGATCCCGAGCCCGAGTTAGGACTAGGAGATCAGATTGCCCCTCAGGTTGACTTAGTAGAGAATGAGAATGAGAATGTGGATAATGAGAATGTGGAGATTGAGAATGCTGATATTGAGAATGAGGATGAGATTGGGTTAGATAATTTAGATGATGAGATTGACGACGAGGATGTCGAGGAGGATGTAGGTATAGATGTTGAGGTTGATGACGATGAGGAAGCTGAGCTTATTTATTCGTATGATGTTCCAGAGGGCGAGCCTTTGCCCCCACCAGTTTGTTTGTCTGATTCTGAGGATGAGTTACCTAGGGATGAAATGTCTAAATCGTCTGAATCTGATTCTGAATCAGAGGAGGATGAGGATGACGATGCACCTGACGGTACTAATGGTATTGATACTCGTAGACGTGAGATAGGAGAGTCGTCTAGTACTCGAGAGGCTACTCATATTGATGGTCTTGCACCATGGGCCTTGAGACGTGATCTAGATGCTTCCCGTGTTAAGAGTTGTATGACAGAGGTTGGATTAGGTGTTGTTCAGACTCAGGTTGCTTATTTGGAGTCGAAGACTAAGATTGGCGAGAAAGAGCGAGAATTGCTTAGTTTGGATTTGAGTGATGTAGAGCGTGGATTAAATGAGGCTTTTAGGAGGTTATCGGTTTTGGAAAGTGGTGAGTATGCTGCAATGAAGAAAAAGGTGAATTCTATGGAGATTCAGTTGAGTGTGGCTCGTGCGATGCGTGAGAAAGCTGAAAAGGAGTTGAATATATCTGTGGGTTGGAACAGTAGATTTTATGCCGACATGGTTAAAAGAGGAGTAATCTGTAAGCGCCCAGCTGAAGATGTGTCTAGTGATCGTCCGGCGAAGATTCAGAAGACGATGGATGATGGACCATCTGGCGGTTCTCAGTAGACTAGTCTGTGTTTAGTAGTGACCTTTATATCTTTTGTGCTTGTAGCTTTGACTGAACCGACTTGTTAGTAATAGACTTGGCACGAATTTTGAGTGTAAATAGTGTCAGAACTTTGATATGGGATGTACTAAGACAATACTTTTGTTTCAGATCGAATGAAATATGTATCTTGTCTTGAATTCCATATTGTGCCTTATTTGTATCTTGATTATGAATTCGATCCATATTATATGAATCCTTTGTTGGATGAATGCTTAATACTTTGAAATTGTGAAATTATAGAACTATGCCGCCCAA
The DNA here is from genome assembly GCA_025667525.1 of Glebionis coronaria. Lineage (NCBI taxonomy): Eukaryota > Viridiplantae > Streptophyta > Magnoliopsida > Asterales > Asteraceae > Glebionis > Glebionis coronaria. The sequence continues at coordinate 603,101,591 of CM046876.1, read as the reverse complement.
GAAGGCTGTGACTGAGGATGATGTACGTAGGATTATTACGGAGCAAGTTACCGCATCTATGACTGAATTTATGGCAAATGCTAGAAATGAAGCTGGCGGTAGTGGAGCTGGCGGTAGTGGAGCTGGCGGTAGTGGAGCTGGCGGTTGTGGAGCTGGCGGTAGTGGAATTGGCGGTACTAATGTGAATGTGAATGCTAATAATGTGAATGCTAATGCTGGAGGAAATGTAGGAGGACTTGGAACGAATGCACCTGAAGTTGGTGGTTGTACTTATGTGACGTTCATGAAGTGTGAACCTCTACCTTTTAATGGAACTGAAGGTGTTGTAGGATTAAGCCAGTGGATTGAAAAGATTGAATCGGTGTTTAGGATTAGTAAGTGTAAGGAGGAAGATAAGGTGACTTTTGCTATGGCTACTCTTAAAGGTCGTGCGTTGACTTGGTGGAACGGGAGAATTGCTTTCATGGGTCTTGATGCTGCTAATGCTACTCCTTGGGCTGAAATCAAGAAGTGGATGACTTTGGAGTTTTGTCCTCGTAGTGTGATCATTAGGTTAGAGCAAGAGTTGATTCATCTGAGAATGAAAGGTGTGGATATTGATAGTTACACGAATTGATTTCATGAGTTGGCCTTGCTATGTCCTCGATTGGTTGAACCCGAAGAGATCCGAATTGAGCAATATGTGAAAGGGTTGACCAGGAATATCCGGGGGGACGTGACATCATCGACACCACTGACCATTGATGATGCTGTTCGAATGGCTTACCAACTCATTGGACAGATAATTCAAGATAAGGAAGATGAAGCCCGTGTTGGTGAGAAAAGGAAGGGAGACGGTGATCATGTAGATAGAGGTGATTATAGGAAGAATTTCAATCGCCGTCAGAACCAGAGAAAGGGGAATGCAAATGCTCTTACCAACAATGCACCGCGCAACGATGATAGATGTCCTAAGTGTGGCAACAAGAGGCATGCTGGCGACTGCTGGAAGTGCCGAAATTGCGGAAAGCTTGGACACAAGGTTGAAAGGTGTAAGAAGGGAACCATTTGCTTCAACTGTAATGAAGAAGGTCATAGGAAATCGGAATGCCCCAAGTTGAAAGCGATTGTACCTGGAAGAAACCCCCAGGGTGGTATCTACCAACTTGGAACAATTGAGGTGAAGAAAGAGGATCCGAATGTCGTTACCGGTACGTTTTTACTCAACAATCATTATGCTGTTGCTTTATTCGATTTGGGTGCCGATAGGAGCTTTGTATCCACTAAATTTAGTGCCCTTATTGATATTGAACCTGTTGAGATAAGTACCAGTTACGAGGTGGAATTGGCTGATGGTAAATTAGTGAAAACTAATAAGCTATTAGAAGGATGCTCTCTAAATCTCTTGAACCATTCCTTTCCGATTGATTTGATGTTGATAGAATTAGGTAGTTTCGATATTATTATTGGTATGGATTGGTTGTCGTTGAATAATGCTACTATTTTATGTGGAGAGAAGAAGGTTAAGATTCCTCTTAGGAATAGAACGTTAGTAATTGATGGTAGTCGAGGTGAATCTCGTTTGAAACTCGTTTCATGTATTAATGTCCAAAAGTACATCAGGAACGGTTGTGAGTTATTTTTAGCTCAAGTGACCGGGAATGAGTCTAGAGAGAAACGATTGGAAGATGTACCTATTATTTGTGAATTTCCTGAGGTATTTCCTAAAGATTTACCCGGACTTCCACCGATAAGGCAAGTAGAGTTTCGAATCGATTTAATTCCTGGTGCTGCACCGGTGGCACGTGCGCCTTACCGATTAGCCCCTTCTGAATTAAAGGAGTTATCTGAGCAACTTAAGGAGTTGTCTGATAAAGGTTTTATTCGACCGAGCTCGTCGCCTTGGGGAGCTCCAGTCTTGTTCGTTAAGAAGAAGGATGGATCTTTTCGTATGTGCATTGATTATAGGGAACTGAATAAGTTGACAATTAAAAATCGATATCCTTTACCTAGGATTGATGATTTGTTTGATCAACTGCAAGGATCTAGTGTGTATTCTAAGATAGATTTGCGGTCAGGATATCACCAACTTCACGTCCGTGAAGAAGATATTCCTATAACTGCATTTAGAACTCGTTATGGACACTATGAATTTCAAGTAATGCCATTTGGGTTAACTAACGCACCTGCGGTTTTCATGGGTTTAATGAATCAAGTGTGCAAGCCCTACTTGGATAAATTTGTGATTGTGTTTATTGACGATATTCTAATCTATTCTAAGAATGAAGATGAGCATAGAGAACATTTGAGGATTGTTTTGAAGTTGTTGAAGGATGAAAGGTTGTATGCTAAGTTTTCAAAGTGTGATTTCTGGTTAGATTCTGTGCAATTTCTTGGTCATGTGATTAACAGAGATGGAATTCATGTTGATCCTGCAAAGGTTGAAGCTATTAAGAATTGGTCTGCACCGACAACCCCAACGGAAGTGCGACAGTTCTTAGGATTGGCTGGCTATTATAGGCGATTCATTAAAGAATTTTCTTTGATAGCTAAACCCTTGACTAAGCTTACTCAGAAAAATAAACCTTTCGTTTGGGGAAGTGATGAAGATGGAGCATTTCAGACATTGAAGCAAAAATTATGTAGTGCGCCAATCTTATCATTACCCGACGGGAGTGAAGATTTTGTAGTGTATTGTGATGCATTTCTTAGAGGTTATGGAGCTGTTTTGATGCAGAGAGAGAAAGTGATAGCTTATGCTTCTAGGCAATTAAGGAAGAATGAGGAGAATTATACTACTCATGATCTTGAGTTAGGAGCTGTAGTCTTTGCTCTTAGGTTATGGAGACATTATCTGTATGGCACCAAGTGTACGGTATTCACCGATCACAAAAGCCTACAGTATATTCTCGACCAGAAGGAATTGAACATGAGGCAACGAAGATGGATAGAGTTGTTAAGTGATTATGATTGTGATATAAAATATCACCCAGGAAAAGCCAATGTTGTTGCTGATGCGTTGAGTAGGAAAGATAGAGAGCCTATCAGGGTGCGTTCTCTAGTCTTGACCGTGCACAATAATTTGCCTGAGCAAATTAGAAATGCGCAAATAGAAGCTTGTAAGAAGGAGAATTTTGTTAATGAAGGGTTCCGAGGAGAAGGAGATCCTTTAGAGGTTAGAGCTGATGGAGTGAAATGTTTAAGAGGTCGTATGTGGATACCTAAGTTTGGAGGCTTAAGAGATTTGATTATGTTAGAATCCCATAAATCTAAGTATTCCATTCATCCGGGATCTTTTAAGATGTACCATGATTTGAAGAAGTTGTACTGGTGGCCGAATATGAAAGCTGACATAGCTATGTATGTTCTTCAATGCTTGACTTGTGCTAGAGTTAAGGCCGAACATCAAAAACCATCAGGACTACTTCAACAACCAAAGATTCCTGAATGGAAGTGGGAGCGAATTACGATGGACTTTATCACCAAGCTTCCTAGAACATCATCTGGAAACAATTCGATTTGGGTTATTGTCGATAGACTGACCAAATCAGCACACTTCATTCCGGTTAAGGAGCAGTTCTCACTGGAGAAGCTGACTCGAATATACCTTGATAATGTTGTATGCAAGCATGGAGTGCCTGTATCGATCATTTCAGATCGAGATCCTAGATTCGCATCGAATTTTTGGAAATCTCTCCAAAGATCTTTGGGAACGAATCTCGATATGAGCACTGCTTATCACCCCCAGACTGATGGGCAGAGTGAAAGGACGATACAAACACTGGAAGATATGTTGAGAGCTTGTGTGTTAGACTTTGGTAAGAATTGGGATAAACATTTGTCGTTAGCAGAGTTTTTGTATAACAATAGTTACCATTCTAGTATTAAGGCTGCACCGTTTGAAGCTTTGTATGGTAGGAAGTGTAGATCTCCTGTATGTTGGAGTGAAGTTGGGGATACCCAGCTCACGGGACCGGAATTGATCCGGGAGACTACGGAGATGATAGTTCAGATTAAGAAGGGGTTGTTGACTACTCGTAGTAGACAGAAAAGTTACGCGGATGTGCGGCGGAAGCCAATGGAGTTTGAAGTGGGTGACCGAGTAATGTTGAAGGTATCTCCATGGAAAGGCGTTATAAGATTTGGAAAGCGAGGAAAATTGAATCCCCGTTATTGGACCCTTTAAGATTTTATCTAGAGTAGGTCCGGTGGCTTACAAACTAGAGTTACCCCCAGAACTTCATGGTGTTCACAACACATTCCATGTATCTAATCTGAAGAAATGTCTAGCAGTGAGTGATGAGAAAATTCCGTTAGGTAAGGTTCGAATAGATGGGAAGTTGCATTTTATCGAAGAGCCCGTAGAAGTTATGGACCGTAAGGTAAAGCAACTGAAACAAAGTCGGATACCTATTGTCAAGATTCGATGGAATTCAAAGCATGGACCGGAGTATACTTGGGAACGAGAGGATGAAATGTGGAAGAAATATCCGCACCTCTTCGATTTCAATAAGAAACGGACATCCAAATGAAATGGATCACGAGGACGTTGATCCCTTTTAGGAGGAAAAGCTGTGACAAATCTAACATTTTCAGGTAGTGAAATATTTTCTCGTATAATATTTTGAAACTTATTTTTGTGTTGGTTGACGAACTCACAATTTACGGATTTAAATTTGGGCTTACGTGCATAATTTGGCGTCTTTTACGACTAAACCGGAAACCTTAGGATTACGTATTTACGTTTTTGAACTCCGTTTTTGATGAGACAATTTTTATTGGATTCGTTTTGTGACGGTGATTCATAATTTATAAAAATGTTTTTCGTAAAACGACCCGAGGGCACGCAAATCGAGAAAACTAGAATCGAGAAATACCCGTAAACTAGTGAGATGGGACAAAACACTTTGTCCCACCCCACTAGAAATATGGGACGGCAACATTGACACCACCACACATATGTGGCATCAAGTCTTAGCTAGCTTACAACATGTGTAAGCATATGCTTACACATTAAGCTAACTCTTTTAGCACTAAACAAAAACTAGCAACTTGTTTCATTCCTCTCATTTTCTACATGCAAACCACTCTAAAAATCCTCTCAACACTCTCCTTTGTGCCGTCCCAAATAAGCTAACAAACACCATCATTGATCTTTTCTAGCCATAAACCACATGTTTACTAGTCCTATTAAGGTGTTCTCTTGAAGCCTTGATCATTTGGTGGCCATATTAACAACTTTGGAGGTGATTTTCTTGTGTCCTAGGGCTGATTTTCCAACCTATGTTCTTGATATTTGATGGTCTTGGAGATACTTGTTGTGTTCATCAAGTTCTTGTCTTCCTAAACCAAGAAATCTACTTGGATTGGTAAAGAAGATCATCCTCTACATTTTTCTCTTATTATTTTGTAAAGAACAAATGTATTTTCTTTCATTTTGTATATGTATATGATGTATATATGATGATAAAAATGTTGTGTGGGGATCAAGTGTTGATAAACATGCTTAAAAATGATGATAACCATAAGAAATGAAGCTAAAATCTTGACTATTTAGTTGGCTGTATAAAAACAGTAGATAACTAAAAGATGAACTGATAAAATTGCATGGTTTGATCTATTTACAGTAAGTAGATGATGTTATACACATGTGAGAGTTGGCCATGCAATGGAATCAAAATAATGAGTGAGATATGATCAAAACAAGTTAGGTGGTGTAATCTGAATAAGCAGTTTTGTAGGGACTGTTAAGGCAACTTAGACTCAAAATGGGCAGTAGCTATAACTAAGGGGGTGTTTCTTTTTCTTTTGCAACCTCTTAGTGGGAAACAAATGTGGGCCCAAACCATTTGAGCATCTTGTTCCATAATCACACCAAAACCTTTCTCTTCCCACTAAGAGGCATATTAAGAGCCTTAAATGATACCACTAAAAAAAGTAAACAACCCCTAAGTTATATGTAGAACATATTATGAAGAATTTGTCATCCAAAAATGAGCTTCTAAGTCATTGTAGAACTCTAGATATGGTAAAAATGGTAAACATGAAGTTAAAAATCAGATTTTGGAAATAATGTTTATTATTATTATATAAGCACTCACATTATAATGTATAAAATGTAAAGATATAAACCCACTAACTTATAAAACTTATTTATATAAATGTATAAAAGGTTAATTAAATGAGTAAATTAGATAAATGGTGGTAAAAATAATATTTATAAGTAATAAAAACTATAAACTTGATTTTTACAACTTTTTCGGCTATCGCCGTAAAATTAACGTTTTTCGCCAAATAAAACTTAGACGACCAAACCCGTCTAATGTAAAGTTTATAAAAGTTGTATACTGATGTATAAGTAACTAATACAAGTAAAAACCGATAAAACCCGAACTATAAGAATTACGGACATTTACGAGCTAAATAAACATATTGGACTAATAATTGGACTTAAAAAGATAAATACTTGTAAAAAGAGCTTATTGGGCTTAACCCATTTGGGCCCAACATGAAAGATATATATACTGATCATATAGGTATAAAATGGGTAAAAACAAGTAAAAGAACTTATAAAAGAATTAATGGACTTAAAATAGGTAAAATCGATAAAACTAGTGAACTAGTAAGACGTTACCAAAACGTAAACACTAAAATGAGTAAACAAGGATTTATAAACCCACTTGATCATCATCATATGTACAAAATCATCATATGTATATTTTTATTTTGATAAAAGTCATTGGACCGAGTCTAAGACCGATTATTATTTATATAGGTTTCCGTGACCGAAGCACGCCCGTAGCCGATAATCCGCCTTTCATTAACAACGTGAGTTCATAGCCTCGCACTCTTTTAAATGTTTTATAAAATGATTTGTAAACCCGCGAGGGAGATAACATGCTAGATTTTTATAAAAATAGAACACAAGTAGTCCCGATTGTATGCTAAATGATATGGACCCGAATGATGCTATGACCCTATATTCGAGACTAAAAGGATTATTAGTAGTTAGGTTATGTCACTTCAAGTCCCATTAGCATGAATTGTGAACTACCGGGTTTTGGTAGACGCTTATGCATTTGATAGTACTATTTGGGGACGATCACCCCAGTTCGCGCCTTGACGGTTGATCCCTGTCGTACCACATTGATTGGTAAGCGAATTTATGTATGAGAAGATTTCATAGCGTGATTTTTGTGACGACACGCTAACTTAGATGGGCAAATTGTTTGTCGGGTTCGTGGCCCGCTGTTTTCACAGTAAGGTAACAATGTCATGCGGCTAATAATAATACTAATACAATATAAGACATAAATAATAAACGATAATGACGCTATTACGATGAATATATTACCTATCATGGTAATATAGAGACTACGTTCTCATGGACGGTTTCAGATGTATGCTTGATTTATATATTGCCTGACTAGCAATATGTGGACTTACTTCTGATATTATACTTGTGTTCTGATTTTAAATGAATATAAATGATTGTTTTATATAACGGTTTTCATTAAACTCTATGAATTCACTCGGCACTCGCTGATATGATTTTTGCATGTTTTCTATCTCAGGTGCTTGAAGGTAATCCGGATGGAGATCGACTCTGAGGGCCCACACATAATATTAAAAATGTTCATTCGATCTATGTTTTGTAAACTTAATGACCTGTATAATTTGGGACCTGTTGTACGCTTTTGAAACTTTTTATCGAATGAATGTTTGTTAAACCTTGTACAACCATTTTTATGTGTTCTCTATGATTGGAGTTATTGTGCTATCCCATAACACTCTGAAAGACCCTTCCGCTGTACCGATACGAAAAATGAGAGTGTTACAAGTCATCTCATACTAGTGACTCATTTGATAATTGTTGTTGTAAGAGCTATAGGGTTGGAATTAAGTGTTGATCATATCGAGATTTTATTTCCCTATTAAGGTTTATACATAAGGATGAAAGTATTGGAAAATGAGGTAGGATATCGAATTGAGTATAAAATTGGTTGGAATTTGAATAAAGTAAAATTTAACTTATATGGAATATGAGATTGTTAAGAGGAAGTCGTTAAGTTCTTTGATTGAATTATAAGGTTTTAATTGATTGTTAGTTTGTGTTAAGGGCTGTTCCTAGGCCATTGTCCACTGACGAGGATGCCCAGTGTCCAAGAAATAAATTGAAGAAATCTTCTTCTGAATTGGGACCAATGGATCTTCCGGGACATATGGAACACCTAATGACTCTTGTAGATTAGTATTCATTACGGTATCTTTTAATAATCCCTAACTTAACTGTGACATCAGTTGGTAGGATGAGTTCTGAGAATTGTATGACATAGTGACACGTAATGTGTTACGGTACAATTTTGACTTGTTTGTGATTAATGAAAAAGACTACCTTTGATTGTTAAATTCTACATGTATCGATGTTATCTATCTTTTATTGCTTCATCCTAATGTTCGCATTAGTGATGCAACCATTGAACAAGTACTCATATTGATTGAGTTACGTTGTGAATTATTCTTGTAGAGTGCCATCGAGATCATGAACCTCATGATTATTTGGCTAAAGCTCATTTCCTATCATATTGTAGTTAGTTATTGGTGAACAACTCTTCGTCACTCTTTTGCAGATCACACATTGATTTTATAAAGTTAAAACGGTATCCTTTGAGAAAATTTAATTTTCATCACAATAAGGATTATTCAAAGTAAGATTTATAAGTGATTGATATCAAAATGACGTTGTTTATAAGACGCTTTGGAAAGCTTAACTGTTTTCATAACAAGGAAAATCTTTGTAAATTTATTTTGATTCTTATTTAAAGAATTAAGCATGAAAATATTTTTACAAATATGATGATAAAATTTTGACGAACTGAGTATTGCATCGTTAATCTTGAAATTGTATATAGTTGCGCGCCTACATACAATTTGGAAGTGACCATGCAAGGCTGATTATTAGTCACCATAAAACTAATGAATAAACACTACATTTTCTTTGAAGATTGTGAAAGATTAAATTTTATGAGATCTGCGAGAAGTGAAAAATAGGGACATAATGTTAGGGACACCTACATATGTGCCTGTAGCATCCATTCTTCTGAGTCGAATTTACTCATCTGTGGAAATCGTCTTATTTGACAATTGACAATTATTTCTTGTCCAATTCTCTCGTAGTGAGATTCTTAGGAAAAGTATCTGATTACCGAGTGTTGATACCCGACTGGATGTATCGACGTTCTTATCATTTCTTATGATTTGATTTCATTTGAATGACCTGGGTAACGATCCGAGGAGCTTTCGAATGCGTACTCAAATTATGAAAACATGGGTATATTCATATTCGTTAAATGTTTTCGTTTGTATCTGATTTGAAATTCTATCGCGTAGATTATGCGTTGACCTTACTCTTTTAATATTAGTTGTGTCTCCATATATCCTTGAACTTGTGAAGGATTATGAGTTATTATCAGTCTTTTGAGAAGTTCACATCTTATCGACGGCAATAAAACTGGAAAGTTGACAGTGCCAGTAGAATGGATTGATTGATTATGACATGACAAAATTGTCTTAATTGATAGGAACTCGAGTAGAATTCCCCTAAATGATAAGATGTTGATTATCAAAAGTGATCTAAATAATTCTTGATGGATGATCATATCTTGCATTTAGACTTAAAATTTTTACCGTGAATGATTGTGAATTAGCCATAGATATTATAATCTAGAAGAACCTAATATGAATTTATTTAAAGATGTTTATGTTATCTGAAACTTTAGGAGGTGTTTATTGGTGAATTACCTAGACTTTTTCCATAAAGGCAGATTGAAATTGGTATTGATTATATTTCCGGTGCTGCACTTGTGGCTTGTGCACTGTACACCATCTGAATTTAAGGAATTACTGTACAACTGAGAGAGTTGTCGGAGAATTATTTTATTATACCAAGCCTGTCATCATGAAGAGCTATGGTGTTATCATTCCTTATATTTATAAATTACTGTGAACTGAGTAAATTGACAATCGAAAACGATATCCATAACTCGAAATGGAAGATTTCTTTGATCATTTAGAAGGTTCTAGCGTATGTTTTAAAGATTGATTCACGGCATGGTTATCATCAACTTCGCGTCCGCGAAAAAGATTATATATTCCAATCACTACATCCGATACTTGTAATGAACATTATGAGTTTCACGTGATGCCGTTTGGATTGACTAATGCACATGTAGTATTCATAAATTTGGTGAATCTCGTGTGTAGGCTGTAATTTGATAAATTCATGCTTGCGATCATTAAGGACCATTTGTTTGTTTATAGGAATAAGAATGAGTTAATAATTATTTATAGATTGCCCTAAATTGGCCGAACTATGAAAACCTGTATCTTAAATATTTAACATGTGATTAAAAGACTTAATCCTTTACATGATTTAACCATGTGATTAATAGATAATGGAATATAAGTTGACTCTTTAAAAATTAGAAGTCATTTAAGACTTTGAGTTATACTAAAAAGAAAGTGCAAATATATTTTGACAAATGTTTTAACCAAGGATTTTAAGGGATTATTCCCTTATACACAAACCATTTAACTAAACTTCTGTTTAGGGGTAAATGTGCGTGTATACTTCTAGACAACCTAAGAAGAATTGAGGAAACTATATAACTTACTAGTTAAAATTTGAAATGACATTTTTTCTTTTCAACTATGAAAACTTTGACCAAAGTATAAACAAAGTTTTTCGAACATTTACGAAATCTTATTAAATATTTTCGATAAATCAACAAAAATCTTGTTAATTAAATTCAAATTATTTTTGAACATTTTATATAATTGGTCGAACTAAGAAATTTAAAATTTTTACGTTTATGTTTCATAAAAATTTAATAATTATTATTTAATTAATTGTAATAATTATCGACGCTTTAAACGCCGGATTGAGAAAAACTGATAAAAATAGTAGTTGAGACGAAACTAAAATATAGAAGATATGAAGAAAGAAATTTTGAATAAATACGGTTATGATATTTATTTCATCAGGAGAAAATGAACATAATTACTGACACATTATGTATAAAAGATAAAGAACCAGTTAGGACATGTTCCTTATTAATGAAGGTGCAAAATAAATTGCCGAACGATATAAAAATAAACAATGTTTGTAAAGGATAATATAGATAATAAAAAGTGGTTCGCGGCTAATGTGAACCATTAGAATTGAGAAGCCGATAGCGTTAAATGTTTTAAAGGCCACTTGTGGTTGCCTAAATATGGAGAATTGTGAGATGTAGTTATGTTGGAATTTGTAAGTATAAGTATTCTATTTATGTCATTTATGACTAAATATATCTTTGTCAAAAGAAGTTGTACTAATGGCAAATTATGAAGGCAGACACCGCCTCATACATTAGTAAACGTTCAACTATTGCAAAAGTCATCATCTGAATTTGATTCGATTTGGGTCATCGTCGACAGACTGACCAAATCTGCTAATATCATTATCGTTAATGATAGAATCTTGATGATGAAATAGACTCTTTTATTTAAAAAAGAGTTATGTAAACATAGTGTGCCTGTATCGGACATCTTTATCAAGATCCTCGCTTCGCATCGAATTTCTAGAGATTTGCTCAGAAATCATTGAGAACGAACCTTGATGAGAGTACTATGTACCACCCCAAATCGAAGGGACGAGGTAAAGTAACGATACAAAGTAATATAAGTGATATTTTATGTTTGAATGAATGACCTTTGGTAATAGACCGTATAATTGTTTTCCTTTGGAAAGATTATCATTGATGATCATCATATTAGGATCGAGATCGAATCTTGTTAAGACTTAGAAATTAGAGCATCTGTGAGCAGGAGTTGAGTTGAAGACACCTGACATACACCCATTGTGGGTTGGACATGTCTCCTAGGTTTAAGGTTTCCTATGATGGCGAACCTATCCTTGCAAAATACCCGACCCGCGAGATCTGAAATGATTGTTGAAATTAGGATTTGATTATTAACTGCCGATAATGGGCAGGAGGTTATGTGAATATAAAATGTAGATCTTGAAGTGCCAAATGGGTAGCGAAGTTATGCCACAATTTTTAACCTTGGAAAAATGAATTCATGATCTGACAAATCATGGGATATAAGTCCCCGTTGTATGGGACCATTGAGATGATGTAAAAGTTGGGATTGAAAGGCATATAAGCTGGATCTACCCTAGGACTTCAAAGACTGCGTGAATTATGTCTCGTATATCGAACTTGATGGAATATCTATCAAGTGAGAATCTGATTATTCTTAGTAGAGCTTAGATCGGCAAAAAGTTGCATTCATCAAAAACCCGTGAACATCATGGATAGAGAAAGTAAGTCAACATTAAGCCTGATCTTATTCCCGTAGTTATGTTGATAAAACTCGCGTATTGTAATGAATTACACTTGTGAGAAAAGACCGAATGTGGAGGAAATACCCACATGGCTTTAACTCTATAAGAAGCGAGTAGTAAGATAAGATGATCTTTGAGGACAAAGATCCTGTTTAGGGGTAAATGCTGTGACAATCCGTCAATTTTTGGTTTATATTTTATTCTCAAATATTATTTAAAAAAATTATTTTAATGTTACAATATGAACTCACTTATTCTTGGGAAGAAATTTGGATTTACGTCTTGAAGTAGCATCGACTACGTTTAAACCGGAGGATTCCACGTTACGTGCTTACGTTTACATACACCGTCTTTGGTGACAGTCCGGCATTTCAGAAAAATAAATTTATCCGTGAATATTATTTTGGAGTTTTAAATTTGTGTTGGTTCATAAACTCACAAATTTACAAGAAGAGATTAGGACTTACGATTTTATTTTAACGTCCTTCACGACTAAACCAGAAACCTTAGGATTACGTATTTACGTTTTCGAACTTCGTTTTTTATGAGACAATTTTTATTAGATTCGTTTTGTGACGTTGATTCATAATTTATAAAAACGTTTTTCGTAAAACGACCCGAGGGCACGCAAATCGAGAAAACTAGAATCGAGAAATACCCATAAACTAGTGAGATGGGACAAAATACATTGTCCCACCCCACTAGCTTAAATGGGACGGCACTAGCATGACACCACAACCTCATGTGGCATCATGTTAGCTACAAGTTTACATGTGTAAGCCATGCTTACTTTGTAAGCTAACTTACACCACAAAACTAACAACCTCAAAACCACTTCTCATTTACACACATGCAAAACCACTCCAAACTCTCCCCTCTCTCTCTAGTATGCTGTCCCATATCACCCCATAAACACCACTTTTGATCAAAAACAACCATGAAATCCTATGTTACACTTGCATATGTTGAAGCCCTTTTGAAACCCTATTGATTGGTGCAAGTTATAACATCCAAGGAGGAGTTTCCATGGAGTATCAGGGCTGATTTTCCACAAGGTGATCATGAAGATTGGTGGTCTTGAAGATGTTCTTGGCTATGCACAAGTTTCTCCATCAAAATCCATGTTTTGATCATAACCTACATCATCATGGTGGTATAAAGATTGTCCTCCTCATCCTCTTGTTATTTTTATTATGAAATCATGTATTTTATTTCCTATTGTATATGTATATGATGATTATATGATGATACAAATGTTATGTGGGGATTTGGTGTTGATCAACATGCTTGAAAAGGTGAAAAACTATAAGAAACAAGGCTAAAATATTGTCTAAATTTGTTGGCTGTATAAAACAGTAAAGAAACAGGTCATGGACTGATAAAATGATGAAGTAGAATGGATTTACAGTAAGCTATATGTCTTGTACACATGTGAGAGTTGGCCATGCAATGGAATCATTGTAATGAGTGAGATATGATCAAAACAAGTTTGAGGTACAAATCTGAGTTCACTGTTTTGGACGATTTTTAGAAATTACTTAGAGGATGATTCAACAGTAGCTATAGAACAGTTAAATGGATCACATATTATGTAGTTTATGTGATAAAAATTTGAGCTTCTATCTCCATATAGAACTCAAGATATGGCAGTTTTGGTGAAAGTGAAGATAAAAATCAGATTTTGGAAATTAAAGTATAATACTATTATATAAGCACTCAAATTTTAATAGTAGAAAATATAAATTAAAACCCACTAACTTATATAATACATTTATATAAATATGTACAATGGTAAATAAGTGGAAATTTTATAAAAATGGTAACTTGTTAAGTTTTATAAGTTATAAAACTATAAATATGATTTTTACGACTTTTTCAGCTATTACCGTAAAATTAACGTTTTTGTTAAATAAAACTTAGACGGTTGGACCCGTCTAATGTAAACTTTATAAAACTTATATACTGGTATATAAACATGTATAACAAGTAAAAACCGATAAGACCCGAACTATAGGACATACGGGCATTAACGAGCTAAGTAAACATATTGAACTAATAATTGGACTAAATAAGTTAAACCCTTATAAAAAGAACTTATTGGACTTAACCCATTTAGGCCCAACTTGTAAAGTGTATATACTGATAATATAAGTATAACAAGGATTAATACAAGTTAAGAACTTATAATAAGTTTATTGGACTTAAAACACGTAAATGGGTAAAACTAGTAAGCTAGTATAAAAGTTATCGACATATAACACTAAAAATGAGTAAACGAGAATATGTAAACCCACTTGATCATCATATATATAAAATCATCATATGTATACATAATTTTTATTTTTATAAAGTCATTGGACATGAGTCTAAGACGAGTATTATTTGTCTAGGTTTCCGTGATTGAAGCACGTACCGTACGTCCGAATTGCCGATAACCCGCCTTCCCATATCAACGTGAGTTCATAGCCTCACACTCTTTTAAATGTTTTATAAATGTTTTATAAACCCGCGAGGGAGATAACATGTTAGTTTTTATTAAATAGGACACCATTTGTCCCGATTGTTTGTTTATTGATTTTGGACCCGAATGATTGAATGACCCGATTGTATGACCCGATAAATGATTAAAGGACCCGATAGATGAAATTAAATGGATTATTAAAGTTAGGTTATGTCACTAAAAGTCTCATTAGCATGAATTGTGAACTACCGGGATTTGGTAGACGCTTATGCATTTAATAGTACTATTTGGGGACGATCACCCCAGTTCGCGCCTTGACGGTTGATCCCCGTCGTGCCACATTGATTGGTAAGCGAATTTATGTATGAGAAGATTTCCATAGCGTGACCTTTGTGACGACATGCTACTTTAGATGGGAAAAATTGGTATCGGGTTAGCTACCCGTTGTTGGTTTAGTAAGGTAACAATGTCATGCGGCTTATAATAATCAAAAAACTAACGAAATACTACTAGACTCTCCGAATTACGATGTATTGCCTGACTAGCAGTACTGGGTCATACTATTGATATTATGTTTGTGTTTTGGTTTTCACAACCATACTCATATAACGCTTTTTATTTTCATACAACGTCGTAAGACGTATTGTATGACGTTTTTACGACATTGGCTCGTATAATGATTTTTTAGGTTTTTTTTATATAACCATATTCATATAACGGTTTATTTAATCTATACAACGTTGCAAAACGTATTGTATGGTGTTTTTAACGACAATGATTCGTATAATGATTTTTAAGGCAAATGCCTATATTATGATTTTCGATAAAGATTTGTATAAAATGACTTTGGCCATTTTATGGCCTATTAAAATGATTTGTACAAGATGATTTTCAGTAATAATTTTATACTGATATTATATTGATGGATTTTATTAAACTCTATGAATTCACTCGGCGTTATCGCTGACCTTTTCTTTTAACATGTTTTATCTCAAGTACTTTAAGGTAATTCTCGGGAAGACAACAAGAATTCATGGCCCGCACCTAAATACTTATTTCCATTCAAATGCTTTGTAAAACTTGTATTAAATATAATGACTTGGGACCGATGTAACTTTGATATTTATGAATGGAAATGCTTTATTATTAAACGACGCGATTTTTATGCGTTGTCTATGATGTGAGTAATGTGCTATCCCGTAACACCAACTAGTCTTCCGCTGTATTGAGTTGTATAAATTTGGGGGTGTTACACTAAACCAAAGTAAAATTCCTAAATCGGAATCTGATCGGAAAGTGCAATAAATGAAGCTGATCGGAATGTTGGAAGTGGTGCAATCGGAATATGCCAAAAATCCCCAATCGGAATATAGAAAAATGAGGTAATCGGAATATGGAAACTGAAACTGATCGGAATATCGATGATAACCCACAATCGGAATGTTTGAAAATAGCATCAATCGGAATAATCAACAAGGGGGCAATCGGAATGTTTAGAAACCAACCCAATCGGAATATCACAATAATCACTCAATCGGAATGAGCCCAAAAAGGTCCAGATCGGAATGTGGGATAAAGACCCAATCGGAATGTGTCAAAAACTTGCCGTCGGAATATATAAACCCTAATCCGATCACTTTGATCGGAATAAATGAGGCGCTAATCGGAATAACCCAAAAAAGGTCATGATCGAAATCTCAATTACCTAATCCGATCAACACGATCGAAATAACAGGAGGTGCAATCGGAAAACTCAAAACCCTTTTCCGATTTGCCAATCGGAAAGAGGGGGTGTGTTGCTGGTCGGAATAAGCAGATCGGAAAGGGGTTTAGACCCTTTCCGATATAAGTGGGATTCGGTAAAAAGCTAGTAATAAGCTATATTTAATAAGCTCACACCAAACTAGAACGAATCGAAACTGAACCGGATCAAATAAGCACTAACATCAACTTATCTAAACTTAAAATTAAACAACCTTTTAAATCAAACCATAAAAATATGAACTTTTATAGAAAGCTTTTTATAAGTAAATAAGCTAATCATAAAAATAAGCCAATAAGCACAAGAATCTTAAAGCTTAATCAAATGAAAGCTTATGTAGGAACAAAAAGATTAACTTTTTAAGCACAAAACCATTAAGATCAACACGGATTTAATGTGATTCGCACCAAAATCAATCTAAAAATCAAAGAAAGGTAGAATGAGATTAAGGATTAAAAGCTTAACTAGAACTTGATTAATGAAATAAGCAATACACGAATGTTTAATCTTGAAAGATTAAAAGAAATAAAGATGAAAACTTAGTGAGAGAAAGTTTAGAACTTTCTCTCTCTAAAACTAGAAAGAAAAGAAAAAATGAAAAACTTAAAACTTAAAGACTAACTCCCTCCTAATGTGCATTAGGAGGGTATTTATAGGGAAGGTGGAAGGAGTGCATGTGTTGCATCTTCTTTCTTTCTTCACGTCTTCTCGACTCGACTTTAATTCTTTGTCTTTTCTCGATGTCGTCTCGGGATTTGAACTTGTCTTTTAATTTATAGACTTAAGTTCTTAGACTTCATTAAACTTCCGTCTTTAGACTTTTTCTTCGATAAATCTTCAGAATAGGTCTTGGACTTCCGTTCTTTTTGCACTCTTGATCTTTTGACTTCGTCTTTTCCCGTTTTCTTCGATAAAAGCCCGTGAAAGCTCGTGTTTTCTTCCTTTTTCATATTTTGGTCCTAAAACATAATAAAAACACAAACCACGCATAATTCCGACTTTTACGACATAAAATACACGTTTTGGTCTTGTTATTATTGGAAATAAGTGGTAATAGGATAAGTGTTTTCACACTTATTATACATGCTTCTCAGATGTCATGAAACAGGATGGACTTATAAGAAATTGATTGCTTTAACATTTGAAGAGTTGGAGTTCAAAGCTTATCCCATTTAGGTTAGAGTGCAGGAAGAAAACACTCTAAGACTTCTTTCTGATGAAAGAAAAGAAGAACTTGCAGAAGAAATGGAGCTTAAGAAGGCAATGTTTGTTCCCAGACCTGTGAAGAAGGGAGTCCCTCTTGAGTTTCCCAAAGATATGGATAGGTTAAATCTAAGTGAAGCTGTTATAAGAAGGAGCCTCAAGCTCTCACCATTAGAAGCTTCAGATATGGTACAAGTGTTACCACTTGACTCTAGAAACCCTATTATAAGCTATGAAGAAGATGAATGTGGGTTTTAGAAGATTGGCAGGTATGGAAAAGAGGTTCACACTTTTACCACTCTTATATCTTTGTTTGCAAGTTTTGATAGAGAAGACTTGGTAGACCTATGGAGGTTGTTAGAGGTCAAGTATGAGGCTGAAGATCCCACTTCAGTCAATGCAATAAAACTGTGGTCAACATTCAAGAGAATGTGTGGACCAAGAGATGAAGATCCTGCTATATGGAAGGATCTTGAAGATGACCTCAGTGGTCTTCAATGGCGTTTGTATTCAGCTGCTGGTGTTTATTATTTGAGTTCTACAAAGTTTGCTGAGTATCTACTTGTAGATGGTCAGTATTTCATGTCCAAGGAAGTCTTGGAGAAGATGAAGAATACACAGGTGGAAATTGATTATTCAAGTGATGTGGCCAAAGATTTGATCAGATTTATTTATTACCAATATGATAAGTGTTGTAAGATTCCTCCTAGTTCTTAATGTTTATTCAGAAACTTGATTACTAGAGTAGATATCAAGTTTAGGGGAGGATTGTTGGGAATAAAATATAGCCAGTCTACTTGAGCGCTGACAAGAGTAAAACAAGCGTTGATAGGAAGAAAACAAACGCTGACAGATCAAGCGTTGACAAGAAGAAGTCAAGCGTTGACACATTGAAGACAAGCACTGATGGAAGAATATGATCTACGCGTTTATTATGTTCTAGATTACTTCTAGTAAAGATAGGAACAACAATGTATTTTCTATATTTATCTTTACCTAGAATAGTTGATATGTAGATTATTGTACAAGGCTTCTTATGTCTATAAAAGAAGACCTTTAGGTTATTGTTCAATGTAAGTTTTCATACGTTAAACACTTTCATTGTAAGCAAGTTTGTTATCATTAATCAAAGTGAAAGTTTTTTTACATCTTGTGTGTTCTTGTTTAAGTGTTAATTCCGCATAAAACTTAGATTATCATATACATATACAAAGGTTTCTCTAAGTGTATAACTTGATCTAATATCGTATACATAAAGCTAAATCGATCTAATCTCTGATACCAATTGTGGAAACCTTGGTTTCCAGATCTTTTAAGCTACTAGGAATGATCATTGTTCATATGATTAACATAATCAAAGCGGAATAAGAACAACGACCATTAACAAGGTGTTTAGGCACAATAACATGAATTAAAACAAATGGATTGCTAATTATATTAATAATCAACAATCACTAGACGTGTATACATTGAATCCCACGTCTAGTCGACACACGCTTTAGGTTTACATTGTGAATGAACTTATGAATAAAACCTAAGACCCTTGGTTCCTTTTATAGTGTAAGGATTAGGGTTTACAAGAGATAAAATCAGATAAACAAGTAAATCTTCTATTTAAATAAACTTATGCAGAATATATCTTGCATGTTTATCTAAATAGAAGCTTCCATAAGTTTCTTTGTCTACGTTTCTAACAATGCTTACATTGTACATGACAATGATTGGATTGTACATGACAATGCTTGCTTTGTCAACCTTGGATTTGCTCTTGTCAATGCTTAGATTGCTCTTGACAACGCTTAGACAAAATCTTCATGTTTTCTTCATTTTTGAGTTTCTGCCACATCAACTTTTTGACCCAACACACCCCAGTTCGCGCCTTGACGGTTGATCCCCGTCGTGCCACATTGATTGGTAAGCGAATTTATGTATGAGAAGATTTACACAAGCGTGATTATTGTGACGACACGCTAATTGAGATGGGCAAATGAGTTTCGGGCTAGCTACCCGTTGTTTGTTGTAGTAAGGTAACAATCTCATGCGGCTTATAATAATCCAAATAACAAAAATACTGCTTTATGCATTGAATTACGATATATTGCCTGACTAGCAATACAGGGTCTTATTATTGACTTTATGTTCGTGTTTTGGTTTTACATAACCATATTCATATAACGGTTTTTTTATTTAACTTTATACAACGTCATAAGACGTATTGTATGATGTTTTTACGACATTGACTCGTATAATGATTTTGAAGGCAAATGCCTATATTATGATTTTTGATAAGGATTTGTATAAAATGACTTTGGCAAATTTTATGGCCTATAATAAAGATTTGTACAAAATGATTTTTGGTAATAATTTATACCAATGATATATTAATGGTTTTAATAAACTCTACGAATTCACTCGGCGTTATCGCTAACCCTTTTCTTTTAACATCTTTTGTCTCAGGTATTTGAAGGTAATTCTCGGGAAGACAACAAGAATTCATGGCCCGCACTTAAAAAATAATTTCCATTCAAATGGTTTGTAAAATTTTTATGAAATACTATGACTTGGGACCTATGTAAATTTGATATTTATGAATAGAAATGATTTATTATTAAACGACACGATTTTTAAGCGTTGTCTATGATGTGAGTAATGTGCTATCCCGTAACACCAACGAGTCTTCCGCTGTATTGAATTGTATAAATTTAGGGGTGTTACAGTTTGGTACCAAAGCTCTCGTTATAGAGAACGAAAGATTTTTAAAAACCAAGGTTTTGAATAAAACATTTCAAAATCTTTTAACTATAAACATTTTTCACAAAATGTCTAAAAATCTTTTGACTATAATGGTGCCGAAGAATTCCCGAGTTACCGACAAGGCCAGACTGAGAAGTGTTATTTTAATATATATATAACTTGGATTATATATATATATATATATATATATATATATATATATATATATATATATATATATATATATATATATATGATGTAATTTTATTACATGATTGTTTGATGATTATTTTGATATTTATACGAGGTATTTATACGACGTAGATTGTCACAAGGAACCCTAAATCCCCTAGTAAATTAATCGAAAATATTCTCGTAGGAATTCTAGCTATCCTAGATCTAAACCAAGTTGTGGATATTTATGATCCTAACAAATGGTTGATATCCGTAGAAATGTTGGTATTAGTTGATTAAGATATTAAAGAAGAATTGGCGAGATTAAATCTGATATCGATGTCATGACGATCTTTCTTTATAGAGTGGAGCTTGACAAAACGTTACCACCTGGAAAGGTGTCATCTAATTCGTTGTCACCCAATTCTTAAATTGAAATCATAAGGGTGAATGTTGCACTTGAGGCTGCAATTGGAACCATTACCCAAAAGCCTCATGCCACTAGTACCTTTTCGAGAAGTCTAATTGAATGTGTGAGTCATTTAATACTAGTGACTCATTTGATAACTATTGACGAAGGAACTATAGGATTGGAAATTAAGTGTTGTTCATATCGAGCTTTTATTGCCCTTTTAAGGTTTAAAAATAAAGTTGAAGTATTGGGAAATGAGGTAGGATATCGAATTGAGTATAAAATTGGTTGAAACTTGAATAAAGTAAAATTTAACTTGTATGGAATAAGAATATGTTAAGAGTAAGTTGTTGAGTCCTGTGATTGAATTATAAGGTTTTAAATGATCGTTAGTTCGTGTTAAGGGTTGTTCCTAGACCATTGTCCAATGATGAGGATGCCCAGTGTCCAATAAATAAATTAAAGAAATCTACTTCTGAATTGGGACCGATGGATCTTCCAGAACAGGTGGGACACCTAATGACTCTTGTAGATTAGTATTCATTGTGGTATCTTTTAAAAATAATCCCTAACTTAACTGAGACATCAGTTAGTAGGATGAGTTCTTGGAATTGTATGACATAGTGACACGTAATGTGTTACGGTACAATTTTGACTTGTTTGTGATTAATGAAAAGACTACCTTTGATTGCTAAATTCTACATGTATTGATGTTATCTATCTCTTATTGCTTCATCCTAATGTTCGCATTAGTGATGCAACCATTGAACAAGTACTCATCTCGATTTGAGTTACGTTGTGGATTATTCTTTTTGAAGTGCCATCGAGGTCATGAACCTCATGATTAATTGGCTAAATTCATTTCCTAGCATATTGTAGTTAGTTCTTAGTGAACAACTTTTCATCACTCCTTTGCAGATCACTAATTGTTTTTATAAGTTAAAACAATATCCCTTGAGAAAAATTGAATTTTCATCACTAAAAGGATTACTCAAAGTGAGATTTATAAGTAATTATCATCGAATTGAAGTTATTTATGAAACACCTTGAAAAACTTAACAGTTTCCATAATGAAGAAAATATTTGGAAACTTATTTTTGATTCTTATTTAAGAATTAAGCATGAAAATGTTTTTTATTATAAACATGATGATAAAATTTTGACGAACTGAGTATTGCATCGTTAATCTTGAAATTGTATATAGTTGCGCGCCTACATACAATTTGGAAGTGACCATGCAAGGCTGATTAGTAGTCACCATGAAATTATTAATAAACACTAAATTTTCTTTTAAGATTGTGAAAGATTAAATTTTATGAGATCTGCAAAGTGAAAAAAAATAGGGACATATTGATAGGGACACCTACATATGTGCCTGTAGCATCTATCCTTCTGAGTCGAATTTACTCATCTGTGGAAATTGTCTTATTTGATAATTGACAATTCTTTCTTGTCCAATTCTCCCGTAGTGAGATTCTTAGGAAAAGTATCTGATTACCGAGTGTTGATACTCGATTGGATGTATCAACGTTCCTATCATTTCTTTTGATTAGATTTCATTTGAATGACCTGGGTAACGATCCGAGGAGCTTTCGAATGCGTACTCAAATTATGAAAACATGGGATATATTCATATTCATTAAATGTTTTCGTCTGTATCTGATTTGAAATTCTCTCGCGTAGATTATGCGTTGACCTTACTCTTTTAAGGTTAGTTATGTCTCCATATATCCTTGAATTTGTGAAGGATTATGAGTTATTATTAGTCTTTTGAGAAGTTCACATCTTATCGACGATAATAAAACTGAAAAGTTGGTAATGCCAGTAGAATGGATTGATTGATTATGACATGACGACATTCTCTTAATTGATGGGAACTCGAGTAGAATTCCCCTAAAAGATAAGATGTTGATTATCAAAAGTGATCTAAATAATTCTTGATGGGTGACCATATCCTGCATTTAGACTTGAAATTATACCGTGAATGGTTGTGAATTAGTCATAGATATTATAATCTAGAAAGAACTTAAAAGTGAATGTATTAAAAGATGTTTCCGTTATCTGAAACTTTAGGAGGTATTTGTTGATGAATTACCTAGACTTTCGCCATTAAGGAAAGTTGAATTTGGTATTGATTATATTCTCGGTGCTGCACCTGTGGCGTGTGCACTGTACGTCAGCACCATCTGAATTAAAAGAATTACCGTACAACTAAGAGAGTTGTCGGAGAAATATTTTATTCTACCAAGCTCGTCATTATGAAGAGTTATGGTATTATCATTCCTTATATTTATTAATTATCGTGAACTAAGTAAATTGACGATTAAAATCTATATCCACTACCCAAGATGATAGATTGTTCGATCATTTACAAGGTTCTAGCGTATATTCAGGAATTTGATCCACGACATGGTTATCATTAATTTCGCATCCGCGAAAATGATTATCTATTCCAATCACTACATCCAGAACTTTTAATGAATATTATGAGTTTCATGTTATGTCTTTTGGATTGACTAATGCACATGTAGCATCCATAAATTTGGTGAATCACGTGTATAGGCTGTAATTTGATAACTTCATGCTTGTGATCATTTAGGACCATTTGTTTGTTTATAAGTATAAGAAGGAGTTAGTAATTATTTATAGATTGCCCTGAATTGACCGAACAATAAAAACATGTACCTTAAATAATTAACATGTGATTAAAGACTAAATCCTTTACATTATTTGACCGTGTGATTAATAAGATAATGGAATATATTGACTCTTCGAAAATTAAGAGCCCTTTTAAGACTTTGGGTTTTATCAAAAAGTAGGTGCAAATATGTTTTGACAAATGTTTTAACAAAAAAAACTTTTGAGGGCTTATTCCCTTATACCCAGAACATTTAACTAAACTCCTGTTTAGGGGTAAATGTTTGTACATACCTCAAGACAACCTAAGAGGGATTGAGGAAACTATTTAAACAATGACTTTGAAATTTGAAACGACAATTTTTGCTTGTCAACTAAGAAAATTGTGACCAAAGTATAAACAAAGATTTTTCGAACATCTACAAATCTCACTAATTACTTTCGGTAAATCAAAAAAATCGTGTTAATTAAATTCAAATTTATTCTTTTGAACATTTTCCTATAATTGGACGAACCGAGAAAATTTAAAAACTTTTTACGTTTACGTTTCATAAAAATTAAATATTTATTATTTAATTACTTGTAATAATTATCGACGCTCTAAACGTCGGATCAAGCAAAACTGATAAAGATAATAGTTGAGAAAGAACTAAGACTTAGAAAATATGAAGGAATAAATTTTGAATGAATTGTGGTTATGATAGTTATTCCATCAAGGAAGGTGAACGTAATTACTGACACATTATGTAGAAAGAATAAAGAACCAATTAGGACATGTTTCTTAATAATGAAGGTGCAAATTAAATTGCCAAACAATATAAAAAAAATAAACAATGCCTGTAAGAAGGATAATATAGATAATAAAATGGTTCGCGGCTAATGTGAACCAATAGATTTGAGAAGCCGATGGCGTTAAATGATTAAAAAGGCCGCATATGGTGGCCGAAATATGGAGGATTTCGAGATTTAGTTATGTTGGAATCACATAGGTTTAAGTATTCTATTCATGTCATTTCTGATTAAATGTATCTTTATCTGAAGAAGTTGTACTAATGGCAAATTATGAAGGCAAACATTGCCTCATACATTAGTAAACGTCTAGCTATTGCAAAGGTCATCATCTGAATTTGATTCGATGGTCATCGTCGACAGACTGACCAAATCTGCTAATATCATTCCTGTTAATGATAGATTCTTGATGAAGAAATTGACTCTTTTGTATATAAAGGAGTTGTGTAAACATGGTGTGCCTGTATCGATCATCTCTATCAAGATCCTCGCTTCGCATCGAATTTCTAGAGATTTGCTCAGAAGTCATTAAGAACGAATCTTGATGAGAGTACTGTGTACCACCCCAATCGAAGGGACGAGGTAAAGTAACGATACAAAATACTATAAGTGTTGTTCTATGTTTGCATGATTGACCTTTGGTAATAAACTGTAAAATCGTTTCCTTTGGAGAGATTATCGTTGATAATTATCGTATTAGGATCAAAATCGAATCTTGTGAGGATATATATTAGAGCATCTGTGAGAAGGAGTTGGGATGAAGACACCCGACATACACCCATTGTGAGTTGGACATTTCTTTTAGGTTTAAGGTTTCCTATGATGAAAAACCTAACCTTGCAAAATACCCAACCCGCGAGACCTGAAATGATTGTTGAAATTAGGATATGATTATTGACTGCCGGTAGTGGGCAGGAGGTTATGTGAATATGAAATGTAGATCTTGAAGTGCCAGATGGGTAGCGAAGTTATGCCAAAAATTTAACTATGGAAAAATGAATTGATGATCTGAAAGATCATGGGATATAAGTCCCCGTTGTAGACCATTGAGATGATGTAAAAGTTGGTTTGAAAGGCATATAAGTTGGATCTACCCTAGGACTTCAAGAGCTGCCTGAATTATGTTTCGTATAACGAACTTGATAAAACCCGTGAACATCATGGATAGAGAAAGTAAGTCAACATTAAGCCTGATCTTATTCCCGTAGTTATGTTTGATGAAACTCGCGTATTGTAATGAATTACACTTGTGAGAAAAGACCAAATGTGGAGGAAATACCCACATGGCTTTAACTCTATAAGAAGCGAGTAGTAAGATAAGATGATCTTTGAGGACAAAGATCCCGTTTAGGGGTAAATGCTATGACAATCCGTCAATTTATGGTTTATATTTTATTCTCAAATATTATTTAAAAAAATTATTTTAATGTTATATTATGAACTCACTTAATTTTGGGAAGAAATTTGGATTTACGTCTTGAAGTAGCATCGACTACGTCTAAACCGGAGGATTCTACGTTACGTGCTTACGTTTACATACACCGTCTTTGGTGGCAGTCCGACATTTCAGGAAATAAATTTATCCGTGAATATTATTTTGGAGTTTTAAATTTGTGTTGGTTCATAAACTCACAAATTTACGAGAAGAGATTAGGACTTACGATTATAATTTTACGTCCTTTACGACTAAACCGGAAACCTTAGGATTACGTATTTACGTTTTCGAACTCCGTTTTTGATGAGACAATTTTTATTAGATTCGTTTTGTGTCGTTGATTCATAATTTATAAAAACATTTTTCGTAAAACGACCAGAGGGCACGCAAATCTAGGAGTACCCGTAAATAATTGGGGATGAGACAAAACCACTTTTTTCCCACCCCTAATATGGGACGGCAAAACTAGCTACTTACACCCTTAGGTGTCAAGCTTACAAAGTAAGCAAGACACATGTCTTGCTTAACTTTGCAAGCTAACTACACACCAACAAAACCACTAGCACTAAACCATTTCTCACACTCATCTCATGCAAACCACTCAAAAATCCTCTCACCCTCTCCACCCTTGCCGTCCACTTCCACCACCACCACCACAATATTGATCAAAATTTACACCACAAATCCTATGTTATTCATACCTAAGATGAAGAACCTTTGAAGCCTTGAAGATTGGAGGTGATTCTAACATAAAAGTAGGTGATTTTGTGATGTTCAAGGGCTGATTTCTACAAGAAGTTTACAAGTATTGGTGGTCTTAAAGATTGGTGTTGATCTATCACAAGTTTCTCCATCAAAAATCCAAGCGTTGATGAATACCTACACAATCTTGGTGGTATAAAGATTGTTCTTCCCATCCTCTTGTTATTTTGATCATGTAATCATGTATTTTCTTTCTTATTTTATATGTATATGATGAATATATGATGATAAAAATGTTGTGTGGGGATCAAGTGTTGATAAATATGATTAAAGAGATGAAAAACCATAGGTAACAAGGCTAAAATCTTGCTTAAATTGTTGGCTGTATAAAAACAGTAAGTAACCAAGTTATGAACTGATAAAATTGCATGGTGGAATCCATTTACAGTAAGTGTTAGATTTCATACACATGTGAGAGTTGGCCATGCAATGGAATCATCAAAATGAGTGAGATATGATCAAAACAAGATTAGTGTACCAATCTGAATAGTCTGTTTTGTAGGGACTGTTAAGGATAGTTAGACATGGAATAAGAAGTAGCTATAACTAACTTATTTGTAGCACATAATGTGAAGTTTATGCCATCCAAAAATGAGCTTCTATCTCCTTATAGAACTCAAGATATGATAAAAATGGTGAAGATGAAACTAAAAATCAGATTTTGAAGAATTAATGTTTAATAGTATTATATAAGCACTCAAACTAATATAGTATAAAAAGTGAATTAAAACCCACTAACTTATAAATTTCATTTATATAAATATGTATAAGGTTAAATAAATGGACACTTTATAAAAATGGTAGTTGAATAAGATTTATAAGTTATAAAAACTATAAACATGATTTTTACGACTTTTTCGGCTATTACCGTAAAATTAACGTTTTTCGCCAATTAAAACTTAGACAATCAAACCCTTCTAATGTAAAGTTTTTAAAAGTCATATACTGATGTATAAGTACCTAATACAAGTAAAAACCAATAAAACCCGAACTATATGACATACGGACATTAACGAGCTAAGTTAGCATATTTGGACTAATAATTTAACTAAATAAGTTAAACACTTATAAAAATTACTTATTGGGCTTAACCCATTGGGCCCAACATGTAAAGTATAATACTGATAATAAAAGTATAATTGGTCTAATGTAATATATTGGGCTTGTAATGGGCCCATTGGGCCTCAAAATGTAAACAAGTTGAACTAGTGTAACTAGTCTTGAAAATTTCCAACACATAACACTAAAACGAGTAAATGAGAATATATAAACCCACTTGATCATCATATATATAAAATCATCATATGTATACATAATTTTTATTTTTATAAAGTCATTGGACAAGAGTCTAAGACGAGTATTATTTGTCTAGGTTTCCGTGATTGAAGCACGTACCGTACATCCGAATTGCCGATAAACCGCCTTCCTACATCAACGTGAGTTCATAGCCTCGCACTCTTCTAAATGTTTTTATAAAATGTTTTATAAACCCGCGAGGGAGATAACATGTTAGTTTTTATGAAATAGGACACTAGTTGTCCCGATTTTTTGTTTATTGATTTGGACCCGAATGATTGTATGACCAGATGAAGGATTAAATGACCTGATAGATGAAATGAAATGGATTATTAAAGTTAGGTTATGTCACTAAAAGTCCCATTAGCATGAATTGTGAACTACCGGGATTTGGTAGACGCTTATGCATATAATAGTACTATTTGGGGACGATCACCCCAGTTCGCGCCTTGACGGTTGATCCCCGTCGTGCAACATTGATTGGTAAGCGAATTTATGTATGAGAAGATTTACACAAGCGTGATTATTGTGAAGACACACTAATTGAGATAGGCAAATGAGTTTCGGGCTAGCTACCCGTTGTTTGTTGTAGTAAGGTAACAATGTCATGCGGCTTATAATAATCCAAATAACGAAAATACTGCTTTATGCATTGAATTATGATATATTGTCTGACTAGCAATACAGGGTCTTATTATTGACTTTATGTTCGTGTTTTGGTTTTACATAACCATATTCATATAACGGTTTTTTATTTAACTTTATACAACGTCATAAGACGTATTGTATGATGTTTTTACGACATTGGCTCGTATAATGATTTTGAAGGCAAATGCCTATATTATGATTTTCGATAAGGATTTGTATAAAATGACTTTGGCAAATTTTATGGCCTATAATAAAGATTTGTACAAAATGATTTTTGGTAATAATTATATACCAATGATATATTAATGGTTTTATTAAACTCTATGAATTCACTCGGCGTTATCGCTGACCCTTTTCTTTTAACATGTTTTGTCTCAGGTACTTGAAGGTAATTCTTGGGAAGACAATAAGAATTCATGGCCCGCACTTAAACAATAATTTCCATTCAAATGTTTTGTAAAAATTGTATGAAATACTATGACTTGGGACCCATGTAAATTTGATATTTATGAATGGAAATGCTTTATTATTAAACGAGCGATTTTTAAGCATTGTCTATGATGTGAGTAATGTGCTATCCTGTAACACCAACGAGTCTTCCGCTGTATTGAATTGTATAAATTTGGGGGTGTTACATTATGTTTATCTTTACCCAGAATAGCTGATACGTAGACTCTTGTACAAGGTTCCTTAATCTATAAAAGGAGGCCTTTAGGTTTTGTTAATAATAAGTTTATATACGTTTTACACTTTCATTGTACGCAAGTTTGATTTATCAATGAATGTGAAAGTTTGATTTATCTTGTTTGTGTGTTCTTGTTTGAGTATTAATTCCGCATAATACTTAAATTGTTTCATATACAACAAAGATTCTCTACGTGTTTAACTTGATTTAATCTCGTTTACACAAGCTAAATCGATCTAAGTTTAGGATGAACACCAAGAGGTGAAAATAAGAAGGCGGATGCTCTTAGCAAAATTGCGTCTACAAGCTTCACCCATCTATCCAAGCAAGTATTGGTGGAAATACTCAAAGAAAAATCCATTATAGGAGTGGAAGTCGCAACTATAGTTGAAGAAGAGGGACCTACGTGGATGACCCCAATCATCAGCTATCTGACTGATGAAACCCTTCCAGACGATGATAAGACGGCACATCGTATAAAAAGGAAGTCACAACACTTCGAACTTCGAGAAGGTATCCTATACAAGCGTTCCTTCCTACAGCCGTGGTTGCGATGCGTCGGGCCACGCCAAGCTAGCTATGTGATTAGTGAAATACATGAAGGGTCATGCGGCATCCACGCAGGCCCCAGTCTGTAGTAGCACGAGCTTTACGCACAGGGTACTATTGGCCGACTATGCATCGGGATGCACGAGACATGATTCGCAAATGCAGTGATTGCCAAGTGCACAGACCAGTACCGCGACATCCACAGCAGGAACTAACACCCATCACCTCCCCATGGCCATTCTATAAGTGAGGGATCGATATAGCAGGGCCTTTTCATGTGGCGGAAGGAGGTGTTAAATTCTTGATCATCGCAATGGACTATTTTACATTCTGGATAGAAGTTAAGGCGGTGAAATCGATTACGGGCAAGCAGGTAAAAAAGCTTGTTTGGGAAAATATTGTGTGCCGTTTTGGTTTGCCAGGTGAGATTATTTCGGATAACGGAAAACAGTACGTGGATAATCCATTCAAGGATTGGTGTGCGGCGTTGAACAGACTAATGGTCTTGTGGAGCGGGCAAACAGAAGCTTGGGTGAAAGTATTAAAGCATGTATGGATGAACGAAGCGCTAAGTGGGTAGATGAACTACCGCATGTCCTATGGGCACATAGGAAAATGATCAAAACAGCCAATGGGGACACTCCATCCGCGCTGGCCTAAGGAACCGAGGCCGTTATTCCAGCAGAGATTGGGATACCAACAATCCGCACTGTGGAGGTTAACGTCGTCACGAACGACGAGCAACTCCGGGTCAATGAGGCCAAGTCTAAGGTACGTATGAAAGCCTACTACGATTCCAAAGTCAAGGGCGTTTCCTTCCGACCGGGGGATTTGGTTTATCGTGCTAACGAGGCAAGTTGCGCAGAGAGCACATGGAAGCTGGGTCCAAAATGGGAGCGGCCGTATGAGGTTACAAAAGCTTTGGGGCTAGGCGCGTACAAGTTGCGTGACATGGATGGCCGTGACTTAGATCGTACATGGAATATTTGCAACCTTAAAAGATGCTACCTCTGAAAGGGCTACGACCTCCGCATGGACACTTCGTTGTGGTCAACTTCAATGAAGATCCATGTATTTTTTGTTTTCATGCTTTCTAGGTTCTATTTGTCTTAGGATTTTAATTCTGTCAAAAAAATCGTAAACATTCTAATAAAATGTCGTGGCGCCTAGCTAGCCCCACGGTCCGTTCTTGTGCAACTTATTGTCTTACGTCATTTAGATTTATTTGTTATTCCTATAATGTGCTATTTCTTATTCATATGCATTCATTCAAACCGTACATGTACTATTCGCTCCCAGGCGGGGTAAGAGGATTAAGTGAACCTAATAATTCAACTTGTCACATAAGAGGGATGCAACCCCAGTGACGCGGATCATGTATCCTTACTAGACACCTTATTTACAAGACGTTGTAATAAGTTTCCACATGACATACTTACATAGTACCGGCCATGATAAAGACACACGCTGCACGTCTAGTAAAATATAGACTTAGTTTTATTCTTGATAAGCCGTGACGTATCATGCAACATAGATATACGATATCTAAAGAAAA
This sequence comes from Glebionis coronaria, assembly GCA_025667525.1. NCBI lineage: Eukaryota > Viridiplantae > Streptophyta > Magnoliopsida > Asterales > Asteraceae > Glebionis > Glebionis coronaria. The sequence continues at coordinate 603,070,123 of CM046876.1, read as the reverse complement.
TAAACAAGTTTCAAATTCAATACCGAAAATTGCCATGATCACCACGGACTTATATATATATAATATTTTAACAATATTATGAGTTCCAGCCGTGTACATGCACGGATGAATAAGTACAAGCTACAAATGTTTGCAAGGTAAATTACAAAGGAGGTAGGAACTCTCCTATTTCTCTCTTTCCTTCTACGATCAGGGCATGGAGGGCCTCGCCATGGGCATCCTTGCCACTTTACGCCCTAGCCAGATTGGCATCCAATGCCTCGGCTAATAGCTTCTCACCTTTCATCACCTTTAAACTAGCATCGTATGTTGGCAGGGTTAGTTGGATGGGGTCTGTGGTGAGCTTGGCCATGACAGCCTCGTTGGAAGCATCCTTTAACGATTCGAGATCATCTAGGAAGTGGTGTTGAATTTCCCCAAGGGCGGCCATGGAGGTGGTCATCTTGTCCTCTGCTCCAGGATTATGGTAGGCGTTATAAGAGATGTCTTCTTTGTTGCTTATCAATTCTGCAGCCTTGATCAAACCCTCGTGCCTACCACGGTCAATTCCGTATGATACAACATCCGCAAAAGCATGCACAAAATGAGGAGCCTCCATTACCTTGGTCACAGCAACGCGCATTCCTTGGCCCACCATCCACCTACGACCGGCTATGGTCGTGAGCAGTGGAGGGCACAGCACTTCGGCGCAGTCTGTCGCCAGCATGTTCAGCTCTCCCTCTGCTACCGATGCTCGTTCTTCCATGACAGTCTGTGCCTGGGTGAGTTCTTCCTTGAGCATATCACGTTCTTGTGCAATGGTGGAGGCTTGTTCCGTTACGGCTCTGGCGGCGGCCTCGGTTGCGGATACCTGTGTAAACAGAGGGTTACTACAAGGGAAGATAGGTCTTATGTGAACAATGGGTATAAATAAGGGTGCATACCTTCTCATTAGATGCAACTAGGAGGCCTTCCAGCTCAGCAATGCGCTCCTCGCGGGTATTGGCATGGTTGGTTTGTTCCTTAATTTTCGATTCCGCCACAACCAAGGCTGTCTGCAAGGAGGACATGGTCTTTTCATGCTTCTCCACCATTTCTTCTCTACGAGCGATCCTCGTATCAGTACGACTCACGTTAGCCAAGGCTTCTTCCAGACGGCGCCGTAAGGCTGCTGATGTAGTGATTTTACTACTCTTTAGGAAAAGAGAGCAAAAGTGGCAAGTATTAAGTGTCGGTTTAGGAAAACCAAGCACTAATGACCAAATAAGTTCAAGTTCGTTTCCCAAGGAGGCTTAGTGTGTGTGTAATGAATTGATTATCTTTGAGATTATATTTTTGAGAAAGAAAAATAGAAAGGGGATTAGAAGAGAATGACGGTTACGAAGACGGATTAAACTAAGTCGAAAAAGGTGTACACGTAAAACCGTAAAAAGTGCCAAAATTAAAATTTTACCCTAAAAATTCCTAAAAATTACCAAAAATCCACAATAATATTCTGAGAGTTTACAAAAAATCCAAACTTGCTAAAACCTTTTAATTAGTTAGATAATGACTTTTTAATGCTAATTAAAGCCCTAAAAATCAAAATTAATTATTAAAAATCCCTAAACAAGATTTTAAAGTTTGTAAACCTCAAAAATACTCTAATTAAGCTAAAAACTATTTTTCAAAATTTTAAAACCAATAAAAAATATTTTTAAACAATTAAAAACTACTAAAATCAATTAAAACTTAAATTAATTCTAGAAAATAATTAAAAGACTCCAAAAATATTTGGAAAGTTGCAAAAATCCTAATTAATTATTTAGAACCTAGGAAAAATAATAAAAACTTAGAAAATCAGACTTTTAATTTTTAATAATAAAATAATATTAAAATAATATTAAAAATCCAAAAATCATAAAAAAATTCTAAAAACTTGCAAACTAGCTTAATTTAACCTAAATAAATCAGAAAGGAAAGTGAAATTACCTAAATACCCCTATTGGGCCTAGAAAATGGGCTAAACCCAAAACAGTAGCTTATTGGGCCAAATTTGGGCCCAATAACAAAAAGTGTTCAAAATAAGCCCAAAAAGCACAGGTTGACTCAAAATTTGATTTTAAACAACTTTTTCGAAAGGCCAAAAAGCTGAAAATGTGAAATAAGCTAGCTTATAACAAGCAGCTTATTCTTAATGGGCTTTTTGGCCCATTAAGCTATAAGCCAATGCCATAAGCTAAAATTTGACACACAAGCTTCTTTTGACCTAATAAAGACTTTTGCAAAAAGAAATTTGAAATAAGCCCAAGGAATAAGCCTGAAAATGCAATAAGCAATCTACAGAAAACGACAAAATAGTCGTTTTTGAGTTCTAGGCCACCCCAAGTGCTGATTAAAGTTCCTAAAGCTTTTAAATGACTTAATTAAGCAAAATCAACAAAGAATTTTCAAATAAGCTGACTCAATAAGCTGGAAAAAGCAATTAATCACTTATGTAAAAGTCAAAGGAGTTGGTTTTCTAGTAAAAAGTCAAGGTCAAAGTCCAATAAGCTCCAGTGTACTTAAATGGGTCAAATAAGGAAGACCTATCCCAAAAAATAAGTTGTTGCAAGTCTGGATAAGCTAGAATAGCTTATTGATAAGCTGATGACAAATTAACACTAGCAGGGGCTAGTTTTGAGTGTTGAGCAGTGGAAACTTTTTCCACTGCTTGACTTGTTTGACTTTTTGTCTTTAGTAACTTTTTTGGAGATTCAGATTACACAAAGGCACCCAAATGATCTTTGGATCAGAAGGAGTCAAGAACAGTCAAAATAACACAATCACTAACACCCAATTGATACAGTTTAATCAATCAATCACCAGACATGATACAGACATGAACAATAAGCAGTTAAGCACTTATGAGCAGTTTTAGCACAAATCAGCCAGCCAAATTCAACCAAATGCATACACAAGCTATTATAAACTCCAATAAGCAAGTCTAAACAGGTTTCATGCAATGATTCAAAGAATTAAGCAAGATTCAAGCCAATGAAAGTTACTGATGAACACTAACACATGCAGTTTTCTACTTTGCTGATGTATTTGACACTTAAGCCAGATTCAACACCTCAAATCTTTTAAACAGGTTATAATGACTATGTTTAAACCACTTTTATCCCTAAGCATGCATACACACTAAGTGTTCCCAAAATCCTAGGTCAAAACAGGCAATAACAAAGTCTATATAGCAGATTGTTTGATTCAAGGCTTCAAACCCAAAAACTTGCAGTAAAATACTCTCAACCAAGCATATATCAGATACTAAGCATAAACAACACAATCCAACAACACAATAACAAGGTACAAGCTTAAACAGATAGACCCAAACACCCCTTTATCTTTTCCAAATCAAATTTTTCAAAGTGAAAGTGAGATTCAAGACTACCCAAGCATCAATTAACACTAAAACATGTAAGATTAACATATTCAAGCAAGAACAAGCCACAAAATTCGCAAAATCACAAGTCACATACAAATATCACCAAAAATCATGAGTTTAAGCAGATTTTAGGATTGAGTATGCAAACCTCATGGATGTACATCCACACCCACGAATTTTGAGCTTATGTGCTAGCAAGAACAAGCACAAGCTTCCACAATAAAGCCTGCTAAGATTGAACAAGGTTAAAGCACAAGAGTATAAAAACAGAAACTTGAAAAATCTTGATTGATGCAACCTTGTTACCCCACACTTGATTATCCCCAAGTTTTAAGCCTCACAACACCTTAACTAACTCAGTTAGGATGCTATGATCAGCCCTATAACCCAAAAATTCCAAGGTTGGAACAAGTACTTAGCAAAATATCAAGAATGAGGAAAATTGCAAACTTTTGCAACCTCCAAGTGAAAACAGGTTTTTAACTTCTAAACTAACAATCATATAACAATAATAAGCAGTAACAAAGATTGGCCAATGACTTTTCTTCAATGATTCAAACTCAATTTCATTAAACTGAAATGGGATTTACAGAAACATGAACAAGGAAAAATCAAAAGCAAAGCTAAATTGTAAGGGTCATATGACTTATATAGGCTACAAATGGACTAGTGAATGCATAAAAACGTAACCCTAATTGGTGGTGAAGTCCGAAAAATGCCCCTTGAGTAGCTTGAAGATTCTTGAACATGTGACTTTGTTTTGGAGTTTTGTTGTTGCTGGCATGTTTGAATTTCATCCAAGTGTCCAAAACAAGCTTAAAGTGTAAGTTGGAATGTGGTGTGTTGATTCTCTGGCAGGGTTTTGTCATCTTCCTCAAAGGTGACAAAGCAGGGTTTAACATGTGACAAAGGGATGATGTGGCATGGGTTTTTAAAGTTGGGTTGTGTTTATGATTAGCTTAATCATAAATCTGGAGCAGTTGGGGGTCTAATTACAAGCCATCAGTAAAAACCCAATTTGGATCAAGAACATGAATAGTGCATGTTTTAATCTGTTTTTGGTTTTTAAACTTGTGTTTAGCGCGAGTTTAATTAAATAAACAGATTAGTTATAATCTGTTGTGGGTGGAAGATGACATGGCACAATGGGGTGTGTTGATTGGTTGTTTTGGGTGAGTGGGGCACGTGGCAGGGTGTGAGTGGACTAGGTATCTTCTCTTGTCTGCCCAAATTAGTCCCTTGTTTCCTTCTTCCTTGTCACTTGTAAACAAAACTGGCCAAACTCGTTTTCCTTTGTATTGAAGTTTTGATTTTCACTCTTTTGCCCCAAAAAGTTTTGTAAAGTAATTTCAGGGGTATTTCTTGCCATTTGTTGATTCTTGAAGGGCTGTTTTGGCATTTTCTTCATAGATAATGGTCTTGACTTGTTTGATTGACTTCTTGGAGGACTGAAATTGACAAGTCATGATTAATGAGGGATCATTTTTGCCAAATGTTGAAAGTTGAAGGTGCTTTTTGTAATTTTGGAATTTTCAAAGGACCAAACTTGTAATTTCTTGTACTTTGAAGGATTTCATGATATGTTTGACTTTGTGGAGGATATTGGTTGACAATTTAGCTTTGTTTAGGGGCTAAACTTGCCAAATCTTAAAAGTGGAGGGCCCTTTTTGTAATTTTGACAAACTTTAGGGACCAATCTTATGATTATGAGGATACAAGGGTATAAAGTGTCAATTCTTCCATATTGGAGGACCCTTCTTCATAATTCTTCAAATCTTCAAGGGTTGAACTTGGGAAAGTCTTCATTAGGGCTTGGTTCATTGTGCGGCTTCGTTTCCCGTGTTCGTTTTTGCATGATTCTTGTGATCTTTTGTCATTTTCTCAATATCCGTACCTAAAATACACAAGTAACAAACACAAGCATATATATGGGTATTTTGATGATATTTAATGCATTTTAAGCCCTATTTGGAAGATGAGACTATGTATAAAAGCAGTCTCATCACTCCCCCATACTAAACCATTGTCGTGCCCTCACGCAATGCTAGAATAAAGTATCGTAGCATCTCCAAAATTCATTTTTATTCACTTTATTGAACGATAAACTAGCTACACTACTACTATTGCTACTACTACTTGTGCTTTAGACATAATGTATGATTTTCATCGCAAAATGGGACGTTTAGGTTCATAGAATAAGAACACGTGAATGCTTCGTTAGAAATAATTTCATCGTCCTCGATTTTCACCCCAATTCCATGCCAAGCGTGCAACGAGATCATTGTCATTATAAGTTAGTAATGCTAACACTACTCATATGCCCTAATCACGTACTTATCCTCCCATTATTCCTAAGTTGTATCTCTTATATTTTATATTGTCTTGAATGTTTCACGAGGATACATTGTTTGACTTATGCGATAATAGAGATTTAGGTCTAAAAATAGAGTCCTAACGGTGTAACTAAGACCATCAAATCAATAACCCCTCCTAATAGACAACGATGTCAAAAAATTAAGTTGACAAGAAGAATCGATAAACACGGTTTTATAACGGTTTTGAACATGAGACTTATTACCAAGACTTTTATACGCCCCCTAACGGAAGGGCCTTATTATCTTTGGTTTACCTCCGTCTTTTATTAAACTTCGCCATGAAGCTTTTATTATGACTTTGGTCTTGCCTTGCCTTTTATTATCCACCTCATCGGTAGTTTTATTAGCCAAAGACGTATATCCTCACGCTAAGGCGAATTTTGGATCTTTAAAGCTTCGAAGATTAAGGCTTGATTCACTTTCAATTTTGCATAGATTTTTCGGCCTTGTGGGGCTTCAAATTGTTTGCTTGATTTAGGTGAGCACTTGAAATCTTATTATTGGGTGAAGCTTTTGATTATTGGGGTGCCAATACTTCAAAACCGTGACGCTGGCGATACCTTAATGTCATCCCAATTTAATTACACGGAAGCTACTAGAAAAGACTAGAAACCCAACAATCCCAACTAAACCGCTAAGTCAATATTTATTAAGCAAAAAATATTTACAAGCGAAGGGAGAATAAGCAAACAATGAGAACACATGAGTTTTTGAAAGAATACGAGTACTCTACGTTTAGCATAGTAACTTATAATTAACCCTATCATTTCTTGTCCTCATTTAAGAGACTTAGCCTAATGTGTAGTTAAGGAACCAAAGCTAAGTGCTCAACACGCACGGTCGAGTAAAAAATTACTATTATTCTCGCCATCGGAAAACCTACATTCGTGTCTTCAAACACTTATAAAACATGATAAAAATTTTAAAATTTGGCCATTTTTAGCCTTATTTTGCAATAAAAACAATAAACAAAAAGATAAACTTTGGAAAGCGTGAAGGTTTGGCAAGGCAAGTATCTATTCACCCCCCCCCCCATACTAAAGTTAAACATTGTCCTCAATGTTTCGAGTCTAGGGGTGCAAACACCCCCATACTAGAGACATAGTCGAATGCCTAATCTAGCATGGAAAGGGTGTAACCAATAAATTAATAGCCGTTTATGAAGTGTGCTATAAACCTAAGGTTAGAACATCAAAAGGATATATCATGGATATTGAGAAAGTATTCAAAGCAAACGATCGAGTGCTCCCATAAACGAACACGAGAGGCTCCAATCGTGAAGATCATGATCATCTAAAGTTCACAATTCACAAACAACCACGGAACAAAGGTTGGAAGGGCACAAATCCCCACACGTTAACTACATTAGAAAGCGATAATATGTACATAGGATAAGCATGGGACTCCCCCACGAGGCTCCTCGTTTTTGATTACCGAGTCATGATCTCGACTCGATCCCCTCAATACTAATTATCATTGGGGAAGGTGACTTGGTCGAGGTAGTTCAAGGATAGAACTTCCCCGCCAAAGTAGTGCTTCAACCTATGTCCATTCACCTTGAAGTTAGGACCATCATCTTGAGCTAGCTCGATGGTCCCATACGGAAACACTTGAGTCACGGTGAATGGACCGGACCAACGGGATTTCAACTTACCGGAAAAGATTTTCAAGCGAGAATTAAAAAGCAAAACTTGATCCCCAATGTTAAAAACCCGGTTTTTAAGTTTAGAATCATGCAACTTTTTAGTTTTTTTCTTTGTAAATCAATGAATTTTCATAAGCAATGTCCCTCAATTCATCTAATTCATTCAATTGCATTTTCCGGTGTTTTCCCACGGTCTCCATATCATCATTGCAATGCTTTAGGGTCCAATAAGCCTTGTGTTCTAACTCGATAGGCAAATGACAATTCTTTCCATACACAAGCTTATAGGGAGTGCACCCAATGGTCATCTTATGAGCGGTCCTAAAGGCCCATAAAGCATCGTCTAACTTATCCGACCAAGATTGTCGGTTTTCCCCAACGGATCTCTCTAAGATCCTCTTCAACGCTCGGTTTGAAACCTCGACTTGCCCACTCGTTTGTGGGTGATAAGCCGTAGAAAGCCGATGTGTAACCCCATATTTCCTTAGGACCCTTTCGAATTGGTCGTTACAAAAATGGGTTCCATGATCGCTTATGATAGCACGAGGGGTTCCAAACCGAGAAAACAAGCTTTTCAAAAACTTGACTACCACACGAGCATCATTGGCGGGCAAGGCCTTGGCCTCCACCCACTTAGATAGGTAGTCAACCGCAACGAGAATGTACTTATTACCACGAGATGATGGGAACGGCCCCATAAAGTCTATACCCCAAACGTCAAAGATCTCACATACTTGGATGATATTTTGTGGCATTTCATCTTTTTGTGAGACTTTTCCTTGTCGTTGGCATGAATCACATGACTTCACAAGATCTTGTGCATCTCGGTAAATAGTAGGCCAAAAGAAGCCGGCATCAAACACCTTCTTAGCCGTGAGATTAGCACCGTGGTGACCACCCGTGGGTCCCTCATGGCAAGCTCTAAGGATGTTAGAAGCTTCGGTGCCAAATACACAATGTCGGATGATTTGATCCGTACAAGTTCGAAACAAGTAAGGGTCGTTCCAAAAGTAGAACTTGACGTCACGAAAGAATTTTCGTTTTTCTTGAGTCGTCATACCCTTAACGATGAAGTTACCCGCATGATAATTTGCAAAATCCGCAAACCATGGGGTGGAAGGATCAAGCTTAGAATTCACTACACCAAGTGTCTCGAGCGGAAATTTTTCGGTGATTTCCTTGGGCTCGTAAACACTTTGGTGAGGATCTTCCAAACGAGAAAGATGATCGGCCGCTAGATTCTCGGCTCCTTTTTTGTCAACGATGGTGTGATCAAATTCTTGAAGGAGGAGAATCCAACGAAGTAATCTAGGCTTAGCATCTTGCTTTGCCATGAGATACTTGATAGCCGAATGGTCCGTATACACTATGCATTTAGCTAAGACGAGGTAAGGTCGGAACTTCTCAAATGCATACACCACGGCAAGGAACTCCTTTTCCGTTGTAGTGTATTTTAGTTGAGCCTCGGTCATCGTCTTGCTAGCATAGTGAATAGGCAAGAAGTGCTTTTCATGACGTTGCCCCAAAACGGCCCCAATAGCGTAATCACTAGCATCACACATGAGCTCAAAGGGGAGGTTCCAATTGGGAGCAACAAGAATGGGAGCTTCGGTAAGTTTCCTCTTAAGGATTTCAAAGGCTCGTACACAATCTTCGTCAAAGACAAAACGTGCCTCTTTTTCAAGAAGATGTGTAATGGGTCGAGAGATCTTTGAAAAATCCTTGATGAATCGACGATAAAAGCCTGCGTGGCCTAGGAAACTCCTAACTCCCTTGACGGTTTTGGGATGAGGTAATTTGGCGATGACGTCTACCTTAGCTTGATCTACCTTAATCCCCGCTTTCGAGACCTTGTGCCCTAAGACGATTCCACTCTTAACCATAAAATGACACTTTTCCCAATTGAGCAGAAGGTTGGTTTCCTCACAATGTTTCAACATTCTCTCAAGGTTCGACAAACACGAAGTGAATGAATTACCAAACACGGAAAAGTCATCCATGAAGACTTCCATCGTCTTCTCGATCATGTCATGAAAAATAGCCATCATGCACCTTTGGAAGGTTCCCGGTGCATTACAAAGTCCGAATGGCAATCTACGATAGGAAAACGTTCCATATGGATACGTAAACGTAGTTTTTTCTTAATCACGAGGATCGATGGGAATTTGGAAGTAACCGGCAAAACCATCTAAAAAGCAATAGAAATCGTTTCCCGCAAGACGCTCCAACATTTGGTCCATGAAGGGCAAGGGAAAATGGTCTTTTCGAGTGGCTTCATTCAACTTTCGATAGTCAATGCACACTCTCCATCCGGTCACGAGTCTAGTGGGAATCAACTCGTTGGCATCGTTTGGCACAACGGTCATCCCTCCCTTTTTAGGGACACAATGAATAGGACTCACCCAAGGGCTATCGGAAATAGGGTAAATTATTCCCGCGTCAAGGAGTTTAAGGACCTCCTTTTTGATGACGTCGTGAATTTTGGGGTTCACCCTTCTTTGACTTTGGATTGCGGGCTTGTAATCCTCCTCCATTAATATTTTGTGGGTACAAAACTTGGGATCGATTCCCTTAATGTCGGATAACTTCCACGTAATTGCCCCTTTGTGATCCTTTAGAACATCGACAAGTGCGGTTTTTTCATCATTCGAAAGTTCCTTCGCAATAATAACCGGCAACTTGTCATCCTCCTCCAAATAGACATATTCGAGATGAGGAGGTAAATCTTTTAACTCGAGAATAGGTGGTTCCTCAAGTGAAGATTTGGGCTCGATACTCATAACCTCCTCGAGTGGAGGCAATGGGAAATCGTTAAGAAAATCCTTGATAATCGAGAAGTCCTCATCGTTGTCGAGGTCCTCGTCACAAGTACGAGGAACATCGAATTCTTCCAACGTAAAACCACCACCTTCAAATGGAGTGAAGGTTGGTGTCGAATTATCAAGAATTGGATCTAACATAGTGGGATTGCCACTAGTTTCTTCATCACCAAAACCTATAACTTCTTGTGAAAATTCCTCGCAAACCACGTCGATCATATCAACGAGGTTTATGGTTGCAACGGAATAAACATGAGAAATTTGAGAGTTTTGAGTTGCGTTTATAACAAGTTCCTCGTCGTTGAAACGTAAGGTGATCTTTCTAGCATGAACATCGATCAAAGCCATAGACGTATCTAAAAATGAACGACCTAAAATGAGAGGAACTTGAGGATCCGAGGGGATATCAACAACGATAAAGTCTACGGGATAGTAGAACTTCCCCACTTTCACAAAAACGTCTTCCGCCAAACCACATGCGGGAATCGTGGAATGGTCGGCCAACTCGATAGACATTAGTGAAGGAGTAAGATTAGGAAGATTGAGCGACTTAAAGATTGCAAGTGGCATCAAGTTAATGCTAGAACCAAGATCGGCCAAGGCGAAGCATTCCTCCATATCTTGGATTACACATGGAATCAAGAATTTACCAGGATCACCGACTTTTTGAGGTATGCGATTAAGATAAAACGACGAACAACTAGACAATTGGTGCAATTTCTCCTTGTTGTTCAACATACTCTTAAAGTTAGCGGCAAATCGAGGCATCATGACCAAAGCATCGGCGAAACTCACATTAAAGTGCAAATCACGAAACATTTTCATAAAAAGCTCAAATTGATAATTGTCGCGCTCTTGTCATTTCTCCTTCCTAAGTCTCGATGGATAGGGCAAAGGTGGTGTGGGTTGAGGCATCGTAGGCATAGCCTTTGGAATCTCGAGTTCCAATGATGGTAATGGGTCAACCGTAGGTGTGGCATGAGTGGTACTTCGTGGGATTAGGACATGCTCCTTTTGGACCACCACCTCGGGTTCTTCCTCAATTGCTTCCTTCGTAGGAGCAATTGGTTGAGGAGTCGGTTCCTTAAGTGTCTTACCACTACGTGTGGTAATCACTTTCATCTCACCCTTAGGGTTGGATATGGTGTTGCTAGGAAGACCACTCGAAGACGGTTTACACATTATTGCCTCAAACATAGATGATATTTTATCTTCAAAATTAGATTGCCTCAATACGGCTTCGGTTTGCCTTTTCTCGGCCTTAATCATCTCTTGTTTAATTTCATGTTTCCCTTGTTCCATTTTTTGTTGGTTTTGTTGTAACCTAGTGACATTTCCTTCCATCTTGTTGGTGTGGATTTTAAGTTCATTAGCTAACTCATTTTTCAACTCTTTCTTCAAGTCGTTCTTAAACTCGGATCTTAGGCTAATGATTTCTCTTTGGATATTGTCAAACCTAGCATCATTCCCACTAGCGTATTCAACAAACTCACTTGGAAGATCTTTCAATGTTTCCAAACCTTTGTTGTTGTTTTGAAAATCATTTTTGTTTGAAACTTGATTATTAGCCCCTTGATTCCCATAGTTTCCCTTGTTGTAATTGTTTTTGAAACCAACTTGATTGTTGCAATAGTTGTTGTTAGCATTTTGATTTGAACCAAAACCCGGTGGAGTCATTTGATTAGACCGGGAAACTTGACCGTTTTGGTTGTAATTTCCCGTGGCCGCGAAGGCACTCGAAGTGTTACCACCGTTGGTAATGCACTCGGAGAAATCATGACCTCCACCACAATACATGCAAGAAACCTCAACCGCTTTAGCCGTAGCGGGAGCACTTTGTTCACCAACTTTAAACTCAATCAAAAGTCCTTTAAGCTTATCAAAAATCTTGTTTTCCAAGTTCGCCTCAATTTGGCAAGCATCGATGGTAGTAGACAAAGAAGGTGAAGCCGAAGACGAATCCTTACGAACACTAGACGTGCTACGAGGACTATACACCTTAGATCTATTTTCAATTATCACCAAAGCTTCCTCAACCGTTTTACACAAAAAATTACCACCCGCGGCGGCATACAAATAATCCCTTTCATGATCATTAAGTCCATTGTAAAACGTATCAATTTGATGCAAGTCGGAAAAACCGTGATGAGGACATTCATGTAACATTTCCTTAAACCTATTCCAAGCCGTTGAAAAACTTTCATTAAATTCTTGTGAAAACTTTAAAATCTCGTTTTTCAAGTGCGTAGTCTTAGAGGGCGGAAAAAATTGGTTCACAAACTTAGACACGAGATCCTTCCACGTCAATATAGAATTGGGTGGCTCTTTCTCTAACCAAATTTTAGCGGGCCCCGCTAAGGAATACGGAAAAAGCATCATCTTAATCGAGTCATTCGAGGCATCCTTAAACTTGCAAGTGGCGATAAGACGATTGAATTGGCGGATATGGTTGTGTGGATTGTCCTTCTCATCACCACGGAATTTGGATCATCGACAACAAACCCGTTTTCAGCTCAAAATTCTCCGCAAGGATAGCGGGAATCACAATAGCCTCTCCATAACCCTCGGTGGGTGCTTGAAGTAACTCCATCATAGTTCGATTCGCCATGGTTGGTGCTTCTCTTACAATGGGTTCGTCAATAGGAGACTCCTCACTAGAATTATTGGGAGTGGGAGTTTTGTTCTTTCGTTTACGTGCACGTCTTGCTTGATTACGAGTTAGCATAAACGTCACGTACAACGAGGGGACGAGCAAAGAAGATTCTTTTTGGTGTTTTGTATTTTTTCAATTTTTTTTTTTGGTTTTTGATTGTATTAACCTTTTTGGAATTTGTGGAATGTATTAAGTAGACACAAATCTACAAATCTCCTCCTTAATCAAATCTCTCGATTAAAGAAGCCTCAAAGAATGAAAACAATCACGTGAAGTGAATGCCTTCGATGACTTTAGAACGTTGGTGGAACACCAAAACGTTCAAGAGGGTTTAATCAATGAAACCAAGAAAATATATATCATACTTAGTAATACTTTGGGCGGCAAAACTCTCGATTAGCTCTCAAAATCAAATACTCACAAGCAAGCGGGGAAACGAGGCGGCGCGAAGCACTTAAGAGCCTTTTTCCATAGGATATATTTTATAATATCCGCCTTATACCCACCTTATAGTTTGTATTTTTCAAGATTAAGCTTCACGAAAGTATTTATCTATTTTTGCCTTTTTCATTGGTTTGAGATTCGAATACAATGATTGGGTAATGACCTCCCAAGTCAAGGTTGTGATTTCTCACGTATTAGGAGTACTTGTGAATTTATTGTTCTACGTATACACTATAGTAATAGTATTCACACAAAAACCGAAAACTGATAATACGTATTAGTAGAGTGCTACTAATACAAATACTATTTATGGTTAGTATATATAAAAACAACAATTTCAATCAAAACACAACACGCCTCCCAGGCAGCGACGCCAAAATGATGTAGTGATTTTACTACTCTTTAGGAAAAGAGAGCAAAAGTGGCAAGTATTAAGTGTCGGTTTAGGAAAACCAAGCACTAATGACCAAATAAGTTCAAGTTCGTTTCCCAAGGAGGCTTAGTGTGTGTGTAATGAATTGATTATCTTTGAGATTATATTTTTGAGAAAGAAAAATAGAAAAGGGATTAGAAGAGAATGACGGTTACGAAGACGGATTAAACTAAGTCGAAAAAGGTGTACACGTAAAACCGTAAAAAACGCCAAAATTAAAATTTTACCCTAAAAATTCCGAAAAATTACCAAAAATCCACAATAATATTCTAAGAGTTTACAAAAAATCCAAACTTGCTAAAACCTTTTAATTAATTAGATAATGACTTTTTAATGCTAATTAAAGCCCTAAAAATCAAAATTAATTATTAAAAAGCCCTAAACAAGATTTTAAAGTTTGTAAACCTAAAAAATACTCTAATTAAGCTAAAAACTATTTTTCAAAATTTTAAAACCAATAAAAACTATTTTTAAACAATTAAAAACTACTAAAATCAATTAAAACTTAAATTAATTCTAGAAAATAATTAAAAGACTCTAAAAATATTTGGAAAGTTGCAAAAATCCTAATTAAGTATTTAGAACCTAGGAAAAATATAAAAACTTAGAGAATCAGACTTTTAATTTTTAGTAATAAAATAATATTAAAATAATATTAAAAATCCAAAAATCATAAAAAATTCTAAAAACTTGCGAACTATCTTAATTTAACCTAAATAACTCAGAAATGAAAGTGAAATTACCTAAATACCCCTATTGGGCCTAGAAAATGGGCTAAACCCAAAACAGTAGCTTATTGGGCCAAATTTGGGCCCAATAACAAAAAGTGTTCAAAATAATCCCAAAAAGCATAGGTTGACTCAAAATTTGATTTTAAACAACTTTTTCCAAAGGCCTAAAAGCTGAAAATGTGAAATAAGCTAGCTTATAACAAGCAGCTTATTCTTAATGGGCTTTTTGGCCCATTAAGCTATAAGCCAATGCCATAAGCTAAAATTTGACACACAAGCTTCTTTTGACCTAATAAAGTCTTTTGCAAAAAGAAATTTGAATTAAGCCCAAGGAATAAGCCTGAAAATGCAATAAGCAATCTACAGAAAACGACAAAATAGTCGTTTTTGAGTTCTAGGCCACCCCAAGTGCTGATTCAAGTTCCTAAAGCTTTTAAATGACTTAATTAAGCAAAATCAACAAAGACTTCTCAAATAAGCTGACTCAATAAGCTGAAAAAAGCAATTAAGCACTTATGTAAAAGTCAAAGGAGTTGGTTTTCTAGTAAAAAGTCAAGGTCAAAGTCCAATAAGCTCCAGTCTTCTTAAATGGGTCAAATAAGGAAGACCTATCACAAAAAATAAGTTGTTGCAAGTCTGGATAAGCTAGAATATCTTATTGATAAGCTGATGACAAATTAACACTAGCAGGGGCTAGTTTTGAGTGTTGAGCAGTGGAAACTTTTTCCACTGCTTGACTTGTTTGACTTTTTGTCTTTAGTGACTTTTTTGGAGATTCAGATTACAAAAAGGCACCCAAATGATCTTTGGATCAAAAGGAGTCAAGAACAATCAAAATAACACAATCACTAACACCCAATTGATACAGTTTAATCAATCAATCACCAGACATGATACAGACATGAACAATAAGCAGTTAAGCACTTATGAGCAGTTTTAGCACAAATCAGCCAGCCAAATTCAACCAAATGCATACACAAGCTATTATAAACTCCAATAAGCAAGTCTAAACAGGTTTCATGCAATGATTCAAAGAATTAAGCAAGATTCAAGCCAATGAAAGTTACTGATGAACACTAACACATGCAGTTTTCTACTTTGCTGATGTATTTGACACTTAAGCCAGATTCAACACCTCAAATCTTTCAAACAGGTTATAATGACTATGTTTAAACCACTTTTATCCCTAAGCATGCATACACACTAAGTGTTCCCAAAATCCTAGGTCAAAACAGGCAATAACAAAGTCTATATAGCAGATTGTTTGATTCAAGGCTTCAAACCCAAAAACTTGCAGTAAAATACTCTCAACCAAGGTACAAGCTTAAACAGATAGACCCAAACACCCCTTTATCTTTTCCAAATCAAATTTTTCAAAGTGAAAGTGAGATTCAAGACTACCCAAGCGTCAATTAACACTAAAACAGGTAAGATTAACAGATTCAAGCAAGAACAAGCCACAAAATTCACAAAATCACAAGTCACATACAAATATTACCAAAAATCATGAGTTTAAGCAGATTTTAGGATTGAGTATGCAAACCTCGTGGATGTACATCCACACCCACGAATTTTAAGCTTATGTGCTAGCAAGAACAAGCACAAGCTTCCATAATAAAGCCTGCTAAGATTGAACAAGGTTAAAGCACAAGAGGTATAAAAACAGAAACTTGAAAAATCTTGATTGATGCAACCTTGTTACCCACACTTGATTATCCCCAAGTTATAAGCCTCACAACACCTTAACTAACTCAGTTAGGATGCTATGATCAGCCCTATAACCCAAAAACTCCAAGGTTGGAACAAGTACTTAGCAAAATATCAAGAATGAGGAAAATTGCAAACTTTTGCAACCTCCAAGTGAAAACAGGTTTTTAACTTCTAAACTAACAATCATATAACAATAATAAGCTGTAACAAAGATTGGCCAATGACTTTTCTTCAATGATTCAAACTCAAATTCATTAAACTGAAATGGGATTTACAGAAACTTGAACAAGGAAAAATCAAAAGCAAAGATAAATTGTAAGGGTCTTATGCCTTATATAGGCTACAAATGGACTAGCGAATGCATAAAAACGTAACCCTAATTAGTGGTGAAGTCCCAAAAATGCCCCTTGAGTAGCTTGAAGATTCTTGAACATGTGACTTTGTTTTGGAGTTTTGTTGTTGCTGGCATGTTTGAATTTCATCCAAGGGTCCAAAACAAGCTTAAAGTGTAAGCTGGAATGTGGTGTGTTGATTCTCTGGCAGGGTTTTGGCTTCTTCCTCAAAGGTGACAAAGCAGGGTTTAACATGTGACAAAGGGATGATGTGGCATGGGTTTTTAAAGTTGGGTTGTGTTTATGATTAGCTTAATCATAAATCTGGAGCAGTTGGGGTCTAATTACAAGCCATCAGTAAAAACCCAATTTGGATCAAGAACATGAATAGTGCATGTTTTAATCTGTTTTTGGTTTTTAAACTTGTGTTTAGCGCGAGTTTAATTAAATAAACAGATTAGTTATAATCTGTTGTGGGTGGAAGATGACATGGCACAATGGGGTGTGTTGATTGGTTGTATTGGGTGAGTGGGGCACGTGGCAGGGTGTGAGTGGACTAGGTATCTTCTCTTTTCTTCCCAAATTAGTCCCTTGTTTCCTTCTTCCTTGTCACTTATAAACAAAACTGGCCAAACTCATTTTCCTTTGTATTTGAAGTTTTGATTTTCACTCTTTTGCCCCCAAAAAGTTTTGTAAAGTAATTTCAGGGGTATTTCTTGCCATTTGTTGATTCTTGAAGGGCTGTTTTTGCATTTTCTTCATAGATAATGGTCTTGACTTGTTTGATTGACTTCTTGGAGGACTGAAATTGACAAGTCATGATTAATGAGGAACCATTTTTGCCAAATGTTGAAAGTTGAAGGTCCTTTTTGTAATTTTGGAATTTTCAAACGACCAAACTTGTAATTTCTTGTACTTTGAAGGATTTCATGATATGTTTGACTTTGTGGAGGATATTGGTTGACAATTTAGCTTTGTTGAGGGGCTAAACTTGCCAAATCTTCAAAGTGGAGGGCCCTTTTTGTAATTTTGACAAACTTTAGGGACCAATCTTGTGATTATGAGGATACAAGGGTATAAAGTGTCAATTATTCCATATTGGAGGACCCTTCTTCATAATTCTTCAAATCTTCAAGGGTCGAACTTGGGAAAGTCTTCATTAGGGCTTGGTTCATTGTGCGGCTTCGTTTCCCGTGTTCGTTTTTGCATGATTCTTGTGATCTCTTGTCATTTTCTCAATATCCGTACCTAAAATACACAAGTAACAAACACAAGCATATATATGAGTATTTTGATGATATTTAATGCATTTTAAGCCCTATTTGGAAGATGAGACTATGTATAAAAGCAGTCTCATCAGCTGCACCAACTGTTACTTGGTGCGCCGTGGCCACATCATACTGCTCCAGAAGTGTCCCAAGCTCAAGTTCATCCACATCTTGTGCCAGCGCTGGAGGGGTTAGGTGGTCCATGAACTCTTTGCACTCAGACTCTGCCTCTAGTCTGGTTAGGCTGGACAAGTTCCATGCCGGGCGGAGGTTGGTGTCCAGACCCTCAGCATGGGGCTCCTCTTCATGAGTAAAGGGGGGGGAGATGGGGGCCTCATAGTGTTGTCCCTAATATTATGATTGTATAATACACGAATTAAAGAAAGAAAGGTAGATATGAGAAGAATTCTAGAGAGAGAAAGTAGTGAGAGAAAGTAGAGAGGATTAACTTGTAGAATATTAGATTAAGAGAAAAAATGAATCACCAACCCTCCTAACATGCTAGGAGGGTAGTATATATAGTCCACCCACATGCGGGCTTCTTTATGGACTATATGGTTTGGGCCGGGCTTTCCTTTTTGGGCTTTAGTTACTTATTAATGAACTTTAGCCTAAAGTTAAGCCCGCATAACACGACTAATATACTACCTATTACAACGTTCTAAAATACGATACATACTAAACATATGACCGAGCATTCTTGTTTGGCTCAATATTTTGAGGCTAACAATCTCCCCCAATGAGAGGTCATAAACCTTGGTCATTTAGGAAATTTGTAGAGATTACTAATCTCGCCATAAATGAGTCTTGAACGTGTAATCGTAGCCTTGTTCCTTCATGCTGTGATCTTTGAGCCTTCGTCGTTGTCTTTCGACTTTGTCTTTAAGCTTGAGATCTTCAAATCATCCTTGACTTGTCTTTGCCATCTTGTGATCTTGCGTCTTCATCCACATGCTCACACTATTAATTGTTGAGTATGTCTTTCGGCATGAGTATGTGGTTTCTGAATCATTGACTTTGCTGTGTACACAGTGACGCCACCTTCTCGAGACAAAACATAGACACGGACTGAATGGCTTTGACATTCGTCCTAAATCGGTAGCGTTTTACCTCCGGTCGGTGAAGCCCGTTATACGATATTAAATACCGTACCTGTGATCAGGTAGATTCAATTAAAATCTCCTTGACAGGGTTTCGCGTCTGTACTAGCCGTTCCCTTTACTCGACCGTCTCAAAGCAAGACTGCGAACATAAAGAGTGAATCAATTGGATAGATATCCGTTTAATTAAAGTCGTTAATTCAAATTCCTGGAACAAGTTTGATTCTTAACGAATATTACCATTGTTGCTTTCCAGTTGACATAAGTTTGATTCATAAGAATCTCACAAGTCACCTACCGTAGCGCTGTTTGAGGTTGACGCTAGAAGGATTTCCGTTCGTCACTGTGAAGATTAATGAATATCACTCTGAATGTTCTGGCAAGACCATAAAGATATTGCGTAGAAACCTGAAACGAGTTTGAATCAATTCGGAATCAAACCACTGTTGCTTTTCAGTTTTGCACATGTTCAATTCATAAAGAATCTTGCATATGACCTACCGCAGTGCTGTTTGATGTTAACACTGGAAGGATTTCCACTCATCATTGTGAATACTAAGTAGTATCACTCTGAGTGTTCTAGCAATATCACAAGGATATAGTGTAGGACTCTCTTGATCTTCATCCGTGTGTCCTAACGAGATTTGATTGATCTCTTGGCTCTAGACTCGATTTGTGCACTTTTAGTGGTTGGAGGCTGGAGCAGATGCCACCTATTCAATATCAACTATCTCAGAGTGAGAAAGTCAATAGAAGTCGTGTTGATCTCCGTGACAATAAAACAAACTTCTTTTGAGAGAAGCCTGAGTAGCTAGGAAAGGGTTGTGCTTCACATCACTGGGTCTATGATGAGTTTGTCTTCATGATGAGTTGACCCGGTTTTTGCCTAAGTTGTATGGAGGGCTTCTTTCTTTACACCCTTTATCCTTACATTTCTTTTTCATTCTTCAACCCCTTCAATGCTTACCAAGACATCATTACTAGCACCTTGTTGTGATTGTTCCAGTGCTAGCATCAGTACTTAGTCGGCATTCAGCTACGTTCACATTCTACTCCATCTTTCCTAAGGACTTCTAATAATCTATTGGATTGTCCCTGGGAAGATCCCTCCGGTTCTGGTTTGATCATAGGACTTAAACCTAACCACCCTTTTGACACCAATAACGTCGTGAATTAAAGATGTTGTGGGTATTTGATCGTAACCATGAAAACCACTTTAAATTCTAACAAAGTGTTTGAAAAACATTTAACACCTTGCTAGTTTTGTCGTTTCAGAAATGCTCCCCCTTCACATGTGCATCGATAATCAAAAGTGTTTCGCACATGTAGGTAAGAGTTAAAGTGCTTTAGTCTTATATTAGATCACATTTTAATCACATTTTCTCCCCCTATCTCTAATATATAAAATCTTTTGATATTAGAGATACCAAATTTGATTAAAATATATTTTGAAAAAATAGTCTTGAAATCTCTGGGAGAAAGATGTGTTAATCTTTTGCATGAAGTTAAAATGCTCCCCCTCAAAAATTGATCCAATTGAATTGTCATTATGAGGATATGATCCACATTTCGCTTTTTGAGGATGGGAGTTGTTGAACACACAATTTTTGAAAGATTTTGAATATCATTGAAAAATTCTTGAAAAAATTGTGTTCAACGCTTTTTGAAAAATCAATTCTTTTTGTCGAAAGGTTTTGCTAAAGCATAAACTTGAGTTCATAGACTTTGAATGTCTTGACGAATCCACTCAAGTGTAAGAAGAGTTAACTTCTTTTGCTAAGGGTAAGAGCACGAAATCGTACACTCCCCGTGATTATAGTTTCGGGTTGCAATCTGAAAGTGATTACAAGCCATTGTGTTGAGCTCAAAACGTTGAATGTTTTGTGACAAGCTCAACCCGTGATAGATTGCTCTACCCGTTGTTTGGAAATGTTGTCCAAAATAGACAATTTCCTTTATTAAAAGAAGAAATGACATGTTTTGAAAAATATTTACAACTTTCATTCGAGCTTTATGTACACACCCGTGTCGTTATTGAGCGACATTTCTAGGCACGTCCATATTATCGATACTGAAAGACATGTCGAGAAGAATATTTTTGGATTTTGAAAGATTTTTAATTTTGTGTTTTGCTTTTATGTGTTTTATATTTTTATATTTTGCTTTTTCAAAGATATTTACAATATGATGTTTGATAGATAAATCAAGCAGGCACCTTTGCCAGAATCTCCAGGTCTGCTGGAGTCAAACATCTCATACCAATTTGCCTAACGTGGTACTCAAACCTATCTTTCGACAGAGCTTTCGTAAACAAGTCAGCTAATTGGTAATCCGTTCCAACAAAGTATAATTCAACGATACCTCTTTCAACTTGTTCCTTTATGAAGTGGTATCTGACATCGATGTGCTTCGTACGGGAATGCTGTACCGGATTGCAAGAGATGGCTATGGCCGACTTTGAGTCACAGTACATAGGTACTTTATCAAAGTGGAAGCCATAATCCGTGAGTTGTGTTCTCATCCAAAGAACTTGAGCATAACACGCAGATAGAGACACATACTCTGCTTCGGCTGATGAAAGTGACGTGCAATCCTGCTTCTTGGAAGACCATCCCACAAGCTTATCTTGACCTAGAAATTGTGCACCACCAGAAGTACTTTTTCGTGTATCAAGACACCCTGCATGATCAGAATCTGAATAGGCCGTTAGAAAGAAACCGGTTTCCCTTGGATACCAGAGTCCCAAATGAATGGTATTCTTGAGGTACCGAAAGATCCGTTTAACCTCCTTGAGGTGCTTTTCAATGGGTCTTGCTTGATATCGTGCACAATAACATGTAGCATGATGAATATCAGGTCTGCTTGCTGTCAAGTACATGAGGGAACCAATCATGGAACAATATCTCGTTTGATCGATGGCATTTCCCTCCAAGTCAGCATCTAGCGATGTGGTTGATAATGGTGTCCCAACGGGGTCACATGAAGTCATACCATGCTTTTTGATTATCTCTTGACAATACTTAGCTTGGTTTATAAAGATACCACTTGGGGATTGGTGAACTTGAATTCCTAGAAAGAATTTTAGTTCGCCCATCATTGACATTTCAAATTTGTTGTGCATTACTTTTTCAAACCATTTTGAAAGTTTTGGGTTTGTAGATCCGAAAATAACGTCATCAACATAAATTTTCACAAGCAAAATGTCATCCCCATATTTATAAGTGAACAGAGTTAGATCAATGGAACCTTTTGAGAAACCTTTGGATACCAGAAATTTTGAGAGCTCGTCGTACCACGCCCTTGGAGATTGCTTGAGTCCATAAAGTGCTTTGTGGAGACGATACACCTTGTCAGGATAATGAGGATTGACGAATCCTTCCGGCTGTGTGACATAGACTTCTTCCTTCAAAGGACCGTTAAGAAATGCCATCTTTACGTCCATTTGATAGACAGTGAATCCCTTATGTGCAGCATAAGCAAGAAAAATCCTGACTGCTTCCATTCGAGCTACTGGTGCAAATGATTCTTCAAAATCAATTCCCTCTTTCTGGCCATACCCCTTAGCCACTAGCCTAGCTTTGTTCTTGATGATCGTGTTTTCTTCATCCATCTTGTTTTTCCAGATCCAACGAAGATTTAAAGGAGTCACATCGTATGGTTTGTCAACAAGTTCCCAGACTTTAAGTCTTTCAAATTGTTGAAGTTCATCCGTCATCGATTCAATCCAAGCATGATCAGCCATGGCTTCTTTGATGTTTTTCGGTTCAGCAGTACTCACGGCGAGTGCGAACATACAAACATCGCCATCGGTTGCTAGTTGTCGTCTTGTACGAACAGGCTGTGAAGGGTTTCCAATTACGTGAACCAAAGGATGATCTCGGGTCCAGTGATGTGTTGAAGGATGTCGTTGATAGAACGTATGCATATTTGACGGATCAACATGGCGAGTAGAAGACTCTCCAGTTTCGTGTACCGGTGTACCGAATGGGTTGATAAATTCGTCTTCGTCAGATAATGCATCGTCTGCTTGATGTGTGTTCTCTGGAGCAATGACAGTAGTTGTGGATGTTTTGGGATCGATTGTTAATGTGATATTCTGAGGAGGTAAATCTGCAGTAACCCTGTCGAAGTAGATGAAGTTGTATCCTTTTGTTGATGATGATTGGTATCATCATTCTTATCATGAGTGACAGCGGAAGACTTCGATGCAACTTGTTTATCCCCCGTGAAATATTCATCATACATTGGTCCATATAACATTTCCAACTCTTCAAGTGTCGTGTCCACTGTCATATCTGCTCTAGGAACATGTTCAGGAACCAGCTTTGAACTTGACGGTTCATTGTTGTGGTCTTGAGTTCTGAGTTCCGTGCGGTTGTGAACGGAAGTCGTGTGTCGTTGTGGATCAGGACTTAAACTGCTTTGTTCAAGTGCCATTTCTTGCAATTCATCAAATCTGATATGAATAGTCTCGACTATCAATTTTGTTCTCTTGTTGTATACTCTGTATCCCTTAGACTGAGTTGCATATCCCACTAAAATGCATGCATCACCTTTCTCTTTCATCTTGTCCAGATTTTCACCATCTCGAATAATGTAACACGTACATCCAAAAACATGAAGGTGTTTGAGTGAAGGTTTGCGATCATTAATTATGTGATATGGTGTCTTTTCGTGTCTTGGGATAACTAAGGAGCGGTTTTATGTGTATCATGCGGTTGACACGGCTTCAGTCCAAAAGTATAGTGGATAATAATGTTCGAGCAGCCTCAACTAAAGTATGGTTTCGTCTTTCAACAACGCTGTTTTGTTCAGGTGTTCGAGCAATAGATGTTTCATGTTCAATTCCTTCGGCTTCAAAATAACTTCTCAGTTTTGAATTCAAAAATTCTGTACCATTGTCAGTACGAACCACTTGAACTTGAGCTTGAAGACCACGTTGTATCACTTTAAGGAAGCTGATGAGAACATCGGGTGTTTCATCCTTGGATCTCAAGAAGTGAGTCCATGTGTACCTTGAGTAGTCATCGACAATTACCATAACGTATTTCTTCCCATTGATACTTTGAACATGCATGGGACCACACAAATCTATATGAAGAAGATATAACCGTCCTTTAGAGCTTGGAGTAGTCTTTGTCTTGAAACTACTCCGTTTAGCTTTACAAAGCTCACAAGAAGAACAAAGATGATCTTTGATGAATTTCAAGTTAGGAAGGCCTCGCACAATATCTTTCTTGGAAAGCAAGTTGATGGTATCAAAGTTAAGATGAGATAAACGTTGATGCCATAACCAAGCTTAAGTCGTTGAAGCTTTAGCCATGAAACAGATTGGAGTTAAAGATGTGGAGTCTTGTAGTGAAATAGTGTAGGGATCAGTACCCCGTGTACCGGTAAGTAAGTCATTCCCATCATAATCACGAACAAAACATGTCTTCTTTCTAAAAGCAACCTCCAAATCCGCATCACAGAATTGACCAACCGAGAAAATATTGTGATTGAGCCCTTCGACGTAGTAAACTTTTTTTATAGTGATATTCCCCTGAACCAAGTCTCCATATCCTAGGATCGGTGCAAATTGATCATTTCCGAATCGGACCGTACCCAGGAACTTCTCCACGAAGTTAATTAGAAGCTTGAGATTCCCCGTCATGTGCTTCGTGCATCCGGAGTCCAGTATGAAGAGAATTATTTCGATCACCTGCAGAAGAATTAGAACACGATGGAGCAGTTGCTAAATTGGATTCCATGTTATTTGTGATTTTCGATTCATTAGTTTCCCTAGTTTCATCACTTAGAGGCACACTAACGCTCGTAGTCACATTTTCTGTCCTAACCTTAGGCATCCATTTTTATCCTGGAGGGCATTGATTAGCAAACCACCATTTCTAAGGCTTGCTAGCAGATTCATATAATTCCCTAATTCTGCTTCTAGGGTTCTTAGTTGTGGAGTCTGATGCATTACTTTTCTTAGGGGGGTAGCACCAGAATGGTTCACTTTGCGTTTGGGTTCTCTAGCACTAATAGGCATCACAGTTTGCTTATTAGTTCTAGTTTCTACGCCTTTGACATTATTCGAAACACACATAGCATGATTAGCATTAGCACACTTTCCACATTTCACAGAAACAAACTTAACTTTCATAGCATTCAAAGTCGAATCATTCAAATCGTCATTACACGCGATTACAGACGTTTTATTCTTAGAAACATTGAAAATCCTAGGGTGGTCTTCTACTTCCTTCATCTCCCTTGACTTTTGTTTTGCCAGACCTTTTTCATTCATGCGAGTGCTCTTAAGCTGAGGCCGGCTAACACTAGCAGTGGGGACTACTCATGTAGTAAAAGACACACTTCTATTAGTGTTTCTAGAAGTCTGAGGTGATTAACTTTCTTTGTTGTGTGTGGGTTTAGTGGCCAATCTATACATCCCTGGTTTAACCACATTTGTGTTCTTAATGCCTTGTGATCGAATATGTGTTTTGGGAGTGTTTTGTGGTAACCTATCCGTCCCATCCGTCTTGGGGGCTAACGAAGGTTTTGCAAATGCAGAATTAGAGAAAACAGATGCTTTTCCCAAGACAGAGGGTCTAGTCACTTTTTGAGCATTGGGTTGTCTTACAACAGGTTTCTTAACACTAGGTTCCACAATCTTCCCACCCATCTTAGCAACGAGTTTCTGCAACTCTGCTATCGCTCTGTCCCTATCTTGTAACTGAGCTTTCAACCCTTTAATTTCCAAATTCTGTTCGTTCATTTCTCGAAATGTTTGGGAAAGTTTTTCTTGCAGTTTATTATTATGTGGAAAACTACCAACGTCTTTTTGCAAAGCAAGTTCAAGAGAATGACAATGTTTTTGAAGGAAATCAGTTTTGTGTTGAAGTAACTCAAAAGCCTTTTTATCAACATTTTCTTTATGTTTCGAAAGCTCAAGTTCAAGACGCTCACACTCTTTGATTTTATCAAGATATTTGCATGCAACATCAGAATATTCATCGATATCAGCACATGATTGGAGAGTAACACACAAAAAATCTTTGGAGAGACATTCTTCTAAGAGTAGATCATATTCGTTTGAAAATTCTAATTTGTCATTTTGAAGGTCATCAATTTCTTTTTCAAGAGACTCAACATATTTCAAATCATCAAACATTTCAGACTGAATTAAATTTTCAAACTCAAGAACATGTTCTTTTATTATCTTCGTATTTGGTATTAAAAGTTCTTTCACAAGCACAGTTATGTCGTGAGGAATATCGGTTTTCCACTTATCCTTTTGACGTTTCTCCCAATCGCTTGCAACAATTGATTGAACATTATTAACGTGGTGTTTAAGAAAACCAAGTATTTTTCTACTTTTGCTTTTAGAAGCATCTAGAGGCAAATAGATAATATATTTAAAAACATTAGTTTTCCTCTTAGTGGTAAAAGCTTTTTTCCATTCAATTCGTTTTTGTTTGCATTCTAAAAATAATTCCTCACGAGACTTCTGTTTTTGTGGAGTGAAAAGACCATAAAGACTGTTTTCATAAGCATAGTTATATGGTTTCACAAAATCTTTATTGACCGGTGATCTACTCTCGTCATCCCAAAGGGACGTCTCTTCACTATCGATGTTAGCTACTGGGCAGTCATTATTAGTCCATTCGGACTCATCAAGATATAAGTGAGGGTTCGCGGCTTGAGCTTGTTCGAGGTACTTGGGGGTGGCAAAGCTAGGTTGACCCTTGAAAAACGACCGAGGTGCTATCATTCTTACGGTTTGAATAGAGTCATATGTATTATAAACAACTTTTTTCAAAAAATCGACTTGTTCTTCGAGATCCTTTACTTTTTCAGTATCTTTGCTTTGTCTATTTTTGAAATCTTGTTTTAATGTTTCTACCTCTTGTTTCTTATCGTCAAGAATTTTAGCAGAATCGGTGGTGTTCATAGAAAGCCTCTGTTCAAGTTCATTAACTTTTGTAGTGGCAAGGTACGTTTTTTGACGTTCATCACTTAATAAAACATTAAATTGACATTTTTCTTTAGTTAACAAAGCAAGAGCTTCATTGTATTTATTTTCAAAATCGTCCTTTTTAACGTTGATGACACGACTTTTGTACCCCTCAAGCTCGTTGGTCTTTTGAAGAAGCTCAGCCCTATAACTATCAATAGTCTCACTAGATTTTATAAGAGCGGCTTTGCATTCTTCAAAGTTTTGAGTGAGCGCTGCGTTTGCCTTCTTTAATTTCTTTTGATTCTTTCTATTTTCATTGACATCTTTTTGTAAACTAGCAATTAAATTTGAAAGCGCGACACGCTCCTCGTCATCATACTCATTTGCATGTTGATCATCCTCAAACTCATTATTGCACATGTCTGATGAATCGGGTGTGGTATTGCTATCAACCGTTTCCATCATACACGTGTCAGTAATTGTTGTTGGTAGATCACTATGCTCATGTGTATCACCAAACACATTATATTCAGCATCATCTTGGACCTTATCAATTAGCTCGGTATCAAAGATAGGACCATTGTCATCTTCAGTGACGTTAAGGACCTCATGAATCTTTGCCATGTATGAATAATGTGCCTCGAGTTCTTGGTCGGAGAGTTCATCATCTGTGTCGTCAAGCATTTCTCCTTCCTCAGCTGATAACTTGATTCCAGCTTCCATTTTCTTGCACAGCAGCATCTTTTCCTTATGATAACCATAATCTTTAACCCTCTTTGGCTGCCTGCATTCCCTAGCTAAATGCCCAAAACCTCTGCAGTTAAAATATTGAATCCCACTTTGTTGCACAACTTGAGTACCAACAGTTTCCCTATTTCCAACAACAGTAGCCACCCTCTGATTATCATACTTAGGTTGTCGATCATACTTTGGAGGACTCTCAGCACGTCTTCGTGTGTCATACCTTGGAGGACTCTGTGTATGGGTGTTCCTCGAGTTTGAAGATGTTTGAAGGTTGTTGTTGGTGGGTTTGTAGATTTTCTTATATTGCTTCATAACAAAAGCCATTTGTTGCTTGACTTCCCTATCCTTTTGAGCTATTTCTTCATCACTGTCTTCTTTGGATGATTGCTCAGGTGTGGGTGATGGTGCTCTTGCAACTTCTTTGCCTCAGGATCGTGTTGGAACATGTGACTTGGAGACAATAGATGATCGTGGTGATGATGATTGAGTAGAGTAGGTCTTTGAAGTACGGGAGTGATATTTTGGGTAATGTTGAGTGGTAGACACCAAAGCAAGTGGATTGGAAATCTTTGCAACTCGTTCAGATCGAAGTTCATTTGCCTCATTTTGAAATTGTTTCAAGATATCAAAGAGCTTGTGATATGAAACTTCGTCTAACTTTTGTTGTTGTTTCACCAAGGTGACAAACCGTGTCCACTCTGGTTGAAGTTGCTGAAGAAATTGGACATTGACTTGCATGGTGGAAAGTTGCAAGTTGTTTCGGGTCATATCATTCATCATCTTGTAGAATCGGGAGTAATAAGAATCGATTGATTCCCCATCCTTTGATGTAAACTTGCCAAAGTTCCAAAACATCTTAGTTTTCACATCTTGTTTGTTAAGTGATTCTCCTTGTTGCAATCTTTCAATAGCCGTCCACATTTCTTGAGCAGTAGGGCATGCGTCAACCGTAGAGTAAATTTCATCTCCAATGCCACTGAGAATTAAGTAGATTGCTTCCTTCTCTGCATCAAACCACGCACGGTTCTATGGGGTGAGGTCGGTCCTCTTTTCATCACGTTCATATGCAGGTTGTGCGTCACTTGTGTCTGTGGCTGGTACTGCAGGAACTTGGATTCTTGAGAGTTTATAGGGTCCTTCCAAAATACATTGCCTTAAAGCATCACCTTTAGGTTTTGTGTCAAGGTAACGTATAAAACGGGATTGCCATTGATCATATCGACCCGACACAAGCATTGGTGGTCTTTCCTTGTTACCTGCCACCATTATGTTGTTGTTCGTCACACGATATTCAGCAGTAGAATCCATCTCAAAGTTCTCTGAAATGATGAATCGAATGCGGATCTTAAGTAGATGTGTTGTGATTGGTGTAATCGAGAAAAGATGTTGAAATCCCCTAAAATTATCTTCACAATTAACCAAAAATTCTAAGGCGAAAAATCACTCGAAATTTTCAAAAATACAAATTTTCGAAAAAATAAGTGAAGATTTCGCAATGAGGTGAAAGATTCCGCAATAGATGAATAATTTCGCAATTAGATGAATAAATTCGCAATTGCTGAGCAACAATCCGCAATGACTACCAAATTCCGCAATTAACTCATGATTCCTCAATTATTGAATGATTTCGCAATGACTAGTGAAGGTCACTAATTTCGCAATTCGCTGGTATGATTCCGCAATACCCTGAAAAACCCTAATTTCGCAATTGTCTGATATGATTCCGCAATAAAGATTTCGCAACTTGAGTAGGATTTCGCAATAGGTTGTAATTCCGCAATTACTTAACAAACACAAGATTTCGCAATAGGAGTACCATTCCGCAATATACAAGTATTCAAATCCGCAACTTTTGGAAGTCAATAATTTCGCAATAGAAGACAGTATACAATTTTGCAACTTTTTGAGAATCAACAATTTCGCAATAAGATTGAAAGATGCGAAATTTGTACCAGATTTGCTAGAAAATAGGAACACGAAGAACATTTATCAAATACGTGATTTTACACCAAAAATCAAGCCAAACACCACAAAATTTCGTGTTTTTAACCGATCTAAGTAACCCAAATCACTACCACGCCTATGTAGATGATTTGTCTACTCACTAACTTCACAAAAACACAAAAAAAAAACGTGATGATTAGAGCTTAAGAATCAAGAAAAAACTCACGAATTACTAAAGGAGAATCAAAACCAATCACGTATCTACCCCATGGCGATTGATACCAATTGTTGTCCCTAATATTATGATTTTATAATACACGAATTAAAGAAAGAAAGGTAGATATGAGAAGAATTCTAGAGAGAGAAAGTAGTGAGAGAAAGTAGAGAGGATTAACTTGTAGAATATTAGATTAAGAGAAAAAATGAATCACCAACCCTCCTAACATGCTAGGAGGGTAGTATATATAGTCCACCCACATGCGGGCTTCTTTATGGACTATATGGTTTGGGCCGGGCTTTCCTTTTTGGGCTTTAGTTACTTATTAATGAACTTTAGCCTAATGTTAAGCCCGTATAACACGACTAATATACTACCTATTACAACGTTCTAAAATACGATACATAATAAACATATGACCGAGCATTCTTGTTTGGCTCAATATTTTGAGGCTAACACATAGATATCATGGGTGAGGGTTCTTTCTCCATCTCCTTCTCTTGTGCTACCATCGACGGATCCGCCCTGTTACTGAAACAAACACTTATGAGTTTTTGTTAGTGGATTACATATTATGGATTATTGTTGGTACTTACGTCACGTCAATCGTGGGTTCCGTGATAGTAGGAGCCACGGCGCTCACATGAGTTGCCTTCTAGACATGGGCATCTACTTACAGCGAAGGGTTTCCTTGGGGCATGGTGGTGCTGCTTCCCTCTTGGAACTGCGGGTGGTCTTGCCTCAGTTTCTTGGGGGGATCATTGTGTTCCCCCGCCTCAGCCTCCACGTTCTTCACTACCTTCCTGGTAGTTTTGCGCTTCCTGGATATGGACTTTGATGGTTGGGAGGATCTGGCATCCTCCGTCATTTCATCTTCTCCTCTTTCGTCACGGTTGATGGATGGGTCTGTGTGTTATTCTTCTTCACCTTGGAGGGACGTGGCGTTCTCCGGCAGTAGCTCACCACCGTCTTCGTTGAGGAAATCCAGGGGTGACTTTTGGATTACGGGCTCTTGCTCATCCGGCCGCTGCTCGGTTGTTTCTTCCAGCGCGATGGTCATGTTTGCGGTAGCAACTAGTAGGGGAAGCTCGTCCTCTTTTAGGGTTCAGAATCCCTACGGCACCTTACTAGGATCACCTTGGCGTAGAAGGCCAAACAACTTCATCTTTGCGGACATAAACACACATAAGTGTTGGCAAGTTTACAAGTGTTTATGACGCTCATATGCATATTCAGTAAATACCTACCCTAACTACGCTCGGTCAGAAAGCATGTATATTTATCCTCCCTCCTAAAATAGTTGCGACAGATTCCTATTAAGCATAGGAAGTTGTGACAATCCGTCAATTTATGGTTGATATTTTATTCTCAAATATTGTTTGAAAATATTATTTTAATGTTATATTATGAACTCACTTATTTTGGGAAGAAATTTGGATTTACATCTTGAAGTAGCATCGACTACATCTAAACCGGAGGAGTCAACGTTACGTGCTTACGTTTACATACACCGTTTTGGTGACGGTCCGACATTTCAGAAAATAAATTTATCCGTAAATATTATTTTGGGATTTTAAATTTGTGTTGGTTCATAAACTCACAAATTTACGAGAAGAGATTAGGACTTACGATTTTATTTTAACGTCCTTTACGACTAAACCGGAAACCTTAGGATTACGTATTTACGTTTTCGAACTCCGTTTTTTATGAGACAATTTTAATTTGATTCGTTTTGTGTCGTTGATTCATAATTTATAAAAACGTTTTTCGTAAAACGACCCGAGGGCACGCAAATCGAGGAAACTAGAGTCGAGGAATACCCGTAAATTAGTGGGATGAGACAAGATAAATCTTGCCCCACCCCACTAGCATGGGACGGCCAACTTGGACACCACATCAAAGATGTGGCACCCTTGTAACAACAATGCTTACACTTGTAAGCTAAGCTTACAAGTTAAGCCAACTTTCCCCCTAAACAAACAAAACCATCTATCCTAAACCACTTCCCATTTTCATACATGCAAATCAACTCAAAATCTCTCTCACTCTCTATGGTGTCGTCCCACCATCATCATCAAACACCCTATTCATACAAAATTAACCACAAAATCTCATGTTATTCATACATAAGTTGAAGCCCTTTTGATCCCCTATTGATTGGTGGTGATTATAACATCCAAGGAGGTGTTTCTATGGAGTCTTAGGGCTGATTTTCCACAAGGAGTTCTTGAAGAATGGTGGTCTTGAAGATGGTCTTGGTTTATCACAAGTTTCTCCATCAAAATCCATGTCTTGATCATAACCTACATCATCATGGTGGTATAAAGATTGTTCTTCCCATCCTCTTATTATTTTGATTATGTAATCATGTATTTTCTTTCCTATTGTATATGTATATGATGAATATATAATGATAAAAATATCGTGTGGGGATTTGGTGTTGATAATCATGGGTAAATAGATGAAAAACTATATGTAAAAAGGTTAAAATCATGCTTAAAATGATGGCTGTATAAAACAGTAAAGAACCATGTCATGAACTGATAAAATGGCATAGATTAATGGATATACAGTAAGTAATATGTATTGTACACATGTGAGAGTTGGTCATGCAATGGAATCATTAGGATGAGTGAGATATGATCAAAACAAGTTTAGAGTGTAAATCTGAGTACACTGTTTTGGACGAATTTTATAAAATACTTAGAGGCTAATTCAACAGAATCCATAGAAGAGTTAAATGGATCACATATCATGTAGTTTATGCCATAAATATTTGGGCTTCTATCTCCATATAGAACTCTAGATATGGCTGTTTTGGTGAACATGAAAGTAAAAATCAGATCTTGGGAAAATTAAAGTATAATAGTATTATATAAGCACTCAAATAAAAATAGTATAAAATGTGAATTAAAACCCACTAACTTATATAATACATTTATATAAATATGTATAAGGATAAATAAATGGACATTTTATAAAAATGGTAGTTTGATAAGTTTTATAAGTTATAAAACTATAAACATGATTTTTACGACTTTTTCGGCTATTACCGTAAAATTAACGTTTTTGTTAAATAAAACTTAGACGGTTGGACCCGTCTAATGTAAACTTTTATAAACTCATATACTGATATATAAACATATATAACAAGTCAAAACCAATAAAACCCGAACTATAAAACATACGGACATTAACGGGGTAAGTTAACGTTATTGGACTAATAATACAACAAAATGGGCTAAAACACTTATAAAATTATTTATTGGGCTTAACCCATTTGGGCCCAACATGTAAAGTATAAATACTGATAATACAAGTATGAAATGGATTAATACAAGTTAATGAACTTATAATAGGCTTATTGGACCTAAAACACGTAAATAGATAAAACTAGTAAACTAGTAAAAGGTTACCAATACATAAACACAAAAATGAGTGAATGAGAATATATAAACCCACTTGATCATCATATATATATAATCATCATACGTATACATAATTATTATTTTGATAAAGTCATTGGACAAGAGTCTAAGACGAGTATTATTTGTCTAGGTTTCCGTTATTGAAGCACGTACCGTACGTCCGAATTGCTGATAACCCGCCTTCCCACATCAACGTGAATTCATAGCCTCGCACTCTTTTAAATGTTTTTATGAAACGTTTTATAAACCCGCGAGGGAGATAACATGTTAGTTTTAATAAAAAAGGACACCAGTTGTCCCGATTGTTTGTTTATTGATTTGGACCCGAATGATTGTATGACCCGATGAATGATTATATGACCCGATAGATGAAATGAAATGGATTATTAAAGTTAGGTTATATCACTAAAAGTCCCATTAGCATGAATTGTGAACTACCGGGATTTGGTAGACGCTTATGCATATAATAGTACTATTTGGGGACGATCACCCCAGTTCGCGTCTTGACGGTTGATCCCCGTCGTGCCACATTGATTGGTAAGCGAATTTATGGATGAGAAGATTTACACAAGCGTGATTATTGTGACGACACGCTAATTTAGATGGGCAAATTGAGTTTCGGGCTAGCTACCCGTTGTTTGTTGTAGTAAGGTAACAATGTCATGCGGCTTATAATAATCCAAGTAACGAAATACAACTATACGCACTAAATTACGATATATTGCCTGACTAGCAATACGGGGTCTTACTATTGATATTATGTTCATGTTTTGGTTTTCATAACCATATTCATATAACGGTTTTTATTTAACTTTATACAACGTTATAAAACGTTTGTATGATGTTTTTACGACATTGGCTCGTATAATGATTTTGAAGGCAAATGCCTATATTATGATTTTTGATAAGGATTTGTATAAAATGACTTTGGCTATTGTATGGCCTATTATAAAGATTTGTACAAAATGATTTTCGGTAATAATTATGTACCGATGATATATTAATGGTTTTATTAAACTCTATGAATTCACTCGGCGTTATCGCTGACCCTTTTCTTTTAACATGTTTTATCTCAGGTACTTGAAGGTAATTCTCGGGAAAACAACAAGAATTCATGGCCCACACTTAAATAATAATTTCCATTCAAATCTTTTGTAAAATTGTATGAAATGACTATGACTTGGGACCTATGTAAACTTGATATTTATGAATGGAAATGTTTTATTATT
Source organism: Glebionis coronaria (assembly GCA_025667525.1). Lineage (NCBI taxonomy): Eukaryota > Viridiplantae > Streptophyta > Magnoliopsida > Asterales > Asteraceae > Glebionis > Glebionis coronaria. The sequence continues at coordinate 603,035,727 of CM046876.1, read as the reverse complement.
AAATGACGCGATTTTTAAGCTTTGTCTATGATGTGAGTAATGTGCTATCCTGTAACACCAACGAGTCTTCCGCTGTATTTAATTTTATAAATTTGGGGGTGTTACAGTTTGGTACCAGAGCTCTCGTTATAGAGAACGAAAGATTTTTAAAACCAAGGTTTTGAATAAAACATTTCAAAATCTTTTAACTATAAACATTTTTCTCAAAATGTCTAAAAATCTTTTGACTATAACGGTGCCGAAGAATTCCCGAGTTACTGAAAAGGCCAGACTGAGAAGTGTTATTTTAATATATATATAACTTGGATTATATATATATATGATGTAATTTGATTATATGATTGTTCGATGATTATTTTAATACTTATACGATGTATTTATACGACGTAGATTGTCACAAGGAACCCTAAATCCCCTAGCAAATCAATCGAAGCTATTCATGTAGGAAATTCTAGCTATTCCAGATCTAAACCAAGTTGTGGATATTTATGATCCCAACAAAATGGTTGATATTCGTAGGAATGTTGATATTAGTTGATTGTGATACTGAAGAAGAATTGGCGAGATTAAATCTGATATCAATGTCATGACGATCTTTCCTTATAGAGTGGAGTTTAACAAAACGTTACCACCTGGAAAGGTGTCATCTGATTCGTTATCACCCAATTCTTAAATTTGAAATCGAAAGGGTGAATGTTGCACTTGAGGCTGTCATTGGAACCATTACCCAAAAGCCTCATGCCACTAGTACCTTTCCGAGAAGTCTAATTGAATGTGTGAGTCATTTAATACTAGTGACTCATTTGATAATCGTTGATGTAAGAGCTATAGGATTGGAAATTAAGTGTTGATCATATCGAGCTTTTATTGCTGTTTTAAGGTTTAAAAATAAAGTTAGAGGTATTGGAGAATGAGGTAGGATATCATACTGAGTATAAGTTGATTGAAAACTTGAATAAAGTGAAATTTAACTTGTATGGAATATAAGATTGTTAAGAGGAATCCGTTAAGTCCTGTGATTGAATTATAAGGTTTTAATTGATTGTTGGTTCGTGTTAAGGATTGTTCCTAGGCCATTGTCCAATGACGGGGATGCCCAGTGTCCAAGAAATAAATCGAAGAAATCTTCTTCTGAATTGGGACCGATGGATCTTCCGGGACAGGTGGGACACCTAATGACTCTTGTAGATTAGTATTCATTGTGGTATCTTTTAAAAATCCCTAACTTAACTGAGACATCAGTTGGTAGGATGAGTTCTTGGAATTGTATGACATAGTGACACGTAATGTGTTACGGTACAATTTTGACTTGTTTGTGATTAATGAAAAGACTACCTTTGATTGCTAAATCCTACATGTATCGATGTTATCTATCTTTTATTGCTTCATCCTAATGTTCGCATTAGTGATGCAACCATTGAGCAAGTACTCATGTCTATTTGAGTTACGTTGTGTATTATTCTTTTTAAGTGCCATCGAGGTCATGAACCTCATGATTATTTGGCTAAGCTCATTCCCTATTATATTGTAGTTAGTTATAGGTGAACAACTTTTCATCACTCTTTTGCAGATCACTCATTGTTTTTATAAAGTAAAACAATATTCCTTGAGAAAAATTGAATTTTCATCACCATAAGGATTATTTAAAGTGAGATTTATAAATAATCATTATCGAAGTAAAGTTGTTTATGAAACGCTTTGGAAACTTAATTGTTTTCATAACAAAGAAAATCTTTGTAATTTTATTCTTGATTCTTATTTAAGAATTCAGCATGAAAATGTTTTTATTATAAACATGATGATAAAATTTGACGAACTGAGTATTACATCGTTAATCTTGAAATTGTATATAGTTGCGGGCCTACATACAATTTGGAATGGACCATGCAAGGCTGATTAGTAGTCACCATGAAATTATTAATAAACACTAAATTTTCTTTGAAGATTGTGAAAGATTAAATTTTATGAGATCTGCAAAAAGTGCAAAATAGGGACATATTATTAGGGACACCTACATATGTGCCCGTACCATTTGTTCTTCTGAGTCGAATTTAATCATCTGTGGAAATTGTCTTAATTGATAATTGATATCCCCTCCTTGTCCAATTCTTCCGTAGTAAGATTCTTAGGAAAAGTATCTGATTACCGAGTGTTGATACTCGACTGGATGTATCGACGTTCCTATCATTTCTTTTGATTTGGTTTCATTTGAATGACCTGGGTAACGATCCGAGGAGCTTTCGAATGCGTACTCAAATTATGAAAACATGGGATATATTCATATTCGTTAAATGTTTTCGTGTGTATCTGATTTGAAATTCTCTCGCGTAGATTATGCGTTGACCTTACTCTTCTTAAGGGTAGTTATGTCTCCATATATCCTTGAACTTGTGAAGGATTATGAGTTATTATTAGTCTTTTGAGAAGCTCACATCTTATCGACGGCAATAAAACTTGAAAGTTGATAGTGCCAGTAGAATGGATTGATTGATTGATTATGACATGACGACATTGTCTTAATAGATGGGAACTCGAATAGAATTTCCCTAAATAATAAGATGTTGATTATCAAAAGTGATGATGACCATATCCTGCATTTAGACTTGAAATTATACCATGAATGGTTGTGAACTAGTTATAGATATTTTAATCTAGAAGAACCTAATATGAATTTATTAAAAGATGTTTCTGTTATCTGAAACTTTAGGAGGTATTTATTGGTGAATTACCTAGACTTTTGCCATTAAAGCAAGTTGAAATTGGTATTGATTATATTCCCGGTGCTGCACCTGTGGCATGTGCACTTTACGTCAGCACCATCTGAATTAAAAGTATTACTGTACGACTGAGAGAGTTGTCGAAGAAAGATTTTATTCTACCAAGCTCGTCATCATAAAGAGCTATGGTGTTATCATTCCTTATATTTATAGATTACTATGAACTGAGTAAATTGACAATCGAAAATGATATCCATAACTCGAAATGGAAGATTTGTTCGATCATTTACAAGGTTCTAGCGTATGTTTTAAAGATTTGATCCACGGCATGGTTATTATCAACTTCGCGTCCGCGAAGAAGATTATCTATTCCAATCACTACATCCGGTACTTGTAGTGAACATTATGAGTTTCACGTGATGTCGTTTGGATTGACTAATGCACATGTAGTATTCATAAATTTGGTGAATCATGTGTGTAGGCTGTAACTTGATAAATTCATGCTTGTGATCATTAAGGACCATTTGTTTGTTTATAAGTATAAGAAGTAGTTAATAATTATTTATAGACTGCCCTAAATTGGCCGAACAATTAAAACTTGTACCTTGAATAATTAACATATGATTTAAGACTTAATCTTTTACATTATTTGATCGTGTGATTAAAAGATAATGGAATCTATATTGACTCTTCAAAAATTAAGAGCCCTTTTAAGACTTTGGGTTTTACCAAAAAGGAAGTGCAAATGTGTTTTGACAAATGTTTTAACAAAGAACTTTTGAGGGATTATTCCCTTATACCCAGAACATTTAACTAAACTCCTGTTTAGGGGTAAATGTTCGTGTATACCTCAAGACAACCTAAGAGGGATTGAGGAAACCATTTAAACCATGACTTGAAATTTGAAACGACACTTTTTGCTTTTCAACTAAGAAAATTTTGACCAAAGTATAACCAAAGATTTTTCAAATATTTACGAATTTTATTAATTATTTTCGATAAATCACCAAAATTCTTGTTAATTAAATTCAAATTTATTTTGAACACTTTTATAAAATTGGTCGAACTGAGAAAATTTAAAACTTTTACGTTTACATTTCATAAAAATTAAATATTTATTATTTGATTACTTGTAATATTTATCGACGCTTTAAAGGTCGGATTGAGCAAAACTGATAAAAATAATAGCTGAAACGAAACTGAAACTTAGAAAATATGAAGAAAGGTGAACGTAATTACTGACAAATTATGTAGAAAATATAAAGAACCAATTAGGATGTGTTCCTTAGTAATGACGGTGCAAAATAAATTGCCGAACGATATAAAAATAAACAATGATTGTAAAAAGGATAATATAGATAATAAAAAGGGATTCGCGACTAATGTGAACCATCAAAATTGAGAAGCCGATGGCGTTGAATGTATAACAGGCCACCTGAGGTTGCCTAAAAATGGATATTTTTAGATATAGTTATGTTGGAATCTTGTAAGTATAAGTATTCTATTCCTGTCATTTCTGATTTAATGTATCATTATTAGAAAAAGTTGTACTGATGGAAAATTATGAAGGCAGACACCGCCTCACACATTAGTAAACGTCTAGCTATTGCAAAGGTCATCATCTAAATTTGATTCGATTTGGGTCATCGTCGACAGACTGACCAAATCTGATAATATCATTCCTGTTAATGATAGATTCTCGATGAAGAAATAGACTCTTTTGTATTTAAAGGAGTTATGTAAACATGGTGTGTCTGTATCGATCATCTATATCAAGATCCTCGCTTCGCATCAAATTTCTAGAGATTTGCTCAGAAGTCATTGAGAACGAATCTTGATGAGAGTACTGTACCACCCCAATCGAAGGGACGAGGTAAAGTAACGATACAAAATACTATAAGTACAGTTTTATGTTTGAATGATTGACCTTTGGTAATAAACTATAAAATCGTTTTCCTTTGGAAAGATTATCCTTGATAATTATCGTATTAGGATGAAGATCGAATCTTAGATTTAAAAATTAGAGCATCTGTAAGCAGGAGTTAAGAGGAAGACACCCGACATACACCCATTGTGAGTTGGACATGTCTTTTAGGTTTAAGGTTTCCTATGATGGCGAACCTAACCTTACAAAATACTCGACCCGCGAGACCTGAATTTATTGTTGAAATTAGGATCTGATTGTTGACTGCCGGTAGTAGGCAGGAGGTTATGTGAATATGAAATGTAGATCTTGAAGTGCCAGATGGGTAGCGAAGTTGTGCCAAAAAAATTTACCATGGAAAAATGAATTGATGATCTGGAAGATCATGGGATATAAGTCCCCGTTGTATGGGACCATTGAGATGATATAAAAGTTGGTTTGAAAGGCGTATAAGCTGGATCTACCCTAGGACTTCAAGAGCTACGTGAATTATGTTTCGTATATCGAACTTGATAAAATATCTATCAAGTGAAAATCTGAATTCTTCTTGATAAAGTTTAGATCGGCGAAAAGTTGCATTCATCAAAAACCCATGAACATCATGGATAGAGAAAGTAAGTCGACATTAAGCCTAATCTTATTCCCGTAATTATGTTTGATGAAACTCGCGTATTGTAACGAATTACACTTGTGAGAAAGGACCGAATGTGGAGGAAATACCCACATGGCTTTAACTCTATAAGAAGCGAGTAGTAAGGTAAGATGATCTTTGAGGACAAAGATCCTGTTTAGGGGTAAATGCTGTGACAATCCGTCAATTTATGGTTGATATATTATTCTCAAATATTATTTGAAAATATTATTTTAATGTTATATTATGAACTCACTTATTTTGGGAAGAAATTTGGATTTACATCTTGAAGTAGCATCGACTACATCTAAACCGGAGGATTCAACGTTACGTGCTTACGTTTACATACACCGTTTTGGTGACAGTCCGACATTTCAGAAAATAAATTTATCCGTAAATATTATTTTGGGATTTTAAATTTGTGTTGGTTCATAAACTCACAAATTTACGAGAAGAGATTAGGACTTACGATTTTATTTTAACGTCCTTTACGACTAAACCGGAAACCTTAGGATTACGTATTTACGTTTTCGAACTCCGTTTTTGATGAGACAATTTTTATTTGATTCGTTTTGTGCCGTTGATTCATAATTTATAAAAACGTTTTTCGTAAAACGACCCGAGGGCACGTAAATCGAGGAAACTAGAATCGAGGAATACCCGTAAATTAGTGGGATGAGACAAGATAAATCTTGCCCCACCCCACTAGCATGGGATGGCCAACTTGGACACCACATCAAAGATGTGGCACCCTTGTAACAACAATGCTTACACTTGTAAGCTAAGCTTACAAGTTAAGCCAACTTTCCCACTAAACAAACAAAACCATCTATCCTAAACTACTTCCCATTTTCATACATGCAAATCAACTCAAAATCTCTCTCACTCTCTCTATGGTGCCGTCCCACCATCATCATCAAACACCCCATTCATACAAAATTAACCACAAAATCTCATGTTATTGATACATAAGTTGAAGCCCTTTTGATGCCCTATTGATTGGTGGTGATTATAACATCCAAGGAGAAGTTTCTATGGAGTCTTAGGGCTGATTTTCCACAAGGATTTCTTGAAGAATGGTGGCCTTGAAGATGGTCTTGGTTTATCACAAGTTTCTCCATCAAAATCCATGTCTTGATCATAACCTACATCATCATGGTGGTATAAAGATTGTTCTTCCCATCCTCTTGTTATTTTGATTATGTAATCATGTATTTTCTTTCCAATTGTATATGTATATGATGAATATATGATGATAAAAATATTGTGTGGGGATTTGGTGTAACACCCCCAAATTTATACAACTCAGTACAGCGGAAGACTAGTTGGTGTTACGGGATAGCACATTACTCACATCATAGACAACGCTTAAGAGTCGCGCCGTTTTATTAATAAAGCATTTCCATCCATAAATATCAAAGTTACATAGGTCCCAAGTCATATTATTTCATACAGGTTTTACAAAGCATTTGAATGGAAATCATTATTTAAGTGCGGACCAAGAATTCTTGTTGTCTTTCCGAGAATTACCTTCAAATACCTGAGACAAAACATGTTAAAAGAAAAGGTCAGCGATAACGCCGAGTGAATTCATAGAGTTTAATAAACCATCAATATAACATCGGTATAAAATTTATTACCGAAAATCATTTTGTACAAATCATTTTTAATAGGCCATAAAATAGCCAAAGTCATTTTATACAATTCCGTATCAAAATCATAATATGGGCTTTCGCCTTCAAATCATTATACGAACCAATGTCGTAAAAATATCATACAATACGTTTTATAACGTTGTATGGAGTTAAATAAAAATCGTTATATGATTATGGTTATGAAAACCAAAACACGAACATAATATCAATAGTAAGACCCCGTATTGCTAGTCAGGCAATATATCGTAATTTAATGCTTAAAGCAGTATTTCGTTAATTGGATTATTATAAGCCGCATGACATTGTTACCTTACTATAACCAACAACGGGTAGCTAGCCCGAAACTCAATTTTCCCATCTAAATTAGCGTGTCGTCACAAAGGTCACGCTATGGAAATCTTCTCATACATAAATTCGCTTACCAATCAATGTGGCACGACGGGGATCAACCATCAAGGCGCAAACTGGGGTGATCGTACCCAAATAGTACTATTATATGCATAAGCGTCTACCAAATCCCGGTAGTTCACAATTCATGCTAATGGGACTTTTAGTGACATAACCTAACTTTAATAATCCATTTTGTCTCATCTATCGGGTCATTTAATCATTCATCGGGTCATACAATCATTCGGGTTCAAATCAATAAACAAACAATCGGAACAATTGGTGTCCTATTTCATAAAAGCTAACATGTTATCTCCCTCGCGGGTTTATAAAACATTTCATAAAAACATTTAAAAGAGTGCGAGGCTATGAACTCACGTTGATGTGGGAAGGCGGTTATCGGCGACTTGGATGTACGCTACGTGCTTCAATCACGAAAATCTAGACAAATAATACTCGTCTTAGACTCTTATCCAATGACTTTATCAAAATAATAATTATGTATACATATGATGATTTTATATATATGATGATGATCAAGTGGGTTTATACATCTTCACTCATTCATTATAGTGTTTATGTGTTGGTAATTTTCAAGACTAGTTACACTAGTTCAACTTGTTTACATTTTAAAGCCCAATGGGCCTATTACAAGCCCAATACTATTAATTAGCCCAATTATACTATTATTATCAGTATTATACTTTATATGTTGGGCCCAAATGGGTTAAGCCCAATAAATATGTTTATAAGTGTTTTACCAAATTAGTCGGGTTTATTGTCCATTAAGGCTACTTTGGCCCGTTAATGTCTATATGTTGTAAAGCTCGGGTTTTATCGATTTTTACTTGTTATATATGTTTGTATATCAGAATGTGAGTTTTTAAAAGCTTACATTAGACGGGTCCAACCGTCTAAGTTTTATTTAACAAAAACGTTAATCTTTCGGTTTTAGCAGAAAAGACGTAAAACTTAGTATATAGTTTTTATAACTTATAAAACTTACCAAACTACCATTTTTATATAATGTCTATTTATTTATCCTTAAGCATTTTTATATAAATGAAATTTATAAGTTAGTGGGTTTTAATTCACATTTTATACTATATTAGTTTGAGTGCTTATATAATACTATTAATCATTAATTCTTCAAAATCTGATTTTTAGTTTCATCTTCACCATTTTTATCATATCTTGAGTTCTATCAGGAGATAGAAGCTCATTTTTTGATGGCATAAACTTCATATTATGTGCTACAAATAAGTTAGTTATAGCTACTGCTCATTCCATGTCTAACTATCCTTAACAGTCCCTACAAAACAGACTATTCAGATTGGTACACTAATCTTGTTTTGATCATATCTCACTCATTTTGATAATTCCATTGCATGGCCAACTCTCACATGTGTATGACATCTAACACTTACTGTAAATGGATTCCACCATGCAATTTTATCAGTTCATAACTTGGTTACTTACTGTTTTTATACAGCCAACAATTTAAGCAAGATTTTAGCCTTGTTTCTTATGATTTTTCATCTTTTTAATCATATTTATCAACACTTGATCCTCACACAACATTTTTATCATCATATATTCATCATATACATATACAATAAGAAAGAAAATACATGATTACATAATAAAAATAACAAGAGGATGGGAAGAACAATCTCTATACCACCAAAGTGATGAAAAGATAGGGTTGATGATGAACAAGACTTGGTTTTGGGTAACCAATCTTATGAGATATCAACATCACTTCTAGGATCACCAAGTATTTGTAGATTCCTCCAAAAATCAGCCCTTGTTCTTCATGAAAACTCCTTGAGAAATCAGCCCAAACTCCCTTGAAAACTCCTACATGTTATGATCACCTCCAATCTTTATAACTTCAATGGGTTTTCATCATATGTAAATTATACATATGATTTATGATTGAATCAAGATCAAATGGAGGTTGTTTTGGGTGAATATGGGACGAAAATAAGAGAGAGAGAGAGAGATGAGAGAAATTAGTGGTTTTGCATGTATGTTTTTGTGAGGAAATGGTTTAGCAAAGTGGTTTAGGGAAAATATATACAAGTGTTAAGCTTCCTTATGAAGCTTTTGACACATCATTGATGTGGTGGAGCTTCCTTAGCCTTCCCATATTAGTGGGGTGGGGCAAAACTTGTTTTGTCTCATCCCACTAATTTACGGGTATTCCTCGATTCTATTTTCCTCGATTTGCGTGCCCTCGGGTCGTTTTACGAAAAACGTTTTTATAAATTATAAATCAACGGCACAAAACGAATCTAATAAAAATTGTCTCATCAAAAACGGAGTTCGAAAACGTAAATACGTAATCCTAAGGTTTCTGGTTTAGTCGTAAAGGACGTTAAATTAAAATCGTAAGTCCTAATCTCTTCTCGTAAATTTGTGAGTTTATGAACCAACACATATTTAAATCTCCAAAATAATATTCACGGATAAATTTATTTTCGGAAATGCCGGACTGTCACCAAAAACGGTGTATGTAAACGTAAGCACGTAACGTAGAATCCTTCGGTTTAGACGTAGTCGATGCTACTTCAAGACGTAAATCCAAATTTCTTCCCAAAAATAAGTGAGTTCATAATATAACATTAAAATAATGTTTTTAAATAATATCTGAGAATAAAATATCAACCTAAATTGACGGATTGTCACAGCATTTACCCCTAAACAGGATCTTTGTCCTCAAAGATCATCTTACCTTACTACTCGCTTCTTATAGAGTTAAAGCCATGTGGGTTTTTCCTCCACATTCGGTCTTTTCTCACAAGTGTAATTCATTACAATACGCGAGTTTCATCAAACATAACTACGGGAATAAGATCAGGCTTAACGTTGACTTACTTTCTCTATCCATGATGTTCACGGGTTTTTGATGAATGCAACTTTTCGCCGATCTAAACTTTATCAAGAAGAATTCAGATTTTCACTTGATAGATATTTATCAAGTTCGATTTACGAAACATAATTCACGCAGCTCTTGAAGTCCTAGGGTAGATCCAGCTTATATGCCTTTCATACCAACTTTTACATCATCTCTATGGTCCCATACAACGGGGACTTATATCCCATGATCTTTCAGATCATCTATTCATTTTCCATGGTTAAAATTTTTGGCATAACTTCGCTACCCATCTGGCACTTCAAGATCTACATTTCATATTGACATAACTTCCTTCCCCCTACTGGCAGTCAATAATCAAATCCTAGTTTCAACAATCATTTCAGGTCTCGCTGGTCGAGTATTTTGTAAGGTTAGGTTCGCCATCATAGGAAACCTTAAACCTAAAAGACATGTCCAACTCACAATGGGTGTATGTCGGGTGTCTTCATCTCAACTCCTGCTTACAGATGCTCTAATATAGATCCTAACAAGAGTCGATCTCGATACTAACACGATAATTATCAATGATAATTTCTCCAAAGGAAAACGATTATACGGTCTATTACCAAAGGTCAATCATTCAAGCATAAAACATCACTTATAGTATTTTGTATCGTTACTTTACCTCGTCCCTTCGATTGGGGTGGTACACAGTACTCTTATCAAGATTCGTTCTTAGTGACTTCTGAGCAAATCTCTAGAAATTTGATGCGAAGCGAGGATCTTGATAGAGATGATTGATACGGCACACTATGTTTACACAACTCCTTTAAATTCAAAGAGTCAATTTCTTCATCAAGAATTTATCATTAACAGGAATGATATTAGCATATTTGGTCAGTCTGTCGACGATGACCCAAATCAAATCAAATTCAGATGATGACCTTTGCAATAGCTAGACGTTTACTAATGTATGAGGCGATGTCTGCCTTCGAAATTTGCCATTAGTACAACTTCTTCAGATAAAAATACATTAAATCATAAATGTCATGAATAAAATACTTATACTTACAAGATTCCAACATAACTATATCTCAAAATCTCCATTTTTAGGCAACCTCAAGTGACCTGTTATACATTTAACGCTTATCGGCTTCTCAATTCTAATGGTTCACATTAGCCGTGAACCCCCTTTCTTTTTTATCTATATTATCCTTTTTACAAACATCGTTTATTTTTATATTGTTCGGCAATTTATTTTGCACTCATTATTAAGAAATACATCTTAATTGATTCTTTATCCTTTCTATATAATGTGTCAGTATCACATTCACTTTTCCTGGTGAAATAATTATCATAACCAAAATTCACTCAGAATTTCTTTCTTCATATTTTCTATGTTTTTGTTTCGTCTCAACTATCGTTTTTATCAGTTTTGCTCAATTCGATGTTTTTAAAGCGTCGATAATTATTATACGTAAATTAACAATAAATATTAAGTTTTTATGAAACGTAAGTGTTAAAAGTTTAAATTTCTTAGTTCGACCAATTATAGTAAAATGTTCAAAAAAAAGTTGAATTTAGTTAACACGATTTTTGTTGATTTATCGAAATAATTAATAAGATTTGTAAATGTTCGAAAAATCTTTGGTTATACTTTGGTCAAAATTTTCTTAGTTGAAAAGTAAAAATTATCGTTTCAAATCTCAAGTCTTGGTTTAAATGGTTTCCTCAATCCCTCTTAGGTTGTCTTGAGGTATACACAAACATTTACCCCTAAACAGGAGTTTAGTTAAATGATTTGTGTATAAGGGAATAATCCCTTAAAAATCCTTTGTTAAAATATTTGTCAAAACATATTTTCATTTTCTTTTTGGTAAAACCCAAAGTCCTAAATGACTTCTAATTTTTGAAGAGTCAATTTACATTCCATTATCTATTAATCACACGGTTAAATCATGTAAAGGATTAAGTCTTAAGTCACATGTTAATTATTCAATGTACAGGTTTTAATTGTTCCGCCAATTCAGGGCAATCTATAAATAATTACTAACTCCTTCTTATACTTATAAACAAACAAATGGTCCTTAATGATCACAAGCATGAATTTATCAAATTACAGCCTACACACGTGATCCACCAAATTTATGGATGCTACCTGTGCATTAGTCAATCCAAACGACATCACGTGAAACTCATAATGTTCATTACAAGCACCGGATGTAGTGATTGGAATAGATAATCTTCTTCGCGGAAGCGAAGTTGATAATAACCATGTCGTGGATCAAATCTTTAAAACATACGCTAGAACCTTGTAAATGATCGAACAAATCTTCCATTTCGAGTTATGGATATCGTTTTCGATTGTCAATTTACTCAGTTCACAGTAATCTATAAATATAAGGAATGATAACACCATAGCTCTTCATGATGACGAGCTCGGTAGAATAAAAGCTTTTCCCGGCAACTCTTTCAGTTGTACGGTAACACTTTCGATTTAGATGGTGCTGGTGTACAGTGCACATGTCACAGGTGCAGCACCGAAAATATAATCAATACCAATTTCAACTTGCCTTAATGGCAAAAGTCTAGGTAATTCATCAACAAATACCTCCTAATGTTTCAGATAACGGAAACATCTTTTAATACATTCATATTAGGTTCTTTTAGATTACAATATCTATAACTAGTTCACAACCATTCATGGTATAATTTTAAGTCTAAATACAGGATATCGTCATCCATCAAGAATTATTTAGTTCACTTTTGATAATCAACATCTCATCATTTAGGGGAATTCTATTCGAGTTCCCATCAACTAAGACAATGTCGTCATGTCATAATCAATCAATCCATTCTACTGGCACTGTCAACTTTCCAGTTTTATTGCCGTCGATAAGATGTGAACTTCTCAACAGACTAATAATAACTCATAATCCTTCACAAATTCAAGGATATATGGAGACACAACTACTGTTAAAAGAGTAAGGTCAACGCATAATCTATGCGAGAGAATTTCAAATCAGATACAGACGAAAACATTTAACGAATATGAATATATCCCATGTTTTCATAATTTGAGTACGCATTCAAAAGCTCCTCGGATCGTTACCCAGGTCATTCAAATGAAATCTAATCAAAAGAAATGATAAGAACGTCAATACATCCAGTCGGGTATCAACACTCGGTAATCAGATACTTTTCCTAAGAATCTCAATACGGGAGAGTTGGACAAGAAAGGATCGTCAATTGTCAAATAAGACAATTTCCACAGATGAGTAAATTCAACTCAGAAGAATAGATGCTACAGGCACATATGTAGGTGTTCCTAACATTATGTCCCTATTTTTTTTCACTTCTTGCAGATCTCATAAATTTTAATCTTTCACAATCTTTAAAGAAAATGTAGTGTTTATTCATTAGTTTTATGGTGACTACTAATCAGTCTTGCATGGTCCATTCCAAATTGTATGTAGGCGCGCAACTACATACAATTTCAAGATTAACGATGCAATACTCAGTTCGTCAAAATTTTATCATCATGTTTATAATAAAAACAATTTCATGCTTAATTCTTAAATAAGAATCAAGAATAAATTTACAAAGATTTTCTTTGTTATGAAAACAGTTAAGTTTTCCATGGTACTTTATAAACAACCTCATTTCGATAACAGTCACTTATAAATCTTACTTTGAATAATCCTTATAGTGATGAAAATTCAATTTTTCTCAATGGATACGATTTTATCTTATAAAAACAATGAGTGATCTGCAAAAGAGTGATGAAAGCTTGTTCACCAAGAACTAACTACAATATGATAGGAAATGAGCTTTAGCCAAATACTCATGAGGTTCATGATCTCGATGGCACTCAAAAGAATAATCCACAACGTAACTTAATTCAAGATGAGTACTTGTTCAATGGTTGCATCACTAATGTGAACATTAGGATGAAGCAATAAAAGATAGATAACATCGATACATGTAGAATTTAGCAATCAAAGGTAGTCTTTTCATTAATCACAAACAAGTCAGAATTGTACCGTAACACATTATGTGTCACTATGTCATACAATTCCAAGAACTCATCCTACCAACTGAGGTCTCAGTTAATTTAGGGATTATTATTTTTTTTTAAAAGATACCACAATGAATACTAATCTACAATAGTCATTAGGTGTTCCACATGTCCCATAAGATCCATCGGTCCCAATTCAGAAGAAGATTTCTTCGATTTATTTCTTGGACACTAGGCATCCTCGTTAGTGGACAATGGCCTAGGAACAACCTTATCACAAACTAAAAATCATTTAAAACCTTATAATTCAATCACAAAACTTAACGACTTCCTCTTAACAATCTCATATTCCATACGAGTTAAATTTTACTTCATTCAAGTTTCAATCAACTTATACTCAATTCGATATCCTACCTCATTCTCCAGTACTTTCAACCTTATTCTTAGGCCTTAATAGGCAATAAATGCTCGATATGAACAACACTTAATTTCCAATCCTATAGCTTTTACAACAATAGTTATCAAATGAGTCACTAGTCTGAAATGAATCACACATTCAATTAGACTTCTCGGAAAGGTACTAGTGGCATGAGGCTTTTGGGTAATGGTTCCAGTGACAGCCTCAAGTGAAACATTCACCCTTTCGATTTCAATTTAAGAATTGGATGACAATGAATCAGATGACATCTTTCTAGGTGGTAATGTTTTGTCAAACTCCACTCTATAAGGAAAGATCTTCATGACAACGATATCAGTTTTAATCTCGCCAATTCTTTTTCAAAATCATAGTCAACTACTATCAACATTTCTACGAATATCAACCATTTTGTTGGGATCATAAATATCCACAACTTGGTTTAGATCTAGGATAGCTAGAATTCCTACGGGAATAGCTTCGATTAATTACTAGGGAAGTTAGGGTTTCTTGTGACAATCTACGTCGTATAAATACCTCGTATAAATATCAAAATAATCATCAAACAATCATGTAATCAAATTACATCATATATATATATATATATATATATATATATATATATATATATATATAATCCAAGTTATATATATATTAAAATAACACTTCTCAGTCTGGCCTTGTCGGTAACTCGGGAATTCTTTGGCACCGTTATAGTCAAAAGATTTTTAGACATTTTGAGAAAAAATTTTATAGTTAAAAGATTTTGAAATGTTTTATTCAAAACTTTGGTTTTAAAAATATTTCGTTCTCTATAACGAGAGCTCTGGTACCAAACTGTAACACCACCAAATTTATACAACTCAGTACAGCGAAAGACTAGTTGGTGTTACGGGATAGCACATTACTCACATCATAGACAACGCTTAAGAGTCGCGTCGTTTTATTAATAAAGCATTTCCATCCATAAATATCAAAGTTACATAGGTCCCAAGTCATATTATTTCATACAGGTTTTACAAAGCATTTGAATGGAAATTATTATTTCAGTGCGGGCCATGAATTCTTGTTGTCTTCCCGAGAATTACCTTCAAGTACCTGAGACAAAACATGTTAAAAGAAAAGGTCAGCGATAACGCCGAGTGAATTCATAGAGTTTAATAAACCATCAATATAACATCGGTATAAAATTTATTACCGAAAATCATTTTGTACAAATCATTTTTAATAGGCCATAAAATAGCCAAAGTCATTTTATACAATTCCGTATCAAAATCATAATATGGGCTTTCGCCTTCTGAATCATTATACGAACCAATGTCGTAAAAATATCATACAATACGTTTTATAACGTTGTATGGAGTTAAATAAAAATCGTTATATGATTATGGTTATGAAAACCAAAACACCAACATAATATCAATAGTAAGATCCCGTATTGCTAGTCAGGAAATATATCGTAATTTAATGCTTAAAGCAGTATTTCGTTAATTGGATTATTATAAGCCGCATGACATTGTTTCCTTACTATAACCAACAACGGGTAGCTAGCCCGAAACTCAATTTGCCCATCTAAATTAGCGTGTCGTCACAAAGGTCACGCTATGGAAATCTTCTCATACATAAATTCGCTTACCAATCAATGTGGCACGACGGGGATCAACCGTCAAGGCACGAACTGGGGTGATCGTCCCCAAATAGTACTATTATATGCATAAGCGTCTACTAAATCCCGGTAGTTCATAATTCATGCTAATGGGACTTTTAGTGACATAACCTAACTTTAATAATCCATTTTGTCTCATCTATCGGGTCATTTAATCATTCATCGGGTCATACAATCATTCGGGTCCAAATCAATAAACAAACAATCGGGACAATTGGTGTCCTATTTCATAAAAGATAACATGTTATCTCCCTCGCGGGTTTATAAAACATTTCATAAAAACATTTAAAAGAGTGCGAGGCTATGAACTCACGTTGATGTGGGAAGGCGGTTATCGGCGACTTGGATGTACGGTACGTGCTTCAATCACGAAAACCTAGACAAATAATACTCGTCTTAGACTCTTATCCAATGACTTTATAAAAATAATAATTATGTATACATATGATGATTTTATATATATGATGATGATCAAGTGGGTTTATACATCTTTACTCATTCATTATACTGTTTATGTGTTGGTAATTTTCAAGACTAGTTACACTAGTTCAACTTGTTTACATTTTAAAGCCCAATGGGCCTATTACAAGCCCAATACTATTCATTAGCCCAAATATGCTATTATTATCAGTATTATACTTTATATGTTGGGCCCAAATGGGTTAAGCCCAATAAATATGTTTATAAGTGTTTTACCAAATTAGTCAGGTTTATTGTCCATTAAGGCTACTTTGGCCCGTTAATGTCTATATGTTGTAAAGCTCGGGTTTTATCGATTTTTACTTGTTATATATGTTTATATATCAGTATGTGAGTTTATAAAAGTTTACATTAGACGGGTCCAACCGTCTAAGTTTTATTTAACAAAAACGTTAATCTTTCGGTTTTAGCCGAAAAGACGTAAAACTTAGTATATAGTTTTTATAACTTATAAAACTTACCAAACTACCATTTTTATATAATGTCCATTTATTTATCCTTAAGCATTTTTATATAAATGAAATTTATAAGTTAGTGGGTTTTAATTCACATTTTATACTATATTAGTTTGAGTGCTTATATAATACTATTAAACATTAATTCTTCAAAATCTGATTTTTAGTTTCATCTTCACCATTTTTACAATATCTTGATTTCTATAAGGAGATAGAAGCTCATTTTTGGTATATTATGTGCTACAAATAAGTTAGTTATAGCTACTGCTCATTCCATGTCTAACTATCCTTAACAGTCCCTACAAAACAGACTATTCAGATTGGTACACTAATCTTGTTTTGATCATATCTCACTCATTTTGATGATTCCATTGCATTGCCAACTCTCACATGTGTATGACATCTAACACTTACTGTAAATGGATTCCACCATGCAATTTTATCAGTTCATAACTTGGTTACTTACTGTTTTTATACAGCCAACAATTTAAGCAAGATTTTAGCCTTGTTTCTTATAATTTTTCATCTTTTTAATCATATTTATCAGCACTTGATCCCCACACAACATTTTTATCATCATATATTCATCATATGCATATAAAATAAGAAAGAAAATACATGATTACATAATAAAAATAACAATAGGATGGGAAGAACAATCTCTATACCACCAAAGTGATGAAAAGATAGGGTTGATGATGAACAAGACTTGGTTTTGGGTAATCAATCTTATGAGATATCAACATCACTTCTAGGATCACCAAGTATTTATAGATTCCTCCAAAAATCAGCCCTTGTTCTTCATGAAAACTCCTTGAGAAATCAGCCCCAAACTCCCTTGAAAACTCCTTTTTACATGTTATGATCACCTCCAATCTTTATAACTTCAATGAGTTTTCATCATATGTAAATTATACTTATGATTTATGATTGAATCAAGATCAAATGGAGGTTGTTTTGGGTGAATATGGGACGAAAATATGAGAGAGAGATGAGAGAAATTAGTGATTTTGCATGTATGTTTTTGTGAGGAAATGGTTTAGCAAAGTGATTTAGGGAAAATATATACAAGTGTTAAGCTTCCTTGTGAAGCTTTTGACACATCATTGATGTGGTGGAGCTTCCTTAGCCTTCCCATATTAGTGGGGTGGGTCAAAACTTGTTTTGTCTCATCCCACTAATTTACGGGTATTCCTCGATTCTATTTTCCTCGATTTGCGTGCCCTCGGGTCGTTTTACGAAAAACATTTTTATAAATTATGAATCAACGGCACAAAACAAATCTAATAAAAATTGTCTCATCAAAAACGGAGATCGAAAACGTAAATACGTAATCCTAAGGTTTCCGGTTTAGTCGTAAAGGAAGTTAAATTAAAATCGTAAGTCCTAATCTCTTCTCGTAAATTTGTGAGTTTAAGAACCAACACAAACTTAAATCTCCAAAATAATATTCACGGATAAATTTATTTTCTAAAATGTCGGACTGTCACCAAAAACGGTGTATGTAAACGTAAGCACGTAACGTAGAATCCTCCGGTTTAGACGTAGTCGATGCTACTTCAAGACGTAAATCCAAATTTCTTACAAAAAATAAGTGAGTTCATAATATAACATTAAACTAATGTTTTTAAATAATATCTGAGAATAAAATATCAACCATAAATTGACGGATTGTCACATTTGGTGTTGATAATCATGGGTAAAAAGATGAAAAACTATATGTAAAAAGGTTAAAATCATGCTTAAAATGATGGCTGTATAAAACAGTAAAGAACCATGTAATGAACTCATAAAATGGCATAGATTAATGGATATACAGTAAGTAATATGTCTTGTACACATGTGAGAGTTGGCCATGCAATGGAATCATTAGGATGAGTGAGATATGATCAAAACAAGTTTAGAGTGTAAATCTGAGTACACTGTTTTGGACGAATTTTATAAAATACTTAGAGGCTGATTCAACAGTAGTCATAGAAGAGTTAAATGGAGCACATATCATGTAGTTTATGCCATAGAAATTTGGGCTTCTATCACCATATAGAACTCTAGATATGGCTGTTTTGGTGAACATGAAAGTAAAAATCAGATTTTGGGAAAATTAAAGTATAATAGTATTATATAAGCACTCAAATAAAAATAGTATAAAATGTGAATTAAAACCCACTAACTTATATAATACATTTATATAAATATGTATAAGGATAAATAAATGGACATTTTATAAAAATGGTAGTTTGATAAGTTTTATAAGTTATAAAACTATAAACATGATTTTTACGACTTTTTCGGCTATTACCGTAAAATTAACGTTTTTGTTAAATAAAACTTAGACGGTTAGACCCGTCTAATGTAAACTTTTATAAACTCATATACTGATATATAAACATATATAACAAGTAAAAACCGATAAAACCCCAACTATAAAACATACGGACATTAACGGGCTAAGTTAACGTTATTGGACTTATTATACAACAAAATGGGCTAAAACACTTATAAACTTATTTATTGGGCTTAACCCATTTGGGCCCAACATGTAAAGTATAAATACTGATAATACAAGTATGAAATGGATTAATACAAGTTAATGAAGTTATAATAGGCTTATTGGACCTAGAACACGTAAATAGATAAAACTAGTAAACTAGTAAAAGGTTACCAATACATAAACACAAAAATGAGTGAATGAGAATATATAAACCCACTTGATCATCATATATATATAAAATCATCATACGTATACATAATTATTATTTTGATAAAGTCATTGGAAAAGAGTCTAAGACGAGTATTATTTGTCTAGGTTTCCGTGATTGAAGCACTTACCGTACGTCCGAATTGCCGATAACCCGCCTTCCCACATCAATGTGAATTCATAGCCTCGCACTCTTTTAAATGTTTTTATGAAATGTTTTATAAACCCGCGAGGGAGATAACATGTTAGTTTTAATAAAATAGGACACCAGTTGTCCCGATTGTTTGTTTATTGATTTGGACCCGAATGATTGTATGACGCGATGAATGATTATATGACCCGATAGATGAAATGAAATGGATTATTAAAGTTAGGTTATGTCACTAAAAGTCCCATTAGCATGAACTGTGACCTACCGGGATTTGGTAGACGCTTATGCATATAATAGTACTATTTGGGGACGATCACCCCAGTTCGCGTCTTGACGGTTGATCCCCGTCGTGCCACATTGATTGGTAAGCGAATTTATGTATGAGAAGATTTACACAAGCGTGATTATTGTGACGACACGCTAATTTAGATGGGCAAATTGAGTTTCGGGCTAGCTACCCGTTGTTTGTTGTAGTAAGGTAACAATGTCATGCGGCTTATAATAATCCAAGTAACGAAATACTACTATACGCACTAAATTACGATATATTGCCTGACTAGCAATACGGGGTCTTACTATTGATATTATGTTCGTGTTTTGGTTTTCATAACCATATTCATATAACGATTTTTATTTAACTTTATACAACATTATAAAACATATTGTATGATGTTTTTACGACATTGGCTCATATAATGATTTTGAAGGCAAATGCCTATATTATGATTTTTGATAAGGATTTGTATAAAATGACTTTGGCTATTTTATGGCCTATTATAAAGATTTGTACAAAATGATTTTCGGTAATAATTATGTACCGATGATATATTAATGGTTTTATTAAACTCTATGAATTCACTCGGCGTTATCGCTGACCCTTTTCTTTTAACATGTTTTATCTCAGGTACTTGAAGGTAATTCTCGGGAAGACAACAAGAATTCATGGCCCACACTTAAATAATAATTTCCATTCAAATCTTTTGTAAAATTGTATGAAATGACTATGACTTGGGACCTATGTAAACTTGATATTTATGAATGGAAATGTTTTATTATTAAACGACGTGATTTTTAAGCTTTGTCTATGATGTGAGTAATGTGCTATCCCGTAACACCAACGAGTCTTCCGCTGTATTGAATTGTATAAATTTGGGGGTGTTACAGAAGTTCTCTGGCAGGCCCCTATGGAAATCAGTGCGATGGGTGTCTAATATTTTCACATCCTCGCTGCTATAATATTTGGATGAGGGTAGGGGGTCGAAGCTTACTCTGTACTTCATCACAAATGGGGTGGGGAATACCTTGGCGTCTATAAAGAAGTAATGTTCGTACAATTTTTTGAGGGAATCTAGGGGTTTCCTATGTTGGGTCGAAAATATGAAGTATTATGAGTTGATGTGTCAAAACTAAAAGACAAGGACTAAATCTGACAAGTGAAGATTCTACAAGCCAGTGGACAAACTTGTAGAAGATATATTGCAAGAAGATAAAAGATTTAGTGAATATATTATTTAGTGAATATATTATTTAGTGAATATCTTATTTACTAAATATCTTATTTACTAAATATCTTATTTAGTTTCCTTGTAACAAGGGTTTATGTGTAGTATATAAACACATACCCTACATAGGTTTTATTCATAACAATCATTCACAATGTAACCTACAAGCAATTCGTGTGTCTAGACGTGGGATTCAATGTATACACGTCTAGGTGTTATTTGTGTTTAATAATACAAGTAACGTTTGGGAAAATTCATCTTGTCCACAACACCTTGTTCATGATTATTGTTCTAATTCCGCTATGTTAAATCATATGAATGATAATCATGCCTAGCAGCTTAAAGATCCGAATCTATTAGGTTTCATCAATTGGTATCAGAGCGGGTGGCTCTCGATGCTAGGATCAACGAGGTGTTCGTTCTTAGTGAAAAAGAAGAAAATCCCGTATAGGGTTTTTATGCAGTTTGTGTGCGCAGCAGTAGTACGAAGGGCATAACTTTTTATTGAACCGTTGGATCGCCACGAAATGTTTTGTGTGTGTTCTACACACATATATCTAGATATCCACCGGAGGGATTGTTGAGATCTATCCCCAAGAAAAAGTTATTAACCGTCGAAGTCAGCAGGGGTCATATGCTGTTTTCTGTGAACAGTAATAGTAAAAACGCGATTTCTCCTTCGTTAACCGTTGGATCGTCGTGAAATTCGATCTGTATGTTCTTGACACTTATGTCTAGGATCTCACTGAAGGGATCTTCGATCTGAGCATTTATGAAGAAGTTATTCGCTGTCGAAGTTCACTGCAGTTTATGGATTTTCACATGAAATAATGATTTAGGGTTTATAAAACCCTAGATCAATTAGCCGCTGATGGGAGTTATTTTGACGCTGATAGATGTTAGTGTCAGTGGATGTCGTTGACGCTGACAAGGCATGGATGAGACGTTGATGACCAGGCGCTGACAGGTTTAAAGATGGCGCTGACAAGTTATATGTAGGCGCTGACAGAAATTCATGTGTTGTCCGGGATATGGTTTTTCAAACGCTGACAAGTGTTGTCCGATATTGGACAACACACACTGATAAGATCTTGGACAGTGAAGGATATTGGACGACAAAGGATTCGCTGCTGTTTGGTATTTTGGTTACGTTTTTGCACACAAAACGAGGTATTTACACACGAAGGTACATGGGATCTCTGTTTCTATACAGAATATCAAATTGATATTCATGGCTCGGATATTTTTTATAAAGTCGTATATGATTAAGGGGAAGAGTTCTTATGGTAAGTTTGATGTTGAAGTTAGTTTTCACAAATTTGTTTTTCTTATTTAGGTGAGCAATACACCTTGTCTCTGTACTAAATATATTGTTACAGCGTACGACTGGCTCATAGTCGTGAAGGTTACCAGTTCACATGTAACAAAAACTGTGGTGAGCAATACACCTTGTCATTGGACTAAATATATTGTTATAGCATACGATTGGCTCATAGTCGTGAAGGTTACCAGTACCCATGTAATAAAAACTGATGGGTGAGCAATACACCTTTATCATTGGATCTAAATATATTGTTATAGCTAACAACTGGCTTATAGTTGTGCGGTTTTTGTTGGTTTCAGTTCCCGTTCGTACCAATAAACTGAGCCTCCTTTTGCAGTGAAAGAGTTGCATTTTTCTCTAGTCGTTTCGACAACTAGGGGAAGAGTTTATCAACTAGTGAGCAATTGGGTGAAAGAAATACAAATTTTGGGTTATTCTGTTTCTACATCAAAATTATTGTACTTATTTTTCTTCAAGATCATTACATAGAGCTACTTTTGGAGAATTTTCAAGATTGCATACTTTCACATATTCCCTATTGATGTGTCAAAAAGGGGAAGAATATGTGCTATACTTAAGGGGAAGCAATTTGAAGATCGTGTACCATATACAAAAGGGTTTTGACATCATCAACTAGGGGAAGATTGTTGGGTCGAAAATATGAAGTATTATGAGTTGATGTGTCAAAACTAAAAGACAAGGACTAAATCTGACAAGTGAAGATTCTACAAGCCGGTGGATAAACTTGTAGAAGATATATTGCAAGAAGATAAAAGATTTAGTGAATATATTATTTAGTGAATATCTTATTTACTAAATATCTTAATTAGTTTCCTTGTAACAAGGGTTTATGTGTAGTATATAAACACATACCCTACGTAGGTTTTATTCATAACAATCATTCACAATGTAACCTACAAGCAATTCGTGTGTCTAGACGTGGGATTCAATGTATAAACGTCTAGGTGTTATTTGTGTTTAATAATACAAGTAACGTTTGGGAAAATTCATCTTGTCCACAACACCTTGTTCATGATTTTTATTCTAATTCCGCTATGTTAAATCATATGAATGATAATCATGCCTAGCAGCTTAAAGATCCGAATCTATTAGGTTTCATCATCCTATAAGGCATAGGGGCTGTGGCGGATCGTTTCTTAAATGACAGCCACCAGTTTACCATTTGGGGGGAGTAAAATACCCTAAATAGATTAACAGTGGGGGTTATCTCGCAGGCGTGACAAGTAACCTCGAATTGGTTACCTTGCATGCCCCTATGCAATGAAGTTGCGTTATGTGGAAGTCATAATACAACAGCATATCTACGAGGAACCTAGATAAGGGGATGCGGTAGTTAGCCGAGTCGAATAGCCGCGTATACACGCCTATTTTCCCCCTAGGAGCGTCTGTGATAGCTTCACCTTACCTGGATAGGTGGGGTGTACGCTCTCCGGAATATAATATTCAGACAGGAAGTCTATATATCTCTCCGGCTTCATCACATTAAGGACGTCCGTGATAATGGGATTATCTTTCACCATGATTTATAAAAAGGATTAGAAAGGCGTGGTGATCTAACCTGGTGTGGTGAATTTCCGTGGAAAAAGAAGAGAATGAATGAAGGATTGAGCACATGTATAACAATGGCGGGAATGGAGGTATAAACTTTGTGTTTGCACAGTTACACACACCAACTCTTTAATAGGATTGCCTCGAGTTACGAGGTACCACGGATGTTTGACACGTGTAACCTACTACGCCTATCTAACGGTGGGGATGTCTGACAATTCTGAAACGTTAGAAGGGACCCACGGGTCACTTCTTAAACAGTTTTGTAAGGCTTAAAGGTGGGCACGGCTGATGCACTTTTGCAGACGTAACATCCAACTAATGACTGCCATTATGCATTCATTAATATTGTCCCGGCCGGCCTTTATTGGAATGCGGCTATGTTTGCGACAACAATATTTAGGAGACATTTATTAGTCTAGAGGTTACGCCTACGGCTGTAACAACTAGACTGGGGGGACATGATGACGTATAGTCCCCATCCGGGTCATGAACCCGGCCCACGGGTACTACCCGCATCCGGCCCATCACGAATGGGTTGGATTAATGTTATTTCAGCTTATGGGCTTGAATGAATAGTGTCCGCATAAGAATCTTGCGGCCCACGACCCAGCACGGTTGGAACAGGGTTAGACAGAGTCACCATCCTATCAGGATTGGGATTTCCCCAAAAGAATAGTATATACACTCACCATAATTAGAAGATAACAATCAAGCTAATTATGATGATTATCTTATGCTTGGGGCCGAAGTAACAGTGAGCCCATTAGGGTTTCACTGCCTATATAAGGACCACCAAGGGTTCCACAAAGGTATTATATTCTCCATACTCTAACCTCACGTCCGATTCTGAACCCTGACCGATTACTTACTCTCACGCTGGAGTCTAATCGTGTGATACGTTCCCATGGTAAGCCTAGCGCGTGTTGCTTTAGTGTGTAGGATCTCAGCAAGTTATTCACTTGGTGCAAGAGCCGGAGCCTAGCATACCCAAATTAAGCCTAATTCGGGTCTAGCAAGGATCATCCAACTTTTGTATCAACACTGCAGGAGAGGGATGAGTTTGGAGAGGCAGAAAGACCTGACAAGAGGTATATTTCGTAATTCAACGGTGATCATTTCATTTCATTTAGTACTATCCAAATATTTATCTTTCTCTATACAATTGCATCTTTCAGGCAGAAGACTGGGGACCAGTCCCAACCGGCCACTCAGAAGCAGAGTCAGCACAAGGGTAACGGTCAGACCCAAGACCGTTCTGCTTCGGATAGGCGTGGCGGTAATAACAATTACCGTAACAACGCTAACAACTCAAACAGCAACAGGTCCCTAAACTTACTCATTTTCTATGTTATAGGCTTTATGATTCGTAATTCTGACACTTCAGCATCTTCTACCAGGAATCATGGCAATGGATGGGAGCAGGACCGCAGAGGTTCACAGCCCAACCGTGAAACTATATCTGGTATTACGTCTAACAATTTTCTACATTGTCCTGTTTGTACCCATTAACCATGTCTCACGTATACTTTTCTGAACAGGCTCCCAGCCAGCAAGGGCACCTATTGGAGGGTATACTCCCCCTCTCTACACTACGTGCAACCACAGGAACCCAGGGCCGTGTCGCCGTATTAGCGATGCTTGCTTCAAGTGTGGCAAGCCAGGCCATTGCATGAAGGACTGCCGTAAGGGTGAGATAGAGGGCACTTCTGGAAATGCCGACTCCAAGCCACCTCCTACTACTGGACGGGTGTACACGACCTTGCGTCATCAGGCCAACAAGTCAACAGGTACCATCAATGGAATCTTGTATATGCATGGTCAAGCTGCATGCTTATTATTTGACACAGGTGCTACTCATTCGGTCATCTCTACTATTTATTCCAAGAGTGTTAGGATATCCCCCATGCCATTAGAAAATGTCTTAAACATTTCCACGCCTTTAAGAGACTCTGTACGCATAACACATAGGTACAAGGGTCTTCCCCTCGAGTTTGATGACAAAATTTTTCCAGTTGACGCACTTCCACTAGACATGTGCGATTTTGACATGATATTAGGCATGGACTGGCTATCCAAACATCACGCCACCATTGACTGCCATTCATATTGGGTCATCTTCGGTGATGTAAACACACCAGAGTACATTCACAACGGTTTTAAACCCGGAAGGTCTGTACAAATAATTTCAACCTTACAAGCACGTGCATTACTGTCACATGGTTGCGAGGGCTACTTAGCTACTGTTCATGATATGGAGGTTGAACCTCCATCAATCCAGAATCAGCCGATCATGTTAGAATTTCTAGACGTGTTTCTAAAAGAACTTCCGGGCATACCACCTCCTCGTGAAGTAGAGTTTAATATTGAGCTCATCCAAGGAGCTAGCCAATTTCCAAGGCTCCTTATCGCATGGCTCCCATAGAGCTTAAGGAGTTAAAGGAACAACTACAGGAACTTTTGGAACGAGGTTTCATCCGCTCTAGTGCATCTCCATAGGGCGCACCGGTTCTTTTCGTGAAGAAGAAGGATGGTAGTATGCTTCTCTGCATTGATTATCGTGAGCTTAATAAGATCACCATCAGGAATCGATATCCTTTGCCACACATTGATGATCTGTTTGACCAACTCCAAGGGGCCAACATTTCTCCAAGATTGATATGAGGCCGGGCTATCATCAGTTACGGGTTAAAGAGCAGGACATCGCCAAGACTGCTTTCCGTACATGTTATGGACACTACGAATTTATAGTCATGCCATTTGGCCTTACCAATGCTCCAGCAGTTTTCATGGACTTGATGAACCATATCTTCCATGAGTTTTTGGACAAGTTCGTCATTGTCTTCATTGACGATATTCTGATTTTCTCTATGTCAAAAGAAGAACACGAAGACCATCTTCGTACAGTATTACAGATACTTCGCCCGAAGCAGTTGTATGCCAAGTTCTCGAAATGCGAATTCTGGTTGAGTAAAGTGGCATTCCTAAGCCACATAGTATCCGCAGAGGAAATAACCATGGATCCAACAAAGGTTGAGGCTATTATCAAGTGGCCAAGACCGACATCAGCGACTGAAGTGCGCAGTTTTCTAGGCTTAGTTGGTCACTACCGTAGGTTCGTAGAGAACTTTTCCCGATTAGCGCTGCCATTGACCAAACTGATGCGGAAAAGGGAGAAATTCGCCTGGACTGAAGAAAGGGGGAAGAGTTTTGAAGACCTAAAGCGGAGGCTGGTATCTACACCAATTCTTACTCTCCCATATGGTACAGGTGGATTTCAAATCTCCAGTGATGCTTCAGGGAAGGGACTTGGCTGTGTTCTTATGCAACATGGGAAACTGATTGCTTACGCATCACGACAGCCTAAGCCTTATGAGGAGAACTACCCTACGCACGACTTGGAACTTGTAGCAGTCGTATTTGCACTGAATATATAGAGGCACTATTTGTATGGAGAATCATGTGATATCTTAACAAACCACAAGAGCCTGAAATACATCTTTACTCAACGTGAATTAAACATGAGGCAAAGAAGGTGGTAAGAGCTGTTGAAGGATTATGACATTAATCTGCAGTATCATCCCGACAAGGCGAATGTAGTGGCAGATGCTCTTAGTAGGAAGTCGGGTATGATCAACGGCATTAAAATAGAGGAATAGATTATACGTGACTTGGAGCGACTAGACATTGAGATCATGGTACGTGGACAACATGGTTACTGGGCTAATCTGTAACACTCCCAAATTTTGGATTGCAGCGGAAGGGTCATTGTGAGTATTACTTCAAATCACAACACACAAGTTATAAAAAACGACTCAGAAAGAGGCGTTTTAAAAGTTTAATCCATTCGATAATTTAAATTCAGAGTTTACAAGCTGTTCCTAACATAATGTAAATATAAACAGTTTCAAAATGTTTATCGAATAGTAATTAGTATTTTATTGCCTTTAAAATATCCTGTGCGACTCCATGCTCGAGCTGCTGTTAAACCTGAGTACCTGAGAAACACATGCTAAAACGTCAACACAACGGTTGAGTGAATTCATAGGTTTGCAAATAAAAGCAGTGGACCACAAGATTTCAAGTATTCAGTTTCCGATAGCACCAGTTATCGCATTTAGCTCATGAAACCGAACATTAACATCCGCTATTCCGTTCAAGTTTCAAATACAATGCGTCCAGTCGGTTTTCCTTTAAACCCGGACGGGGAGGTCAATCCCAATAGATGTATTCACAGCATTCGTGTTTACTCGACCAGTATAGTCGGTCCAAGTAATTAACGGTTCAGGACTAAAAGGGGCAAAATAAGCATACAGTTCAAACACTTGCGTCCATTCGTAAAAAGTAGCATGTATCCCCTCGCGGGTTTCATAAAATTATTAAAGTAGTATAAGCGAGGCTATGAATTCACAACTCACACTCGATACATGTACCAATATATGATTTTATAGATGTAGATTTGGCACAAGTAGTACCTTAGCTCTATGCAGCAATACAAGCTAGTGAACCGAAGTTGCGATACACGCACGGGTATGCCAAACCGACACGAAAACGAATACTAATGAAGTTAAACCTACCCGCGACTCAACCGTACATGAACTCAAATCATTGTCACTTTCAAAAGGACGCTTCCTATTTACTACTAACCTTTGTAACCAAGCCCGTTTAGACTCGATTCGTAGGTACTTCTTGACATGGCTTGTCTAACTTGTATAACAGCTTTGAAGTTGGACAAGATTGTCTTAAGCCACATCCTTTTACCAAGCAACAAATAAACATCCACAAGGCCAACAAACAAGATATAAATATGTGTAAAAGCATAAGGGAGGGACCATGATTATTATCGCATACAAATCGACGAGAGGACAACAAAAGATAAAGAAAATTTAGCCATATGAAAGGACTCATAAGAGGGTTTAGTATATGTGGTTTACATGTAAACCTTAATACCACGTGGGTGACTAGCTGCGTGTGAAGTTGGAATCCATCGCTGCCACGCATGTAGGCAGATTAAGATAAACTAATATGTACATGTGATGTAGATCGGAGATATATAGATTGAATAACGCTATTTACGTGTATAAATATTAGATGTTAACTTTTAAAAATGATAACGTAGGAATAGATAGAAACAATGTCATGGTTTATTTAATTTGTTAAGATTTTGAATAAGTGTGTATTATCGAGACCTGATATTTTAAAAGTTACGTGATAAAAGATACACATTAAACAAGAAAAATAAACGCTCAATATAAAATAAAAACATCGACATTCGGAGCACGTTGACATTTTGACATAAAAATGAGGACTTATCATTTAATAAATGTTAACGCGTTATATAAACGAAAGACGTTTAATCGTTTATCATAAATTTACGATGAATGCCCGTAAAACGAAAAATAAAAACGACGACAATAAAAATATTTTTACGCCATGATGGGAATATTTACGATCAATGTCTAACCTAGACATTGCCTATAAATAATAAAAGACACATATTCGATACGTTAAATCTATAACCTTGTCGGTTAACCGAGAATTCAATATCTTTTACAAAAACAAACATGATAAATAAAAGTCGGGCTATAAATATTGATCCAAAAATTACGAATTACTACATTCTCCAATCCTTAAAGAAAATTTGTCCCAGATTTAGTTCACTCAACTCGTCGATGGCTTGATTGCGAAAAGGCGAGAATATTGGTATATTAAGTTCTCGATATATGCCACTTTCGGATTGAGTCGTAAAGGTAAATCATAAACTAAACGAAGTTCAAATAGTCATTCATACATGATAATAACGATACGAATTGGAATAGCGATGAACGACAGGTGAACTTACAATTGAAAGAAACAGTTTGTGCGAATGCCACATGCTTAAGCCCACTCATTTACTAAATCATTAATTACAAGGGTTCGTCGGGTCCATATAATTAAGATTTAGAAATTCATGGTTCGGTAATTTATAGTCTGCTTGTTCAAACGAGTGACGAATTCGGTTTAACAAGATAATTATAAACTAGCCTACCTAAGCATAGTGCACAAAGCACGAGATCAAGACCAAATCAAATATAATAATAAAGGAAATAATCTCCTTTGCGACATGATTCTTCAAAATCATACAGAGTGATAATAAAATCATCGAACACAACTAAACCGCGTTTCAAAGGAAAAGGTGCCACAAAATGGCACATCCTGAGGTGACAAGTCAAGGTCGTACTCCAATCAACTAGAAGACAATCTAATGGTGGTCTGTGAAATAACATGTATGATTTCAAGGAGCAAGATAAGTATTCAAACTCAGAGCCAGAAGATAAATAAAAAGTGGAATCGGCACTTGACGGTGAGTTCACGTTCATATAAAATAGTGTCATAAAAGTTATGAAAAACTTTGCCAAGACCATTGCTTCACCTGAAATGTCTTTTAGCTGGATATTTATATAAATAAACCCTTCATATAAACATACTAACAAAGAGCAAATATATATATCAATTTACATATTTTATAAGCTCTCGGGTAGCATGAGCGCACCGACGATCTTCAAGGCAATAAAATCGTTTTAGCCGAAGAGCTGTTATAGTCTAGGTTTTAAAAACAACCTAGTTCTCTATAACAAGTGCTCTGATACCAATCTGTAACACTCCTAAATTTTGGATTGCAGCGGAAGGGTCATTGGGAGTATTACTTCAAAGCACACCATACAAGTTATAGAAAACGACTCAAAAAGAGGCATTTTAAAATTTTAATCCATTCGATAATTTAAATTCAGAGTTTACAAGCAGGTCCCAACCATAATGTAAATATAAACAGTTTCAAAATGTTTATCGAATGGTAATCAGTATTTTATTTCCTTTAAAGTATCTTGTGCGATTCCATGCTCCAGCTGCTGTTAAACCTGAGTACCTGAGAAACACATGCTAAAATGTCAACACAACGGTTGAGTGAATTCATAGGTTTGAAAATAAAAGCAGTGGACCACAAGATTTCAAGTATTCAGTTTCCAAGGTCAGATAGCATCAGTTGTCGCATTTAGCTCATGAAATCGAACATTAGCATCCGTTATTCCGTTCAAGTTTAAAATACAATGCGTCTAGTCGGTTTTCCGTTAAACCCGGACGGGGAGGTCATTCCCAATAGATCTACTCAGAGCATTCGTGTTTACTCGACCAGTATATTCAGTCCAAGTAATTAACGGTTCATGACTAAAAGGGACAAAATAAGCATACATTTCAAACACTTGCGTCTATTCGTAAAACGTAGCATGTATCCCTCACGGGTTTCATAAAACTATTAAAGTAGTAAAAGTGAGGCTATGAAATCACAACTCGCACTCGATATATGTACCAATATATGATTTTATAGATGTACATTTGGCACAAGTAGTACCTTAGCTCCGTGTGGCAATACAAGCTAGTGAACCGAAGTTGCGATACACGCACGAGTATGCAAGCCGACACGAAAACGAATACTAATGAAGTTAAACCTGACCGCGACTCAACCGTACATGAACTCGAATCATTGTCACTTTCACAAGGACGCTTAACAAACAAGATATAAACATGTGTAAAAGCATAAGGGAGGGACCATGATTATTATCTATCTTTTGCTTACAAATCGACGAGAGGACAACAAAAGATAAAGAAAATGTAGCCATATGAAAGGACTCATAAGAGGGTTTAGTATACGTGGTTTACATGTAAACCTTAATACCACGTGGGAGACTAGCTGCGTGTGAAGTTGGAATCTATCGCTGCCACGCATGTAGGCAGATTAAGATAAACTAATATGTGCATGTGATGTAGATTGGCGATATATAGATTGAATAACGCTATTTACGTGTGTAAATATTAGATGTTAACTTTTCAAAATGATAACGTGGGAATAGATAGAAACAATGTCATGGTTTATTTAATTTGTTAAGATTCTAAATAAGTGGGTATTATCGAGATCCGATATTTTAAAAGTTACGTGATATAAAAGATACACATTAAACACGAAAAACAAACGCACAATATAAAATAAAAACATCGACATTCGGAGCACGTTGACATTTTGACATAAAAATGAGGACTTATCATTCAATAAATGTTAACGCGTTATATAAACGAAAGACGTTTAATGGTTTATCATAAATTTACGACGAATACTCGTAAAACAAAAAATAAAAACGACGACAATAAAAATATTTTTACGCCATGAGGGGAATATTTACGATCAATGTCTAACCTAGACATTGCCTATAAATAATAAAAGACACATATTCGATACGTTAACTCTATAACCCTGTCGGTTAACCGAGAATTCAATTTCTTTTATAAAAACAAACATGATAAATAAAAGTCGGGCTATAAATATTGATCCAAAAATTAAGAATTACTACATAATCTTAGAGTGGAACCTGAATTACTCTCTAGGATCAAGGAAGCTCAGATGGATGATGGTGAAATCTGGGCAATTATTCAGAACTTAGAGCAGCAGACGGAGTTTCGGTTAGATGACGACGACATCTTATGGCAAGGCACTAGACTTTGTGTTCATGATGATCTTACACTCAGGAAAGCGTTATTGGCCGAAGCTCATAGCTCCCCATTCTCCATTCATCCTGGTTCAACCAAGATGTACCACGAAATCAAGTAGTATTTTTGGTGGAGTGGTATGAAACAGGATGTTGCTACCTATGTCTCCAAATGTCTTACCTGCCAACAGGTTAAGATCGAGCATCAACGGTCTAGTGGTCTACTACAACCGTTAGAAATTCCAGAGTGGAAGTGGGATAAGATCATCATGGATTTTGTCACCGGACTTCTGCAAACCAAGAGGAAGCATGATGCAATTTGGGTTATCGTTGATCGACTTACCAAGTCAGCTCATTTCTTACCGATCCGGAAAGATGATTCAGTTAGCGAATTGGCTACACTTATAAGAAAGAGATCATGAGACTTCATGGTGCTCCATCCAGTATCATCTCGGAGAAAGATCATCGGTTTACTTCACGATTTTGGAGGAGTCTGCATAAAGCTTGGGGTATTAAACTTAAGCTTAGCACGACTTTTCATCCTCAAACAGACGGGCAGTCAGAGCGAACCATTCAGACATTAGAATAAATGCTTCGAGCATGTGCTTTAGAATGGACATGATATTGGGACGATTATATCTGCTTGGTCGAGTTTGCATACAACAACAGTTGGCACGCCAGCATCAAGTGTGCGCCGTTTGAGATGTTGTCTGGCAGAAAGTGTCGCGCCCCAATCTGCTGGGATCAGGTTGGTGAGCGAACACTTAAAGGTCCAGAGATGATAGAGTTGACCAACGAGAAGGTCGCTGTAGCTAAGGCGAAATTACAAGAAGCTCGTGCACGTCGAAAGAGTTATGCCGACAAGCATCGTAGGGATATGCATTTCAACGTGGGAGATCATGTTTTTCTTAAGGTATCACCTGCACGTGGTGTTAGACGTTTTATAATCAAAGGAAAACTCAGACCTCGATTCATCGGACCGTTTGATATCATTGAGCGAGTTGGTGAAGTATCGTATCGTTTAGCGTTACCTCCGCAGCTTTCTCACGTTCTTGACGGTTTCCATGTGTCCTTACTCAGAGGGTACAAGTATCATCCCCTTCACATGGTTCAATATCCACTTGAACAGGTTCGTGAAGATCTTACCTTTATCGAGGAACCCGAACGAGTTCTTGATCGACAGGAACGAGTCATGAGGAAGAAGACGACCCCATTCGTCAAAATCCTTTGGAGGGATCATACCGAGCGGCAAGCCACTTGAGAAACAAAGGAGATTATCCGGACTTCTTACCCTCATTTCAAGTTTTGATTCGGGTATGTTCCTCTTTTAGTTTATGTTATCTATAATTCGGGGACGAATTATTCTTTTTAGGGGGAAAGAGTTGTAAAACCCGCATCTAAATGTCATGAACAGTACACTGCGTAAACATACGAACCAATTAAAACTTTCCTTTTATGTCATGAACACGTGTCACAAATATTAAATTCAGAAACTACATACGCGTTAGTGCACGGAAATTATTAAGTACGTGGTAATACACGATAATTATTAATCATAATAATTATAATACGAGCATATGATCACGAACATTAAAACACGAACATGTGAACTACGTATTATATATTATTACACGCTAAACAAGTATTACGTATAATATATATATATATATATATATATATATATATATCATGAATATTAAAACACGAACCAATACGAGCATTTAATAAACACGAACGAACACATAAAATAGTTAAACATGAAAATTGTACGTGTTTGTCCTGTGGGCCTTATGTGGCCACGGACAAGGAGCAAGAGGGGGCCCAGCCCAACTTAATTTTAAATAAAAAGGAAAAAGGGGAAATACAGAGTTTTCATTCACAAGATTTTTACAAAAAAATAAAAACCCTAGCTCTTTGCTCTCCTTGTTGCCGCCGGCTATACACCACACCAAGAATGGTGTTGTTTGATTTTGATCTTGGAATTTGGGTAGATCGTGTTCGTGTTCATAGTCCTTTTCAAATCAAGTATCGGTATCAACAAAACCTTCATCTTTTATTTAATTTATTTTATTATCATTATGTTCATGTGTAAGAAAATTAAAAACATAATAAAAATATAGATCATTCAAGAAAACAAGTAATAATGGGGTTTTGGTGGGGGTGTTGCTCGGCCGACACACGTAAACCGAGAGCCAAGCTCTCGGTGGTCTTACGATTCACCAACAGCCAAGACCTAGGGTGTCGGTGTGGTCCCATGTGGCTCGGTCGCAGGGAACAAAGGACCCCGAATCACTTCGGGGTGGCCGTTTGGTTTGTTTTGGGTCTCGACAGCAACAGCAGCACCACCGGCATCAGCCGGTGGCTGTTTTGTTCAAACAGTGCGAACCGCAGCCAATGCAGGAGGAACCACCGGCGAGCAGCCGGTAGGAATATTGCTCGAACAGTGGCACCGGCTAGGCCGAGTAGCCACTGTTGGGGTTTTGTTTTGGTCCGGTTCATGGTTCGGTCTAAATTAAAACACGGTTTCGGTCAGGGGATATTTTTACAAGTATATTTTTACAAGGCTAATTAAATTAATTATAAATGACTATAATTAATTTAATTTAATCAAGACTTATGTTATATTATTTTAATAAATAATACATGTTTTTAACCTAAGTATTTTACCATTTAATTTTGATGACGTATAGTCCCCAGCCGGGTCATAAACCCGGCCCACGGGTACTACCCGTATCCGGCCCATTATTTCAAGGGCTGTTCTTGGACTATATTGATCTTCAAAGGTCTTCTTTGCTTCTTAATCTTCATGAGGGACCATAATTGACAAATTGATTTTGTTGAGGGACCAATCTTGTCATTTCTTCAAAGTTGAAGGACCTTTTTGCAATTTTGACAAACTTAAGGGACCAAACTTGTAATTATTAATATACAAGGGTTTTAAGTGTCATTTCTTCATTCTTGGAGGATCAATCTTGTTTTGTCTTCAAGTATTCAAGGGTATTTGATGAATATTCCATGATTAGGGCCCGGTTCTTTGTACGGCTTCGTTTCTCGTGTTCGTTTTTCCTTGTATCTTGTGATCTTTAGTCTTTTTCACGATATCCATACCTAAAATACACAAGTAAACAAACACAAGCATATATATGGTGTTTTATGACATTTTTATGCATTTAAAGTCCGAAAAGAACGATGAGATCATGTATAAATGCCATCTCATCACTCCCCCATACTAAGCCATTGCCGTGCCCTCACGCAATGCTAGAATAAAGTATCTAAGCATCACCAAAGTTCAATTTTATTAACCTTTATTGAAAAGTAAAAGACTTGCAACATACTACGAGAATGTGTAAAGACATAATGTATGATTTTCATCACCAAAAGGTGACTATTAGGGTCAAAGAATAGAAACAAGTTAATGTCCCTTAGAGTAAATTTCGTCATCCTTGATTGTCATACATTCCATGCTAAGTGCAAAAACAAGATCATTGTTGGTACAAGTCACAATGCTAACACTACTCATACGTCCAAATTGTGTAATACTTTTTCTCCCCGCAATCCTAGTTATTATAAAAGGAAATGGGTTACTAGCATTTTTTTATCTATTTGTCATGGATCACAAGTGATTCATATTGACTTATTTGAGTAGTTATTAGTCCGAAAGTAAAGTAGCACGATTTGATCAATAGTTAGCCGAAGGACAAAATCTTTTAAAAC
Source organism: Glebionis coronaria (assembly GCA_025667525.1). NCBI lineage: Eukaryota > Viridiplantae > Streptophyta > Magnoliopsida > Asterales > Asteraceae > Glebionis > Glebionis coronaria. Next base: position 602,999,045 of record CM046876.1, on the reverse strand, counting down.
GGCTTCTCGTGTATCTCCTTAAGTTCATATCTTGGCATAACTCGTTTCACGATTTGAGACCTTTCTCGGACCGATATTTGGCATGTACTTCATACTTCAAATCTTGGGAAGACGTTCTTGAAATAATGGTCTTCTCTTCATATTTTGGAATTTCTTCACTTGACGTTTTTGAGAGATTCTTCATATAGGACCACGACTTCATCATTTTTTCTTCAATCTTTACTTTGGATTTTGATATACAACGATCCGCCTCCTTTTCGGACTTGGATATATTTAACCTCATACCTTGTTAGGGTCTTTTTGGATAGACTTTCTCCATTCTTTAGGGGAGTAATTGCTTTTCGTCGTGTGTCTTGATCCTTCATATTGATTTAGGAACAATGATACTTCACATCATCTTTGGATCTTTAGCAAAAATAGAGCTCCTCATGCCTTGTTAGGGCCTTTTTGGATGATCGCCAATCTTCGCGTCCCGCTTCAATAAGTTATGCCTTGGCTATGAACTCTATTCAACCCCGAGCAACTTTTAAACGATCTTGCGCTAGAGGCTAAGTAACCTTTCAAATCGTACGACCTTACTTATTGCAATTATGATTTATTCCTAATGCATTGATCTTATGGGAAGAAAAAGCCACAATTAAAAACATATGAGTTTTTGAAAGAACACTTTCATGTTCTACGTTTAGCATGATCACTTGTCTAACTCTATCATTTCTCGTTCTTCACTATATAAAGACCTCTAATTAAAGAGACTCGTGAATACTTAGCCATGCAAGTCAAAATTAAGCCAAATTTGGATTAGCTTTCATTAAGACTATATCAAATCAAAGTTTTGGGTTTTCAAGCCACCTATAGGATCTTGCACTTTCTTGGACTTTTTCAAGTTTAGAGAATGCGTTTTATAGTTCCCTTGATAAGTGACTTTCTAGAATCAATTATAGGAACTTGCGAAAAGTTCTTGTTCTTAACTCGAATGAATTAAGACTTTCGCGTTTTAAAGCTCCCTATATAAAAGTCTAGCAAAACTTGAATTGAGCGGGTTAAGGAATGTAAATGGCTCCAAATGCCCATCAAGTCAAAAATTAACTCTTATTCTACCCATCGGAAAATATACATTCGTGTCTTAAAAACACTTATGAAAACTAAGAAAAATTTTAAAATTTGGCCATTTTTAGCCTTATTAGCAAAACAAAACATTGAAAATTGGAAAACGTGAGGGCGTAGCAAAGCAAGTACCTATTCACCCCCCCCCATACTAAAAGTAAACATTGTCCTCAATGTTTCGAGTCTAAAGGTGGAGCACCCCCATACTAGAGACGAAGAGTCGAATGCTTAGGATCTAGCATGGAAAGGGTGATCAACAATATATCTAAAGCCGTTTATTAATTATGCTAAAAGATAATTGTTAGAACAATAAAGGATATGTCATGGAATTGTGAAAAACTTCTTCAAACGAACGATGGAGGCTCACGTAAATGAACACGAGAGTCTTCAATCGTAGACGATGATGATGATCTAGATAACACAATCACAAACAACCACGAGACAACGAGTTGGAAGGGTACAAGTCCCCTTATTAGTGAACATAAAAGATAAGCATGGGATCTCCCCCACGAGGCACCTCATTTTTGATTACCGAGTCATGAGCTCGACTCGATCCCCTCAAAATGTGAACATTTAGGGAAAATCGTGGTATGGTCAATTTTTGATGGGGCTTACATGATAAACAAGGCCCAAAAAGCAACCGGTATAAAGGACTAAGTCCTTAGATGATGCAAAATACCGGGGTCGAAAATGGCGTTCTCGTTTCCATTGGAAAAACAAATTAACGCCACTTCAACATGTGCCATAAACTCAAAGAGTTTGAAGAAAATAGATGAGAAATAGAAGGGTGAGACAATTGGTAAGACAAACGTTTGAGCTACTCGAGGTAGACTCGCACCAAGCAAATAGATATAGTTTCCATTTATTGCATCGGTGGAAGACCGAGATTTCCCTTTATATGAAATTCCGGGATCGAAAATCTCGTCCTCGGTGGACAAGGATGAGGGAAAATAAGGGGCTTCCCCCATACTAGAACCACACAAAACATCGTCAAAAGGAGTAGACGAGTTTGTAGCACTCAAAACACGTGGTGATGACGGAGTTAGATTTGTAGAAAAATCAATTAAATCACATTTAAGATCTTTTCCTTTTTTATCTTTTGAACTCTCCTTATGAAAACCCTTTTTGATTATGTCGAAAATATTCGGTGTTTCTAAGACGATGTTAGTTACACTAAAAATTCTCACATTTTGAAACCGTTTTGGTTTTGGTGGTGGCAAGTTCTCAAATCGTTTATCGACGAAGAAAACCTCCCCATCGGGGCCAACATATTCATCATCCGAAAGATCTTCCGTAGAAACCGGCAACTTATCAACACTTTTCAAGAATGAATGTTCGAGATGAGGCGAAGGATTTTTCGATTCAAGTATTGATGGTTTCTTCTTTGTAGGTTTTGCACTCATAACCTCCACCGGCGGAGGAAATGGTAAATTGTTTTTGGAGACATTCCCTAAAACTCTTGGTGAAAATTCTTTGCAAATGACATTGGTCGAGTCACCATGGTTTAAAGTTGCAATAGAATAGACATGAGAAAGATTGGAGTTTTGTGTTGCATTGATGACAAGTTCTTCTTCATTGAAACGAAGGGTGATTTTTCGAGCATGAACATCGATAAGTGCTCTTGATGTATCCAAAAATGAACGACCCAAAATGAGAGGAACTTTTCGATCGATGGGAATGTCTACAACGATAAAGTCAACGGGATAGTAAAACTTTCCGACTTTAACGAAAACGTCCTCGGCTACTCCACATGCCATGATCGTAGAATGATCGGCCATCTCGATGGACATGTTCGAAGGAGTAAGAGCCGGAAGCGAAAGCGATTTGAAAATCTCGAGAGGCATCAAATTAATACTAGCACCAAGATCGGCCAAGGCGTAGCATTCCTCCATATCTTGAATTGCACATGGAATCAAAAATTTACCGGGATCACCGACTTTTTGTGGTATGCGGCTTAGAAAAACCGATGAACAACTAGACGTTTGTTGTAACTTCTCTTTGTTGTTAAGCATACTTTTGAAGTTTGCGGCGAATCGAGGCATCATGATTAAAGCATCGGCAAAACTTATGTTAAAATGTAGATCACGAAACATTTTCATAAATAGCTCAAATTGATAGTTGTTCCGTTCTTGTGCTTTTTCTTTGTTTCGTCTCGAAGGGTAGGGTAAAGGTGGTGTGGGTTGGTCATTAGGCAACGGCCTTGGAAACTCGGGTTCCACAATTGGTATTGGTGTAACCGTAGGTGTGGTTTGAGCGGTACTTCGTGGGATTGTAATATGCTCCTTTTCGACCATCACCTCGGGTTCTTTCTCGATTTCCTTCTCCTTAGAAGTACTTGCACGAGAGATTGGTTCCTTGAAAGTTTTACCACTTCGTGTAGCAACAACCTTCAATTCTCCCCTCGGGTTGTTAATGGTATCACTAGGAAGACCACCCGAAAAAGAGGGCTTACACATGATAGCTTCGAACATCTTAGCCATTCGGTCCTCAAATTTTGATTGCCTAGCATCCGCTTTTAATAACTCTTTCTTAATCTCATGTTGTCCTAATTCCATCTTTTGTTGGTTTTGTTGAAGACGTTGGACATTTCCTTCCATTTTGTTAGCATGAGTTTTAAGTTCATTTGCAAGTTCATTTTTAAGCTCGTTTTTCAACTCGGATCTTAAGCTAATCATCTCACGTTGCATATTATCAAATTTAGCATCATTTGCTTTTGCATAATCTAAAAATTCTCCTTGCAAATTTTTCGTGTGAGCATTTTAAAAACCTTGTGTAGTGTTTTGAAAATCACGGTTTTGGTTTTGATTAGAGATTTGTCCATTCCCACTTTGATAATTCCCTTTGTTGTAATTGCGTGTGTTGCCTTGGTAATTACCTTGGTTGTTGTTTCGATAATTATTAACATTTTGATTTGGTGGAGCTTGATTTTGGCGGGAACCTTGGCCGTTTTGGTTATAAGTTCCCGTTGCTACATAAGCACTCGAAGTGTTACCATCCGCGGTAATGCACTCGGAAAGATCATGAGCTCCCCCACAAGATAAACAACTCTTAGCAACCGCTTTAACCAAAGCGGAATTGGAAGCTTCTTGAGCCTTCCAATGGGACATTAGATTAGCAAATCTATCAAAAAACCGATTTTCCTCATTAGCTTCATCATGTAAGGCGTTAATGCTACGAGACGATTGTGACGAAGATGATGAACCCATATTGGCAACACTCGGTGTGTTACGAGGGCTATAAACCTTAGATCGATTTTCAATGATTTGTAAAGCCTCATTTGTCGTCTTGCACAAAACATTACCACCCGCGGCGGCGTTCAAATAATCTCGTTCATGATCATTAAGCCCATTATAAAAGGTATCAATTTGATGCAATTCCGAAAAATCATGGTGAGGACATTCATGTAACATCTCTTTAAATCGTTCCCATGCCATTGAAAAACTTTCATTGTTACGTTGCACAAATCGTGAAATCTCATTTTTTAAGTGTGTTGTTTTCGATGGTGGAAAAAATTTGTTCACAAACTTAGAAACGAGATCGGCCCATGTCAAAATCGAATTTGGCGGTTCTTTCTCGAGCCAAATTTTTGCGGGTCCATCCAACGAATATGGAAACAACATCATCTTAATGGCGTCATGTGGAACATCTTTGAATTTGCTAGTAGCGGTGAGACGGTTGAAATTCCTAATGTGGTAATGCGGGTTGTCTTTCTCGTGACCTCTAAACTTATTTGCTTGCAACATCGACATTAAACCCGTCTTAATCTCGAAATTCTCCGCAAGGATGGCGGGAATCACAATGGCCTCTCCAAAACCCTCGGTGGGTGCTTGAAGCAACTCCATCATAGTACGATTAGCCATGACGACTTCTTGTTCTATAATAGGTTCAACAATTGGAGGTTCTTCAACAATCAACGATCCTTGATTTGATTGCTTTTGAAGACGTTTACGAGCTCGTTTAGCTTGATTACGAGTGATCATAAACTACACGAAGAATGGGAGGTGAGCAAAGAAGATTCTTTTTGGTTGTTTTGTGGATTTTCAATTTTTTTTTGTGTTTTTGATGATATTTAATTTTTTTGGATTTTGGTGTATCTTCGTAGACAACAATCTACAAAATCTCTCCTCGAATCAAACTCTTGATTAAAGAAGCCTCAAAGGAATGAAAACGATCACGTGGAGTGAACGCCTTCGAATGACTTTAGAACTTTGGTGAAAACCAAATTGTTCACGAGGGTTTAATCACAAAGAAAACCAAGCAAATATAGTATACGTATTAATACTTTGGGCGGCAAAACCCTCGATTAGCCTTCAATCTTAAAATACTCACAAGCAAGCGGGGAAACGAGGCGGCGCGAAGCACTTAAGAGCCTTTTTCCTTAGGGTATATTTTATAATACCCGCCTTATACCCACCTTATAGTTCGTATTTTTCAAAATCGAGCTTCACGAAAGTACTTATCTATTTTTGCCTTTTCTTTTTGTTTGAGATTCGAATACAATAATTAGGAGATCAAATCCCAATTAAGGTTGTGTTTTCACACTTTTGGAGATATTGTATTTTGATTGTGATACTTAATACAATATATTAATAATATTTGTACAAGAAAAACCAAGAAAACCGATAATACGTGTTAAGGGAGTTCCACTTAACACAAATACTATTTATGGATAATATCAAAACAAAAGCTTCCAAATTAAAGCACAACACACCTCCCCGGCAGCGGCGCCAAAATTGATTGTAGAGTTTTACTACTCTTTAGGAAAAGAGCGTAAATAGCGGAAAGTATTAAGTACGACGGTTTAGGAAAACCGTGCACAAATGACCCTCAATCAAATAAAGAGAGAAAAAGTTCGTTTCCCAAGGAGGTATATGTGTTGTGAATTAACTTGTATTTCTTTGAGATTAATATTAAGAGAATGGGGATTAGAAGATGAAAAGACGGTTACGTTAAAATTAAACTACGACGTAAAAGACGTAAACGTAAAGCCGTAGAAATTACCCCTAATTAAAAATTTTATACTAAGACCAAAAACAAAATCAGTAATTAAAAAGACTAAAAACAAGTCTAAAATAATATAAATAAAGACAAAAATCCAACAAAGATATTTTAAAACTTTTTATTAATTAAATATTTAATTTTAAATGCTAATTAAAGCCCTAAAATTAAATATAACTAATGAAAATGTCTAAAATATGATTTTATTGAACTAATACTTAAATTATATTATTAGAAGACTAAAAGGTAATTTTCTAAAAATTAAAAGCTATTAAAACTATTTTTAAAACTCTAAAAATGATTTAGAATAATTAAAAACTAATAAAGCTTAAAATAATTATAAAAATTAATCTAAAAGCTAGAAAATTATTCTAAAAATGGAAATAGTCCTAATTAATGATAAAGAACCTAAGAAAAATGAAAAAGAAAGAAAAATAAAATTTTGATAATTTAATAATAAAATAATATTAAAATATTGCTAAAAATAAAAAGTTACTAAAATTAATTCTAAAAAAATTTCTAAAATCTTAAAATAATCTAACTAAGAGAAAAACACTAATTAAAGTTCCTAAACCTTTTTTAATAATTTTATAAAAATGTTTAAAGTTTATAAAAAACCTTAAAATATTATAAAATTAAAAATAAATGTTTTTGAAACCAAAACAAGATGTAAACCTCAAAATATTATTTTAAAAGCTAAAAACTATTTTTCCTAAAAATTTAAACACTTTTTTCTATTTTTTATTGATTTAATAAAAAACGTATAATAAATAAATCCTAGAAAATAATTAAATAAAAGGAAAAATATAAAAATAAGCTAGGAAAATCTATAATCCTATAATGGTCCTATGAAAAATGAAAATAAGTAAAAACGCTTAACAAATAAGCTGGAAAATTGATAAATAAGCTACGGCTTTAATAAAAGCTAATAAATGAAAAACAGGTTAAATGATTTTGCTTTGCACCCTTGGTCAGTAAAAGACCCAAGGGCGCAGTGGTAGTGTGTGGTGTGTGTGAGTGTGGTGACCAGGGTTCGATGCCGGCGAAACCCCCTTTTTACACCTTTTTTATTTTTTATTTTTTTAAACTTTCCCAACTCAAAACTGACACTTGTAAGCTATAAATCCAATCCTCATTCACTTTTTATGCCAAGATTAGACCAAATGAATATCAAAAACGTGGCCTGTTCAACTTTTTGGAAGAACACAAGTTTGTGTTCTTTCTTTCTCTCTTCACAAATTACAAAAGGCCAAGAGGACTTGACCTTGTGAGCTTATTGTGGTGTTGATTATGGACAAGAGGGGCACCCTTGTGCTTATTTAAGCACAAGGAGTCAATAACACACAAGGATAAGCACTTTGCACACACAAATGATCAAAATCAAAGCATACAAAGGCTATGCAAGTTGCTGTGACAGAAAGACTAGATCAGTGGACTTTTAAGCAATTTTCTAGCAACCTAGTGAGTTTTACTTGACCAAACTTTGCATACACACTTTCCAATTGATACTCAAACAATAACAATAACAAAATTCCCCTATCACTCACAGAAATAAAAGATCTATGCTCACAAATTTCATAAAAATCCAACAGTAAGTGGTATGCAGATTTTCAATGCTTATTTTACTTTTAAGCTCAACAAACTTGTTTCAAATCTTGTCTAAATTATCTTCCAACTAATTACTAACCTATCTCAATCCTTTTCAATGACTCTAACACCTTTTAGAATCAATCATCAAAGATTTTACCCTGCTAATCCACTTATCCAAACACCCTGTAAACTTTTTGAAAACCAAATTTTCAAATCAAAACTCTTTAAAAGGCTACCAAACTGATTCAATTTGCATCTACCATGCATATAACCACAATAGAACACAAATCAAACAAGTTTAACAACAATCCAACACTCAATTCAAGCAAATCACACAAACAGCTTTTTTTTGAGATTTTCCAAAGGTAAAAGAAGATTACCTTAGGGTCTTACATCCAAGACCCTAGAGGATGTCAAATCCTCCTCCCACCAACTCGGGTTGGTGCTGATCTAATATCAACAACTCTTTCAACCTGCTTAAAACAAATCAAAAGAAAAACAAGAGAAAAAAAAATACAAGCAAATTCTATCAATCTGTTTTCTTTTTCTTTTCTTTCTAAAACTCTTCCAAATCTTTTTCAAACCTCCAAAACACGTTTTGATAACACTCTTAATCACTAAACAAACCTAAACCTCTAATCACAAAACTTAAACAGATTTCTTACAAGAAATCTCAAATTTCAGAAAATCCTTAACTAATTTTGAAACTCAAAATTAATAAACCAAATATCAAATGGAACTCAGCTTCTCTTCCACAATTAATACCAACTTTAAAAAATAATAAAAAGGAATTAAATTGTTTAAAAACAAACACCAAACTTTTAAATTGATTAAAAGGAATTACAGAATTTTTGGAAGAAAAACTGGAACAAGGGGTCATCACAGGTTGATGCCTCCTTTTATAGTGCTCATAGAACATACTGGAATCATAAAATGCTAACCCTAATCACTAGAAAATCCTAAAATGCCCTTGTTGCCTTCTAGACGTTTTTGGTGATTGAGCTGTCCAAATTCGATCCTGGCTGTTTATTTTGCTTTGGGAGGAAGTAATAAACCTTGGCCGTTCAATTTGGACACGTCACTCAACTTGGAGCCCAAGTTGTTTTCTGATTGGAGGAGAGGGAATTGGGGGTGGGGTCCTCAAGGCGTGGGATTGGGTGTTTTGTGTGTGGGTTAGGTTTTGGTGTGTGGGAATTACACGTGTGTAGGTTTAATTGGATTTTACCCAAGGTTAAGTGGAGGTAAATTCTGGGTGGGGGTGAAACTGAATAGTTACTCCTTTGATCCGATTTTGGGGGAAAAAAGGTGTTAGGCGCCCTTTTCAGTTTAAATGTTTCAGCTTGACATCTTTGGTCCTTGTCCTTTGGTTTTTTTGGCAAATCATGTTTTCCAGCCCTAAAACGTGTTTGCTTTGTTAATATCTTTCACCAATTGTCACATTTGGCACAAAACTTTGGAATAAAGTTATCAAGGAGTATTTTTGACATTTTTGAATATTTCAAGGGCTGTTCTTGGACTATATTGATCTTCAAAGGTCTTCTTTGCTTCTTAATCTTCATGAGGGACCATAATTGACAAATTGATTTTGTTGAGGGACCAATCTTGTCATTTCTTCAAAGTTGAAGGACCTTTTTGCAATTTTGACAAACTTAAGGGACCAAACTTGTAATTATTAATATACAAGGGTTTTAAGTATCATTTCTTCATTCTTGGAGGATCAATCTTGTTTTGTCTTCAAGTCTTCAAGGGTATTTGATGAATATTCCATGATTAGGGCCCGGTTCTTTGTACGGCTTCGTTTCTCGTGTTCGTTTTTCCTTGTATCTTGTGATCTTTTGTCTTTTTCACGATATCCATACCTAAAATACACAAGTAAACAAACACAAGCATATATATGGTGTTTTATGACATTTTTATGCATTTAAAGCCCGAAAAGAACGATGAGATCATGTATAAATGCCATCTCATCAGTGGGATTCATGTCATTTAAGCTTATGCGCTTAAATGAACAGTAACCGCACACACGTGTGCGGCCCACGGCCCGGCATGGCCGGTACAGGGTTAGACAGAATCATACTCTTACTATGATTAGGATTTACCCCAAAGGAAAGGGTATTCACTCACTATAATTAGAAGATAACAATCAATCTAATTCTGGTACTTCTCCTTTCCTTGGGGCCGAAGCATCAGTGACAGCCCGTTAGGGTTTCACTGCCTATATAAGGAACCCCCAAGGGTTCCACAAAGGTATTACATTCTTCATACTCTCAACTCATCCGATTCCATATAACTAATCGATTACTTACTCTCACGCCGGAGTCAAATCGTGGGATAAATTCCCACGATAAGCCTAACGCGTGCTGTTTTAGTGTGCAGGATCCCAACCAGATAATTCACTTGGTGCAGGAGCCGGAGTCCAGCCAACCCGAATTAAGCCTAATTCGGGTCTAGCAAGGATCACCCAACTTTTGTATCAACAAGTTGGCGCCATCCGTGGGACCAATACACTAAGCTAGAGCAAACCTCATCTCAATCTCTTTCAATGACGAAAGGACACCAACAAGGAAACCCCAGGAACACGAATCGTGCAAACCAGAAGTCCACAGGGGACGGGATACTCATTCCCAATCGATCCCCTAGTAACCAAACAGGCGAACCGAATAACCGAAGTGTTCTTCAGTCCACGGGTGTGACAAGCACGTTCGCTATCACCCCACCACCTACGACCTTGGACAACCCTGATCCAGGGAGTGCGCCTAACCCCCTACCAAGGAGCCGCACAGACCATCGACTGAGGAAGAAGTTGTGGCAATCCGTCAATTTATGGTTTATATCTTATTCTCAATATTTATTTGAAAACATTATTTTAATGTTATATTATGAACTCACTTATTTTTGGGAAGTAATTTGGATTTATGTCTTGAAGTAGCATTGACTACGTCTAAACCGGAGGATTCTACGTTATTTGCTTACGTTTACATACACCGTCTTTGGTGACAGTCCGATATTTCAGGAAATAAATTTATCCGTGAATATTATTTTGGAACTTTAAATTTGTGTTGGTTCATAAACTCACAAATTTACGAGAAGAGATTAGGACTTATGTTCATAATTTAACGTCTTTTATGACTAAACCGGAAACCTTAGGATTACGTATTTACGTTTTCGAACTCCGTTTTTGATGAGACAATTTTTATTAGATTCTTTTTGTGCCATTGATTCATAGTTTATAAAAACGTTTTTCGTAAAACGACCCGAGGGCGCGCAAATCGAGGAAACTAGAATCGAGGAATACCCGTAAATTAGCGAGATGGGACAAAACAAGTTTATCCCACCCCACTAACTAAAAGGGAAGGCCAAGAGGACACCACATTATTTGATGTGGCATCCTTACACTCTACAAGCTTACACATGTAAGCTTAGCTTAACATGGACGCATTATTCACCCACCAAAACCACAAAACCACTAACACTTACCATTACTTCCATTTTCACATGCAAACCACCATTTTTCCTCTCCTCTCCTCTCTTAAATTCGTCCAACAATCATCAAAAACAACCCTCATTTGATCTATGTTAGCCATAAAATCATGTGTTACTCATACACATGATGATGCTACTTTGAAGCTTTGAAGATTGGAGGTGATTCTAACATCCAAGGAGTAGATTTGTTGGTGTCATAGGGCTGATTTTCCATGAGAAGTTTATAAATGTTGGTAGACTTGAAGATGATATTGGTTTATCACAAGTTTTGCCATCAATATCCAAGCCTTGTTCATCAAAGACTCATCTTTTCATCACTAATGGTGGTATAGAGATTGTTCTTCCTATCCTCTTGTTATTTTGATTATGTAATCTTGTATTTTCTTTATTTATGTATATGTATATGATGATGAATGATGATTAAAAATATTATGTGGGGATTTGGTGTTGATAGATTTTATAAACATGGGTAAAAAGATGAAAAACCACATGTAAAAATGGTTAAATCTTGCTTAATAAGATGGTTGTATAAAAACAGTAAGTAACCAAATGATAAACTGATAAAATGGTAAAGTAGAATCAATATACAGTAAGTATTAGGTGTTATACACATGTGAGAGTTGGCCATACAATGGAATCATCAAAATGAGTGAGATATGATCAAAACAAGTTTAGAGTGCAAATCTGCCTATACTGTTTTGGACGAATTTATTAAACTATTTAGAGGTTGATTCACCAGTAGCTATAAAGGACTAAAATGAAGCACATATCATGTAGTTTCTGTGATAAAAATTTGAGGTCGTATCTCAGTATAGAACTCTAGATATGGACATTTTAGTAAACTTAAAACTTAGGACTGATTTTGTGAAATTAAAGTTTAATATTATTATATAAGCACTTAAATAAATATAGTATAAAATGTGAATTAAAACCCACAAACTTATATATTTCATTTATATAAATATGCATAAGGATAAATAAATGGACACTTTATAAAAATGGTAGTTGAATAAGATTTATAAGTATAAAAACTATAAACATGATTTTTACGACTTTTTCGGCTATTACCGTAAAATTAACGTTTTTCGCCAATTAAAACTTAGACGATCAAACCCGTCTAATATAAAGTTTTTAAAAGTAATATAATGATATATAAGTACCTAATACAAGTAAAAACCGATAAAACCCGAACTATATGACATACGGACATTAACGAGCTAAGTTAGCATATTTGGACTAATAATTTAACTAAATAAGTTAAACACTTATAAAAATTACTTATTGGGCTTAACCCATTTGGCCCAACATATAAAGTATAATACTGATAATAAAAGTATAATTGGGCTAATGAATAATATTGGGCTTGTAATAGGCCCATTGGGCTTTAAAATGTAAACAAGTTGAACTAGTGTAACTAGTCTTGAAAATTACCAACACATAAACACTATAATGAATGAGTAAAGATGTATAAACCCACTTGATCATCATCATATATAAAATCATCATATATATACATAATTATTATTTTTAGTCATTGGACAAGAGTCTAAGACGAGTATTATTTGTCTAGGTTTCCCGTGATTGAAGCACGTACCGTACATCCGCATTGCCGATAACCCGCTTTCCCCCATCAACGTGAGTTCATAGCCTCGCACACTTTTAAATGTTTTTATGAAATGTTTTATAAACCCGCGAGGGAGATAACATGTTAGTTTTTATAAAATAGGACACTAGTTGTCCCGATTATCTGTTTATTGATTTGGACCCGAATGATTGTATGACCCGATGAATGATTAAATGACCCGATAGATGAAATGAAATGGATTACAAAAGTTAGGTTATGTCACTAAAAGTCTAATAGCATGAATTGTGAACTGCCGGGATTTGGTAGACGCTTATGCATATAATAGTACTATTTGGGGACGATCACCCCAGTTCGCGCCTTGACGGTTGATCCCCGTCGTGCCACATTGATTGGTAAGCGAATTTATGTATGAGAAGATTTACACAAGCGTGATTATTGTGACGACACGCTAATTTAGATGGGCAAATTGAGTTTCGGGCTAGCTACCCATTGTTAGGTATAGAAAGGTAACAATGTCATGCGGCTTATAATAATCCAAAAGTAACGAAATAATGCTATACGCACCGAATTACGATATATTGTCTGACTAGCAATACGGGGTCTTACTATTGATATTATGTTCGTGTTTTGGTTTTTCATAACCATATTCATATAACGGTTTTTATTTAATCTATACAACGTTATAAAACGTATTGTATGATGTTTTTACGACAATGGTTCGTATAACGATTTTGAAGGCAAATGCCTATATTATGATTTTTGATAAGGATTTGTATAAAATGACTTTGGCTATTTTATGGCCTATTATAAAGATTTGTATAAAATGATTTTCGGTAATAATTATATACCAATGATATATTGATGGTTTATTAAACTCTATGAATTCACTCGGCGTTATCGCTGACCTTTTCTTTTAACATGTTTTATCTCAGGTACTTGAAGGTAATTCTCGGGAAGACAACAAGAATTCATGGCCCGCACTTAAATAATAATTTCCATGCAAATGCTTTGTAAAACCTGTATAAAATACGATGACTTGGGACCTATGTAAGTTTGATACTTATGAACGGAAATGTTTTATTATTAAACGACGCGATTTTTAAGCGTTGTCTATGATGTGAGTAATGTGCTATCCCGTAACACCAACGAGTCTTCCACTGTATTGAATTGTATAAATTTGGGGGTGTTACAGTTTGGTACTAGAGCTCTCGTTATAGAGAGAAAATTTTTTAAAACCAAGGTTTTGAATAAAACATTTCAAAATCTTTTAACTATAAACATTTTTTCACAAAATGTCTAAAAATCTTTTGACTATAACGGTGCCGAAGAATTCCCGAGTTACCGACAAGGCCAGACTGAGAAGTGTTATTTTAATATATATATATATATATATATATATATATATATATATATATATATATATATATATATATATATATATATATATATATATATATATATATATATATATATATATATATATATATATATATATATATATATATATATATATATAACTTGGATTATATATATATATATATATATATATATATATATATGATGTAATTTTATTACATGATTGTTTGATGATTATTTTGATATTTATACGAGGTATTTATACGACGTAGATTGTCACAAGGAACCCTAAATCCCCTAGTAAATTAATCGAAGCTATTCTCGTAGGAATTCTAGCTATCCTAGATCTAAACCAAGTTTTGGATATTTATGATCCCAACAAATGGTTGATATTCGTAGAAATGTTGATATTAGTTGATTGTGATATTAAAGAAGAATTGGCGAGATTAAAACTAATATCGATGTCATGACGATCTTTCCATATAGAGTGGAGTTTGACAAAATGTTACCACCTAGAAAGATGTCATCTGATTCGTTGTCACCCAATTCTTAAATTTGAGAATCGAAAGGGTGAATGTTGCACTTGAGGCTGTCATTGGAACCATTACCCAAAAGCCTCATGCCACTAGTACCTTTCCGAGAAATATAATTCAATGTGTGAGTCATCTCATGCTAGTGACTCATTTGATAATTATTGTTGTAAGAACTATAGGATTGAAAATTAAGTGTTGATCATATCGAGCTTTTATTTTCCTTTCAAGGTCTAAAAATAAGGTTGAAAATATTGGAGAATGAGGTAGGATATCGAATTAAGTATAAGTTGATTGAAAACTTGAATGAAGTAAGAATTTAGCTTGTATGGAATAGAGATTGTTAAGAGGAAGTCGTTAAGTCCTGTGATTGAATTATAAGGTTTTAATTGATTGTTGGTTCGTGTTAAGAGTTGTTCCTAGGCCATTGTCCAATGACAAGGATGCCCAGTGTCCAAGAAATAAATCGAATAAATCTTCTTCTGAATTGGGACCGATGGATCTTCCGGGACAGGTGGGACACCTAATGACTCTTGTAGATTAGTATTCATTGTGGTATCTTTTAAAAATCCCTAACTTAACTGAGACATCAGTTGGTAGGATGAGTTCTTGGAATTGTATGACATAGTGACACGTAATGTGTTACGGTACAATTTTGACTTGTTTGTGATTAATGAAAAGACTACCTTTGATTGCTAAATCCTACATGTATCGATGTTATCTATCTTTTATTGCTTCATCCTAATGTTCGCATTAGTGATGCAACCATTGAGCAAGTACTCATCTCTATTTGAGTTACGTTGTGTATTATTCTTTTTGAATGCCATCGAGGTCATGAACCTCATGATTAAGTGGCTAAGCTCATTTCCTATTATATTGTAGTTAGTTCTTGGTGAACAACTCTTCATCACTCTCTTGCAGATCACTAATTGTTTTTATAAGATAAAACAATATCCCTTGAGAAAAATTGAATTTTCATCACTATAAGGATTATTCAAAATGAGATTTATAAGTGATCGTTATCGAAATGAAGTTGTTTATAAAACACCTTGGAACACTTAATTGTTTTCATAACAAAGAAAATCTTTGTAAATTTATTTTTGATTATTATTTAAGAATTAAGCATGAAAATGTTTTTATTATAAACATGATGATAAAATTTTGACGAACTGAGTATTGCATCGTTAATCTTGAAATTGTATATAGTTGCGCGCCTACATACAATTTGGAATGGACCATGCAAGGCTGATTAGTAGTCGCCATAAAACTAATGAATAAACACTAAACTTTCTTTGAAGATTGTGAAAGATTAAATTTTATGAGATCTGCAAGAAGTGAAAAATAGGGACATAGTGTTAGGGGAACCTACATATGTGCCTGTAGCATCTATTCTTTTGAGTCGAATTTACTCATCTGTGGAAATTGTCTTATTTGACAATTGACAATTCTTTCTTGTCCAATTCTTCCGTAGTGAGATTCTTAGGAAAAGTATCTGATTACCGAGTGTTAATACCCGACTGCATGTATCGACGTTCCTATCATTTCTTTTGATTTGATTTCATTTAAATGACCTGGGTAACGATCCGAGGAGCTTTCGAATGCGTACTCAAATTATGAAAACATGGGATATATTCATAATCGTTAAATGTTTTCGTATGTATCTGATTTGAAATTCTCTCGCGTAGATTATGCGTTGACCTTACTCTTTTAATGGTAGTTGTTTCTCCATATATCCTTGAATTTGTGAAGGATTATGAGTTATTATTAGTCTTTTGAGAAGTTCACATCTTATCAACGGTAATGAAACTGGAAAGTTGATAATTCCAATGGATTGATTTATTATGACATGACGACATTGTCTTAATTGATGGGAACTCGAATAGAATTCCCCTAAATGATAAGATGTTGATTATCAAAAGTGATCTAAATAATTCTTGATGGATGACCATATCCTGCATTTAGAATTGAAATTATACCGTGAATGGTTGTGAAGTAGTCGTAGATACTATAATCTAGAAAGAACCTAATATGAATTTATTAAAAGATGTTTCCGTTATCTGAAACTTTAGGAGGTATTTATTGGTGAATTACCTAGACTTTCGCCGTTATGGCAAGTTGAATTTGGTATTGATTATATTCCTGGTGCTGCACCTGTGCCGTGTGCACTGTACTTCAGCACCATCTGAATTAAAAGAATTACCGTACAACTGAGAGAGTTGTCGGAGAAAGCTTTTATTCTACCAAGCTCGTCATTATGAAGAGCTATGGTGTTATCATTCCTTATATTTGTTTAATTACCGTGAACTAAGTAAATTGACGATTAAAATCTATATCCACTACCCAAGATGATAGATTGTTCGATCATTTACAAGGTTCTAGCGTATGTTCTAAAAATTTGATCCACGGCATGGTTATCATCAACTTCGCATCTGCGAAAAAGATTATCTATTCCAATAACTACATCCAGAACTTGTAATGACCATTATGAGTTTCATGTTATAACGTTTGGACTGACCAATGCACATGTAGCATTCATAAATTTGGTGAATCATGTGTGTAGGCTGTAGTTTGATAAATTCATGCTCGTGATCATTAAGAACCATCTGTTTGTTTATAAGAATAAGAATGAGTTAATAATTATTTATAGATTTCCCTGAATTGGCCGAACAATGAAAACATGTACCTTGAATAATTAACATGTGATTTAAGACTTAATCCTTTATATTAATTGACCGTGTGATTAATAGATAATGGAATATATTGAATATTAAAGATTAGAACCATTAAGGCTTTGGGATATACCAAAAAGAAAAATGGAAATATGTTTTGACAAATGTTTTAACAAAGGATTTTTAAGAGGATTCTTCCCTTATACCCAGAACATTTAACTAAACTCCTGTTTAGGGGTAAATGTTCGTGTATACCTCAAGACAACCTAAGAGGGATTGAGGAAACCGTTAAATCATGACTTAAAATTTGAAACGACAATTTTTGCTTTACAACTAAGAAAATTTTTACCAAAGAATAAACGAAGGTTTTTCGAACATTTACGGATCTTACTAATTATTTCCGATAAATCAACAAAAATTGTGTTAATTAAATTCAAATTTATTTTGAACATTTTTATATAATTGGACAAACTGAGAAAATCTAAAAACTTTTTGCGTTTACGTTTCATAAAAATTAACTATTTATTATTTAATTACTTGTAATAATTATCGATGCTTTAAACGTCGGATTGAGCGAAACTAATAAAGATAATAGTTGAGACGAAACCAAAACTTAGAAAATATGAAGAAAGAATTTCTGAGTAAATTGTGGTCATGATAATTAGTTCATCAGAAAAGGTGAATGTAATTACTGACACATTATATAGAAAGGATAAAGAACCAATTAGGATGTATTCCTTAGTAACGATTGTGCAAAAAAAAAATTGCCAAGCAAATTTAAAATATAGCCGATGCTTGTAAGAAGGATAATATAAATAATAAAAAGGGGGTTCGCGACTAATATGAATCATTAGAATTGAGAAGCCGATGGAGTTAAATGATTAAAAGGCCACTTGTGGTTGCCCAAATATTGAGATGTAGTCATGTTGGAATCTCGTAAGTATAAGTATTCTATTCCTGTCATTTCTGATTTAATGTATCTTTATCAGAAGAAGTTGTACTGATGGCAAATTATGAAGGCAGACATCGCCTCAAACATTAGTAAACGTCTAACTATTGCAAAGGTCATCATCTTAATTTGATTTGATTTGGGTCATCGTCGACAGACTGACCAAATCTGCTAATATCATTCCTGTTAATGATAGATTCTCGATGAAGAAATTGACTCTTTTTGTATTTAAAGGAGTTATGTAAACATAGTGTGCCGTATCATTCATCTCTATCAAGATCCTCGCTTCGCATTGAATTTCTAGAGATTTGCTCAGAAGTCATTGGGAACGAACCTTGATGAGAGTACTGTTTACCACCCCAATCGAAGGGACGAGGTAAAGTACAGATACAAAACACTAGAAGTGCTGTTTTATGCTTGAATGATTGACCTTTAGTAATAAACCGTATAATCGCTTTCTTTTGGAAAGATTATCATTGATAATTATCGTATTAGGATCGAGATCGAATCTTGTGAGGATATATATTAGAGCATATGTAAGCAGGAGTTGGGATGAAGACACCCGACATACACCCATTGTGAGTTGGACATGTCTTTTAGGTTTAAGGTTTCCTATGATGGCGAACCTAACCTTACAAAATACTCGACCCGCGAGACCTGAAATGATTGTTGAAATTAGGATCTGATTATTGACTACCGGTAGTGGGCAGGTGTGACAACCGTGGTTTTGGGTTTGTCACTTGGTCTTACTTTTAGGTTATTTTATGTGTGACTACTTGATTTTTGTGCTTACGTGTTTATTTTGTGTGAACGAGGTTGGTGTGATTATCGTTTTTGAGTATAGAGTACTCATAAGTAAATCGAGGAACGGTTATTTCATGTTCATGAGCTCACAAGTGGTGACTATGAAATGAAAATGGTGATATTGTGGTGTTTACGTATACGTATAAGTATTATAGTAGTAGTATTTTTTTTAGGATTTACGTTTTAGCATTTAGAGGTCTCGGGTGAGGTAATTATCCATATGAATATTTTTCGGGATGGTTTTCGGTCATTTAGGACTTAATTATAAAGTTTATTTCAAAATTTGAGATTTTTTATAAAAGTGTATATTTTACGTCTTTTACGGTAAAACGCGTAAATTTGACTAGTTTTACGGTTTTGAGGTTTTGGGAGTTTTAGGAGCTGAAATAAATTGAGGTAAATTAAGGTAATATTAATAAGATATTAATTAACAATAAAAAAAATAAAGAAAAAAACGAAATTAGGGGTGTTTGGGTCGGTTTAGAAGAGAAAAAAAAGGAAAAAAGGAAAAGATTTATGGTAAGTGGTAATTGGGTTGGACAAGGATTGTTTTGGCTATATAAGGAACCCCCAACACTAAATCATACGCATTTTTTTCTTTCCCTGGAGTTATAGTCGACTAAAAGAAGAGGAGAATTAGGGTTCTTTATAAAAATTGGGTGTTTTTCATCTTCCATTGAATTAAAGGTAAAAACCTTCATTAACCTTTTTGATTTAATTGTTTGTGTTTAATTAATCATTCTTATGATGGATTAGGGTTAGGGTTTTTATAAAATCGGTAAAATAATGATGTGATAATCATAATATGATGATCATATAATCTAGGGCTTGTATTAGATGGGGTTATGGGTAATTAATTTGTTCAATTTGTTTAAACCCGTTTTTAAAAACTGGGCAGAGTTTTGAGTCAATTGTTTTGATCATATCGGGAGTTCTATAAACTCTTATTTTACGATCTAAGTACCCCTGGAAAGATATTTGAAGTGGATTTCCAATGCAAGAAACTAGAACTAAATTGGAGGTAGGGAAGTGGGTCAAAAACAGGTTACAACAGTCGTAGGTCAAAACAGTTTTGAATTCAGCCTGTTTTCTTTTTAAGTTTTGGGTTGTTTGGGGTACTTAGGGTTGCATTGGGATCTTCTCACGAACGTGAGAGATGGTTTATATATTTTAGTAAGTATCTGCACTTGGGCTAAGGTTGTGGTTTAGGGTAAGACCCCTTAATGGTAACAAACCTTTAGTACGTTTAAAATCAGGAAATCTGGAATGACAAAAGTAGATATATGTATATAGGGGCCTTAACAGTAGCTTTAAGGTTTGGGCAAGTGGGAGGTGTTAGCCAACATATGTAAGGGTATGAATATTCCTTTTACAGAAACCATGGGTATGTTTAAGTGGACGTTTGACTTAATGTTTTGAGACCTAAAAACTGGGACTGTTTTGGGTAAAATATGAACGGGTTAGTTATTAAACTTAACCAAGTTAAGGACTTGTTAAGGAAGGGTAATGGGGTGATTAGAGCTTATCAATGAGGTAAATATGTGGGAATAGGATAGATGTCCATCATAGGTTAATGAGCCATCTTAGTGTTTGGTTCGTGTATTGATTGCGTGTTTTGGTTTGTTAGCTTGTTGCTAGTGCAAGGACTTGTGAAGGAGCTATCAGGTGAGTGTTCATAGTCCCATGTTTATTTTTGTTTTTTATTTCCAGATGGGATGGAAGAGACACTGTGTTGAGTTATTTATAAATTGAAGTTTTGTATGTTTTTTTTAAAGTTTGAGATTGGACTAGTGTGTACATTATGTGTTTAATTGCTATGTGGTTCTTGTTTGTGTATGGTTTGGATCGGAAGGGTACATAGGTGTATGGGCGCCTATGGTACCATACTGTTTGGTAAGGCGTGATGCCTTGGAAATTATATTGTTTGGTAAGGCGTGATGCCTTGGAAATTGTGGTTGTTGGTAAGGCGTGATGCCTTGGAAATTGTGATTGTTGGTAAGGCGTGATGCCTTGGAATTATAATGATTGATTTAACTTGAATGCTAGTTGTTAGTACATGATTGTAGCGCATTGTCCATATGTTTATTGGTTTATGGTATTCACAGCTTATGACTTGTCTTGTGTTGGAGTCTAAACCTATG
Organism: Glebionis coronaria; assembly: GCA_025667525.1. Taxonomy (NCBI): domain Eukaryota; kingdom Viridiplantae; phylum Streptophyta; class Magnoliopsida; order Asterales; family Asteraceae; genus Glebionis; species Glebionis coronaria. The sequence goes on along the minus strand of CM046876.1, from coordinate 602,977,836 downwards.
ACTCTCACCAACTTTATGTTGACGTGTTTTAGTGTCTCTTTCAGGTGATACTATGGTTAAGCATGAGAACATAAGTGGCTAGGATTGGAGAAGCTTAGGAATGCATATAGAAGGAGAATCCCCGTTTCCTTCTTAGTTTTATTTGTTTGTTCATTTTAATAAGTGATACTGTGGCACACATATGTTTGTTTTCGTATGATATTTGTTGTCTTGGGTAAGAAGTAGGACTGTTACTTACTTACCTAGACCCCTTGCATTTGTTGAGATATTGTCATGACCTTCGTGTCACCATTTTTATGACATTTCTTATATCATATAGTTATCTCTATAGACACGCCATGTTGTGATGATATCCATACGTCGCGCCCCATATTCCGCCATGGTGGGGTGTGACAGAATAGTATCAGAGACAATGGTTATAGAGAATTAGGTTGCCTAGTCGTGTAGCCTAGTCTATAGCTTAAGGTTCCCTGCATATAGGCGTCATAGGAGTATGTGTGCATTTTATAGTAATTGATGTGTTTGAATATTATTTTCGCAGTATTTGTTAGGTTATGAACTACTATGGTTCATACTTAACTACATGTTATTTTCTTTACGAGTTTTGATTAGTGTGGGTGGAACCATGGTCGTATACGCTAGTCATTGTTGGATTTCACTTAATTATGTTTTCATGTTCTTTATACATTTTGAATTTTGTCTACGCTGGTTCAGCTGGACTACGAGTTTATGTGTTTCGTGCATTGGCTATGTTATTTTAATACATGGGGTTTTGGATCTTATCTTGTGTGGTTATGTGCTTGTGAGTTGTTTGATTATGTGTTATGTGTAGTATTAATTTCTTATAAGTGTCATCATAGGAGGGAGTACATTGGTGAAAGGGAACATGTATAATTATAGAGGCCTAAATAATTATATATGTGCCACAACACCACTGGACTTTCAAGTATGATTGCATGAAAGAGAGTTAATACATGCTTGTATAGTATATGTTGGATGGATTTGAGTGTATGTACGCTTATGCATATGTATGTAAAATTATTTTCTACTTACCGGTTGTATTATTGGGATGGTTGCTAGCTCGTTTCTCTTTGAGATGTTCAACTTCTGTAGTAGCGCATTTCTCGGGTCCTCATTTCACGTGTTTGTTTGTACGGTACTTTTGGCGTGAAGGATTTTGAGATGGTGGAGATTTCTTTTTGGGGTAACGATGTCTTTTGTTTCGAGTTATACATGGTAAAAAAAATAGAACTTGCAAATTGAAAAAAAATAGTTGTTGGTAGTCGATGAAATAAGGAAGTGTCGGGATCATGTTTCAAATTAGGTGGAATATAAATTCTTTAACATATAAGCATGACTCGGTTATTTTAAAATATTTTCGTTTTGATCACCTAAGGTTATTGTTCTTAAGTTAAAAATTTTGTTCTTATTTAGTGAAATATGTTAAAATCATGTAATTAATAGAGTTTTAATTTTCTGGAATTAAAATAAATTAGGTTCTAGTTTTGGTAATTAATGGGGGGTTTTAGGGTTTAAAAATCATTTTTTTTTTGGTATAAATCGGAGTAGGCAGAAACTGTCGCTAAATTGTCAAAATATGTCGCTGACTGTCAGAAACTGTCGCTAATGCCTAGGCAGATTTTGAGAAAAATTGTTTTGGTCATAACTTATTCGTTTTTAAAGGTTTTTGGGTGATTCAAAAGCCTAAAATTATGTACTCGGAACATACTTTTCAAATATTCAAAAAGTTTCGTAATTGGAAGTCAGTAGCTTGGTCGAATTAATTGTACAAGTGTTGAGTTCAAGGTTAATTTTCGGACAACATGGTTTAAACTCGTGTTTTGGGTATTTTGCGGTAATGAACACTTGGAGGGTAAACATAGAGATGAGTTGGGAAGGAATTTGAGAGTTCTTTAGACCTTATTATACGTGGTTATATTTTGATGAGTTTTGATTTATGGTATTTATGAGTAAGACTGAAATCGGGGTGACAGTTTTAAACTCGTTGAGTTATGTGACGGCTCCTAACTTGGTTTCAAGACATTTCTTGTTTGATGAGTTGCGAGATTTAGTTAGGTTGGTTACATAACTTTATGGTTTTGATAAGTTTCCTCGCGGACGGTTAAGGCTCATGTGTTGTTGGTTGAGATTATTTTCGTGTAAACTGAGTTCACGTTTGAACGTGAAGGTTTTATCAGGGATATGCATCCTCGTTTGTTTGCTGAGAATAAGTTTGAGTTTGGGAGTGAATCTCGGGACTAGATTTCTATTAGGAGGGAGTGATGTGACAACCGTGGTTTTGGGTTTGTCACTTGGTCTTACTTTTAGGTTATTTTATGTGTGACTACTTGATTTTTGTGCTTACGTGTTTATTTTGTGTGAACGAGGTTGGTGTGATTATCGTTTATGAGTATAGAGTACTCATAAGTAAATCGAGGAACGGTTATTTCATGTTCATGAGCTCACAAGTGGTGACTATGAAATGAAAATGGTGATATTGTGGTGTTTACGTATACGTATAAGTATTATAGTAGTAGTATTTTTTTAGGATTTACGGTTTAGCATTTAGAGGTCTCGGGTGAGGTAATTATCCATATGAATATTTTCGGGATGGTTTTAGGTCATTTAGGACTTAATTATAAAGTTTATTTCAAAATTTGAGATTTTTTATAAAAGTGTATATTTTACGTCTTTTACGGTAAAACGCGTAAATTTGACTAGTTTTACGGTTTTGAGGTTTTGGGAGTTTTAGGAGCTGAAATAAATTAAGGTAAATTAAGGTAATATTAATAAGATATTAATTAACAATAAAAAGAAAAAAAATAAAGAAAAAAACTAAATTAGGGGTGTTTGGGTCGGTTTAGAAGAGAAAAAAAGGAAAAAAGGAAAAGATTTATGGTAAGTGGTAATTGGGTTGGACAAGGATTGTTTTGGCTATATAAGGAACCCCCAACACTAAATCAAACGCATTTTTTTTCTTTCCCTGGAGTTATAGTCGACTAAAAGAAGAGGAGAATTAGGGTTCTTCATAAAAATTTGGTGTTTTTCATCTTCCATTGAATTAAAGGTAAAAACCATCATTAACCTTTTTGATTTAATTGTTTGTGTTTAATTAATCATTCTTATAATGGATTAGGATTAGGGTTTTTATAAAATCAGTAAAATAATGATGTGATAATCATAATATGATGATCATATAATCTAGGGCTTGTATTAGATGGGGTTATGGGTAATTAATTTGTTCAATTTGTTTAAACCCGTTTTTAAAAACTGGGCAGATTTTTGAGTCAATTGTTTTGATCATATCGGGAGTTCTATAAACTCTTATTTTACGATCCAAGTACCCCTGGAAAGATATTTGAAGTGGCTTTCCAATGAAAGAAACGAGAACTAAATTGGAGGTTGGGAAGTGGGTCAAAAACAGGTTACAACAGTCGTAGGTCAAAACAGTTTTGAATTCAGCCTGTTTTCTTTTTAAGTTTTGGGTTGTTTGGGGTACTTAGGTTTGCATTGGGATCTTCTCACGAACATGAGAGATGGTTTATATATTTTAGTAAGTATCTGCACTTGGGCTAAGGTTGTGGTTTAGGGCAAGACCCCTTAATGGTAACAAACTTTTAGTACGTTTAAAATCAGGAAATCTGGAATGACAAAAGTAGATATATGTATATAGGGGCCTTAACAGTAGCTTTAAGGTTAGGGCAAGTGGGAGGTGTTAGCCAGCATATGTAAGGGTATGAATATTCCTTTTACAGAAACCATGGGTATGCTTAAGTGGACGTTTGACTTAAAGTTTTGAGACCTAAAAACTGGGACTGTTTTGGGTAAAATATGAACGGGTTAGTTATTAAACTTAACCAAGTTAAGGACTTGTTAAGGAAGGGTAATGGGGTGATTAGAGCTTATCAATGAGGTAAATATGTGGGAATAGGCTAGATGTCCATCATAGGTTAATGAGCCATCTTAGTGTTTGGTTCGTGTATTGATTGCGTGTTTTGGTTTGTTAGCTTGTTGCTAGTGCAAGGACTTGTGAAGGAGCTATCAGGTGAGTGTTCATAGTCCCATGTTTATTATTGTTTTTGATTTCCAGATGGGATGAAAGAGACACTGTGTTGAGTTATTTATAAATTGAAGCTGTGTATGTTTTTTTTAAAGTTTGAGATTGGACTTGTGTGTACATTATGTGTTTAACTGCTATGTGGTTCTTGTTTGTGTATGGTTTGGATCGGAAGGGTACATAGGTGTATGGGCGCCTATGGTACCATAGTGTTTGGTAAGGCGTGATGCCTTGGAAATTATAGTGTTTGGTAAGGCGTGATGCCTTGGAAATTGTGGTTGTTGGTAAGGCGTGATGCCTTGGAAATTATGATTGTTGGTAAGGCGTGATGCCTTGGAAATTGTGATTGTTGGTAAGGCGTGATGCCTTGGAAATTGTGATTGTTGGTAAGGCGTGATGCCTTGGAAATTGTGATTGTTGGTAAGGCGTGATGCCTTGGAATTGTAATGATTGATTTAACTTGAATGCTAGTTGTTAGTACATGATTGTAGCGCATTGTCCATATGTTTATTGGTTTATGGTATTCACAGCTTATGACTTGTCTTGTGTTGGAGTCTAAACCTATGACTCTCACCAACTTTATGTTGACGTATTTTAGTGTCTCTTTCAGGTGATACTATGGTTAAGCATGAGAACATAAGTGGCTAGGATTGGAGAAGCTTAGGAATGCATATAGAAGGAGAATCCCCGTTTCCTTCTTAGTTTTATTTGTTTGTTCATTTTAATAAGTGATAATGTGGCACACATATGTTTGTTTTGGTATGATATTTGTTGTCTTGGGTAAGAAGTAGGACTGTTACTTACTTACCTAGACCCCTTGCATTTGTTGAGATATTGTCATGACCTTCGTGTCACCATTTTTATGACATTTCTTATATCATATAGTTATCTCTATAGACACGCCATGTTGTGATGATATCCATACGTCGCGCCCCATATTCCGCCATGGTGGGGTGTGACAGCAGGAGGTTATGTGAATATGAAATGTAGATCTTGAAGTGCCAGATGGGTAGCGAAGTTATGCGAAAAATTTTAACCATGGGAAAAAAATGAATTGATGATCTGAAAGATCATGGGATATAAGTCCCCGTTGTATGGGACCATTGAGACGATGTAAAAGATTGGTTTGAAAGGCATATAAGCTGGATCTACCCTAGGACTTCAAGAGATGCGTGAAATATGTATCGTATATCGAACTTGATAAAATGCCTATCAAGTGAAAATCTGACTATTCCTTAATGAAGTTTAGATCGGCGAAAAGTTGCATTCATCAAAAAACCCGTGAACATCATGGATAGAAAAAGTAAGTCAACATTAAGCCTGATCTTATTCCTGTAGTTATGTTTGATGAAACTCGCGTATTGTAATGAATTACACTTGTGAGAAAATACCGAATGTGGAGAAAATACCCACATGGCTTTAACTCTATAAGAAGCGAGTAGTAAGGTAAAATGATCTTTGGGGACAAAGATCCTGTTTAGGGGTAAATGCTGTGACAATCCGTCAATTTATGGTTTATATTTTATTCTCAATATTTATTTGAAAACATTATTTTAATGTTATATTATGAACTCACTTATTTTTGGGAAGTAATTTGGATTTATGTCTTGAAGTAGCATTGACTACGTCTAAACCAGAGGATTCTACGTTACGTGCTTACGTTTACATACACCGTCTTTGGTGACAGTCCGATATTTCAGGAAATAAATTTATCCGTGAATATTATTTTGGAACTTTAAATTTGTGTTGGTTCATAAACTCACAAATTTACGAGAAGAGATTAGGACTTACGTTCTTAATTTAACGTCTTTTACGACTAAACTGGAAACCTTAGGATTACGTATTTACGTTTTCGAACTTCATTTTTGACGAGACAATTTTTATTAGATTTTTTTTGTGCCGTTGATTCATAATTTATAAAAACTTTTTTCGTAAAACGACCTGAGGGCACGCAAATCGAGGAAACTAGAATCGAGGAATACCCGTAAATTAGCGAGATGGGACAAAACAAGTTTATCCCACCCCACTAACTAAAAGGGAAGGCCAAGAGGACACCACATTATTTGATGTGGCATCCTTACACTCTACAAGCTTACACATGTAAGCTTAGCTTAACATGGAAGCATTATTCACCCACCAAAACCACAAAACCACTAACACTTACCATTACTTCCATTTTCACATGCAAACCACCATTTTACCTCTCCTCTCCTCTCTTAAATTCGTCCAACAATCATCAAAAACAACCCTCATTTGATCTATGTTAGCCATAAAATCATGTGTTACTCATACACATGATGATGCTACTTTGAAGCTTTGAAGATTAGAGGTGATTCTAACATCCAAGGAGAAGATTTGTTGGTGTCATAGGGCTGATTTTCTATGAGAAGTTTATAAAGGTTGGTAGAATTGAAGATGATATTGTTTAATCACAAGTTTTGCCATCAATATCCAAGCCTTGTTCATCAAAGACTCATCTTTTCATCACTAATGGTGGTATAGAGATTGTTCTTCCTATCCTCTTGTTATTTTGATTATGTAATCTTGTATTTTATTTATTTATGTATATGTATTTGATGATGAATGATGATTAAAAATATTATGTGGGGATTTGGTGTTGATAGATTTGATAAACATGGGTAAAAAGATGGAAAAACCACATGTAAAAATGGTTAAATCTTTCTTAATAAGATGGCTGTATAAAAAAAGTAAGTAACCAAATGATAAACTGATAAAATGGTAAAGTGGAATCAATATACAGTAAGTATTAGGTGTTATACACATTTGAGAGTTGGACATACAATGGAATCATCAAAATGAGTGAGATATGATCAAAACAAGTTTAGAGTGCAAATCTGCCTATACTGTTTTGGACGAATTTATTAAAATATTTAGAGGTTGATTCATCAGTAGATATAAAGGAATAAAATGAAGCACATATCATTTAGTTTTTGTGATAAAAATTTGAGGTCGTATCTCATTATAGAACTCTAGATATGGACCTTTTAGTAAACTTAAAATTTAGGACTGATTTTGTGAAATTAAAGTTTAATATTATTATATAAGCACTCAAATAAATATAGTATAAAATGTGATTTAAAACCCACTAACTTATATATTTCATTTATATAAATATGCATAAGGATAAATAAATGGACACTTTATAAAAATGTTAGTTGAATAAGATTTATAAGTATAAAAACTATAAACATAATTTTTACGACTTTTTCGGCTATTACCGTAAAATTAACGTTTTTCACCAATTAAAAACCGATAAAACTTAGACGATCAAACCCGTCTAATATAAAGTTTTTAAAAGTCATATACTGATATATAAGTACCTAATACAAGTAAAAACCGATAAAACCCGAACTATATGACATACGGACATTAACGAGCTAAGTTAGCATATTTGGACTAATAATTTAACTAAATAAGTTAAACACTTATAAAAATTACTTATTGGGCTTAACCCATTTGGCCCAAAATATAAAGTATAATACTGATAATAAAAGTATAATTGGGCTAATGAATAATATTGGGCTTGTAATAGGCCCATTGGGCTTTAAAATGTAAACAAGTTGAACTAGTGTAACTAGTCTTGAAAATTACCAACACATAAACACTATAATGAATGAGTAAAGATGTATAAACCCACTTGATCATCATCATATATATAAAATCATCATATGTATACATAATTATTATTTTTAGTCATTGGACAAGAGTCTAAGACGAGTATTATTTGTCTAGGTTTCCCGTGATTGAAGCACGTACCGTACATCCGAATTGCCGATAACCCGCTTTCCCACATCAACGTGAGTTCATAGCCTCGCACTCTTTTAAATGTTTTTATGAAATGTTTTATAAACCCGCGAGGGAGATAACATGTTAGTTTTTATAAAATAGGACACTAGTTGTCCCGATTATCTGTTTATTGATTTGGACCCGAATGATTGTATGACCTGATGAATGATTAAATGACCCGATAGATGAAATGAAATGGATTATTAAAGTTAGGTTATGTCACTAAAAGTCCCATTAGCATGAATTATGAACTACCGGGATTTGGTAGACGCTTATGCATATAATAGTACTATTTGGGGACGATCACCCCAGTTCGCGCCTTGACGGTTGATCCCCGTCGTGCCACATTGATTGGTAAGCGAATTTATGTATGAGAAGATTTACACAAGCGTGATTATTGTGACGACACGCTAATTTAGATGGGCAAATTGAGTTTCGCGCTAGCTACCCATTGTTAGGTATAGTAAGGTAACAATGTCATGCGGCTTATAATAATCCAAAAGTAACGAAATACTGCTAAACTCACCGAATTACGATATATTGCCTGACTAGCAATACGGGGTCTTACTATTGATATTATGTTCGTGTTTTGGTTTTTCATAACCATATTCATATAACGGTTTTTATTTAATCTATACAACGTTATAAAACGTATTGTATGATGTTTTTACGACAATGGTTCGTATAACGATTTGAAGGCAAATGCCTATATTATGATTTTTAATAAGGATTTGTATAAAATGACTTTGGCTATTTTATGGCCTATTATAAAGATTTGTATAAAATGATTTTCGGTAATAATTATATACCAATGATATATTGATGGTTTATTAAACTCTATGAATTCACTCGGCATTATCGCTGACCTTTTCTTTTAACATGTTTTATCTCAGGTACTTGAAGGAAATTCTCGGAAAGACAACAAGAATTCATGGCCCGCACTTAAATAATAATTTCCATTCCAATGCTTTGTAAAACCTGTATAAAATACAATGACTTAGGACCTATGTAAATTTGATACTTATGAATGGAAATGTTTTATTATTAAACGACGCGATTTTTTTAGCGTTGTCTATGATGTGAGTAATGTGCTATCCCGTAACACCAACGAGTCTTCCGCTGTATTGAATTGTATAAATTTGGAGGTGTTACAGAAGTGGAGGTCGAACCACTTAGTGAGGAAGATCTCACTCGGGTTCTCACGCAGAACTTCGAGAGGATCGTCCTAGGAATCGCATCCAGGTTGAACCTAGGGAGGGACCTCCAATCTAGGCTCAACTTTGGCAGTACCGGACCGGGCACCTCTCCTCAAATTCAATGGAAGCAAAGGACACGACCCCAAGAGCGAAACCTCTTTGAGGAAACTCCCCAACCTAGGAATGTGTTCGAACGCATAGGGGATCGTATTATGCAGGAACTACTACAATCCCGTGAGGAGGGAGAGAGGTCCGACGATTCACCCGAACGACCATATCTGGAGCTAACCAGAACTAATCACCGCACAAGCGTGTGGGACAGGATGAATACCGGGAAGAAGGCTCCTAGCTCTTTTCACAAGAGCGATCCTTAGCCAAAGAATGGGGTACCGCCCCCTTCTGTCGGTCCATCAGGAGAGGATTCGGATGACCATCTTCCCAAACGTCGCCGACCCAGGCGTACTCCTCCACCGCTACCAGACAATGAAGAGTACTACGGCGGCCCCTATTATCACGAGGCGGAAGCAGAAGATCTTTCCCGACCATGGTGTGATCCTAATCTCACCCGTCCATGGGCTGATCCCAGAGAAGATCCTTTTACCCTCCGCATACGGAATTACTCCGAGGATACAAAGCGTCGCATGCTGACGTGAGTCAAGACTTATGATGGGAATGGTGATCCGGATGATCACCTAAAGATATTTGACACGCAGGCGAAAATTGAACGATGGCCCATGCCTATATGGTGCCAAATGTTCAATTCAACCTTGATCGGCAATGCTCGTGATTGGTTTGAGGGACTTCATCCCCGAAGCATTGATAGCTTCACTGAACTGTGTACTGCGTTCAAGAACAATTATACTCAGCGAAAGAAGTATAATAGGGACCCGGTCTCATTAGAAACTGTCAAGCAACGACCTGGGGAATATACGGAAGCCTTCACCGAACGCTTCAATGACGAGTGCACACGCACAAAGACAATGCCGGAACTTCTAAAAATTTCCGATTATATGCACGCCATAACGGACAGGGAATTAATCAGACGTCTCAATAACAAGCGACCGGAGAAGTATGACGACCTTATGGAAAGGGTCAGGAACTTCATAGAGGGAGAAACCACGGTAGCTGCGGCCTACCCTTCAAAAGGAAACAGTTGTCGATCGAACGACCAGTCCAGGAGACAGTCGGGTGGTCAAAGCAACCAGGGCAGTGGGAGGAGCTCGGACTACAAGAGCCAAAACAAAGGAGGGCGGTCGGAGGACAAATTTACCCTTCTAAAGATGTCCTACCGGGAGATCTTGTTGACAGAAGGGGCCAACTTCCTGAGACCTCCCCAATGACGACTCCAGTGGACCGTCGTCAAGGAAATCGCTTTTGTGAATTCCACAACGACAAGGGCCACGGCACGGAGGAATGTATCCAGCTCAAGAAGCACATTGAGTCACTGATCAAGTCAGGCAAACTCAAACATTTGGTCAAGGATTAGAAGGACGGAAAGGAAAACAAGAAGTATAACAAGAAGGATCCCCAAAAGGACAAACCTTCGACCATATACATGATCCAATCAAGGCAGCGCCGCACAATGTAACATACCCAAATTTATACAACTCAATACAACGGAAGACTCGTTGGCGCTACGGGATAGCATATTACTCACATCATAGACAACGCATAAAAATCGCGTCATTTAATAATAAAAGCATTTCCATTCATAAATATCAAATTTACATAGGTCCCAAGTCATTATGTTTAATACAGGTTTTACAAAGCATTTGAATGGAAATAAGTATTTAGGTGCGGGCCATGAATTCTTGTTGTCTTCCCGAGAATTACCTTCAAGTACCTGAGATAAAACATGTTAAAAGAAAAGTTCAGCGATAACGCCGAGTGAATTCATAGAGTTTAATGAAATCCATCAATATAATATCAGTATAAAATTATTACTGAAAATCATCTTGTACAAATCATTTTAATAGGCCATAAAATAGCCAAAGTCATTTTATACAAATCTTTATCGAAAATCATAATATAGGCATTTGCCTTAAAAATCATTATACGAATCATTGTCGTTAAAAAAACACCATACAATACGTTTTGCAACGTTGTATAGATTAAATAAAACCGTTATATGAATATGGTTATAAAAACCAAAACACAAACATATTATCAATAGTATGACCCTGTATTGCTAGTCAGGCAATACATCGTAATTCGGAGCGTCTAGTAGTATTTCGTTAGTTTTGGATTATTATAAGCCGCATGACATTGTTACCTTACTAAACCAACAACGGGTAGCTAACCCGATACCAATTTTGCCCATCTAAAGTAGCGTGTCGTCACAAAGGTCACGCTATGGAAATCTTCTCATACATAAATTCGCTTACCAATCAATGTGGCACGACGGGGATCAACCATTAAGGCGCGAACTGGGGTGATCGTCCCCAAATAGTACTATTAAATGCATAAGCGTCTACCAAATCCTGGTAGTTCACAATTCATGCTAATGGGACTTTTAGTGACATAACCTAACTTTAATAATCCATTTGATTTCATCTATCGGGTCCTTTAATCATTTATCGGGTCATACAATCGGGTCATTCAATCATTCGGGTCCAAAATCAATAAACAAACAATCGGGACAAATGGTGTCCTATTTTATAAAAACTAACATGTTATCTCCCTCGCGGGTTTATAAAACATTTATAAAAACATTTAAAAGAGTGCGAGGCTATGAACTCACGTTGATGTGGGAAGGCGGGTTATCGGCAATTCGGTCGTACGGTACGTGCTTCAATCACGGAAACCTAGACAAATAATATTCGGTCTTAGACTCATGTCTAATGACTTTATAAAAATACCAATTATGTATACATATGATGATTATATATATATGATGATCAAGTGGGTTTACATATCCTCATTTACTCATTTTTGTGTTATGTGTCGATAACTTTTATACTAGTTTTCTCGTTTTACCTATTTACGTGTTTTAGGTTCAATAAGCCTATTATAAGTTCTTAACTTGTTTTAATCCTTGTTATACTTATTTTATCAGTATGTATACTTTCCATGTTGGGCCCAAATGGGTTAAGCCCAATAAGTTCTTTTTATGAGTGTTTATCTCATTTAGTCCAATTATTAGCTCAAGTATTAGTCCACTATGTTTACTTAGCTCGTTAATGCCCGTATGCCCTATAGTTCGGGTTTTATCGGTTTTTACTTGTTATACATGTCTATATATCAGTATATAAGTTTTATAAAGTTTTCATTAGACGGGTCCAACCATCAAAGTTTTATTTAACAAAAACGTTAATTTTACGGTATTAGCCGAAAAAATCGTAAAAATCGTGTTTATAGTTTTATAATTTATAAAACTTAACAAGTTACCATTTTTATAAAATTTCCACTTATTTAACCTTTTACATACTTATATAAATAAAATTCATAAGTTAGTGGGTTTTTAATTTATATTTTATACTATTAAATTTTGAGTGCTTATATAATAGTATTATTCTTTAATTTCTAAAATCTGATTTTTATCTTCACTTTCACCAAAACTGCCATATCTAGAGTTCTACATGGAGATAGAAGCTCAAATTTTTATCACATAAACTACATGATATGTGCTACATTTAACTCTTCTATGGCTACTGTTGAATCTTCCTCTAAGTATTTTCTAAAAATCGTCCGAACCAGTGAACTCAGATTTGTACCTTAAACTTGTTTTGATCATATCTCACTCATTACAATGATTCCATTGCATGGCCAACTCTCACATGTGTACAAGACATATAGCTTACTGTAAATGGATTCTACTTCATCATTTTATCAGTCCATGACCTGTTTCTTTACTGTTTTATACAGCCAACAAATTTAACCAAGATTTTAACCTTGTTTCTTATGGTTTTTCACCTTTTTAATCATGTTTATCAACACCAAATCCCCACATAACATTTTTATCATCATATAATCATCATATATATATACAATAGGAAATAAAATACATGTTTACATAATCAAAATAACAAGAAGATGAGGAGTACAATCTTTATACCACCAAGTTGATGTAGGTTGTGATCAAAACATGGATTTTGATGGAGAAACTTGTGGAAAACCATGACCATCTTCAAGACCACCATGCTTCATGAACTCTTTGTGGAAAATCAGCCCCAAGACACCATGAATACTCCTCCTTGGATGTTATAAGTTGCACCAATCTTCATCTTTTTGAATGGAGATTAACATATGTTAATTATAACATATGTTTGTGGTTAAAAAATTGCATGAATGGGATGTTTTGAAGGCTATATGGGACGGCATTTTTGAGAGGGTGAGAGAGAAGTGTGAGTTGATTTGCATGTTAGAATGGGAGTAGTGGTTTGAAGTAGATGGTTTTGAGTTGTTGTGAAAAGCTTAACTTGTAAGCTTTGTTACAAGTGTAAGGCTTGTTAGCTACACTTGACACCTCATGGGTGTTAAGTAGCTAGTTTTGGCCGGTTTTGGGGGTGGGACAAGTATCCCACTTGTCTCATCCCCATTTATTTATGGGTACTCCTCGATTCTAGTTTCCTCGATTTGCGTGCCCTCGGGTCGTTTTACGAAAAACGTTTTTATAAATTATGAATCAACGTCACAAAATGAATCCAACAAAAATTGTCTCATCAAAAACGAAGTTCGAAAACGTAAATACGTAATCCTAGGGTTTTCGGTTTAGTCGTAAAGGACGTTAAAATAAAATCGTAAGTCCTAATCTCTTTTCGTAAATTTGTGAGTTTATGAACCAACACAAATTTAAAACTCCAAAATAATATTCACGGATAAATTTATTTTCTGAAATGTCGGACTGTCACCAAAGACGGTGTATATAAACGTAAGCACGTAACGTAGAATCCTCCGGTTTAAACGTACTCGATGCTACTTCAAGACGTAAATCCAAATTTCTTCCCAAAAATAAGTGAGTTCATATTGTAACATTAAAATAATATTTTCAAATAATATTTGAGAATAAAATATCAATCATAAATTGACGGATTGTCATAGCATTTACCCCTAAACAGGATCTTTGTCCTCAAAGATCATCTTACTACTCGCTTCTTATAGAGTTAAAGCCATGTGGGTATTTCCTCCACATTCGGTCTTTTCTCACAAGTGCAATCTATTACAATACGCGAGTTTCAGCAAACATAACTACGGGAATAAGATCAGGCTTAATGTTGACTTACTTTCTCTATCCATGATGTTCACGGGTTTTTGATGAATGCAACTTTTCGCCGATCTAAACATTACTAAGAACTATCAGATTTTCACTTGATAGATATTCCATCAAGTTTGATTTATGAAACAAAATTCACGCAGTTTTTGAAGTCCTAGGGTAGATCCAGCTTATATGCCTTTCAAACCAACTTTTACATTATCTCAATGGTCTCATACAACGGGGACTTATATCCCATGATTTGTCAGATCATGAATTCATTTTTCCAAAGTTAAAAATTGTGGCATAACTTCGCTACCCATTTGGCACTTCAAGATCTACATTTCATATTCACATAACCTCTTGCCCACTACTGGCAGTCAGTAATCAGATCCTAATTTCAACGATCATTTCAGATCTCGCGGGTCGGGTATTTTGTAAGGTTAGGTTCGCCATCATAGGAAACCTTAAACCTAAAAGACATGTCCAACTCACAATGGGTGTATGTCGGGTGTCTTCATCTCAACTCCTGCTTACAGATGCTCTAATATTTAGATCCTAACAAGATTCGATCTCAATCCTAATACGATGATTATCAATGATAATCCTTCCAAAGGAAAACGATTATATGGTTTATTACCAAAGGTCATTCATTCAAACATAAAATAGCACTTATATTACTTTGTATCGTTACTTTACCTCGTCCCTTCGATTTGGGATGGTAAACAGTACTCTCATCAAGATTCGTTCTCAATGACTTCTGAGCAAATCTCTAGAAATTCGATGCGAAGCGAGGATCTTGATAAAGATGTTCGATACAGGCACACTATGTTTACATAACTCTTTTGCATTTATCATTAACGGGAATGATATTAGCAGATTTGGTCAGTCTGTCGACGATGACCCAAATCGAATCAAATTCAGATGATGACCTTTGCAATAGCTAGACGTTTACTAATGTATGAGGCGATGTCTGCCTTCATAATTGTCATCTGTACGACTTCTTCAGACAAAGATACTTTTAGTCATAAATGACATAAATAGAATACTTATACTTACAAATTTCAACATAACTATATCTCACAATCCTCCATATTTAGACAATCACATGTGGTCTTTAAAATTTTTAACGCTATCGGCTTCTCAACTCTAATGGTTCACACTAGCCGTGAAACCTCTGTTTATTATCTATATTATCCTTTTTACAATCATCGGCTATTTTTAAATTGTTCGAAAATTTATTTTGCACAATCATTATTAAAGAACACGTCCTAATGGATTCTTTATATTTCCTACATGAAGTGTTAGTATTTATATTCACTTCTCATGATGATATAATTATCATGTCCACAATTCACTCAGATATTCTTTCTATATTATGCGTCAGTAATTACGTTCACCTTTCTAGGTGGAATAATTGTCATGACCGTTATTTATTCAAAATTCTTTCTTCATATCTTCTATGTTTTAGTTTCATCTCACCTATTATTTTTATCAGTTTTTCTCATTACAGCGTTTAAAGCGTCGATAATTATTACAATTAATTAAATAATAATCAGTTAATTTTTATGAAACATAAACGTAAAAAATTTAGATTTCTTAGTTCGACCAATTATATAAAATGTTCAAAAATAATTTTTAATTTAATTAACACGATTTTTGTTGATTTATCGAAAATAATTAATAAGATTCGTAAATATTTGAAAAATCTTTGTTTATACTTTAGTCAAAGTTTTCTTAGTTGAAAAGCAAAAATTGTCGTTTCAAATTTCAAGTCATAAGTTATATAATTTCCTCAATTCTTCTTAAGTTGTCTAGAAGTATACACAAACATTTACCCCTAAACAGAAGTTTAGTTAAATGGTTTGTGTATAAAGTAATAATTCCTTAAAATCCTTTGTTAAAACATTTGTCAATATATATTTGCACTTTCTTTTTAGTATAACTCAAAGTTCTAAATGACTTCTAAATTTTTGAAGAGTCGATTTATATTCCATTATCTATTAATCACACGGTTAAATCATGTAAAGGTTTAAGTCTTTAATCTCTTGTTAATTATTCAAGGTACATGTTTTTATTGTTCGACCAATTCAGGGCAGTCTATAACTAATTATTAACTCATTCTTATTCTTATAAACAAACATATAGTCCTTAATGATCACGAGCATGAATTTATCAAATTACAGCCTACACACGCGATTCATCATATTTATGAATACTACATGTGCATTGTCAATCCAAACGACATCACGTGAAACTCATAACGTTCATTACAAGTACCAGATGTAGTGATTGGAATAGATAATCCTTTTCGCAGATGCGAAGTTGATGATAACCATGCTGAGGATCAAAAACCTTGTAAATGATCGAACAAATCTTCCATTTCGAGTTATGGATATCGTTTTCGATTGTCAATTTACTCAGTTCACAGTAATCTATAAATATAAAGAATGATAACATCATAGCTCTTCCGGATGACAGGCTTGGTATAATAAAATCTTTTTCCGACAACTCTCTTAGTTGTACGGTAATTCCTTTAATTTAGATGGTGCTGACGTACAGTGCACAAGCCACAGGTGCAGCACCGGGAATATAATCAATACCAATTTCGACTTGCCTTAATGGCAAAAGTCTAGGTAATTCATTAACAAATACTTCCCAAAGTTTTAGATAACATAAACACATTTTATTACATTTATTTTAAGTTCTTCTAGATTACAAATATCTATAACTAGTTCACAACCATTCATGGTAAAATTTCAAGTCTAAAAGCAGGATACAACCACCTATCGGGAATTATTTAAATCACTTTTGATAATCAACATCTTATCATTTAGGGGATTTCTATTCGAGTTCCCATCAATTAAGACAATGTCGTTATGTCATAATCAATCAATCCATTCTACCGGCATTATCAACTTTCCAGTTTCATTGCCGTCGATAAGATGTGAATTTCTCAAGAGACTAATAATAATTTATAATCCTTCACAAATTCAGGGATATATGGAGACACAACTACCATCTAAAGAGTAAGGTTAACGCATAATCTATGCGAGAAAATTTCAAATCAGATACAGACGAAAACATTTAATGAATATGAATATATCCCATGTTTTCATAATTTGAGTACGCATTCGAAAGCTCCTCGGATCGTTACCCAGGTTATTCAAAAGAAATCAAATCAAAAGAAATGATAGGAACGTCGATACATCCAGTCGGGTATCAACACTCGATAATCAGATACTTTTGCAAAGAATCTTGCCACGGGAGAATTGGACAAGAAAGAATTGTCAATTGTCAAATAAGACAATTTCCACAGATGAGTAAATTCAACTCAGAAGAATAGATGGTACAGGCACATATGTAGGTGTCCCTAACACTATGTCCCTATTTTTCACTTCTTGCAGATCTCATAAAATTTAATCTTTCACAATCTTCAAAGAAAATGTAGTGTTTATTCATTAGTTTTATGGTGACTACTAATCAGTCTTGCATAGTTCATTCCAAATTGTATGTAGCACGCAACTATATACAATTTCAAGATTAACGATGCAATACTCAGTTCGTCAAAACTTTATCATCATGTTTATAATAAAAACATTTACATGCTTAATTCTTAAATAAGAATCAAAAAATATATTTACAAAGGTTTTCTTTGTTATGGAAATAATAAAGTTTCCAAAGCGTCTCATAAACAACTTCATTTTGATATCAAGCACTTATAGATCTCACTTTGAATAATCCTTATTGTGATGAAAGTTAAATTTTCTTAAAGGATACCGTTTTATCTTATAAAAACAACGAGTGATCTGCAAAAGAGTGATGAAAGCTTGTTCACCAAGAATTAACTACGATATGATAGGAAATGAGCTTAGCCAAATAATCATGAGGTTCATGATCTCGATGGCACTCAAAAAGAATAATCTACAATGTAACTCAAATCAGGATGAGCACTTGTTCAATGGTTGCATCACTAATGCGAACATTAGGATGAAGCAAGAAAAGATAGATAACATCGATACATGTAGAATTTAGCAATCAAATGTAGTCTTTTCATTAATCACAAACAAGTCGAATTGTACCGTAACACATTATGTGTCACTATGTCATACAATTCTCAGAACTCATCCTACCAACTGATGTCTCAGTTAAGCTAGGGATTCTTAAAAGATACCACAATGAATACTAATCTACAAGAGTCATTAGGTGTTCCACATGCCCCAGAAGATCCATCGGTCTCAATTCAGAAGAAGATTTCTTCAATTTATTTATTGGACACTGGGCATCCTCGTTAGTGGACAATGGCCTAGGAACAACCCTTAACACGAACTAACAATCATTTAAAACCTTATAATCCAATCATAGAACTTAACGACTTTATTAATAATCTCATATTCCATATGGGTTAAATTTTACTTTATTCAAGTTTCAACCAATTTATACTCAATGCGATATTCTACCTCATTCTCCAATACTTTCAATCTTATTTTTAGACCTTAATAGGGCAATAAAATCTCAATATAAACAACACTTAATTTCCAATCCTATAGCTCTTACAACAACAATTATCAAATGAGTCACTAGTATGAAATGACTCATACATTCAGTTAGACTTCTCGGAAAGGTATTAGTGGCATGAGGCTTTTGGGTAATGGTTCCAATGACAGCCTCAAGTGCAACATTCACCCTTTCGATTTCAATTTAAGAATTGGATGACAACGAATCAGATGACATCTTTCTAGGTGGTAACGTTTTGTCAAACTCCACTCTATAAGGAAAGATCGTCATGACATCGATATCAGATTTAATCTCGCCAATTCTTCTTCAATATCACAATCAACTACTATCTACATTTCTACGAATATCAACCATTTGTTGGGATCATAAACATCCACAACTCGGTTTAGATCTAGGATAGCTAGAATTCCTACAAGAATAGCTTCGATTGATTTGCTAGGGGAGTTAGGGTTATTTGTGACAATCTACGTCGTATAAATATCTCGTATAAAAATCAAAATAATCATCAAACAATCATGTAATAAAGTTACATCATATATATATATATAATCCAAGTTATATATATTAAAATAACACTTCTCAATCTTGGCCTTGTCGGTAACTCGGGAATTCTTCGGCAC
Organism: Glebionis coronaria; assembly: GCA_025667525.1. NCBI lineage: Eukaryota > Viridiplantae > Streptophyta > Magnoliopsida > Asterales > Asteraceae > Glebionis > Glebionis coronaria. Next base: position 602,958,447 of record CM046876.1, on the reverse strand, counting down.
CGTTATAGTCAAAAGATTTTTAGACATTTTTAAAAAAATGTTTATAGTTAAAAGATTTTGAAAAGTTTTATTTAAAACCTTAGTTTTAAAAATCTTTCGTTCTCTATAACGAGAGCTCTGATACCAAACTGTAACACCCCCAAATTTATACAACTCAATACAGCGGAAGACTCGTTGGTGTTACGGGATAGCACATTACTCACATCATAGACAACGCATAAAAATCGCGTCATTTAATAATAAAAGCATTTCCATTCATAAATATCAAATTTACATAGGTCCCAAGTCATTATGTTTAATACAGGTTTTACAAAGCATTTGAATGGAAATAAGTATTTAGGTGCGGGCCATGAATTCTTGTTGTCTTCCCGAGAATTACCTTCAAGTACCTGAGATAAAACATGTTAAAAGAAAAGGTCAGCGATAACGCCGAGTGAATTCATAGAGTTTAATGAAATCCATCAATATAATATCAGTATAAAATTATTACTGAAAATCATCTTGTAAAAATCATTTTAATAGGCCATAAAATAGCCAAAGTCATTTTATACAAATCTTTATCAAAAATCATAATATAGGCATTTGCCTTAAAAATCATTATACGAATCATTATCGTTAAAAAAACACCATACAATACGTTTTGCAACGTTGTATAGACTAAATAAAACCGTTATATGAATATGGTTATAAAAACCAAAACACAAACATATTATCAATAGTATGACCCTGTATTGCTAGTCAGGCAATACATCGTAATTCGGAGCGTCTAGTAGTATTTCGTTAGTTTTGGATTATTATAAGCCGCATGACATTGTTACCTTACTAAACCAACAACGGGTAGCTAACCCGATACCAATTTTGCCCATCTAAAGTAGCATGTCGTCACAAAGGTCACGCTATGGAAATCTTCTCATACATAAATTCGCTTACCAATCAATGTGGCACGACGAGGATCAACCATCAAGGCGCGAACTGGGGTGATCGTCCCCAAATAGTACTATTAAATGCATAAGCGTCTACCAAATCCCGGTAGTTCACAATTCATGCTAATGGGACTTTTAGTGACATAACCTAACTTTAATAATCCATTTGATTTCATCTATCGGGTCCTTTAATCATTTATCGGGTCATACAATCGGGTCATTCAATCATTCGGGTCCAAAATCAATAAACAAACAATCGGGACAAATGGTGTCCTATTTTATAAAAACTAACATGTTATCTCCCTCGCGGGTTTATAAAACATTTATAAAAACATTTAAAAGAGTGCGAGGCTATGAACTCACGTTGATGTGGGAAGGCGGGTTATCGGCAATTCGGTCGTACGGTACGTGCTTCAATCACGGAAACCTAGACAAATAATATTCGGTCTTAGACTCATGTCTAATGACTTTATAAAAATACCAATTATGTATACATATGATGATTATATATATATGATGATCAAGTGGGTTTACATATCCTCATTTACTCATTTTTGTGTTTTGTGTCGATAACTTTTATACTAGTTTTCTCGTTTTACCTATTTACGTGTTTTAGGTTCAATAAGCCTATTATAAGTTCTTAACTTGTTTTAATCCTTGTTATACTTATTTTATCAGTATGTATACTTTCCATGTTGGGCTCAAATGGGTTAAGCCCAATAAGTTCTTTTTATGAGTGTTTATCTCATTTAGTCCAATTATTAGCTCAAGTATTAGTCCACTATGTTTACTTAGCTCGTTAATGCCCGTATGCCCTATAGTTCGGGTTTTATCGGTTTTTACTTGTTATACATGTCTATATATCAGTATATAAGTTTTATAAAGTTTTCATTAGACGGGTCCAACCATCTAAGTTTTATTTAACAAAAACGTTAATTTTACGGTATTAGCCGAAAAAGTCGTAAAAATCGTGTTTATAGTTTTATAACTTATAAAACTTAACAGGTTACCATTTTTATAAAATGTCCACTTATTTAACCTTTTACATACTTATATAGATAAAATTCATAAGTTAGTGGGTTTTTAATTTATATTTTATACTATTAAATTTTGAGTGCTTATATAATAGTATTATTCTTTAATTTCCAAAATCTGATTTTTATCTTCACTTTCACTAAAACTGCCATATCTAGAGTTCTATATGGAGATAGAAGCTCAAATTTTTATCACATAAACTACATGATATGTGCTACATTTAACTCTTCTATAGCTACTGTTGAATCATCCTCTAAGTATTTTCTAAAAATCGTCCAAAACAGTGAACTCAGATTTGTACCTTAAACTTGTTTTGATCATATCTCACTCATTACAATGATTCCATTGCATGGCCAACTCTCACATGTGTACAAGACATATAGCTTACTGTAAATGGATTCTACTTCATCATTTTATCAGTCCATGACCTGTTTCTTTACTGTTTTATACAGCCAACAAATTTAACCAAGATTTTAACCTTATTTCTTATGGTTTTTCACTTTTTTAATCATGTTTATCAACACCAAATCCCCACATAACATTTTTATCATCATATAATCATCATATATATATACAATAGGAAATAAAATACATGTTTACATAATCAAAATAACAAGAAGATGAGGAGGACAATCTTTATACCACCAAGTTGATGTAGGTTGTGATCAAAACATAGATTTTGATGGAGAAACTTGTGGACAACCATGACCATCTTCAAGACCACCATGCTTCATGAACTCTTTGTGGAAAATCAGCCCCAAGACACCATGAATACTCCTCATTGGATGTTATAAGTTGCACCAATCTTCATCTTTTTGAATGGAGATTAACATATGTTAATTATAACATATGTTTGTGGTTAAAAAATTGCATGAATGGGATGTTTTGAAGGCTATATGGGACGGCATTTTTGAGAGGGTGAGAGAGAAGTGTGAGTTGATTTGCATGTTAGAATGGGAGTAGTGGTTTGAAGTAGATGGTTTTGAGTTGTTGTGAAAAGCTTAACTTGTAAGCTTTGTTACAAGTGTAAGGCTTGTTAGCTACACTTGACACCTCATGGGTGTTAAGTAGCTAGTTTTGGCCGGTTTTGGGGGTGGGACAAGTGTCCCACTTGTCTCATCCCCATTTATTTACGGGTACTCCTCGATTCTAATTTCCTCGATTTGCGTGCCCTCGGGTCATTTTACGAAAAAACGTTTTTATAAATTATGAATCAACGTCAGAAAATGAATCCAATAAAAATTGTCTCATCAAAAACGAAGTTCGAAAACGCAAATACGTAATCCTAGGGTTTCCGGTTTAGTCGTAAAGGACGTTAAAATAAAATCGTAAGTCCTAATCTCTTTTCGTAAATTTGTGAGTTTATGAACCAACACAAATTTAAAACTCCAAAATAATATTCACGGATAAATTTATTTTCTGAAATGTCGGACTGTCACCAAAGACGGTGTATGTAAACGTAAGCACGTAACGTAGAATCCTCCGGTTTAAACGTAGTCGATGCTACTTCAAGACGTAAATCCAAATTTCTTCCCAAAAATAAGTGAGTTCATATTGTAACATTAAAATAATATTTTCAAATAATATTTGAGAATAAAATATCAATCGTAAATTGACGGATTGTCATACACAAGGCAGAAAATTAGCCAAAAATTTTCACGCGACAAAGAAATCTCATTCCCTCCCATCACGGCAAGTGATGTAGCCGACGCACCTCTCACGATCGAGATAAGCATTGGAACACACAATGTCCGCCGTATGTATGTGGATGGAGGGTCATCAGCAGAAGTACTATACGAACACTGTTTCGTACAGTTACGACCAGAAATAAGAAGCCAATTAGTACCGGCCACGTCGCAGCTCATCGGCTTTAGTGGAGACACCATTTGGCCAATAGGACAGTTGCGTCTGCTTGTAACCATTGGGAATGAAGAGCATTCCACCATGGCGTGGATGAACTTTATGGTGATACACTCACACTCTCCATACAATGGGATCATAGGCAGACCAGGTATCTTGGCCATACGAGCAGTACCCTCCACAGCTCACGGAATGATTAAATTCCCTGTGGAAGGAGGAATTGTCACTATCTATAACACAATCATACCAGCATCCGAATGTCATACCGTGACAACACCAGTTCCACCTGTTCACCCCAAGGATGGATCACCACCTCCCAATTGGAAGGTGGCAATCTATCCGGATTATCCGGAACAAGAGGTATCCATAGGGGGAACACTCTCGGATAGCGGCAAGAGGGCCATGTGCTCTCTCCTAAAAACAAACTTAGATGTATTTGCATGGGAGCCCAAGCACATGACGGTTGTACCGCGTGCGATAGCAGAACATAAGCTCTAAATCCGCCGAGGATATCCTCCCGTTAAGCAAAAGAAGCGCGGCCAGGCACCAGAACGCAGCCAAGTAATATTGGATGAAGTACGAAAATTGGTGGATGCAGGTATTATACGTGAGGTATACTACCACGAGTGGTTATCCAACCCGGTCATGGTCAAGAAGCATGATGGGAGCTGGCGCATGTGCGTGGACTTCACGGATCTGAACAAAGCCTGTCCGCAGGACTGCTATCCGTTACCAGAGATTGATTGGAAGGTGGAATCCCTATGTGGATATCCCTTTAAGTGCTTCTTGGATGCATACAAAGGATACCACCAGATCCAGATGGCGGAAGAGGACGCAGAGAAGACGGCGTTCCATACTAGTCAAGGCGTATACTGTTATACAAAAATGCCATTCAGACTAAAGAACGCCGGGGAAACATATCAGCGGCTTGTTGACAAAGCCTTAGACTCATAGATAGGCCACAATCTTGAGGTCTATGTTGATGATTTGGTCATCAAAAGTCATACAGAGGATGCACTTCTCCGTGACGTCTAAGAGACGTTTGACACATTAAGGAGGATCAATATGAAACTGAATCCAAAGAAATGCACGTTTGGGGTAACTGAAGGGATGTTCCTTGGATATATGATTGATCCAAATGGCATCAAGCCTTTCCCAGAAAAGACGGACGCGGTAATACAGTTACCATCTCCCCAGACGCGAAAAGAGGTACAATCATTAAATGGGAAGTTGGTCGGGCTAAACAGGTTCTTGTCGAAGTCCGCGGAGAAGTCACTCCCCCTAATCAAAACACTCAAGAAGTGCATCAAGAAGGGAGATTTCTAGTGGACAAAGGAAGCGGAGGAAGCTTTTGGTCAGCTCAAGCAACACCTCGCAGCTATTCCCATGCTAGTGGCCCCCGACCCAAGGAGGAGTTCATCATGTATCTGTCGGCCACACATGGAGCAATAAGTGCGGTACTCATGACGGATAGGGACACAGTCCAAAAACCGGTCTACTTCATAAGTAGAACAATGCAAGGGCCAGAGTTGAATTCTTCTTCTATGGAGAAACTGGTTTTGGCATTAGTGTTTGCCACAAAACGGTTACGCCGGTACTTTCAGGCGTACCCAATTGTGGTCATTACTGATCAACCAATAAAACAAGTCATCTCCAGACCAGACGTGGCCGGTAGGCTACAGAAGTGGAGCATTCTGTTGGGAGAACATAACATCTCTTATAGACCACATACAGCTGTTAAAGGCCAAATCTTGGCAGATTTCTTGATAGAGAAGCCGGACGAGGATGGACCGGTCGTACAACGAGAGGAAACTCCAGCAGAACCATGGGTATTATTTACGGACAGATCCTCGTGCACGGATGGATCAGGAGCTGGTCTCATCCTTACGAATCAGGAAGGAATGGAGTTTACATACGCCCTGCGCTTTGAGTTCACAGCCACCAATAATGAGGCAGAATATGAATCGTTGATTGCGGGTTTAAAAATCGCTGCTAGAATGGGAGTCCGTAACCTTGAGGGCTACGTGGACTCACGGATTGTCCCGAACCACATTCTAGGGGGTTACGTAGCCAAGGAGGATAACATGGTTCGATACTTGGAGAAAGTCAAGTCACTCATCACTGCTTTCAACAAGTTTTCTATCAAGCAGGTACCAAGAGGTGAAAACAAGAAGGCGGACGCTCTTATCAAGATCGCGTCTACAAGTTTCGCCCACTTATCCAAGCAAGTCTTAGTAGAAATACTAAAGGAAAAGTCTATAACGGAAGGGGAAGTCGCAGCTATAGTTGAGGAAGATGGACCTACATGGATGACCCCGATCATCATCTATTTGACTAATGAAACCCTTCCGGACGAGGAAAAGGCGGCACGACGTATCAGAAGGAAGTCGCAGCACTTCGAGCTTCGAGAAGGTATTCTTTACAAGCACTCTTTCTTACAGCCGTGGTTGCGGTGTGTTGGGCCACGCCAGGCTACTTATGTGATCAGTGAGATACATGAAGGGTTATGCGGCATGTACGCGGGCCCCCGATCTGTAGTAGCTCGAGCTCTATGCATAGGATATTATTGGCCTACTATGCATAGGGATGCACGCGACATGATACGCAAATGCAGTGATTGCCAAGTGCACAGACCAGTACCACGACATCCGTAGCAGGAACTGACACCCATTACATCCCCATGGCCATTCTATAAGTGGGGGATTGACATTGCAGGACCTTTCCCCGTAGCTGCAGGGGGAGTTAAGTTCTTGATTGTCGCAATGGACTACTTTACACGCTGGATAGAGGCTAAGACAGTTAAATCCATCACACGCAAACAAGTTAAAAAGTTTGTTTGGGAGAACATCGTGTGCCGTTTTGGCTTACCAGGAGAAATCATCTCGGACAACGAGAAGCAGTTCGCGGATAATCCATTCAAGGACTGGTGCGCAGCATTGAATATCACACGGCGCTTCGCATCTGTTAAACATCCACAGACAAATGGTCTTGTGGAACGAGCAAATAGAAGCTTGGGTTAAGGCATCAAGGCACGCTTGGATGAACGAAGTGCCAAATGGGTAGACGAACTACCACATGTTCTATGGGCACATAGGACTATGATTAAAACAGCCAATGGGGACACTCCATTTGCACTGGCCTATGACACTAAAGCTGTTATACCAGCATAAATCGGAATGCCGACCATCCGTACAGCGGAGGGTAATGTCGTCACAAACGACGAGCAACTCCGGATCAATCTGTACTTGTTGGAAGAAAATGGAGAAATAGCGGCTATCAATGAGGCCAAGTCCAAGGCACGGATGAAGGCTTATTATGACGCCAAGGTTAAAGGTGTTTCTTTTCGACCGGGAGATTTTGTTTATCGTGCCAACGAGGCAAGTCGAGCGGAGAATACAGGAAATATAGGCCCTAAGTGGGAAGGGCCGTATGAGGTTACGGAAGCCTTAGGACGGGGCGCGTACAAGTTGCGTGACATGGATGGCCGCGACCTGGAACGCACATGGAATATCTGCAATCTTAAAAGGTGCTATCTTTGAAAAGCTACGGCTTCCGCATGGACACTTCGCTATATCTAGCTTCAATGAAGATCCATGTATTCTCTTTGTTTTGTTTTTTATGCTTTCTAGGTTCCCTTTGTTTTTAGGATTTCCCATTCTTGTCAAAACAAAAAGCGTAAACGTTCTAATAAAATGTCGTGGTGCCTAGCTAGCTCCACGACTCGCTCTTGTGCAAATTGTTGTCTTGCTTTTTTAGATTCTATGAACAAATTATTGTCGTATAGATTTAGTTGTTATTACCATAATGTGCTATCTCTTATTCATATGCATTCATTCAATACCGTACCTGTACTATGCGCCTCTAGGCGGGTAAGAGGATTAAGTGAACCTAATAATTCAACTTTTCGCATAAGAGGGATGCAACCCCAGTGACGCGGATCATGTATCCTTACTAGACACCTTACTCACAAGACGTTGTGATAAGTTTCCATATGCTGCACTCACGTAGTGCTTTGCATGGTAAATACGCACGCCGCACGTCTAGTAAATATAGACTTGGTTTTATTCTAGGTAAGACGTGACACGTCATGCGACACAGATATATGATATCTAAAAAGAATATAAGCAAGTTTCCAATTATCAAAATTACCGTGACCACCACGGACTTATAAATATTATTCTAAATGTTTACAATAATGTTACAAAAGGATAAAATGCCGTGGACATCCACGGACGAATATTTAGGTTACAGACCAAATTATCTAGGAGTTATAACAAATTTAGGAGCACCCTACATGGGGGGAGAAACCTACCTATCTCCCATTGCTCCTCAGCTAGGCGGGGCAATACCTCACCACATTCCTTCCGTTCTAGGGCTTGAGTCGCATTCATCTCCAGCACCTCGCTTAATGGTTGTTCACCAACTATGATCCTGGTAACGTCTTCATAAATAGGAAGAGTGAGTTGGCTGAGGGAGGGAGTAAAGGGAGTCCGGGAATGTCCCTCGTCTTGAGAAAAGGCACCAAGACTTAGTTTCTCCATAATCTCCTTATTGGATGCATCTTTTGTAGCTTCCAGCTCGGCCAAGAAGGGGTAGTTGAGATCTCGCATAGCGGCCATAGCGGCAGTCATCTTCTCAGCGGCTCCAGTGTTGAAGAAGGCATGCTTTGTGAAGTTTTGTTTCTTCCTTATTAGCTCTGCGGCCATGACCATCCCCTCATGACGGCCGTGATCGATGCCATCCGACACGAGGTCTGCAAACTGTTGAACGAATTGTGGGGCCTCCAACACCTTCCGGACGGCCAAGCGCGTACCATGACCCACCATCCACCTGCGACCGACAATGGCTGCTAGTAGTTGGGGGTACAACACATCATCACGCTCGGAGGTAAGGGCATTCACCAGTATGTCTTTTTGGGTGGACGACTCCTTCAATTGTTCCGCCACAACCCTCTCATGAGCAAGCTCATCTTTCAATTTCTCCTCACCCTGGATCAATGAATGTGCGTCTTCAATCTTTTTTGTGAGAATGGACACTTGTCAGAAGAGGACTTAGCCGAAGCTTCTGCCGCGGTCACGTGTATGTGATACATCAAGTATTAGAATGCAGGATAGTGTGACATAGGCGTGATGCGGTGCGGATACATACCTTAGTTGTTGCAGCCTCAAGTTCAGTCTCAAGCTCGGCTACACGTTGGTCATGAGCATTGGCATGTGTTGGTTGTTCTTTAATAGTAGCCTCGGCAGTAGCAAGCTAGGACTGTAGGGCGGCAATCTGGGCCTCATTGTCTTTAATCATCTTCTCTCTTCGACCAACTTTTCTCTTCAAGGAATCAACATGCTCTAAGGCAGCCTCAAATCTTACCCGCATGGAAGTACCCATGGCCATCTGATGTACCAAGGCACCATTGTACTCATCCACCAGGTCCACATGGTTTAGTGCATTTAGATCCTTTCCAGATCGGGAGGGATGCATTTATTCAAATAATCACGGCATTCTTCGGCCTGTCTCATCCGTGAGGCGGTGGTGATCTTCCAGTCAGGGTTGAACTGTGTATGAGGGCCGGACGTCGGTACCTCTTTTGAAGCTGTGGGGGTACCTTCCTCAAAGGCGGGGCCAGATCTGGTCACGGCCGTGTGTGGGGAAGGTTCCTTCTCCTTCTCCTTCTCATTCTCCTTCTCTTTTTCCTCCTCCTTCCGTCTCTCCTGGGTAGGTGCGGCACCAGCTTGTTCATCCCTGCAACAATTGGAATAGATATTAAATATTGTTTGTAGAGATCCGTACCTTTTATTTGGATAATGGATATTTTGACCAAACGAGTGCGGCCGACTTACATGTTGGATATTCCTAGTTCTGATGTAGTAGGGGGAACTTGAGTGACTGGCTCGGCATTGGTTAACGGCACGTCCGGATCCACGGGTGCAGCCCGTACCGTCTCGAAAGCTTGGGTGGTGCTCTCAACAGACTGATAGCGGGGATGATCCTTGCGCAGCTTTTTCGCAGGGGCATTATGTTCCCCGATCTCAGCCTGAGCAACTCTTCTTACCCGCTTGTTCTTCCTGTTGGTACGCTTGGGGGCAGGCTGGGCTGCTTCTTCTTCATCCTCTACTTGTTGTACTTCCTCCTCGTCATCGCCCAACATTTGGCGAAGGCTGGAGGTGGTCCTCTCAATGTTATCACCCTGCTCTTCGCCATGTGCGGGGTTAGCAGTCTTAGGTGGAGAGGAGGGCCCGGCTTCGTCCTCCAGCATCATGTTGTCCCCGTTCTCATAGTCAAAGTCCACGGGGGTCATCAAGAGTGTTGTGTCTTCTTCGTCAGAATGGGGGTCTGGTACGGCTGCTAAGGCGACTTTCACGTTTCGGGTATGCTCAAGGAGGGGTATCTCATTCTCACGTCTAGGACGGGCTCCCTCTGGTATAAGATTTGGATCACCCTGACGAAGGATTCCAAAGAAGTTCATTTCTGTGAAAACAAACAAAGTATGTTAGTTATAGCCAACAGGTGTATGTACGTCTTTGATGTGCGGATGCTATACCTACCTTCACCACGCCTCCTCCAAAACACAGGATATGTGTTGGACGGGCCGAAGTAATTACGGCTAATCCCTAGCAAACAAAGGAATGATTCGGGTAGGTTCCTATGGAACCCTATCCTATTCCTATCTATTTCTTGGGAATGTTGGGGATTATATGTACCGGTGCGCGGAGGAGGGTCAGGATATAATCTATGTTTAAAACCGAAATCGGTCGGCCACACTATTGAGTCAATGAAAAAGTAATGGTCGTACCAATTTTTCAGCGAGTCCATGGCCTTGTCAAGGGCTGTGGGGCTGTTTGGGGATCGTTTATTAAAGGAAAGCCATCCATTTACTAAATTGGGGGTATAAAATAGCCTGAATAACTCTACGGTAGGAGGGATTCTTCTTGCGCGACAAAGGATTTCGAACTGGCTAATCTTACATGCGCCTATACAGTGTAGTTGGGTGATATGTACGTCATAATAACCCAAGAGATCTACGAGGAAACGAGTGAAAGGAATGCGGTAGTTGGCCGAATCGAATAGACGGGTGTATAGGCCAATCTTTCCCTGTGGTGCCTCAGTTATGAGGTCCCTGCACCAGGGAGATAAGGGTGTAGGTTGCTAGGAATGAAGAAATCAGTGCAGAAGTGCTCTAATTTCTCCTGAGTCACTACTTTGAGCACGGATCCAATAGAAGTGTTGTTTCTTTGAGCCATTACAAAATAAAAAAGATAAGGGCGTGGTATTCTAACCTGCGTAGGAAGGTGGTGATAAGAAGGAAAGCTTTAATGGCAGAAATGAAGGAAAAGACTGCGTGTCACACACAGCCGTAGGGGCAACTTATTTATAGGGTTGCCTTGGAAGTCATGGTTTGTTGGATGCATGACACGTGTTTGCCACTATCCTAAATCGTGTGGTTGGGATGTAAGTGGCAAGTGAACAGTTAGGTGGGACCCATGGGTCACTTCTGACTCAGTAGTTTACGCCGCTCGAGGTTCTGACTGTTTGCACTTTGTCAGTCAATTGGCAGGTGAACAGTCAATTGTTTCGGGATATGCGGTCTTACGTAAGACCATATTCAATGTTGCATTTAATTTGTCTCGGTCGTCACGTGCGGCTGAGATATCATTGGAATAAAATCCTAATAAGGTTGACACGTGCGGCCGAAACAAAATTTTGAAAATTTGTCACTCTAAAAGATCTTTCTTGGTACGTCCGGGGAGCATCTTGTTAGTCTAGATATTCCGCCTACGGCTGTAACAACTAGACTGGGGGGACATGATGACGTATAGTCCCCAGCCGGGTCATAAACCCGGCCCACGTGTACTACCCGCATCCAGCCCATTACTGATGGGTGGGATTCATGTCATTTAAGCTTATGGGCTTAAATGAACAGTAACCGCACACACCTGTGCGGCCCACGGCCCGGCATGGCCGGTACAGGGTTAGACAGAATCATACTCTTACTATGATTAGGACTTACCCCAAAGGAGAGGATATTCACTCACTATAATTAGAAGATAACAATCAATCTAATTATGGTACTTATCCTTTCCTTAGGGCCGAAGCATCAGTGACAGCCCATTAGGGTTTCACTGCCTATATAAGGAAACCCCAAGGGTTCCACAAAGGTATTACATTCTTCATACTCTCAACTCATCCGATTCCATAACCCTAACCGATTACTTACTCTCATGTCGGAGTCTAATCGTGGGATACATTCCCACGGTAAGCCTAACGCGTGCTGTTTTAGTGTGCATGATCCTAACCAGATAATTCACTTGGTGCAGGAGCCGGAGTCCAGCCAACCCGAATTAAGCCTAATTCGGGTCTAGCAAGGATCACCCAACTTTTGTATCAACAAATTTATACTATAGTTATTGATTAATTATTAAATCATGGACTATAATTATTTAATAAATCACGATTTAGGTTATAATTAATAAATTATTAATACATGATTAACCTAAGTATTTTTTATGCCTAAATTTATTCAAATCATGCCTTTATTTAATTAAATCATATAACCTATGGTTTATTAAATTATCATGACATTATTAATAAACAATACTATTTACATGACTTATGATATTTAATCAGTAAACTTAAGATTTTATTATTAGCTTATTAATCCATCTTATTTCTAAATATGGAAACTTCCTATTTCAGGAAACTTACTATTTTTGAAAACTTTCTATTTTTAGAAACTGATTTATTTTTGGAAACTTTTTATTTTTGGAAACTTTTTATTTTTCGAAACTTTCTATTTTAGGAAACCTTCTATTTTTAGAAAGTTACTTATTATACACAACAAGTATAATAATACAAGAATACAAGATAATACTTAATCAGAAAAATGAAATACATGATTAACACAGTATAACATTTAAAACAGTAAAACAAGAGAAGAACATATAAAACAAGCTAAGACATGCTATAACCAGTAACGTACTCAGTAATCAGACAACTTATTCATGTCCCTTTATTATGTAGCATTAGTGAGGTCGGAGTAGGACTATTCATCCTTTCGTCTTTCCTCGTTCACTGGACACAAGGTACGGATATCTCATCCTTCAATATGGATATTCTTTCCTTATTAGGATTCCCCATTTGCAGCTAACTATTTTCCCAAGTATATGTTTTATATGTTTGATTACTTATGTTAGTTTAAATGCCTAAGCCATATACATGCATGACCAGTGTCACCTAGTTATGGAGGTACCATAACCATAACACTTGAGGCACCAGTGTTATGACTTCCCCACGGCGGAGTGATTGCTCGTGGCGTCCCTAATCATTTTTGGACATATAGTTATATTATCATATGGGGCGTATGGGTGCATCCTAGTTACATGTTTTATAGGATTTTCATGGTGAATGCGATTTGTGCCTTGCATCCTTCACAAGGAGTTGATCCCTCATACCCAGACTAATTAATTAGAGGCAACCCCTCTAATTGCATGATGATGTCTCCCCACAAGTATTCATGCACGGTGGAACCTCATGAACTATATGGGCTATTGGCTAATTATTACAGATTTTCATATAAAAACATAAGTATTTTCAAACTATAAAACCAGTTTTATGAACATGTTCCAGGTTATCTAGGACTTATACATTTCCGCTGCTATTAGTCTTTTATGCTTATGCCATTTCATGTTATACTTGTATATCCGTTCACTGGGCGTTATGCTCAGCCGTCTTCCTTTCATGTTCCCAAACGGCAGGTAATCAAGGGCGCTCGTAGACTATAAGAGTAGGTGCATACGGATTGGAAGTTATCCAGCCTTCATCACTTTATGCATTTTCCATACATTATGCTACATTATTTCTTTGGACATTGTTTAGTCTTTTTTCATTTCAGTTTAGACATTTACCTTGCATGCTTTGATAACACGCAATAATTACGCGTGACATTCTATTTACCAAAATGGGGTGTTACATCGATTTTTGCTCAAGGGTGATGCTTTTTTGCTTATTTTTTCATTAGTTAGTACTAACATGTTTTGTTAGAGTTTTCTTATATATTATGTATGGTTAAAAAACAATTTTTTTTTACCCCCGCGAGCTAAGTTCTTGGCTCCGTCACCGCCTCTTAGCTGCAATAATCTCTGTTTTTTTATTCTACCCCTTGTGAATTTAATACATGATATCTGGTTAAGCTTATTCATAAATAATTTTTAAAACTTTACGTTTCATTATACTTGTCTGAATAATTCTTAGCTTATTCATAAATAATTCATAAATAATTCTTATAGGTTGAACGGAATTCTCGTTTGTTCAGAGGGCAACGCAGGAATGTTGATCAAGTTGTGGTGTTGATTTGTGATACTATTCGACTAAAGCTTGTCACCTTCAGATTTAAGAAGGTTAGTGCCCGTTCCAGGTCCTTGTTGGATCGGTGGAGATTTTCTAGTATATGCGTTTCTCATGGTGGTGTTAGTGTATGAGGGTCGTACTCTTTTTTCCTTCTTAGGGTTTTTCCCATTGGATTTTTCTCGAGAAGGTTTTTTAAGGAGGCGACCTCATGTGGATCCTTTGCTGCCGCTGGTGTGCTGTTGGAGTGGTGGGGTGTTTTCTTTGTTTCAAGACTTTATTATGCTGGTGTTCATTTGTTCGATGATTAGTTTATGATGTAGTCTATGTCATTTGATATATGTAGTGTGTTTATGGCATGTCATAAGCACTAGTTTCCAAGCCTTTGCTTGAGGTTAATGTGGTACTTCAGCCACATTCTTGTGTACTTAACATTATTTTTTGGTTAATATATTTACCGGGGTAACCCATTACCAAAAAAACAATTATATTTAATTTATGTGTCATTTTATAAACCTATCACCTCAATACAAACACAGTAACTGATACTAAATTCAAATCCTAAAGACAAATAACGCATTCTAAACAGGCCCAAAGACTTTAATGTTGCCCAACCCACACATATGCTCATCTATTTATTATCGCCTACCAAACTCATTTCACAAACAGATATCTACTACCATTGATCCATCCTCATATTTCAACCCCCAACTGCTTCATCTAATTACTAGCAGGGTACCTGCGCAACGCAGCGGCGGGTACCTTGTGACTATATTTTGCGACGAACAAACGTTGTTCTGTTTCAAATTTTTTTCTAACAATCACTGTAAGAAAACAACGCACAACCAAGTCACACTCAAACCGCCTAAACCACTAACAAGTCCCATTTTGGTGATGGTGATAGTCTCGACCTTCGTCGATTCCTTTTCAAGCGTTTTGCGCTTCTGTTTATGTTGCGTTCGGGAGAGAAAGAAAGATATAGCAGATGGAGTGTGTGTTTTATTTTAGTTTTCATATATATGTGGGAGTTATTATAGGTCTGGTTATTATATGGGCGGTTAGTATGGGCCTTAATATTGTGTAACTGAATTTTTAATGGTGACTTTACTAAGGTGTTACACTTATATAAATTAATTAATACATTTATATCAAATGTAACTTTTGTTTAAGTGTATATAAGAAGTTTTTAAATTTCCTAATTAAGAAATGTTTGAGGCACTTCTAAATATACAAAAATGTTTAAATCTTTTATAAAATAGTAAGATGCTACCAATTCCCAGTTTAAATCGGTTCTCATGATATAGATCGTTTGCTGAAGCTGTGAGTTATGTTGATCAAAGTTAGATTCATTGGTTTTGTAGTCCAATTAGTCGATGTTTTCTTAGAGATGATGATGTTGCATATTTTCTACACCCAGATTCTTCTATTTAAAAATGTATGTATAACTCTTATAATCTCTTTTCTAAACCGGATTTGTTTTGTACGACATAAAAAAAATTTAAACAGGTATTAGTAGTCACCTTGTGAATTTCACTCTAGTATTATTTATGCTGGTTGTTGAATTTGCCTTATAATGGAAAATTAATGAGATTTAGAAAAAAATAAAAAAATAATTTTAGGACTAAAAGACTGGTCAAACTTTCTTTTACATCGAAAAAAAAAAAAAAAAAAAAAAGTTATTATTCGATTTGTAATGGTTAATTTGTAGTTTAAATCACTAATTTATGTTATGTATTTAGGACTAATATACTCTTGATAGCACATGACGGGAGAAGTTTTGAAGTGCCAACAGATCCACAAAGTATGTCAAACGATACATGTTCAAGCTTTTGACAAAGATATCACTACTACACAAATGAGCATAAAGCCCCCTTAATAGAGCCCCTTTTTGAGTAAAAACGGGATAAAAAAGGAGTCCACCATTTTTTTAAAGGTATAGAGCCATGTTCTTACATATAAAACAGGGCTTTATTTGCAACACCCATAGAGCCATGACCCCTTGTATCAAACCGGGCACTATTCTCACCTCATCTTATGAAAAAGAAAAAAAAGGCGCTTTGTTTTCCTCCTCAAACTTTCACCAAAATTTCAATCTAAAATCAAAAACCCTAAAAATTTCCCTCCATCTACTTTCACAAACCCTCTTCTCCTCTCTCCCACTTCAGACTTCAGTACCCATTAACCATTGTCACAAACAACCATCACACACAATCAGATCCCCATACTATATTGGCGCCGTCATAGATCCCCAATCAGATCCCAATCTATATGGTTCGTAACATAATTAGATCTGCAAGAGATTAATCCAATTAACAGGTAAACCTCTTTTATTATTTGTTTCTTGTTGTTCAATCTACTGTTTGTGCTGATTTTTTTGTTGTTGTTCAATCTATTTCTTTTTTGCTAAGATTTGTTTATTGTTTCTAGTTGTTTAATTAATTGTTATTTTTGTTTGAGTAACAAAAGTGAAGCTCTTTGTTGTTTTGTGAATTGTATGTGCTGAAAAGTCACAACTGTATTGTGATGAAAAAGTGATGAAAGATTCTTCTAGTTAAGATTAGTGGGTTGTATTTAGGGGTGTTATCGGGTCGGGTTGTCGGAATGGTCATGTCGGGTTGAATCGGGTTTCGCTGTCTCAAATACTGACCCTAACACCAGGGGCGGAGCCATACGTAAGGGAGTGGGGGCGTTGCCCCCAACCAAGCTCTTACAGATACACGAAATACATAGGAAAAAATTGATACATGTGGCAAATATGACTAGTGCCCTCAATTAGATATCCAAAGTGCCCTCTACACTCTCAACGTTTTTCAAAAAGCAGAGCTCGTGGTAACTGTTTTTCCGACTGTATTATTCATCAGAAATATGGAGGTGAAGAAGTTTAGGGTGGAAGATAAAAGATGAAGAGATGAGATTGGGTTTGTGAGACTTGTCGGCCAGTTATGTCACGTGCTTAGAATAAAACTATACATTGGCTTTGTAATTGTTTATAGTACCAAGTATAACCAATATATATCTTTCTATAAATTTGATGCAAGTTGTAAGTCTAAATAGGAATTTAGTACGATACAATCTTCATACTTTGAGAATTCTAACATAATAAACTTTTGAGTTCTTTCATCAGTTGTTTAAATTTGTTACTTTTAGAATTTTAGGCGAGATATGATAGCCTAATTTGTAAAAATGTTACTATAAATTTTGTTTTGTCATATTAATAGTAAACACTTAAGTATAATTTGCATAATGTTATACGCAGGAGTAGTGGTTTTTATTTTGCCATATTAAATTGTAAACACTTCATACGATTTCTGCATCGAAATAGAGCATTTTGGTTGCCTTTATTAACTCAAAAGCTGGCGTGATCCGACTTGTTTTTACACTACACGAAAAACTTTTTTTTTTCTCGATGCCCCCTATTATCATAAATCCTGGCTCCGCCACAGCCTAACACGACCCTATAAAATTACGGGTTATCAGGTTTCGGGTCAAAATGTGTTGGGTTGAATCGGGTTGGGTTGTTAGGTTGTTATTGGGTTGTGAAAGCTGGTTGTCTGAAACACAAAATAGAGAACGGTGTATATTGTGTGAGAATGCGTATAACGGGAATCTTCACTGCTATTCTGATAATCTTATGTCGCTTTTTGGCCTTTTCTTCTTCAGGGCATGGGATATGTATCAGGTCATCTTGGTCATTTACTCAGTCTGGATTTCACCATTTGACATTGCGTTTCTTGATAATCAGGATGGGCCCTACGTATCTTTGACAACATTGTCAATGGCTTCTTTGCTATTGATCACAAGAATATAGCATTTTGGTCAGCAACGACTCACATAGAGAAATTTATATTTATAAATACTTGTTGCATAAATTACAATTGACAAAGGTTGCATTGTAACAGGTACTTATCAACCTGGTTTATATTTGATGTGAGCTCAACTGTGCCATTTCGATCTCTCAGCCTCATCTGCACAGATAGAAAAAGTGAGATCAGGTTCAAAATACTCAGTATGCTTAGATTATGGCATCTTAGAAGAGTTAGATCCCTATTCGCAAGGTATATCTCGGACTTTAATTTAAGGTTTAGTTTACGCCATTTAGAATGATCATTCGGTAAATTTAAAAGAACTCTCTCAAGCATGTCTGTTCCATTGTTTTTGTCCATTCAAAATATATCTGATACACAATCATATTAAATTACTAAGTATGTTCAAATCAAAGGGAACTAGGGATATGAAGCCAATATACATTCAACTCAAATTTATACAGCCACTTGAATTCCAAAATTTATACAGCCACTTGAATTCCAATAAGTACCTAAACTTGATACAACTAGTGGGTAATCTCAATTTACTGATTGAGAATGATAAAAATATCACATGTATAGCTTACAATATAAATCATAGTATTAGCTAAGCAAGCTATGTGACCAAAGCCTCATCTATGATCTTGCCAATACTATAGACATGGGATGTCAGCAACTTGTTCTCGACTTCACCCACTGAATCCTCAATTACGATCTTGCTAATAGTATAAACATTGGATATAAGCCGTTAGTTATCAAGTACTTCCCACAGCGCGGGTATTGCTTCTTTTGAGTTGTGTATGATTTCTAGTGCATTTGTGAATCTTTGCATCAATAAGATGTTCCAACCTAAATACATCATACATATTTTGTTAGTATATTTATGAACTCTATACTACTTTATCAGAAAAGTGGTCATGAGTGCTCACCAAAAATGTGTCAAGACCTTTGTGTTTGCATTTGAGTTACTATAATCGACGTGTTGTTGTTAATCAACAATGCTCTCCAAAATCTAAAAGAAGTATCCAACAAAATATTACTTTTTTTTTAACCGTGATTTCCGACTCATTGGTCGACTAATCCACGGGGTTTGAGCCCACCACCACACAGACTTAAACCAGTATAATACTAGTTAGAAATTTAAATCTCCAACTAAATATAATACTAGTATAAAGACCACTTAACTAAAGATTTCATGATCTGTAACTATGAATTGACCACAGTTGTGGAAGTAACATTAGACGTTGGTTCAAGAATGAAATACATAAAAAAGGTTACATATATATCGTAACACAATAGGCCGAGATTGCTCACTTGACTAGTGTACAAACATATAAACCCGTTTTAACCTATTATACAACGTCATTTCAACCAATAATAATGAAGGGAATATCATAAGAACCGGGTGAGCAAACCATGAGTTCTAGTACTCGTTTTCATACAGTTTGTGGAACTGTCATTAAAAAACAAACATGTCACTTCTAATAGGTTTTATGACTTCGGGGTTTTCAAAAGTTTTTACCTTGCAAAGACATGTCTCGACTCAGAGTCAAACATCAAGTTAATAATTAGTGGTTATAAACAAAATTGTTTTTAAACACGGTACCTTCTCGTTGAGAACCTTTTGAGCCACTTGATGTGTTACCTGCACACCTTCACATTGCACCTGCACTCATCAAGCAAATTTAAGGATATTAAGTTTATACGAGATTACATCGGCTACACATCATAAACTGTAAGGAATTCAACAAGGAACAAGGCAAACATTTCAGATAGTACACAACCAGCGGAGTAAGACCACCCGACAACATATAAAAGCAACATTAAATTAAATTTTGTCATGCCAAGTTAACAGACCACCCTACTCCTAATTCTGTAACCACCTGAAAAGCTATATTATAGACATGAATAGAAGTGCTTGACCTGTGTAAGCTCCTACCAAGCTCGAGCACATGTTTGTCATAAATTTCAGAAAGTAACATGTTCTCTTAACAACTAGAAATTTTGCAAGCTAGAAAAACACATTTCATATGTTAATTACAGAAAGTAACATGCAAAGTACCTTCAATATTTGGAACATATCAATTACTAAAACTCTTCCGATGACATGAAAGGCTAAAAAACAATAATTGAATAATAAGATCAGTAATGAAGTCTTACAAAAAGTATATATTACTATGGACAAAAAAATATAATAGTATGTATTCAAGCCTTATGGATAATAGAATGTTCAAGTTTTCATTACTACTACAGTACTACTATAATTCTATAAACATGTTAATTCATCTAAGGTCAATATGCAACTATGCATTTCACCATTTCACCATTTAGTTGATCTCGTAAGTGGATTTACAAATTAATATTATCACTTAAGTGGGCTTGCAAATCCTTCATGATACTTTGGTTTAATATTTAAACAAATCTGTTAATGGGTCTTATAAGGGTAATGACCCGATAAGGTATATTTGACCAAAATCAACCCGACCTTATAAAGCTTTATCGGCTTCAGGTCCGGCCAGGTTGGTGTCGGGTCGACCCATAACAGCCCTACTTACTAGGCTAATAAGTAAAACAAAAGACTCATATCCCGACCGACGTTCCTCGATTGAAGTAGCTTGGTGTTGGTTGTTTCATTACGCTCAGCGAGTCTTATGAAACTTTGGTATCAACGTCGTTATGCAACGCAAGTCTCTGTTATTGTCACTGTGTCTAATCTTATTTAATTTCTTGTTAACTACAGACAACTAATACTCTTTTATGTATCTTCTTTCCAGGCTTATGACATAGAACACCTCGTCATTCCGACAAGATATTACCTTTTCGCCACTTCATTTTTTGACATTGACCGAGTTGTAAAGTTCATTCACGGCAAGTACATTATAGTTTCCTTGCTAGTTGTATTTTATTAATACTATTCTAAACCAGTTACATAATTGTCTTTTTATTTTGTTATATAGGGAATGCAACCAGGGGAAAGACCACATATGTTCACTGCAAAGCTGGAAGGGGACGGAGACGGAGTACGACAATTGTGCTTTGCTATTTGGTAATACTTTTTTTTTTCTTTTTTACAGATATACACTTCTAAATAGAGGTGGCAAAATGGAAAAATGGGTGTTATAAGTAGTATGTGTTCTGACTAGTAGTAGTAACAGGATGGACGCAATGCCTAACTCGCCGAAGCCTGGCCATTTTTCCACCGAGAATTGCATAATAGTTAATTCAAATGGATTCTTGTATTCTTTTGTTCAGTTGGCCTAGCTTTAGTTGCATAACCCATAGGGATTTTCTAAATCTGTTATTGTAATCAAACTTTGGAACACATGAAGAATTTGAGACCTGTCACTTTATAAATAGGAATAAGTACATGCTAATGTGTTATCTTAATAGGAAAACAGATCTGATTGTTTGATCAAATAACTGTGCGTCATACGGCTAACATGTTTGAAGCCTCACATATTTCTACAATCAACTTGCTTTATATTGCTATATTCTTTATTGTCTTCTCTTACATTGAGCTTATGCATGTCTTTTTATAGATGTCGTGGAGCGTGAGCTTGTTCATTTCAGTGTGCGGCATCTGATGATCAGTCAGGCTAGTGTTTCAGAAAGATCCGCATGTGGTCATGTCATTTGTATCTCTTCTTTCCCGTACCTCACCAAAACACTTATGATACTGCTGTGATGTTTAATTATATTAGAATGTTTGTTAAGTTCATGTTAAGTCCTTATAACTTGTATTAAACTAACTTGACTTATGTCTGATGTTGAATAATTGGTTTTTGCTATACATGGTTTTTTTGCAATTTGGTTTTGCTGCTTGTTTAGTGTGTTTTGCTATGTGGATACCTGGAAATAATGCAGGTGGTATTGGTATTTGATTAAAAAAAATAATCTCATAGAGCCATGTTTCAAAACAAAAAACAGGGATCTATGCTAGATAAAAAACTGTTTTTTTAATCAGATAGAGCCAGGTTATGAAGGGGAAAACAGGGCTCTATTATTCATCATAGAGCCCCTTTTATAAACAGGGAACTATGCCATTTCCTAATAGAGTCCCCCCCCTTTTGATTCCCCTGGAAAAAAGGGGCTCTAAGGTGGTTTTAAACAGGGCTCTATGTCAGTTTTTGTAGTAGTGTATAACTATAACCAGAAAGGAGTTCAGGTACGAGGGCTTAGATGATAGTTGGCTACTCCGTGTTGAGCCATTTCTGAAATTAAAACATAAACGGATTTTGCCTTGGGATGGGTACTAGTAATAAGATGGGCGTAGGTGCGAGAATTCAAGGTGGGAAAGCCGATCTTACGGAGCTTTTGGATGGTGTCCGGTTGTTGTGAAGCGAGTGGATGCGAGAATTATACCGTGGAATACCGACTGAGACTGTCTCAATGGTTATCAAATGAGCATTATCAACCTGGTTAGGGTGCATGACATTGGGTATAAGGACGGGCAGGAAGGAAAGTTTTAGAATATAAAGATGGAGAAATGCAATTATACCGTGGAATATCGGCTGAGACTGTCTCAATGCTCTCTACATCTACTAGAAAGTTGAAGAGTCTGTTAGGTAATTAGATCTTGCCTCTGATATTGTATGTATGTTTTAGATTAGAATTGCATAAACCCTTTTTAAGAAAATAATTGATCTATTTGGTATTTTCCTTGGTGTTTATGTGTGTTTTCTTATTGGAGTTTATAAGATGATTGATGTAGGTTTTTTTAAAATTAGAGTTGGTTTATTACTATGTATACAAATGTTTTCAAAAAAATTTCTTTGTAAATCCTTTGTATATTCCTATCGTTTATAGGATTGATGATACTGGAAAGTTCTATTGTGATTTAGGCTACCATTGTTCTGTTTTAATTTCTATTTGCAAAGAATAATAAGCTAAAACTTCATGGACGAAACTCTGTAGGGCTAGAAAGGGATGGTAGTTAATTAACACTGTATTTGTCTTGTATAAATATATGGGCATTTTTAAAAACCTTTCACAACCAAAAATCTTCACCAATACCAGAAATAATAGGAAGTATCGTGTAAGTTAAGTATCAGTTAAAAGTCATTTGATATCGATATAATCGATCGTCATATTTGACTTTGAAAGTCAAAACAACCAGTTAATCGATTGTCACGTAACATGCTTTAGTATTTTTATCGCATTTTTCTTGTTTTAGAACTGTGATAGTATTAGTTGTTTTGTACAGAATTAAGATTGCACCTAAGAATGATTATAGCTTAAAATGCTGCTAACTATTTGGTCAAATCTGTTTTATACAGTTTGAAGATTGCACCATCTACTAGGTCGGCTAGGATCAAGCTAAGCTACCTTTGAGTCCTGAAGCAATTAAGCACATTGGTAGAAGCGAGCATGATGGGATTGGAAGCATTAAGCAATCCAGCGGAAATAATACTTGATCTTAAACTATAAAGATTCCGATGTGCTAAAGTCAAAATGAGTTTTAACACAATTGGATCTTTGTAGTTTAAGATTAAGTATTGTTTCGGCATGAAACTAGCGATGTTTGATGCGGATTACTTAATTTAACTTTTTGCTTATGATTGTTGATGTTTATTTCATGCATGACATTCCACCTTTTAATATAGAAGTGTTAATTCTTTTTCTGGGTTCTTAGATGAGTTTTGTCGTAGATTCTGCTGTGCGTATAGCCTGACAGAAAATATTAGACAAATCGTACTTATGATCTATGTTTTGAACAAGAATATAGTGTTCATTGTGTGTAGATTCTATATGACTGATTTGATTGCTTCATACGTCCACAAGAAAAGACCTTGCCAGATTGATTTATTATGATACGCCAATCCGGGAAAAATATCATCATGGTAGCCATCTTCTATGCTGTATTATGAGCTGATATGTGTGAACCCACCACAATCACTTAACTCGAGTTCTTGCTCCACGTATTCGTAGCAGATGTAAAAATATTCTTACACTCTTTTCTGAATTCAATTCTATCTCACTGCGTTTTTGTACTAACTCAAAACCTCATAAATGGATTCCAGAAGTTGAACAACCCAATCAATAAATCAACATCAAAACACAGAATTTATGAGGGTATTGAGAGTTGAAACGTCTCAATCTTGTAATCACATATCTATGTTAGGTTTTTCTCGTCGATTAGGCTTGAGGGTCCGAACCTGTAACTTGTGTTTTGTGTTTGTTTTTTGGTTTTCCTTATTGTGCGGTGATGTGATCCCTTGTTGTGGGTGTAACATCCCAACATGGCAGTGGATAGAAACGGCCTTGTACACCAAGACCCAAGTCCCCAACGGCCCGCATGCATGGATCACAAAATAATAGTTTAGATGGTTGTGGCATGAGAAGGAAGATGACATGAGCACATGACGATTCTAACCAGATTATTGATAGAACCTTGAAATGGTTATTGTTGAATGAGAAGAGTACTCATGAATGATAGCCTGATAGGTAAGTATGTAGAATGTTACGTTTTTTTGTTGAGCACGATCGTCCGACTAATAAGAGAACCGCAATGATCGAAAGTAGCTCGTTTATATGTACAACAAACCAAACTTGTAGAAGACTGTGAGCACAATCGATCAACTAATGAGAGAGACGCCAAGCATAGGCGCACTTTATGAACTGACAGTAAAGTAAGATAAGATCAAACAACTTTATCACTAAATAAGAGAACAGTCCAACACGAGATTTAGCACCAGTCGTTAATAATCAATTAGGAGCTACAAACTTAGCCTAAAAAAAAATTTAACGCGCCTTCAATCAAACTGAACTCACCACCTGAGGGACCATCCATAATCAATTAAAGTCCCTTCAAAAACCGCAAAATTTTCTTTCGACTGATGTTTGATACTTAATGTCAGGTAATTAAAGTGAAACCTTTGCCGTGATAGAACCTATGTGGCAAAAGTTTCAGTGAGAAGGGAACATAAATGCAAATGGTGCGAAATCTGTATGAATTAGTACTTTTTTGACAAGCAATCCAAATGTTGATGCAGGTTCATGTTTTTATCTCCAATCTACATCTATGGTTTTATGCAGGATCCATGTAAGCGCAGAACTCCAATTTCTTGGAAGTAATATCTGACCTCTTATAACCATAGCCAAACTCCAACCTCAGGGTTTTAAAGAGAGCACTACTGGATAATATATTTTTAATCAAATCCTCATCTAATTTCACAAATGAAATCGACAAACTCAGAAATTCAACCCAACTAATGGCCCCATTTGGATCAAGTGTGCAGTCTTTCAGTTTCAGATGAGTACACGATGAAGTGCGAAAAGAGTATGCTATATGTTGTGTTCTTTTTCGTCTGCATTGAGTTTTTCACATGTAGAGCAAAAAGTCAACAAAAAGACCCAAAGAAAATATCACAAAACTAAACCAATATCAATAAAAATGTCCAAAAGAAACCATTTTAGACCAATCTTTATCTAACATCAAGAAGTGATCCTAACAAACAAGACAACACAAAATCTACTAATAGTCAATACTTTGACTATCCTGATTCCTGAAGTCAAACTTCTTTACATTTTTACTATGATGCTTAATGAACCCAAAAACAAAAAATTGCCCGGCAACAAAAAAACAGTGTATACACATTCTAAGAAGCCGAAGTCTGGAAACAAAGACATTAAGTCATGAAAATCTTTATAACATTCTAACAGTAAACTGAACATCAAAACAAAACAGAATTTACAATTTTTTGACTTCCCTAAACACAAACATCAACCAAACCTGTTAAAACCCTCAACAGTAACAATAAACGCGCATGTAACTTCTTTATACCAAAAAAGAAAAATGATGAAGGTGACAAAATCTCAAGAATCTTTACTATCACTTGCATCATTTGTTTTTTCCGTCATCTGAATCTTTTAAGTCTTTAGTCTGACTTTGATCCCCATCAGATTCTTGGTTGAATAATTCGTTAGAATCTTCTAAGTCATTAACCCCAAAATTCTCATCAGCATTATCATTATTCACGACAGCGTGACCATCTTCTTTCAGACCCCAAATAGCATGCGAAATCTTAAAGATTTGTT
This sequence comes from Glebionis coronaria, assembly GCA_025667525.1. Lineage (NCBI taxonomy): Eukaryota > Viridiplantae > Streptophyta > Magnoliopsida > Asterales > Asteraceae > Glebionis > Glebionis coronaria. The sequence goes on along the minus strand of CM046876.1, from coordinate 602,932,454 downwards.
TATCAATGGGATCCATTTGACCTTCAACATCTTCGCCGCTCATTTTCTTTACCGCATTATCTACATATCTTGATTGCAAAGACGTAATCTTCTCAGTCATTTCCACTACACTCTTATAAACTCCACATCCTTCAAACCATCCATCGTAGAATTCTTGAAATTTTTTGGTGTCAGCAAGTGGGTAGGACCCATGTTTGAAGTGATAGTCTTGCATGTTATTCAAAAGACTGCGGTCTTGAATATTCTTTGGCGCGCTGATGTGGTTGCTGGTGGCTTCGTTGGCATCTTGATCTTGATCTTCACTTTCACTTGATAATTCAACACATTGTGATGAACGTAGTAGTTTTGGTGTGCTAGGACAAGTAAATGAATCCGAAACAGAAGAAGGGTGGTGGTGAGCATCAGAATGTTGCTGTGATTGTGATGGATCATATCATCCATGATGTATTCTTGATGAGATTCGTTCTTTCAACAAAGTGTTGGATTATATATGATGTGTGTACGTTGTGTTTTTGAGGGTGACTAAAATGGTTAAATGAAAGTAAAGATTATGGAGAATGAGTTATGGTTTATATATAGGCCTCATTTAGAGGGACTTCATTTAGAGGAAGGTTTTGTTTACATGTTATTATTCGAAATGAAAGTATAAAACTAGTTTGTAACTAGTTATTGTTAACAAAAAATTAATATATTTTATAAAGAAAATATATGGACTAACAAAATGTATGTTTAGAGTCTAACAAAAATTAACATATATCTGATCCTCTAATTTGATTTTTTTTTTTTTTTTGTAACAACCAGTTATCATCATTTTAGATATTAAGACCTGAATTTTTGGCGAAACAACTCCAAACACATTCAACAAATTCACTTCAAAGATATTCGAAACTCACGCCTCTCTGTCATAGTTTCTAAAGGCTTTCTAATCACATTTCATTGTAGGATTCATGTTTTGGGTAAAAAGGTTTTATCGTCCGGTAAAACTTTATAACTACAAGAAACTTACAAAGCATTTATGCATAAGAAATTTCCACGTACACTAACATACCAAAATGCTAAGAGAATTAACCAACATTGATTGTATATATCTAGGAGAAAATGCTAAGTGGAGAACGGGATGCCGATAAAAGCACGTACACATAGTCAGGTTACCCGGGGATGGGGAGCCTTTTTAACTCAGATCATGGGGTTAAAGTCCAGGCCCGTTTCTGACCCTTTCCTGGCCCCCCCCAAATGTACACAACTAGTGAGGTTTGAAAATGCTAGGAGAAACCATAACTTGACTAGGCCACATTTGTTTCTCCACGTCAAGCCAAATACCAGTGGAGTCGCGTCAAACAATCTGAGAAACCACATTCACAAATTTACCTTACCCGCATTGCGCCTACAACTGCCACGTCTCGACTAGCTTTCTGTAACGACCACATATTATTACTAGGGCGATTCCATCATTTCATAACTTGTAAAGACCTCTCATGTAATTTCCAAACCAAAAACATCTTCTTCGTTTGATTGCACAATTGCTCTTTTGTACGATCACCTTTGTTGAAGAATCAGTTATTCCTTTATTGCCAAACATAATATATAGTCGCTGATAAACCAATCTTCTTACAACAGTCCGCACCGATCTACCTTTACATCTTCGAATTAATTATTCCCCACGTTCTCCAATTGGTGGTGCATAAGACTTCATATTGTTCCAAACATGTTTCTGATAGAGACATACGAAAAATGCATGTGGACGTGAATCCATTTGTGACCTGATTGCAACAGACTTGAAGTTTGTCTAGAGTCTTTAATTTCTGACCGATAACCAACCATAGAATAAATCTTTGTCTTGGAATGCAATGCTGAACCAAATCAGCCTCGACCAAGGAACCTCAACGGCACTCGGGTTTAAGTCTTCCCATAGTATGGGAAGACTTAAACCCCATACACCCACAAAATGTCGGGACATTTAGAGCAGGAAGTATTTGGATATGGGTGTGTTGCTAGTTAAAGAGGTAAAACAAAACTGATCCTCAAAGTGTTAATTCTGCCTTTCTAAAAAAAATAATTCAGCAGTTGGAGTCCTAGCGTTTTTGGCTGGCGTCAAAGAGCGTAAACCGCTTTTATGACAATAAGTGTTAATTCTTGCCTTTCTAAAAAAAATAATTCTTAATTTTTGATTTTTCCTATTCTGAGTGTCTTGCTATTGTTTCTTCGCCTACCTGATAACATAAAAGGGATCCAATACCAGTCAAACACGAACCGAGTTTACTCTTTTCATTTTGAAGTTAAAACCACTTTAAGCTCACCATACTATTCATACCAGTTACTCTTGAATCTATATAACCATTTTAATTGCCATTACTCACACAAAATGGAAATCGAAGATCCTTCAAATTTAATGTGACTATATATTTTGAGATGACTTTTCCGATCAGCTATCAGTGTCATATCTGTTATGACATCAAAGACACACAATGTTTACTAAATGTCAAAAACATCACCACTTCATATGTGTAGTTCATGTATCCGCACCACCACCATTTTCCGTTGGCTGCTGCACAATTACTAATGCACTTACAGAACCACTGACCTATATCTGTTCAAGACGTATAAAAGCTTATGGGGCATACGAACATCAATTTTCCATCTTTGCTCATGAAAACCAGAAGGTGGCCGGTTTCTTTTTTTGCATCACAGTAAAAAGTTAATGTATAAGCACTACTAGAAAACTGACCAACAGTGACGGATTTCCGACAGAAAAGGCCGTGCATTTACCGACACACCATTTCAGTCAGAAATCAGTCGGAAATGACCTATACCGACGGATTTCCGACAGAAAAGGCCGTCGGCTGTTGGTCAGTTTTCTATGTGATTCTTATCTATCAAGTATGAAAGTGGGCAGGACATTTGATAATGCAAAATTTTAAAAAGCTGAGCAAAAGCACAATCACTCTCTGCATAGGCAAGAGCATACTTGATAAAACATAAGTAGTTTAATTTAACATGCAAATAATTAAGATTAAACGTATATGAACAAGTTTATCGTGTACCAAAAATTTAGCACCAATGCTACATAAGGTTGTGAGCGAAGAAGATATTTAATTAACAGATTGGCAAAAGAGGAATTATGGTGAAAAGAAACATCAATCAGAATTTTCCCACTAGGTGCAAACAACCTTGAAGTGGCCACGCCACGGAGGGTGTTGATCCCTTTGGTTGGATCTATATTCTGTTAAGAATTAGTATAATAGTTTGTAATCAAACTAAAACACTTTGAGCACTCTTACTAAACACTAAATAAGTTATGCGGAATCTAACTTATAAAGCACAGAAGAACAGAATTACTTTTAACTCTTCGATTCTCTTATTAATCGACTTGTATGAGGTACATAAAAGACATTGTACCTATGTTCCTTTTATAGAGTAAGGAACACTAGAAACCTTAGAATATTCTATAAAGATAACTATATCACAGACGATATATTATCAATATTCTAACTATTTAAGTCTATCACATAAGATATACTCTAACTATAACTATGACATATCTTATACAAAGATATATTCGTCCTAATCATCATAGCAGTACTTACTTTATAAGTAACAGTACTTACTATGTACCGCGTTAACACTAACGATACTTACATAACACTAACAGTACTTCGAATACACTAACAGTACTTGATACTTAACAAATAATTCCCAACAATCCTCCCCTAAACAAGAAATGATAACTTGTTGTCTTCTTGTTTCTTTTGTACTGGATGTATTAGAAATACATGTCTTCAGTCTTTCCTTCATCATTGGATTGAACTTGATAATTTGTATTAGCATCCAACTGAATGTAGCCAAACACTTCATATGTAGATCTTCTTCTGATAAGATAATCTTCAAACATTATGAGCATCATCTTTGTCTTCAAACTATGATCTTCTTGTGTCTTCTAAACATTCATTCATCTTTGCAGCATCAATATTTGTCTTCTTGAGTTTAGTCCTTGAACTCTTTGCAGCTCTGATACCACTTGTTGATCCCTTTGGTTGGATCTATATTCTGTTAAGAATTAGTATAATAGTTTGTAATCAAACTAAAACACTTTGAGCACTCTTACTAAACACTAAATAAGTTATGCGGAATCTAACTTATAAAGCACAGAAGAACAGAATTACTTTTAACTATTCGATTCTCTTATTAATCGACTTGTATGAGGTACATAAAAGACATTGTACCTATGTTCCTTTTATAGAGTAAGGAACCCTAGAAACCTTAGAATATTCTATAAAGATAACTATGTCACAGACGATATATTATCAATATTCTAACTATTTAGGTATATCACATAAGGTATACTCTAACTATAACTATGACATATCTTATACAAAGATATATTCGTCCTAATCATCATAACAGTGCTTACTTTATAAGTAGCAGTACTTACTATGTACCGCGTTAACACTAACGGTACTTACATAACACTAACAGTACTTCGAATACACTAACGGTACTTGATACTTAACAAATAATTCCCAACAGAGGGCTTTACCTGGTTTGAGTCTGTGTGGCGGTGGGCTCAAACCCCGTGGATTAGTCGGCCAATGAGTCGGAAATCACGGTAACCAAAAAAGAAAAAAAACATCAATCAGAATTTCCTAATACAACGTCACTTGTAAGTAACAAGTTTATAAGCATTTGGAATGGAGTAACCATATTGAAAGTTTATGGACATAAAATTAATAGTCGTGTGATAGGATCGAACTCGGGATTACGGGATTGCACACAATACGTAAAGGGTTAATTTTATTTATTAAATATATTTTATATATTTATTAAATCAAACCAAACTTAACTAATCAATGGTTAATTAAATTAAAAGTTACTTAAATAATCATTAAGGAATTATGTGAGAAAAGGAAAGTCGAAAAAGTTCCGGAAACACCCTTGGGGTGTCCACCGACCGTCGGCCAAAGGGGGAGGGGGTCAAAGGAAACTTTGTGTTTCCTAATTTGTGTCTAACTTGGAAAATAAGTTTTGCTAACCACTGTTGATCCCAAAGTCAGATCTTAAACCTTAATAGCTTGTTTAAGGGTTGTGATAGAGAGAAAGAATTCAATCTACCACTAGAGAAACTTTGCAAAGCAAAGTAACTAAACAAGATGCGGAATATAATGTTTAGCACAAGAACAAATGTGATTGAAACGTTGAACTTTAATATATCAAAGATATACGAATACCCTAAAATGGTATTAGGGTTTACAAAACCTTAAAGTACTATAATGAAAGACAAAATGAGAAAGACACACTTTGCATGCTAACCTAGTGAGTTCTTTTATAGCCACAAGGACTCACGTACAAGATCACTACTAATAAACTTGGAAAGTATTAAGGAATAATAACTGAAACGCGTAAAAATCTATTCCATGTTTATCTTTGACAGCAGGGCCTTTGACTTCAACAGGGGAACCAATCCCCCTGCCTTTGTTATTTAGCAGGGGGAACTTACTCTAGCAGGGGTACGAATAATCAACTAGCAGGGGAAACAACTAAGCATAGATTTATTCCCAACAATCCTCCCCTAAACTTGTGCTTTCCCCTAAAGACAAGTTTCTGAATAAATACTAGTTGATGAGGATGCTTACAAACTTTCTGGCCAAATCTGACTATGGACCATTCTTACCAGATCATAAGCAACAGGCTTTTTAGCATCTACAATTAGGTTAGCCTGTGCCAGTTTCTTCAAGGTGTCCTGAGAGAAGGGATAATACCTATGATTGAGCAAGTACACACTCACACCTTCCATCACTACCTCATAGACCCCAGAATTGGTAAACAGCTTCCAATACAACAAATCTCCTTTATTCACTGCATCAAATATAGGATCAAATAACTCATGCTCATACATTCTATGCATGCACTCCCAGATTACCCAATCCTTCTCCACACCATCCATGGTACGAGGTTTTGCAGCAAACGTTTTCTTCAATATTTTCCACAGATCTTCTAAGTCTTCACTATCCAAAATTTGAAACATGACATCTAGGCTTAGAAATGTCTGTGCTGTATTGTCAGCCCTTGTAAGCTTCCACCAAGTCCTCCCTTTGTGTTCATAAACAGCATACTCTATGATAGCAAACTTCTTTCCAAGTTCACTAGGTGAGATGTCATCATTTTCCTACAGAATTAGTTGTTTATCAATTTCATCATTTGATGGCCTTTGAGACTCTTTAGTAACTGTGCCAACTTGCTCCATTCTCTTGAGTCTATTTGCTGCTCTTTGTGCATTAAGTACAGACTTCTCAAGTACTTCTGGAAAACTTCCACCTGCTTGATGTGATGCCCCTGCTTGTGATGATGCACCTGCTTGGGATGATGCACCTGCTTGTGTAGTTTCCAAAGTTGTCTCTCCAGCTTTTCTTTTCTTAGATTCTCTAGCTTTCTGTAGCATTTCACTTTGTCTCCTAAGATACTCAGCTTCCTCAAGAGTGTTGATAGTTATCCAATCCTCCACATCATACAATTTTAGAACTGGTCTGACTGCTCTTTTTATGGCTTCAAAACTCATATCTCTGAAGTCACCATCCTTCCACTTCCTATGTCTCTTAAGCAGAACTTTGTAGTGTTCAAGTTGCCCTTTCTCTGAAGTTAGATACTTCTCACTCTGAATTTGAATTGCCCTTCTTTCCAGATACTCAGTTTGATATTTGTAAACAAGGCAAGTCAACTCATACCTGTCTTCCAAAGGAGCATTTATTAACTCCTTCTCCCATTGATCAAGAAACTCTCCCACATGAGGTACCCTGTCATCTAGTTCTCTATGCATGATCTCAACCTGCTTGAGCATATCTTTGGGCCTCATTTCTTGCATCCTTTGGTCCTGCATATCCATCTCCTCTTGTTGTAGCCTGAGAGCTACTTGTGCATCATGTGCTTCTTGAGCCCTTTGCTGTTCAGGAGTTAGATGCTTGTATTTTCTCTTGGGCTGTTCCACCAAGATTCCTTTTCCTTTGTCTTTTGGATCCACTGCTGGTGCTGGTTTCGCTTTAGATGCAGGTTCTTTGATTGTAATCCCCTTCTGAGCTGGTTGCTTTCTGTTCTTCCTAACAAAAGTTTGAGTAACATTCTTTGCAGGGGAATAACTTACAGTAGTGGGATCAGCAATGGAAGGGGAAACTTTTGAAGCAGGGGCTTCTTCTTGATTGCCCATGGTGAGCAATGTTTGAGCAATATCTTTGGTTGCACTCCCCTTGTCACTTCCCTTATCAGCACTTCCTTTCTCCATCCCTTTCTAAGAACTTGCTATCTTTCCATGTATCCCACCAGGATATGAATAGTACTCAGTAGACCCTTCTGTATTTGGAACTTCCTCCCCTTTGGAAGCATCCTCATCTGTTGAAAGAATCAATCTGGGCTTTCTCCTCCCCTCAAGAGTAGCAAGTCTGGTTTCCAAGTGAGTGATAACCAGGCCTTGCTTTTTGACATCTTGTACCAGTTGTGCATTCTACCTTTTCAGACTCATACACATTTTCGTCAATTCCAAATTAGTCAAAGGTTGCATACTGCTCTTAATCCTAGAAGGGAATTTCGTCCCTTTTTGGATATCATGGAGTGAGGGAGAGGACTTATTGATGGTGTCACTGTCCTGCTCACCCCTTGAGGATGAGACAGTAGTGGCAGCCAAACCCTCAGGTTGCTCTAAACTCTTGGAGACTCTCCTCTCTGCTGCTTGTGAAGATTCACCAGGCAAGGGAGACCTGGCAAACCTGGATTTTGAACGCCTTTCTTGTCGTGGATCAGCAGGTGGTAGGTTCTTGGCAGGGGTATCAGCAGGTTGGTGTTTGGCTGTTTGATTCTTGGCTTCTTCCCGTCTGATTTGGTCCATCATAATTGAAGTGAGTGGAATGTTTTTGCCAGAAAACTAGGGTGATGGTGCAAGTAGTGTGGTGAAGAGTTTGGTGGTGTGTTGGGTTGCTGAAAAATAGTTTTTGTGTTTAATTGGACCATGATCACTCATATTCAGCAGAAGATCTATAAACCTTGGATACATACAGAATTTTGAGGTGCTTGAAACATTTTTAACCATTCCTTTAAAAATCATTTGAGAAAACAATACTTCCTTCTTGTTGCAAAGCAGATCAGGGCAGAAGCTATCTCACTACCAACTTCATTAAAAGCAGTGGTTTTTGGTGACAAACATTGCATAATTGTATGAATCAAATATTTCCAATGAGGGGCAAACTGGCCTTTAGCAAACTTACATTTTTTATTTTTAGAAAGTTTGTACCCCAATTTAACAAGACCTGCAAAAATTCCAGCCTCAGAAAAGTTGGTTATCCCATCCTCATCATCAAGGAGAAGAGTCTCCCTGATGGAGGCAAGTGTAATTACCTTGGGATGACCATCAACAGTGCTTTGAATTGTAACCTCTCCATTCACTGGTTTGGTCATGGCTTTAGACCAGAACTGCTGAATGTGTGAGGTATATATTCGAGGATTGATGAGGAGGGCCACTCTAAAGTACGAAGACTTTAGAAAGGCCACATCATCAGCAAACTCGACTGGTTCATCATGTAACAAAGCGATTTGGTTATGATTGGCAGCAATTTTGAGAGTCATGTTAAAGTTTGAAAATAGTTTGAAGGCTTATAAAAGATGAGAGGTAGGTGGGATTAAGTCGAGAGAGAGAGATGGACCTGCTGGTGAAGGGAATTAAGTTTTTATAGGCGAATTGAAGAGCTGTGATTGGACCGAAATTTTCAAATTGCAAAAATATCAAAGATAAATCTTGATAAAGAAGTAATTTATTTGAAATAATAAAGAAAAGATTACCAATCAGCGAAGAAAGCGCCTTAAATATCTTTTAAAAACAATAAAATATTCCCTAACCAAAATTTGTGCAAGCAGGCCCAACGGCTATGAACAGGGCAACGGTATTGTCGGTCAACGGTCAAACAGGGGAATGTTGTGAAAGCAGGGGTATGAAAAGATTCCAGCATGGGAAACTTTCCTAGGGGTATTGGACTAGTCATGGAGAGACCAATGCTAACTAGCTCTGCTCTAATGCACACACTTGTATACACAAGATAGATACATAGAGACTCAAGAGTCCTCTATTCAGCAGTGGTCCCAATACAAAGAGTCAATACATAAGTCCCCCTACACCAGGTTAACCCAAGAAAACATGCATACCCCAGTCACCATCCCTACCTTGTCCCTTACCTATGGTCAGTCAGTCTTGGCAATATGTGCCACACATCTGTATTTACACAGCAAGTTGTTTTAATAGAGAAATGTAAGCACACATTACAGTGCCTCAAGGTTTCAAAGTTCTGACAAGCTTTGCAGCAGGTCCTCATTACCCTGAACCCTCACTCACCAGTGGATATGATCTAAGATCATATATGAGTATCCTAAGGATACCCTGAGTCCTAAAGGTGTGACCTAACCTCCCCTGAAACATAGAGTATATACCTGATCCACCAATGAGAATAGTATGCACCATATGAACCTCTGCATTGTTAGTCTAAAACCACATAGAACCACTTTTGTAAAAAGAACACACCCAACATAAGAGAAAAATTCTCTTAGCAGGGGAATCTGTGTTAAAAAGCAGTGAAATAAAAGTGATGGAAAAATTGACTAACAGTTATACAACAACAGTAGTGAAACAACCCTGATCATACATGACAAAATAGACATCAGATTTTAAGGAGTAACCATTCCAATACCTGCAACCAGATACTGAAACCTCCCTACTTCAAAAGCTTTTGTTAAAAGATCAGAAACATTAAGTTCTGTATCAATTTTCTCAGGGACAATTAGTCCTTTTTCAAAACAATCTCTTACAAAGTGATGTCTAATTTCAATGTGTTTAGTCTTGCTATGAAAAACAGGGTTCTTTATAATGCAAATGGTGCTGTTGTTGTCAATGAATATCTTGGTTTTAAGAAAGTTATACCCATAATCAAGCAGTTGATTTTGCACCCAAAGAACTTGACCACAGCATCAGCAGCTGCTACATACTCAGCTTCAGTTGTGGATGTTGCCATGATGGTCTGCTTCTTACATTGCCAAGATATAAGCCTGCTTCCCAAAAATTGGCATCCCCCTGTTGTAGACTTCCTATCATTGTTGTCACCAGCATAATCACTATCTGAATAGGCTATCAGCTCGAATGGTGACTCCTTTGGATACCAGAGTCCTAAGGTGGGATGACATTTTAGATATCTAAAAATCCTTTTCACAGCAAATAAGTGACACTCTGTTGGTGACACCTGGTATCTTGCACATAAGCAGACTGCAAACATGATGTCAGGTCTTGAAGTAGTGAGATACATAAGAGACCCAATCATGGACCTGTAATTCCTGACATCTATAGGCTTTCCAGGACCATCCTTACCCCATGGATGATCCTTGTCCATTGGAGTGGACACCTTCTTTCCATCAGACATGCCAAACCTCTTCATAATCTCAGCCACATATTTGTCTTGTGAGATAAATATCCCATCTTTCCGCTGCTGAACTTGTAACCCAAAAAAGAAGTTTAGTTCTCCCATGGCACTCATTTGAAATTTATCCTGCATCAATTTGGCGAACTCTTTGCTAAGCATAGAGTTAGTGGATCCAAAAATAATGTCATCAACATAGACTTGTACTAGCAGAAGGTCACCCTTGTGTTTCTTAGTAAACAGGGTCTGATCAATCTTCCCCCTGCTGAATCCATTATCTAACAGATATTTAGAGAGAGTACCATACCAGGCTCTGGGAGCTTGGTGAAGTCCATACATAGCCTTTTTCACCTTGTATACTTTGTCAGGATGTTCTGGATCTTCAAACCCTGGAGGTTGCATAACATAGACTTCTTCATCAATGGTTCCATATAGAAAGGCACTTTTCACATCCATTTGAAAAACAGTGAAGTCCATGAATGAAACATAAGCAAGGAATAGTCTAATGGCCTCGATCCTGGAAACTGGAGCAAATACCTCTTCATAATCAATTCCTTCTTCCTGAGTATACCCTTGTGCCACTAGTCTTGCTTTGTTCCTGACAACTATTCCCCTTTCATCCTTTTTGTTCCTGAGTACCCACTTTGTCCCAATAGGCCTTGCCTATTTGGGACAATCCACCAGAATCCAGACCTCTTGTATGTCAAATTGTAAGAGCTCCTCTTGCATGGCTTCAACCCAGCTTGGGTCATTTAAAGTCTGAAAAATCTTCTTTGGCTCTTCTTGTGACAAAAATGCAGTAAACAGACAACATTGCATGTTGTCATGATTGAACTTCATGGTAATGTTAGCAATGAAGCTGTGCTCCTTTGCTGTGTACCTTGTATGTCTAGGGGCTTCAGGATTACCAATGATTTGAGAGATAGGGTGATCCTTATTGATTCTGTAGGTAGGCTGCATGATTACTTCTGTTTCATCTTCTTCCAAATCAGAATTGATGGGGCTATTTTGATTAGGAAAGAAGTCCTCAAAGGAACTTCCAAATGATACAGCATGACCTAGAGATGGGTGCTGGTGAGCAGAATGAAGCTCTGAGTAACTAGGACCTCCACTCTTGATGATTCTGCTTCCACTGCTGGATATAATAGGACCATCAGTTATGGGTGTAGATGATGAAATGAGTGGGGATTCACTTTCAGCATCATTTGTATCATGAGCAATAGGATTCTTTGTGGAAGAGGAAGCAATTGGTCTAGCAGGGGAATCCTGGATTCCACTGCCTTCAGCCATTCCGCTGCTTTCAGCCATAGCAGGGGATGAGATTGGTTGTTCTTTTCCTAGAGAAGAATTATCTTCTTGAACATCAGCTTCAATAGGAAACAATGAGGGTACATTCATGTACCTCAGGGGTGACTTCTCTGCACCAGTTGTTTCTTGAGTACCTGAAATGTTAGTGTTTTGCAGAGCAACAGGTACATAATTCATAGACTTTGAAAGTATATCTATATCAAATAACCAGTCAGGACCTGTTTGAACATCTTCAGGTTTGTCTTCAAGAAAGTTCACATGAAGATTTTTTGTGATTTTGCTTGTTTTCTTGTTGAAGACCCTATATCCCTTGCTGTTTAATGAATAACCCACAAAGTATCCATCATCACCCTTTTCACTGAACTTACCTAGATTGTCAATAGTGTTCAAGATGATCACATGACATCCAAAAGGTCTGAAAAAGTCAATTAAAGGAGGTCTTCCATTGAACAGCTGATAAGGGGTCTTGTTGTGTGCCTTGATCACCAAGGCCCTGTTTTGTACATAACAAGCAGTGGATACAGCTTCAGCCCAAAAGATAACTGGAAGTTTGGAATCAGACAGCATAGTTCTAGCAGCTTCAATGAGTGTCCTATTCCTTCTTTCTGCCACTCCATTCTGTTGAGGTGTTCTTGCAATGCTGAATTGCCTTTTGATGCCTTTGTTAATGCAGAAAGAGTCCAGTTTCTGATTTCTGAACTCACCACCATTGTCTGATCTCATGGTGACTACCTTCATGCTTTTTGATAGTTCAATTTGATTGATGAACCCAATGAGTACATCAGTTGTGTCACTCTTCTCAAACAGAAAGAATGTCCATGTGAACCTTGAAAAATCATCAGTAATCACTAGGCAGTACCATTTCTTCATTATGCTTGCCACAGAAGTAGGACCAAAGAGATCCATATGCAGTAGTTCCAATGGCTTGGTGGTGGACATACTTGTTTTAGATTGGCAAGATGCTCTGTGTTGCTTCCCTTTCAGACATGCAGCACAAGTATGTTCATTGGCAAAGGACTTGGAGGGAAGACCATGAACCAAATTATACTTTACTAGTTTGTTCATGTTCTTGAAATTAAGATGACCAAGTCTTCTATGCCATTTCTTACATTCATCTACTGAAGCTTTGGCAATGAAACATGTTTCATTGTCTTGGAGAGATATGTCCTTGAGATCAATTGTGTACATATTCTTCTGTCTTGGTGTTATGAGTACAATGGGAGTGTCTTTCGGCAAGACAAACTCCTTTCCTAACACCAAGCATTCAGTGTCAGTAAACAAGACAAAATTCTTGTTATCAGTCATCTGTGACACACTGAAGAGATTATACTTGAGTTCTTTCACCAAGTAGACATTGCCAAAGGTCATCCCATTAGTGACAATAGTTCCTTTTCCTGTTATAGTTCCATGCCCATCTCCAAAAGAAACACCATCATTGTCATGCAGGGGCACAAAATTAGACAAGTAAGCTTTTTGTCCAGTCATACTTCTTGAGCATCCGCTATCCCAATATGCTCTATCATCCCTTGTCTTCTTTGTCACCTGCAAAAAGAAAAACAAATTAGTTTTTCTTGGGGACCCAAGCCATTACAGACTTGGATCTACCTCGTGTATCAATGTAGGATAGCTTATCAAAAACTAGAGATACACCATTAGATTGAGTACCCCTTTTGGGTGCCCAAACCCAACGAGCTGAGGCTTTCACAGCTTTTCCCCATCTTCCCATGTTCCTAGAATACACAATTTTGCTAGCAGGGGATACCCCAGTTTTAGCAGGGGAATCTCTATGCTTAGCAGAGGGAACCCACCTTTTGATTTGGCCTCTAGTCATGTGTTGGTAAGGTCTAGAGTCAGATCTATATGTAGTATAAGGTGTTGGGGTGGTCACAGAAGTGTTGGGCTTTGAGTGAACATCATTCTCCTTTCTAAGGGCAGGAGCAACATATTTATCAGTCACCCTATTTCTCAAGGCAGGGGCAACGTACTTGGCAGGAAAAAAGATTTTGCCCCTGCATTTAGAAGAATGGTTTTAGGTTGCATATCCTTTAAGGGATTTGCAGCCACCATCTCCATTGGTGCCTTACACTCTTGATAAGTGTGCTCAAAGCTGCCACATGTGAAGCAGGGCTTGGTATTAATCAAAAAGTCTTCTCCTAATTGATGAGACTTTTGGTCATTCCAATTTCTTTGATTACCTCTGACATTCCTGTACATACCAGCATCTTTAATGGTGGACTTAGGGGACTGTGACCTTGTCTTAGATTTGGGAGAGCTACTCTTAGACCTAGAATTTCTGCCAAAAATTCCTTCTCTTGAAAATCGAACAGGGTTATCAATTTGTTTTAAACCAACCTGTTCCTTTTCAACATCCCTAATAACACTAGTTTTAACTAGAGACTCTTCTGTATCAAGATTATTAGGTATATAAGCACTCAAGTCAAACTCAATGTCATCCTGTTTTTCAAAACAAGGAAGACCAGTCCAGGATAGGTCTTTTCTAGGAAAAGGAGCATGAATGTTAGCAGGGGGTGGTGGTATGGTAGCATGCATATTTTTAATCCCAACCCCTGTTTTGTCCCTAGGAGATTGACCAACTTCAACTGCTTTGGTTAAATCTTTTGAAGCTTTTCCAAATTTTTCAACAGTTTCCTCATCAATCTTTTGGTTAGCTTTGAAAATTTCAAGTTCAGCAGTCAATTCTTTTATAGATTGGTTATTCTCCTTGGCATCTCTTTCTAGAATCACAATGTGATCCCTATAATCACTTTCTCTTTGCTTAAACTCTCTTATGGTGGATTCTAACTGTTCTAAAGCACGTTTATAATTATCAAGATCATTATCACAATTGATATAGTCAGCTTTTAACTTTCTGATTTGATCATTCAAAGATTCAGTATTTTTTCTACAAGCTTTAGTATAATATGAGTCATCATATACCTCATTGTCAGAGCTGGAACTTGACATGGCCATAAGTGCAAAGTCTTCTTCCTTTTCCTCAGCAATCAAAGCTTGATTTCTTTCCACATTCTCTGTCATAGCACTCCAGTCCCATCCACTTGCTCCATCTATCCCCTGCATGGCTACCATGGCTTTAGCACCAGAATCATCATCTCTTGTATCCTTTCTGTAGCTATTTCCAGTCTTAGGTCCTCTGCATTCCCTGGCAAAATGACCCTTCTTACCACAGTTGTAGCATTCAACTTTTGTTTTCAAACCCAGCCACATCAGAAGGATTAATTGAGATCTTCTTCCCATACTTCTTGTAGAACCTATTGGCTCTCATGCTGAGTAGAGCCATATTCCACTTGATATCCATCTCTTCTAGCCCTTGCTTACTTATTTGACTTAGATCTTCATGTAACACAGTAGATCCTTGTGGCCCTTGGGATGCTATAAAAGCACAAGCAGTATCAAGACTGAATGTAGCTGGTCTTTCTTCATCATAGGAAGGTCCAGACCTGGTAGCAGGGGAATAAGTAGCAGGGGCTACTTCAATTCCACTGTTCTTGGACATTCCACTGCTTTGTGATATGAATGCCATGTTAGTAGGGGAATCAATGGATCCACTTGAGTTGGTGGGAATCGTTCCTTTTGACTTCATCTCATTGACAACAGGTTCAAAAACTTTTAAGTTGTTGTATATGTCATCAATGTCCTTTTCGTCCAAATCATCCTTATTCTGCCAAATTGCTTTATAGACAAACCATTCTTTCTGGAGGCTTTTAAGAAACCTGGTATTCTGCTCTTTTGATACCTCAATGTCAAAGAATTCCAACTGGGCCACCATATCTTGAAGCCTATTGTAAATAGCTCCAATTGATTCATCACCAATTGCTTTGAAAGAAGCAAAATCATTCAGCATTTGATTTTTCTTCTTCTTCTTTGTGGCTTCATTTCCTCCAAAGGTTTTGCCTATGGCTTCCCATAGATCCTTAGCTGTTTTGTATTTCCTGAATCTGAGTTGATGTCTATCAGGTAGAGCCAACAGCAATGAGCTGTGAGCCCTGACATCATGCCTTCTAGCTAGTATCTCCTTATCACACAGAGCAGCAGATTTCTTCTTGTCCTTACCTTTGGAGCTTTCACCTTTTTCTTCTTCCTTGCCATCATCAACCACCATTGTTTTGGTGAATTGATCACCAAACTCTATAATCTCCCAAAGAACATAGTGTTCCGTTTTCAGGTATTGTTGGATTTTGAATTCCCATAATTCAAAGTTTTCAGGATCCAACATGGGTAACTTGAGGTTATTGTGGTTGTTGCTGTTTGAGGATGAATCTGAAGACATGTTTGCTATGAGGATTTTGTTCTTGATTTAGACAAAGTTTCTCAACAAGCTCTGATACCACTTGATTTAGACAAACACATAACACCAAGGATAAACCAATTGCATTGTGTAGACTTCTTCCCCTTTTTGACATGATCCAAATAGGGGTCTTGTATGTAAGCAACCTTGATTTCGACCATTGCTTAAATAATACCACACCACTAGTACAAGTTTTCTATGTCTCAAATTACCCTCCATGAAGAACAGCAGGATGAAATTAAATGAATTTGAGCTATAGAAACTCACACAAGTTGTAGTAAAACTAATGAGCAGTAGTAAACACCTTCACCTTAATGTTACATGTAAATGATTAACACATGAACAATTTAGCTTCCCCTTAAATTGTGTTAATCATTCTTGAATCTTCAAATTCTGTAGGCTTTATGTAATGATCGCATATGAAGAAATCTAATTACGACTTACTTGATGATGAAGTAGGATAATCCGAACTAACATTCCATGTCTTGTACTAAACATGTGACTCCAAAACTCACGGCTATAATGAGTAGACTATAAAACTTACGGCTATAATGAGTAGTCTCTTGACAAAAAGATTTCTCTAGCAAATATGATCATAGAGCGTCTTAAGTAAAATCTCATACCTTTGCTACCTTTTTATCAAGTCCGTTGTCACAACTTAAAGCACCTACAAGTTACCTTCAAATGCTGACAAAATTTGAAGATATGATAGAACATCAATCCGCGAAAATCTACATCGTCTTCAAGCAAGTAATAAAAACTTTTCTTCGTAATCAATGAAAATAAAACGAGCCTTTATACCTTTAAGAACTAGTTGCTGTGAATAAACCAAATTCCAAACCAAAAATCTCCAATACTTTTTGTCAGTGGCTGCGTACAACACTGTCAACGTCTAAAATACACGGGTCAGCGGTGAAATTTCACGGGTCAGCGGTTCTGTCAGCGACTAAATAACTCCCATCAGCGGATAAACTAATCCACTACTAATCTGTCTGTGGATAAATAATATTTGACAGCGGCCCAAAAATTATCACATTCCCACAGGATCTTTCCAGGATAAAAGGTAAAAGAATTATGGAGTGAGAATAATACCAACAATATATATCCCATAATTTTTTCCTTAAATCATGTAGACAATAATCACGAGATCCATACTTACGTTTAAATCTCACACACCTTGACCATATAGTCTTGAAGACTTAATCAAAGCAGCATATATCTTAGCTAAATATAAATCCCATAATATAATGCATACCTTGAATGTTTTAGCATCAAGAAACAATTGCCGCTAAGATAGAGACGTGACATACCCTTTCTTAATTGATATCCAATGGCCCATTTGAGACAAACCATACTCCACGTCACTTTACTTCTATTATGGACCAGCTCATGTGAACAAAAAACCTCTTTTTCTGCTTGTAAAACGCATCATGTCAACCCATTAATTAAATCTCCATACCTTAGCCTTATGCATATGTTTTCTTAACAGCATACCTCCTAAAAATCAACATATATCACGTTGTAGATAAAGGAAGCAGTTATGGAAACAAAATTCATTCCCTAAAATCATGTCAAGACCTTTTCATGGAAATCAAATCATCACACGCTTATCTCCAATCCTTGATTATAGGGTAAATTACAATCCCATAATATACGGATCAAGTCAAAATCTTGTTTAACGAACTGCTTCCCGTAGGTTTCCCAGACGTTGAGCATAAAAAAACATCATATTCCAAAGTGTAAGAGATTGAATAATATACTCACATGACGTTCTTCAAATATTTTAGAACTGCAGCAACACACGTGATTCTTACAACTCATGATCCATACTTATGCTTTTCTTCTGATTACGAACATCGAACCTTAACCCCTGCTGCTGCATACAACCAATGAGTATGAATACACGTATCCATAACCTTGCTGGCCCTTCTCTTTCTCTTTTATCTGTTGCTGTTCACAACCTTTGATGTGCCAACAAATGACAACATGTCCTGCCTGCGAGCAATACTTCTTTTCACATGTATATTACTTGCTTCAATCGTTCTGTTTGTTCACACCTCTAGGGTTCCAAGCAGAAAACCCTATTTCGAATAACATCACAGCTTCAACCAACATCGAATCTCCAACATGATCACCACAGCTTCAATCGATCTAAGAACCCATGAATCTAACTTCGTCTTCTTCATGAATACTCGATCTGTGCTTTTCCTTATAGTGTTTCAATCACGAATTTAGGGTTTATTCAAAACCCCAAAAACAAATTTTTAACGACACTAAATCTGTTGCAAAATCGTCACAAATCTGTCACAGATCTGACAGACCGTCGCTAAACCGTCACTAAAACTGTCGCTAATCCTGGACAGCAGCTTCACAGCAACACAAACATAAACATCTTGTAGATCCTAGATCGAGAGCCACCCGCTCTGATACCACTTGTTGATCCCAAAGTCAGATCTTAAACCTTAATAGCTTGTTTAAGGGTTGTGATAGAGAGAAAGAATTCAATCTACCACTAGAGAAACTTTGCAAAGCAAAGTAACTAAACAAGATGCGGAATATAATGTTTAGCACAAGAACAAATGTGATTGAAACGTTGAACTTTAATATATAAAAGATATACGAATACCCTAAAATGGTATTAGGGTTTACAAAATCTTAAAGTACTATAATGAAAGACAAAATGAGAAAGACACACTTTGCATGCTAACCTAGTGAGTCCTTTTATAGCCACAAGGACTCACGTACAAGATCACTACTAACAAACTTGGAAATTATTAAGGAATAATAACTGAAATGCGTAAAAATCTATTCCATGTTTATCTTTGACAGCAGGGCCTTTGACTTCAGCAGGGGAACCAATCCCCCTGCCTTTGTTATTTAGCAGGGGGAACTTACTCTAGCAGGGGTACGAATAATCAACTAGCAGGGGAAACAACTAAGCATAGATTTATTCCCAACAACCACTATATAAACACATTAATCCCCTCATAATTTTTTGGTCCCTTCCTCCCTTCTCCTCTCTTGCGATCGCCGACCAACACCCTCCATAAGGTTTTTTGGTTTTCGATTTTGCTAAATTCCACAAGTGTTGAAGTTCCGGTTTGCAAGTGCTAGACTCACGGTTAGCCCGTTGCATTACGTGTGTACAAGAGCGTAATATAGTTTTGCTTTAAACTATATCTTGGTATAATTCTTTACAAACCCTAATTGGAGATTCGTCGGTGTTCTTGTGGATCTACGCTAGGATAAAGGTATGTAACCCTAATCGATTAATTATAATTGTGTTATTAATTATCTTGTTAAATCGCTTCTTCTATAACGTGCTTTGATCTTTGTTATGATTATATAATTGTTATGAACATCATAAACCATCAGGGGTATCGGAGAGCCGTTTTAACATGTTATAATTATCGAAATCTAAAGGTTTTTAACTAATGGTGATTTGAGTTAAAATTACATGTTTTTTTTAGGTTTTTACAAAAATTAGGGTTTTGTTTTTTATTGTTTTTAAAATCGGCTTGGCCGAATTTTTTATATATATATATATGTAAAATTGTAAACCCTAAAATTACATGGTATGAATCTTTAGATGTTTGCATGAATTAATTGTTATGTCATGTATGGTTACGATACGTAGTGTTTTAATTGTTAAGGATATATGGGAGGTCCGTGATGAACGTGCATGTTTTTTCACGGATGAATGAGATATTATATGCTATTTGCTTTATTTGATTCAAAAGTTTTAAAATTCGGGAAGACTTTTTATATTTATAAAAACCCGATTTTATGTTTTTGAATAAATTGTTATGCATGCGGCTATTTGATTTAGTTTTTTTGTAACTACTTGTTTTCATACGTTTTATACTAACTGTATGTTGTAAACAAGGGTAATTTTTTCCAAGAAAAACTAATGTGGACTAAATCATATAAAAATTAATGAATTGTTTTGAGATCTAATTTACATATGATTTGCGTTGATTGGAATTGCAATGATAACTTAACGGCCTACTCAATTTTGACAAACTATAAAGTGGGTATAACGCACCGCTGGTCTTGTACCCGGTTAAGGAAGGAGGTGTTATGCTTCAGCGCTGACCAAATTCCCGGCTTTCTTGTGCGTCAAAGTTGGAATTACCTACGGTTATTATTCTTTAACCTCAACTTGCAAATATATGAGAAAATTTTAGTCTCACCAAAAGGTTTACTAAAAGTTTTATTAAACTGATGTTATGGAGATGTATGCATGCTTCTCCATTAATAATTTTGACATCGAAATCAATACCCTTAAATTTAAGTCTTATGCCATCTAATTGACGAACACTTGAAGTTACAATTGTCGTCATATGAGATTTTAGGCGATGTTGTAATGGAAATAAAACTTCATGACTGAATAAGATTGCACATGAAGGTTTTACTTCTTTAGATTAGTCGACTTGATTAAGTTACTCAGTGAGATCTGGAAACTTAAGGCATAAAGTAGGGATGAAACATGTTTACGATGCAAAGAGACTTTTGGCAACGTAAATCCCTAGAATATCTAGAAATTGCAAATTTGTTTGTCAATTATTGTTCGACAAGTTACCGTATTGAATACATTTGTCACTAGCAGATCAACTGATGTGATAAGTTTATGTCAATATGGATTCTAGTTTCAAGGAAAATACAATGGTTTTATTATCGGGGTAATTTTATTTTCTTGAATGGTATCATCAAAAATACTAATGTTTGAACTTATTTCTGTAGAAATGGCTCAACCCGAACACAATATGACTATGAGTTATGCGTTCAAAGGTTTCTTTGAGCATCCCGAACTTACTGGCCCTAACTTCAATGATTGGTATCGCTCACTAAGAATAGTTCTGAGAGCAGCGGGTACTATCGATATCTTGACTACTCCTTATCCGGAGGATCTTGCTGAAGGAGCATCTGATGCGCAAAGGCTTGAACATGCTGCTAATGTTAAGAAGCACTCTGAGGTGGCTGCTTTAATGTTAGGAAGAATGGCTCCTCCACTTCAACAGAAGTATGAGCTATGTTCTCCTAAGTGAATGCTTGATGAGCTCAAGCCTATGTTCGTAAAGCCGCAAGCTGTGGAAATCTACGACTTGGTAGATGCTCTCCATAGTTGCAAGCAAGCTCCTGGAAAGTCTGTAAGTGCCCATTATTTGGAGACGAGGGGTTATATGGAACAGCTCATTGCACTAGGACAAACTATGATTATAATATGGCTATCAACTTGATCAATAGGTCCCTTAACAAGGACTTCAATGATTTTGTTCGTAACTATAATATGCATTGCACGGGGAAGACAGTGAATGATTTGCATGCAATGCTCATTGACTACGAAAAGGGGTTAAAGGACAAGGCATCTACTTCTACTCCTCCTGTGCTTTATGTACAAAAGGGTGGAGTGAGTAAGGCAAAACCGAACAAGAACAACAAGAAAGGCAAGGGCAAAGGCAAGGTTGATAAGGGCAAACAAGTTGCGACTTACTCTAAACCCAAGCAAAACTTTGTCAAGAAGAATCAATCTCAAAAGGATGAGACTTGTTTCCATTGCAAGGCAAGTGGACACTGGAAGAGGAACTGCCCTCTTTATCTCGAGGAGTTGCGAGAAATAAAGAAGAAGGCTAAGCTTGGTGCTGTAGCATCTTCAGGTAACTTATATTTGATATAGTTATTTAATCTTACATACAAATCAAATTCCTGGGTATATGATACGGGGTGTGGTATTAACATTTGTAATACTATGCAGGGATTTGAGTTGGAGAGGAAGCTTACCTATGGGGAACAATTTCTCCATGTGGGCAATGGCGCACAAGTAGCGGTTGAAGCTATAGGAACATTTAATCTAGTTTTACCTTCGGGTCTAGTAATGAGATTAAATAATTGTCATTTTGCACCTAATATTGTTAGGGGTGTTATTTCCTTTTCATGTATGTTGGATCTTGGATTTATTCACACTATTGATAATAATAGAATTTCTGTTTTTAAAGATGGTTTATTCTATATGTATGCAATTTCTGTGAATGGTGTTTTTGAAATTAACATGCATGATAATAGTTCCAAGAGAAAGATTAATTCTGTTTTTAGCATAAATAAGAAGAGAAAGTTAGACAAGAACTCTTCTTATCTTTGGCTTTGTAGACTTGCCCATATTGGGAAGACTCGCATACAAAAGCTTCAATGTGATGGTCTTTTGGAAAATATTAATGATTGATCATTTGATAAATGTGAGTCTTGTATCTCTGGAAAGATGACCAAGAAACCTTTTAATAGCAATATTGAAAGGGCTATTGATCTACTTGGACTAATACATATTGATGTGTGTGGACAACTTAGACATGTGTCAAGGAAAGTTGCTAGCTACTTATTAACATTTACGGATGATTATAGTCGTTATGGTTATGTTTATTTACTTAAGCATAAACATGAGGTATTTGAAACATTCAAAGTGTTTAAGATAGAAGTAAAACTGCAACTAGGAAAGAAGATTAAAGCTCTTCGTTCTGATCGAGGTGGTGAATATTTAAGTCAAGAGTTTAAAGATTATTTAAGTGAAAATGGAATTGTTCAGAAACTCACTTCTCCATATACTCCACAACAAAATGGTGTATCCGAAAGGAGAAATCGTACATTATTAGATATGGTGCGATCTATGTTTAATCTTACAACTTTACCTTTATCCTTTTGGGATTATGCTTTAGAATTTGTTGTCCGTATTCTAAATATGGTTCCCACAAAGAAGGTTGATAAGACACCATATGAACTATGGCATGGAAGGAAGCCATATTTGTCATATTTAAAGATTTGGGGTTGTGAGGCGTATGTGAGACGTGACTCTGGAGATAAACTCAAACAACGCTCTGTAAAATGTATCTTTGTAGGGTACCCTAAGGAAACTATGGGTTACTACTTTTGTTATCCGGCTGAGAACAAAGTACTTGTGGCTCGGTATGGAGACTTCCTTGAAAGTGATCTTGTAAATCAAGAATTCAGTGGGAGAGATTATGATCTTGAAGAAATTCAATAAGATACATTGCCTTCTGAAAATACTAGAGAAGAAATTCCAATAGACCAAGAAAGTCTGGGAGCTCCATCAGAATTAATTCCTCTACGTAGGTCTGCAAGGACTATACGTGCGCCAAGAAAACTATGTCTTAACATATAGGATGATGAGGAGTAAGTAGGGGATCTTGGTGAACCTGCTAACTATCGATCCGCAATGCTTGATCCAGAAAAGTTAAAATGGATAGTTGCGATAAATGAGGAAATGAAATCCATGAAAGTCAATGATGTTTGGATTCTTGTTGATGCACCTAAAAATGCTAAAGTAGTGAAAAATAGGTGGATTTTCAAGAAGAAAATTGACATGGATGGTGAAGTACAATCCTATAAAGCACGTTTAGTAGCTAAAGGTTTTACTCAAACTTTTGGCGTAGACTATGAGGAGACATTTTCTCCTGTAGCAGACTTACGAGCTATTAGGATTCTCATAGCAATAGCAGCATACCATGACTATGAGATATGGCAAATGGATGTTAAAACTGCCTTCTTGAACGGTCGCTTAGATGAGGAAATCTATATGCAACAACCGGAAGGATACGTTGATCCTAAATATCCAAAACGCGTGTGCAAACTTCAAAGATCTATTTATGGTTTGAAGCAAGCATCACGTCAATGGAATAAACGATTTGATGAAGAAATCAAAAAGTTCGGATTTATTCAAAATCGTGATGAGCCTGTGTATATCGCAAAGCTACTGGGAGTGATGTAGTATTCCTAATTTTATATGTCGATGACATATTAATCATGGGAAGTAACATTCCAAGACTTAAGGAAGTTAAGGATTATCTTCGTAAATGTTTTTCTATGAAGGATTTGGGAGATGTTGCATATATTCTGGGAATTAAAATCTATCGAGATAGGAAAAGACGGTTATTGGTCTAAGTCAAGATGCTTATATTGATAAGATATTGAAGAAGTATAGCATGCATAATTGCAAGAAAGGTTTTCAACCTATGGAAGTTAAGCATAATCTGAGTCATGAGATGGATGCATCAACTCCTGAAGAAGAGGCATACATGCAGAAGGTGCCTTATGCATCGGCCGTAGGATCTATTATGTATGATGTAAAATGCATAAGGTCTGATATGGCGTTTGCTCAGAACTTGGTCAGTTGATACCAACAGAATCCAGGGAAGCTCCACTAGGTTGCTGTTAAATATTTTCTATAGTATTTGAGGTATACGAAAAGAAATGTTTTGGTATCAAGAGGGTAGCCATATACATAACTAAAGGTGGTTTGGATTAGGAAGTTTTATTGGAGATGTTGGGATGATGCTTGCAATTAAACCTAATAAATATGTATTGGGACAATTTTGCCGCAATCATATACGCCAATGATCCTGGAATCATGAAGGGCGCCAGGCACTTTAAACGTAGATATCACTACGTACTATAACAAGTGGAAGCTCATGAAATAAAATTAATAAAAGTTCACACAGATGATAACGTAGTTGATCCTTTTACTAAGGCTTTGCCTAGACCTAAGGTAGTTAATCATGCCAAAGTGATTGGGTTGCAACTAGCTAGCGAATTCATGCAATAAATCTATTAATTAGTATTTGGATAAAGGATTTTAGACATTACTGAATTGATGAAATAAAGATAAAGTTTCATTTATTTTCTGTTATTTGATTTTGTATCCTATTTTACATGTTTTATATCCATGAATAATAGTTATGTTCTAAACGTTCGTTGTCGATTAATAATATGGGAATATTATTAAACTAAGAAAGTTCAAAATAGTGACAGAGTATACTTGAAAGTATATTGGTCAATTTTGGATGATATTTGATGGATCAAATATTGGACTTATCCCAACTATGTGATTTTACTTTATGGATCTTCGTCTTAAGTAAATCATAAATAGTTATCCTTAGACCTGAGATACCAGAAAACTGGATAGAATGTAGTGTATTTCTGTGAGATAACCTAACGCTAAACGTAACTGGTAGCAATAAGGGTTATTTTCAGAAGTGTTGCAAAGTTCGTAAGTTTTGCTTGTAGTCAATATGGGATTTGTTTCCTTCAAATAAGTAAGATGTTTGTACGGCCGTAGCCAAATGTGTTTTGGTAATCTTGTTATATCCGTAAACGAGAAACATAATGGTTAATGAAGGAATGACTGAGATCCATATCCTATTAACGTTGTATTAGAAATGAAAGGATAATAATAAATGATGAATCATTTACAAGGTTTTGTCAGGAGACCTTACTCGAGTTGTACTAGTGACATTGCTAGTGTAACTAGACGCTAGTCACACGATATTCAATTTTGTCCAAGTGGGAGCTGAAAGTTTATGGACATAAAATTAATAGTCGTGTGATAGGATCAAACTCGGGATTACGGGATTGCACACAATACGTAAAGGGTTAATTTTATTTATTAAATATATTTTATATATTTATTAAATCAAACCAAACTTAAGTAATCAATGGTTCATTAAATTAAAAGTTAAGTTAAATAATCATTAAGGAATTATGTGAGAAAAGGAAAGTCGGAAAAGTTCTGGAAACACCTTTGGGTGTCCACCGACCGTCGGCCAAAGGGGGAGGGGTTCAAAGGAAACTTTGTGTTTCCTAATTTGTGTTTAACTTGGAAAACAAGTTTTGCTAACCACTATATAAACACATTAATCCCCTCATAATTTTTTGGTCCCTTCCTCCTTTCTCCTCTCTTGCGATCACCGACCAACACCCACCATAGGGTTTTTTGGTTTTCGATTTTGCTAAATTTCACAAGTGTTGAAGTTCCGGTTTGCAAGTGCTAGACTCACGGTTAGCCCGTTGCATTACGTGTGTACAAGAGCGTAATATAGTTTTGCTTTAAACTATATCTTGGTATAATTCTTTACAAACGCTAATTGGAGCTTCGTCGGTGTTCTTGTGGATCTACGCTAGGATAAAGGTACGTAACCCTAATCGATTAATTATAATTGTGTTATTACTGATCTTGTTAAATCGCTTCCGCTATAACGTATTTTGATCTTTGTTATGATTATATAATTGTTATGAACATCATAAACCATCACATATGTCTAGCATGAATAAGAAGTGGAAGCTACATAATTTTTTGGCACCAGTTCCTATGCGTCCATGATTTCGATCGAATCAAGAGACTTTTTTCATGTTTAGTGGAAAAGTAAAACCTTTAACTTCCATAAGATTGAGAGTCTGCATAGGAATGATAATAGAATTGTTGTAAGGGAGAACTAAAGAACAATAATCATACAAGATAGATAGATCAATATATAGTTGATATTAGAGAGAATCCTATGTACCATTAAACAGGCTTCTCCAATTGTAAGTTCCTTAACATGACGCAACTTTTGTATAAAACCTTTAAGCATTCTTTCTTTCTTAGAATAATGACCATACTGATAATCTAACTCGGCTTTAATTAAAGATGAGACATTTAGCAAAGATAGCTTATTTAGGCACAACTTTTCATTGATTGTGAGTGACTATGTATAAGGAGCGTTGATTTCAATAGCATGTTTAGTACTTCGAACTTGGTCGTCAGAGTTGAAGAATCTTGAGAATACCAAGTTTTTAACACTCTTTGAAGTAATATCAACCGGCGTGAAACCATAGCAAAACTCCAATTTGAAAGTCTCCAAAAGATCGAGGACTACCAAATAATAAATTTTGAATCAAATTATGATCCAATTTTGCACGAGAAATAGACAAACTCTTAAGGTTTTTACATGCAATGGAACCAACTGGATCAAATAATATACATTCATCTAGTTCGAGTATAGTAAAACATGAACTGATGAAAAACGATTGGGGGAGCATAAACCGAGATTGACGAGGATTTAATCTAGGTATAAGTAAATGAAACTCGCGAACGTTGCGATTAATAGAAAATTGAATCCAATTGTTGACGCTCGCTTGAAACGGAAAATGGTATTTGATAAAGATATGGAGTTTGTTGATGTTCAATGGGCATTGATTTATAGTTTTATCAACAATGGAGTAGAAACAATCCAGCGGAACAACTCTATAATGTGCCTGAAGGATTGTAATGTCGAAAACAAGATTGGGAACTAAAGTCCAAAGGTGTAATGATATGGCCCAACACGACCTAGCCCACAACATCAGATCCAAGCAAGGCCCGTAAGAGAAGTCAAGAAGCCCATGAGATATAGGGATTGACTCACAAGTCTGCATGTTTCTACTTTTTCCATTACTGCATTGTTTTACTTTGTTAGTTTGAAGAAGTCTCCTTCATTTTAGGACTGTTATCACATGAATAGGCTAATGGCATGAAATAAGGAATATGGGTGATGAATCCACATTCTCTACATGTTTAAAATTCAAGCTGATTTGCATTTTGGGAATATACAAAAAATTGATCCAATCTTTGTCTCTCAACTCTTCCTCTCTTAAACCCTTACTACTAGTACCATCATTTGGTGCTTTCATTCTCAACTCACCTACCGCCATGCCACCCCGCCGGGATACCACCAGTGATGATGCTCCACCACAATTAACCGACCTCCTGACACAACTCATTTCAGCCACCAACTCCGTCGCTGACCGCAGCACAACCCAGCTTACCACTTTAATTGAAGCCACCAAATCATTAACCACCAAAATAGATTCACAAACAGCAACCACCGCAAACTTAGTTACCCACATCACCACCCTTTTGGAACACCTTACCATGGACAACGAGAAGACTCCGCCCATCAAATTCCCGAAACCCAAGGAATCTCCCCCGTCCTCATCCTCGCACCACCATCATAACTCCAGATCATCCAAAAATGTTATTCCATCATTCGATGGAACGAACCCCCTAGGTTGGATTTTCCACACAGAAAGCTTCTTTTCGTACTACAATATTCCACCAGAGGAACGAATCGCACTAGTAGCATTCCATGTTTCTGGCGACGCTCTAGCTTGGTACCAACACTTAGACAATAACCATCTCCTCGGATCCTGGGACGCATTTAAACAACTGATGTGTAACACCCCATTTTGATAAATGGAATGTCACGCGTGATTATGGCCTGTCATCAAAGCATACAAGGATAAATGTCTAAAACATTACATGACCATAAAAGGAAAATACCGGAATCAAACATCGGTAGTACAAAAGTAAAGCTCATCACACACAAACATAAGTACTGTAAATGAAAGGACTAAACAATGTCCATGGAAAGAGTATCAAAGTAAAGATAATGCATAAAGTAAAGAAAGGCTAGAAAGCTTCCAGTCCATATGCACGTACGCTTAAAGTCTACGAGCGTCCCTGAGTACCTGCCGTTTTAGGAACATGAAAAGGAAAATGGTTGAGCAATACGCTCAGTGCACGGATGTACAAATAAAGCATGAATAATATAAGCATATAAGCATGAAACAGCGGAAGAAACTAAGTCATGAATAACCCGGTTAAGTCTTAGCAAAACTGGTTTTATAGTTTGAAAAGCCTTATGTTTATCTTGTAAAAACTGTTTAACATATTTTACCATTAGCCAATATAGGTCATGAAAATCAACATGCATGAATACTTGGAGGGACGACCTCGTCATGCAAATTAGAGGGGCTGCTCTAATTTAATATACTGGTTTTGGGTAGGAGGGATCAGCTCCTTGTGAAGGATGCAAGGCACACACCACATTCACACTAAGTAATCTGCTGAAAACATGTAACCAGGATGCACCCATACGCCGCACATGATAAGTATAATAATATGGCCAAAAGCTGAAGGAACGCCACGAGCAATCACTCCGTCGTGGGGAAGTCATAACACCAGTGCCTCTAGTGTTATGGTTATGGTACCTCCATAACTAGATGAAACTGGTCATGCATGTATATGGCTTTAGGTATTCTAATTAAACATAAGCAATCAAACATATAAACTTATACTATGGGAAAACAGTTGGCTGCATACGGGGAATCCTAATAAGGAAAGAATGTCCATACTGAAAGGACGGGAATCCGTACCTTATGTCTAGTGAACAAAGAAGACGAACGGAAGAGAGTCCTACTTCGGTATCACTAACACTACATAAATACATATGTGTATAAGTATCTGATTACTAAATACGTAACTGGTTTTATATCATGTCTTGGCTTGATTTATATGTTCATGTCATGTTTTACTGTTTTAAGCTTTATATTGTGTTTATCGTATATTCTGTCTATTCTGATTAAGTATTACTTGTATTACATGTATTATTATACTTGTTGTGTAATAGTAAGTAACTTTCTAAAAATAGCAGGTTTCCTAAAATAGAAAGTTACAAAAAATAGAAAGTTTCCAAAAATAGAAATTTTCCAAAAATAGAAAGTTTCAAAAAATAGAATTACTGCTTAAAATAGATAAGTTTCTAAAAATAGAAAGTTTCCATAAATAGATTGGTTGCCTTAAATAAATAAGTTTCTAAAAATAGAAAGTTTCCATAAATAGATATAAGCTGGTTAAATAAGCTAATTATATAAGCTTAAGTGTTTTCTGATTATTATTCTAAGTCATGTGATTATAAAGTATAGTTTATTAATTATTACATATAAATTAAATAAACTCTAGGTTAAAAGTATTTAATTAAATATAACATGATTTTAATTAAATAAAGTAAAATACTTAGGTTAAAACATGATTATTAACTATTAATAATATAACCTAAGTCATATTAATTAATTAATTATAGTCATGGTTTTAAATAATTAATTAATTATAAAGTCTAATTAAATATAAATACTTAGGTTAAAATTCATGAATTACTAATTAAATTTATAACCTAAGTCATGTACATTAAATTAATCATGTCATGCTTTTATTAATTTAATTTAAGTCTAAAACATAACTAGTGAAAATCATAAACCTTGAAAAATGATTCATGAACCGGACCCGTGACTAAAAACCATGAACCGGACCCGTAACCATCACCATACCCCGACCAAGGTCGGGTTTCCCTTGCCCCTTGCTGCTGCCGTGACACCATCACCACCATACCGAGACCATACGGTCTCGGTGGTGTGTAATAAGCCAAGCTGAGACCCCCTAAGGGCTCGGTTAGGCGTCGGATAGACCACAAACACCCCTAAAACCCTTGTTTGATTTACCCCATGATCATTAACATGTTTAAATAAATGTTTTTAATTAGTTAATTAAAAACATCATGATTTTATGTGATTCATTAAATCAAAACATAAAAGAAAAGGTTAAAAAGTTATACCGAATACGTGAAGCAAATGAGGACGAACACACACGAATCTTTGCACAATTTCCAAGATCAAAATCAACCCGAAACACCCTTGTGGTTTCCTTGAATCAGGCGGCCAAAGAGAGAAGGAAGAAAAGATTTAGGGTTTTTAATTATTTCCTTGTTTTGTGATAAATGACACAAGTTTTCCTAAGTTTGCATGTTTAGTAAAACTATTATGGGCTTGGCCCATTTCCTTTGGTGTAGCCGCGGGTAGGGGGCCCACTTGGGGTAACACGTACCTTTTTCCGTGTCAAAAAATTAGTGTGTTCTCGTGTTCGTGTTTTACGTGTTTCTAGTTAATCATCGATCGTGACCTAATATATTTATTCGTGTTCGTAATAAATATATATACGTAAATAATATTAGATCGTGTATAAATTACGTTCATGATTTCATGATCGCATGTTCGTGATTATAATTATTATTGGAATAATTATCGTGTGTTCATACGTAATAAATACTTATCGTGTTCTAACACGTAAATAATACTTGAAATTCTTATACGTGAAACGTAACATGCTATAAAAGGAAAGCTCTAATCATGTACGTACGATCTAAAGGTACTATTCATGGTAAAAGCATGCGGGTTTTACAACTCTTCCCCCCTAAAAAGAATAATTCGTCCCCGAATTATAGATAAAGTAAACTGGAAAAGAAGAACATACCCGAATTCAAAATATGAAATGAGGGTAAGAAGCCCGGATAGACTCCTCTGTTTCCCAAGTGGCTTCCCGCTCGGTATGATCCCTCCAAAGGATTTTGACGAATGGAATCGTCTTCCTTCTCATGACTCGTTCTTGTCTGTCAAGAACTCGTTCGGGTTCTTCTATGATTGTGAGATCTTCACGAATCTGTTCTAGTGGATACTGAACCATGTGAAGGGGATGATACTGGTACCCTCTGAGTAAGGACACATGAAACACATTGTGTACATGCGAAAGCTGCGGAGGTAACGTTAAACGGTAAGATACTTCACCGACTCGTTCAATGATATCAAACGGTCCAATGAATCGGGGACTGAGCTTCCCTTTAACCCTGAAGCGTCTAACACCACGTGCCGGCGAAACCTTAAGGAAAACGTGATCTCCTACGTTAAAATGTATGTCCCTACGATGCTTGTCTGCGTAGCTCTTCTGCCGTGACCGTGCTTCTTGAAGTTTCTGCTTAGCTACTGCGACCCTCTCATTAGTCATTTCTATAATCTCTGGTCCTTCAAGTGTTCGCTCACCAACCTGATCCCAGCAGATTGGGGCGCGACACTTTCTGCCATACAACATCTCGAAAGGAGCAAACTTGTACTTGCGTGCCAACTGTTGTTGTATGCAAACTCCACCAAACAGATATAATCGTCCCAATCACCCGTCCATTCCAACGCACATGACCTCAACATGTCTTCCAATGTCTGAATCATTCGCTCCGACTGCCCGTCTGTTTGAGGATGAAAAAGCTTAAGTTGTGTACCCCAAGCTTTCTGCAGACTCTTCCAAAATCGCGAAGTGAATCGAGGATCTCTATCTGAGACGATGCTGGATGGAGCACCGTGGAGTCTCATGATCTCTCTTCTATACGTATCGGCGAGTTTACTGACTGGATCTTCCTTGCGAATCGGTAAAAATGAGTTGATTTGGTGAGTCGATCTACGATAACCCAAATTGCATCGTGCTTCCTCTTGGTTGGCGGAAAACCAGTAACAAAATCCATGGTGATTTTGTCCCACTTCCACTCTGGAATATCTAACGGTTGAAGGAGACCGCCAGATCGATGCTCGATCTTAACCTGCTGGCAGGTAAGACATTTGGAGACGTAAGTGGCAACATCATGTTTCATACCACTCCACCAAAAGTACTGCTTGATGTCATGGTACATCTTAGTTGAACCAGGATGTATAGAGAATGGGGAGCTATGAGCTTCAGCTAACAATGCTTCCCGGAGTTCTTGATCATCAGGAACACAAAGTCTTGTGCCCTGCCATACGATACCATCTGCATCTACTCTGAATTCCGTCTGCTTCCCCAAATTCTAAACTATCGCCCAGATTTCTCCATCATCTTTCTGAGCTTCCTTGATCTTAGAGAGTAACTCGGGTTCTACTCTAAGATTAGCCCAGTAACCGTGTTGTCCACGTACAATGATCTTTATGTCTAGTCGCTTCAAGTCTCCTATGATTTCCTCCTCAATCTTAATGCTGTTGATCATTCCGGACTTCCTGCTAAGTGCATCTGCTACTACATTCGCATTTCTGGGATGATACTGCATATTAATGTCATAATCCTTCAACAGCTCTAACCATCTCCTTTGCCTCATTTTCAATTCACGCTGAGTGAAGATATTCTTCAAGCTCTTGTGGTCCGTGAAAATGTCACATGATTCTCCATATAAGTAATGCCTCCATATCTTCAATGCGAACACGACTGCAGCAAGTTCCAAGTCATGCGTAGGGTAATTTTCCTCATAAGGCTTAAGATGTCGTGAAGCGTACGCGATCACTTTCCCATGTTGCATGAGAACACAACCAAGTCCCTTCCCCGATGCATAACGGTAGATTTGAAATCCACTCGTACCAGATGGGAGAGTAAGAATAGGTGCAGATACTAGCTTCTGCTTCAGGTCTTCAAAGCTCTTCTCTCGTTCTTCAGTCCAGACGAATTTCTCCCCTTTTCGCATCAGTTTAGTCAATGGTAGTGCTAGGCAGGAAAAGTTCTCCACGAACCTACGGTAATAGCCAGCTAAGCCTAGGAAACTGTGGACTTCAGTCGCTGATGTCGGCCTCGGCCACTTAGTAATAGCCTCAACCTTCGCTGGATACATAGTGATT
Source organism: Glebionis coronaria (assembly GCA_025667525.1). Lineage (NCBI taxonomy): Eukaryota > Viridiplantae > Streptophyta > Magnoliopsida > Asterales > Asteraceae > Glebionis > Glebionis coronaria. Next base: position 602,899,310 of record CM046876.1, on the reverse strand, counting down.
CCTTCTGCTGATACAATGTGACCTAAGAATGCCACCTTATCTAACCAGAACTCACAATTGGAGAATTTAGCATACAACTGCTTCTGGCGAAGAATCTGTAGTACTATACGAAGATGGTCTTCGTGTTCCTCCTTGGACTTTGAGAAAATCAGGATGTCATCGATGAAGACAATACGAACTTGTCCAGAAATTCATGGAAGGTTCTGTTCATCAAATCCATGAACACTGCTGGAGCATTGGTCAGGCCGAATGGCATGACTACAAATTTGTAGTGGCCATAGCGTGTACGGAAAGTAGTCTTGCTGATGTCCTGCTCCTTAACCCGTAGTTGATGATAGCCTGACCTAAGATCAATCTTGGAGAAGTGTTTGGCCCCTTGGAGTTGGTCAAACAGATCGTCTATACGTTACAGTGGATACCTAGTCCTGATAGTAATCTTGTTGAGCTCGCGATAGTCTATGCAAAGACGCATACTACCGTATTTTTCTTAACAAATAAGACCGGTGCTCCCCATGGAGATGCGCTCGGTCGAATGAAACCTCGTTCTAGAAATTCTTGCAGTTGATCCTTCAGCTCCTTTAACTCTATGGGAGCCATGCGATAAGGCTTGGAAATCGGCTCAACTCCTGGGATGAGCTCGATATTGAATTCCACTTCACGTGCAGGTGGTATGCCTGGAAGTTCTTCTGGAAATACATCTTGGTGACACTATCGGTTGATCTTGAATTGATGGGGATTCAGCATCCATGTCATGAACCGTAGCTAGATAACCCTCGCAGCCATGTGACAGTAGTGCACGTGCTTACAGGGTAGATATGATTTGTACAGACTTTCCGGGTACGAACCCGTTGTGAATGTACTCTGGTGCATTAACCTCACCAAAGATGACTCGATATGAATGGCAGTCTATGGTAGCATGATGCTTGGATAGCCAATCCATGCCCAAAATCATGTCAAAGTCATTCATGTCCAGCGGAAGTGCGTCAACAGGACGAACCTTATCGTCAAACTCTAGGGGAAAACTCTTGTATACATGGGTTATTAATACAGAGTCCCTCAAAGGCGTGGAAATACTGAGTCTATTCTCTAGTGGCATGGGGAGTATCCTAACATTCTTGGCATAAGCAGTAGAAATGACCGAGTGAGTAGCACCCATATCAAACAGAACACATGCAGCTTGACCATACATATACAAGATTCCAGTGATGGTACCTGTAGACTTGTTGGCCTAATCACGAGACGTCGTGTAGACGCGTCCAGTGGTAGGAGGCGGCTTGGTATCAGCATGTCCTGATGTGCCCTCCATTTCGCCCTTACAGCAGTCCTTCATGCGATGGCCAGGAAGACCACACTTGAAGCATGCGTCACTGTCGCGACGACATGGCCGTGGGTGCCTACGGTGGCAAGTAGAACAAAGAGGATGAGTATATCCTCCAGCAGGTGCTCTGGCTGGCTGAGAACCTGATAAAACATTATACATGAGACATGATAACAGGGTACAAAGGACAATGCGAATAATCGTAAGATTGAATACCAGTGATAGCTGGACGGCTAGGCTGTGGACCTCTCTGGTTCTGGTCCCTACCGTTTCCATGGTTCCTGGTAGAAGATTTGCTAAAGTGTCAGAATTATGAGTTATAACATGAAATCATAAGAAAATACGTAAGTATTAGGACCTGCTGCCGTTGGAGTGTCCAGCGTTGTTATGGTAATTATCATTACTGCCACGCTTATCCGTAGCAGAACGGTCGTTAGTCTGACCGTTTCCCTTGGGCTGATTAGGCTGCTGCTGAGTAGCCGGCTGAGACCGGTCCCCAGTCTTCTGCCTGGAAGATACAATTTAAAGAGATGAAATATTTGACATATATAGAAAGAATACGGATTGGTCACCGCTTGATTACGAATGTTTACCTCTTATCGGGTCTCTCCGCTTCCCCGAACTCATCTCTTTCATGCAGCATCTCCAGCTTACGTTCCGCATCGGCCACTTGTGCTACCGTGTTGAACGTAGCATACACCAAGTTGTTTGCGACCGATGTGCGAAGAGCCCACCTGAAGTGGTGTGCCTGCTCTTCAGGAGTACCTGTCGCTGCACCAAGGAAACTAGCTAAGAGAATAAAGCGATGCATGAACTCGTTGCTATTCTCCCCAGCTCTCTGTCGGATCCCATGGTACTCTCTTTTCAGCTTGTCTTGCTCAGCCTTTGGAAAGAACTGCTCCATCACCCTATCTCTGGACTGAGCCCACGTCAAACCAGCCACCCAATTATCACCTCCCTTAGACTGCTTCAATGCTAACCACCAATTTAACACATCGCCTTCTAACCGGTAGCATGCCAACCTCACCTTGAAGATGGGGTCACAACCCATAGCATCGCAGATCTTCTCGATGTGAGCCAGCCAGCTTTCAGCTTCACTGGGGCTATCTGTTCTCTCGAAAGCTCGAGGACGGAGCTTGTTGAATCTCTCCAGCCATATTGCCAATGTCACTGGAGGAGGAGGAGGAGGTGCTTGGTTTAGCTGCTGATTGTTGGCAGCCTGAACCTCAGCCCTGATGTCATTCCTCATTTGAGGAAGCAAAGCTTGCATTGCAGCTTGGAGTGCTGCATTGAGTTGTTCCTGCTCGCGTATGAGAACCAGCTGACAATATAACATAAAATACATGATTAAACTGATCCAAACATAAAATATATATACATGAAAAAAATTTATACCAATAAATCATGAGAAAACATTTATGCAAGGAAATTTGTATATGAATGCATGATGCAGTTTTATGAAAATTTTTGTATGCTCGAGAGTGAACGCCTATGGTCAGTTCACCCAAATAAAAGACATGGCGAGGGGACGCCTATGGGTCGGTCCCAAATTTAATAGTTTCGATAAAACACATGCGACTAAATAGGGCCAGTCCTGTACCAACCATTACTTAGTCATAAACCTGAGACAATGACATATATATGTATGCATGAAAATGTTGAATGCATGAAAACCGACTGTCAGTTCTAGGAAGACCATAGTGACTACCCACTAATCACAGGTCATGTTTTGAGAGCCTACAGGTCGAAGCCTTAGCTCTGATACCATAATTTTAACACCCCATTTGATAAATGGAATGTCACGCGTGATTATGGCGTGTCATCAAAGCATACAAGGATAAATGTCTAAAACATTACATGACCATAAAAGGAAAATACCAGAATCAAACATTAGTAGTCCAAAAGTAAAGCTCATCACACACAACATAAGTACTATAAATGAAAGTACTAAACAATGTCCATGGAAAGAGTATCAAAGTAAAGATAATGCATAAAGTAAAGAAAGGATAGAAAGCTTCCAGTCCATATGCACGTACGCTTAAAGTCTACGAGCATCCTTGAGTACCTGCCGTTTTGGGAACATGAAAAGGAAAACGGCTGAGCAATACGCTCAGTGCACGGATGTACAAATAAATCATGAATAATATAAGCATATAAGCATGAAACAGCGGAAGAAACTAAGTCATGAATAACCCGGTTAAGTCTTAGTAAAACTGGTTTTATAATTTGAAAAGCCTTATGTTTATCTTGTAAAAACTGTTTAACATATTTTACCATTAGCCAATTGAAGGTCTACGAAATTATTGGCCTATTCTACATGATGGATTTGATGGATTAATATGGTTGATGGATTGATAAATAAAGAAGAAGATGAAGGAAGGAGATGAGGGATTAGAGAGAGAAAGGAGAGAAGGGAGAGAAGTTAGAGAGAGAAAGTGAAAATGGAATTATGATTAAGTGAAAATGAACAATCAACAACCCCTCCTAACATGCTAGGAGGGGATATATATAGCCCACCCTACATGTGGGCTATATGGACCATACATTAACTAAATGGATCACGAGCCCATTACATAATTATCGTTGGAGCGACCGATCCTTCATAAATACGTAAAACGTATTTCCAACAATCTCCCCCTAAGGGAGGTCGCTCCAAGAAACAAAGTTCTCAGTAGTCTATAACTCGTGATCTATGCTAACTAAGATGTGACCGAGACTTTATTGGGAAAAACGTATTTCCAACAATCTCCCCCTAAGGGAGGTCACATCTTTTTACAAAATCTTAAACCTAGCATCTATGCTTGAGTCTTCGATCTTGTTCTTGTGAATATGCTTGATGTGATCTTTGACTTTAGTCTTGAGCATGTTTCCTTGCCTTGACCTTGTGCATTCTTCACTTGTGATATTTGCCTCTTCGTGACTTCATGTTCCACATACTTATACTTTTAAATTCTTGAAAGCTTCAGAGTTTGATACAGCGGAAGACTTGACCTTCAGGCTTTCTTGAATTTGTTGAAGTACTAATTGTATGTAGTATAAGCATGTGGTGACGACTTCTTCTGGATTGTACACCGCAATGCCACCTTTTTGTTACGCTGCATAAGACAGTTAGCAACAAACAATATACACGGATGAAATGGCCTTGAACATTTCATTCTAATTCGGTAGCAATTTACCTCCGGTCGGTGAAGACCGTTGGACGATATTAAATATCGTACTTGTGGCAGGTAGTTTCAATAAAGAACCTCCTTGACAAGATTTCGCGGGTAAACCCATTCTCTTTACTCGACCGTCCAAAGCTGACTGCGAACGTAAAGAGTGGATCATTTGGATAATATTATCCGCATGATTTGAAGCCGTCAATTCATGTTCCTGGAACAAGTGAAGTTCAATTAAGAACCGCACCATCGTTGCTTTCCAGTTGTCACTAGCTTGATTCATATAGAATCTTGCAAGTTACCTACCAAGTGCTGTTTGATGTTAACACTAGAAGGATTTCCATTCGTCACTGTAAATACTTAATAGTATTACTCTGAATGTTCTGGCAAGATCACTAAGATATTGCGTAGAGGCCTGGAACGTGTTTAAATTCATTTAAGAATTAAACCACTGTTGCTTTCCAGTTATCACAAGTTTGATTCATAAAGAATCGCACAAGTCACCTACCATGAGCTTTTTGATATTCGCTCAAGAAGGATTTCCATCTTCATTGTAGATACTTTCGTACTACTCGGATGTTCAGGCAAGATCATGAAGATTTTGCGTAGGACTCTTAAGATCTTTCTTACTTTTCACAGTGTGTGAAGAAGCAAGGAAATATGAAAGTGTGTCCTAATGAGATATTTGATGATCTCAAATGGCTCTAGACTCGATCGTGCATTTTGGATTTTTAGTGATCGGAGGCTGGAGAGGAGTGCCACCTTTTCAATACCAATTTATTCGGAGTGAATAAATCAATAGATAATGTGTTGATCTCCGTGTGATTAAAACAAAAACCTTTTGAGAGATATTTGAGTTAGCTGGAATGGGTTGTGCCTTGCATCACTGGGTCCATGATGTCTTTCTTCAATATCAAGAATCATTAAAAATGATCTCAATAGCATATGAATTGACCCGGTTTCTGCCTAAGGTTGTAAGGAGGGCTTCTTTCTTTACACCCTTTATCTTTACAATTCTTTTTCATTCTTCAACACCTTCAATGCTTACCAATACGTCATCACTAGCACCTTGTTGTGATTGTTCCAGTGCTAACTTAAGTACTTGGTCAGCATTCAGCTACGTTCTCAATCTTTCTCCATCTTTCCTAAGGACTACTATTTCTAGTTATGGAATGTCCTTGGGAAGATTCCTCCGTTTCTAGAGGAATCATTGGACTTTAACCTATCCTACCATCCTTATGTCACCATAATCTTCATCATCGTGAATAGAGATGTTTTGGGTAAGTGTATGTCACCATGAAATCCATTTTGAAGTGAAAATCCATTTTGCTCCCCCTTAACATATGCCACGATATCCGAAAACATTTTGCACATGTCGGGATGAGCTATCACGTTAAGTCAAACCATTTATGATTGATCATATCCCATATTAAATCACATTTTCTCCCCCATATTAAAAATATTAACGCAATCGATGTTTTTAATATCAATTGATTTAATAGCATTTTAAGAAAATTTGGGAAGAAAAATGCAAGTCCAATTATCTTCATGAATTACACAAGCTCCCCCTCAAATTAATGAGGGTGTGCTGAAACGTAAATTAAATACCTTTTAAACACAAGTGTAAGATATTTATTACGTGCAAAGATCATATATAATAATGAATTCACAAGATTAACAATTTACGAGGTAGGACCTGAATGATGGAGAACATCATATGAGAGATTCACATGGTTCTTGTTCACGAATGTTGGTCACCTCGTCACGTCCCCGAGAAAATTAATTCCCGTTGTTGAGTCAAAGCTTTCCGGTGAAATGCTTGACTTGATTATGAAAAGCGGGTTGCTATCTGAAATAATAGCAAACCATATGGAGCATGTTTTAAATCTTTTAAACTTCTGCTCGAACTTTATTTACAACCCCGTGTCATTATTGAATGACATTTCTAGGTTCGTAAATATTATCGATTCCAGAAGACATGCTCGTTTTATCAAAACGTTTTTTTGAACACACAATTTTGAAAGATTTAGAAAAATCTTTTGAGAAATTCTTGAAAAATTGTGTTCAAAGTTTTGAAAAACAATTACTTGAGCTTAAGATGTTGAATATCTTAAAAGCGAGCTCAAGTCCGAGAAGTTGTGAACTTCCCGTTGTTAAGGATAAGTTACCATCGGCGATAAGCTTTCCTTTATCTGAAGGACGAGTCCTAAGCTGACATTTACTTAGAAGTCGTGTTCATGAGCTTGAAAACTTTGACTGTTTTAACGGAAAGCTCATGACCGAGAAAGGTTAATTTCTCGTTACGAGGAAAAGTTCTCTTATTTAAAAGATACACTTTCCTTTCTGAGCTTAAAACTTCGAATGTTTTAATACAAGCTCATGACCGAGAAAGGTGAATTTCTCGTTAAGAGGATAAGTTATCATAAAAGATAATCTTTCCTTTATTTTAAGTTCGAGTTACAGTCTGACATTTAACTGTAAGTCATTGTGCATGAGCTTAAAAAACCTTGAATGTTTTTAATTTTAGCTCATGCCCGAGAAAACTTAATTTCTCGTTGTTAGGATAAGTTTATCATCGGCGATAAACTTTCCTTTCTTTGATGCACGGGTTACCATCTGATATTTAATGATAAACCATATACACGAGCTTAAAACCTTTGAATGGTTTTAGGGTAAGCTCGTGTCCAAGAAAACTTAATTTCTTGTTAAGATGGTAAGTTATCGTTGCGTGGATAAACTTCCCTGTCTCTGAAGTCCGGGTCGTCGTCTGTCATTTAACGAGGAGCCATTATGCATGAGCTTAAAAACTTGGAATGTTTTTTATATAAGCTCATGCCCGAGAAAAATTAATTTCTCGTTGTTAGGATAAGTTTACCATCGGCGATAAACTTTCCTTTCTTTGAAGATCGAGTTATAGTCTGTGATGTGACTATAAGTCCTTGTAAGCTTTAACCATGAATCCCCTGAGATACTAGTTTCTCTGATATCTGCTTCTTCAGCAACCAAACTCTGAGAGTGTCCTTAGTTGAACGGTATACAACGATTGGACCGCTTCGTTCTTTTGGAACATCAACTTTGGTACCTGCATTCTCATTAGGAGTTTGTATACTTTTGCATGGATTAGCGATATCTATTTTAGAAGCACGTAGGGGTTCACGGTTTTCTGTTCTTGTGTCAGAGGTGGCCTGAATGGATGATTCACTTGTCTTAGTTGGCAAACGTTTCCTTTTATAGAAAATCTTAAGTTCAGGCTTAAGTGATGTATCATCCTTTGCAATTTCCTCCCTAGTAGTCTTCGTAGAATCAGAGACTATCCTAGTTAAAGGGCACTCGTTTCCTACAAGAGTGAAAGTTCTACCAGTGGGGCGCCACATTTTGCCAACGGGTTTGATTTTTGCAACCCACTGGGATTTAAGTGTAGCACGGGAGTTCACCTCATTAAGCAATTTTTTGATACAGGAGTCATGATTTGCCGTAAAGACACATTTTCTACATGTTTTACAAGTAGCATATTTAATGTCCGAGTAATTCCTAGATGATTGATCGACGCTCCTAGGAGATGACATGCTACGGTTAGCAATGTTGGGTAATCTAGAAGGCATGTGACTAGGATTGACATTGCTATCTCTTACATGTGTCTTTTGCATAACTTCCCTTAGACCAGATTTATGGCCAACGTCATTTGAACTAGTTCTAGACGTGGTCTTGGTATGTTTAGGGAAACTAGAGGCAATCATATGATTTGGTCTTGCTAAAGCTGGAGTGATCACATAGGGCCTAGTTGTTGGAGTGTCTGGTCTAGAAAGATGAACCAAATCAACTTGGGAGGCAAACCGCGGTCTCGAGGATTGTGGTCGCTCGGATCTAAAAGCAGTAGGTTGTCTGACAATCGGTTGTCTGACGAACTGATTTGTAGGCGGTTTCCCCAAGATTGATGGTTTTTCAAGCTTAGTGTCCACACTAGGTCGTTTACTTTTCCTTAACTCGTTTTTCAACGCAGCTATAGCAAAAACCTTTTCCTGTACTTGGGCCTTTAAAGTCTCATTCTCTTTGAGCAAGTTATCTTGGGATGCCAACTTAGATTCAAGCAGTTGAATTTGTTTCAAAAGATTATCCTTTTCAGCTTTAGAATCTAACACTTTTTGATCCAATTTTCTTTCAAGAACAACATTTGATTTTTCAAGTTTTTCAAAATATGTTTCAAATTTGTCCGTTTTCTTAGAAAATTCAAGTTTGGCATCCTCAAGATCTTTTGATTGCCGAGCTACGATCGTTTCGTTCGTTTCGAGCTCTTTAATCTTGGAATCAGAAGCAGTCAATGAAGGAGTTATAGGATAATTATCATGATGTTTAGCATTCTGAACAATCTCTCCCCCATTATGACTTACATCGGATGAATCAGAAGTGGTATTGCTATCACTCTTTTCCATCCCATGTTTGTCATAATTAGGTTCAGAATGCTCAATATGCGGCATATCATCAGCATATACATCATAAACAACATTACATTGTACCATGTTTGCCGGCTCTTCGTCATAAACGGTTACGGTGTCAGCAAAAGAGATCTCGTGAACAGTTCCTGACGTGCCACTGGTATCATGTTGTCCTCCTGATTCCGTGCTCTTGGCATTGATAGGCTCCAAGTTTTCAACCGTATGACCATTCTCCTCTTGCATCTGCGGCATTGATTCTTGCACTCCATTATCATACGTTTGCTGAAGTTGTGATTGTTGATAAATCGAAGACGAAACCGATGTCATGAGTTTCAATATTGTATCACGGAAAACTCGAAGCTCGGTATGTGTATCTCGAAGAAATGATTGGCAAATCACAGAACTTTCAGGCTTAATGATATTGAATTGGAGGAAAGGCGTGAGTTGTGTCACAAGATCCTTATAGGCAAGTGCCGATGAAGAGTGATTAAAGTTTCCATGGTTGAGTTGCTCGGCGAGTTGGGTCAAAGTGGTAAAAATTGAGTTGATGAATATATGACGATCGTGTCCAAAGATTGTCACAAATTCGCTCCCTCCTTGAATCCCCGAAAGAGTGACAAGATGAGACTGGAGCATTTGAAATGAATTTATACCACTTTCTCGAGCTTTGTCTTGCATTCGATGCAAGTCTCCCTCTTTAAGTGTCGAATTGAACGAATCCATTGAAAATCGAGGAAAGATAAGGAAAATGATGTGGATGTTGTTGTAGTCGGGTTTTTACAAGTCGACTCGGCTCAAAAAATGTTGTCGGCTCAAACGATTATAGAATAAACCCGATCAAAAATCCGTCAGCAAAATAAACGTTGGCACTTTATCACGTCACTTTTGTTACGTTACCTTGTCCCGATTATAACTTAATAGCACAAAATTTTTCCAAACTAAAAAATTTGAATAAAAATAAAAATATCAATTGATTATATAAAAAAATAAGAGTTAATATCCAAAAATGAAAATTTTCAAAAAAATAATAAAAACTTTCTAAAATTAAAAACTTTCGAAAATTAAAAAAATAAAAAGATCTGATAATAAAAAATAAAAAGATACTACTCACTTTGGTAACTCCGTCTAATCTAAAAAGACACACGTGGCCTCAAATCTATTCACTAAAATACTTAGAAACCTCCGCCCTTTTATTAATTGTCTGAGACTTCTTCAACACAAAAATCTATCACACACCTAAACTCATCTATCTCTCATATCTCTCAACACCGCTGTCTCCCTTATCTGAATAACACCCTCCAATCCTCCATTTTTTTTTTCAATAGCCGATCAAAATAAATCTACTCCTATCACTGACGAAGCATAACTCGAATATCCTCTAATCAATCATCCGAAGCATTTCCCAAATCATACAAAGTCACCATCAAGAAATCATCCTTCTCCAATAAACTCAATTTCTGACATGAATCACAAAACCCCTTTCTTCAACCATTTCAATCAACCCATGCAACTATACATCTTTATCTAATTGTTCTTAAGATGATTAAATCGAAAGAAAGATGACATGCATGTAGCGTCAAGATCTAAACAGATCTCGGGTAGGTGTTTTTACTGTTTTTATTTTTTGAGTCCCTCTCTCTTCTGTAGTGTCTTTCTGTTTGATGTTCGAGTCGAGAGGGTGTCGGATGTGGGTGAGGGAGTGGAGAGTTTTTTGGGTTTGTTTTTGTGTCGAGGTTTGAGTCCAAGAGTTGAGTGTTGGGAGTTGGGAGATTGAGTGGTTGGAGTTGAGAGTTGAGTGTCTAGACGAGAGTGTTTGTTTGAGAGTCGAATCTTTGTGAGTGTCAGGGTGAGTGTGTGGGGTTCGTTTGGATGCGGAGTCGTGAAGTCTGACTCAATATTTTGTAAACGAGGGTGTTAGTTTGGGTTGTGAGTGTTAGGGAGTCTGTGTCGAGAGAGGGAGTCGAGGGAGTCAAGAGTGTTGGTGTTTTCTTGGGTAGAGAGTATTCTGAGGGTGTGAGTTTTGGGTTTAGATCGAATCGAGGGTGGGTAAATGAGTCTTTGAGTTGTGGGTTTGGTTGTTTGAGTCTTTGAGTTGTGGGTTTGGGTAAATCGAGGGTCGGTTTGGGAGGATAGTGTGTCGAGAGGATCCGAGAGTGAGGGTTTTGAATGTGTGTCGAGAGTGAGGGTTTGGGAGGGGAGTGAGTCGGAGTGAGAGTTGTGTCTGAGTGTGAGTTGTCAGTCGAGAGTCTAGATGTCGAGAGAGTTTTGGAGGGTGGGAAACTTTTGATTTTGGTTTGTGGATAGAGTCCCGTTATGTTTGAATAAACATGCTTCGTTCGGAAGAGTCATTCGTTCGGAAGAGTTCCGAATCGGAAGAGTTGAAGATTTTGAATCGGAAGATTTCGAATCGGAAGATTTCGAATCGGAAGATTTCGAATCGGAAGATTTCGAATCGGAAGATTTCGAATCGGAAGATTTCGTTCGGAAGTTTCTTCGTCCGGAACTTTTTCGTCCGGAACCTTTTCGTCCGGAACTTTGAGTTTGATTCGGAACTTCTGGGTTTGATTCGGAACTTTAGGATCAGTAGAAACAGGTTCGAAACTTGATGAAACTGAGAGACGATGAATTGGACAGAAAAATGATATTGGACAGTTTGACAGTTGACCAACCAAAAAAAATGATAAAACTGATTATATATAAAAAATTAAAAATGGTTATATAAAAAAATATAAAAAAAATAGATTATAGAAAACCCAGTAAAAAAAACAGTTGGACCAAAAAACTTGACAATAAAATAAATAAATAAAAATTCTAAAATTGATAAAAAATTTCGAAATTGATAAACTCGATAGATTAAAAACAATAACAAAATACCAACTTTTTATGGAAAATGATGATTAACAAATTTGTGATTTTAATATAAAATAAGTAAATCAAACTTTTTATAGAAATTTGTGATTAAATTTGTGATTAAAAACAATAAAAATACAAACTTTTTATGATTTAAAACATAAAAACACAAACTTTATATGAAAAATACAAACTTTTTATGATTTAAGCATGATTAAATCAAAAACCCACCAAAATCAATAAAAAAAATAAAAAATAAAAAAAATAAAAGTAAGAATAAACCAATCAAACCTTGGCTCTTGATACCAATTGAAGGTCTACGTGATTATTGGCCTATTCTATATTATGGATTTGATGGATTAAGATGGTTGATTAATTGATAGATATGAAAGAGATGAAGGAAGGAGATGAGGGAGTAGAGAGAGAAAGGAGAGAAAATGGAAGAATAGAGAGAGAAAGTAAAAATGGAATAATGATTAAGTGTGAAATGACAATCAACAACCCCTCCTAACATGCTAGGAGGGGATATATATAGCCCACCCTACATGTGGGCTATATGGACTATACATAAACTAAATGGATCACGAGCCCGTTACATAATTATCATTGGAGCGACCGATCCTTCATAAATACGTAAAACGTATTTCCAACAATCTCCCCCTAAGGGAGGTCGCTCCAAGAAACAAAGTTCTAAATAGTCTATGACTCGTGATCTATGCTAACTAAGATGTGACCGAGACTTTATTGGGAAAAACGTATTTCCAACACCAATATAGGTCATGAAAATCAACGTGCATGAATACTTGGAGGGGTGACCTCGTCATGCAAATTAGAGGGGCTGCCTCTAATTTAATATACTGGTTTTGGGTAGGAGGGATCAGCTCCTTATGAAGGATGCAAGGCACACACCACATTCACACTGAGTAATCTGCTGAAAACATGTAACTAGGATGCACCCATACGCCCTACATGATAAGTATAATAATATGGCCAAAAGCTGAAGGGACGCCACGAGCAATCACTCTGTCGTGGGGAAGTCATAACACCAGTGCCTCTAGTGTTATGGTTATGGTACCTCCATAACTAGGTGAAACTGGTCATGCATGTATATGGCTTTAGGTATTCTAATTAAACATAATCAATCAAACATATAAACTTATACTATGGGAAAACAGTTGGCTGCATACGGGGAATCCTAATAAGGAAAGAATGTCCATACTGAAAGGACGGGAATCCGTACCTTATGTCCAGTGAAGGAAGAAGACGAACGGAAGAGAGTCCTACTTCGCTATCACTAACGCTACATAAATACATACGTGTATAAGTATCTGATTACTAAATACGTAACTGGTTTTATATCATGTCTTGGCTTGATTTATATGTTCATGTCATGTTTTACTGTTTTAAGCTTTATACTGTGTTTATCGTATATTCTGTCTATTCTGATTAAGTATTACTTGTATTTCATGTACTATTATACTTGTTGTGTAATAGTAAGTAACTTTCTAAAAATAGCAGGTTTCCTAAAATAGAAAGTTTCCAAAAATAGAAAGTTACCAAAAAAATAGAAAGTTTCCAAAAATAGAAAGTTTCCAAAAATAGAATTACTGCTTAAAATATATAAGTTTCTAAAGATAGAAAGTTTCCATAAATAGATTGGATGCCTTAAATAAATAAGTTTCTAAAAATAGAAAGCTTCCATAAATAGATATAAGCTGGTTAAATAAGCTAATTATATAAGCTTAAGTGTTTTCTGATTATTATTCTAAGTCATGTGATTATAAAGTATAGTTTATTAATTATTACATGTAAATTAAATAAACTATAGGTTAAAAGTATTTAATTAAATATAACATGATTTTAATTAAATAAAGTAAAATACTTAGGTTAAAACATGTATTATTAACTATTAATAATATAACCTAAGTCATGTTAATTAATTAGTTATAGTCATGGTTTTAAATAATTAATTAATTATAAAGTCTAATTAAATATAAATACTTAGGTTAAAATTCATGAATTACTAATTAAATTTATAACCTAAGTCATGTACATTGAATTAATCATGTCATGCTTTTATTAATTTAATTTAAGTCTAAAACATAACTAGTGAAAATCATAAACCTTGAAAAATGATTCATGAACCGGACCCGTGACTAAAAACCATGAACCGGACCCGTAACCATCACCATACCCCGACCAAGGTCGGGTTTCCCTTGCCCCTTGCTGCTGTCGTGACACCATCACCACCATACCGAGACCATACGGTCTCGGTGGTGTGTAATAAGCCAAGCCGAGACCCCCAAAGGGCTCGGTTAGGCGTCGGATAGACCACAAACACCCCTAAAACCCTTGTTTGATTTACCCCATGATCATTAACATGTTTAAATAAATGTTTTTAATTAGTTAATTAAAAACATCATGATTTTATGTGATTCATTACTTGTGACAATCTAACATTTTCAGGTAGTGAATTATTTTCTCGTATAATATTTTGAAACTTATTTTTGTGTTGGTTGACGAACTCACAATTTACGGATTTAAATTTGGGCTTACGTGCATAATTTGGCGTCTTTTACGACTAAACCGGAAACCTTAGGATTACGTATTTACGTTTTCGAACTCCGTTTTTGATGAGACAATTTTTATTGGATTCGTTGTGTGACGTTGATTCATAATTTATAAAAACGTTTTTCGTGAAACGACCCGAGGGCACGTAAATCGAGAAAACTCGAATCGAGAAATACCCGTAAACTAGTGAGATGGGACAAAATACATTGTCCCACCCCACTAGCTAGTTTGGACGGCACCAACATGACACCACAACCTTATGTGGCATCATGTTAGCTAAGTGTTTACATGTGTAAGCCAAGCTTACTCTTTAAGCTACTCATTCCACTTCCTAACTCAAAACCACTAGCAACTAACACACATACCATTTACTTACATGCAAACCAACACAAATCCTCTCAAAACCACCCACCCTTGCCATCCACTTTCAAGCTACAAACACCCCTTTTGATCTTTTCTAGCCATGAAATACATGTTTACTAGCTCTATCATGGAGTTATCTTGAAGCCTTTATCATTTGGTGGCCATATTAACAACATTGGAGGTGATTTGCTTGTGTCCTAGGGCTGATTTCCCAACTTATGTTCTTGGTGTTTGATGATCTTGGAGTTACTTGTGGTGTTCATCAAGTTCTTGTCTTCCAAAAACAAGAAATACACTTGGTTGGTAAAGAAGATCATCCTCTCCATTTTTCTCTTGTTATTTTGTAAAGAACAAATGTACTTTCTTTCATTTTGTATATGTATATGATGTATATATGATGATAAAAATGTTGTGTGGGGATCAAGTGTTGATAGATATGCTTAAAAAGGTTAATAACTATAAGAAATGAGGCTAAAATCTTGATTATTTAGTTGGCTGTATAAAAACAGTATATAACTAAAACTTGAACTGATAAAATTGCATGGTATGATCCATTTACAGTAATTACAAGATGTTATACACATGTGAGAGTTGGCCATGCAATGGAATCAATATAATGAGTGAGATATGATCAAAACAAGTTAGGTGTTCTAATCTGAATAAGCAGTTTTGTAGGGACTGTTAAGGCAAGATGAACTTAAAATGAGCAGTAGCTATAACTAACTTAAATGTAGCACATAATATGAAGAACATGTCACCCAAAAATGAGCTTCTAATTCATTATAGAACTCTAGATATGGTAAACATAGTGAACATGAAGATAAAAATCAGATTTTAAGAATTAATGTTTATTATTATTATATAAGCACTCACATTTTATTGTATAAAATGTAAAATAAAAACCCACTAACTTATAAAACTTATTTATATAAATATATAAAAGGTTAATTAAATGGATAAATTATATAAATGGTAGTGGAATAATATTTATAAGTAATAAAAACTATAAACTTGATTTTTACGACTTTTTCGGCTATCGCCGTAAAATTAACGTTTTTCGCCAAATAAAACTTAGACGATCAAACCCGTCTAATGTAAAGTTTATAAAATTCATATACTGATATATAAGTAACCAATACAAGTAAAAACCGATAAAACCCGAACTATAAGAAATACGGACATTAACGAGCTAACTAAGCATATTGGACTAATAATTGGACTAAATAAGATAAATACTTGTAAAAAGAACTTATTGGGCTTAACCCATTTGGGCCCAACATGGAAAGTATATATATACTGATAATATAGGTACAAAATGGATTAAAACAAGTTAAAGAACTTATACTAAGCTTAATGGACTTAAAATAGGTAAGTAGGTAAAACTAGCAAACTAGTAAAAAGTTACCAAAACGTAAACACTAAAATGAGTAAACAAGAATATGTAAACCCACTTGATCATCATCATATGTACATAATCATCTTATGTATATTGTTATTTTGATAAAAGTCATTGGACAAAGTCTAAGACCGATTATTATTTATATAGGTTTCCGTGACCGAAGCACGCCCGTAGCCGATAATCCGCCTTTCATTATCAACGTGAGTTCATAACCTCGCACTCTTTTAAATGTTTTATAAAATGATTTGTAAACCCGCGAGGGAGATAACATGCTAGATTTGATAAAAATAGAACACAAGTAGTCCCGATGGTATGCTTAATGATATGGACCCGAATGATGCTATGACCCTATAAACGAGACTAAAAGGATTATTAGTAGTTAGGTTATGTCACTTAAAGTCCCATTAGCATGAATTGTGAACTACCGGGATTTGGTAGACGCTTATGCATTTGATAGTAATATTTGGGGATGATCACCCCAGTTCGCGCCTTGACGGTTGATCCCCGTCGTACCACATTGATTGGTAAGCGAATTTATGTATGAGAAGATTCCATAGCGTGATTTTTGTGACGACACGCTAACTTAGATGGGCAAACTGTTTGTCGGGTTCACGACCCGCTGTTTTCATAGTAAGGTAACAATGTCATGCGGCTAATAATAATCCTAAAATCTAAATACAAAACGATAACGACGCTAATAACGATGAATATATTACCTATCATGGTAATATAGAGACTACGGTCTCATGGACGGTTTAAGATGTATGCTTGATTTATATATTGCCTGACTAGCAATATGAGGACTTACTTCCGATATTAAACTTGTGTTCTGATTTTAACGATTGTTTTATATAACGGTTTTTATTAAACTCTATGAATTCACTCGGCATTCGCTGATATGATTTTTGCATGTTTTTATCTCAGGTGCTTGAAGGTAATCCGGATGGAGATCGACTCTGATGGCCCATATAATATTAAAAATGTTCATTCGATCTATGTTTTGCAAACTTAATGACCTGTATAATTTGGGACCTGTTGTACACTTAAAAACTTTTTATCGAATGAATGTATGTTGAACCTTGTACAACCATTTTTATGTGTTGTCTATGATTGGAGTTATTGTGCTATCCCGTAACACTCTAAAAGACCCTTCCGCTGTACCGATACGAAAATTGAGAGTGTTACAGTTTGGTACCAGAGCTCTCGTTATAGAGAACAAAAGATTTTAAAAATCAAGGTTTTGAACAAAACTTTTCAAAATCTTTTAACAATGAACATTTGAGAAAATATTTGAAAAATCTTTTGACTATAACGGTGCCAGAGATCTCTGACGTTACCAACAAGCCTTATTGAGAAGATATATATTTTGATATATATAATTTAATTTATATATATGTATATATCGTGATTTCATTATGTAATTGTTTAACTAGTATGTTATCCTAATACGAGATATATATATAAATGCAGATTGTCATGGCTGACCCTAATATTCCTGTAGAAAACCATGTTATTCCCGAACCTAATGTAGATGATGATCCTTATTTAGACTTAGTAGATTATGATATGGATGATGAGGAGGAACCATTTGAGGATCCCGAGCCCGAGTTAGGACTAGGAGATCAGATTGCCCCTCAGGTTGACTTGGTAGAGAATGAGATTCAGAATGTTGATATAGAGAATGATGAGGAGATTGGGTTAGATAATTTAGATGATGAGATTGACGACGAGGATGTCGAGGAGGATGTAGGTATAGATGTTGAGGTCGATGATGATGAGGAAGTCGAGCTTATTTACCCTTATGATGTTCCAGAGGGCGAGCCTTTGCCCCCACCAGTTTATTTGTCTGATTCTGAGGTTGAGTTATCTAGGGATGAAATGACTGAATCATCTGAATCTGATTCTGAATCAGAGGAGGATGAGGATGATAATGCACCTGACGGTACTGATGGTATTGCTACTCGTAGACGTGAGATAGGAGAGTCGTCTAGTACTCGAGAGGCTACTCATATTGATGGTCTTGCACCATGGGCCTTGAGGCGTGATCTAGATGCTTCCCGTGTGAAGAGTTGTATGACAGAGGTCGGATTAGGTGTTGTTCAGACTCAGGTTGCTTATTTGGAGTCGAAGGCTAAGGTTGGCGAGAAAGAGCGGGAATTGCTTAGTTTGGATTTGACTGGTGTGGAACGTGGTTTGAATGAGGCTTTTAGGAGGTTATCGATGTTAGAAAGTGGTGAGTTTGCTGCTATGAAGAGAAAGGTGAATTCTATGGAGATTTAGTTGAGTGTGGCTCGTGCGATGCGTGAGAAAGCTGAAAAGGAGTTGAATATATATGTGGGTTGGAATAGTAGATTTTATGCTGACATGGTTGAAAGAGGAGTGATCCGTAAGCGCCCAGCTGAAGATGTGTCTAGTGATCGTCCGACAAAGATACAGAAGACGATGGATGATGGACCATCTGGCGGTTCTCAGTAGACCAGTCTGTGTTTAGTAGTGACCTTATCTTTTGTACTTTTGTAGCTTTGACTGAACCGACTTGTTAGTTGTAGACTTGGCACGAATTTTGAGGGTATATAGTGCTAGAACTTTGATATGGGATGTACTAAGACAATACTTTTGTTTCAAATCGAATGAAATATGTATCTTGTCTTGAATTCCGTATTGTGCCTTATTTGTATCTTGATTATAAGTTCAATCCATATTATATGAATCCTTTGTTGGGTGAATGCTTAATACTTTGAAATTATGAAATTATAGAACTATGCCGCCCAAGAAGGCTGTGACTGAGGATGATGTACGTAGGATTATTACAGAGCAAGTTACTACATCTATGACTGAATTTATGGCAAATGCTAGAAATGAAGCTGGCGGTAGTGGAGCTGGCGGTAGTGGAGCTGGCGGTACTGGAGCTGGCGGTAGTGGAGCTGGCGGTAGTAGAATTGGCGGTACTAATGTGAATGTGAATGCTAATAATGTGAATGCTAATGCTGGAGGAAACATAGGAGGACTTGGAACTAATGCACCTGAAGTTGGTGGTTGTACTTATGTGACGTTCATGAAGTGTGAACCTCTACCTTTTAATGGAACTGAAGGTGCTGTGGGATTAAGCCAGTGGATTGAGAAGATTGAGTTGGTGTTTAGGATTAGTAAGTGTAAGGAGGAAGATAAGGTGACTTTTGCTATGGCTACTCTTAAAGGTCGTGCGTTGACTTGGTGGAACGGGAGAATTGCTTTCATGGGTCTTGATGCTGCTAATGCTACTCCTTGGGCTGAAATTAAGAAGTGGATGACTTTGGAGTTTTGTCCTCGTAGTGTGATCATTAGGTTAGAACAAGAGTTGATTCATCTGAGAATGAAAGGTGTGGACATTGATAGTTACACGAATCGATTCCATGAGTTGGCCTTGCTATGTCCTCGATTGGTTGAACCCGAAGAGATCCGAATTGAACAATATGTTAAAGGGTTGACCAGGAATATCCGGGGGGGCGTGACATCATCTAAACTACTGACCATTGATGATGTTGTTCGAATGGCTTACCAACTCATTGGACAGATAATTCAGGATAGGGAAGATGAAGCCCGTGTAGGTGAGAAAAGAAAGGGAGACGGTGATCGTGTAGATAGAGGTGATAATAGGAAGAATTTCAATCGCCGTCAGAACCAGAGAAAGGGGAATGCAAATGCTCTTACCAACAACACACCACGCAACGATGATAGATGTCCTAAGTGTGGCAACAAGAGGCATGCTGGCGACTGCTAGAAGTGCCAAAATTGCGGAAAGCTTAGACACAAGGTTGAAAGGTGTAAAAAGGGAACCATTTGCTTCAACTGTAATGAAGAAGGTCATAGGAAATCGGAATGCCCCAAGTTGAAAGCGATTGTACCTGGAAGAAACCCTCAGGGTGGTATCTATCAACTTGGAACAATTGAGGTGAAGAAAGAGGATCCGAATGTCGTTACCGGTACGTTTTTACTCAACAATCATTATGCTGTTGCTTTATTTGATTCGGGTGCTGATAGGAGCTTTGTATCAACTAAATTTAGTGCCCTTATTGACATTGAACCTGTTGAGATAAGTACCAGTTACGAGGTGGAATTGGCTGATGGTAAATTACTGAAAACTAATAAGCTATTAGAAGGATGCTCTCTAAATCTCTTGAACTATTCCTTTCCGATTGATTTGATGTTGATAGAATTAGGTAGTTTTGATATTATTATTGGTATGGATTGGTTGTCGTTGAATAATGCTACTATTTTATGTGGAGAGAAGAAAGTTAAGATTCCGCTTAGGAATAGGACGTTAGTAATTGATGGTAATCGAGGTGAATCCCGTTTGAAAATCGTTTCATGTATTAAAGTCCAAAAGTACATCAAGAACGGTTGTGAGTTATTCTTAGCTCAAGTGACCGGGAATGAGTCTAGGGAGAAACGATTGGAAGATGTACCTATTACTTGTGAATTTCCTGAGGTATTTCCTAAAGATTTACCCGGACTTCCACCGATAAGGCAAGTAGAGTTTCGTATCGATTTAATTCCTGGTGCTGCACTGGTGGCACGTGTGCCTTACCGATTAGCCCCTTCTGAATTAAAGGAGTTATCTGAGTAACTTAAGGAGTTGTCTGATAAAGGTTTTATTCGACCGAGCTCGTCGCCTTGGGGAGCTCCAGTCTTGTTCGTTAAGAAGAAGGATGGATCTTTCCGTATGTGCATTGATTATAGGGCACTGAGTAAGTTGACAATTAAAAATCGATATCCTTTACCTAGGATTGATGATTTGTTTGATCAGCTGCAAGGATCTAATGTGTATTCTAAGATAGATTTGCGGTCAGGATATCACCAACTTCACGTCCGTGAAGAAGATATTCCTATAACTGCATTTAGAACTCGTTATGGACACTATGAATTTCAAGTAATGCCATTTGGGTTAACTAACGCACCTGCGGTTTTCATGGATTTAATGAATCGAGTGTGCAAGCCCTACTTGGATAAATTTGTGATTGTGTTTATTGACGATATTCTAATCTATTCTAAGAATGAAGATGAACATAGAGAACATTTAAGGATTGTTTTGAATTTGTTGAAGGATGAAAAGTTGTATGCTAAGTTTTCGAAATGTGATTTCTGGTTAGATTCTGTGCAATTTCTTGGTCATGTGATTAACAAAGATGGAATTCATGTTGATCTTGCAAAGGTTGAAGCCATTAAGAATTGGTCTGCACCGACAAAGCCAACGGAAGTGCGACAGTTCTTAGGATTGGCTGGCTATTATAGGCGATTCATTAAAGAATTTTCTTTGATAGCTAAACCCTTGACTAAGCTTACTCAGAAGAATAAACCTTTCGTTTGGGGAAGTGATGAAGATGGAGCATTCCAGACATTGAAGCAAAAATTATGTAGTGCGCCAATCTTATCATTACCCGACGGGAGTGAAGATTTTGTAGTGTATTGTGATGCATCTCTTAGAGGCTATGGAGCTGCTTTGATGCAGCGAGAGAAAGTGATAGCTTATGCTTCTAGGCAATTAAGGAAGAATGAGGAGAATTATACTACTCATGATCTTGAGTTAGGAGTTGTAGTCTTTGCTCTTAGGTTGTGGAGACATTATCTGTATGGCACCAAGTGTACGGTATTCACCGATCACAAAAGCCTACAGTATATTCTCGACCAGAAGGAATTGAACATGAGGCAACGAAGATGGATAGAGTTGTTAAGTGATTATGATTGTGATATAAAATATCACCCAAGAAAAGCCAATGATGTTGCCGATGCGTTAAGTAGGAAAGATAGAGAGCCTATCAGGGTACGTTCTCTAGTCCTGACCGTGCACAATAATTTTCCTGAGCAAATTAGAAATGCGCAAATAGAAGCTTGTAAGAAGGAAAATTTTGTTAATGAAGGGTTCCGAGGAGAAGGAGATCCTTTAGAGGTTAGAGCTGATGGAGTGAAATGCTTAAGAGGTCGTATGTGGATACCTAAGTTTGGAGGCTTAAGAGACTTGATTATGTTAGAATCCCATAAATCTAAGTATTCCATTCATCTGGGATCGATAAGATGTACCATGATTTGAAGAAGTTGTACTGGTGGCCGAATATGAAAGCTGACATAGTTATGTATGTTCTTCAATGCTTGACTTGTGCTAGAGTTAAAGCTGAACACCAAAAGCCATCAGGACTACTTCAACAACCAAAGATTCCTGAATGGAAGTGGGAGCAAATTACGATGGACTTTATCACCAAGCTTCCTAGAACATCATCTGGAAACAACTCGATTTGGGTTATTGTCGATAGACTGACCAAATCAGCACACTTCATTCCGGTTAAAGAGCAGTTCTCATTGGAGAAGTCGACTCGTATATACCTTAAGAATGTTGTATGCAAGCATGGGGTGCTTGTATCGATCATTTCAGATCGAGATCCTAGATTCGCATCGAATTTTTGGAAATCTCTCCAAAGATCTTTGGGAACGAATCTCGACATGAGCACTGCTTATCACCCCCAGACTGATGGGCAGAGTGAAAGGACGATACAAACACTAGAAGATATGTTGAGAGCTTGTGTGTTAGACTTTGGTAAGAATTGGGATAAACATTTGCCATTAGCAGAGTTTTCGTATAACAATAGTTACCATTCTAGTATTAAGGCTGCACCGTTTGAAGCTTTGTATGGTAGGAAGTGTAGATCTCCTGTATGTTGGAGTGAAGTTGAGGATACCCAGCTCACGGGACCGGAATTGATCCGGGAGACTACGGAGATGATAGTTCAGATTAAGAATAGGTTGTTGACTGCCCGTAGTAGACAGAAAAGTTACGCGGATGTGCGGCGGAAGCCAATGGAGTTTAAAGTGGGTGACCGAGTAATGTTGAAAGTATCGCCATGGAAAGGCGTTATCAGATTTGGAAAGCGAGGGAAATTGAATCCCCGTTATATTGGACCCTTTAAGATTTTATCTAGAGTAGGTCCGGTGGCTTACAAACTAGAGTTACCCCCAGAACATCATGGTGTTCACAACACATTCCATGTATCTAATCTGAAGAAATGTCTAGCAGTGAGTGATGAGAAAATTCCGTTAGGTAAGGTTCGAATAGATGGGAAGTTGCATTTTATCGAAGAGCCCGTAGAAGTTATGGACCGTGAGGTAAAGCAACTGAAACAAAGTCGGATACCTACTGTCAAGATCCGATGGAATCCAAAGCATGGACCGGAGTATACTTGGGAACGAGAGGATGAAATGTGGAAGAAATATCCGCACCTCTTCGATATCAATAAGAAACGGACATCCAAATGAAATGGATCACGAGGACGTTGATCCCTTTTAGGAGGAAAAGCTGTGACAATCTAACATTTTCAGGTAGTGAATTATTTTCTCGTATAATATTTTGAAACTTATTTTTGTGTTGGTTGACGAACTCACAATTTACGGATTTAAATTTGGGCTTACGTGCATAATTTGGCGTCTTTTACGACTAAACCGGAAACCTTAGGATTACGTATTTACGTTTTTGAACTCCGTTTTTGATGAGACAATTTTTATTGGATTCGTTTTGTGACGTTGATTCATAATTTATAAAAACGTTTTTCGTGAAACGACTCGAGGGCACGCAAATCGAGAAAACTAGAATCAAGAAATACCCGTAAACTAGTGATATGGGACAAAATACATTGTCCCACCCCACTAGCTAGTTTGGACGGCACCAACATGACACCACAACTTTATGTGGCATCATGTTAGCTAAGTGTTTACATGTGTAAGCCAAGCTTACTCTTTAAGCTATTCATTCCACTTCCTAACTCAAAACCACTAGCAACTAACACACATACCATTTACTTACATGCAAACCAACACAAATCCTCTTAAAACCACCCACCCTTGCCGTCCACTTTCAAGCTACAAACACCCCTTTTGATCTTTTCTAGCCATGAAATACATGTTTACTAGCTCTATCATGGAGTTATCTTGAAGCCTTGATCATTTAGTGGCCATATTAACAACATTGGAGGTGATTTGCTTGTGTCCTAGGGCTGATTTCCCAACTTATGTTCTTGGTGTTTGATGATCTTGGAGTTACTTGTGGTGTTCATCAAGTTCTTGTCTTCCAAAAACAAGAAATACACTTGGTTGGTAAAGAAGATCATCCTCTCCATTTTTCTCTTGTTATTTTGTAAAGAACAAATGTATTTTCTTTCATTTTTTATATGTATATGATGTATATATAATGATAAAAATATTGTGTGGGGATCAAGTGTTGATAGATATGCTTAAAAAGGTTAATAACTATAAGAAATGAGGCTAAAATCTTGATTATTTAGTTGGCTGTATAAAAACAGTATATAACTAAAACTTGAACTGATAAAATTGCATGGTATGATCCATTTACAGTAAGTACAAGATGTTATACACATGTGAGAGTTGGCCATGCAATGGAATCAATATAATGAGTGAGATATGATCAAAACAAATTAGGTGTTCTAATCTGAATAAGCAGTTTTGTAGGGACTGTTAAGGCAAGATGAACTTAAAATGAGCAGTAGCTATAACTAAGTTAAATGTAGCACATAATATGAAGAACTTGTCACCCAAAAATGAGCTTCTAATTCATTATAGAACTCTAGATATGGAAAAAATAGTGAACATGAAGATAAAAATCAGATTTTAAGAATTAATGTTTATTATTATTATATAAGCACTCACATTTTATTGTATAAAATGTAAAATAAAAACCCACTAACTTATAAAACTTATTTATATAAATATATAAAAGGTTAATTAAATGGATAAATTATATAAATGGTAGTGGAATAATATTTATAAGTAATAAAAACCATAAACTTGATTTTTACGACTTTTTCGGCTATCGCCGTAAAATTAACGTTTTTCGCCAAATAAAACTTAGACGATCAAACCCGTCTAATGTAAAGTTTATAAAAGTCATATACTGATATATAAGTAACCAATACAAGTAAAAACCGATAAAACCTGAACTATAAGAAATACGGACATTAACGAGCTAACTAAGCATATTGGACTAATAATTGGACTAAATAAGATAAATACTTGTAAAAAGAACTTATTGGGCTTAACCCATTTGGGCCCAACATGGAAAGTATATATATACTGATAATATAGGTACAAAATGGGTTAAAACAAGTTAAAGAACTTATACTAAGCTTAATGGACTTAAAATAAGTAAGTAGGTAAAACTAGCAAACTAGTAAAAAGTTACCAAAACGTAAACAGTAAAATGAGTAAACAAGAATATGTAAACCCACTTGATCATCATCATATGTAAAAAATCATCATATGTATATTGTTATTTTGATAAAAGTCATTGGACAAAGTCTAAGACCGATTATTATTTATATAGGTTTCCGTGACCGAAGCACGCCCGTAGCCGATAATCCGCCGTTCATTATCAACGTGAGTTCATAGCCTCGCACTCTTTTAAATGTTTTATAAAATAATTTGTAAACCCGCGAGGGAGATAACATGCTAGATTTGATAAAAATAGAACACAAGTAGTCCCGATGGTATGCTTAATGATATGGACCCGAATGATGCTATGACCCTATAAACGAGACTAAAAGGATTATTAGTAGTTAGGTTATGTCACTTAAAGTCCCATTAGCATGAATTGTGAACTACCGGGATTTGGTAGACGCTTATGCATTTGATAGTACTATTTGGGGACGATCACCCCAGTTCGCGCCTTGACGGTTGATCCCCGTCGTACCACATTGATTGGTAAGCGAATTTATGTATGAGAAGATTCCATAGCGTGATTTTTGTGACGACACGCTAACTTAGATGGGCAAACTGTTTGTCGGGTTCGCGGCCCGCTGTTTTCATAGTAAGGTAACAATGTCATGCGGCTAATAATAATCCTAAAATCTAAATACAAAACGATAACGACGCTAATAACGATGCATATATTACCTATCATGGTAATATAGAGACTACGGTCTCATGGACGGTTTAAGATGTATGCTTGATATATATATTGCCTGACTAGCAATATGAGGACTTACTTCCGATATTAAACTTGTGTTCTGATTTTAACGATTGTTTTATATAACGGTTTTTATTAAACTCTATGAATTCACTCGGCATTCGCTGATATGATTTTTGCATGTTTTTATCTCAGGTGCTTGAAGGTAATCCGGATGGAGATCGACTCTGATGGCCCACATAATATTAAAAATGTTCATTCGATCTATGTTTTGCAAACTTAATGACCTGTATAATTTGGGACCTGTTGTACACTTTAAAACTTTTTATCGAATAAATGTTTGTTGAACCTTGTACAACCATTTTTATGTGTTGTCTATGATTGGAGTTATTGTGCTATCCCGTAACACTCTAAAAGACCCTTCCGTTGTACCGATACGAAAATTGAGAGTGTTACATTACTGCTGTTCAACAAAACCCAACCGTAACTATTTTCTTCTTGTGAATCTGACGTAAATCAAGGGTTATATAAGTCACAAAAGACGAGCAAGAAAAGAAGATAGTACTGCTCACGTGATGGCCTATTAATCCAATTACAACAGACGTAGGACTGCTGACTGTTGATTGCTAATTGGCCAAGAGAAAAGATATGTCGGGCGAATTTACAAGAATAAAAGGACGTGATTGCATGGTTGCTAAGATCAACAGGTATTTGCTCAAAGACATGTTTCTGTCATAACTATTTTGGAAACAATACTTGTTGATATCACACGTTATGATAGTTACATAAATTTTGGAAAGTGGTTTATGTTCTTGCCTAAATTATGGACACCTTGAATAAACTGTGGATAATATTCGGGAATTATAGGCCATGATAATAGGGTTTCGTAAAGATGGAAACATATTTGTGATATTCTGTCAATATGGGGTAGAATTTATTTGGTTCCTCATTTTTAGGGATACATGAAGTATTCCTTCTATTTGGGAAGTATTAAATATTAGTTATGTGGTGCTACAGATTCGACAGAATCATTCCTTGATGCTGATTTTTAGGATTTGAATAATATCATATCCTAATTACTAAAGTCAAACACGTGTGAAAGTAAATGGTACAATGGTATGTTGTACGCATGCTAACTTCATGGGATACGAGATGTTACATATTCATGATCTACTTGAAGTTTATCCATGGGCTAGTATATCATTGTCAAATGTATGGGCTATAAGAAGTAACGATTTGGAGCAATGTTTGTGACAGCAACAGCAACAGTTTCAGTGACGGTGTGATGACAGCTTGAAAAAAAAGAGGGGTTTGAGATGCTACTGGTAGGTTATGTTGTTCCTATTGGTGACCTATGGTTCCTACGGGTCATATATTGTTCGTGGTGGTTTTGTTCTTGGTTCCTCCTAGTAATATTTGATGGTTTCTCCTGGTTGAATCATCGGTTCATACTAGTCGGTTTCTACTGGTCCGTACCACTGGTCGGTTCCTACTGGTTTGTTCCTCCTGGTAGGCGTATGTTCTTGTTGACTTGATTATGGTTCCTGCTGGCTTGTTGTATACTAACTTTCTTTGGCCAGTTTTGGTTCCTACTCGTCACGTAAGATTACTACTGCTTTGATATGGTGACTAGTCTGATGTCACTACTGTTACTGGAGGAGGAGTTCTCAGTTATCATCATTGTGTTGGGGAGATTCATTGAAGAAGACATTTGATTATCACTAATTTTATGTTGTAGTTGATTTTCACAAGTTTTGTGTTCTTATCATATCTTAAAAGGGAATGGGCACCCATTTTAAGATAACTTGCTTGGTTTGTATGGTGACGAAGACTTGGCACATCTAGCGAAGGGGTACGATCTATTCATATCTTAAAAAGGAGTAGGAGATTTTTAAGATACCTTGCTCTATGCGTACATTTTCTATCACTTGAAGGGGTTACGTTATTGTGCTCAGTGTCTCATTTATTTGAGGATTTTGTTCATGCTCGACATCACGTGGTTAGTGCAAGACATAAGACACAAGTTTGGTAGATTCCACTTCTTCATCAAATTCGTTATACTTGATTTTCTTCATCAGTGATCACTCCATGGAAACTACTGGATTCGACATGCACTTCTTAAGGGGAAGACGATCCCTTTTGAGTTGATGTGACAAAAAGGGGAAGAATGCATGGATCGAGGGGAAGCTTAGCCTTCATCTATATTAGCTTCAGGGGAAGCTTGTGCTTACTGTTTTTGTCAAATCAACTAGGGGAAGATTGTTGGGACATAGAAATCTTGAGTTGATATGACAAAACAAGATGAAGGACCTAATAGCAAATAGTTAGCTTCTATAGTAAGCTAGGGTTGTGATGTAACCCTAGTACCTCTATTATATAAAGAGGGTTAGGCACACATGGTTATTCACTCATTCACAAACAATGTAAACCATATGTGTTTGTGCGTTCCTCCTGGTGTCAAGCCTATAAGGCACCAGGAGTAGTAGTTAATAGTTTATTAATAGTAATCATTTCATTAGTGAAAGCCTTGTTCTTGGTTATGATTGTGTTTATTATGATTCCGCTGTGCATTTACAATCATGATCATGATATCCCAGATGAGTCTAGATCCTATGACTCAACCATCACCATACCCCGACCAAGGTCGGGTTTCCCTTGCCCCTTGCAGCTGCCGTGACACCATCACCACTATACCGAGACCATATGGTCTTGGTGGTTGTAATAAGCCAAGTCGAGACCCCCTAAGGGCTCGGTTAGGCTTCGGATAGACCACAAACACCCCTAAAACCCTTGTTTGATTTACCCCATGATCATTAACATGTTTAAATAATTGTTTTTAATTAGTTAATTAAAAACATCATGATTTTATGTGATTCATTAAATCAAAACATAAAAGAAAAGGTTAAAAATTTATACCGAATACGTGAAGAAAATGAGGACGAACACACACGAATCTTTGCACAATTTCCAAGATTAAAATCAACCCGAAACACCCTTGTGGTGTCCTTGAATCCGGCGGCCAAAGAGAGAAGGAAGAAAAGATTTAGGGTTTTTAATTATTTTCTTGTTTTGTGATAAATGACACAAGTTTTCCTAAGTTTGCATGTTTAGTAAAATTATTATGGGCTTGGCCCATTTCCTTTGGTGTAGCCGCGGGTAGGGGGCCCTACTTGGGGTAACCCGTACCTTTTTCCGTGTCTAAAAATTAGTGTGTTCTCGTGTTTGTGTTTTACATGTTCGTAGTTAATCATCGATCGTGACCTAATTATTTATTCGTGTTCGTAATAAATATATATACGTAAATAATATTAGCTCGTGTTTAAATTACATTCATGATTTCATGATCGCATGTTCGTGATTATAATTATTATTAGAATAATTATCGTGTGTTCATACGTAATAGATACTTATCGTGTTCTAACACGTACATAATACTTGAAATTCTTATACGTGAAACGTAACATGCTATAAAAGGAAAGTTCTAATCATGTACGTACGATCTAAAGGGTACTATTCATGGTAAACGCATGCGGGTTTTACATGATGGAAACCCGTTTCTGCCCTTCCTCATACGAAAACCACGAAGCAACCCTCCTAATATTACACCAAACCACGACGGTTCGCGCCTATCAAACGGACTTCGAAAAACTGAGTAACCGAGTCAGTGGGTTATCCCCATAAACCCTAAAGGATTTCTTTATCTCGGGCCTTAAACCGGAGATCCAATCCGAACTAGCAATCCTTAAACCCACTACACTTGACGACGCGTGTGGCCTGGCCCAACTTGTGGAAGACAAAATAACACACCAACCTAAACCTTAAACTCCATACTTTTCCAAACCAGTCTCCACCTACCCCACGCCAACTCCTCCCACCAGTACAGCTCCATCAGCCTCCACCCACAAACCCTATTCCAACCCAGAACCAATCCCCCTTCACACCTCACCAAAACCGTTACCATTTACCAAACTCTCACTCGAAGCCCTCGAACAACGCCGAAAAGAAGGCCTTTGCTTTCGTTGCCCAAACAAGTTTACCCCTGGACGTAAGTGTTCTCCACCCCAATTCCTCATCATCGTAGATAACGACGACCAACAACCCCTGTCGGATCACAACACACCCGTTTCACAGGAAGATACACCAACACCATAATTGTGGTCATTATCCGCAGCCGCATATTTTGGTATGTCGTCCTCTCAAACCTTACAGATCACGGGATTCATCAACACATACCCAGTTACGGTGCTAATCGATTGTGGCAGCACCCCTAATATTGTGCAACCACACATTGCAAAACACTTAAAACTCCCTACCAAACCGCTAGAACCATTCAGAGTTATGGTTGGCAATGGCCAATTTATTCATTGCTCAGAGTATTGTTCGGATGTCACTCTCCAACTTCAGAAAACTGAATTTACAATTCCTTTTTTTTGCTTCAAGTAGAAGGTGCCGATGTTGTCTTGGGTATCTCGTGGTTGGGTGCACTCGGTACCATCACGGATGATTTCTCAGTACCACAAATTTCATTTGTTCAGGATGGTAACCAATGTACTTTCTGAGGCGAACCAAGAAACCAACAAGTTTCCTTGAGCTCGTTATCCACTATGCTCAAACATGACCTCGTTGCATCTATTCATACCCTCACCATGGAACCAAAACCAACCATACTCGACCCAACTGACACCATTACTGACCCCAACATTACAGCACTATTAGACCTATTCTAAACCGTTTTCGACACACCACGCACTCTCCCACCTACTAGGTATCACGACCACCATATTCCCTTACTTACCATCGAGCCCGTCAATGTTCGACCATATCGCTACCCTCACTTCCAAAAATAGATTATGACGCAACTCATCACCGAAATGCTACTAGACGGTATCATTCGACCCAGCCAAAGCCCTTTTTCATCCCCTGTCTTGTTAGTAAAGAAGAAAGATGGTTCTTGGTGTTTTTCCGTAGACTGCCGTGCTTTGAACACGGTAACGGTCAAAGATATATTTCCAATCCCAACTATTGACGAGCTCCTGGACGAATTACACGGTGCAATAGTATTCTCTAAGATCGACTTGCGCTCAGGATATCATCAAATCCGCGTCGCTCAATCCCGAAGTCCACAAGACCGCATTTCGCACAATGGATGGCCATTATGAGTTCCTAGTGATGTCGTTCGGTCTCACGAACGCACCCTCTACATTTCAATCTGCTATGAATGACCGATTTCGCCTGGTACTTCGCCACTTTGTACTAGTTTTTTTGATGATATACTTATCTACAGCGGTAACCGCGAAGAACATTACACGTACCTCCGTTATGTATTTCACAAGCTGCAAGAACATCAATTTCACGCGAAGGCTTCTAAATGTGTTTTTGGGGTAACAGACATCTCGTTTTTGGGTCATAGAATTTCGGGTCAAGGATTATCACCAGAAGCTGGGAAGATAGCAGCCATCCAACAATGGCCCCAACCGTCTTCATTCACAACTATACGGGCATTCTTGGGTCTTACCGGGTACTACTGATGGTTTGTTCCATATTATGCACAAATAGCAGCCCCACTAACTGACATTCTGAAGATGAAGGATTTTGAATGGATGGATGTGGCTGATGCCGCCTTTAGAGAGTTAAAAGCCAACATGCAGCAAATAATTACTTTGGCACTTCCAAACTTCACAAAACCTTTTGATGTTACAATTGATGCTTCAGGTATGGCTATTGGGGCATATCTATCACAAGAAAACAAACCAATTGCTTTCTTTAGTAAAAAGCTATGTCAAACCATACAAGGACAGTCCACCTACACAAAGGAGTTCTACGCCATCACTGAGGCTGTTAAGAAATAGCGTCAATATTTATTGGGTCGTCAGTTTCGCGTCTATACTGACCATCATAGCCTGAAACATATCCTCACACAAACAATCCAAACACCAGAACAACAGAAGTGGGTCACCAGACTTTTGGGGTATGACTTCGAAGTCCTTTACAAACCGGGTAGGGAAAATACTGTGGCTGATGCGCTTAGCCGGGTCGATATTCCTTCCATGTTAGCTATCTCCTACCCCACAGCAACATGGCTAGATGACATCCCTGAATACTACGCCACCGACCCAAAAGGTAAATAATTTGTTGCTAGTATTACAACAGACCCCATTGTTTTTTCCGAACCATATGTTCGAGACGGGTTAGTTTTTATTACTAGGAAATTGTTTATTCCGCCATTCTCCAAGATTCACTAACAACTCCTTGCAGAATTTCATTCCTCATTTATTGGTGGTCATGCGGGCATCAACGCAACGGTTAAGAGGCTCACTAGTACCTTCGCATGGCTTGGGTTGAAGAAGGATGTTGCACAATTTATCAAAAGTTGCACAGTTTGCCAGAATATCAAACATCTGAATCATAAACCGTATGGTCTCCTTCAGCCGCTTCCAACACCATCACAGCCATGGCATGACATCTCAATGCACTTTATCACGCAATTACCGCCATCCAATGGGAAAGTTTGTATTTGGGTCATCGTAGACCGACTTTCCAAGTATGCGCACTTTCTTCCCTTGTCTCCTAATTACACTGCTGTTACATTAGCTTCAATGTTTATGCATGAGATTTATCGTTTGCACGGCCTTCCCAAGACTATTGTCTCAGACAGAGACCCGTTATTTCTTAGTCGGTTTTGGAAGGAGTCATTTAAGCTTATGGGTACTAAAATATTGCACTCTAGCGCTTACCATTCACAAACGGACGGTCAAACCAAAGTCGTTAACCGTTGCCTCAAAATGTATTTACGTGCATTTGTTTTTGATGAACCGCGCACATGGGCAAAACTGTTATATTTGGCCGAGTTCTGCTACAACACAAGTCATCACTCATCAATCAACATGTCCCTTTTTAAAGCCTTGTATGGACGCGATGTCACATCAATACATAACTATCTACCGGGGTCAACCGTAACAGGGTCCATAGAGAATTCTCTACTTGAACATCAGAAGATCATTAGTTCCTTGAAATATTTCCATCGAGGTGTCCAAACAGAAGATGGTCACACAAGCGAACAAACATCGGCTTGACAAGCACTTTGAGGTTGGTGACTTTGTTTACCTTCGCTTACATAAGTACAGGTAAACTTCAGTCCACAACCGTACCAACCACAAGCTTTCACGGCTCTTTTATGGCCCTTACAAGGTAATTGAGCGGATAGGAGAAGTTTCTTACAAACTCGAGTTACCTAATGGATTGAAAATATACCCAGTATTTAATGCTTCATTATTGAAACCATCCTATGGTACCATCACAGACTCTAAAGGCAACTTGGCTGCCTTTGATCCAAAGGAAAACTTGGCATTTTTACTAGAAGCCATCATCAACTCAAGTACCGACTCAAATGGCGATCCAGAGGTTTTAGTCAAGGGGTAAAAACATAATTTCGAAGAGGCTACATGGGAAAATTTAACTTCACTCGGGCTGCAATTTCCAGATCTTGATTACATTGGGGACAATGTAAATTCTCAATGAGAGGGGGATGATATGGCCCAACACGACCAATCACCTAGCCCACAACATCAGATCGAAGTAAGGCCTGTAAGAGAAGTCAAGAAGCCCTTGAGATATAGGGATTGA
Organism: Glebionis coronaria; assembly: GCA_025667525.1. Lineage (NCBI taxonomy): Eukaryota > Viridiplantae > Streptophyta > Magnoliopsida > Asterales > Asteraceae > Glebionis > Glebionis coronaria. The sequence goes on along the minus strand of CM046876.1, from coordinate 602,865,652 downwards.
CTCACAAGTCTGCATGTTTCCACGTTTTCCATTTCTGCATTGTTTTACTTTGTTAGTTTGAAGAAGTCTCCTTCATTTTAGGACTGTTATCACATGAATAGACTAGTGGCATGAAATAAAGAATATGGATGATGAATCCACATTCTCTACATGTTTAAAATTCAAGTTGATTTGCATTTTGGAAATTTACAGAAAATTGCTCCAATCTTTGTCTCTCAACTCTTCCTCTCTTAAACCCTTACTGCTAGTACCATCACGTAACCATCGTTTTGAGAGAATACCTGCTTTAATCGCCTCTTTTATCGAGTCTAGGCGACTAAGGATTTCCCCAATAATTAAACAATCTGGTAACAAACTTAGTCGATCTTCTTCCATGTTTTCTACACAAATTTTCCGATGGTTATGACTAAAATGAGAAGTGTTAGTATCTTCGCTATTTTAATATGGGGATGTTTATTTAAGCCATAAGCCCACGTTGATGTTTGGGCAAGTTAATCTATTATCTATAAATACCAAAGGAGCTTTGCTCCAATGTTACCATTCCCCTATCGCAAATGTCCAGTTGACCGGTCAAGGAGGGCATTTGAGAATTAGGTCATGGGTTCAATCCCAACTCCTGGCTAATTAGGTCAATAGAATAGGTGCTCATTGCCTGGGGCTTGGTCCTTGGGGAAGGGTCAGTCGGCACCCAAAAGGGTGCACGGGGTCAAAGTTTCCCCACCGATTTAAACCTTTTGAGAATCTATATCTATAAATAAAAAGGCAAATGACTTAAAAATGCATCTAACTTGTCACTTCTTTTCGTTTTGTGTAGCCATCTTTTTTCTTTCCCATTATGGTCATCAAAGTTTCAAAATCATAATAATAAAAAAAATCATAATTAATCGAATTAGGGTTACATACCTTATGCGATTCCAATAGCAAGAACAAATCACCAATTAGGGTTTATGACAGATCAATGATTAACCCCTTACCAGTTGGGTCTCCAACGTTTATTATCTCGCACAGGAATCTTGCATATGCTCCAAGAGTATCAGTGCAGACAATATACTAAAGTTACTATGTATTCTCTAATACATAAACATCGCTACTTTACAAAATATGCATCCGCTTGAACTATACCTTATTTCACATATCCGCATTCCTGTCCAAATAACAAAACACTTGCTATAACATTGCTACAAATTAATAAATGGGTTTAGGTTTAAAATTTGGATTGGACTGGTTTAAATTTTATATATGATTTAAAATAAATGAAGAGAAACTTAAAAATAAAATGTTAATAAATTTATTTTATGTATTTGTTTAAAATTAAAAAGTAAGAAACAAAAAAAATATTATGTAGATGAAAAAAGATCTCAACAAATAAATAATTATATATATGTGTTATTATTAAAAACTCACCACCTCAGTGAGGATTGAGATTTTGGGTTAGTAACCCGGTGTCAGATGTTTAAAATTATACCAAACAATTGTTTTGGATAACTTTTCAATCCAAACCCAGAAAAAGTGGATACCAAACGGCTCCTTATAATGTCATATAGGTCCAATATAACTCCATAATCCCATATATACCCAATTTTACATAATTTGTCATATATATACTCATTTTATTAATTTATTAATTTTAATCTTTTAAAAAATCATAAAAATAATAATTTTGATAAGAACAAACTATTTTACCCTTTTTAAATGGAGGCAAATATCCCCACCCTTATTAAACGAAAAGAACTAAGCTTGTTGTGTTATCAAGTATGAATGTTCTGTCAACCAGGGGCGGATATACTTGTTGGGTTGGGGGTGGCGGCGCCCCCCATAGCTCGACCAAAAAGATGAGATTATAGTGTATTTTTTATTCAATTTCGATTGTTTTTTAAATGCCCTGACTAAAAACACAAATTGCCCCCACTCATACATTGAATTCCAACATTTAACACTATAAAACCTAAAAATCTTCCGTTTTAAGTTAAAATACTCAATTTTTATTCGAATTTCAGTTTTTTCGCCTTGCTATTATCAAAAAAATTGTGCCCCCACAGTCCAATATCCTGCGCCCGCCACCGCTGTCAACCATTTAAAAAGCTATAGGTTTATAAGTATTAAGTAGATCGATTTACTATCATCATTGTATTTCTCCTTCACACTCCTGCGTACAAGTAAATGAGTGAACTTTCTATGTGTTTGGCATATCTTTGTTTAGTATTTCATACAAGCTATCTATCGAATTTCATGGTATTTTTGTGGCTATTGGCTATATGAGATAAGTTACTGACTAGTTTAATACTAGGACTAATTCATAAGTGATGTGAGGTCTGCTATGTGATTCCTTGCATGTAAACCGTAAACATAAGAACAATGATACTAAAACTTGGATATCATTTATAGTTGTTGCCTTCTTGCTTATATATGTACTTCATGAAGGAAGTTTATATTTGAATCCAAACGTTACTTACATGTTCTTCACCCAATCAAACACACAAGAACAATTTTCATCTCTTCTGTTAAATATATGAATAGTAAAACATATTGGTTCATTTAAGGGCTGAAAAAAAAAGAATTCTGGAAGCATAATATATAGAGGAACGAATATACGGTAGGCTGAGGATTTATATGTGGTCATGGTATTTGTGGCATGCAGTTCGGTTGGATCAAATGATCCTGTAGACGAGATGACATATATTGATTATGATGGCGAATATGAGGTTAGATAAACACATAGAAAATCTTTTATACGCAAGTTTATTCCATTTTTGGCATGACCTATATCGATTATGAGACACATATGTCTTGTAATTAGTATCTAGTAATGTTCTTAGTTGGAGACGTGTGCTATAGATAGAATATAGTATTACTATCTTAAGATATTAAGATGTTTTATCCATGATCCTATTATGTAGACGTTCGTCGGTACAAGGGTGCAAATGTCACTACGACAATTTGTTCAATATTATGTAATAGGAGTAGTAATGCCAATGTAGCGCAGGTCTTGAATGGAGTAACAACAAATCATGAACATCATCATAAAAGAACAAGAACACATGGGTATATGAACCCTAATAAATATGATATTAATAACGTGAGGGTTGATGGTAAATACAGAATCCTAATCTATTTGTAATGATTGAAACAGTATGATTGTTGAAGCATTGTGATGGTTCTGTAAAACCAACAGACGTGACTCTTTATGTAAAACCGTTCTTAACTGCCTAATATATCTAGGGTTGGGTTTTTTGAAAAGTGACTTAAACTCTCAAGGGACGTTTCGAATTTGGTATTTGGATATTTGAATTTGAAGACCAAGATTCGTTTGTTTTGAAGTTTCGTATGAAGTTGAACTCACGGTAGAGATTGTTGGAAAGTGAGTAAAACTTTAGGGTTTGTTTAGTAAATTTGTTTGGCTTGTCATACAAGTTTTTTATTTTTAGTATGTTTTTGTTTGGTAAGTTTTAGGACATTGGTTCCCTATAAATAGAGGCCAATGTCATTAGTTTTCTTTGTAGCGTTCGAATTGTAACTTTGGGTATTGAATAAAAGCTTCCGCTTAGTTTGTTCGTATTTGTTTGCTCGTTTGAATTATCCAACAAGTGGTATCAGAGCGTGGTTCGATTCATCAAGATGAAGAAAAAGAGAAGAAAAAGGGTTTGTTTGGTGTTCGTTCGGACTGGAGTTCGACGATTATGGGTTCGATTTGAATTGTTTGGTTATTAATCATATGTGATTGGCTAGAAAAGTTAATGGGTCGGTGAATGTAAGAATGGAATTCATAAGATTTTATTGGTTAGAAGAGTATAGTGAAGGTGGTGCATTGTCGAAGGTTTTCTGGGGAATTATGACAACTGGTGGTGAGCTATTGGGTTTTGATTTGAAGAATAAGATTTATGGTGTTCAGTCGATTCCGTATAGTGAAGGTGGTGCATTGTCGAAGGTGTTTGGGGACTTAAATATATTTAAGTTGTTCGGGTTAGTTTTTGATGATCGATCGCTTTGGGATTTAGATTTGCTCAATTTTGGATTTTGGATATTTGTTCGATCGGGCGTTTGAAGTTAGTTGTTCAAATTTGATAGTTTTTGGTGAAGATCGTTTGGGGTGATTTGTTTGTTTGATTGACCATTTTCAGGTTTGGTCGTTTGTTTGTTTAATCGTTTTTAGATTAGATCATTTGTTTGTTTGGATCGTTTTCAGGTTCGATCATTTGTTTGTTTGTTTCGATCGTTTTCAGGTTCGATCATTTGTTTGCTTGTTTGGATCGTTTTCAGGTTCGATCATTTGTTTGTTTGTTTGTTTGTTTGGTCGTTTTCAGATTCGATCGTTTGTTTGTTTGTTTGTTTGTTTGTTTGTTTGATTCGATCGTTATCCGTTCGTTCGTTTGGAATTCCGAATTAAGACAGAATGTTCGTTTGGTTTGAAGTTTCGAATAGAGTTGAAGTCACGGTGGAGATTGTTTGAAAAGTGACTTAAACTCTCAAGGGGCGTTTGGAATTTGGTATTTGGATATTTGAATTTGAAGACCAAGATTCGTTTGTTTTGAAGTTTCGTATGAAGTTGAACTCACGGTGGAGATTGTTGGAAAGTGAGTTAAACTTTAGGGTTTGTTTAGTAAATTTGTTTGGCTTGTCATACAAGTTTTTTTATTTTTAGTATGTTTTTGTTTGGTAAGTTTTAAGACATTGGTTCCCTATAAATAATGACCAATGTCATTAGTTTTCTTTGTAGCTTTCGAATTGTAACTTTGGGTATTGAATAAAAGCTTCCGCTTAGTTTGTTCGTATTTGTTTGCTCGTTTGAATTATCCAACAGGGTTTCTTGGCCTGCGGCTTGTTGGTATACGGCCCAAACCCGTATGTATACAGGCTTCATGGAAGTAGCTTGGCCTGTTCTTTTCCTTCGTGTTGTCTTCCTGTGTCGAATTGCAGCCTTAACACAACAAGAATAACAGGTTGTTATTCATATGTCAAAGATCAATTGGATTAATCTCTAAATTCCCCCTTAATCTAATTAATCTTTATGTCTTCTTGTTCCTTGATTCTTCCTGATCTTCATCATTCCTTAATATGTAGATTGTGATTTTTCTGCAGTCTTCATAATCTTCTCTATATGCTTATCTTTCTTGAACAACCAATTCTCGCACAAGTCCAAGGACTAAGACCTTTGTCTTCTTTCTTCTACCTTTGTGGAATTCTGGTGCCCTTTGCACAAGTCCAATCATATGTCTCAAGACCCTGTCATCTTCCTCCATCTTTATAGATGTAGGTGCATATGGTTGTTCTATATAATGATGTAATAAACATCCCTTGTAATCCATATATCTTCGTCCTTCTATTTGTTAGTTCAAGCATTTTCTACAATTTTACCAAGTATTATGGCCAATATCTTTTTACTTTATTGATTGCGTCCTCTTTAAAAAGAAGCGCACATTTGAAGAATTATGATTGATGAATGAACCATGATTGTTGTGTTTAATAAGTGTGAAAACACTTATCCTTTTGCTGCTTATATCCAATAATAACAAGACCAAAATGTGTAATTTATGTCGTAAAAGTCGGAATTATGTGTGGTTTGTGTTTTTATTGTGTTTTAGGACCAAAAGATGAAAAAGGAAGAAAACACGGGCTTTCATGGGCTTTTATCGAAGAAAACGAGAAAAGACGAATTCAAAAGATCAAGAGTGCTAAAAGAACGGATGTCCAAGACCTATTCTGAAGATTTATCGAAGAAAAAGTCTAAAAGACGGAAGTTTAATGAAGTCGAAGAACTCAAGTCTAAATTATAGAAGAAAATTATTAAGACAAGTTCAAATCCCATGACGACGTCGAGAAAAGACAAAGATTTAAATCGAGTCGAGAAGAAAAGAAAGAAGGAAGCACACCACACATGCACTCCCCATTTTCCCTATAAATACCCTCCTAATCACATTAGGAGGGGGGTTAGCTAGTTTTACTTTTCATTTTTCCTTTCTAGTTTTTAGAGAGAGAAAGTTCTAAACTTTCTCTCACTAAGTTTCATCTTTTCTTTCTTTTTATCTTTCAAGTTTAAGCGATCATTCTTGTATTTGGATTTCATTAATCACAAGTTCAAGTTAAGTTTTTGTTCTTTAATCTCTTTCTACATTTCTTGATTTTACTTTATCCTTGATCCGAAATTTCATATTTGATCCGAATAGTTCTTTATTCGTGTTTGAATTTGAGGTTTTAGTGTTTAAAAAGGTAATCTTTCTATTCCTACGTAAGCTTTTTGATAACTAGAGATTTTGCTAGGTTCAATTTAATTCGGTATCTTAACGAATTGATTTCCGGTTCAAAGTACGACTCAATTGTTTTTGGTGAAAAAGAATATTTTTGGTTGTTTTTAAAATAAATGTGCAAAGACTTTAATGAAAATGACGTTAAAGTAAATCTAAGTCTAATTTAAAATAAATGACAAGTATTTAAAAGCGTGACAAGAAACTAAAGGGCACTAAAATAAATGACGCAAACTTAAAACTATCTAAGGAAAACTTAAAACGCAACTAAAACTTAAAACTAAGGCAAGGCTAAAATAAATCTAAGGCAAATAAACTTAAAGTGCGACTAAGGAAAAAGGCGGGAAAAATAAAGCTTGAAAATTAAATACAGAAAGTTAAAAACTGAAATTAAAGGAACCTGAAATATAGCTCATCCGGAATAATACCCTCATTCGGAATAAACATTCATCCGGAATGTCACCTTCGTTCGGAATGTTCTTCTTCACTCGGAATATTTACCCAAAACTTTGATCCGGAATAAAATGCTTACACGGAATATGTCACCTATCCGGAATAAACTTCTTTATTCGGAATGTAGCTTTGATCCGGAATGTTGCACTTGATCCGGAATATCTCTTGATCCGGAATGTTGAAGATTCCGGATGAAACACCTTGATCCGGAATATCTCCTTGATCCGGAATAAAGCTTGATCCGGAATGTTTGGTATTCCGAATGAAAGGCTTGATCCGGAATGTTTGATGTTCCGGATGAATCACCTTTATTCGGAATAATAAATATTCCGGATGAACAAACTTTGATTCGGAATACAAGTTATTCCGGATGAATCAAAAACTCTAAAATCCTTCACTCGGAATGTTCTGTTGATCCGGAATGTGGACTTGATCCGGAATATGTCACTTATTCCGGATGGAAGCTTTGATTCGGAACAACTTTCAACACAACCTTGATCCGGAATGCGCTGTTGATACGGAATAACTGGGGAAGAACAGTAACAGACAATACGAAGAACAAGGAAGAAACAGATAACACGGATCTAATAGAAACTAAACAAAATCAACCACAAGATTAAATCAAACTAAACACAAAACATCTACTAATGATAATCAAACAATCCAAAACAATCAAACTAACAAATATAACCAAAATAATCAAAACCCACATTAATCAATAAAAACATAAACATAAAGATCAAAGATTAAAGAAAGGTAGATAGGAGATGAACAATAAAAATAAAGATTAACAAGAATTAAAAGGAAAACTTACTTGAAATTAAAGGTATTTAAGGTGCAAGACAAGTATTTAAATTTGACATGAAATTAAATGACAAGGTAATTAAATGTGCAAGGTAATTAAAATGGAAGAGATAGTTTGTCAAGCTATTCAACAAAGGAAAATGAAACAAATCCTAATCTATTTATAGGGGAGGATTAGGGAGTGCTTAGGAAGCTTCCTCCCCTCTTTCATCTTTTCTTAATTGCACCATCAAGTCCTTAAGCCTTTAATCTTCTTAAATCTTGGACTTTAATGACTTTGTCTCGGGATTTCTTTAAACTCGTCTTTTAATTCTTCAATAAATTAGACTTGAGTTCTTCGGCTTTTAGTAAACTTCCGTCTTTTGACTTTTTCTTCGATAAATCTTCAGAATTGGTCTTGGACTTCCGTTCTTTTTGCACTCTTGACTTCGTCTTTCGTCTTTTTCTTCGATAAAAGCCCGTGAATGCCCGTGTTTTCTCCCCTTTTCACAATTTCGTCCTAAATCACAACAAAAACACAAACCACGCATAATTCCGACATAAATGACATAAAATACACGTTTTGGCTCGGTTATTATTGTAATTAAGTGGTAAAAAGGATGGGTGTTTACACACCTATCAAATCCCCTACACTTGACCATTGCAATGTCCTCATGCAATGCATTAGTTACAAAGCACGTTTACACTTTTCATCATAATCAATCTACGTTGGCCTTTATTAAAGAGATGGAAAATTATAAACATTCAAAGTAAAGAAATCAAAAACATACCTTGGGTTTTGGAAATGTTGTGAATGATCATCATCCTCAAGTTTTCACTTTCTCCAAACCAAGCTTAAAAACGAGATCATTGTTATTATAAGTTAGCAAACTAACACGAACTCATGTGGGCCAATTATTCACTTAGACTCCCTTATTCCTAGGTGTATCTCTTATATTTTATTGTTTTCTTGAATGATCACGAGGATGCATTTTTAACTTATTTCGATAGTTTATTAGGCCGAAAATAAAGTGAACGATTTAATCAATAGTTAGCTAAAGGACAAAATCTTTTAAAACTGCTTCTCGGGACCTCATAAAGTTCATATCTTGGCATAACTCGCTTCGCGATTTGAGACCTTTCTCGGACCGATATTTGGCAGCGACTTCATACTTCAAACCTTGAGAGACGTTCATGAAATAATGGTCTTCTCTTCATAATAGGAATTTCTTCACTTGACGTTTTGAGAGATTCTTCATATTTGGACCACGACTTCTTCATTTTTCTCCAATCTTTATTTGGGATTTTGATATACAACGATCCGCCTCCTTTTTGGACTTGGATCTATTTATCCTCATACCTTGTTAGGGCCTTTTCGGATAGACTTCTCCATGATCTTTTGGGGAGTTTTTGCTTTTCGTCGTGTGTCTCAATCCTTCATATTGACTTTCGATAAATGATTCTTCACATCACTTTGGATCTTTAGCAACAAAATGTAGCCCTCATGTCTTGTTAGGACCTTTTCGGACTCGCCAATCTTCGCATCCCGCTTCAATAAGTTATGCCTTGGCTATGAACTCTAATCCATACCGAGCAACTTTTAAACGATCTTGGACTAGAAGCTAAGTAACTTTTCAAATCGTACAACCTTATTTATTGCAGATAAACTTATTAGCAAGCGATGGGAGAATAGGCTTATAATTAACTCACATAAATTCACGAAAGAATACCAAACTTATAATTGACTCTATCATCTCTCGTTCTCCACAGTTTAAAATCTCAAGGAATGAGACTCGTGGATGCTTAGCCTATTAAATCAAAGTTTTGGGTTTTCGAGTCGTCTATAGGATCTTGCAAACTCTTAGACTTTTTCAAGTTTAGAAATCGCATTGATAAACGACTCTCTAGGATCAATTATAGGAACTTGCGAAAAGTTATTGTTCTTAACCCGTGAGAGTTAAGACTTTCGCGTTTTATAGCTCCCTATATATAAGCCTAGCAAAACTTGACCTAAACACGTTAAGGATACTAGCTAGAGTAACTTAGATAAGTAAACTCGGGTTGAGTCAAAAGATTCACAATTTTGAAAATTAAAACCACTTTATTGAAAATTTATTCTAATAAGAAAGAAAATAACTATACAAAGGTAAAAACTAATAGGCCAAAATAGATCAAAAATTTTGAAAAATGTCGAAAAATTGATTTTCCGGTTAAAATGAGGACAAATACAAGGAAAAGACCACTTAACTTTGATAGAAGTCCCCCTACACTTAATATAAACATTATCCTCAATGTTTAAGCATGTGGGAGTAAACTCCCCTACACTTAGGACATTGTGCACTTTGTTTAAATCTTGCTAAGGAAGAGACAACTAACGAAATTCCTATTTTAATATTGGAAAATATAAAATAGTGAATCGAAAAGAGTTTAGGATAGAACCGGGAAAATAGGAACACAGAATCACGGTTCGTCAAAAGTCATCAAGAGTGTGTCGTTGAAGCTCGAATCCTGGAATAGTAGAAGAGAGGAAATAGCAAACACCAACGGGTCTCCCCCTACACTTATGGTAAAAACAAAGAAAAAGATAGATAGATAGTTGGGTTGCCTCCCAAAAAGCGCTTGTTTTTGTTAACCGAGTCACGAGCCTGACTCGTCCCCGAATTAAATGGTCCATGGGGAAGCCTCGAATGTAATACCGGGATCAAAGACCTTGTCCTCGGTCCCGGAGGAATATAACAAAGGGGAGGCGAGAGGATAAGTCTTGAATGGTAGGAAGGTCCTTTCAACATACGTGAAGTATGTGAAATCTTGATCCACGGGAGGTGGGGTGGGTAAAGGGATCACATTGTCATCCTCCAAAGACAATGGATGCTGACCAATTGGCAAAGCCGTAAGGTTATCAACCATAGAATGGTCATTGTCACCTCCCGGGTCAAAGCACTCTTCCTCATTTTCTGGAGAGTGAAATTGATACATCACCCGCTTGGGCGTGCATTCAGTAGGATGAGGGGGAAATATAGTAGGAGAAGTAAGAGAAGAATTACCTTCCACCTGCGGTACCTTTCCAGTAGAGTCAGAACTCTCCACCTCTGCGATAGAAGGGGGCATGGCTAACAAAGTATGCTCATCAATAGCAAGAGAAGCAGAGCTATCAATGTTCTCAATCCCTTCGTCAAAGAGAGGATTCACCTCACTAGATATGTAATCGTCATCAAAATCAAATAAAGGGTTCGAATAAATCTTGAAAGTTTCCTTCGGAACGTCTTCATCGGATAGTGACTCGTCATCACTAGAAGTAAAATCATCATCTTGATCAAAAAGAAGATTAGAGAAATCCAAAGAATCCACTTCCAAAGTGTTGGTGGAAGGAACATCATCAGAAGAAAGTGCATCATACTCATCATCACTGTCGGATGTCAACTCAGATTCACTTGGAAATGGGACAAGGTTATCAGCACTAGACTTATTGAATTCGTCGGATTCCTTTGCAGGAATTGTGCTAATATCCTCATCCCTTAGGATGGTTGAATCCTTAGGCTCCAGAGCCGGCAAGTCGGGAGAAGGAATAGAATTCGCATCGTTCTCATCGTCATCACTATCATAATAATATGGAGGCACAAGAGGAGGAGTATAAGCATTAAGGTTAGATACCTGCTCTTGTTGCTGATCCGCTTGACATTTCTCCATCATCTTGTTGCAAGCTTCTTGAACTTTTAGAAAGGTGTCAAAAAGTGTGGCCATTTTCTCAGGAGGAAGTGCACACAAGGGTTGATGATTGACGGTGTGACGTGGGGGCTTAAAGTTATATACACTGGGATGATAGCACGGAACTTTCTCAAAGACCTTCGACGGATCACAAGAAGAAGCATCGTGAGGGCCCCCACAAATATAGCACCACGGGTATGGAGAAAAACCCGGTGCATCTTGAGGATAGGGATTGTCATAGACGGGGGAGGGTGGGAAAGTGTTGTAAGAGGAGAAGTATGAATTTGTTGAATTGTAAAATGGACAAAATCCAAATTGTGTATCGTCGATATCAAAACCACACCGCTCACAAGTACACCATTGACATGTTTGAAAACCATGCCATGGTCTCCCACACCGCACGCAAGACGAATCCATGAAGAATTATAAATAAGAGGGGTAAAGAAAAGAATTAAACATAATAGAGGATAAAGAGGAATATTTTTGGTGCAAAACTTTGAAAAAGAAATGCTTTTTATGATTTTTCAAATGTTTTTGGGATTTTTTTGAAAATTTTTTACACGAAAAATAACGTTCACGAGTGAATGGATCCCAAAAAGCAACACGTCTCTCACAGAAAACCGTGAATCTTTACGAAAAGAGCCGGCAGCAGCGCCATTTGATAACTGAGATTTTGCCCGTATAAAAATTAAGTTCGTTGAAATCGGTCTAATCGAATTGATCCTGGTTGACTATGCGACTCAGTCATTCTTTGGTGAAACAAATAGTTGTGTCGTTGTAGTAAAAATAAATGTGCAAAACTTTAAAGTAAAATGACGTTAAAGTAAATCTAAGTCTAATTTAAAATAAATGACAAGTATCTAAAAGCGTGACAAAAAATTAAAGGGCACTAAAATAAATGACGCAAACTTAAAACTATCTAAGGCAAACTTAAAACGCAACTAAAACTTAAAACTAAGGCAAGGCTAAAATAAATCTAAGGCAAATAAACTTAAAGTGCGACTAAGGAAAAAGGCGGGAAAAATAAAGCTTGAAAATTAAAAACAGAAAGTAAAAAACTGAAATTAAAGGAACCTGAAAAATAGCTCATCCGGAATAATACCCTCATTCGGAATAAACATTCATCCGGAATGTCACCTTCGTTCGGAATGTTCTTCTTCACTCGGAATATTTACCCAAAACTTTGATCCGGAATAAAATGCTTACACGGAATATGTCACCTATCCGAAATAAACTTCTTTATTCGGAATGTAGCTTTGATCCGAAATGTTGCCCTTGATCCGGAATATCTCTTGATCCGGAATGTTGAAGATTCCGGATGAAACACCTTGATCCGGAATATCTCCTTGATCCGGAATAAAGCTTGATCCGGAATGTTTGGTATTCCGAATGAAAGGCTTGATCCGGAATGTTTGAAGTTCCGGATGAATCACCTTTATTCGGAATAATAAATATTCCGGATGAACAAACTTTGATTCGGAATACAAGTTATTCCGGATGAATCAAAAACTCTAAAATCCTTCACTCGGAATGTTCTGTTGATCCAGATCCGGATGGAAGCTTTGATTCGGAACAACTTTCAACACAACCTTGATCCGGAATGCGCTGTTGATACAGAATAACTGGGGAAAGAACAGTAACAGACAATACGAAGAACAAGGAAGAAACAGATAACACGGATCTAATAGAAACTAAACAAAATCAACCACAAGATTAAATCAAACTAAACACAAAACATCTACTAATGATAATCAAACAATCCAAAAGAATCAAACTAATAAATATAACCAAAATAATCAAAACCCACTTTAATCAATAAAAACATAAACATAAAGATCAAAGATTAAAGAAAGGTAGATAGGAGATGAAAAATAAAAATAAAGATTAGCAAGAATTAAAAGGAAAACTTACTTGAAATTAAAGGTATTTAAGGTGCAAGACAAGTATTTAAATTTGACATGAAATTAAATGACAAGGTAATTAAATGTGCAAGGTAATTAAAATGGAAGAGATAGTTTGTCAAGCTATTCAACAAAGGAAAATGAAATAAATCCTAATCTATTTATAGGGGAGGATTAGGGAGTGCTTAGGAAGCTTCCTCCCCTCTTTCATCTTTTCTTAATTGCACCATCAAGTCCTTAAGCCTTTAATCTTCTTAAATCTTGGACTTTAATCACTTTGTCTCGGGATTTCTTTAAACTCGTCTTTTAATTCTTCAATAAATTAGACTTGAGTTCTTCGGCTTTTAGTAAACTTCCGTCTTTTGACTTTTTCTTCGATAAATCTTCAGAATTGGTCTTGGACTTCCGTTCTTTTTGAACTATTGAAATCTTGACTTCGTCTTTCGTCTTTTTCTTCGAGAAAAGCCCGTGAATGCCCGTGTTTTCTCCCCTTTTCACAATTTCGTCCTAAATCACAACAAAAACACAAACCACGCATAATTCGGACATAAATGACATAAAATATACGTTTTGGCTCGGTTATTATTGTAATTAAGTGGTAAAAAGGATGGGTGTTTACACACCTATCAAATCCCCTACACTTGACCATTGCAATGTCCTCATGCAATGCATTAGTTACAAAGCACGTTTACACTTTTCATCATAATCAATCCACGTTGGCCTTTATTAAAGAGATAGAAAATTATAAACATTCAAAGTAAAGAAATCAAAAACATACCTTGGGTTTTGGAAATGTTGTGAATGATCATCATCCTCAAGTTTTCACTTTCTCCAAACCAAGCTTAAAAATGAGATCATTGTTATTATAAGTTAGCAAACTAACACGAACTCATGTGGGCCAATTATTCACTTAGACTCCCTTATTCCTAGGTGTATCTCTTATATTTTATTGTTGTCTTGAATGATCACGAGGATGCATTTTTGACTTATTTCGATAGTTTATTAGGCCGAAAATAAAGTGAACGATTTAATCAATAGTTAGCTAAAGGACAAAATCTTTTAAAACTGCTTCTCGGGACCTCATAAAGTTCATATCTTGGCATAACTCGCTTCGCGATTTGAGACCTTTCTCGGACCGATATTTGGCAGCGACTTCATACTTCAAACCTTGAGAGACGTTCATGAAATAATGGTCTTCTCTTCATAATATGAATTTCTTCACTTGACGTTTTGAGAGATTCTTCATATTTGGACCACGACTTCTTCATTTTTCTCCAATCTTTATTTGGGATTTTGATATACAACGATCCGCCTCCTTTTTAGACTTGGATCTATTTATCCTCATACCTTGTTAGGGCCTTTTCGGATAGACTTCTCCATGATCTTTTGGGGAGTTTTTGCTTTTCGTCGTGTGTCTCAATCCTTCATATTGACTTTCGATAAATGATTCTTCACATCACTTTGGATCTTTAGCAACAAAATGTAGCCCTCATGTCTTGTTAGGACCTTTTCGAACTCGCCAATCTTCGCATCCCGCTTCAATAAGTTATGCCTTGGCTATGAACTCTAATCCATACCGAGCAACTTTTAAACGATCTTTTACTAGAAGCTAAGTAACTTTTCAAATCGTACAACCTTATTTATTGCAGATAAACTTATTAGCAAGCGATGGGAGAATAGGCTTATACTTAACTCACATAAATTCACGAAAGAATACCGAACTTATAATTGACTCTATCATCTCTCGTTCTCCACAGTTTAAAATCTCAAGGAATGAGACTCGTGGATGCTTAGCCTATTAAATCAAAGTTTTGGGTTTTTGAGTCGTCTATAGGATCTTGCAAACTCTTAGACTTTTTCAAGTTTAGAAATCGCATTGATAAACGACTCTCTAGGATCAGTTATAGGAACTTGCGAAAAGTTCTTGTTATTAACCCGTGAGAGTTAAGACTTTCGCGTTTTATAGCTCCCTATATAAAAGCCTAGCAAAACTTGACCTAAACACGTTAAGGATACTAGCTAGAGTAACTTAGATAAGTAAACTCGGGTTGAGTCAAAAGATTCACAACTTTGAAAATTAAAACCACTTTATTGAAAATTTATTCTAATAAGAGAGAAAATAACTATACAAAGGTAAAAACTAATAGGCCAAAATAGATCAAAAATTTTGAAAAATGTCGAAAAATTGATTTTTCGGTTAAAATGAGGACAAATACAAGGAAAAGACCACTTAACTTCGATAGAAGTCCCCCTACACTTAATATAAACATTGTCCTTAATGTTTAAGCATGTGGGAGTAAACTCCCCTACAGTTAGGACATTGTGCACTTTGTTTAAATCTTGCTAAGAAAGAGACAACTAACGAGATTCCTATTTTAATATTGGAAAATATAAAATAGTGAATCGAAAAGAGTTTAGGATAGAACCGGGAAAATGGGAACACGGAATCACGGTTCGTCAAAAGTCATCAAGAGTGTGTCGTTGAAGCTCAAATCCCGGAATAGTAGAAGAGAGGAAATAGCAAACACCAACGGGTCTCCCCCTACAATTATGGTAAAAACAAAGAAAAAGATAAATAGATAGTTGGGTTGCCTCCCAAAAAGCGCTTGTTTTTGTTAACCGAGTCACGAGCCTGACTCGTCCCCGAATTAAATGGTCCATGGGGAAGCCTCGAATGTAATACCGGGATCAAAGACCTTGTCCTCGGTCCCGGAGGAATATAACAAAGGGGAGGCGAGAGGATAAGTCTTGAATGGTAGGAAGGTCCTTTCAACATACGTGAAGTATGTGAAATCTTGATCCACGGGAGGTGGGGTGGGTAAAGGGATCACATTGTCATCCTCCAAAGACAATGGATGCTGACCAATTGGCAAAGTCGTAAGGTTATCAACCATAGAATGGTCATTGTCACCTCCCGGGTCAAAGCACTCTTCCTCATTTCCTGGAGAGTGAAATTGATACATCACCCGCTTGGGCGTGCATTCAGTAGGATGAGGGGGCAATATAGTAGGAGAAGTAAGAGAAGAATTACCTTCCACCTGCGGTAACTTTCCAGTAGAGTCAGAACTCTCCACCTCTGTGATAGAAGGGGGCATGGCTAACAAAGTATGCTCATCAATAGCAAGAGAAGCAGAGCTATCAATGTTCTCAATCCCTTCGTCAAAGAGAGGATTCACCTCACTATTTGAGTGCGATCGCATTGCGATCTGACTCAGGCTTTTGTTTTGTTTTTCTTAGATTTCAAATTTAATCTTTCCCGCCTTTTGTCTTAGTTTATTTTTGCCAAGTTTTCAAGTTTTTAATCATTTACGTTTTAATTTCCAAAGATTGCACGCTTTTATTTTTAGTTTAATTTTTAAAAGCTTTCACTTTACTCAACGACATTTTAATTTAAAATTAGATAATCAACCAACCATTTTATTTTTCCACCAAGAACAATTGAGTCGCACTTTCTACCAATAATCAATTCGAAAAGACTTGGAACAACGAACTTTGATACTTAGTAAATCTTTGTATTAAATGGCGCCGCTGCCGGCTCTTTTCGTTAAGATTAACGGTTTTTAGTGAGAGACGCGTTGGATTTTGGGATCCGTTCACTTTTGAACGTTATTTTTCTTGCTTATAAATTTTCAAAAAACCCATAAAAATTAAAAAATTTCAAGAATATAAAAAAATAGAAAAACCATAAAAACCAAAAATATTTCTTGTCTATTTTTCTAATCCTTTTGTAGGTGTGCATGCATACTCGTGCTCGTAAGAAGAAAGTAGCTCAAGCCGAAGTCATTACTCAACCTATTGTCACCATGGACAATCAACCAATGATCGAGCTTTTGTAATCACACGTAGAGGGCAACACCGATGCCATTGTCATACCTGAGATTTGAGCCAACAATTTTGAACTAAAATCAGGCTTTATTCTAATGGTCTCCGCTTAACCCTTCTTGGGGCGTTCACTTGATGATCCTCATGACCATATTAAAAGGTTTCTTCAACTCACCAATACGGTTAAGTACAATGGGGTATCACAAGAAGTGATTTGCTTGCAACTTTTTCCTTTCTCCTTAGACGGACAAGCCCAGAATTGGCTTGATAAGGAACCGCCACAAAGTATTCTTACGTGGACGGATTTAGAGACCAAATTCATCGATTACTTTTTCCCACCCTCACGTACTACCGCTTTACGGAATGAAATAATTAACTTTGAACAAAAGTACGGTGAGACATTTAGTGAATCTTGGGACCGTTTTAAGGAACTTTTAAGAAAGTATCCACAACATGGTTTAAAAAAAGTACATCAAATCAATACTTTTTACAATGGTTTAAGCATGAATGACCAAGATTCACTAAATAGTGCTTCGGGGGGTAATATTTTGGTTAAGTCTTCTAATGCTGCTTGGGATATAATTGAGAACAAGTCTAGAGTGCAAACCAAAAGTGTTCGGACTAATGTGGCTAGTGCTAGTACTAGGGATGCCGAAAAAAGAATTGATAAGCTTACTTCGCTTGTTGAATCACTTGCTCTCCAAGCTGCCAACAATGCCAAACAAATCACCGCCCAAGCTAAAGCTTTGAGTCAATCATGTGAAATATGTGGGGGACCTCACTCATACACCGATTGTCCTTCGACTCATGACAATCCGGAAAATGTGTATGCTGCCAACGGTAACTTTGCTACAGGAAGCTATCAAGCACGTCCTCAAGGTGACCGCAATTTGCTCAACTATCGCTCAAACAACTTTCTTTCACCACCCGGTTTTCCCCCACAAAACCCAAACAACCTTAATCGCAACAATCAAAACCAACAACGTGCTCCAAATCAATATCAAAACCAAAGAAACCCATATCCACCTCAAAGAAACAACCAAGTTTACCAACAACCTGCTTATCAACCACCTGCCTACCATGCTCCTCCCAACCAACCCACTGCATTACACCAAGAGGTTGAAACCTACATGAGGACTAATGATGCGATAGTGCAAAATCTTCAGCATTAAATGGCCAACATGAAAGCAGATATGGTGAAGCAAGGGAATGATCTTCGAGCTGATATGCGAAACACTTTGGCAAGTCAAACGAATGACTTGAGGAACATGATGGCTAGTTTCTTCCCAAGTAATCAAGCCTCTGGATCGGGTTATCTTCCGAGTAACACCGTTGCTAATCCCAGAGGGGAGATGAAAGCAATCACCACTCGCAGTGGAAAAGGCTTAAAGGAACCCGAGCTTCCTACACCTACACCGGTGATTGTGACAAAGGAAAACGAGTCTACTTCTCAAATTCCCCCACCTTCTATTTCTCCAATTCCTCCAACTTCTCCTTCTCCAATTCCACCACCTTCTACTTCCACCCCTCCACCACCCAAGGATGTGAGTGAGAATTCCATACCAAAGCCTTCATATCAACCCAACATACCTTATCCTTCAAGGTTGAGGAAAGAGAAATTGAAGAACAAGGATGATATTCAGGTTTCTAACTTTCTCAAAATGTTTAAACAACTTAATTTCAATATCTCCTTTGCTGAGGCTCTCGCTCACATGACAATATATGCTAAAATGTTTAAAGATCTTTTAAGTGATAAGGAGAAACTCCTCGATATCGCTCAGACCCAACTTAATGAGAATTGCTCTGCAGTGCTCTTAAGGAAATTACCAACCAAACTTGGTGATCCGGGTCGTTTCTTGATTCCTTGCAACTTCCCTGGGGTAGAGAATTGTATGGCCCTAGCCGATCTAGGTGCTAGTATAAACTTAATGCCATTAAGTGTTTGGAAACAATTATCTCTACCCGAGCTAGTCCCCACACGAATGACTTTTGGAATTAGCTAACCGTACGGTTGCTTATCCAGTGGGGATAGCCGAAGACGTCTTTGTTGGTGTCGACAAATTCACCTTTCCAGCGGATTTTGTTGTCGTTGACTACGAGATGGACCCCCGTGTTCCATTAATCGTTGGACGTCCATTCTTGAGGACCGGTCGCACTCTCATTGATGTAGCCGCGGGCGAATTAATCATGAGAGTTGGTGACGATAAAATCGTCTTAAACATGGGTAAACTTTCTAAGCATCCTTCTGAAAACGAGAGCGTTAATTTCATTGACGTTCTTGATGAGGCTTGTGAAGAACATTTCAAAGACGCTTGTAAAAGTGGTTCTTCTTCTCTTCCCATTGTTGAGACCGTTGCCTCTATTGTTCCTTCACTAACTCCATTTGGAGAAATTGATTTCCTTTTCAAAAACTTTGAAGCAACTTTGGGAGATGTGGACTTAAAATATGACGATTCTCCCTCCAATTGGGATGAAGACATTCGTACCATTTAGAAACTTCTCAATGAGGACCATATTTCTCCACCATCTCCTAAGGATATCTCTATCGATGAACCGAATTTGACTACGCCTTCCATCGAAAATCCTCCGGATTTAGAGCTTAAGGACCTACCGTCTCATCTCGAGTACGTTTTCCTTGAAGACAACAAGAAGTCACCCGTCATCATCGCAAAGGACTTGAAAGAGGAAGAAAAATCTCGACTTATCGCCTGCTGAAGAATCACAAGAAAGCGATTGCTTGGAAAATCTCCGATATTCGTGGAATTGATCCTCACTTTTGCACACATAAAATTCTCATGGAGGACGACTTTACACCCACTATTCAAAGCCAAAGAAGGGTGAATCCCAAGATCCATGACGTTATCAAAAAAGAGGTTATCAAACTTCTTGATGCGGGAATGATCTACCCTATCTCGGATTCACCATGGGTTAGTCCCGTCCATTGTGTGCCTAAGAAAGGCGGAATCACCGTTGTGCCTAATGAAAACAACGAGTTGATTCCTACTTGTCTCGTTACAGGGTGAAGAGTTTGTATAGATGATAGGTGTGAAAACACCCATCCTTTTACCACTTAATTATAATGAAAACAAGACCATAACGTGTATTTTATGTCGTAAATGTCAGAATTATGCCTGGTTTGTGTTTTTGTTGTGATTTAGGACCAAAAGATGAAAAAGGAAGAAAACACGGGCTTTCACGGGCTTTTATCAAAGAAAAAGACAAAAGACGAAGTCAAAAGATCAAGTGTGCAAAAGATCAGAAGTCAATCGGCCTATTTTGAAGATTTATTGAAGAAAAGGACCAAAAAAGGAAGATTTACAAGTCGAAGAACCCAAGTCTAATAAATGAAGAAATTATAAGACGAGTTCAAGATTTTATCGACACATCTCGAGCCAAAAGTCGAGACTTTAAAGACGAGACGGAAGAAAAGAAAGAAAGGAGGAAGCCACCAACCACTCCCCTCTCCTATATATACCACCCTTTGTTAGGAAACGGTTGGTTAGTTTTAGGAGTAGATTAGGAGTAGGGTAGATTTATGTTTTCTCTCTCTAAGTTTTATGCTTTCTCTCTCTAGATTAATTTGTGATCTTTAATCTTTAAGTTTTTGTTGTTGAATCTTTACCTTTTAATCAAGCTTTTAATTCATCTTCTTCTTCCTTTCTTGTTTAATCTTTCCTTATGTTCATGGTTGTGTTCTTGAGTTTTCATAGTTTTAACCAAGTGGGTTTTGATTGTTTTGGTTATTATTGTTAGTTTTGTTGATTTGTTTCGATTGATTATTGTTAGTTGATCATTAGTGGTTATTTTGGTTTAATCTTTAAGTTGATTTTGGTTAGATTTGATCAGATTCGTAGCCTTATGTTTTTCCCTGTTCTTCGTAAGTTTTAGTTGCCCAGATTCCGAATCTAGCTCTTTAGTTTAATTATTCCGCATAAGCTTTTTCATCTTCATTATTCCGAACCAGCAAAACATACCGAACCAAGGGTTTTGTCAAATTATTCCGAATGAGCTAAGTATTCCGAATGAAGGTTTTGTTTAAATTATTCCGAGCGAACGATTTTATTCCGAGTCAAGCACTTTCCGAATGATCATTTTTTCCGCATGAACAATTTATTTCGAGTCAAGCTTTTCTTTTAATTATTCTGAACCAACAGTTATTCCGAATGAGCACTTTGATTAATTATTCCGAATGAGTTTTCCGAATCACCTGTTTTTCCGGATGAACTGTTTATTTCGAATGAAGGAACATTATTCCGGACCAAGCTTTTATTCCGGATGAAGGTGTCATTCCGGATCAGCAATATATTCCGGATGAAGCTTTTATTCCGAATAAGGTTTATTCCGGATGAGCAATTTATTCCAGATGAGTAGTTTTTCTTGGATTTGTAATTTTTATATTTTCTATTTTATTTAGAAAAGTGACAGTTTTCCGGTATTTGCTTTTAGCTTATTTTTATTAGATTTATTTTTATTTATCGTTTTGCTTTAAGTTATGTTTTATTATTTGCATTGCTCCTTTGTTATTTGTCTTTGGTTTATTTTTATTTCGCTTCGCATTTACCTTTTCAAGTAGAATAGATATCCAACTTCCCTTTTTGTTACCAAGAACAACAATTCCACTTTGAACCGTGATCGATTCGAGAAGACACCAAGAACGAAACAACGAAAAATATAATTGGGTGCGAGAAACACAAGAAAGATCTTGCAAACCCGTTTTATTAACTAACCAAAAATCTTGTATCAAATGGCGCCGCTGCCGGCCCTTTTCGTGAAGATTAACGGTTTTTTGTGAGAGACGCGTTGGATTTTGGGATCCGTTCATTCGTGAATGTTATTTTTCTTGCATTTTTCAAAAAAAAATAAAATTTGAAAAGTCATAAAAAGCATTTCTTTTTCAAAGTTTTGCACCAAAAATATTCCTCTTTATCCCCTATTGTGTTTAATTCTTTTCTCTACCCCTCTTATTTATAATTCTTCATGGATTCGTCTTGCGTCCGGTGTGGGAGACCATGGCATGGTTTTCAAACATGTCAATGGTGTACTTGTGAGCAGTGTGGTTCTGATATCGACAATACACAATTTGGATTTTGTCCATTTTGCAATTCAACAAATTCGTACTTCGCCTCTTACAATACTTTCTCACCCTCTCCCGTCTATGACAATCCTTATCCTCAAAATGCACCGGGTTTTTCTCCATACCCGTGGTGCTATATTTGTGGGGGCCCTCACGATGCTTCTTCTTGTCAACCGATGAACATCTTTGAGAAAATTCCATGCTATCATCCCAGTGTGTATAACTTTGAGCCCCCACATCACACCCTCAATCATCAATCCTCTCAGCAAATTAGTCTTGACCAACAACTCACTACTTTGAATGATGTTCTAGAAAGTTTAGCTCAACTCCGAGCTGACTTGCATCAGGAAAGGCAACCTTTGCTTGATGGTGAACAAATCTTGAAATCCACCAACACCTTTTTGAGCCAATTTGGTCGTTTTCCCTTCTTTTCTACACCAAAATGTTTACTTACAGCGTGGGATAGAATTGGTTCAATTGAACAAACTCGGGGAGATGAACAACAACAGTTGCTTCATGAGCTTCTTAAAGATGTGGAGGTTATCAAGGAGGAGTTAGCCGACTATATCACTCCTAACTGGAATGGTCCCGTCTATTATGATGATGATGACGACGATGATGTCTACGCTCTCAACCAATCTTCTGAAGTTGCCACTCCTACTCTCGATATTCCTAATGCGTCTAAGGATGGTGATTCATTGAGTGAGATTAGTGATTTTGGTCTCGATATATTCTTTGATGATGAGGTTTGTGACATACCGACTGCTATGGAGTTTGAGGACGACGTTGCTCTTACGGAAGAGGTCGATCCTACTGATAACGATTTTTCTCCACGCTATGAGAATTTCACTTTTGAAATTTCTCAATCTCCACCGGGAGATGCGGGCGTTGACGATTTATTCTCTCCGGCTTACGAAAAGTTCACCGATGAACTTTCTCTTATAGATGAGGTGGAAGACGTGATTCTTCGTGACAGATTACGGAAAGTACATCTTCTTATTGCTCAAATTGAAGCATTGACTTCTCCTCCTCTTTCCGAGTCCTTACCTCCATCTATTACACCCGTTGAGTATAATAACCCGTTGCTGGAAGAAATCGACATTCACTCAATACCTCCGGGTATTGATGATGATGACACGGAGGGGGATATCCTTTTTGATAATTTGCTACTTGATGACATTGTCCCAAGTCCCCCTCCCGAGCACCTTTCATCCACTCCTTTAGAGACCATTTCGGAGGATGAGTGCTTTGACCCGGGAAGTGACATTGACTATTTTATGATTGATAACCTTACGGCTTTGCCGCTGTCTGAGCATCAATTGTCTTTGGGGGATGACAATTTGATTCCTTTACCCAGCCCACCTCCCGTGGCTCACGACTTTACATACTTTTCGTATGTTGAAAGTACTTTTCTCCCATTTAAGACTTATCCTCCCGCCTCTCCTTCATTGATGTCCTCCGGGAACGAGGACAAGGTCTTTGATCCCGGTATTACATTCGAGGCTTCCCCTTGGACCATTTAATTCGGGGACGAGTCAGGCTCGTGACTCGGTTAACATAAACAAGCGCTTTTCGGGAGGCAATCCGAGTATGTATCTTTATCTGTTTTCATCATAAGTGTAGGGGGAGCCCCGTTGGTATCTCTTGTTTTCTTTCCTTTATTGTGCAGGAATTCAAGCTTTCAAAGACACATTCTTGATGACTTTTGACGACCCGTAATTCCGTGTTCTCGTCTTCCCAGTTCTATCCTAAACTCTTTTGATTTACTATTTTATATTTTCCAATATTAAAATAGGAATCACTTTAGTTGTCTCTTCCTTAGCAAGACTTAAACAAACGTGCACAATGTCCTAAGTGTAGGGGAGTTTACTCCCACATGCTTAAACATTGAGGACAATGTTTATATCAAGTGTAGGGGAGAATTCTATCGTAGTTAAGTGGTCTTTTCCTTGTATTTGTCCACATTTTAACCGGAAAATTGATTTTTCGACATTTTTCAAAATTTTTGATCTAGTTTGGCCTAGTAGTTTTACCTTTGTATAGTTATTTTCTTTCTTTAATAGAATAAATTTTAATAAAGTGGTTTTAATTTTCAACGTTGTGACACTTTTGACTCTACCCGAGTTTACTTATCTAAGTTTACTCTAGCTAGTATCCTTAACGTGTTTAAGTCAAGTTTTGCTAGGCTTTTATATAGGGAACTTTAAAACGCGAAAGTCTTAGCTCTCACGGGTTAAGAACAAGAACTTTTCGCAAGTTCCTATAATTGATCCTAGAGAGTCGTTTATCAAGGGAACTTTAAAATGCGAATTCTAAACTTGAAAAAGTCTAAGAATTTGCAAGATCCTATAGATGACTCGAAAACCCAAAACTTTGATTTAATTGGCTAAGCATCCACGAGTCTCATTCCTTGAGATTTTAAATTGTGGAGAACGAGAGATGATAGAGTCAATTATAAGTTTGGTATTCTTTCGTAAATTTATGTGAGTTGATTATATGCCTATTCTCCCATCGCTTGCTAATAAATTTATCTGCAATAAATAAGGTCGTACGATTTGAAAAGTTACTTAGCTTCTAGCCCAAGATCGTTTAAAAGTTGCTCGGTATTAATTAGAGTTCATAGCCAAGGCATAACTTATTGAAGCGGGACGCGAAGATTGGCGAGTCCGAAAAGGCCCTAACAAGGCATGAGGGCTACATTTTGTTGCTAAAGATCCCAAGTGATGTGAAGAATCATTTATCAAGAATCAATATGAAGGATCGAGACACACGACGAAAAGCAAATACTCCCCTAAAGATCATGGAGAAGTCTATCCAAAAAGACCCTAACAAGGTATGAGGATAAATAGATCCAAGTCCTAAAAGGAGGCGGATCGTTGTATATCAAAATCCCAAATAAAGATTGGAGAAAAATGAATAAGTCTTGGTCGAAATATGAAGAATCTCTCAAAACTTCAAGTGAAGAAATTCCTATTATGAAGAGAAGACCATAATTTCAAGAACGTCTCTCAAAGATTTTAAGTATGAAGTCACTGCCAAATATCGGTCCGAGAAAGGTCTCAAATCGTGAAGCGAGTTATGCCAAGATATGAACTTTATGAGGTCCCGAGAAGCAGTTTTAAAAGATTTTGTCCTTTAGCTAACTATTGATTAAATTGTCCCACTTTATTTTCAGCCTTAATAACTATCGAAATAAGTCAACAATGCATCCTCGTGATCATTCAAGACAATAATAAAATATAAGAGATACACCTAGGAATAAGGGAGTCTAAGTAAATAATTGGCTCACATGAGCTCATGTTATTTTGCTAACTTATAATAACAATGATCTCGTTTTTAAGCTTGGTATGGGGAACGTGAAACTTGAGGTTGATAATCATTCATGACATTCCAAAACCCTAAGGTAAGTCTTTGATTTCTTTACTTGTTTTGTTATTTTCTATCTCTTTAATAAAGTCCAATGTGGATTGATTGTGATAAAAAGTGTAATCTTGCTTTGTAATTAATGCATTGCATGAGGAAATTGCAATGGTCAAGTGTAGGGAATTTGATAGGTGTGAAAACACCCATCCTTTTACCACTTAATTATAATGAAAACAATTCCATAACGTGTATTTTATGTCGTAAATGTCGGAATTATGCCTGGTTTGTGTTTTTGTTGTGATTTAGGACCAAAGGATGAAAAAGGAAGAAAACACGGGCTTTCACGGGCTTTTATCGAAGAAAAAGACAAAAGACGAAGTCAAAAGATCAAGTGTGCAAAAGATCAGAAGTCAATGGGCCTATTTTGAAGATTTATTGAAGAAAAGGACCAAAGATGAAAGATTTACAAGTCAAAGAACCCAAGTCTAATAAATGAAGAAATTATAAGACGAGTTCAAGATTTTATCGACAAATCCCGAGCCAAAAGTCGAGACTTTAAAGACGAGACGGAAGAAAAGAAAGAAAGGAGGAAGCCACCAACCACTCCCCTCTCCTATATATACCACCCTCATTTGTTAGGAAAGGGTTGGTTAGTTTTAGGAGTAGATTAGGAGTAGGGTAGATTTATGTTTTCTCTCTCTAAGTTTTATGCTTTCTCTCTCTAGATTAATTTGTGATCTTTAATCTTTAAGTTTTTGTTGTTGAATCTTTACCTTTTAATCAAGCTTTTAATTCATCTTCTTCTTCCTTTCTTGTTTAATCTTTCCTTATGTTCATGGTTGTGTTCTTGAGTTTTCATAGTTTTAATCAAGTGGATTTTGATTGTTTTGGTTATTATTGTTAGTTTTGTTGATTTGTTTCGATTGATTATTGTTAGTTGATCATTAGTGGTTATTTTGGTTTAATCTTTAAGTTTATTTTGGTTAGATTTGATCAGATTCGTAGCCTTATGTTTTTCCCTGTTCTTCGTAAGTTTTAGTTGCCCAGATTCCGAATCTAGCTCTTTAGTTTAATTATTCCGCATAAGCTTTTTCATCTTCATTATTCCGAACCAGCAAAACATTCCGAACCAAGGGTTTTGTCAAATTATTCTGAATGAGCTAAGTATTCTGAATGAAGGTTTTGTTTAAATTATTCCGAGCCAACGATTTTATTCCGAGTCAAGCACTTTCCGAATGATCATTTTTTCCGCATGAACAATTTATTCCGAGTCAAGCTTTTCTTTTAATTATTCCGAAACAACAGTTATTCCGAATGAGCACTTTGATTAATTATTCCGAATGAGTTTTCCGAATCACCTGTTTTTCCGGATGAACTGTTTATTCTGAATGAAGGAACATTATTCCGGACCAAGCTTTTATTCCGGATGAAGGTGTCATTCCGGATCAGCAATATATTCCGGATGAAGCTTTTATTCCGAATAAGGTTTATTCTGGATGAGCAATTTATTCCAGATGAGTAGTTTTTCTTGGATTTGTAATTTTTATATTTTTCTATTTTATTCAGAAAAGTGACAGTTTTCCGGTATTTGCTTTTAGCTTATTTTTATTACTTTGCGCATTTTATTTTTCAGTCATTAGTTAATTTCGTCTTTTAGATTTATTTTTATTTATCGTTTCGCATTAAGTTACGTTTTATTATTTACATTGCTCCTTTGTTATTTGTCTTTGGTTTATTTTTATTTCGCTTCGCATTTACCTTTTCAAGTAGAATAGATATCCAACTTCCCTTTTTGTTACCAAGAACAACAATTCCACTTTGAACCGTGATCGATTCGAGAAGACACCGAGAACGAAACAACGACAAATATAACTGGGTGCGAGCAACACAAGAAAGATCTCGCAAACCCGTTTTATTAACTAACCAAAAATCTTGTATCAATAGACTATCGCAAACTCAATGATGCTACGAGAAAGGATCATTTTCCCCTTCCTTTCATGGACCAAATGCTTGAACGTCTAGCGGGTAATGACTATTACTTCTTTTTAGACGGTTTCTCTGGGTATTTTCAAATTCCCATCGATCCCAAAGACCAAGAAAGAACCACATTCACTTGTCCTTATGGAACACTTGCTTACAAAAGAATGCCTTTCGGCTTATGCAATGCTCCTGGGACATTCCAAAGGTGTATGATGGCTATCTTCCATGACATGGTTGAAGAAACTCTGGAAGTCTTCATGAATGATTTCTCGGTCTATGGTGATTCTTTCTCTCATTGCCTTACCAATTTAGAACGTATGCTTAAGCGGT
This sequence comes from Glebionis coronaria, assembly GCA_025667525.1. Classification (NCBI taxonomy): domain Eukaryota; kingdom Viridiplantae; phylum Streptophyta; class Magnoliopsida; order Asterales; family Asteraceae; genus Glebionis; species Glebionis coronaria. The sequence continues at coordinate 602,838,002 of CM046876.1, read as the reverse complement.
GCGAAGACACTCGCCTTGTTCTAAATTGGGAAAAATGCCATTTCATGGTAAAAGAAGGCATTGTGCTTGGACATAAAATCTCAAAAGCCGGTCTTGAAGTGGACCGTGCTAAAGTGGATGTCATAGCCAAAATACCTCCACCTTCAACCGTGAAGGGTGTGAGAAGTTTCCTTGGTCATGCGGGCTTCTATCGTTGATTCATCCAAGATTTTTCTAAAATCGCTCGCCCGATGACCCACCTCTTGGAAAAAGATACTCCTTTCATCTTTTCCAAAGAGTGTCTTGAATCCTTCAATCTTCTTAAGGATAAGCTAACTAAGGCACCTGTCTTGGTTACCCCTAATTGGGAGCTACCTTTTGAGTTGATGTGTGATGCTAGCGACTTTTCTATTGGAGTGGTTTTGGGCCAAAGAGTGAATAAACACTTCCAACCAATCCATTACGCTAGCAAGACAATGACGCGGGCTCAATTGCATTATACCACTACCGAAAAAGAGCTTTTAGCTGTAGTGTATGCTTTTGAAAAATTTCGCCCCTATCTTGTCCTTTCCACCACCATCGTGTATACCGATCATTCCGCGTTGAAGTACTTGTTGACTAAGCAAGATTCTAAGCCAAGACTTCTAAGTTGGTTTTTGCTCCTTCAAGAATTCAACATTGAAATTCGTGACAAGAAGGGAGCCGAAAACCTAGCCGCGGATCATCTAAGTATACTTGAGGATCCTTATCAAGTGGATCATCCGAATCAAGAGATCAATGACTCTTTTCGCCTTGAAGCCTTAATGTCTATCAATCCAAATCTTGATGACACCCCGTGGTTTGCGGATATTGCAAACTACTTAGAGGGTGGAATTCTCAAGGAAGGGTTAACCTCCCAACAAAAGAAAAAGTTCTTTAAAGACATTGAACACTATTTCTAGGACGACCCTTACCTCTTCAAACAATGTGCGGATCTTGTCATTCCTCGATGTGTTGATGGGCCGGCAGTGGTATAAATCCTTGATGCTTGCCATAAAGGACCCATCGGTGGTCACTTTGGTCCCAAGTACACCGCGACGAAAGTATTCAACTCTGGATTTTATTGGCCCACCATTTATCATGACGCTCATGAAATGGTTAAACATTGTGATACTTGCCAAAGACAAGGCAAAATCACACATAAAGATGAGATGCCTCAAAATTTCATACAAGAATGTGAAATCTTTGATGTATGGGGTATCGACTTTAGGGGGCCATTTCCATCATCTAAAGGGAACAAGTACATCCTCGTAGCCGTTGACTATGTTTCTAAATGGGTTGAAGCCAAGGCTCTCCCTACGAACGATGCGAGGGTGGTTGTGAACTTTCTGAAGTAGCTTTTTGCTCGATTCGGTGTTCCTCGTGCTATTATCAGTGATCGCGGGACTCATTTTGGCAATGATCAATTCGCAAGAGTCATGGCTAAGTACGGTGTCAATCACCGTCTTTCCATCGCTTATCATCCCCAAACCAACGGTCAAGCCGAGATTTCTAACCGCGGATTGAAGCGAATTCTGGAGAGCATCGTTCCTCGTGGGCCGATAAATTAGATGATGCTTTGTGGGCTTTCTGTACCGCCTATAAGACGTCGATCGGTTGTACACCTTATCGTCTTGTGTACGGGAAAGCATGCCACCTCCCTATTGAGCTGGAACATAAGGCATACTGGGCCTTTAAGTGGGTCAACTTCGACATCAACAAAGTCGGCGATCTTCGGAAGATTCAACTCAATGAGCTCAATGAACTAAGGAATCAAGCTTATGAGAACTCATTAATCTACAAGGAGAAGACCAAGATCATCCATGATGCAAGGATTAAGAACCGAGAGTTCCACGTTGGTGATCAAGTCTTACTTTTTAACTCTCGGTTGAAGATCTTCTCGGGAAAGCTGAAAATCCGCTGGTCTGGTCCATTCATCGTCGCCAAAGTCTTTCCCTATGGCACCATTGAGCTTTCTCAGCCGAATGGGCCAAATTTTAAGGTGAATGGCCAGCGCGTGAAGTTGTACTTTGGTGAGGACATCTCTCATGAGATGATTCCATCCCTCACCACGTTTCCCAAGAACTAGTTTTGGGTCGAGTCAGGCTCGTGACTCGGTTAACAAAAACAAGCGCTTCTCGGGAGGCAACCTGTGTTCTATCCTTTACCGTTTTTATAATTAGTGTAGGGGGAGCCCCGTATGTGTTTGTTGTCTTGTTTCATGTGTTGTGCAGGGATTAAAGCTTCAAAGATCCATTCTCGATGACTTTTGACGAACCGTGATCCCGTGTACCCGTCTTCCCGGTTCTATCCTAAACTCTCGTGATTCAATATTTCATATCTTATATGTTCACATTGAAATCACTATAGTTGTCCTCTCCTTAGCAAGATTTAAACAAAGTGCACAATGTCATAAGTGTAGGGGAGTTTACTCCCACATGCATAAACATTGAGGACAATGTTTATATCAAGTGTAGGGGGACTTCTATCGAAGTAAGTGGTCTTTTCCATGAATTTGCCCTCATTTTAACCGGAAAACTCGATTTTTCGACATTTTTCAAAATTTTTAATCTATTTTGGCCTAGTAGTTTAGTAGTATTTTCCCTTGTCATAGTTATTTACTTTCTTTTCTAGAATAAATTTTTAATAAAGGGGTTTTAATTTTTCAAAGTCGTGAATATTTTGACTCAACCCGAGTTTACTTATCTAAGTTTACTCTAGCTAGTATCCTTAACATGTTTAAGTCAAGTTTTGCTAGGCTTTTATATAGGGAACTTTAAAACGCGAAAGTCTTAACTCTCACGGGTTAAGAACAAGAACTTTTCGCAAGTTCCTATAACTGATCCTAGAGAGTCGTTTATCAAGGGAACTTTAAAATGCGAATTCTAAACTTGAGAAAGTCTAAGAGTTTGCAAGATCCTATAGATGACTCGAAAACCCAAAACTTTGATTTAATTGGCTAAGCATCCACGAGTCTCATTCTTTGGGATTTTAAATTATGGAGAACGAGAGATGATAGAGTCAATTATAAGTTTGGTATTCTAATTTATGTGAGTTGATTATAAGCTTTTTCTCCCATCGCTTGATAATTAATTTAACTGCAATAAATAAGGTTGTACGATTTGAAAAGTTACTTAGCTTCTAGCCCAAGATCGTTTAAAAGTTGCTCGGTATTAATTAGAGTTCATAGCCAAGGCATAACTTATTGAAGCGGGATGCGAAGATTGGCGAGTCCGAAAAGGCCCTAACAAGGCATGAGGGCTACATTTTGTTGCTAAAGATCCAAAAGTGATGTGAAGAATCATTTATCGAAAATGAATATGAAGGATCGAGACACACGACGAAAAGCAAAAACTCCCCTAATGATCACGGTGAAGTCTATCCGAAAAGACCCTAACAAGGTATGAGGATAAATAGATCTAAGTCCTAAAAGGAGGCGGATCGTTGTATATCAAAGTCCAAAATAAAGATTGGAGAAAAATGAAGAAGTCGTGGTCCAAAGATGAAGAATCTCTCAAAACTTCAAGTGAAGAAATTCCTATTATGAAGAGAAGACCATAATTTCGAGAACGTCTCTCAAGATTTGAAGGATGAAGTCACTGCCAAATGTCGGTCCGAGAAAGGTCTCAAATCGTGAAGCAAGTTATGCCAAGATATGAACTTTAAGAGGTCCCGAGAAGCAGTTTTAAAAGATTTTGTCCTTTAGCTAACTATTGATTAAATCGTCCACTTTATTTTCGGCCTAAATAAACTATCGAAATAAGTCATACAATGAATCCTCGTGATCATTCAAGACAAAATAAAATATAAGAGATACACCTAGGAATAAGGGAGTCTAAGTAAATAATTGGCCCACATGAATTCGTGTTAGTTTGCTAACTTATAATAACAATGATCTCGTTTTAAGCTTGGTATGGGGAACGTGAAACTTGAGGATGATAAACGTTCATGGCAGCCAAAACCCAATGTAAGTCTTTCATTTCTTTACTTGTTTCTATCTTTTTATTTTCCTTAAATGTTTAGTATTTAATAAAGGCCAAGGAGGGTTATTTACGATGGAGAATGTAAACCATGCTTTAAAATTAATGCATTGCATGAGGGCATTGCAACGGTCAAGTGTAGGGGATTTAATAAGTGTGAAAACACTTATCCTTTTGCCGCTTATTTCCAATAATAACAAGACCAAAACGTGTAATTTATATCGCAAAAGTCGGAATTATGCGTGGTTTGTGTTTTTATTGTGTTTTAGGACCAAAAGATGAAAAAGGAAGAAAACACGGGCTTTTATCGAAGAAAACGAGAAAAGACGAAGTCAAAAGATCAAGAGTGCTAAAAGAACGGATGTCCAAGACCTATTCTGAAGATTCATCGAAGAAAAAGTCTAAAAGGCGGAAGTTTAATGAAGTCGAAGAACAAGTCTAAATTATAGAAGAAAATTATTAAGACAAGTTCAAATCCCGATACGACGTCGAGAAAAGACAAAGATTTAAATCGAGTCGAGAAGAAAAGAAAGAAGGAAGCACACCACACATGCACTCCCCATTTTCCCTATAAATACCCTCCTAATCATATTAGGAGGGGGGGGTTAGCTAGTTTTACTTTTCATTTTTCCTTTCTAGTTTTTAGAGAGAGAAAGTTCTAAACTTTCTCTCACTAAGTTTCATCTTTTCTTTCTTTTTATCTTTCAAGTTTAAGCTATCATTCTTGTATTTGGATTTCATTAATCACAAGTGCAAGTTAAGTTTTTGTTCTTTAATCTCTTTCTACATTTCTTGATTTTACCTTATCCTTGATCCGAAATTTCATATTTGATCCGAATAGTTTTTTATTCGTGTTTGAATTTGATGTTTTAGTGTTTAAAAAGTTAATCTTTCTATTCCTATGTAAGCTTTTATACGGTATAAGCTATAAGCTATTTGTGCTTATTGGCTTATTCGTATTTTGGCTTATTTACTTTTAAGCTTTCTAAAAAGTTTTATCGTTTTAAAGTTCAGTTTATAAAGTTCACGTGTTTAGATTACAAAAGGTTTCGAATTTATGCTTATTTATTCTTGTCTAAAAGTTTGCTTATTATATCAACTGCTTATTTGTTTAAGCTTGGTTACCTTTTGGACGTCATTCCCATCTTAGGAGGGTTTTCCCCTGGATACGATCACTTGGCTTCGATCGCATTGATTGCGATCCCATTTGTTTTTCCCTGGTACGATCCACACCACGATCACTCATTGTGATCTGTGGGTGCGATCGTGGCACGTTTCCTTGTTACGATCGCATTGATTACGATCATTGTGTTACGATCTGACATCACGATTAATGACCACGATCCACTTGTTGCAATCGTGGTTGCGATCCGTGAGTGCGATCACTCTGTCCCATCGCATCGAGTGCGATATAACTCTTTGGTTGCGATCGCATTGAGTGCGATATGGAGTACTATTTGAGTGCGATCGCATTGCGATCTGACTCAAGCTTTTGTTTTGTTTTTCTTAGATTTCAAATTTAATCTTTCCCGCCTTTTGTCTTAGTTCATTTTTGCCAAGTTTTTAATCATTTACGTTTTAATTTCCAAAGATTGCACGCTTTTATTTTTAGTTTAATTTTTAAAAGCTCTCACTTTACTCAACGACATTTTAGTTTAAAACAACCAACCATTTTATTTTTCCACCAAGAACAATTGAGTCGCACTTTCTACCAATAATCAATTCGAAAAGACTTGGAACAACGAACGTTGATACTTAGTAAATCTTTGTATTAGTGTTGCTTCTTGGCTCTGATACCAATGTAGCGCAGGTCCTGAATGGAGTTTCTAGGATCGAATGACCAAGCAACAAATCATGAACATCATCATAAAAAAACAAGAACAAAAGGGTATATGAACCCTAATAAATATGATTTAATAAAGTGAGGGTTGATGGTAAATACATAATCCTAATCTATTTATAATGATAGAAACGATATGATTGTTGAAGCGTTGTGACTGTTCTGTAAAACCAATAGTTGTGACTCTTTATGTAAAACCGTTCTTAACTGCCTAATCTATCTAGGGTTGGTTTGTTGGCCTGCGGCTTGTTGGCTTACGGCCCAAACTCGTGTGTATACAGGCTTCATGGAAGTATCCTGGCCTTTTCTTTTCCTTCCTGTATGTCTTCCTGTGTCGAATTGCAGCCCTAACACAACAAGAATAACAGGTTGTTATTCATATGTCAAAGATCAATTGGATTAATCTTCAACAGCGAACACATGGAATATTACAGTCATTGTTTTCTAAAAGGCAGCCTGCTATAATAGAGTAAGAGTCTCCAAATGCAGCAAACTAGTTACAATAGATAGTTTGAAGCCTTCGTATAACTTGAAGACAAAAAACGTAGAAGGATACATAGCATACATGAAGTTTTAGAGTGTTGTTATTGATATATCAAACAACTCCTCATATACACTTCAAAAGAGTAATGTGTGTGTATGTGCGTGTTTGTATATAAAAGAACCACAAAGGAGCTTTGAACTTGATCCAACCCGTCTGCTGACTATGAGCTCTTCAATTGACATTTAGTCTCATGTAAATACTAGTGTTGTTTTGTGCAAACAGAACTGATAATGTACTCAAATAAATAACCGAAACACGAAAGAGCAAACGGGTCCAATCAATATCATATATTTTGAAAGCAGATAATGCAGTAACATGTATCAATATCCAAGAGCTCCAACATAAAAGTTAAATCTATCTGGTCGAACGAGTCAAGACTTAGAGCAACTAAATGAGAAATCAACCTAACTTTTTAACTGTGACACGAAAGATAACAAATCAAAAAAGACCCCATCATTTTATATACATCAGTTTGACCCCATCATTCTGCAGTACTTTTGTTTAGCCCCATTCTGAATAGGTTCGCCTCGAATACACTCGACCCCTCGAAAACTGACCAACCTCTATTAACACCGTTGCATTTATGTATTTAGTCAACAATCACACAAGTCGGCAAGCCCCCGTACAAGACTACCCATATACATATACAAAGCACGTTAGTTTTTACTAAGAACAATTATGAAAAACATGAAAGATCACAAGATCATAGTTAATCGCTTTCAAATCATAAAAAACTAACCTTCGGGATTCACTCATGAGCAGCCATTCATGCAGATTGATTGATTATGCACACATGTAACCACCACATGTAAACCTAAATAAGGATTTAATAAGAGTGAGAATATTTGCCTCCATTTAAAAAGTGGAGGTGATTTGCACACTCTTCAAATTGATTGACACAGTTAAATTTAGTGTGTCTTGACAGATATGCCCTTAGATCACTTCTATTCATGTTTACCTTTGTAAGGGTATATGTGTCAAGATACACTAAATTTGAGTGTACCAACCAATTTGAGGAGTGTGCAAATCACCTATCTTTAAAAAGGGTAAAATAGTCTGTTCTTATAAAAATAATTATTGTTATGGTTTTTTAAAAGACCAAAATAAATAAATTAATAAAATATGTATATATGACAAATTATGTAATTAAATTGGGTATATATGGAATGAATCTGGATCGATTGAGAAGGAAAAAAACCTTCTCAATTGAGAAGGTTTTTCAAAAATCATAGTTTGTTAACTTTGATTCAAGTTTTTCAAGTGTTGATTCATTTTAATATGATAATAACACAAAATGAGTAAAAAAAAAATTGAATCGACGTTAAAAAAACTCTCGATTTTGCGATACATGTAAAACATTGAATTTTCTGCACAAATTTACTAAATCATTTCGTAACATGATTTTTACAAAGATTTGTGAATCAAACTTATGATTTATAGTTTTTATTCGCTATTAAATGATGTTAAGTTGTGAATCAATGAAATTTTTTCGAATCATTGGCTCAAACGAAGATTTCTCAAATTTCTCAAAATAAAAACATTCTCAATGGAACCGAAGCCTATATGGAATTATGAAGTTTTGTTTGACATATATGACATTAAAGGGTTTTAGTTGGTTATATAAGGAATTAACCCTTTAAAATAACAATTCAACTCGCATTTTACAATTGAGAGTTTAAATTTTAACAATGGAAAAAACTATTCGAAAACGAAGTTTGGCAAAAGCAGAAAAGCGATTTAATCTTCTTTGGAATGGTATGATTCGTTTAATTTTTTTACAATAAAAGTGAAAAGTAAGTTGTTTGATTAAAAAACTGAACAAACATATTTATTCATTGGATTTTTTTATAATAAGTTGACCCGTCACCAATCTACATTACTCACTTGTGCACCAACGAAACCCAATATCATTGATCATATCACACGGACCACCATGAAGTAGTATTTCAATTGTTCTAAGACACTTCGTCTAGTTTAAAAGGATTGTTAGGTAATAACGCTTTTCACGGAATAAAACCCTGCATTTAACACATTATGGTATATGTTTTACACATTGAAAGAAATAAATCTTTAGACGGAGTCCATTTCAAGCCGAGCTTAATTGTCAAAAATAAATCACGAGCCGAGCTCGAGCTTCTTTAATACCAAACTTTAATGATGTTCTATTTATTGACCCTACCCAATTTCACAAACAAATGACTAAACCCACATAAGTTTTCTCAACCCCTACAACCACAGCTGTCAACTTTCGACACGACACGATCCAACGCGAATCTATATAAGTTTAAGTCGAAAATAATTTAACTCGTATAATCTTTTTAGTAAATGGATCGTGTATGGGCTTAATAAATTTTAAAAAAGTAAACACGTAAACCTGTTTAACTTATTAAGCATATAAACTTTCAGCAAATAAAATATATAACTTTTGTAATATAAAACTTTAATAACTAGTAGTGAAAAACTTTAAATGGGCTTTTAGATTTCGGAAACAAAAAAAAAAAGCTATGAGCGGGAATTTACTGTTTTGAGCGGGAATATAATGCTATATTTTGGGCGGGAAAATAGGTATCGGCTTTGAGCGGGAAATATTGATTCATGCCCCCCCTCTCCTATAAAAGGTTTACTCAATTCACTCTTTTTCATTATCAAATTCACTCCATTAATGCCCGCCCCCATCTCCTATTTTGAGCGGGAAATATTCACCGTCCATTATTATCCTTCAACATCTAATTTTGCTACCATTTCTCACTTTAAAGCTCTCCTAATAAGATTTTAAGGTGAGCTTTTTTGTTTTTTTACAATGGGCTTTCAAAACTTTGTTTTTTTTTTTTTTTCTAACTGCCTTGTTTTGATATAGATCTGCTCGTTTGCTGAAGCTGTGAGTTATGTTGATCAAAGTTGGGTTTCTGGTCCTTTTGGTTGATGCTTTCTTAGAGTCGATGGTCATGTCACATCTTTTCTACACCCAGATTCCTCTGTTTAAACAGGTATAACTCTCATAATCTCTTTTCTAAAACACCATAGTATATTCATAATTAAGTCACTATTGCGTCATTTGGATATCTGATGAAGATAATTCGTTATTTTATTAATTAGTTGGAATCTGACTGTGTTGCTTGTATATGTCTTTGTAAGATTCTATTACTCTTAGCATTTAAGCTCAATACTTACCTTAACGAAGCCAAGGTCCTCACGGCCTCTTTAGCCGACCTTAAACATTAAAGATTTAAACAGTTCAATTCAAATGATTCTAGTGCCAAATGTTGAACAAAAAATGTGTGTTGGTTATAACTCTTTTTTTTCAATAAAAGTACGGCTATCCTCTGTCTTGTTCTAGGACTGTGAATCTGTGATAGCATTACCAGTTGATGTCATAAATAAAAAAGTCACTATTTGATTTGTGATGGTTAATTTGTACTTTTGTAGGTTAAATCACTAGTTTATTTTATGTATACTATGAACCATATCAACCCGGTTAGGGTGCCTGACACGGGGTACGAGGACCGGTATGAGGACGTGAACGAAGGGAAGTTTAATGATATAACGCCGGAGAAATGACATCTGGAAAGTTGAAGAGTCTCTTAAGGTAATTAGGTCTTACCTCTGATATTATTTATATGTTTAAAATTAGTATCGCATAAACAATTATCAAGAAAATAATTGATCTATTTGGTATTTTCCTTGGTGTTTATGTGTTTAATAGGTTATATACTTGTGTTTTCTTATTGTAGTTTGAATGTAGGTTTTCAAAATTAGGGTCAGTTTATTACTACGTATAAAAATACTTTAATTCTTTGTTATCCGTTGTACACTAGCTTGATCCAGTAGCTTTGATTCATTACCTTTTCTAGACCCCGATTCCTCTGTTTAAACAGGTATAACTCTCATAATTGATTCATTAGCTTTGAGTGTTTTGATAAAGATAATTTGTTATTTTAGTAATTAGGTGGAATCTGATTGTGGTGCTTGCACCATTCTGCGAGTTGGTATTTGTAATTGTTTTCTGCATTTATGACACTTGCAATTTTGTAAAAACAAACCTTGTGCTTTATTTGAGTGTTACAATTTTGTACTATTATTTCACGTGCTGGCGTGCGTTTATGATGCTACTGTTTGGCTCTATTTTTTTTAAATGTTTGTACTTGGTTTCATTATAGTAGCTGTTTGTTTATAAATAAGTTAACAATGTTAATGATATGGTCTCTTTGTTGAATGTAGATGTTTGGACCGTGTCGTTCTAACACAATTAGATCAATGTGCTAAATGAAAATTGTCTAGTTTCAAAAATCAACCACAAGCACTTCCTAAGTGATTTTGTAAAAGAAAATTGTCTAGTTTATGAAGAGGATTAAGAGATATGAAAAAGCAGTTTTCAATTTACAGAAACTTGCATTTGCTTATCAGTTTAGAATTTTGCTTATTTCTACTTGCTTACTGAAAACTGTACAAAATGCTTATGGAATCTGAAACTTCATGTTATGACCTAAAAATGAGAACTGGTTTGGTAGAATTTCATCAAGAAACAAGCAAATGCTAAGTAAATGAATATGACAACTTTCTTGAATGAAACTGACTGAAAAATGACCCAAACTTTTACAATGCCATTTGCCTTTTTGACCTTAGTCTTGACTTGAAAATGACTCAAAACCTTTAGTAATGACTATTTGACTGAAAATGAAACAAGATTAAGCAATTTCTTACACTTGATTATCAAACACTATGTAATGCCAAACACTACTTAAACTGATCTTTTTGGAATTTTGTGAAGACTTTTTTAGTACAAGTTTAAACTGAATGAAAAGCTATAGCAAACTAAATTCAGTGACCAAAATGAATTGTGTAAAAGCTATTTGCAAGCAATGATCACAACAAAGACACAAAATGGTGAACCAATTCAAGTGACTGAAAAATAAGCTAAGAACAGGTTTATAACAAAGCTAATGAGCAGATTAAAGCTACACTTAAGCTATAAGATCAATGAAATCAAATCTATATCAGCTAAAACATGTTTGTACTTGGTTTCATTAAGCAACATGGCGAAAACATTGCTTTATCTTAAACTACAAAGATTCAATGTGCTAAAATCAAAAAGAGTTTTAACACAATTAGATCTTTGTCGTGTAAGATCAAGTATTGTTTCGGCATGAAACCAGCGATGTTTGATGCGGATTGCTTGAGTTTTTTTTTTTTTTTTTTTTTGCCTATGATTGTTGATGTTCGTTTCATGCATTACATTACACCTTTTAATGTTCGTAATTATGAATTTATGATGATCTATGTTTAGAACAAGAACATAGTGTTCATTATGTCTAGATGCTAGATGACTCTGATTATAAAGTTGTTGATTACAAGAAAGGACCCTCTTGCCAAAATGATTTATTATGATGCGCCAATCTGGGAAGAGCATCAGCTAAGCCTTATTTGACACCCCAATGGGCCATCATCTTCTATACTGTATGAAATCCTGGCCACAAAATAGACACAATGAGCTTATGCGTGAACCCACCACAATCACTCAACTCGAGTTCTCGGTCCATGTATTCATAAGAGATGAAACAAATTTGCTTACACTAGAGTTGGCAAAATGGGCGGGCGGGCACGGGCGGCGGGCTTAACGGGCAACGGGTTAAACGAGCGGCGGGCTAAACGGGCACGGGCGAAACGGGCGGGCTAAACGGGCGCAAGCTAAAAAAAGGAAAAAAAACATATAAAAACCTACAAATAAAAAATAAAATACTTGTTCGAAAGCCGGGATAAAAAAATTAATAAAAAATATTCGTCGAGTATACTAATTTGTATTTTACAAGTGCGTCCGTAAGCCCATTTAGTTTCTTACATATGCGCCCGTTTAGCGCATTCATTATAAAGAATGGCCAAAAAGTGACCTATTCTTTTTTGAAAATGGGCAAAAAGTGCCTATATATATATCAAAATGGGCAAGATTTGCCACCTCTAGCTTACACTCATTTTTTATTCATAGGAGATGAAACAAATGTGCTTACACTCTTTTTTCTAATTATTTCTATGTCCCTGCGTCTTTTTGCACCAATGCATAATTTTTAGCAGTTATAAAACCTCATAAATGGCTTCTAGAAGTTGAACAACACAATCAATAAATCAACATCAAAACAGAGTTTGTGAGGGTAGTGAGAGTCGAAGCATCTCAACGGCTTCTATATTTGGTTTTTCTAGTGGATTAGGCTTGAGGGTCTGAACCTGTAAATTGTGTGTTTTGTGTTTGTTTTTTCGTTTCCTAATTGTGTGATTGTTCATGATGTGATCCCTTGTTGTGTGTGTAAGATCCCAACATGGCGGTGGATAGAAACGGCCTTGTACACCAAGACCCAAGTCCCCGACGGCCAAATAATAGTTTAGATCATAAGTCCCTATCTATTATAGTTTAACCGGTTGTTTGGAGAAGCCCAATAGATGATTGTCACATTAGAAGGTTATTGATAGAACCTTGAAATGGTTATTATTGAATGAGAAGAGTAATCATGATATGAATGATAGTTCTATATACGTTACGAATTTTTTGTGCTTTCCCAGTGAAGAAAACCGATTGGAAGATATAAATATAAAAGGCTTATTAAATTTTACTATGTGTAAAAACTTACTGTAAAAGAACTGATACCTGACCATTTACCCTTCACTTAATTGCGCTTCTTCCATGACATATTAGCGTGAACTACACTGTGCTAAAGAACATGTCAGGACCATCAATAATCAATTAAAGTCCCTTCAAAAACGGCAAAATTTCGACTGCTGTTTGATACTTGAAGTCAGATGGTAAAGTGAGCCCTTTACCGTGACAGGACCTACAAGGCAAAGTGAAACCTTTCGACTGCTGCTCTTTTGTGCATCACAGTAGCCCGTTGTACATAAGGCTGTGAGCACAATCAATCAGACGCACTCTGCACTCACCAAGCATGGGGGACTTTATGAACCGACAGTATAATAAGATAAGATCAAACTTTATCACTAAATAAGAGAACAGTCCGACAAGAGATTTAGTACGAATCGTTTTCACTCAATTAAGACTTACAATCTTAGCCTAAACATAAATTTAACGAGCCATCAATCAAACTGAACTCGCCACCTGTAGGACCATCGAGTAGCCCCTTTACAACCAAACCAGAATTGCAGAAGACTGTAGGACCATCGAGTAGCCCCTGTTTGATACTTAATGTCAGGTAAAGTGAAACCTTTGCCGTGACAGAACCTACGTGGCAAAAGTTTCAGTGAGTAGGGAACATTATTGCAAACGGTGCGAAATCTGTATGAATTACTTTTTTTTACAAGCAATACAAATGTTGAGGCAGTTTCATATTTTTATCTCCAATCTACATCTACGGTTTTATGTAGGATCCATGTAAGCGCAGAACTCCAATTTTCTTGACACTCTTGGAAGTAATATCTAACCTCTTATAACCATAGCCAAACTCCAACCTCAGGGTTTCAAAGAGAGGACTACTGGATAATACTATTTTTAATCAAATCCTCATCTAATTTCACATATGAAATCACAAACTCGGAAATCTAACCCAAATAATGGCCCCATTTGGATCAAGTGTGCAGTCTTTCAGTTTCAGTTGAGTAAACGATGAAGTGCGAAAAGAGTGTGCTACATGTTGTATTATTTTTCGTCTGCATTGAGTTTTTCACATGTGGAGCAAAAACTCAACAAAAAGACCCAAAGAAAATATCACGAAACTAAACCAATATCAATAAAAATGTCCAAAAGAAACCATTTTAGACCAATCTTTATCTAACATCAAGAAGTGATCCTAACAAACAAAACAGACAACACAAAATCTACTAATAGTCAATACTTTGACTATCCTGATTCCTGAAGTCAAACTTCTTTACATTTTTACTATGATGCTTAATGAACCCAAAAACAAAAAATTGCCCGGCAACAAAAAAACAGTGTATACACATTCTAAGAAGCCGAAGTCTGGAAACAAAGACATTAAGTCATGAAAATCTTTATAACATTCTAACAGTAAACTGAACATCAAAACAAAACAGAATTTACAATTTTTTGACTTCCCTAAACGCAAACATCAACCAAACCTGTTAAAACCCTCAACAGTAACACTAAACGCGCATGTAACTTCTTTATACCAAAAAAGAAAAATGACGAACGTGACAAAATCTCAAGAATCTTGACTATCACTTGCATCATTAGTTTTTTCCTTCATCTGAATCTTTTAAGTCTTTAGTCTGACTTTGATCCCCATCAGATTCTTGGCTGAATAATTCGTTAGAATCTTCTAAGTCATTAACCCCAAAATTCTCATCAGCATTATCATTATTCACGACAGCATGAACATCATCTTTCAGACCCCAAATATCATGCGAAATGTTAAAGATTTGTTTATCAATGGGATCCATTTGACCTTCAACATCTTCACCATTCATTTTCTTTACCGCATTATCTACATATCTTGATTGCAAAGACGTAATCTTCTCAGTCATTTCCACTACACTCTTATAAACTCCACATCCTTCAAACCATCCATCGTAGAATTCTTGAAATTTTTTGGTGTCAGCAAGTGGGTAGGACCCATGTTTGAAGTGATAGTCTTGCATGTTATTCAAAAGACTGCGGTCTTGAATATTCTTTGGCGCGTTGATGCGGTTGCTGGTGGCTTCGTTGGCATGATCTTGATCTTCATTTTCACTTGATAATTCGACACATTGTGATGAACGTAGTAGTTTTGGTGTGCTAGGACAAGGAAATGAATCCGAAACAGAAGAAGGCTGGTGGTAAGCATCAGAAGGATCATCCATGCTGGATTCTTGATGACGAGTTTCTTTCTTTCAACAAAGTGTTGGATTATGATTGTCTGTACGTTCGGTTTGTGAGGGTGAGTGAATTGGTTAAATGAAAGTAAAGATTATGGAGAATGAGTTATGGTTTATATATATAGGCCTCATTTAGAGGGACTTCATTAGTTCATTTAGAGGAAGGTTAAATGTAAAAAATACACAACGTATTTTCTCAAATAATTCATTATACCCGTTGAACTTTTTTATGTTCGAAATTCACACTCGTCACGTAGGATTTTGGTCAAACATTTGAATTTACCTTTGACTTAACGGAACGTTAATTATTTCGTTAACTTGGAATTTAGATTCAAAATCCCCCAAATCCCAAAATCCAAACAACTCCTTCATATCCAAAATCCAAATCCTTCAATCTTGGCTTGGTAGAGATCAACATATATGTAATCAATTCGATGGAACGGAAATTGATCATTTATGTTTATTTCCCTGGTGTTTAATGTTTTAATTCAGCAGTTTAAACCATTTTCTTATTACTATAATCCATTTAGTACTTTTTTATTTAAAAGAAGGAGGAACTTTAAGAAAAAAAAATTATAACAAGTAAACTAAACCAAATTACAATTGGGGTATCACCTTTCTATCTAATTGAAGAACAAATGATTTATATCTCATTTTTGGGAAAAAAAAAATGAGACATAGATGTTGTCTACAATCTTTGCTTAAAGGTTGATCTGGACCAAAGCCGCACGTGTTTCTTGTTTAGCCCATGTAGAAAAACATGTATCAAATAACCTCAAAACACTTTCAACTTTTATTAACCAAGATTTAAAGAGAAAAACAGAATAAACAAAAAACTCAAGCTACCAGTGCTACTCACGTGTAGCTCTACAATGATGATAGTTTTATAATCAAAAGCAACAAATGAAAAGATTAAACAAGTTTCTGAGATCAAGACTAGAGAGATAGAGAGTAACTGTGTGTTTTGATAAAACACACAGGGTGAATGAGGCAATACAAACAGTGAATGAAAACCCTAGCTAAGTAATAGATGTGGCATGGGCTTTTAGAGCCGTTATAGCAATGGGCTTAGGCCATGGGCTTCATGAGTCCAAGGTAAGAATCAACCAACGACAACAAGAGTCCCTCCATGATAATCCAAAGTGCACAGCCAGTCCAAGTAATAACTGAAAGATTAAACAATGACATAATTAGTCCCTTAGGTTAAGTATGGGTAGCAGATTAGGTCATTCAATTTAACATCCCCCTTAATCTGACAACCCACACAAATTAATCATGCCAAGCTTGTTAACAAGCTTTTGGTGTAAATCTGTTTCCAACCCCTTAGTTAGGATGTCTGCAATTTGATTTGCAGAATCCACTTTCACAGTTTTAACCACACCATTAAGAATTTTTTCTCTAACAAAATGAAGGTCAATTTCAAGGTGTTTAGTCCTTCCATGAAAAACAGGGTTGGCTGCTATCTTAATAGCAGAGTTACTGTCACAAAAAAGATTAACATGCAAAAGATTATAGCAATTTAAATCTTTTAAAATCTTAAGAATCTAAATGATTTCACTTGTTGCAGAAGCAAGAGCTCTATACTCTGCTTCTGCTGAGAATTTAGAGAAAGTGAGCTGTTTCCTACTCTTCCAAGATATCAAATTGTCATTCTGAAAAACACAGTAACCAGTAACTGACCTCTTTGTAACAATGCACTTAGCCCAGTCAGCATCACAAAAGGCTTTGAGGAACATACCTGAGCCTTTGCTAACTTGAATTCCAAGACAAGGACTTCCCTTTAAGTATCTCAAGATTCTAAAAGCAATTTTTAGATGAGACCTTAAAGGGGAATGCATAAATTGACTTAAACAATGCACATCATAAGATTTGTCAAGTCTAGTATTGGTCAAGTAGATTAACTTACCCATGAGTTTCTGATAATCAACAATGTTATCAAGCAAAGGGTCATTTTCAGATGCCTCATTAGTGATAGACAGTTTAGATATTAAGAGTGACTTAGTAGGTTTGCAAGAAAGCATACCATATTCAGACAAAAGGTCCAACATATATTTTCTTTGATTTAAACAAATCCCTGAATTTGTATAAATAACTTCAATTCCCAAAAATATTGAAGTTTCCCCAAGTCTTTGATTTTGAATTTTCCTTTCAAAAAATCTTTAAAACTGTCAATCTCCTTTTGATCATTAACAGTAACAATAATATCATCAACATACACAAGAACAGTAATAAACAACTTATCAATTTTCTTAGTGTAAAGAGAGTAATCAGATTTGCTTTGAACAAACCCATTTTCAATAAGCACATATGTGAGCTTAGAGTTCCACTGTCTTGGGGATTGTTTAAGACCATAAATAGATTTTTTCAATCTACAGACAAGATTTTTATTACCAGTATAAAAACCTTGTGGAGGTTTCATGTAGTCAATTTCATCTAACTCACCATACAAGAAGGCATTGTTGATATCAAGTTGGTATATTGGCCAAGACTGGTTAACAGCTAAATTAATCAAGCATCTAACAGTAACCATTTTAACAACAGGAGAAAAAGTTTCCTCATAATCAATTTCTTCTTTTTGACCACAACCCATAGCAACAAGCCTAGCTTTATACCTTTCTATTTCACCACTGGATTTAAACTTAAGCTTCCACACCCATTTAGAATTCAAAGCAGTTCTATCATGAGGCAATTCAACTAAATCCCGAGTATCATTTTCAAGTAAGGCAGCTGTGAAACCCTAGGCAAATCCCACATCGGCTGTGGCCAGGAGAGATCCATGGTTCACAAGATAACATTCGCCTTCTCATGACACAACGCGTTTTGTGGTCTACTGCAAGTGGGGTTCTTAGGAACTGGCAGTTAAGCGTGCTCATATGGGAGTATTACTAGGTTGGGTGCCATCCAAGAAGTACTTACAAGAGGGCCACAAAGCAAAGTCGTGAGCCTGCGGGCAAAGCGGACAATATTATAGTCTGAGTAGGCGGGATGTTACAAGTGGTATTAGAGCCACTCTTGAGCCGTTCAGGATGGTGGGGGAAACCTCATCAAGGACGATGAGTCCTGAAGGGGGGATGATTGTGACACCCTAGGAAAACCCCACATCGGCTGTGGCCAGGAGAGATCCATGGTTCACAAGATAACATTCGCCTTCTCATAACACAACGCGTTTTATGGTCTACTGCAAGTAGGGTTCTTAGGAACTGGCAGTTAAGCGTCCTCATGTAGGAGTAGTACTAGGTTGGGTGACCATCCGGGAAATACTTATAAGAGGGCCACAAAGCAAAGCCGTGAGCCTGTGGGCAAAACGGACAATATTATAGTCTGAGTAGGCGGGATGTTACAACAACAAATTCTAAATTCATAGCATCAACCCACTGAGGGTTTTGAGAGGCTTCAAAGAAATTCCTAGGTTCACTATTCTTGTTCAATTGGGTCACAAAACACAAAGCATCACCTTTGATCCTAGAATATCCCACAAATTTTTCAATCCCATATTTAACTTTTGAATTAACAACTAAATCATTATATTTTTTTGGAAAAACAGAAGGTCTAGAAGACCTTCTCAACCCTTGATTTCCCTGAGCATTAGTATTAGAAGTGTCACCCAAGTTTTCTCCCATTCTTTGAACATGAGAAGGAAGACTTGAGTTGAATTCCAAAGTTCCCTCAGAAATGTGATTATCATCAAGTGGATGCCTCAATCCCATTTGAGCTGGCATCTGTGGTATCATTGCCTGTGGCAATGTCTCCACTGTTACCAAGACTCATGGGTGGGTTGCTAGCACTTGGTGACCCATGGTCACCATTATGTGCATTTGTTACTCTCTCATCATCATAGGGAAGCTCAGGGTTATCTAAGTCAAAAAGGTCAAAGCTTTATCATTTTGGAAAACATCAAATTCTTTATTATTATTCTTTTTATTCAAAGTGCCATCTTTAAAAGGAAAAATAGATTCAAAAAATTTAACATCTCTGGAAACAAAAAATTAATGTCTGTCAAGACTATAAAGCTTGTAACCCTTTTGAGAATTAGAGAAACCCATCATCTGTTAGAAATACGTTTTTAACGTATATTAGAAGTATCGGTCACTCCATGATATTATTAATGTTGTATAGCTCGTAGTTAATGTTTGTTTATTTAGTTAAGTAAAACCGGCCCATGGGCTTGTCATGGGTCGGCCCAAGCCCATTAGAGGCTTGGATATAAATACCCCTTTCCACCATGGAAAGGGGTTGGTTGTTGGTCATTTTTCTCATTCCATTTTAATACAAAACACATATTTCTCTCTCACTTTCTCTCACTACTTTCTCTCTCTAGAAATCTTCAACCCACCTTATTGATTCATAAGATTATCCATATTCTTCAATTGGTATCAAGAGCCATGGGGTGATTTAAGGTAAGGATTAGTGTTTTTTTTAGTTTTTGAATGTATTAGTGATTTTTAAGAAAATCAACCTTGAATCTTGTAATTTTTGGTGTTTTAGTTGTTGGGATTAGTAGATAAGTGTTGGGTTTAGCTTATTTTGGTAGAAATCACAAAACTTTTTGTGGTTTTTGATCAAAAATCGGGTTTAGAATCGTTCAAAAGTTGGTTTCTTGGTCTCGAAGTATTCTTGCCAGTATATTCCGAATCAACTGAGTATTCCGAATGAAGCAAAATATTCCGGATCAACTAGTCATTCCGAACGAACGGTTTATTCCGGATCAGCAAAATATTCCGAACCAACCGTTTATTCCGGATCAACAAAGCATTCCGAACGAGTGGTTTATTCCGGATAAGCAGTGCATTCTGAACGAAGCAAAATATTCCGGATCAACTAATCATTCCGAACGAGTGGTTTATTCCGGATCAACTAATCATTCCGAACGAGTGGGTTATTCCGGATCAACAAAGTTATTCCGGATCAACCAACATTCCGGATCAACCAAGTATTCCGAATCAAGGTAGATATTCCGAACCAAGGTCTTTTTCACATTAAGGTATTTATTCTGAATCAACTTAATTATTCCGGATCAAGGGGTATTTTACTTAATTATTCCGGATCAAGGGGTATTTTACTTAATTATTCCGGATCAAGGGGTATTTTACGAGTTTTTTCGACGATTTTTAGTGGATTTAATCTTGGCTTCTTACACACGCTTTACTTCAACAACACAACACAATTCACAACCTTACTTCACTGCTCGATCAACCGATAATCTTTGAGTCTTTAAAGTGATCAAAATGAATCCGAGTTCATTAATGCCTCAAATGACATCACTTACGGATATTTCCGTCATTACGGGAACGGATAATCGCCCTCCAATGCTCATTAAAGAAGTCTTTGAAGCATGGCAAGGCCGTATGATGTCATACATTAAGGGAAAACCGACATATGGGAGGCTTATGGTCAAGTCAATTCTAAATGGTCCACTTTATTATGGTACCATCGTTGTTAACAATGTGACTCGACCCCACGGGAGTTTGAAGAACTTACACCAGCTCAACAACTTATTGCCGATGCAGACGAAAAGGCTCTTCAAACCATTCTCCAAGCTCTTCCACATGACATCTATCGAATGGTAAGTCAATATACGGTTGCAAAGGATTTATGGGAACGTCTAAAGGTTTTGCTACAAGGTACGTCTCTTACTAAACAGGAACGGGAATGTCAGTTGTATGATCTGTTTGATAGGTTCACGTACAGTCCAGGGGAAACGCTTCACGACTACTACTTCAGATTCACTACTCTCATGAATGATTTGAATGTATACAATCTCGTGATTGCTCTATTCCAGGTTAACACCAAGTTTTTGAATACTTTACCTCAAGCTGAATAGGGTGAGTATATTACCGATGTTAAGTTAACCAGGGATTTGCATAAGTGAAATTTGGATCAACTCTATGCTTTTCTCCAGCAGCATGAGAAACACGTGATCATGCACCGTTCGCCTCGAGGTATGTACCCTGATTCTCTAGCCTTGATGGCAAATCAACCAAGCTTGTCATATAACAACACTCCTTATATCATGGGACACCAAGCTTATCATCCATCACCGTACCTGACTCCAAGCTTCCC
Organism: Glebionis coronaria; assembly: GCA_025667525.1. Classification (NCBI taxonomy): domain Eukaryota; kingdom Viridiplantae; phylum Streptophyta; class Magnoliopsida; order Asterales; family Asteraceae; genus Glebionis; species Glebionis coronaria. The sequence continues at coordinate 602,816,770 of CM046876.1, read as the reverse complement.
CCAATATTCGATTCTACCTCAACCACCCACCTCACATCAGCAACAATATCGGTTTAATGCACCTTTGTCTCAGAGAGAACCACAAGCATCACAATATGCCTCACAACCTCACCCATATTCACCAGCAAGCATTGCACCTTATGCTCAGTCATCATATTCTTCATATCAAGAAAATGCAGCATATCCATCAAGCTATTCTGACCACATAAGTATTCCTTCTAGTGCTTATGCCGCTCAACAAGACCAAGCAATGTATTGTGATAATGATGAGGTTCCCATTCCCGAATTCAAACAAGGAACTGACCCAGTTGAAGTGTTAGCCACTATGTCTGCTTATCTCACAAGGACATTGAGCAAACGAGGATTTAGAGGACCAGCTCCTACTAACAATCAACTGAGGAATTCATCCAATTCTCGAGAATAAGCTACCATTGAGAATGGCAGGGTAATGGTTCAACCTATTCAACCCTATCAGGGGAGACCTACTACATCAACCACCAATGCACGAATGGTCAATCCTGCTCCAATGGTCAACACTGCTCCAAGGACTAATTCCACAGGTAAGTTGAGAATGATAACATGCTACAACTGTAAGGAAGAAGGTCACATGTCTAAGGATTGCACAAAACCCAAGAGGAGGAGGGATGGTCAATGGTTTGCAGAGAAGATTTATTTGGTGAACGCTCAGGCACAAGGACAGGAACTTGATGAAGAGGAGCTTGCATTTCTTGCTGATCCAGGGATTGCGGAACAAGAAGTTCTCACTACACAGAATGCATCATACCAAGCAGATGATCTGGATGCTTACGATTCAGACTGTGATGATCTTCAATCTGCTCAGTCAGCTCTTATGGCAACCATCTCTAGCTTTGGGTCAGATAAGATATCTGAGGTACTTACTAATACCACTGATACTAGTATTCAACCACATCAAGTTGGGCAAGAGGGTGCTGATCCGAATGAATCTTCGGTGGTGAGTCTTTCAAATGAGGAGACAATCAATGATAGCAATATCAATGCAAGTCCCCAGACTTTGAGTGAATCACAACCGGGAGTTATTTCGCATACGCATATTCCTGCTCAACAAGATTTGGTCATGGTTCCTGCAAAGTTACTTAGCCAAATGAATACTGCACTTTTAGAAACCCTAGCTACGAATAAGAATCTGTCGGCTGAGCTTGCCTTGTGCAACGAAAAAGTTCAAACTTTAGAATTAGTTCCTTCGTCCAATGTTCTAACAAATCCCGAATATGATCATTTTCGAAACAAACAAATGGGTCATTTGCAAGAAATTGAAACCTTAAGAGCTAATCTTTCCAACGAACTTAAAGAAAAAGAGTTAGTCGTCACTAATTTTCACAAACTTCAAACAGATTTTGAACTACTCGAGTCTAAAAAGAATGAAATGGAAATTAATGCGGCTAATAAGATTAGAAGTTTAGATTATTTGCTTTTAAGACAATACGCTGCCTCTCAACTAGTGCACTTATTTGACTCGTCGTTTAGAGAATTTAACTTAGCGCGTCAAAAAGACCTTCCCCCTAACCCACGGTATGCAAGACAAGCTTTTATCCATAGTCCAAGACTTTATAATGCAACCCAATTAGGATTGGTCTTAGATCCGATTGTTATTTTCGAGGATCGCACAAATAAGGATCTAGTTGATGAGAATCGGTCATACAACTTTGTAAAATATCCCCAGTGTGATTATTTTAAAATGAATCAGGAGCTTGCAAAAAAGGACTTTAGAATTCGCTTCCATATTGATAAAGATCTCATCACAGCACCAACCTACATGTTAAATGAAGAAAACCCTAGTACACTTCCTACACTTGTCAAAATGGAAGGACCTAAGGAAATTCCAAAGGATCTTCCACCTGTTAGCACTGTATGGATAAACTTGCAAGAGATTAATCAATACTTTGCTAGTTTTGACAAGGTCATCCGGGAATGTACGACTTCAAATGGTCTAAACGCCGGAGAATGGGCTTTCGAACACATGAACGAGGTGTTTAAGAATGAGATCAATCCGTTTGTCGAAAGTCTAAAAGGAAGTTTTGCATCTCTTTCGGAAAATCTCGAGTTTGAAATTAAAGAAGTTCAAAAAGTGTTTTATGAAATGGACACCGCTTACGAACTACAATTAATTGAAAAGGAAAAGATTTTATCCGAATATGACCGATTCTTGTCCCAAGTAATATCGTGTGATGTGCTTACTACTGTGAATGTTAATTATTCGAATGAGCTTACATCTGCTATGAATAACTGTGATGCTGTGAATTTATGCGATGATGTGCATGATCTCTCTGTAAATATTGCTGAGACTGTAAATGAGGTAGATAATCATTCTTGTCACGAGTTTAACGCTGAATTTTTAAAGCTTCAAGATTCTTACAATTTACTTACAAAACGTTTTAATCAACTCGAACAACATTGTATATCTTTAGAATTAAAACAGCAAACTCAAAATGAGGATCTTTTGGTAACAAATGGTTCTGAAAATAGTGTTGAGACGAGTGACAAGATGATTGAGATAGTTAAGGCATTAGAGGAAGAGATTATGAGATTAAAGAGAGATGTATCATTGAACGAAACACTAAAATTGGAACTAGAGGCTGCAGAGTCTAAAAACCAATGCTTAGAAATTAGACTTTCGTCTGTTCTAGGGCAGATGGATCGGGCAAGACAGGGACTATCCACTCTTTATGGTTCAATAGAAGAACGCTTAGCTTTTAATGCAGCACAGCAACAATCTTATGTTGAACAATTGAACCAAAAGTGTGAGGAAATCTCTGACTTAAACATCCAGCTCATTGACAAAAACATGGTCTTGGCCGACTTAAAGGAGACACTTCTTCTCACCCGACAAGAAGTTGTTAATAACTTAGCTACCAACTCTGCACCGTCCTCTAGTGCTCCATCAACCAATTCAGTAGTGCTCTATAAGAACCCGCTCCATAAGCAAAATCCGGTTACTTACGATGATTATATGAGGAATGCAATTAAGCATGTAGATCTTGTTAGGGATATTTTAGATGATTTGTATGCGTTAGATCCCTCAAGCAGTTACTATTATTCAGCTCATGCATATATTCAGCGAGTTCAATATTGCTTAGCATATCTGAAATACATAGGAAAACCGGGTTCTGCACTACTCACTAATCGACCCATTGCTGTAACTCCATTCAATAAGACCCCAGGAGCAAAACCGTCATTGGCACCATCAACTAAGGCACCTTTAAAATCTGTTGCTAATGTTCCCACTTTGCCTTCTACAGGATTAAAAGAGTCTACTAAGGCTAAAGGATCGCCACTCAAGAAAGATAAGATCAAGCCCTCCACTAGTAGTACCATCAAGAAGAAAGTAGAAGTTCACCCTAGAAATGTTATTTCAGATTTAAATAAAAAGAATCATGTTGCTAAGACTAAAAGCTCTGCGCATGTGCAGAAGCCTAAACCATTTGTGAATTCTAGTTTGAAATGTTGGAATTGTAATGAATGCATGTTTTCCCAACGTCATGATTTGTATCTTATTGATCATGTGAATGAAATGAATGCCATTAGGAATGATCTTGAATGGAAGCCAACTGGGAGAACTCGTACCCAAGTTGGATGGCAATGGCGTCCCACTGGTAGGACCTTTACATTAGATGGAAAAATGTGCCCTTTAACTAGGAATGCATCCATTGAGGTTAGGTCTCAGCGTCCTTTAATTAGGCACACTAGCATTAAAGTATGGAAACCGCGTCCTTTAATTAGGTCAGCCCCCACTATACTGCCTATCAGTGAAGAAATACCTCAGGATTTAAGCCAACTTGAATCTACACCACTAATTAGGAAGAAGGCTAGGAAATCTAAGAAACCGAATGTTAGCAAATCTAAGATCATTAAATCTGTACCTGCTAATAACAAGGAACATTCAGATTCCGAAACCTATACATTGTCCTCGTCTGGTGATATTTTCAGGTGGTCCAAATCATCCTCTGGTATTTGGACTCCGGTTGCTCAAAGCATATGACCGGAGATCGCTCGATGCTCCGAAATTTCGTCAGCAAGTTTCTTGGAACGGTAAAATTCGGTAATGATCATATTGCAAAGATAATGGGGTATGGTGAATATCAGATTGGAAATGTCACGATTTCAAGGGTATACTATGTAGAAGGTCTTGGTCATAATTTATTTTCAGTAGGACAGTTCTGTGATTCCAACCTAGAGGTTGCTTTTCGACAACACACTTGTTTCATCCGCAACTTGGAAGGAAAAGACTTGTTGAAGGGGTCTCGTGGTGCAAATCTTTATACTTTGTCCCTACAAGACATGATGGCCGCCTCTCCAGTATGTCTTCTTTCCAAAGCATCTAAGACCAAGTCATGGTTATGGCATCGCAGATTATCTCATCTCAACTTTGATGCTATTAATCATTTGGCTAAAAACGAATTAGTTCGTGGTCTTCCAAAGCTCAAATTTCACAAGGACCATCTATGTTCCGCGTGTTCAAGGGGGAAAAGCACCAAGAAATCATACAAGCCCAAAGCTGAAGACACCAATCAAGAAAAACTTCATCTTTTGCATATGGATCTTTGTGGGCCAATGCGTACCGAAAGTGTGAGCGGTAAGAAATTCATTCTAGTTATTATGGATGATTTCTCCAGGTTTACATGGGTTAGATTTATACGTACAAAGGATGAAGCACCGAAGGCTATCATCACTTTCCTGAAATTCATTCAGGTACGTATAAATACTACTGTCCGCCGTATTCGTACTGATAATGGAACAAAGTTCGTCAACTAGACTCTTCGTGATTACTATGAAGAAGTTGGTATCTCACATGAAACATCCGCTGCACGTACCCCACAACAAAACGGTGTCGTTGAGAGACAGAATCGTACGCTTATGGAAGCTGCTAGGACTATGCTGATTTATGCGAACGCTCCATTATTCTTATGGGCAGAAGTTGTATCTACTGCATGTTACACCCAAAACCGCTCTATCATTCGGAAACGCCATGGAAAAACACCTTACGAGCTTCTACATGACCGTAAACCCGATGTTTCTTTCTTTCATGTGTTTGGTGCTCTTTGTTATCCAAACATTAATAGTGAGAATTTGGGCAAACTTCAACCGAAAGCCGATATAGGTATTTTCATTGGTTACTCACCCTCAAAGAAGGCATACCGAATTTACAACCGTCGTCTTGGTAAGATAGTAGAAACTATGGACGCAGATTTTGATGAGCTGACAGCGATGGCTTCTGAGCAACGCAGCTCTGAACCCACGCTTCACAAGATGGGAACCGGTGCTATTAGTTCCGGATTAGTTCCCAATAATCCTACTTCTACATCATCTATACCACCTACAAGGCCCGAGTGGGATAAACTATTTCAACCGTTGTTTGATGAATTCTTTGATCCCCCGAGTGATGAAGTTCCAGCACCTGTAGTGATAGCTCCAATCCCTGAAGTTGTTGCTCAAGCTAATGAAGCTTCATCAAATGCATCTTCAATTAACATTGAACCGGATGCACCTCCACCAAGTAATTCTCAAACTACACCTGAATCTTCACCCTTACTTATGCCTAATGATGTTGAAGAGGATTCTGTTGATCACGATTTGGAATATGCTCACCTACAAGAGCTTCCATTCTTTGGTATACCGATACCTGAAAATCCTTCAACCGCGTCTACCTTAGAAGAAGCTCCTACAATCGTTCACTCCAGACCACCACGGATTGAAAATCACAGCACCAAATGGAAAAAAGATCACCCAATTAGGAATATTATTGGAGGTCTCGATTGACCAGTCTCGACACGCCATCAGTTACAAGAGAGTGCACTCTATTGCTATTTTGATGCATTTCTCTCCGAAGTTGAACCTAAAACTGGCAACATGCTATGACTCAATCATCTTGGATTGAATCCATGCAAGAGGAACTAAATGAATTCCAAAGACTTGAAGTATGGGAATTAGTTCCTCTCCCTGACAAGGTAAACATCCTTACTTTGTTGTGGGTTTATAAGGTTAAACTTGATGAGATGGGTAGAGTCTTGAAGAATAAGGCTAGATTGGTTGCTAAAGGATACAAACAAGCCTTGGGTATCGACTTTGAAGAATCTTTTGCTCCTGTTGAAAGATTGGAGGCTATTAGACTATTCCTTGCGTATGCTGCTCATATGAACATGATCGTCTATTAAATGGATGTGAAGACGACATTTTTGAATGGTGAACTAAGGGAAGAAGTCTATGTTAGTCAGTCGGATGGGTTCGTTAGTACGGAGTTTCCTAATCATGTGTACAAGCTTAAGAAGGCTCTCTATGGGTTGAAACAAGCTCCACGCGCGTGGTACGATCTCCTTTCAACATATCTCATTTCGGAAGGCTTCTCCAAAGGCAAAGTGGACCCCACTCTATTCACTCTCAAGGAGGACAACGACATGATACTGGTACAAATTTATGTTGATGATATAATATTTGCTGCCACTAACATAGAATTGTCAAACCGCTTTGAGAAAATAATGTCCACACGCTTTCAGATGTCAATGATGGGAAAAATTTCATTTTTCTTAGGATTACAAATTTCTCAGAATCCCAGAGGCATCTTTATTAATCAATCCAAATAGGCTCTAGAATCTTTAAAGAAATATAACTTTGAAAATTGTGACCCCGTGGACACTCCAATGGTGGAGAAATCCAAGTTAGATGAAGATAGGAATGTGATTATTGTCGATCCGAAACTCTACCGTGGAATGATCGGCACCCTTCTCTATCTGACTGCTAGCAGGCCTGATCAGCAATTTGCCGTATGCATGTGTGCCCGGTATCAGGCTCGGCCTACCAAAAAGCACCTACATGCTGTTAAAAGGATCTTTCGGTATCTCAAAGGAACACTTCATCGTGGTCTATGGTATCCGAAAGATTCCTCTATTGCTTTAATATCATATGCAGATGCCGATCATGCTGGGTGTCAAGACACGAGGCGTAGCACTTCTGGGTCTGTGCAACTCCTTGGAGACAGATTGATTAGTTGGTCTTCAAAAAGGCAGAAAAGCGCTGCAATTTCTAGCACGGAGGCTGAATACATTGCCATGTCCGGTTGTTGTGCTCAAGTCCTTTGGATGAGATCACAACTGACTGACTACGGTCTTGGATTCAACAAAATCCCGATGTATTGTGACAACAAGAGCACCATTGCCCTTTGCTGCAACTACGTTCAACACTCCCGGGCAAATCACATCAACATTCGCTACCATTTCATTAAAGAGCAAGTGGAAAACGGAGTGATCGAGCTGTATTTTGTCACCACTGAGTATCAGCTGGCAGATATGTTCACAAAAGCCTTAGATCAAGGACGAATCGAGTTTTTTTATCAACAAGCTTGGCATGAAATCTTTCTCTCCAGCGACTCTCAAAGAGTTGGCAGAAGAATCAGCAGAATAGTGGTGGTAAACTATTCATGCGTATCCTTTGTTCGTGATCATGTATATTATCGTATATATATAAACCAAAAAAAGAAAAATACAAAAATATAAAACCAAGAAAAACCATAAAAAATATAAAACCAAGAAAAACCATAAAAAATATAAAACCAAGAAAAACCATAAAAAATATAAAACCAAGAAAACCCAAAAATATTTTTGTTTTTTAAATCGGGCATGTCTTTTAGTACGGTAATATTTACGGCTTTAGAAATGTCGATCAATATTGACACGACGCCATAAATAGAGTCCGTATAAAAGTTGTACATTTTTAAAACATGCCCATTATGGCTTGTAGTTATTTCTGACTGCAACCCGCTTTTCGCATTAAAGTCACGTATTTCCTTGGAAAACGTTCGCTCACTGATGTTGAGTAAAATTACCCCTTTAGGAAAAGGAAGCAATAAATAGGGCAAGTGAGCACGACGATTTAGGAAAACCGTGTGTGAATGACCCAATTAAGTTCGTTCTCAAGGAGGCTAGTGTGTTATGTGTGTAATGATATGGATTAATTTGTGATTATATTTGAGAAAGAAAAATAGAAAAGGGATTAGAAGAGAATAACGTTTATGAAGACGGATTAAACTAAGTCTAAAAAGGCGTACACGTAAAGTCGTAAAAACCACCAAAATTAAAATTTAAGCCTAAAAATTTCTAAAAATTACCAAAAATCCCTAATAATATTCTAAGAGTTTACAAAAAATCAAAACTTGCAAAAACCTTTTAATTAATTAGATAATGACTTTTTAATGCTAATTAAAGCCCTAAAAATCAAAATTAATTATTAAAAAGTCCTAAACAAGATTTTCAAGTTTGTAAACCTCAAAAATACTCTAATTAAGCTAAAAACTATTTTTCAAAATTTTAAAACCAATTAAAACTATTTTTAAACAATTAAAAACTCCTAAAATCAATTAAATCTTAAATTAATTATAGAAAATAATTAAAAGACCTAGAAAATAATTGGAAAGTTGCAAAAATCCTAATTAAGTATTAAGAACCTAGGAAAAATATAAAAACCTAGAAAATCAGACTTTTAATTTTTAATAATAAAATAATAATAAAATAATATTAAAAATCCAAAAATTATAAAAAATTCTAAAAACTTGCAAACTAGCTTAATTTAACCTAAATAACTCAGAAATGAAAGTGAAATTACCTAAATACCCCTATTGGGCCTAGAAAATGGGCTAAACCCAAAACAGTCCCTTATTGGGCTTAATTAAGGCCCAATAAGAAAAAGTGCTCAAAATAAGCTCAAAAGGCACAGGTTGACTCAAAATTTGATATTAAACAACTTTTTCCAAAGGCCCAAAAGCTGAAAATGTGAAATAAGCTAACTTATAATAAGCAGCTTATTCTTAATGGGCTTTTTGGCCCATTAAGCCATAAGCTAAAATTTAACACACAACCTTCTTTTGACCTAACAAAGACTTCTGCAAAAAGAATTTTCAAATAAGCCCACTTAATAAGCCAGAAACAAGTCACAAACTTATTTACAAAACGACAAAATAGTCGTTTTTATGATCTAGACCACCTCAAAAGCTGATTCAAGTTGCAAAATGTTTCTTTTGACAAAACTAAGCTTAAAAACCAAAGACCTTTCAAATAAGCACACTCAATAAGCTAGAAAATCAAATAAGCACTTATGTTAAAAGTCAAACAAGTTGGTTTTCTAGTAAAAAGTCAAAGTCAAAATCTCATAAGCTCCAGTTCACTTAAATGGGTCAAATAATGAAGATCTATTACAAAAAATAAGTTGTTGCAAGTCAGAATAAGCTAGAATAGCTTATTGATAAGCTGATGACAAAATTGCACTAGCAGGGGCTAGTTTTGGATGTTGAGCAGTGGGAACTTTTTCCACTGCTTGACTATTTTGACTTTTTGTCTTTAGTGACTTTTTCTTGGATTCAGATTTCACAAAGGCACCCAATTGATCTTTGGATCAAAAGGAGTCAATCACAATCAAAATAACACAATCACTAACACCCAATTGATACAGTTTAATCAATCATTCATCAGACATGATACAGACATGAACAATAAGCAGTTTAGCATTCAAGAGCAGTTTTAGCACAAATCAGCCAGCCAAATTCAACCAAATGCACACACAAGCTATAATAAACTCCAATAAGCTAGTCTAAACAGGTTTCATGCACTGGTTCAAAGAATTAAGCAAGATTCAAGCAATGAAAGTTACTGATGAACACTAACACATGCAGTTTTCAACTTTTGCTGATGTATTTGACACACAAGCCAATTTCAACACCTCAAATCTTTCAAACAGGTTATGTTAACTTTGTTTAAACCACTTTTATCCCTAAGCATGCATACACACTAAGTGTTCCCAAAATCCTAGGTCAAAACAAGCAGAAACAAGGTCTATATAGCAGATTGATTGATTCAAGTGTTCAAACCCAAAAACTTGCAGCAAAACACTCTCAAACAAAGGTATAGCAGATACAAAGCATAAACAACAACTTCCCTTAACACAAAAACAACTTACAAGCATAAACCAGTAGACCCAAACACCCCTTTAACTTTTTCAAATCAAAATTTTCAAAAGCAAAACAAGATTTCAGGCCAACCAAGCATCAATTAACACTAAAACAAGTCTAATAAACAGATTCAAGCAAGAACAAGCCACAAAATCCACAAGAACAACAATTTCATACAAATATCACCAAAAATCACAATTTAAGCAGATTTGGAGATTAAGTATGCAAACCTCATGGATGTACATCCACACCCACGAATTTTGAGCTTATGTGCTAGCAAGAACAAGCACAAGCTTCCACAATAAGCCTGATAAGATTCAACAAGGGTTAAGCACAAAATCATAAAAATCAGAAACTTGGAAAAACTTGATTAATGCAAACTTGTTACCCCACACTTGATTATCCCCAAGTTATAAGCCTCACCACACCTTAACCAACTCAGTTAGGATGCTATGATCAGCCCTATAGCCCAAGAATTCCAAGATTGGAACAAGACTTAGCAAAATATCAAGAAAATGAGGAAATATGCAAACTTTTGCACACTCCTCTTTGAAAAACAGGTTTTTAACTTTAATAGCAGTAAACTAAGAACATAAACAAGCAGAATAAAGATGGCACTTGGTCTTTCTTCAAAGCACTTAACTCAAATTCATTAATCAGAAAGAGGATTTACAAGTGTTTGAACAAAGGAAAAACCAAAAGCAAACTGAAATGTGAAGGCCTAAGTGGCTTTATATAGCCTTACAATGAGCTAAGTTACAGCTAAAAAACTAAAAACCCTAATGGTTGAAGTCCCCAATATGCCCTTGTAGGATTTGAAAACCTTGGACTCATGTGATGTTTTCTTGGACGTTTGCATGAGTTGGCAGGGGTGGAATTTGATCAATGGCTCATAATAAGCTTAAGTTTGAAGCAAGGATGTGGGGCGTTGGATGGCTGTCCTGTTTTGTCATCTTCTCCAAGAGTGTGAAAAGCAGGGTAAAACATGTGACAAAGGAGTGATGTGGCAAGCTGTTTGTGAGTTTGGTTGTGATTAGGGAGACCCTAATTATAATTCTGGAGGTTACTGGGTGCTAATTACAAACGGATTAAGAAAACCCAAATTTGTTCTTATGATGAATAGTGCATGTTTTGATCCTGATTAAGGTTTGAATGAGGTGTTTAGCGCGTGTTTTGTAACTAATATTAATTAGTTATAATCCGGTTAAGTGGAAAGCTGAGGTGGAGCAATGGTGTGTGGTGATTGGTGGAAAAGATTGAGTGGGACACGTGTAGAGTGTGGGTTGGTCTAGGTAAGTTTGGTGTCTGGCCAGTTTAAACCCTTTGTTTTTGTTATTCTTTCCACTTTGTATAAAACATGCCAAAACTCACATTCCTTTGTATTTAAACTTTCATTTTTCACACTTTTGCCCCAAATACTTTTCCAAAGTATTTTCAGGGGTATTTCTTGCCATTTTTGAATTCTTCAAGGGCTGGTTTGGCATTTTGTTGATAGATAATGGTCTTGACTTGTATGTTGAGCATTTTGGAGGACTGAAATTGCCAAGTCTTGATAATTGAGGGACCATTTTTGCCAAGTGTTGAAAGTTGAGGGTCCTTTGTGTAATTTTAGATTTTTCAAAGGACCAAACTTGTAATTTCTTGTACTTTGAAGGGATTCATGATGTATTTGACTTTGTGGATGATATTGGTTGACAATTTAGCTTTGTTGAGGGGCTAAACTTGCCAATTCTTCAAAGTTAAGGGCCCTTTTTGTAATTTTGACAAACTTTAGGGACCAAACTTGTAATTATGAGGATACAAGGGTATAAAGTGTCAATTCTTCATAATTGGAGGACCCTTCTTCATAATTCTTCAAATCTTCAAGGGTTGATCTTGGGAAAGTCTTCATTAGGGCTTGGTTCATTGTACGGCTTCGTTTCCCGTGTTCGTTTTTGCATGATTCTTGTGATCTTTTGTCATTATCTCAATATCCGTACCTAAAATACACAAGCAACAAACACAAGCATATATTTGGGTATTTTGATGATATTTAATGCATTTTAAGCCCTATTTGGAAGATGAGACTATGTATAAAAGCAGTCTCATCACTCCTCCATACTAAACCATTGCCGTGCCCTCACGCAATGCTAGAATAAAGTATCAAAGCATCTCCAAAATTTAATTTTATTCACTTTATTGAACGATAAACTAGCTACACTACTACTATTACTACTACTTGTGTTATAGACATAATGTATGATTTTCATCGCAAAATGGGACGTTTAGGTTCATAGAATAAAAACACGTGAATGCTTCGTTAGAAATAATTTCATCGTCCTCGATTTTCACCCCAATTCCATGCTAAGCGTGCAACGAGATCATTGTCATTATAAGTTAGTAATGCTAACACTACTCATATGCCCTAATCACGTACTTATTCTCCCATTATTCCTAAGTTGTATCTCTTATATTTTATTTTGTCTTGAATGTTTCACGAGGATACATTTTTGACTTATGCGATAATAGAGATTTAGGTCTAAAAATAGAGTCCTAACGGTGTAACTAAGACCATCAAATCAATAACCCCTCCTAATAGACAACGATGTTAAAAAATTAAGTTGACAAGAAGAATCGATAAACACGGTTTTATAACGGTTTTGAACATGAGACTTATTACCAAGACTTTTATACGCCCCCTAACGGAAGGGCCTTATTATCTTTGGTTTACCTCCATCTTTTATTCAACTTCGCCATGAAGCTTTTATTATGACTTCGGTCTTGCCTTGCCTTTTATTATCCGCCTCATCGGTGGTTTTATTAGCCAAAGACGTATATCCTCACGCTAAGGCGAATTTTGGATCTTTAAAGCTTCGAAGATTAAGGCTTGATTCACTTTCAATTTTGCATAGATTTTAGGCCTTGTGGGGCTTCAAATTGTTAGCTTGATTTAGGTGAGCACTTGAAATCTTATTATTGGGTGAAGCTTTCGATTATTTGGGTGCCAATACTTCAAAACCGTGATGCTGGCGATACCTTAATGTCTTCCCAATTTAATTACACGGAAGCTACTAGAAAAGACTAGAAACCAAACAATCCCAACTAAACCGCTAAGTCAATATTTATTAAGCAAAAAATATTTACATGCGAAGGGAGAATAAGCAAACAACGAGAACACATGAGTTTTTGAAAGAATACGAGTACTCTACGTTTAGCATAGTAACTTATAATTAACTCTATCATTTCTCGTCCTCATTTAAGAGACTTAGCCTAATGTGTAGTTAAGGAATCAAAGCTAAGTGCTCAACACGCACGGTCGAGTAAAAAATTACTCTTATTCTCGCCATCGGAAAACCTACATTCGTGTCTTCAAACACTTATAAAACATGAGAAAAATTTTAAAATTTGGCCATTTTTAGCCTTATTTTGCAACAAAACGATAAACAAAAAGATAAACTTTGGAAAGCGTGAAGGTTTGGCAAGGCAAGTATCTATTCACCCCCCCATACTAAATTTAAACATTGTCCTCAATGTTTCGAGTCTAGGGGTGCAAACACCCCCATATTAGAGACGTAGTCGAATGCCTAATCTAGCATGGAAAGGGTGTAACCAATAAGTAATAGCCGTTTATGAAGTGTGCTAAAAACCTAAGGTTAGAACTTCAAAGGATATATCATGGATATTGAGAAATGTCTCCAAAGCAAACGATCGAGTGCTCCCATAAAATGAACACGAGAGGCTCCAATCGTGAAGATCATGATCTAAAAACCACATATCACAAACAACCACGGAACAAAGGTTGGAAGGGCACAAATCCCCACACGTAAGCTACATTAGAAAGCGATAATATGTACATAGGATAAGCATGGGACTCCCCCACGAGGCTCCTCGTTTTTGATTACCGAGTCATGAGCTCGACTCGATCCCCTCAATACTAATTATCATTGGGGAAGGTGACTTGGTCGAGGTAGTTCAAGGATGGAACTTCCCCGCCAAAGTAGTGCTTCAACCTATGTCCATTCACCTTGAAGTTAGGACCATCATCTTGAGCTAGCTCGATGGTCCCATACGGAAACACTTGAGTCACGGTGAATGGACCGGACCAACGGGATTTCAATTTACCGGAAAAGATTTTCAATCTTGAATTAAAAAGCAAAACTTGATCCCCAATGTTAAAAACCCGGTTTTTAATTTTAGAATCATGCAACTTTTTAGTTTTTTCTTTATAAATTAATGAATTTTCATAAGCAATATCCCTTAATTCATCCAATTCATTTAATTGCATTTTCCGGTGTTTTCCCGCGGTCTCCATATCATCATTACAATGCTTTAGGGCCCAATAAGCCTTGTGTTCTAATTCGATAGGCAAATGACAATTCTTTCCATACACAAGCTTATAGGGAGTGCACCCAATGGGCGTCTTATGAGCGGTCCTAAAGGCCCATAAAGCATCGTCCAACTTATCCGACCAAGATTGTCGGTTTTCCCCTACGGATCTCTCCAAGATCCTTTTCAAAGCTCGGTTTGAAACCTCGACTTGCCCACTCGTTTGTGGGTGATAAGCCGTAGAAAGACGATGTGTAACCCCATATTTCCTTAAGACTCTTTCGAATTGGTCATTACAAAAATGGGTTCCACGATCGCTTATGATAGCACGAGGGGTTCCAAACCTAGCAAACAAACTTTTCAAGAACTTAACTACCACACGAGCATCATTGGTGGGCAAGGCCTTCGCCTCCACCCACTTAGAAAGGTAGTCAACCGCAACGAGAATGTACTTATTACCACGAGATGATGGGAACGGCCCCATAAAGTCTATACCCCAAACGTCAAAGATCTCACATACTTGAATGATATTTTGTGGCATTTCACATTTTTGTGAGGCTTTTCCTTGTCGTTGGCATGCATCACAAGACTTCACAAGAATTTGTGCATCTCGGTAAATAGTAGGCCAAAAGAAGCCGGCATCAAACACCTTCTTAGCCGTGAGATTAGCACCGTGGTGACCACCCGTGGGTCCCTCATGGCAAGCTCTAAGGATGTTAGAAGCTTCGGTGCCAAAAACACAACGTCGGATGATTTGATCCGCACAAGTTCGAAACAAGTAAGGGTCGTTCCAAAAGTAGAACTTGACGTCACGAAAGAATTTTCGTTTTTCTTGAGTCGTCATACCCTTAACGATGAAGTTACCCGCATGGTAATTTGCAAAGTCCGCAAACCATGGGGTAGAAGGATCAAGCTTAGAATTCACTACACCAAGTGTCTCGAGTGGAAACGTTTCGGTGATTTCCTTGGGCTCGTAAACACTTTGGTGAGGATCTTCCAAACGAGAGAGATGATCGGCCGCTAGATTCTCGGCTCCTTTTTTGTCAACGATGGTGTGATCAAATTCTTGAAGGAGGAGAATCCAACGAAGTAATCTCGGCTTAGCATCTTGCTTTGCCATGAGATACTTAATAGCCGAATGGTCCGTATACACTATGCATTTCGTCAAAACGAGATAAGGTCGGAATTTCTCAAATGCATACACCACGGCAAGGAACTCCTTTTCTGTTGTAGTGTATTTAAGTTGAGCCGCGGTCATCGTCTTGCTAGCATAGTGAATAGGCAAGAAGTGCTTATCATGACGTTGCCCCAAAACGACCCCTATAGCGTAATCACTAGCATCACACATAAGCTCAAAGGGGAGGTTCCAATTGGGAGCAACAAGAATGGGAGCTTCGGTAAGTTTCCTTTTAAGGATCTCAAAGGCTCGTACACAATCTTCGTCAAAGACAAAACGTGCCTCTTTTTCAAGAAGATGTGTAATGGGTCGAGAAATCTTCGAGAAGTCCTTGATGAATCTACGGTAAAAGCCCGCGTGGCCTAGGAAACTCCTAACTCCCTTGACGGTTTTGGGATGAGGTAATTTGGCGATGACGTCTACCTTAGCTTGATCTACCTCAATCCCCGCTTTCGAGACCTTGTGCCCTAAGACGATTCCACTCTTAACCATAAAATGACATTTTTCCCAATTGAGCACAAGGTTGGTTTCCTCACAACGTTTTAACATTCTCTCAAGGTTCGACAAACACGAAGTGAAAGAATCACCAAACACGGAAAAGTCATCCATGAAGACTTCCATCGTCTTCTCGATCATATCATGAAAAATAGCCATCATGCATCGTTGAAAGGTTCCCGGTGCATTGCAAAGTCCGAATGGCATTCTACGATAGGCAAACGTTCCATATGGACACGTAAACGTAGTTTTTTCTTGATCACGAGGATCGATGGGAATTTGGAAGTAACCAGAAAAACCATCTAAAAAGCAATAGAAATCGTTTCCCGTAAGACGCTCCAACATTTGGTCCATGAAAGGCAAGGGAAAATGGTCTTTTCGAGTGGCTTCATTCAACTTTCGATAGTCAATGCACACTCTCCATCCGGTCACGAGTCTAGTGGGAATCAACTCGTTGTCATCGTTTGGCACAACGGTCATCCCTCCCTTTTTAGGGTCACAATGAATAGGACTCACCCAAGGGCTATCGGAAATAAGGTAAATCATTCCCGCGTCAAGGAGTTTAAGGACCTCCTTTTTGATGACGTCGTAAATTTTGGGGTTCACCCTCCTTTGACTTTGGATTGTTGGCTTGAAATCTTCCTCCATTAAGATTTTGTGGGTACAAAACTTGGGATCGATCCCCTTAATGTCGGATAACTTCCACGCAATCGCCCCTTTGTGAGCCTTTAGAACATCGACAAGTGCGGTTTTTTCATCATTCGAAAGGTCCTTCGCAATAATAACCGGCAACTTGTCGTCCTCCTCCAAATAGACATATTCGAGGTGAGGAGGTAAATCTTTCAACTCGAGGATAGGTGGTTCCTCAAGTGAAGATTTGGGCTCGATACTCATAACCTCCTCGGGTGGAGGAAATGGGAAATCGTTGAGAAAATCCTTGATAATCGAGAAGTCCTCATCGTTGTCGAGGTCTTCGTCACAAGTACGTGGAACATTGCATTCTTCCAACGTAAAACCACCGCCTTCAAATGGAGTGAAGGTTGGTGTCGAATTATCAAGAATTGGATCCAACATAGTGGGATTGCCACTAGTTTCTTCATCACCAAAACCTAGAACTTCTTGTGAAAATTCCTCGCAAACCACGTCAATCATATCAACGAGGTTTATGGTTGCAACGGAATAAACATGAGAAATTTGAGAGTTTTGAGTTGCGTTTATAACAAGTTCCTCGTCGTTGAAACGTAAGGTGATCTTTCTAGCATTCACATCGATCAAAGCCATAGATGTATCTAAAAACGAACGACCTAAAATGAGAGGAACTTGAGGATCCGTGGGGATATCAACAACAATGAAGTCTACGGGATAGTAGAACTTCCCCACTTTCACAAAAACGTCTTCCGCCAAACCACATGCGGGAAT
Source organism: Glebionis coronaria (assembly GCA_025667525.1). NCBI lineage: Eukaryota > Viridiplantae > Streptophyta > Magnoliopsida > Asterales > Asteraceae > Glebionis > Glebionis coronaria. Next base: position 602,799,404 of record CM046876.1, on the reverse strand, counting down.
TGTGGAATGGTCGGCCAACTCGATAGACATTAGTGAAGGAGTAAGATTAGGAAGATTGAGCGACTTGAAGATTGCAAGTGGCATCAAGTTAATGCTAGTACCAAGATCGGCCAAGGCGAAGCAATCTTCCATATCTTGGATTGCACAAGGGATAAAAAATTTACCGGGATCACCGACTTTTTGAGGTATGCGGTTAAGATAAACCGACGAACAACTAGACAATTGGTGCAATTTCTCCTTGTTGTTCAACATACTCTTAAAGTTAGCGGCAAATCGAGGCATCATGACCAAAGCATCGGCGAAACTCACATTAAGGTGCAAATCACGAAACATTTTCATAAAAAGCTCAAATTGGTAATTGTCGCGCTCTTGACGTTTCTCCTTCCTAAGTCTCGATGGATAGGGCAAAGGTGGTGTGGGTTGAGGCATAGTAGGCATAGCCTTTGGAATCTCGGGTTCCAATGATGGTAATGGGTCGACCGTAGGTGTGGTATGAGCGGTACTTCGTGGGATTGGGACATGCTCCTTTTGGACCACCACCTCGGGTTCTTCCTCAATTGCTTCCTCCGTAGGAGCAATTGGTTGAGGAATCAGCTCCTTAAGTGTCTTACCACTACGTGTGGTAATCACTTTCATCTCACCCTTAGGTTTGGATATGGTGTTACTAGGAAGACCACTTGACGACGGTTTACACATTATTGCCTCAAACATAGACGAGATTTTATCTTTAAAATTAGATTGCCTCAATACGGCTTCGGTTTGCCTTTTCTCGGCCTTAAGCATCTCTTGTTTAATCTCATGTTGCCCTTGTTCCATCTTTTGTTGGTTTTGTTGCAACCTAGTGACATTTCCTTCCATCTTGTTGGTGTGGATTTTAAGTTCATTGGCTAACTCAGTTTTCAACTCTTTCTTCAAGTCGTTTTTAAACTCGGATCTTAGGCTAATGATTTCTCTTTGAATATTGTCAAACCTAGCATCATTCCCACTAGCATATTCAACAAACTCACTTGGAAGATCTTTCAATGTTTGCAAACTTTTGTTGTTATTTTGAAAATCATTTTTGTTTGAAACTTGATTATTAGCCCCTTGATTCCCATAGTTTCCCTTGTTGTAATTGTTCTTAAAACCAACTTGATTGTTGCGATAGTTGTTAGCATTTTGATTTGTTCCAAAACCCGGTGGAGTCATTTGATTAGAGCGGGAAACTTGACCGTTTTGGTTGTAATTTCCCGTGGCCGCGAAGGCACTCGAAGTGTTACCACCGTTGGTAATGCACTCGGAGAAATCATGACCTCCACCACAATACATGCAAGAAACCTCAACCGCTTTAGCCGTAGCGGGAGCACTTGGTTCACCAACTTTAAACTCAATCAAAAGTCCTTTCAACTTATCAAAAATCTTGTTTTCCAAGTTTGCCTCAATTTGGCAAGCATCGATGGTATTAGACAAAGAAGGTGAAGCCGAAGACGAAGCCTTACGAACACTAGACGTGCTACGAGGACTATACACCTTAGATCTATTTTCAATTATAACTAAAGCTTCCTCAACCGTTTTACACAAAAAATTACCACCCGCGGCGGCATTCAAATAATCTCTTTCATGATCATTAAGTCCATTGTAAAACGTGTCAATTTGATGCAAATCGGAAATACCGTGATGAGGACATTCATGTAACATTTCCTTAAACCTATTCCAAGCCGTTGAAAAACTTTCATTAAATTCTTGTGAAAACTTTGAAATCTCGTTTTTCAAGTGCGTAGTCTTAGAGGGCGGAAAAAACTGGTTCACAAACTTAGACACGAGATCATTCCACGTCAATATAGAACTTGGTGGCTCTTTCTCTAACCAAATTTTGGCGGGCCCTGCTAAGGAATACGGAAAAAGCATCATCTTAATCGAGTCGTTAGAGACATCCTTAAACTTGCAAGTAGCGGTAAGACGATTGAATTGGCGGATATGGTTGTGAGGATTGTCCTTCTCATCACCACGGAATTTATTGTTTTTAATCATGGACAACAAACCCGTCTTAACCTCAAAATTCTCCGCAAGGATAGCGGGAATCACAATAGCCTCTCCATAACCCTCGGTGGGTGCTTGAAGTAACTCCATCATAGTTCGATTCGCCATGGTTGGTGCTTCTCTTACAATGGGTTCGTCAATAGGAGACTCCTCACTAGAATTGTTGGGAGTGGGAGTTTTGTTCTTTCGTTTACGTGCACGTCTTGCTTGATTTCGAGTTAGCATAAACGTCACGTACAACGAGAAGGCGAGCAAAGAAGATTCTTTTTGGTGTTTTGTATTTTTTCAATTTTTTTTGTGGTTTTTGATTGTATTAACCTTTTGGAAATTGGTGAATGTATTAAGTAGACAAAAATCTACAAATATCCTCCTTAATCAAATCTCTTGATTAACGAAGCCTCAAGGAATGAAAACGATCACGTGGAGTGAACTCCTTCGATGACTTTAGAACGATGGTGGAACACCAAATCGTTCAAGAGGGTTTAATCAATAGAAACCAAGAAAATATATATGATACTTAGTAATACTTTGGGCGGAAAAACCCTCGATTCACTCTCACAATCAAATACTCACAAGCAAGCGGGGAAACGAGGCGGCGCGAAGCACTTAAGAGCCTTTTTCCTTAGGATATATTTTATAATATCCGCCTTATACCCACCTTATAGTTTGTATTTTCAAGATTAAGCTTCACGAAAGTATTTATCTATTTTTGCCTTTTTCTTTGGTTTGAGATTCGAATACAATGATTGGGTAATGACCTCCCAAGTCAAGGTTGTGATTTCTCACGTATTTGGAGTACTTGTGTATTTATTGTTCTACGTATACAATATAGTAATAATATTCACACAAAAACCGAAAAACGATAATACGTATTAGTAGAGTGCTACTAATACAAATACTAATTATGGTTAGTATAAAAACAACAATGCCAAATCAAAACACAACACGCCTCCCCGGCAGCGGCACCAAAATGATGTTGAGTAAAATTACCCCTTTAGGAAAAGGAAGCAATAAATAGGGCAAGTGAGCATGACGATTTAGGAAAACCGTGTGTGAATGACCCAATTAAGTTCGTTCTCAAGGAGGCTAGTGTGTTATGTGTGTAATGATATGGATTAATTTGTGATTATATTTGAGAAAGAAAAATAGAAAATGGATTAGAAGAGAATGACGTTTATGAAGACGGATTAAACTAAGTCTAAAAAGGCGTACACGTAAAGTCGTAAAAACCACCAAAATTAAAATTTAAGCCTAAAAATTTCTAAAAATTACCAAAAATCCCTAATAATATTCTAAGAGTTTACAAAAAATCAAAACTTGGAAAAACCTTTTAATTAATTAGATAATGACTTTTTAATGCTAATTAAAGCCCTAAAAATCAAAATTAATTATTAAAAGTCCTAAACAAGATTTTCAAGTTTGTAAACCTCAAAAATACTCTAATTAAGCTAAAAACTATTTTTCAAAATTTAAAACCAATTAAAACTATTTTTAAACAATTAAAAACTCCTAAAATCAATTAAATCTTAAATTAATTATAGAAAATAATTAAAAGACCTAGAAAATAATTGGAAAGTTGCAAAAATCCTAATTAAGTATTAAGAACCTAGGAAAAATATAAAAACCTAGAAAATCAGACTTTTAATTTTTAATAATAAAATAATATTAAAATAATATTAAAAATCCAAAAATTATAAAAAATTCTAAAAACTTGCAAACTAGCTTAATTTAACCTAAGTAACTCAGAAATGAAAGTGAAATTATCTAAATACCCCTATTGGGCCTAGAAAATGGGCTAAACCCAAAACAGTCCCTTATTGGGCTTAATTAAGGCCCAATAAGAAAAAGTGCTCAAAATAAGCTCAAAAAGCACAGGTTGACTCAAAATTTGATTTTAAACAACTTTTTCCAAAGGCCCAAAAGCTGAAAATGTGAAATAAGCTAACTTATAATAAGCAGCTTATTCTTAATGGGCTTTTTGGCCCATTAAGCCATAAGCTGATGCCATAAGCTAAAATTTAACACACAACCTTCTTTTGACCTAACAAAGACTTCTGCAAAAAGAATTTTCAAATAAGCCCACTTAATAAGCCAGAAACAAGTCACAAACTTATTCACAAAACGACAAAATAGTCGTTTTTATGATCTAGACCACCTCAGAAGCTGATTCAAGTTGCAAAATGTTTCTTTTGACAAAACTAAGCTTAAAGGCCAAAGACCTTTCAAATAAGCACACTCAATAAGCTGGAAAATCAAATAAGCACTTATGTTAAAAGTCAAACAAGTTGGTTTTCTAGTAAAAAGTCAAAGTCAAAATCTCATAAGCTCCAGTTCATTTAAATGGGTCAAATAATGAAGATCTATTACAAAAAAATAAGTTGTTGCAAGTCAGAATAAGCTAGAATAGCTTATTGATAAGCTGATGACAAAATTGCACTAGCAGGGGCTAGTTTTGGATGTTGAGCAGTGGGAACTTTTTCCACTGCTTGACTATTTTGACTTTCTGTCTTTAGTGGCTTTTTCTTGGATTCAGATTTCACAAAGGCACCCAATTGATCTTTGGATCAAAAGGAGTCAATCACAATCAAAATAACACAATCACTAACACCCAATTGATACAGTTTAATCAATCATTCATCAGACATGATACAGACATGAACAATAAGCAGTTTAGCATTCAAGAGCAGTTTTAGCACAAATCAGCCAGCCAAATTCAACCAAATGCACACACAAGCTATAATAAACTCCAATAAGCAAGTCTAAACAGGTTTCATGAACTGGTTCAAAGAATTAAGCAAGATTCAAGCAATGAAAGTTACTGATGAACACTAACACATGCAGTTTTCAACTTTTGCTGATGTATTTGACACACAAGCCAATTTCAACACCTCAAATCTTTCAAACAGGTTATGTTAACTTTGTTTAAACCACTTTTATCCCTAAGCATGCATACACACTAAGTGTTCCCAAAATCCTAGGTCAAAACAAGCAGAAACAAGGTCTATATAGCAGATTGATTGATTCAAGTGTTCAAACCCAAAAACTTGCAGCAAAACACTCTCAAACAAAGGTATAGCAGATACAAAGCATAAACAACAACTTCCCTTAACACAAAAACAACTTACAAGCATAAACCAGTAGACCCAAACACCCCTTTAACTTTTTCAAATCAAAATTTTCAAAAGCAAAACAAGATTTCAGGCCAACCAAGCATCAATTAACACTAAAACAAGTCTAATAAACAGATTCAAGCAAGAACAAGCCACAAAATCCACAAGAACAACAGTTTCATACAAATATCACCAAAAATCACAATTTAAGCAGATTTGGAGATTAAGTATGCAAACCTCATGGATGTACATCCACACCCACGAATTTTGAGCTTATGTGCTAGCAAGAACAAGCACAAGCTTCCACAATAAGCCTGCTAAGATTCAACAAGGGTTAAGCACAAAATCATAAAAATCAGAAACTTGGAAAAACTTGATTAATGCAAACTTGTTACCCCACACTTGATTATCCCCAAGTTATAAGCCTCACCACACCTTAACCAACTCAGTTAGGATGCTATGATCAGCCCTATAGCCCAAGAATTCCAAGATTGGAACAAGACTTAGCAAAATATCAAGAAAATGAGGAAATATGCAAACTTTTGCACACTCCTCTTTGAAAAACAGGTTTTTAACTTTAAAAGCAGTAATCTAAGAACATAAACAAGCAGAATAAAGATGACACTTGGTCTTTCTTTAAAGCACTTAACTCAAATTCATTAATCAGAAAGAGGATTTACAAGTGTTTGAACAAAGGAAAAACCAAAAGCAAACTGAAATGTGAAGGCCTAAGTGGCTTTATATAGCCTTACAATGAGCTAAGTTACAGCTAAAAAACTAAAAACCCTAATGGTTGAAGTCCCCAATATGCCCTTGTAGGATTTGAAAACCTTGGACTCATGTGATGTTTTCTTGGACGTTTGCATGAGTTGGCAGGGGTGGAATTTGATCAATGGCTCATAATAAGCTTAAGTTTGAAGCAAGGATGTGGGGCGTTGGATGGCTGTCCTGTTTTTTCATCTTCTCCAAGAGTGTGAAAAGCAGGGTAAAACATGTGACAAAGGAGTGATGTGGCAAGCTGTTTGTGAGTTTGGTTGTGATTAGGGAGACCCTAATTATAATTCTGGAGGTTACTGGGTGCTAATTACAAACGGATTAAGAAAACCCAAATTTGTTCTTATGATGAATAGTGCATGTTTTGATCCTGATTAAGGTTTGAATGAGGTGTTTAGCGCGTGTTTTGTAACTAATATTAATTAGTTATAATCCGGTTAAGTGGAAAGCTGAGGTGGAGCAATGGCGTGTGGTGATTGGTGGAAAAGATTGAGTGGGACACGTGTAGAGTGTGGGTTGGTCTAGGTAAGTTTGGTGTCTGGCCAGTTTAAACCCTTTGTTTTTGTTATTCTTTCCACTTTGTATAAAACATGCCAAAACTCACATTCCTTTGTATTTAAACTTTCATTTTTCACACTTTTGCCCCAAATACTTTTCCAAAGTATTTTCAGGGGTATTTCTTGCCATTTTTGAATTCTTCAAGGGCTGGTTTGGCATTTTTTGATAGATAATGGTCTTGACTTGTATGTTGAGCATTTTGGAGGACTGAAATTGCCAAGTCTTGATAATTGAGGGACCATTTTTGCCAAGTGTTGAAAGTTGAGGGTCCTTTGTGTAATTTTAGATTTTTCAAAGGACCAAACTTGTAATTTCTTGTACTTTGAAGGGATTCATGATGTATTTGACTTTGTGGATGATATTGGTTGACAATTTAGCTTTGTTGAGGGGCTAAACTTGCCAATTCTTCAAAGTTAAGGGCCCTTTTTGTAATTTTGACAAACTTTAGGGACCAAACTTGTAATTATGAGGATACAAGGGTATAAAGTGTCAATTCTTCATAATTGGAGGACCCTTCTTCATAATTCTTCAAATCTTCAAGGGTTGATCTTGGGAAAGTCTTCATTAGGGCTTGGTTCATTGTGCGGCTTCGTTTCCCGTGTTCGTTTTTGCATGATTCTTGTGATCTTTTGTCATTATCTCAATATCCGTACCTAAAATACACAAGCAACAAACACAAGCATATATTTGGGTATTTTGATGATATTTAATGCATTTTAAGCCCTATTTGGAAGATGAGACTATGTATAAAAGCAGTCTCATCACTCACAATGGGAATTAATTTTCTCGGGCATGATTTACAAGCCAAATCATGCAAAGGGATCAAGTTTACTTTATAACTTGGTCTAACACGAGTTAGTGTACGTCTCAGTGCATTAATTTGTCAAAATAAGAGAAATCTTATTGCCACCACGAATCAATCTTTTCAACACATTAATTGGAAAATGTTTTCATCAACATGTGCCTCGTTAAACAATGACTACATCTCTTTAAATAGAAAACGGGTCATCGTTTAAGGGGGAGAAAATGTTAAATCGTCTTCGTCATCAAAAAGGTTTACAAAAGTGTTCAAGGAGAATTACTTGGCTAAATGGTTAATGATTGGACTTGCTTTAGAATATGACTTGTGCTTGTTCAATGAGATAGGACTTGCTTTAGATCTCGGTTATTTGCTAATAGGATGCGATGTTTAAGTTGTGTGAGGGCTAGAACAGTTAATACAATGAGATAGGACTAACGAGTGTTAATTAAGTTAACGGTTGTTAACCTAAGAGTATTTAACTAAAAGAGAAAACAAAAAGAAAAGTTAAGGAACTTTAAGTGTCAAAGAATGAAAAGTGAAAGGGTTAAAAGTGGCAATTGTTGAAACTTGTAAAAAGTCTGACCTAAGTCAAACAAACACCCCCGTCTTTTCTTTCTTTCTCTTCTCCCTTTTCTGTTGCCGCCATTAACACATAACAAAACACACACTCAAGCTCTCAAACTCGCGTTTTTTCGTGATCTTCAATTCGTGTCATTCATCTAACAAGGTACAATACTCCATCTAATTCGTCTAAAGTATTCCTTTAATCCCATCAATTAAACTGTTTTAATTAAAATCAATCAAGTTAGGGCGTTTGATTTAATTAGGTCAAAATTGATTAGGGTTTTAGCTGGGTTTGACTCGGAATAGGATTAGATCGAGTTGTTGTTGCCTTAGAATGCCTTAAAACACACGAATGATAGAGTAATTCATGATAGAATGCGTTTAAGAACATTCCGAATGAACAAGTTTAAGATTATTCCGGATGAACAGTTTTTTTCAAAAACATTCCGGATGAACGAAATATTCCAGATGAACAAAATATTCCGGATGAACAAAATATTCCGGATGAACGTTTATTCCGGATGAATCATTATTCCGGATGAATCATTTATTTTGGATGAATCATTTATTCCGAATGAATCATTTATTCCGGATGAAGCAGTTATTCCGGATGAAGCATTTATTCTGGATGAACCATTTATTCCGGATGAACCATTTATTCCGGATGAACCAATATTCCGGATGAACAATTATTCCGGATGAAGGGTTTATTCCGGATGAAGGGTTTATTCCGGATGAAGGGTTTATTCCGGATGAAGGGTTTATTCCGGATGAAGGGTTTATTCCGGATGAGATGTTTATTCCGGATGAAGGATTTATTCCGGATGAAGGACTTATTCCGGATGAAGGATTTATTCCGGATGAAGTGTTTAATCCGGATGAAGTGTTTATTCCGGATGAGATGTTTATTCCGGATGAGATGTTTATTCCGGATGAAGTGTTTATTCCGGATGAGATGTTTATTCCGAATGAAGGTGTTTTTGCTTAATAACTTGTTAAATGTTTGAGTGTTTTCAATGCTTAAGGGATTATGTCATATGCTTAGGTATAAATTCATATTGATATTCATATCTGTATGTATCAACTTTTATGTTTTATTTTAAGCAGAAACAATGACTAACCCAACCGTGCAACAAATACAAGACAATAGAGCAGCAGCCATTGAAGAAGCCAAAACCCTCAAGTTCTTTCCAAACAACTACCGGTTAATGGAAGTCTCTCACTCCACTCACAATGGATTCAAGGTAGGTTCAGCCATTCTTGACAATTCTCACTTCAAGAATGCGCTAAGGGGTAGTGCTTCGGTGCCCTTCGACTACATGTACGAATTCTGGGCAACCAAAGAGAAGACGTCAAACAAGATCACATTCTTCCTGGACAACAAGCAACAGACTCTCACCGTGTCAGACTTCCGCAAGATCTTTGGATTTCGGGAGTCACCCAAAGGAACAACATTCTCAGCGAACCCGACCAAGAATGAGCTCATGGAGATGTTCTCTGCTATTGGATGTGCGGACTTACGAATAGTGTCCGATTTTACCACAGCAAAAGTGGGTCAACCTTGGAGAGCGATTTTTGGTATTCTCAGCCGATGTCTCACACCCAAAACGGCTGGGCATGATGTTGTGCGTCCGCCAATCATCAAGATGTTCTATGGTATGTTCAAAGGTATTAATATTGATTATGCATCATTGTTGTGGGACGAGTTTATTTTTCAACTCTTCACAAACACGAAGACTAAGGCTAAAGGTTATCAGTACCCTAGGTTCATAAAGCTAATCATACATTATTTTATGGAAAACGATGCGTCTATTCATAAGCGTGCAGGTAGCCGTCACCACACACAGGATGCTGATGATCTGGTGGACCTAAGGCAAGAAGGCCACTCCAATGTTGTTATCCCTGGTCCTATTCCCGGTCATCTCCAAACATATAAGATTATCGCGTCTGCTGATTACAAGAATATGCTAATAGAAATCAAGAATCAAAAAGCAAGCCTTCAGACAGGAGAAGACTCGTCTACTACGGTCAAGAGTAAAGGTAAACGCAAGCAAACAGTTGCTTTATCTGAACCCAAAACCAAGAAGAAAAAGACTGAGGCTAAGAAGGGTAAGAGTACGGCTGACGAGCTTGTTCTTCATGATGAAGAAGATGTTGATGACGATCCTACTCTCGAGCTAACTCGCAAGACTGAGAAAAAGTTAATGAAGGAGGCTATTGAAAAGAGTAGGAGAGACACAGGCGGTAGTGGTTCGGGTGCACATATGGATGTTGAAGAAGAATACGAGGAGCCACATGACATTAGTGAGTTTGGATCACCCGAACGTTACTCAACATCGAAGGAGACATCCATTGCTGATACAGCAAGTGTTGAGAAGGAGTCTGGTGCTACAACAATCATTGTGACTACACAGCCTCTTGTAACTCAACCTCCACCAATCCATCCTTTACCAACCCGACCGGTGCCAACACCATTCCCTCCACCTCCACCTACTTCCGTCATGATTACTGTAATCACAACCGTGCCTCTTCAACCATCCCAGAGTAGCCCTACACCATCTTCAATGGCTGCATTCGTAATGGCAGAAATGTTGGATAAACACATGGACAGTCAAAGAAAAGAGATGGATCAACTTCGAGAAGAGCTATTTCGACGAGTGCAAAGTGAAGAGGCATCCAAGAAAGCCCAAGAAGAGATGATAGCTAAGTTCACTGCAGATATGGAGTTGACACGTAAAGCTCATGCAGAAGAACTTGCTCAGGTCAAACAGGCTGAAGCTGATAAGAATGAAGCACGATTTACGAGACTTCGAGCTATAAAGGATAAATATAAGGAGCAGAAAGAATTACTTGAAGCTTCTATTTTAGAGAGAGTGAATGAATCTGTTGAGTCCCTTATGCCAAAGCTGCGTGATGAGATGAGGAAACTTACGGCTGATAACTTGATGATTAAGTCGTCCAACCCTTCCGAGTCAGCCTACAAAATTGCATATGACTTAACGGATTTTGAATTAAAGAAGATCCTCAAAGCTCGCATGAAGGAAGTTGGATATTTTGACAAGTCTAAAATTCAGCGGACACTCTACAAAGCACTCAATGAAGCTATCTTGGAGGATGATCGGTTGTTTAAGATGTTTGGAAGTGTGGTACCTTACCACATTTTGGATGAGGAGGAAAAGGAAGATAGTGAACAAGAGGAGGATGATGGTGAAGAAGAAGAAGAAGAAGATGATGATGATGGTGATGATGATGGTAATGACGATGATGATGGTGATGATGATGATGATGGTGATGGTGGTGATCAAAATAAGGAGAGTGATAAGGGTAGCAACGGGGATGATGATGAGGATGATGGTGGTAAAAGTGACCAGCCTGATCAGTCCGATGACGATGAAACAGGGGACAAGGCTGCCAGCAAAAAGAAACCATCCAAGTCCGGTACCAAGTCTCAGAAAGATGCTGCCCAAAAGGAAAAGTCCACATCTACGGAGTCAGGACGAACCAAGTGGCGCCATGATGTGAATGCTGCTACTGCATCATCGATTCCCGGTACATCTGTTTCTGTTTCTATACCTGTTACCACTAATCCTGTTAGTTCTTTTGTTGCTCCTGTGATTGCAGAACCAGTAACTGAACCTGAATCTGCACAACACTCGCCTGTTCATGATACCGCCGAAATGCCTGAATCAGAACCAGCAAGTGTTCATGTTTCTACTCCTCTACAAAAAGAACCAGAATCTAGTGTTCCCGAGTCAAGCACACGGGACTGGGCGGATACATTGGAGATTGATGAAACTGCACCGCCACAAGCTTGGATCACGGCAGCTGCAAAATATGATCCAATCACAGACGATGATAGAGATGTTCTATATCTCCGTATCCGTAGTCCGATAGACTTGTGTGCATTTTGGGCTCATGAGTTCAAATCTTCGGTCACTCCGTCTTTGGTAAAGAGAGCGCTAAAGGACAAGAGACTTCACGCCAAAACCAGGTTAAGCCGCATGGAGTACGAGTATTATGCTGAAGAGGTCCTGAAGGCTCTCAATACCGTTCAAAGGCCAGGCCTTCATGACTCAGAAAGAGCTCCACCTCCACTTGATCCATCTCAAGATAATCAAATTGCTCTTGACTTCTTTGTCACCAATGATCTTGAGTATCTCCTCAAGGGTTCATCCAAGTACGCGACCTCCCTGACCTTGTTGAAAGCTGCTAATTGGGGGACAATACCTTCTATCGAAGAAAAGGTCAACCGCCTCTGGGTCCCAAAGGTAAGCCGTAATTATGATATGCATGCTGTTATAGGTGCATCACATTGGGACGAGCGAGTCCGAAGGGCGTACGGAGGTTGCTTCTTAGCCAATTAGGAAGTATCGTCAGATCCAATCTTCGCATCACAAGTATTTTGGGACTGAAGATTGAACCCAAGAATGGCTATCATCATGTGATGGAGATTCGTCTAAAAAGGGAGGATGACAGAGAATACAAGATACAGCAGGGAGACTTTTCTATCATTCGCCTTGAAGATATCGAAGACATGTTGCTTATGATGACCCGTGATCAACTTACCCATCTTACTCGTGAAGAAATCATTGCCTTGAATACAACACTTCGTATGTTCACACGAAGCATTGTTATCAAGAAACGAGTTGAAGATCTTCAATTGGGAGTTGAAAGCTACCAAAGGAAGCTTAACTTGACCCGTCCAATGAATCAAGTTCTACCTCAACATGTCAAAAGATGTCCCTATACCGGCACGACCGTTCCGATGTACGGGATTTTCTACATGAACAATCGTGGGATCATGAAGTTTATGAGGGTAGGTGAGCTTCATAAGTGCAGTGACGGGACTCTCATATTCGTCAGAGGAAAATTGGAGCATCTCAATTCTGGCGGGACATTACCAGAAATGATTGAGGATTGGCATCCGGCTTATCAGAAGATGGCGACATATGTGATCAAGAAGATTGATGAAAAGCTCCGGGAACGTAGATTGATGAGGAGCTTAGAAAAATTCGTTGGTGGCAGACCATATGGAGTGCACTACAAGTTACTGCAACGATCCATCTAATGGGTCGTACATCTCAGGTCGACTCTATATTGGTTTTATTTGTGAATATGTAAATTTTGTGAATATTGTGCTTTTATGGCTTGATGTAGTGTTAAGGTATGATAATTTTTCAAGAATTTCTCACGAGATTCTAAATCTTTCAAAATATGTCATACTAAAGCACTACAATTAACCCTTATTAATTTAAGGGGGAGCATTAATATGTTCTATGGCCAAAAATTGATTTCATTTTTACCCAAAGACCGGTTAATCCATTCAATATCCCAAATATTAATGGTTAACATTTTGGATAAGGGGAGAAAATGGGATTAAAGAGACTTAAACGATACTTGGCTAAAAGATGAAAAAGACTTAACGATAATCCAACTTAATATGTGTAAAGCACATGTTAAGGGGGAGCGTTTTTGACGAACAAAACACTTAAGGTACAAAACTCTTGATTTCAATATCACAAGTACCTTAAGTGATTTTCAAGGATTTTTCATGGTGACTATACTTTCCCAAAACACGCTTAATTCACGACGGATGTGGTGACAAAAGGGTGGTAGGAATAGGTATTAGTCCAATGATTCATCAGAGCCGATGGAATCTTCCCAAGGACAATTCCCCAGATAGAATTAGAAGTCCTAGGAAAGATGGAGAAAGATTGTGAACGTAGCTGAATGCCGACCAAGTAATTAAGCTAGCACTGGAACAATCACAACAAGGTGCTAGTTATGACGTATTGGTAAGCATTGAAGGGGTTGAAGAATGAAAAAGAATTGTAAAGATAAAGGGTGTAAAGAAAGAAGCCCTCCTTACAACTTTAGGCAGAAACCGGGTCAATACATATGCTATTGAGATCATTTGTTAATGATTCTCGATATTGAAGAAAGACATCATGGACCAAGTGATGCAATGCACAACCCTTCCCAGCTAACTCAAATATCTCTCAAAAGGTATTTGTTTTAATCACACGGAGATCAACACGTTATCTATTGGTTTATTCACTTCGAATAGACTGATATTGAAAAGGTGGCACTCCTCTCCAGCCATCACTCACTAAATCAAAACGCACTATCGAGTCTAGAGCCACGAGATCATCAAAAGTCTCATTAGGACACTTTCCATTTATTCCTTGCTTTCTGTTGATGCAAAAGTTGGTTGATCCTTGCTAGACCCGAATTAGGTTTAATTCGGGTTGGCTGGGTACCGGCTCCTGCACCAAGTGAATCGTCTGGTTGGGATCCTGCACACTAAACAACACGCGTTAAGCTTACCGTGGGAAGGTTTCCCACGATTAGACTCCGGCGTGAGAGTAAGTAATCGATTTAGGGTTATATGTGAGTTTAGAGAGAATTGTGATACCTTTGTGGAACCCTTGGGGGTTCCTTTTATAGGCAGTGAAACCCCAGTGGGCTTTCACTGACCCTTCGGCCCCAAGGAAAAGATAAGCACCAGAATTAGAATGATTGCTATCTTCTAATTCTGGCAATGAATATCTCTTCCTATTAGGATTAAGATATGCTTAGACAGAATATTATTCTGTCTGATCTTATGTCGGCCGCTTTGGGCCGTGGGCCGCACACATGTGCGAGCACTGTTCACTCAAGCCCATAAGCCTGAGTGATATTTATCCACCCATTTACGATGGGCCGGATACGGGTAGTACCCGTGGGCCGGGCTCATGACCCGGTTTGGGGACTATACGTCATCATGTCCCCCCAGTCTAGTTGTTACAGCCGTAGGCGTAACCTCTAGACTATCAAGCTGCCCTCCGGTCTTACCAAGAAAGGCCTAAGAAATGATAATGGAAATTTAGTTCCGGCCGCACGTGGCAACCGGTCGTATAAATATCCCTTAGTGAATACTACCGCAGCCGCGCGCGATGGCCGAGACAAATTAAATGCAACATTTAATATGGTCTTACGTAAGAGCCGCATAACCCGACAAGAATCCAGTCGCATTAATGATATGCAACAATCCAGTCGTATATCTGCAAAAAGTGCATGATTACTGACCAGCCTCGAGCCACACGAAACTGTTTAAGAAATGACCCGTGGGTCCCCTACTGACGTTACAGAAATGTCAGAAATCCTATCCATTGGATAGGAAATGTGACTGACACGTGTCAAGAATCCATGGCACCTCGGAAACCGAAGCCACCCTATATAAGGGTGAGCATGCGTGTATGTTACACACACAATTCATTCATCCCCCCGCCATTGTTAATCTTCAAGCTTTTCCTTCACAACTTTTGCCTTCATTTCCACGGACATCCATCACCGCAGGTTAGATCACCACGCCCTTAAAAACCTTTTCATAAATTATGGTTAAGGATAACCCCCTCATCACGGACGTCCTGAATGTGATGTCGGGAGAAAAATACCTCGACTTCCTGTCGAAGTACTATGTGCCTGAAAGCGTACACCCCACCTTTCCGGGTGATGGTGAAGCTATTACAGACGCACCGGCGGGGAAAATAGGCATATACACCGGCCTATTTGACTCAGCCAACTACCGTATTCCGCTATCGAAGTTCTTAGTAGATCTTCTCATGTACTATGACTTTCATATCACCCAGCTCCACTGCATAGGGGCGTGTAAGATCAACCAGTTTGAGATTACATGCCACACTTGTAGGGTAACCCCCACCGTTAACCTGTTTAGGGCTTTCTATTTTCCACAGTTGGTGAACGGGTGGTTGTCGTTCAAGAAACGTCCCGGCAATTCCCCGATGACATATAGGAAACCCCTTGACTCCCTGAAGAATGGGTACGACCATTACTTCTTTGTAGATGAGAAGGTATTCCCCACCCCCTTTGTACTCAAAACCAAAGCCCCAAGAGATTATCCGCCCAAGCCTAAAGACTATAGTAGCCGGGACCTGAAAATATTAGATACCCACCGCACGGAATTTCATAGAGGGTTGCCGGAGAACTTTCTATGCTTGGTAGGAATAAGTCGTCGTTACTTTGGGAGGGATGACTTGTATCCGTGCTTCTTAACGGAGCAAGGCGAGGGTAGGTTATATATACCTTGTATATCCAATATGTCGCGTATATTTAAAATGTTACTAACCCACATACTTCTCCAATCATTTGCAGAGATGAACCTTCACGGATTGATTCGCCAAGGCGACCCCATGAAGGTGAGGGAAGGATTCCGGCCGTTGAAGCCGAATGAGCTCCCTTTGCTGGAAGCATTGGCCGACCGTACTATTCCATTGGGGGAGACAACCGAACCCAGGTCAGACGAGGAGGAACCTGTTATCGAAAAATCCCCATTGGATTTTCACAACGAAGATGGTGACGACCCATTGCTGGAGGGAGGCACCATTAACCAGGAGGAGGAGCGCGACCTGAATGAAGACAATACGCAAGCTTCCGGATCCTCCACACGTACTTCAAAAAAGAGGAAGACAACCAGGCGTGTGGCAAAAAAGATTGGGGAGGATGCCGGGGTTGCGAATGCTCCTCCCAAGAAGTTGCGACCAGACCATCCTCAATATCAGGGGGATGGCAACACCATGCCTGGTCAGGCCGACCCTACCCCGACCATGGAAGGGCCCGTTCTTCGTGTCTCTCCAGTGAACGCCGTAGCCCCTACCGGCCCAGATCCTACTACTGGCACCTCGTAAGTACCCATCCCGATGATGATTTGTATCCTCGCATGATATACGTAGACTAAAAAAAAAAGTTATCTTGTTTTTTAATCACAGGGTAAATCCGGCGGTCGCAACTCAAGGAGAAGAGGTGGGGAGAAATCCATCCCCCGCGGTTACTAACAATCCTCCTTCCCCCACCCATGCCAAGGAACCGTGCCACGAAGGGCCTGAGGAGAGCTTGCGTCTAGCCTGGAACCTATCAAGCTTGACACGGCTAGAAGCCGAATCAGAGTGCTCGGAGTTCATTGAACACATCACTCCGCCCGTCCTCGCACAGGATTTGGATGAGCTGGACCATGAGGCTTTAATCGAGCAGTTTGATGTGTCATCTGCACATCAGGTCACGGTGGGTGCCGCGCTGAGACGCCGACTGATCAAGGCCCTCACCAACGTGAGCCGTGCCGACAAAAGGATCGCCCGCCGAGAGGCTTTGGTTGTGAAGAGCGAGAAAACCATTGCGTCTTTGCAAGCGGCGTTGTTGACTGCTGAGGCGACGGTAAAGGAGCAGGCACTCCATGCCGAGACAAGAGAGAAGCGCATCGCTGAATTGGAGGCCCTTGTAGTCGCATCAAATGAGAAGGTAATCTTCCAAACATGTTGCTCATATATTTCTACTCCTTGTGTGTATGTAGCCCAAAAATATATTCGTACACTAACTCCCAATCTTATACGCAGGTGTCTGCGGCTGAGGCGGCTACCAAGGTGGTGACCGTGCAATCCTTCAGCATTGCTCAGGAGCGCGACGCACTGAAGGAGGAATTGAAGCAAGCTCAAAGCAACTTTGAAAATCACGTTGTCGCTGCTGATGAAGAGTTGAGCCGGGTGGTCGCCAGCTGTGTGGAGAGAGTATGCCCCCCCCTACTGAGTGCAACAGCTGGCCGTAGGTGGATTATCGGGCAAGGGATGCGGCTTGCCGTAAGCGGGGCTCTTAACGCTCCACACCTATTGCAAGCCTTTGCTGGAGTTGTATCTGACGGGATCGACCGTGGTAGGCATGAAGGCATGATCCAAGCTGCGGAAATGATCACCAAAGGTGAGGATATCACCCGACATCCGTATCACAACCTCTCCGCAGCGGGGAAAATGACTGCGTCCATGGACGCCTTGGCCAACCTTCAACACCCACTTCTGGACGAGCTTGAAGCCTTGAAAGACGCTCCCAACGAAATAATAATGTCTCGGCTGAGTGCTAACCCAACCCCTTTGACGCTGGCTACCTATGACTGTATATCCAAGGCTGTGTCAGGTGAGAAGCCGCTTAATGAAGCTTTAGACACTCTTGCCATCAAAGTTCAGAACGGGAAAGATGCTCGCGGGGAGGCTCTCCGTGCTTTGATTGAGGAAGGAAAGAAAGATCTAGAAGAATTCCTCCCCCCCATGTAACTTGTATGTTTGTAGACATTTGTATTTATATTCGTCCGTGTATGTACACGGCTAAGACATGCATGTAATAACTTGTCTTTTTATTTTAGAAGTCCGTGTCAACCACGGCCATTTTGTTTGTTTAATTTTTAAACTTGTGTATCTCATTGCAATCCAATGCTGTGTGACATATCACGTCTTACATACAAGTCCAATTTACTAGACATGCGACGTGCGTCTTTATGCGGATCACCGTATGGCTGTAGCATATGAAACTTACTCCAACGTCTTGTGAGTAAGGTGTCTAGTAAGGATACGTGATCCGTGCGGCTGGGGTTGCATCCCTCTTACGCGGCAAGTTGAATTAGTAGGTTCACTTAATCCTCTTACCCCACCTGGAGGCGTTTGGTACATGTACGGTATTTTGAGGGAATGCATACGAAAGAAGCATGGCATATTATAACACAATTAAAATTCATACGGCTAACAAAGAATCTAACAAAGAAGACAATAATTTGCACGAAACAGGCCGTGGAGCTAGCTAGGCACCACGGCATTTTATTAGAACATTTACATTTTTTGTTTGAACAATGATGACAAGTCCTAAAAAAGTCCATAAAGGAAACTTAAACAAACATAAGAAAAACAAATAAGACAAATAACCCGCATGGTTCTTTATTAAGAACACCTATAGCAAAGTATCCATGCGGGAGCCGTAGCTTTCAAAGATAGCACCTTTTTAGATTGGCGATGTTCCATGTGCGCTCTAGGTCGCGGCCATCCATATCACGTAGCTTGTACGCGCCTCGTCCCAAGGCTTCAGTGACTTCATACGGTCCTTCCCATTTAGGGCCCAGTTTTCCTGTATTTTCCACGCGACTTGCTTCGTTAGCACGATAGACATAGTCTCCCGGTCGAAAAGAAACACCTTTGACCTTGGCATCGTAATAAGCCTTCATCTTAGCCTTGGACTTAGCTTCATTGATGGCTGCTAATTCCCTTTTTTCCTCCAACAGATCTAGGTTGATTCGCAGCTGTTCATCATTTGTGACGGCATTAACCTCCGCCGTGCGGATGGTAGGCATCCCTATTTCTGCTGGTATAACGGCTTCAGTGCCGTAAGCCAATGCAAACGGAGTATCTCCGTTGGCTGTTTTTATCATGGTTCTATGTGCCCATAGCACATGCGACAATTCCTCGACCCATTTGCCCTGTCGTTCATCCAGCCGCGCCTTAATCCCATTCCCCAAGCTCCTATTTGCTCGTTCGACAAGGCCGTTCGTTTGTGGATGCTTGACAGACGCGAAGCGCCGCTTGATGTTCAATGATGCACACCAGTCTTTGAATGGGTTATCCGTGAACTGTTTGCCGTTGTCTGATATAATTTCTCCAGGTAGACCGAAACGGCATACAATGTGTTCCCACACAAACTTCTTGACCTGCTTACCCGTGATGGATTTTACTGCCTTGGCTTCTATCCATCGTGTAAAGTAATCCATTGCAACAATCAAGAATTTAACCCCTCCCGCAGCTACAGGAAATGGTCCTGCGATGTCAATTCCCCACTTGTAGAATGGCCATGGGGACGTGATAGGTGTAAGCTCCTGCTGTGGGTGCCGCGGTACTGGCCTATGCACTTGGCAATCATTGCATCTGCGAATCATGTCGCGCGCGTCTCTGTGCATAGTGGGCCAATAGTATCCTGTTCGTAAGGCTCGAGCTACCACGGATCGTGGACCTGCATGCATGCCGCACAATCCTTCGTGTATGTCACTAATCACATAGGCCGCCTGGCGTGGTCCAACACACCGCAGCCATGGCTGCAAGAAAGAGCGCTTATAAAGGATGCCTTCCCGGAGTTCGAAATATTGTGACTTCCTTCTAACGCGCCTTGCTGCTTTTTCCTCGTCTGGGAGTGTTCCGCTAGCCAGATAGTTGATGATTGGGGTCATCCACGTAGGTCCCTCTTCTTCAACTATCGCAGTCACTTCCCCTTCCGTAATAGACTTTTCTTTGAGTATCTCCACCAAAACCTGTTTAGACAAGTGAGCGAAGCTTGTGGACGCGATTTTACTGAGGGCGTCCGCTTTCTTGTTCTCGCCCCTTGGTACCTGCTTGATGGAAAACTTATTGAAAGTTGCGATTAACGTCTTGACTTTTTCCAGATACCTGACCATGTTGTCCTCCTTAGCCACATACCCACCTAGAATATGGTTCGCGACAAGCCGTGAGTCCACGTAGGCCTCAAGGTTGCGAACTCCCATTCTAGCGGCGATTTTTAAACCCGCAATTAATGCTTCATATTCCGCTTCGTTGTTGGTGGCCGTGAACTCAAAACGGAGGGCGTACGTGAATTCCATACCTTCTGGATTTGTAAGGATGAGGCCTGCCCCGGATCCGTCTGTGCATGAGGACCCGTCCGTGAATAGCACCCAAGGTTCCGATAGGGCCTCCTCTTGCTTAATGATTGGTTCTCCCTCATCCGGCTTCTCGATCAGGAAATCTGCCAAGATCTGGCCTTTAACAGCCGTCCTTGGTCTGTACGATATATTATGCCCCCCCAGTAGGATGCTCCACTTCTCTAGTCTCCCTGCTACGTCTGGTCTAGATATAACCTGCTTGATTGGCTGATCCGTAATCACGACAATCGGGTGCGCCTGAAAGTACCCGGCGCAGCCTCTTTGTAGCAAATACTAGTGCTAGTACCAATTTTTCCATGGGGGAATAGTTCAGCTCCGCTCCTTGTAATGTTCTACTTATAAAGTAGACCGGGGTCTGTATTGTGTCTCTGTCCGTCATCAGTACCGCGCTTATTGCGCCATGGGTAGCCGAGAGATACATAACAAGCTCCTCCTTTGGGCGGGGAGCTACCAACATGGGGAGAGATGCGAGATGCTGCTTGAGTTGGCCAAAGGCTTCCTCAGCTTCCTTCGTCCAACGAAAGTCTCCCTTTCTAATACACTTCTTCAGTGTCTTAAATAAGGGCAGTGACTTCTCTGCGGATTTGGATAGAAATCTATTTAGTCCGGCTAACTTCCCATTCAGGGATTGTACCTCCTTCCGTGTCTGTGGGGACGGTAGCCGTATCACTGCGTCCGTCTTCTCTGGACAAGGTTTGATGCCGTTTGGGTCAATCAAATATCCCAAGAACATTCCTTCTGTTGCACCAAACGTACATTTCTTTGGATTTAACTTCATGTTAATCCTTCTCAGCGTGTCGAATGTCTCCTGGACATCCCGGAGGAGTGCCTCCTCCGTGTGGCTTTTTATCACCAAGTCATCAACATATACCTCCAAGTTGCGTCCTATTTGTGATTCGAAAGCTTTATCCACCAACCGCTGATACGTAGCGCCGGCGTTCTTTAATCCAAACGGCATTTTCGTATAGCAATATACGCCCTGGCTTGTGTGGAACGCAGTTTTTTCTTCATCCTCCTCCGCCATCTGGATTTGGTGATACCCTTTATATGCATCCAAGAAACATTTGAAAGGATATCCACACAAAGATTCTACTTTCCAGTCAATTTCTGGAAGCGGGTAACAGTCTTGTGGGCAGGCCTTGTTCAGGTCCGTGAAATCCACGCACATGCGCCAACTTCCATCATGTTTCTTGACCATGACTGGATTGGATAACCACTCGTGGTAGTATACCTCGCGCATAATGCCTGCATCCACCAGTTTCCGCACTTCCTCCAATATAACTTGGCTTCTTTCGGGCGCCTGGCCGCGCTTCTTTTGCTTGATGGGTTGGTACCCTTGGCGGATCTGGAGCTTATGCTCTGCTATCGTACGTGGCACACCCGTCATATGTTTTGGCTCCCATGCGAATATGTCCAGATTTGCACTTAAAAGTGCACACATGGCCCTTTTGCCGCTATCTGAGAGTGCCCCTCCTATGGATACCTCCTGTTCCGGGTAGTCAGGGTGGATGGCCACCTTCCAATTGGGTGGTGGTGCCCCATCCTTGGGTGGTACAGGTGGTGCCGGTGTTGTCACGGTGTGACACTCGGACGTCGGCACGACTGTATTATAAATAGTAACGATTCCCCCATCAACTGGGAACTTAATCATTCCGTGTGCCGTAGAGGGTACTGCTCGGATAGCCAAAATGCCTGGTCGGCCTATGATTCCATTATAAGGGGAATGTGAACGTATCACCATGAAGTTCATCCACGTTGTAGTGGAATGTTCCTCATTCCCAATGGTGACAAGCAGACGCAACTGCCCTATTGGCCAGATAGTATCTCCACTAAAGCCAGTAAGCGGCGACGTGGCCGGTACTAATTGGCTTCTTATTTCTGGGCATAACTGCACAAAGCAGTGTTCATATAATACCTCTGCTGACGATCCTCCATCCACATACATGCGGCGGACATTGTGCGTTCCAATGCTTATCTCAATAGTGAGAGGCGCATCAACCACGTCACTTGCTGTGATGAGAGGGAATGAGATTTCCTTGCCGCGGGAAAATTTTTGGCCAATTTTCTGTCTCGTGCGGCGCTGTCTGGATTGGATCATGTATATGGTAGAAGGCTTGTCCTTTTGGGGGTCCTTCTTATCATATTTCTTGTTGTTGTCCTTTCCGTCTTTCCAATCCTTAACCAGGTGCTTAAGCTTGCCTGATTTGATTAGCGACTCAATATGCTTCTTTAGCTGGATACACTCCTCCGTGCCGTGTCCTTTGTCATTATGGAATTCGCAGAAGCGACTTCCCTGCCGACGTTCCGGGGGTGTGGTCATTGGGGGAGGCCTTGGAAAATTCGCCCCTTCAGTCAACAAGATCTCCCGGTAGGACATCTTTAGGGGGGTGAACTTGTCGTCTGACCGTCCGCCTTTGCTCTGGCTCTTATAGTCCGAGCCTTTGTTATTGTTCTGGTTGCCTTGACCACCCGACTGTCTCCTGGACTGGTCATTTGAGCGGTACCCATTCCCTCGGGATGGGTAGGCTGCGGCCACCGCTGTCTCTCCCTCTATGAAATTCCTCACTCTCTCCATGAGGTCATCATATCTTTCTGGACGCTTGTCGTTGAGACGCCTGATCAGTTCTCTGTCTGTTATGGCGTGCATGTAGTCCGAGATTTTCAGGAGCTCTGGCATGGTTCTCGTGCGTGTGCACTCATCATTGAAGCGTTCAGTGAAGGCTTCTGTGGACTCCCCCGGCCGTTGCTTAACGGTTGCCAATGAAACCGGATCCCTATTATACTTCTTCCTCTGAGTATAATTGTTTTCGAACGCAGTGCGTAGTTCCGTGAAACTATCAATGCTCCGTGGGGGGAGTGCCTCGAACCAGTCACGAGCGTTACCAATTAAGGTCGAATTGAACATTTGGCACCATATGGGCATGGGCCATCGCTCAATTTTAGCCTGAGTATCAAATATTTTGAGGTGATCGACAGGATCACCGGACCCATCATACGTTTTGATACATGCCGGCATGCGACGTTTGGTGTCCTCAGAGTAGTTCCGTATGCGAAGGGTAAACGGATCTTCCCTAGGATCAGCCCATGGCCGTGTGAGCCTAGGGTCATCCCATGGTTCACACCACGGACGCGAGAGGTCCTCTGCTTCCGTATCCCTATAGTGGGGGCCACCATAATACTCATCATTGCTTGGTGGTGGTGGCGTGCGCCTTGGCCGGCGGCGTTTGGGCGGATGGTCATCTGAGTCCTCCCCAGACGGATCTGGGGACGGTGGTGGTGCCCCGCCTTTCGAGTAGGGACCACTTTTTTGAGACGAGCCAGGAGCCTTCCTTCCTGTGTTCATTCTATCCCACACACTTGGGCGGCGTGTGGTTCTGGTCAGCTCCCGGTCTCGCCGCTCGGGTGAGCCATCCGACCTTTCCCCATCTTGAGGTTGCGTTAATTCTTGCATGATGCGATCCCCTATGCGTTCAAACACATTCCGGGGTTGAGGGTCTTCCTCAAAGGTTCCCTGCTCCCGAGGCTGGGTCCTCCTTTTTCTCCGATTTCGGGAAGGAGTGGATGGTCCACTGTCGCCAAAGTTGAGTCGGGCTTGGAGGTTCCTTCCCAGGCTCAATCTTGATGCGATCCCTGGGACGATCCTTTCAAAATTTTGAGTGAGAACTCGAGTGAGCTCGTCCTCGCTGAGTGGTTGAGCTTCCACTTCTTCCTCCATTAAGGGTCTACGTGGCTCCTTGTTAGGAGGGGCTGGCGCACTTCCCGGATCAGGGTTGTCCAGGGTTGAAGTGGGCGGGGGTGTCACCGAGACCGTGCTCGTCACCCCTGCGGACTGAAGACTGCTACGGTTACCTGGTCCGCCTGCGAGGCGGCTAGGTGATTGGTTGGGAATAAGAATCCCTTCCCCTGAGGGCTTCCGATTCCCAGGATTCACGTTCCTGGGGTTAACTGGCGGATGCCCCTTCGTCATTGAAACGATCGAGATGAGGTTTTGTTCTAGCTTAGTGTTAAGGTCCCACGGATGGCGCCAACTCTTTCTCACACACTGTGAAAAGTAAGAGATCTTTATGAGTCTTACGCAGTATTCTTGTAATATTGCCAGAACATCCGAGTGATACGCAAGTATTACAATGAAGATGGAAATCCTGCTTGAGCCAACATCAAACAAGCTCATGGTAGGTTACACGTGCGGTTCTTTAAGAACCAATCTTGTGAAAAACTGGAAAGAAACAGTAGTTTAATTCTTAATTGAACTTAAACTCGTTCCTGGCCTCTACGCATTATCATATGATCTTGCCAGAACACTCAGAGTGACACTGTTTAGTGTTCACAGTAACGAGTGGAAATCCTTCTAGTGTTAACATCAAACAACACTTGGTAGGTGACGTGCAAGATTCTTTATGAATCAAGCTCCTGATAACTGGAAAGCAACGATGGTGAAAATCTTAATTGAAATTCACTTGTTCCAGGCTTCATGAATTGACGGCTTCAATCACAAGGATAATTTATCCAAGTGATTCACTCTTTATGTTCGCAGTCAAGCTTAGTGATCGTCGAATAAAGAGAACGGGTTTACCCGCGAAATCCTGTCAGGAAGTTACTTAATTGAAATTATCCGTCACAGGTACGATATCTAATATCGTCCAACGGTCTTCACCGACCGGGGGTAAAACGCTACCGATTTAGAATGAAATGTTCTAAGCCATTTCATTCGTGTCTTATTATGTTGCTGCAAAGACGGTGGCGTTACGGTGTACCAGCTAAAGTTGTTCCCACATGCTTATGTTTTTCTGCATCAAAGTTCAGCAGAATTCAAGAAAGTACAAACTGAAGTCTTCCGCTGTACCAAACTCTAAAGCTTTCAAGAATTCAACAAAAAACATAAGTGTGTGGAACATGGAGTCACGAGGAGGCAAGATTCACAAGAAGGCAAAGATCGCACGTGATTGGTTAAAAGAACAATGCTCTCAAGCCAAAGCCTAAAAGATCAAATCAACATATTCACAACAAAAAGAAAAGAAGAAAAGACTACGAGCTGAAGAACGAAGACTTAGTATAGTATGCTAGGTTTAGAACTGTGTAACATGGAGTGACCTCCCTTAGGGGGAGATTGTTAGAAATACGTTTTTAACGTATATTAGAAGTATCGGTCACTCCACGATATTATTAATGTTGTATAGCTCGTAGTTAATGTTTGTTAATTTAGTTAAGTAAAACCGGCCCATGGGCTTGTCATGGGTCGGCCCAAGCCCATTAGAGGCTTGGATATAAATACCCCTTTCCACCATGGAAAGGGGTTGGTTGTTGGTCATTTTTCTCATTCCATTTTAATACAAAACACATATTTCTCTCTCACTTTCTCTCACTACTTTCCCTCTCTAGAAACCTTCAACCCACCTTATTGATTCATAAGATTATCCATATTCTTCATCATCACATATTTCTCAGACCTAATGGACAATTTATCATGACTATTTAAAATAGTAGCAAAACAAAGACATCTAAAAGTTCTAATATGAGAGAGATCTGGGGATGAATTATAAATCATCTCATAAGGAGATCTACCATTTAGCACATAAGAAGGTAATCTGTTAATAAGATAAATAGCAGTTAGAATGCATTCAGTCCAAAATTTCAAAGGTATTCCCCCTGAAACATAAGGTATCTAGTAACATTTAACAGATGCGTATGTTTCCTTTCAGCCACCCCATTTTGTTGTGGAGTGTAAGGACAAGAGGTCTGGTGTATAATCCCTTTATCATGACAGAAGTTTTGAAAGTTGTGATTAACAAACTCAGTCCTATTGTCACTTCTAAAAATTTTAACATTTCTTTTAAATTGATATTCTAACAGATTGAAAAAATTTCAATGTAAGTGCCAACTTCATCTTTACTTTTAATCAGATACACTCAAACAGCCCTTGTGAAATCATCCACAACAGTCAAAAAATACCTATGACCAGTGTGACTGGTCACCCTATAAGGACCCCACAAATCTAAGTGAACAAGATCACCAAGAACTTTAGTTTTATGATCACTTAAAGGAAATGGTTCTCTAGTTTGTTTAGCTCTTTGACATATTTCATATAAATCAGTTTGATCAAAGTTAGTTATGTTCAAAAGATTTTTGAGAACACTTAGAGCAGGGTAAGCAGGGTGACCTAATCTAATATGTCAGTCATGTTTAGAAAGAGAGCAAGTAGGCACATTGAAATTGTTCACCATCTTAGTACCTTTTATATCTAAATAGTAGAGACCACCACATTGTCAACCAGTCCCTAAAACAGTTTGGGGTTTCAAATCCCGATTCACAAAAAAACATTTATTCTCATAAAAAACAACGAAGACCTTATTATCCTTAGCAAGTTTATGAACAGATATAAGAGTAACATAATAATCAGGAATGACAAGAACATCAAACAAAACCAGACCATTTGAAAGCTTGAGGTTACCAATTTTGGAAATAATAGCCTCAGTCCCATTGGGATGAGCCACTCTAATATTTAAGTGAGAAATATCAAAAACATTATCCAACTCAGTTTCATTATTGGTCATATGATAATTTGCCCTAGAATCAACAACCTTCCCATTATAAGCCAGTTTTGATTTGATGCTAGTGTTAGAACAAAAAAACTTTTCAAAGTTATCATTGAACACTTTGCTATTGTTGAAATAAATACCTGCCATATTGGCATGAACCCCCTTTTGAGAATCATTAGCAGAATTCTTGTTATCCTTAATAAGAGAGAGTAAAGTGGACAATTTTTCATCAGTGAAGCCAGATGAAGAGGGTGTCCCAACAGAATTGTTGGACAAATTCTTTCCTTATAATTTTGCCCCCCCTTTCTTTTTCCAAAGTCACTAGGATATCCAATGATCTTAAAGCATCCATCAATGGTGTGGCCATTATAACCACAATTCTCACATACAATTTCAGCATTAGTATTACCATTAGGTCTATACCCATTGTTGTTAGGAGTATTAGGTCTAAATTCAGTTGTGCTAGAACTAGGTCTAAAGTTACCATTGTTGCCAAAGTTAGGTCTGAAATTACTAGTTTGAGAATTCTAAGAATTATGAGGTCTTTGAACATTGTTTCTAGCAGGCCCAATAGTGAAAAAAGCAGAGTTTTAAGCCCTCTGAGAGGACCCAAAACCACTACCAGAAGCCACCCTGTGAGATTCCTCACTGGAAATGATGGCATAAGTTCCCTTAACATCAGGAAGATTCTCTCTAGACAAAATAGAACTTCTAATACTCATATAAGAATCATCCAAGCCCATAAAAAATTGCATCAGTTTCAACAATTGATAATGTTTTATAAAATCATTAGAAGCATAACACACACACAAGTAGGAAAATCAATCATGGCATCATATTGTTTCCACAAAGCATTCAACTTAGGATAATAATCAGAAAGATTGGATCCATTTTGTTTCATAGTATTAATCTTGTGATGCAAGTTAAAAATCACAGAACGATCAACCTTATGATAAGTCTCTTTCAGTTCCTTCCAAATATGTTTAGCTTTTTTAGAAAACATCTGACCAAGGAAGAGTTCCTCAAATATAGAGTTTAGAATCCATCCAAAAACAACAGCATTCACCCTGTCCCACTATTTTGCCAAAACTTCATTTGTAATAGATCTCTTACAAGACCCATCAATAAAACTAGCTTTATTTTAACCTTCCAAGGCAAGTAACATAGTATTAGCCTAAATCTGATAATTTTCAGTCCCCTTAAGTTTAATAGTAACAACAGTCAAGACAACTAAATCATTAGGGTCCAAACGTAAAGGGTCACTTAAGTCAAGCTTACTAATAAGTGTAACTGGATCAATTACACTCTCAGTATTAGTGCCACCATGCTCAGACATGGTGACTGGTCAACAATGGTCAAAAAACAACTCAGTCCAATGCCAACAAAGTTCCCAGGCTTCCAAGCCACTCAAGGGTGGCAGGTCAAAGGCAAGACAAAGGGTGAGGATCCAATAAAGGCTACAATAAAAAATCAACCAACCCCAAATAAGAAAAAAACACAAAGAAGCACAAAAAACAAGTAGCAGTTAAAGAGAGAGTGTAAGAGGTGTTACCAAACCCACAAAAGCACAATTGAACTGTTACTCCTAGATTCACTTAGTCTAGGATGTAATAGAACCTCCTAGTCATAAACCGTAATTTTACTTCAAAGGAAAAATAAGGAAAATGACCAAAAACAACGAACCAACAACAGAAACACACATCCCTCTTATGAAACCACCACCAATCAAGAAATCTTTCAATAAGAAGTGAAACCCTAACGCCTAGAAGAGCCACTCGCTCTGTAGTGTTGTCACACAAGATAAGCACGCCGCCCGCCGGAAAGACCCCCTATTTGTTCGTTTACCAGGTTCAGCACGAAATTTTCTCAAGGAAAATTAGGGAAAATCACTTCAATCGAAAGATAATAGCACCAATCGTTCAAAAAAGTAACCAAATGATATGAGAATCCAGATCTCAGAAACACTAATTTTACAAAATAAAATTGAGGCATCAAAACTTTGAATCTATAAGTAATACTAACAGATCCAGCTATCTCAATAGCAGATCTTCTCAAAAAATTATGTATTATAAAAACCCCCAAAAAATTTTGAAACCCTAAAAAATTTTTCATCGATTTTTAACAACCTGTCTCTGATACCATGTAGAAAAACATGTATCGAATCACCTCAAAACACTTTCAACTTTTATCAACCAGGATTTAAAGAGAAAAACAGAATAAACAAAAAACTCAAGCTACCAGTGCTACTCACGTGTAGCTCTATTATCTACATGATAATAGTTTTACAATCAAAAGCAACAAATGAAAAGATTAAACAAGTTTCTGAGATCAAGACTAGAGAGAGAGAGTAATTGTGTGTTTTGATAAAACACACATAGTGAATGAGGCGATACAAACAATGAATGAAAACCCTAGCTATTTAATAGATGTGGCATGGGATTTTAGAGGCGTTATAGCAATGGACTTGGGCCATGGGCTTCATGAGTCGAAGGTAAGAATCGACCAACACCAACAAGAGTCCCTCTACGATAATCCAAAGTGCACAGCCAGTCCAAGTAATAACTGAAAGATTAAACAATGACATAATTAGTCCCTTAGGTTAAGTATGGGTAGCAGATTAGGTCATTCAATTTAACAGCCCATATACACTAGATCCGTATCAAAGTAGCCACATCGGAGAGACCTGCACTTTTAGAACCTGCAAAGAGATTAAAGATAATGAGTCTGTAGTACCTAGAATCAATTTACTCTCAGACATATACTAGCTACTAAGCTTAACTTTCCAGTTTGAATACACAACTCCACACTTCCTTAGCGAGGTAAAAATCCATCAAGATATTATTCTCAATCTTTAATCTTGAATCTGTGTACTTACTAGATGACAAGTCCGATGACAATGTTATAGGAGAGGTTGAAAATGTTTTATTCATCCTCCAAAGTGAAAGTGCTGATATGTACACTTACACTATCTGATCTTTGGGGACGCTTCCAGCACCATGGTTAACTAGACAACCCATCTGTAAGTTCCTGTATATATGTTGATCTCTACCAAGCCAAGATTGAAGGATTTAGATTTTGGATATGATGGAGTTGTTTGGATTTTGGGATTTGGGGGATTTTAAATCTGGAAAATAATGAAGATGAAGAAGATGATGAAGATGAAGATGATATGATGATATTTAGTTAAGGGACAAACAATGTAAAACTAAATTCCAAGTTAACGAAACAATTAACGTTCTGTTAAGTCAAAGGTAAATTCAAATGTTTGACTAAAATCCTACGCGGCGAGTGTGAATTTCGAACATAAAAAAGTTCAATGGGTATAATGGATTATTTGAGAAAGTACGTTGTGTATTTTTGACATTTACCCTTGAAATATAAGTATAAAACTAGTTTCGTTACTTGTTATTTGTAAACATAAAATTAATCTATTTCATAAAGAAAATATATGAACTAAAAAATGTATGTTAGAATCTAACAAATATTAAAATATATCTAATCCGAGTCGAGTTATATTGCATCTTTCTTTTTACTAATTATAAGAGCAAACGGAGTGGTCACGTCGTGCCCTGAAGTTGGCCAACATGACCACACCATTTCCGGCTGCGTGAATCATGCTGTGGCCGCAGCCACACGCGTGGAAAGCCCTCTATTTTTACAAAACACCTCCTTAGCAACTTCATAACACACCTCCTTTTGAAATTAAACATACCAAACACCCCCTTAACGCGACGTGAAATTGCGAGTTCTCGGGGGCTGCATTTTTAAGTTGTGTTTTAGTGATTTTTTTTCGTTTTTCTTTTGTTTTTGCTTTGTTATGGTTGCTCTTTTCAAATCAATGGCTGAGGAAGAAACATGAAAAAGATAATGGTTTGTTCTGATAAGGTTTAGGGCAAATGAGAATGATTTTAATGGGCTTAATACTTCTTATGAGCCAAGTGCATTTGGATATGCTTTATATTTTAAGTTATTTTTGGTATGTTTCACTCAGGTTGTGATGAAACCGAGGCTCGTTTGATCAATGCAAAAAGTGAATAAAATAAAAAAGAAACTTGATTGAAGTGAAAATTAGTTTTTTATTTCCGTATTGTTTTTTTAATTTCCGTATTGTTGTTTTTTATTTTATTTTAGGATGTAATGTTTTTTATGAATAAAGTAAATTGGGATTTGAATTAATTAATTATTGAGGGTAGTTTACGAAAATAAATGGAAAATTTGGTGTGGTGGTGTGATGATAAGATGTTTTTTTGTGTGGATGTGAAAGGGAAAAAGCTGAGGTGACGGGGTGTTTTTTGGTATGGTGGTGTGATCACTCTTTTTGCTTAAGTCCTGTGCACACACGGGGCTTGCATATAAATCAAATTTATTTGTTATATTTTAGTTGAAGTACGGGTGTATAAAAAATTTCACGTGTTCAATGTTTTGTAATTGTGATATTCGTACTACTAATAATTATGCACGTGGTTATGCATACAAAATTTTGTCATGTATAATATTGGTGCTTATATATATTTTATTACTTTTGTATGTTAAAGATATACATTTGAAAAGGTATAATGTATATTTGTTTATTTTCTAAAGTTATCGTAAAATTATAAAAAAATTATTAGTTTCACTTAACTTTATCTAGTTTATTTAAAATTTAACTACTAAAGTTTTATTTATTACCTCATTTTTTTAGGTTTTATTTTTCACAAATTTGACACATATACTTTTATGTCATTTTGTTATCAAATTTCCCCATCCGTTTTTCACAGATTATTTTAGTTTTTATTCAAATTTACAAATAATTTGATTTTTGTTATTTTTATAAACTTAAAAACGTATTTAATTTTTAAAAATATTACTAAATCAGGGAAGAATTAATTTTTTGGACGAATGAAAAACCCATTAAACATTTTGCTTTACTAAGTATAAGATTGGCAAGCAAAGGACTAATCCTAACCATTTATTACTTAAGATAAAAACCATAAAATACACGGAGGGGCCAAAATGTAAAAAAATGCAAAAAATCGGTAGAGGAACTAAAGTTGTAAATTTTTCAAATTGGTTTTTATCAAATATTATATTTCACTAGTGATAAAAACATTGAAATGTTACTAGTGATAACATAATGAAATATCACAAGTGATATTTAATAAAGATAGTTATAGTGTAATATTATCAATGATATTCATTATTTTATTACTAGCGATTTCACTTGTGAATTAAAAATCAGTTTGGAAAGTTTACAATTTAGTCTCTTTGTCCGATTTTTAAAACTTTTGGACTTTTGGCGAAAATGGTTCCACTGTGTTTTTTAAATCTTAGGTTAATCTTCATAGATCAAACCAAAACGGATGATGGAGATTTATCCCTCGCTACTAAGAAAAAACAAAATTGCGTTTGTACTTTAATTGAACAATTTTTTTGTAACTATCAGTTATCACCTTAGATATTAAACGTGGATTTTTGGCGGCACAACTCCAAACACTCATTCAACACATTCAATTGAAAGATATTCAAAAACTCACACCTCTCTGTCATAGTTTCTGAAGGCTTTCAAATCAAATTTCATTGTATGATTTTTGCTTTGGGTAAAAGGTTTTACTGGCCGGTAAAATTTTATAACTACAAGAAACTTACAAAGTGTTCATGCCTACGAATTTCCACGTGCAAAAACATTGATTATATCAAGGAGAAAATACTAAGTGGCGAACGGGATGCCGATAAAACCAGGTAAACATATTCAAGGTACCCGGGGATTGGGAGCCTTAGCTTTTTGACTCAGATTACGGGTTAAAGTCCATGACCGTTTTCAACCCTTCCCTGGCCATTCCCAAATGTACACAATTAGTGAGGTTTAAAAATGCTAGGAGAAACCATAACTTGGCTAGGCCACATTTGAACATACTTATCCTTTCGACATTCCAAATTTTGTTTCTCCACATCAAGCCAAACACCAACGCTGCATCAAAACCACATCCACAA
This sequence comes from Glebionis coronaria, assembly GCA_025667525.1. Classification (NCBI taxonomy): domain Eukaryota; kingdom Viridiplantae; phylum Streptophyta; class Magnoliopsida; order Asterales; family Asteraceae; genus Glebionis; species Glebionis coronaria. The sequence continues at coordinate 602,766,575 of CM046876.1, read as the reverse complement.
ATTTACCACTACAAGAAAAAGTGATTTTAGTGACGGATATTTAACTTACCCACATTGCGCCTACAACTGCTGCGTTTTGACAAACTTTCTGTAATGAGTACATATTATTACTAGATGGCGATTCCATCATTTCATAACTTGTGCTAAAGACCTCTCAGGTAATTTCCAATCCATAAACATCTTCTTCATTTGTTTGGATGGCTTAAACTTGAAACATATGAGCTTTATATGAACCACTTCCACGATTTGTTTGCACAATTGCTCTTTTGTAGGATCACCTTTGTTGAAGAATCAATTGTTCATTTCTTGCCGAACAGAATATACAGTCACTAGTACACCAATATTCTTACAATAGTCCACCACGACCTACCTTTACATATTGGAATTAGATAATTCTCCACGTTCTCCTATTGGTCCGACACACTTCCAAACCTATCTCTGATTTGTTGTATTAAGTGGTTTTTTTCCAATTGGTGTAATAGTTGATAGTTAGTTTTAGGGCTGTAAACGAACTGGACGAACGCAGACGGAGCCATGTTCATGTTCGTTCATTTATTTTTTGGTGGCCAAATAAACGAACACGATCCTTTAACCGGACGAAGTTTCTTGTTCATGTTCATTTATTAAGAAATAAGGTTGTTCATGTTCGTTTATTAAGACATTAAATGAACATTCACGATCGAACATAAACGAACATGCGTAAATAAAACATAAAATTTTCAAAAATATTTACAATATTGTGTTTTATAAGTGTTATTTTGTTTAAGTAAAACAACTTTAAACTTATATAATAAAAAGTTATGATAGACGAATATAAACATATATCCATTAATAAACGAACGAATAATCGAACGTTCATGAACATAAATGAATGAATGAGACTTTTGCTCATGTTCGTTCATTTAACTAAACAGATGTAAAATGTTGTTCATGTTTGTTCATGTAACAAATACACAAACATAAACAGACTTTTTACCGAACGGTTCACTCAATGTTCATTGAATGGTCAATTCGTTTACAACCCTGGTTAGTTTTGTAGCCAGGTGGTTTGTCACTTGCGGCTTTGGTTGTTCAAGTTGTGGTTGAGGTTAATGTAGTATCTAAGCCACATTTCATTTCTACTTAACGATTTTTTGGTGTAATAAATTTTACCAGGTTGTTTCCCTTTACCCAAAAAAATAAAATCTTATGGTGCAGAGTGCACACTAACAACAATTTTTCATCTTCGCTCAAGAAAATGACAAGGTGTTTTTCTCTACTCTTCGCGCATAGAAGTTAACTAAGTTTTATGTTTAAGATAAGCATCTATTTTTAAGTGCATTACCGCACTGGAGCCTACGATGTTGGTAGAATAATTTTTTAAGGGCAACATTTTATTAAGAACCACAAAAAAGAACAACAATAAAAAACAAGACATCTCATCTTAATTAAACAAGCTAATTAATAGAGAATGAGACCCAAAACAAAAAATACAACAAAATAAGAAACTAAAGCAAAACAATGTCTGACATAGAGAAGCCACAATTAGCAACACTTATACAGAACCCTGGCAACCAAAACCCCACTTGAGAAATTATACTCAAATGGAGGACCGACCACCAAAGCTCAGCAAAAAAAAACTAATCACCAAGGCTTGAAAACCATTGAAACCAGCTGTAAACTTACTGAACTTGCACACAAAAACCCATATGCAAAGTTAAACACAATTAATCTACCGAAGCAAAAGCATATATTTGATACAAAAAGTTAAAAACAATAAGATAGCATGTAATATATATGAATATTTGATACAAAAAAAGTTACCAAGCAATAAGATAACATGTATATGAACACTTTTTTCGTGTACCAAAAGTTTAGCACCAATATTATATAAGGTTGATTGCCTAATGCAAGGTCACTTGGAAGTAACAAGTTAATAAGCATTTGGAATGGATAAAATGATCTTTTGATGCATAAATGTAAGATTACAATGGTAGAATGGTTTTATGTGATTTCCGTAACATACGAACATACATATATAGTTTATAATGAGATTGGGTTTGAGCCCAATATGACCAACTTCCAGCTCATCCAAAAGATAAGTATTAGGACAGCTAATATGCAGTTACTAATTGACAGCTAACACTCCCTCGTAGTTGGAGCGGGAGAACGCTAAACGCTCAAACTGGATCGAAATTCCTCAAACAATGTTGAAGGCAAACCTTTAGTGAATATGTCTGCATACTGATAATGAGATGAAACATGCAACACTCGAACCTGATCAGCCGCAACCAAATCTCTGACGAAGTGAATATCAATCTCTATATGCTTCGTGCATTGATGCTGAATTGGATTAGAAGATAAATAGACAACACCGACATTGTTACAATAAACCATAGTAGTGGAAAACAAAGGTGTATGCAACTCACGGAGTAAATTCCGCAACCAACACGTCTCAGCAACAGCATTGGCAACACCACGATGCTCTGCCTCTGCACTAGAACAAGAAATGGTTGGTTGATGCTTAGAGGACCATGAGAGTAGGTTGTTCCCAAGAAATACACAACAACCAGAAGTAGATCTCTGAGTAGTAGGGCAACCTGCCCAATCCGCATCTGAATAAGCAACCATTGAGGTGATGGAAGAGGAAAACAATTGTAGCCAATAGTCCAAAGTACCCCGCACATACCTCAAGATCCTTTTAAGAGCTGAGAAATGAGGCTCCCGAGGATCATGCATATGAAGACAAACCTGCTGTACTGCATAAGTGATATCAGGACGAGTAAAAGTAAGATATTGGAGAGAACCCGCAAGAATCCTGTATAATGTTGGATCAACAACTAGATTATCATCATCACCCAGTTTAGACTCAGTATCAATAGGAGTCCGACTGGAATTACAACCAACCATATGAGCATTCTCAAGAATCTCAGTAGCATACTTATGTTGTGATAAAAACATCCCTGTAGAGTCACGTGTAATAGAAATACCCAAAAAATAATTAAGAGAACCCAGATCCGTCATAGAGAACTCCTGATGTAAAGAACTAATAATCCGTTGTAACAAAATCTCAGAGGAGGCAGTGATGACAATATCATCAACATATAGTAACAAGTAAGCAGTGTTAGTACCATGTCGATAAATGAATAATGATGAGTCACAACGACTTTGACTAAATCCTACCCAAGTAATATAAGTAGCAAACCGCTGAAACCAAGCCCGATGAGCCTGTTTAAGACTATAAAGAGACCGCTGCAAGAGACAAACATAATCAGGATGTGTAGAATCCCTGAAACCTGGAGGCTGATGCATATAAACGATTTCAGATAAATCTCCATGTAAAAAGGCATTCTTGACATCAAGCTGATGTACAGGCCAATGTCGAGAAATTGCCAAACTAAGAACCGTCCGTATAGTACCATGTTTAACAACCGGGCTAAAGGTCTCATCAACATCAACACCTTCTATTTGTGTACTACCATTGGATACAAGGCGAGCCTTGTAACGACTTAAAGTGCCATCTACTAAATATTTATGACGAAACAACCACATACAACATACAACATTGACATCTGAGGGTTGAGGCACAAGAGTCCAAGTGTTATTTTTAATAAATGCATTGTACTCATCTGTCATATCATTTTGCCAGTTTCGATCATTAAACACATCATTATACGACTTAGGTAAAGGTGAGACAGTAGACACGTGACAATTATACTTCAGATTAGGACGACTAGTCCCGACACGAAAACGCGTGACAATGGGTTAAACTGATGTTGGGTTTGGGTTGGGGGAGCAGACGCAACAGAAGTGTTTGTAGTATTATTTGGAAAATGATCTTCATAAGTGGCAGTGGTGGTGGACAGGGTCGAGGATGGGTCAATTGTTGTTGGGCCAGAATCAGTTGAATCTGAGACGTTTAACGGGCCTGATTGAATTGTATCAGTGAATGGGCCGGTGGGAGTAGGTGGGGTAATTTGTTCAGTTAATTGGCTAGTAGGGTTATCATCAGTGGCATTTTGTTCGGTTTGTATATTTGTTGATGGAATAGGAGATGAGTTAATGATAAGAGTAATGATATTAGGGGATTCTTCCAAAAATCATACGAAGGGCTTGAGGTGGGTGTCATCGATCCAAAAGGAAAAACCGTCTCATCAAAAGTTACATGACGGGAAATTATAATTTTGTTCGTGTTAAGATCAAGACACCGATACTCATGTCCCAAAAAGATAGAAAGTGTGGCTCATGGTTCAAGTTTGTGAGAAGCATCTAGGTGAGGGTAACAAAGACACCCAAATGTTCGTAAAATAGTGTAATCGGGTATGGTGCCAAAAAGACGGGTCAACGGTATTTCGTTATTAATGGCGTGCGAAGGTAAAATGTTTAATAAGTAAACGACCATGTTCAGCGTTTCGGTCCTATAATTAGGGGGACGGTGAGCTTGAAATAACAATGTGCGGATACGATTATTGATGGTGCGAATCATCCTTTCAGATTTTCCATTTTTTTGTGAGGTGCGTGGACATGAAAAACGGAACTGAATCCCATTATTTGCAAATAGTTGATGAAAGGCTTGGTTGTCAAATTCACCACCATGATCACACTAAAAAGAATTGATTTCACACATAAATTGAGTGCGAACAAAGGTACGAAATAACACAAATTTTGAAAAAACATCAGACTTATTAACTAACGGATAAACCCAAACATACTGCGAATAATGATCCAAGAACAAAACATAGCATTTAAAACCAGAAAGACTCAGAATTGGAGAAGTCCACAAATCCGAGTGAACAACGTCAAAAAAAGACTCGACCAACGTATTAGAACTAACAAACGGAAGCCTCACGTGTTTACCAAGCTGACAAGCATGGCAAAGAACGGGCGATTTCTCATTAGTGCATGAAATTGAGTTATAGAAAGAACACGACGTAGCACCTCAGTCCCTGGATGTCCAAGGCGTTGGTGCCACGTATACTGACTGATGAGAAAAGCATGAGGTATAGTGGAAAGTTTTGTGACCGGGTAAAGATCCCCGGTGCTATCACACCGTAGAAGAACCTTACGGGTCGTGAAATCTTTAATAGAAAAACCAAATGCATCAAATTCAATGGTACAATTGTTATCACGAACAAACTGACGAATGGAAATAAGATTTTTGACTATGTTAGGGGTGATAAGAACATTATTAAGGTGAAGAGGTATATGAGGCGTTGGCAAAATATGATGTCCAGAATTAGTGACGGGTATAGTATAACCATCACCAACTGAGACAGATGGATATATGCACCTATTTAAAACATCACTTAGACTAGTAACAGAATCATTAAGGTGAGAACCCGCACCTGTGTCCATGTTCCAGTTTCTCGGAATAGGATCCTGAGTGGTCATAGCATGGAAAGTATCGTGTCCTGGTTGACCCGAAAGTACATGCTGACCCGATAGTGGACCCGAATGATAAACTTGTGGAAACGAATGTTGGGTCGGCTGTTGGTTCAAAAGTAGACCCGGATGTTGGACCATGTGAGGTGTCAAGTGGGTCGCATAAGAATGAAGCTTTTGGGCCGGTACGGAATAAATACTGGTTAGATGAGAGACTTGCTGTGCTGATTGAGATAGCATCTGTTGGGCCTACAATAGAAATCCTGGAGGATTTGTATGAAGTCATATGTTGGGCCATGTGAACCTGTATGAAAGTCCACATGTTGTGTATTCCTCATCATCGTATCCAATAATGAATAGATCACAAACAAAGTAACCAATAAAAATATAGATCACTAATAGGTACAATGAGCAGATCACGAGCCAAGCACACAGAGAGACAAAATAAGGCGTGTTTAGGAGGTACAATAATGGTTTCATGGTTTATTATAGTATCCACGTAGAACATCTATAAAAAATGCAGCAATGAAAAATAACCACTCGACTGGTAATCACAATATCAACAGCGGAGCAACTAATATTGTCAACTGGTAATCAAATTAATACCAATGGTTGACACCAATAATGATTTTGAGTCGATTGGAAATTAGATTAGTACCAACATCGACGAGAAAATAATGTGAAAAATAAACGTGTTTGGTTTTTAAAGTAGCGGAAGGTGTTTCTATGTAATGAAGGAGTTAGGATCGATTGGTTAGGGCTGATACCATGTAAGATTACAATGGTAAAATGGTTTTTCTGTGATTTCCATAACATACGAACATACATATATAGTTTACAATGAGATTGGGTTTGAGCCCAATATGACTAGCTCATCCACAAGATAAGTATTAGGAAAGCTAATATGCAGTTACTAATTGACATCGAACAATAAATTCTAATGCGGAAAACAAGATTGGGAAAATTCGGAAAAAAAGATTGGGAATTAAAGTCAAAAGACGTATAACCATCGGTTAGAGACAATACCTGTTCTAAGCTGTAGAAACTAGAAGGGGGGGGGGGGGGGGTTGAATAGTTTCTTATATTTACTTGTTAATTGATGGTTTTCAAAAAATATTTTTCTCAAAAACTTAGACTTAAGGAAATAAGTGAAATCTTCTTATGCACAATATGAACAATGACTGTGTAATTTAAACTGATACTAACTAATATATATGCACAAAGAATAAAGAATGTAAAGAGTTAAGGGTAAAGAAAGATCAAACCAAACACCAAGGATTTATAGTGGTTCTGCAACGAAGCTCACTCCTCGTTCCTACTCCACTCCTCGAGTACTCCTTACTCGAGAGTTCACAACACAACAAGATCCTTATGGTGGAGAAAACCGTACACGTCGCTTAACCAATTTCCGACCCTAAGCTAAAAGTCGAGCCCTAATCGTAGCTAGGTCCAGTCGGCACAACTATACTTAGTACATACACAACTTCCAAATAGACACTACTTGGATCTTCACAACTATTACACAACAACAAATGTATAAGATTTGATCTTCAAAGGATCTTTGGTGGTGGACTCAACACTTCACAATGATAGTGTTCTTCTCTTTGCACTTGAAGAGGAAGAGATGGTGGATATAGATTCACTTCTAAACAAGTAGTAATCAATCAAATAATCAAGGATTTGAGTGATTTAAAAAGTATGTTTGATATGGAAATTTGTGTGCAAAAGAGGTGAATTGAAAATCTGAGAAAGGTCCACTATTTATAGGACAAAGGGCCAACGGCTATATCTGCCCGCGGTTCCTTATCTTAGCCCGCGGTACCTTATCGATAAGGAACCGCCTAGGCGCTAAGGAACCGTCGGGCTAGACTCTGTTCCCTTTTTGTCCTTTAGTGGTGAAGGTCATATCTGGTTATAAAATATCCAGAAAGGATATTCCAAACCAAAAGGGAATATGCCATTTTCAAATTTTCAAATATTTAATTTAATAAAACATTTTCCTAAAAAGAAAGTTTAATAAAAAAACTTGTCACACTTAATAAAAAGTGAGTTTTAAGAAAAGATTAAATCACTTGATCACTTGATTATGATTAGTACTTGTTTATTCATACCTTAAGTGAAAATGGGTAAAATGAAAAAATACTTGAACTCAAGAATTCGTTTTTTGTTATTTTTGTAAATGCTTGTTTTTACATATTGTCGTAATCAAAACTAAGCGAGACCAAAAAATGCAAGTAACGAGTTTATTCATTTCTCCCCCTTTGTCGAAGCAAAAAGGTTGCACAGGTCGGTGTTGAAGTGACGGACTTTGCAAAGACTCCCCCTTGGTGCTTACTCCCCCTAGCTTGAGGCACCGAGGAATCGAGATATGGTGACAAGCTACATAGAAGGGTTAGTTGAACAAAAGAAACAACCAACAAGACATAGCTAAAGGTCACACTAAAAGAATAAAAGAGAATAAAACACAAAGACTAAGATCCAAGTAAAGTCATATAAAAATAAAAAAAGAGTCATACAAAGATGTATGAAATAGAAAACAAGCCAAAAGCATAAATCTAATCCTAGTTAATCTAGAATTCTAAGATTTGCTTAAAAGAAAAAGGTGTCTTGAGGATAAGCAACCAATGCTTATATGAAAGACAAGGTAGTGGCGGAATGTGGTGGTGGTGGCTTGGTGGAGATCTCATAATCAAAGTGAAGAGGAGGCTTGATTAAGAGACTCTTAATGTAGCTCAACTCCTCATAGATGTGTGCCATAGCAAGATGTTGATATTGACAACAATGACAATATGTCCCATGGTGCATGAAATTACCATGAGAAGGAGGAAGAACACTAAAGGGTGGTGGTGGAAGAAAAGATGTTCCACAATCAACATTCTTGGTAGGAGAGATGTGATTAAGAGTGTTCTCGGGTGAATTGGGATTGAAATCAATTGGGGAGAATGGAGGAGAATCAAGGCTTTCATTAGGAGAGTAAGACCATTTTGGGATGTGAAGGAAGGCAAAATGCTTATGGTTTAATAGGGAAGGCTCAAGGTATTTTTTGGGGTGGTCAAAGGGTTAAAGCAAAGATTCTCAAAAATGTTGGAATAAATTTGGAATTTCAAAAATACCCGAAAAATAAGGAAGCACTGTCCGCGGTTCCTTATTGCTTCCGGCGGTTCCTTATTGATAAGGAACCACGGTTCATATATGGAACCGCCTACAGTGGTTGAGTTTTGGTGGTGAAGGAAGATTTTTCAGCAAATCTTATTTTTCTAGTCTAAATTAACATAGGGATATGCTTGAGAGCAAAGATAGACAAAGAGAACACACACTAACTCACCAAATAGAGATTGATCAAAATACATGGATTTTTAAAAATCGATGTAGGAGGTGTGTAAGACAAGACCTTAAGTCATGACACAATGATCCTTCATGATTCTATCTTGTTCTTGCTATGTTTGAGAGAATAATACATATGAATTATGTAAGCTCGAGATTAATAGCAAGAATCTATGAAAAACGTTTTTAGATTGAATTAACAATGTCAAAACATTTCTCAACCATTTTTGAAAGAGACTTTGAGGATTTTGAAAAGGATAAGAGAAGATTTTCAAGAAGAGTTTAGGAGACTCAAGGACTCAAAGTGATACAAGACTCAAAGGAAAGAAAAATACTCAATAAAGGAAAGCAATTAAGGAATATGTTCCATCAATCCTAGACCTAGAAGCAAGTAATTAAAAGGTTCTCTCTTAAGCGGCTTAGTGAAGATGTCGGCTAAGTTATCCTCGGAGGGTACCTTCTCAATTGAAATGTTCCACTTTTGAACATTATCCCTAAGAAAATGGTGACGAATTTCTATGTGCTTGGTTCACGAATGTTGCACGGGATTCTTGCTAAGGTCTATAGCACCCATATTGTCACACATGATGGGAACATCATCAAGACAAATCTCGTAATCAACAAGCGCTTGCTTCATCCATAGAGCTTGTTGGCATGCTTTTCCGGCACTCACATACTCGGCTTCCGTGGTGGATATCACAAGAGTGGTTTGTTTCTTGGAGAACCAAGAATTTAAACAACAACCCATGAAGGTACAAACACCACTAGTGCTTTTCCGGTCCACATAGTCTCCCGCATGATCCGAGTCCGCGTAGACAATGGTTTCTACGCCGGTCCCTTTAGGATACCATAATCATAAATGTATAGTGCCTTTAATGTATCAGAAGATAAGCTTAACCGCTTCAAGTTGAGAGGTTTTGGGAGCCTCTTGGAAGCGAGCACAAAGGCAAACACTAAACATGATATCCGGTCGACTCGCCGTTAGGTACAACAAACTACCAATCATACCTCTATATTTGGTGTTGTCTACCGACTCACAATCATCATCTACGGTGAGTTTAGTATCCGAGGCCATAGGGGTCTTCATTGGTCTAGATTCTTCTAATCCAAATTTCTTTAGCATTTCTTTAGCGTACTTAGATTGACTAAAGAAAATACCATCGTCCATTTGTTTAATTTGGAGTCCTAAAAAGAAGTTAAGTTCTCCCATCATACTCATTTCGGACTCATCATGCATGATTTTGGCAAAGTCATCACACAATTCTTGACAAGTTGAGCCAAGTATAATGTCATCAACATATATTTGTACGATTATGAGATGAGAACCTTTCTTCTTTGTAAAGAGAGTGTTGTCTACCATTCCCATGGTATACTCATGTTTGACAAGAAATGCTTTAAGTCTATCATACCAAGCTTTGGGTGCTTGTTTAAGACCATAAAGTGCCTTCTTAAGCTTGTAAACATGATCCGGTTTCTCAAAATCAATGAAGCCGGTAGGTTGAGCCACATATACCTCCTCATTGATCAAACTGTTAAGAAACGCACTCTTTACATCCATTTGTTGAAGCTTAATATCTAGGGAACAAGCGTAGGTTAAAAGGATTATAATGGATTCTAATCTAGCTACCGGTGCATATGTCTCGTCATAATCAATCCCTTCTTGTTGATTATAGCCTTGTGCTGCAAGTCTAGCTTTGTTACGAGACACAACACCATTCTCATATAGCTTATTCCTATATACCCATTTGGTTCCTATAATGGTAGAACTTCTAGGTGGAGGAACAAGTTCCCAAACATCATTAGCAACGAATTGATTCAATTCTTCTTGCATCGCAATGACCCAACTCTCATCCGTCAAAGCTTCTTTAACATTCTTTCGTTCAATCAAGGAGACGAAACAAAAGAAGTTACTTTGGTTTTGGACTTGAGATCTTAGGGTCCTTTGATTTAAGTCCCCAATGATATTATTGAGAGTATGATCCTTAGACTCCTTAATGTTTACTTCCTTTTCAACACTAAGGTCTTAAACTCCTATTTCTAACCTCTTTGGCTCTAACTACTTTTACTTCATCCAAGTCATCATCAACCAATGGTGGTGTCTTGGTTAAAGGAGGGGTTTCATCAAAAGTTACATTAAGTGATTCTTCAATTACGCCCGAGGTTCTATTAAGGACTATGTAGGCTTTGCTAGTTTGGGAATAACCTAAAAAGATACATTCGTAAGACTTTGGGTCAAACTTGGTATGGTAGTCTTTGGTGTTGAGGATAAAGCACTTGCTTCCAAACACCCTAAAGTATTTCAGTGAGGGTTTCTTACCTTTAAGAATCTCATAGGGGGTCTTTCCTAGGAAGGGTCGAATAAGAATTCGGTTGAGAATATAAGTCGATGTGTCCACGGCATTGCACCAAAACTTTTGAGGAAAAGATTGCTCGTTTAACATTGTCCTACTCATCTCTTGGATGGTCCTATTCTTCCTTTCAACTACCCCATTTGATTGTGGAATGCGAGGATCCGAGAAGTTATGGGTAATACCATGAGCTTCACAAAAGGCACCAAATTGCACTTCATTATCAAATTCCCTACCATGATCCGTCCTAATAGAGACAATTGGACATCCTAGTTGATTTTTAATTCTTCGACTAATGATTTCAAAATGATCAAAAGCTTCATTCTTAGATGCCAAAAATCTAGTCCAAGTGAATCTAGAGTAGTCATCAACTATAACTAAGGTATAAAGGTTACCTCCATAACTCCGTATGGCGGTAGGTCCAAAGAGATCCATATGTAGGAGTTCTAAGCACCGAGAGGTTGAAACCAAATTCTTTGCTTTGTGACTTGAGTGAACTTGCTTTCCAACTTTGCAAGCATCACAAAAGTGACTATCAAACTTCATCTTGGGGAGGTGTCTTACCAACTCTTTAGAGACTAAAGATTGAATTATACGCATATTAGCGTGACCTAATCTCCTATGCCAAAGAGTAGAACTATTATCTATAGTCGCAATACATATTGTAAAACCCGTAAAAATAAGGTCATAATTTATTTCTATTTTCAATTATTTTGAAGTATTTTATAACGTTAAATATTATTATGTTTAACGGTTTAAGTTGAAACCGATATTAAATATTATATTTTAATATTTTGACGAGCAACGAGGACTACTAGTGATTGCGATACCGACGGATGCCAAAAATTTTATATCGTATAATATTTTGAAACTTATTTTTGTGTTGATTGATGAACTCACAATTTACGGATTTAAATTTGGGCTTACGTGCATAACTTAGCGTCCTTTACGACTAAACCGGAAACCTTAGGATTACGTATTTACGTTTTTGAACTCCGTTTTTGATGAGACAATTTTTATTGGATTCGTTTTGTGACGTTGATTCATAATTTATAAAAACGTTTTTCGTGAAACGACCCGAGGGCACGCAAATCGAGAAAACTAGAATCGAGGGATACCCGTAAATTAGTGAGGTGGGACAAAATACATTATCCCACCCCACTAGCTAGCATGGGATGGCACAACATGACACCACAACCATATGTGGCATCATGTTAGCTAAGTACTTACAAGTGTAAGACTAAGCTTACACTTTAAGCTTACATCTTTCCACCAACACAAAACCACTAGCAACATTTCACACATACCATTTCCATACATGCAAACAACCTCAAAACTCTCTCAACACCACCACCTTGCCATCCACTTTTAAGCTACAAACACCCCTTTTGATCTTTTCTAGCCATGAAATACATGTTATCTAGCTCTATCATGGAGTTATCTTGAAGCCTTGATCATTTGGTGGCCATATTAACAACATAGGAGGTGATTTGCTTGTGTCCTAGGGCTGATTTCTCAACTATTTTTCTTGGTGTTTGATGATCTTGGAGTTACTTGTGGTGTTCATCAAGTTCTTGTCTTCCAAAAACAAGAAATACACTTGGTTGGTAAAGAAGATCATCCTCTCCATTTTCTCTTGTTATTTTTGTAAAGAACAAATGTATTTTCTTTATTATCGTATATGTATATGATGTATATATGATGATAAAAATGTTGTGTGGGGATCAAGTGTTGATAAATATGCTTAAAAAGGTTAATAACTATAAGAAATAAGGCTAAAATCATGCTTATTTAGTTGGCTGTATAAAAACAGTATATAACTAAAACTTGAACTGATAAACTTGCATGGTATGATCCATTTACAGTAAGTACAAGATGTTATACACATGTGAGAGTTGGCCATGCAATGGAATCATTATAATGAGTGAGATATGATCAAAACAAAATAGGTGTGCTAATCTGAATAAGCTGTTTTGTAGGGACTGTTAAGCATAGATAAACTTAAAATGAGCAGTATAAGTTAAATGTAGCACATAATATGAAGATCATGCCACCCAAAAATGAGCTTCTAATTCATTATAGACCTAGATATGATAAAAATGGTGAAGATGAAAATAAAAATCAGATTTTGAGAATTAATGTTTATTATTATTATATAAGCACTCAAATTTTATTGTATAAAATGTAAAATAAAAACCCACTAACTTATGAAACTTATTTATATAAATATGTAAAAGGTTAAATAAATGGATAAATTATATAAATGGTAGTGGAATAATACTTATAAGTAATAAAAACTATAAACTTGATTTTTACGACTTTTTGGGCTATTACCGTAAAATTAACATTTTTCGCCAATTAAAACTTAGACGATCAAACCCGTCTAATGTAAAGTTTTTAAAAGTCATATACTGATATATAAGTAACTAATACAAGTAAAAACCGATAAAACCCGAACTATAGGACATACGGACATTAACGAGCTAACTAAGCATATTGGACTAATAATTGGACTAAATAAGTTAAACACTTATAAAAAGGACTTATTGGGCATAACCCATTTGGGCCCAACATGGAAAGTATAGATACTGATAATATAGGTATAAAATGAATTAAAACAAGTTAAAGAACTTATACTAAGCTTATTGGACTTAAAATAGGTAAGTAGGTAAAACTAGTAAACTAGTAAAAAGTTACCAAAACGTAAACACTAAAATGAGTAAACAAGGATATATAAACCCACTTGATCATCATCATATGTACAAAATCATCATATGTATATTGTTATTTTGATAAAAGTCATTGGACAAGAGTCTAAGACCGATTATTATTTATATAGGTTTTCGTGACCGAAGCACGCCTGTAGCCGATAATCCGCCTTTCATTATCAACGTGAGTCTATAGCCTCGCTTTATAATAGTTATTAAATGATTTTAAACCCGCGAGGGGGAATACATGTTTTATAAACTTAGAACACAAGATTTTTATGGTATGCTTTGTCCCTCTATGAATGGACCCGTGGTTGCCTTTAAATTGCATTAAGTGATTGCCTTTGTTAAAACCTCAATTATGGACCGTTAATTAACCTATGATGGGTTAACCGCTAGTACAATTAATAGATCTATGGGGGAAGCCGCCCCGGTTCAGTTTTTGTGGACTTGTCATAGAAGCTTAGGCCCGACCTCCACACTGTTTGAGCATATTGTATTGAGAAGTCAGGTATACGGCAATGTACCAATAATCTGGAGGTAACCGACAATTAATAAATCTCTTGTCTTATTAGACTGATATGAGAGTGTCTAAGGGCTCGGTTCCATGAGCTTATTGCAATTTATGCTATATACAATTATCATTGTTGATGCAAATTATTATTTGATGCTTATAAGCATGCCACAAACTTATAATCTTTTCTTGTGTTCAAATTGATTTCATAAACCTATAGATTCACTCGGCATTTTTGCTGAGTGTTTTACTCACATGTATTTCAGGTAATCAAGAAGTGGAAGCTTGGAGGTCACGGGGAATGAAGTTGTGCACTGCTTTTGTTGTTCAAACTCTTTGATCCATTTATCGTTCCATTTTCAAAACAAACCAATATGTTGTTTTAACTTATCTTTTGGTAACGATTACTTGGGACTACGCTACTCTGACAAATGTTTTAGGAACGATAAATCTAAAACGTTTCTTTTCGAGTCGTTCTTTATAAATTATGTGTTGTTGTATCATTGTTTAGCACCCAAAGATGTATTCCGCTGCGTGTAAATTTGGGGGTGTTAAACATATGTTATCTTTTGACTTCTTATTGACCTTCATGACATAAATCCCATGCTTTCTAATACCTTTTCCAATGACCTTTCCATCTTTTACGATTTCACTATCATTTTCTGAAAAGATGACCTTACACTTATTGTCACAAATTTGACCTATGCTTAAAAGGTTAAACCCTAAATTATCTACGTGCTCAACATTTTCAATGGTCATGGAGTCAAGAGAAACCGTACCTTTGCCAATGATATTACCACGTAGACTACTAACGAACGTGACGTTACCTCCATCATATGCTTTGTACCGTGAGAACAAACTTCGATTACCCGTCATGTGTTTAGAACAACCACTATCCTTAATCCACTCGTCGGGTTCCAAATCAATTCCCAAGTATATCTAGGTAACAACAAACACGATCAAACATTTGGTCCCCAATATCTCATGGGTCCAAAATTGTTAGTTCCAAACATCCCTTGCATTTGGTTGGGATGCATGAATTGAGGAGGGTTTCCCCATGGGGAACAAAAGGGAGGAGGATAAAAATTCATATAACCATTTTGTTGTTTATTATTTCTCCTAGGTGTATTTGATCTTGGTTTAGAGTTATGGTCGTTCCTTCTAGGTGTTGGAGTTTTACTTCTAGGTCGTGAATTGTTTTGACTATCTCTTCTAGGTGTTGTCGTTCTACTTTTAGGCCTAGACTCATTCCGTACTCTTGGTGGAGTAGAAGATGGTCTTGATAAACTTCTATTTCCCATTATAGGTTTACTCAAAGGCTTATAGAACTTTTCAACGGCATTGTCGTCAAGTATAGGTAATTTCAGTTTGTTAACAATGAGATGCTTAGGATGTTCACCTAAATTTGATTTTTCAGAAAGTTCAGGATTTTCACCAAAAACGTTTTCTGGCCGCGGTACCTTATCTATGGCGGCGGTTCCATATCGATAAGGAACCGCCCCATACAGTTTGGGACCGCGTACAACAGATGTTTTTTTCTGAAAATCAAACTTGTTTAGGTTCACTAGTTGATGCTTCATCTGAGTTAAAACCTACACCAAGTCTTTCTTTAGAATGAATTTGTTTGTTTAACATATCATCAAGAGCACTACTACTTTTCATGAACTTTTCCAATTTAATGGAGGTGCTCCTGAGATCTTCATTCTCTAATCTAAGTTTCTCATAACTTAAGCAACCTATATCAACTTCTTTATTTCTCTCAGGCTTGCCTAATTTTTCCCTAAGTTCATTAATCTCATTTTCAAGCTTAGTTTTAGTTGATTTTAGTGTTTTGTTCTTTTCTATGAATTTAAGGCTAAGTTTGTGTAAATTATCATATTCGCCTTCTAATTCAATATCATCTAAGGTGGAGCTATCATTGCTATAATATTCGGTTTCGGAATGTACCTCTTTAGAAGTGTGAGCCATGAGACATTTCTCCTCTTTCGGGTTGTCATCAACATCTTCACCGCTATCGCTCTAAGAACCACTAACGAATGCTGTGTCATTCTTACCGCGTGAAGGCTTTGGACACTCATTAATGAAATGATTTGGATCACCACATCTAAAGCAATTCCTATCACCCTTTTCGTTCTTGGGAAACCGATTCTTTAAGAATGGTTTCTTGTCATTGTTAGGTTGCCTCACGTGTTGACCTCGTCTTTTGAAGAACCTCTTGAAATATCTTACCGCCAATGCATACTCCTCGTCATCACTATCTGAGGAACTATCATGATCGCTTTGTGCCTTCTTGGCTTTGAGTGCAAGAGACTTCCTTTCACTCTTGGTCTTTACCAATTCCGAGTCCTTCAAAATTATCATCTCATGAACCTTCAAGTTGCCTATGAGTTCATCGAGTGATAAAGTTGAGAGATCTTTCGATTCTTCGATCGCCGTGACCTTTGCTCTCCACTTTGGATGTAAGGCCCTAAGAAACTTCCTAACATTGTTCTTGCTAGAAAAACCTTCATCAAGTGCTTTTAGACTAGTAATAATAGTGTTAAATCTAGCAAAAGCACTATCAATAGCTTCATCTTCTAAGATGACAAATTGTTCATATTGTTGGACAAGAAGATCGATTTTGCTTTCTTTGACTTGGCTATTACCTTGGTGGGTTACTAAAAGAGTGTTCCAAATATCTTTAGCGGTTTCACACATAAAAATCCTTTCATACTCTTTCTTAGGTAAAGCATTATAAATCATCATTTTAGCCTCATTATTTTTCGAAAGTTTCTTTTTAGTATCATCATTAGCTTTGTCAAAAGTGACCAATTCCTTTGTTTTAGAAACTTCATTAAATTGATAAGGTAAAAAATCACCATTGGTAATAACATGCCAATGATCTAAATATTTTGATTTCACATAAGTCTCAAATCCATTTTTCCAATAAATAAAACTATCGGTTTCAAAAAGTGGTGGTCTTTGCATAGATTGCCCTTCTAGGTACTTGTTGGAATCCATAGATCGATTCAAGTTTTAAAATACAATATACTTTAAAAATACTTGAGCAACCCGCTCTGATACCAATTGTAGAAACTAGAAGGGGGGGGGGGTTGAATAGTTTCTTATATTTACTTGTTAAATGATGGTTTTCAAAAAATCTTTTTCTCAAAAACTTAGACTTAAGGAAATAAGTGAAATCTTCTTATGCACAATATGAATAATGATAGTGTAATTTAAACTAATACTAACTAATATATATGCACAAAGAATAAAGAATGTAAAGAGTTAAGGGTAAAGAAAGATCAAACCAAACACCAAGGATTTATAGTGGTTCGGCAACGAAGCTCACTCCTCGTTCCTACTCCACTCCTCGAGTACTCCTTACTCGAGAGTTCACTATACAACAAGCTCATTATGGTGGAGAAAACGGTACACGTCGCTTAACCAATTTCCGACCCTAAGCTAAAAGTCGAGCCCTAATCGTAGCTAGGACCAATCTACACAACTATACTTAGTACATACACAACTTCCAAATAGACACAACTACTTGGATCTTCAGAACTATTACACAACAACAAATGTATAAGATTTGATCTTCAAAGGATCTTTGGTGGTGGACTCAACACTTCACAATGATAGTGTTCTTCTCTTTGCACTTGAATAGGAAGAGATGGTGGATATAGATTCACTTCTAAACAAGTAGTAATCAATCAAATAATCAAGGATTTGAGTGATTTAAGAAGTATGTTTGAATCTGGAAATTTGTGTGCAAAAGAGGTGAATTGAAAATCTGAGAAAGGTCCACTATTTATAGGACAAAGGGCCAACGGCTATATCTGCCCGCGGTTCCTTATCTTAGCCCGCGGTACCTTATCGATAAGGAACTGCCTAGGTGCTAAGGAACCGCCGGACTAGACTCCGCTCCCTTTTTGTCCGTTAGTGGTGGAGGTCATATCTGGTTATAAAATATCCAGAAAGGATATTCCAAACCAAAAGGGAATATGCCATTTTCAAATTTTCAAATATTTAATTTAATAAAACATTTTCATAAAAAGAAAGTTTAATAAAAAAACTTGTCACACTTAATAAAAAGTGAGTTTTAAGAAAAGATTAAATCACTTGATCACCTGATTATGATTAGTACTTGTTTATTCATACCTTAAGTGAAAATGGGTAAAATGAAAAAATACTTGAACTCAAGAATTCGTTTTTCTCAAGAATTCGTTTTTGTTGTTTTTGTAAATGCTTGTTTTTACATATTGTCGTAATCAAAACTAAGCGAGACCAAAAAATGCAAGTAACGTTTTTAGGCATTATTGCATTAACATAAGTGACTAAGGATTTCCACAATAATCAACTTAGACGATCTTCTTTCATAACCAACTGAGTTAGCTCAGTTGGTCACCAAAGGTAACTTTGGGGTATCTTGGAGAGGTCTCGAGTTCGAGTCTCGATTTCGAGTCTCATTAAATAGAAGCAGGAGTGGTGCTTATCTTCTAAGGAGAAGGTTCGATACTTACATACTGTAACTTCGAATCATTAACTATTAACTCGCCGTTAAAAAAAAAGGATCTTTTTCCATATTTTTCTCTACGGATTTTGCACCTATTATTATGGGGATGTTTATTTAAGGGACAAGCCCACGCTTTAATGGCCCAACATAGCAAAACCTTGGATTTTGAATGGTATCAAGTTTGACATCCCACTAAAAAGTCAATGGCCTTTCACGTTATCAATCACACGCCATAATGCTTGGTTAGTATAAGAAATTGTGAGTGTTACAAAGTCAAACCACAAAATATCTAGATGGAAATGTTACCCATCAAATGATTGTCATGAACTCTCATCTGCAGCAACACGTCACCCGCGAGCAACAAAACTTATAAGGAGCCTTTGAGCACTGTGTATCTTAGTCAACTTGACTACCCAGAAATATGATTTCAAAGTGTCAGTCAATCAATCAATCAATTAAACTCGCCGCCTTTAGCCCTTTAGGACATCGCCAGGCAGCAGTATCTTCATTTCTTATTCAGTCTGCAATCCGCATCACACCAATCGACAAACCTGTTTTCACCTGTAATGGGTCGACGTGACCTGTTCGAGCCAGGCCTATTTCATCCATTACTATTATCTTGTTACATATGTGCTACATAGACGCTGAATAGACGGATTTTATGACAATAAGTGTTCTCGATCTTTCCTATTCTAAGTGTGTTGCTATTGTTTCTATATGAAATGAAATAGTATATGATCTTGTAAATTCCACCTTTTCTTGGCGAAAAGAACATACAAACGCAACAAAGAAGAGTTAGTTTACTGGTATTTTAGAACAACATGAAGAATTTGAATAAAATACTTAGATTTAAAAGCTGGTCATATATCATGAATTAGACTTGTAGAGTAGTTCATCAATCCACATCACCAACATTTTACTTTCACTTTTGCCAATTCTATAGGCACATACACAAACTCATGAACTATATGGTCAAAACAAAAGCTTATGGTGCACAGTGCAGGCTAACAACAATTTTTCTTCTTTGCTCAAGAAAATAACATGTTTTTTTTGGTGCCCATTGCCGCATAGCAGTTACCTAAGTTTTATGTTTAAGATAATCATTGATTTTCAAGTGCATTACTGCACTGGAGCCTACGAATGTTGGCAGGATATATGGTTACACAAAGTTCTGACAGGTAGAGCGTACATCACAATCAATCTACCCAATACGTTAAGCAATAATATAACATCTATATGAAAAAATTTACCGTGTACCAAAAGCTTAGCACCAATATTATATAAGGGTGTGAGCGAAGAAGATAATTAATAAACAGATTGCCTAATGCAACATCAATATATTATATATGGGCAGCAGTTCCTATGCGTCCTCGTTTTCAACTGAATCAACAGACTTGCTCATGCATGTTTGGTGGAAAAGTAAAACCTTCGGCTTTCAAACTATGGAGAGTCTGCCATAAGAATGAGAATAGAAGAATTGTTGTAAGGGAGAAGTAAAGAACAATAATCATCAAAGATATACAAATCAACAGTTGATAATTAGAGAGAATCATACGTACCTCTAACATGAGGTAGGTTTTTCCAATTGTAAGTTCCTTAACATGACGTAGGTTTTGTATTAAAGCTCTAAGCATATCTTGTCCGTCATCAGTAAATCGACCACCATACTGATAATCTAATTCAGCAGTAATTAAAGATGAGACATTTAGCAAAGATAGATTCGTTAGGGCCAATGTTCCATTGATTGTGAGCGACAAAGCATAAGGAGCGTTGATTTCAATATAACGTGGAGCACACCGAGATCGATCGTCACGGTCTAAGAATCCAGAGAACACCAAGTTCTTAACATTCTTCAAAGGAATATCAAGCCGCGTGAAACCAAAGCAAAACACCAACTTGAAAGTCTCCAAAAGAGGACTACCGGATAATATATTATGAATCAAATCATGATCCAATTTCGCACGAGCAATAGATAAACTCTTGAGGTTTTTCCATGCAATGGAACCAGTTGGATTAAATATACATTGATCTAGTTCGAGTAGAGTAAAAGATGAACTGATGAAAAACAATTGAGGTAGCACAAACCGAGATAGATCTACAGTAAATCTAGGTAGAATCAAATGAAACTCGTGAACGTTGTGATTAATAGCATAACGAATCCAGTTGGTGACATTCGCTTCATATTTAAAATGGTATCTGATAGAGATATGGAGTTTGTTGATGTTCAATGGGCATTGATTTAAGGTTTGGTCAACAATGGAATAAGAACCATCGAGCCGCGGATTAAAACCATCTTCAGGATATTTTCGAATGTCGAAAACAAGATTGGGAATTAAAGTCCAAAGACGTAACCATCTTTTAGAGAGAATACCTGTTCTAATCGCCTCTTTTGTCGATTGTAAGCGACTAATGAGTTCCATAATAATTAACCAATCTGGTAACAAACTCAGTCGATCTTCTTCCATATTTTCTACACAGTTTTTCCGCTGGTTATGACTAAAAGAGGGGCCGACGTTGGTATCTTCGCTATTATTATGGGGGTCTTTATGTAAAAGCTTGGGCAAGCTCGTTTATATAAGGGTGAAAGGTGAAAGAAACAAAATAACTTTATTTATTACCGATATACAACCGACTACAAAAAAGTTAACAGGTTTACTACTTTAAAAACTTACGGAGTACATAATTGTTTAGGTGGATTACATTGACTTTCATCTTTAGTTTGTTGACTTTTTTCACTTGCTTTTTTCATACTTGATTTTTCGAGACGTCGAGCGATTAAACCTAAGAACTAACTTTTATATTGTCGCGAAGTTGGCGCATGTCAATCTCCCGAGCGGCTTAGAACTTACTTTTATATTTATTCATACAAATTTTGGTTCTTTTCTTTTTTTGGTGTTACACTTGTTATACTTATAGTGTAAAAATATAACAGGCAGAGAGCGTACACACAATCAATCTACCCAAGCAAAAGCATATATTTGATACAAAAAAGTTAAAAAGCAATGTGATAGCATGTATATGAGCATTTGATACAAAAAAAAGTTAACAGGCAATATATTAATAAGATTACATGTATATGAACAATTTTATCGTGTACGAAAAGTTTAGCACCAATATTATATAAGGTTGATTGCCTAATGCAAGATCACTTGGAAGTAACAAGTTAATAAGCATTTGGAATGGATCAGAGTAACCATATGTCTAGCATGAACAATTTAAAGTTACATAAATATCTGGCAGCAGTTCATATGCGTCCTCGTGTTCAATTGAATCAACAGACTTGCTCATGCATGTTTGGTGGAAACGTAAAACCTTCAGCTTTCATATAATCGAGAGTCTGCCATAGGAATGAGAAGAGAATTGTTGTAAGAGATAACTAAAGAACAATAATCATCAAAGATAATATAGATCAAAAATTGATAATTAGAGAGAATCTTATGTACCTCGAAACAGTTTTTTTTAATCGTGAGTTCCTTAACATGACGTAGGTTTTGTATAAAACCTCTAAGCATTTCTCGTCTGTCATTAGTAAATCGATGATTCAACCAATAATCTAACTCGGCCTTGATTAAAGATGAGACATTTAGCAAAGATAGATTCGTTAGGACCAATCTTTCATTGATTGTGAGTGACAAAGCATAAGGAGCGTTGATTTCAATATCATGTGGAGCACATCGTGCTAGATCATCATGGTCAAAGAATCCAGAGAACACCGAGTTGTTAAAACTCTTTGAGGAAAGATTAAGCCTCGTGAAACCATAGCAAAACTCCAACTTGAAAGTCTCCAAAAGAGGACTGCCGGATACTATATTATGAATCGAATCATGATCCAATTTCTCACGAGAAATAGACAAACTCTTGAGGTTATTCCATGCAATGGAACAAGTTGGATTAAAGATAACCTCCATCTAGCTTGAGTAGAGTAAAAGATGAACTAATGAAAAACAATTGAGGTAGCACAAACCGAGATAGATGTGCAGTAATTCTAGGTAGAATTAAATGAAACTCGTGAACGTTGTGATTAATAGCATAACGAATCCAGTTGGTGACGTTCGCTTGAAATTGGAAATGGTAATTGATAGAGATATGGAGTTTGTTGATGTTCAATGGGCATTGATTTAAGGTTTGGTCAACAATGGAATAGAAACCATCGAGCGGCGGATAAACTCGATCTTTTGATGGATAAATTCCAATGCGTAAAACAAGATTGGGAACTAAAGTCCAAAGAGGTAACCATCGCTTACAGAGAATACCTGTTCTAATCGCCTCTTTTGTGGATTCTAAGCGACTAAGGATTTCCACAATAATCAACCAATCTGGCAACAAACTTAGTCGATCTTCTTCCATAGTTTGATTATTTTCTATACAGATTTTTCGCCTATTATTATGGCGATATTTATTTAGGGGACAAGCCCACGTCACCCAGGAGCAACAAAAATTATAATGAGCCTTCGATCGAGCACCATGTATCTTAGTCAACTTGACTAACCAATAAATACGAATTCGTAGTCTCAATCAATCAATTAAACTCGTCGCCTTTTGCCCTTTAGGACATCGCCAGGCAGCAGTATCTTTGTTTCTTATTCAGTCTGCAATCTGCATCACAATCCTGTGTTGACCTGTAACGGGTCGACCAGATGTGTTAAATAGACGCTGAATAGACGGCTTTTATGACAATAAGTGTTCTCGATCTTTCCTATTTTAAGTGTGTCTTGCTATTGTTTCTATATGATCTTGTAAATTCCACCTTTTCTTGGCGAAAAGAACATACAAATGCCAACAAAGAAGAGTTAGTTTAAACGAGTAGTTCATCAATCCACATCACCAACATTTTACTTTGGCTGTATTCTATAGGCACATACACTAAACTAATGAATTATATGGTCAAAACAAAAGGTTATGATTTACAGTGCACGCTAACAACAACTTTTCTTATTTGCTCAAGAAAATAACAAGGTGTTTTTTTTTTTGGTGCGCGTAGCTGCATAGCAGTTACCTAAGTTCTATGTTTAAGATAATCATTGATTTTCAAGTGCATTACTGCACTGGAGCCTACGAATGTTGGAAGGATATATGGTTACACAAAGTTATAACAGGCAAAGCGTACAGCACAATCAATCTACCCAAGCAAGAGCATACTTTAAGCAATAAGATAACATGTATATGAAATTTTTTACCGTGTACCATACGTTTAGCACCAATATCATATAAGGTTGTGAGCAAAGAAGAAAATTAATAAACAGATTGCCTAATATAGTAACGTCACTTGGAAGTAAACAAGTTAATAAGCATTTGAAATGGATCAGAGTAACCATATGCCTAGCAGGAAAAAGAAGTTCGAATAGGTTACATAAATATATGGGCAGCAGTTTCTATGCGTCCTCGTTTTCAACTGAATCAACAGACTTGCTCATGCATGTTTGGTGGAAAAGTAAAACCTTCGGCTTTCAAATGATGGAGAGTCTGCCATAAGAATGAGAATAAAAGAATTGTTGTAAGGGAGAAGTAAAGAACAATAATCATCTAAGATATTAAATCAACAGTTGATAATTAGAGAGAATCTTACGTACTTCTAAACAGGTTTGTCCAATCGTGAGTTCCTTAACATGGCGTAGGTTTTGTATTAAAGCTCTAAGCATTATTTCTTGTGTGTCATCAGTAATTCGAGCATAGTGATAATCTAATTCAGCAGTAATTAAAGATGAGACATTTAGCAAAGATAGATTCGTTAGGGCCACTCTTCCATTGATTGTGAGCGACAAAGCATAAGGAGCGTTGATTTCAATATAACGTGGAGCACGTCGAGATCGATCCTCACGGTCTAAGAATCCACAGAACACCAAGTTCTTCAAACTCTTTAAAGGAATATCAAGCCGCGTGAAACCAAAGCAAAACACCAACTTGAAAGTCTCCAAAAGAGGACTACCGGATAATATATTATGAATCAAATCATGATCCAATTTCGCACGAGCAATAGATAAACTCTTGAGGTTTTTCCATGCAATGGAACCAGTTGGATTAAATATACATTGATCTAGTTCGAGTAGAGTAAAAGATGAACTGATGAAAAACAATTGAGGTAGCACAAACCGAGATAGATTTACAGTAAATCTAGGTAGAATCAAATGAAACTCGTGAACGTTGTGATTAATAGCATAACGAATCCAGTTGGTGACATTCGCTTCATATTTAAAATGGTATCTGATAGAGATATGGAGTTTGTTGATGTTCAATGGGCATTGATTTAAGGTTTGGTCAACAATGGAATAAGAACCATCGAGCCGCGGATTAAAACCATCTGCAGGATATTTTCGAATGTCGAAAACAAGATTGGGAATTAAAGTCCAAAGACGTAACCATCTTTTAGAGAGAATACCTGTTCTAATCGCCTCTTTTGTCGATTGTAAGCGACTAAGGATTTCAATAATAATTAACCAATCTGGTAACAAACTCAGTTGATCTTCTTCCATATTTTCTACACAGTTTTTCCGCTGGTTGTGACTAAAAGAGGGGCCGGCGTTGGTATCTTCGCTATTATTATGGGGATCTTTATGTAAGGCAGAAGCTTGGGCAAGCTCGTTTATATAAGGGTGAAAGTTTATATAAGGGTGAAAGGTATAAAATAGGCCGGTCAAGATGGCGATCTAATCTGAGATCGTTTTTGTCTTTGTAAGATCGAGATCGTAAGATCGGATCGAGATCGTAAGATCCTACCAATTTATCATGTTATGCAAGCAATTGATAAACGAGTCAAACTTTTTTTTATTTTTACTTATCACAAAGATAAATTCATATAATATGCGCTTGAAAATGTTAAAGTTCAAATTTAGAATACCTAAGTAAAAGTAAACACAAAAAAGTCAAGTCGCAGTCGTCACATTCATGATTACATAACACGCGTATATACGTCTCAAAACAAAGTACATCACTAATATCACTTTGAATAAGCTATCTAAATTAATACTTAAAGGTTAATAATTAAAACTATGAAAAGGGTTAAAAAAAATAACAATTGCCTATAAGAAACTTTTTGCTTCAGGGAACAAGAACATGAGAAGAACCTTAATTTGTTTAACGCAATTTGGATTTAGAGAAAGTAGATAATTATGTTTACTGATTAAAAAATAATAAAATTAAACGTAAATACTTGTTACTGAGATGTACGGACTCGTATTTATCTTTTTTGGGCCTAAAAAGTAATGGGTTAGTAAGTTTTTTAGTGAGTAAGTTATTAACTTGGTAATTTGGTAAACTCGTATCGACAAGCGATATTACGATCTTACGTGCGATCCTACACCGATCTTACGATCCTACCACTGATACGATCCTACATCGATATTACACGATTCTATCAAATGGGAACGTAAGATCGTACGATCATACGTGTAAACTCGCGATCCTGACAGCCTTGAAAATAGATAACAAACTTTTAAAGAAACAAACAAAATAACTTTATTACCAAGACAGTTTAAAATTTTAGACGTAATGTAACCGGCTACTAAAAAGTTAAAAGGTTTACTTACCAGTTACCACTTTATAAACTCACATAATTTGTTCGTGTGGATTATGTTGACTTTATAGTTTTTTGACTTTTTTCACTTGATTTATTTTATACCTAGGTTTTCGTCACGTATGAGCTAATTAAATTAATTTTTTTATATTGTCCCGAAGTTTGCAGGTAAACCTCCCGAGCAACTTGGAACTTATTTTTATATTTATTCATACAAATTTTTGTCTATTTTTTACTATTAGATCGACTTATTATACTTATAATTATGTGTATAAAAATAAAATTTAAAACGTTGCGTAAAATTAAGTTTACAAAATAAGTGTAGAAGAACGTTTAGAAATTTAAACCGCTAAGCCAAGAAAGGGCATGTGAAAACCCTAATTTTTTCTCTCCCCTAGGGAGGGGATTTCCGGCCGCCTCCTTTAATATTTTTCCGGCCAAAACACAAATGTATTCGTCTTTCTACCATTTATTTGGTATGCAATACGAAAATCATGAGTGTATTCATTCAAAAGTGAGGCGGTCTGATTCGAATGAAATCCCTTACCTCAAGATATTTGGTTTGCCATTATTTTCATTGTCAAACGTCATTGTGACGTGGTTACATTGGCGGCTGAGATCTTGGTTTATTATCAAGCAATGCATGTGATACCCTATACCTTAATTAACAATTGTTTTTAACGATTGTATTATGGCATGTTTCATTGCAATATTTATTGGGATTCACTGTATTGTTACATCTTGGTCCGTTTAGTCTTTGTTCACTTTAATATGATCGGGGTGCTATGAATGGTGGCGGCTTGTTGATATTGAAACACCTTTTAGGGTTGTTATGGTGCCGCGTGATTTTGTGATTTTTCACTTGGTCAGTCCTTTGCTTGATGTTGCGGGATTACGATGAACCCTAATTTGCCTAGGGTTTGCTTTTTTCAGCGTATGGATCTTGGGTTTTCAGCACGTTGTCATGGGTACAATGTTCATTATAAAGCTTATTATGAGGTAACATGATCCTACCTGTTTGGTGGCAACGAGTTTATCTCGTTTATGATCAATTCTAGACCCTAGTTTTGG
The DNA here is from genome assembly GCA_025667525.1 of Glebionis coronaria. Classification (NCBI taxonomy): domain Eukaryota; kingdom Viridiplantae; phylum Streptophyta; class Magnoliopsida; order Asterales; family Asteraceae; genus Glebionis; species Glebionis coronaria. Next base: position 602,739,244 of record CM046876.1, on the reverse strand, counting down.
GTTTCGATCTATGACGACAGGGACCTTCGGTCCTTATGATTACTCAGTTATAGGTTGGTGCGTCGGTGGCTGGTCAATGGTGGTGTTCGCTGTTGGTGGGTGTCAGATTGGTGATGCTTGCGGGTTGGGGAGAGGGGAATTGTGACGCTCTATCATATGTTAGGGTTTGTGGCATGTGATTTTCACATGATGAACCCTAGTCATTGTATGTCGGTCTGAGCAGGCATGTTATGGGGTTCGATGCTAGCTAGTACGTCTAAGTTTTCACTCTTATATCGAAGACGGAAGGTTTAGCATGATTTGGGGTTGTATAAGTTGGAAACGGGATTGTATGTTTTTTATTATTGTTTCACAACTTTTTGGTAGTCATAAGAGTGGCATGTCACTCTTATGTAGGGTTTTAGTTGTTGCACGAGAGTGTGCATGGTTGTTGCCCATGTAACGGGCTGTGATGTTAGGATTTCACCTACATCCGTTGTACTTCAACTTTTTTTGGCGTAATATATTTTACCGGGGTTAGTCCCCTTTACCCAAAAAAAACGTTTAGAAATTTTTACACTTATACTTTACGTTTATGTGTACAACCGATGCGTTAAATTTTTTTAAAAATTAGTGTAAAATATAATCTTTTTTCTTCCTAAGTTTTTTAGACTTGTACACTTTTCCAACTGTCGCGTTAAAGTTTTTTTACACTTATACTAGAAGTAGTATTAAATTAAAGTAGAAGTATAATAGGCATAAAATTGAAAAATCTAAGAATTGTTTTCATATTTTTTTGAGAGTGTTGCATTAAAGTATAAGTATACTAAGTCTAAAACTGAAAACCAATTATAACTTTCGAAAAAAAACATGTTCCATGAATAAATTTTTAAGAAAAAAAGTAGTGTTAGCAAACCTTCGCTAAAAGATACACTTGGGAACATGTTATGATCTACTCTCATTTATGGACGTAGGAATAAGAACGTTAATCCTACTTGGTTAGATTGGATGGCAGACCCAATTGCGGCTTGTATTAATTGGTTGTAATTGTGTTCTCTCTTTCGTTTGCCCGTTAGTCACTTTCTAGTCGGTGCTTAGTAAAATTCTTGTTCCAAAAAAAAGTAGTAGTCATTTTCTTTTCTCTTCTGTTTGATATCTCTCACACTCACACACTAAAGTAAACTCTCAAGTATTGGTGCCCAAAAGGGGTAAAAGCTATACAATACCATCATACTTATTCATTTATGCCGACTTTAAACACTTACTAATTAATCTCATGACTTTACCATTTTACTTTCAAATTTGTTCCAAATACACCAATATGACCATTAAATGACCAAATTACCCTTATAAATGACTGAAATACCCTTTATCTTTACTCTTTTATTTTAAAGTGAAAGCTATACACACTCTACAGATCCACCATTACCACTTCAAATGCCATCTGATCAGTAAAGGAATCATTCATTCTCCAGATCCATAAATGACCTTATTTGGTGTACATCGAAAATCTTACCATTTGTTTATTTTATTCATTAATTCTCCAAATCTACTTCAAATGCCTGTGTTTATAATGAATCAACGATGCATTTATTTAAGGTAAAAGCTATGAACACTCTCCATAGATCCACATTCATTCTCCAGATCTATAAACGGTATTTATTCATCTCTTTTTTCTATTATAAAAATTAGCTAATTGAATTGAATGAATAAAATAAACAGATGTTAACGAAATTCAAAATGAAACGAAGAGTAATCGAGTTAAAGGTATAAGTTTCTATAGAAAGAGGCCATGGATCTTAGCTTCTCTTCACATGGTGTTATTCAGCTTTGGAATTACCGCATGGGCACCCTTATTGATCATTTCGACGAGCACGACGAACCCGTTTGCGACGTTCGTTTTCACCATCTCCAAATCTAAAAACATCCCAAGTTTTTTTCTGGATTGCACGTAATTCCATTACCAAAACCAGTTTCATTGAATTTCATGTTATTTAGGCAATTTATTTACTAAAATTTAAATGATAAACTAATAGCTAAAAATTGAAATTCTAGATTCAAACTCTTGTTAAATAGATGCATCGTAAATCTTACCCGATTAACCTTTCAAATTTTCATAGCCATTGAATTAAAAAAACTTACATTTGCAGGGATGCGCACTAGAAAAAATCAATATAACGTCAATGATGGGTGTTGTAAGAGATGTAATTTGTTTTAGTAGTTTTTTTAAAGAGAAGCATATAAATGGAGAGGGAGAAGCACAAAAACATAAATGAGTAAGAGATGTAATAATGTAAAAAAGACAAGGGTAATTTAGTCATTTCATGACTATATTGATGTAGTCGGAACAAATTTAAAAGTACAATGGTAAAGTCACGAGATTAATTAGTAAGTGTTTAAAATCAACACAAATGAATAAGTACGATGATATTGTATAGCTTTTACCCGCTCAAAAGCTTGATTTATTGCCAAAGTGGCTGCTTAAATACAAATACAAAGAAAAGAATATTGAACGTTTGAAAGCTAACAAACTCTTATTCTTTAGAAAGACTATTGAAACAATCAAAAGAAAACAAATTATCTTGCAAAACAGGGGATTATTCAAATGTGGCCCATGACCACCACGTGACCACAACCAACTAGGGTGTTTGGGTATTTCTTATTTAAAATAGATTATGTGTTTTAAAATCGGATAATTAGATAATCAGCTTTTACAAAACGTGGTTGTAAAATATAGTGTTTGGATTTGATTATTTTCTATGATATATTAATAATTAGATAATCAACTTTTTAGTGTTATGACAAATTTATTTATTTTAGTGTAAAGTTACCATAATAGTGTAAAGTTATCATAATAGACATTTGCATTATTAGCAAGATAGGTCATCTCATACTTATTCAAAGGGCAATATGGATATTAAACATCCTGCTTGTGGGCCATATGAGAATTAAATGACGGTCAACCAAAAAATGAAACCTGCGGTTATGAAAAAGCATGTAGGCACCAACTTATCCAAAGTTGCATTTTGTCCCTCTAGAAACGTGAATAACTGCTTATTTAATCATACTACCCAAACACTAAAAATAAATTATTCACGTTTTTTAGTTGCAAAAAGTAGATAAGCATTTCTCAAACGTACTCCCAAACACCCCCATATCTAACATCATCTTTCCAAAGGAAAAACTTATAATGAAAGTTATATGAACAAACGAAAAAAACGAAAAAACAAATTTAGTCTAAACGTTACTATACATTTTAATATAAGTATAATAAGTGCGTGTATATGTTAAAAAAACTATCACTTTAGAAAACAAGGAAAAACCATAAATTGTATGAATAAGTGAAAAAAAAGTAAAAATAAATTAAGTCTAAACGTTTATAAGTGTAAGAGTGAAAAAAGATTGTATTACTTAGAAAAAACATGAAAAATAAGAAGTCATTTGACTAAAAACAAGAAAAATAGTAAAAAGAAGTCAATTGACTAAAGGTGGTAGTCAACACAAGTTACATAAACCTCTCTTAACTTGTTAGTATCTATATATTCTATTAAAGAGCACTTTGTGCTGACATCATTTTACTAACGTGTCATTCAATTAGAGTGTCCAACTGGATTTATGTGATGTCATAGTCCACTAAAAATGTTTGAAAAAATTTACAACATATTTTTCTTTTTTAATTAGCAAGTACATTTTGTAGATTTATTTTTTATTTTTTACTGATGGCTCTTAATCCGAGATTTCAAATTCAAACCTCCTTTTCTCGATATCCATTCTCTGATCAACATATCAATAATTCACATTTCACAAAAGTTAGGCAATGGAAAGCAAGATCTGTGAGTTTTCTTCTTCTATCAATCTCTTTAAAATGTATATTTTCTTTTTACATCTTCAGACTTATCTGATTTCTGTTATGAATTATGGATGCAGAATTTTGTTGTCAAATTGAATGTACCTGGATAATAAATCTTGTTGCCTTTGATGGATTTCAGTTTTTAGACTTTGATATGTGGTCACTAGCCTGAGTATCCATGTTCCTACTATGGTAAGTCATAATTTACCATTGCTTCAGATCTTAAATTTAGAATTACTTTTGTTTTATTACGTTTTTCTCTTTTCAATTTAGTCAAAAGCTTTGCATATGCCTGTGATAAAGGTCATGTGTCCTTACTGAACACCAAGTGTTTGATAAAATGCGTAGCTGATTTTTCTTTTTTTTATCTTTTTTCTTAAATGTTAGAAGCTGGAGGTGTTAAAGAGAATGAGATCTTAAATATGTTTACTCGCAATATCTCATTTCTTTCATGGAAATATCTACGATCAGTTAAGATCCATGAAGAAAGAAAACACATCTATATTAGATCTACCATCAGTAACAATGTAAAATTTCTACTTTAAAAGCCTCATTTTGCTATGATTAACTTTGTAGAATCTAAATGAGTAACTATTTTTTTATGTTTGTGATGAGATGGCATTTATACATGATCTCATTGTTCTTTTCGGGCTTTAAATGCATAAAATGTCATAATTATACCATATATACGCTTGTATTTTTTTACTTGTGTGTTTTAGGTATGGATATCGTGAAAAAGACAAAAGATCACAAGAAACAAGGAAAAACGGACACGAGAAACAAAGCCGTACAAAGAACCGGGCCCTAGTTATGGATTTCTCAAAGAAAAACCCTTGAAGATTTGAAGATGTACAAGATTGATCCTTCATTTATGAAGAAATGACACTTAATACCCTTGTATATTCATAATTACAAGTTTGGTCCCTTAAGTTTGTCATAATTGCAAAAAGGTCCTTCAACTTTGAAGAATTGGCAAGTTTAGTCCCTCAATAATTCTAAGTTGTCAATAATGGTCCCTCATGAAGTCAAAGATACATTGAAGACCTTTGAAGATCAAGAATGTCCAAGATCAGTCCTCAAACTATGTAAAAATGGCAAAAACAACCCTTGCTTCCCTTTTACCAAAGTTTTGTGGCCAAAGTATAAAGTTGGAAACTTTATTAACAAAGGAAATGAGTTATCAAGGCTGAAAAACACGTTTTACCATGTTTATCAAAACACAAGGGCCAAAGATGGGCATTTGAAACATTCAAACAAAGAAATGCGCCAAACACTTTCCACTCCTACAAAAACGGATCAAAAGTTGTTACTGTTCACGTTTCACCCCAGTTACCATCTCACTTAAACCAAGGGGTAAATCCCAATTACTCACACCCACGTGTGATTCAGCCACACACAAACCCTTTCCACACTTAACATCACAATCCCACTCACCATGGACCCTACCCCCAATTCCCTTTCAACCAATCAGAGAACAACTTCACCTCCAAGTTATCCATCGTGGCAAGATCAACATTTTACACTCCTTGCTTAGATACAAAGCTAAAATGAACGTATAGGATGCATTTGGACAGCTCAACAACTCAATGCAGTCAAGGGAAAATTTGGGAAATCTAGGCTAGGGTTTCATGTATTTCAGCATTCTAGAATCATCTCTTGTACTCTATAAAAGGACCCCCAACCTGTGGTGAGGCCTTTCTTCCAGTTTTACTCTTTAAACATTGTAATTCCTTTTTAAAATTTATAAAAGTTGGTATTTTAAGAAAATTGTAATTCCTTTTTATGTTTTTGAAAGTTGGTGTTGTTTAAGGGTAATTCTGAGTTCCATTTGATGTTATAAAGGTGCTTAGATCTTGTGGTTTAAGTACTTTATGTTTGGTAAGGATTGCAAAGTTGAAAAAACCTTGAAATCAGTCATTTGTTTTTGGTATATTACTTGTACTAACCCTTATCCAAAAGCTATAAGCCCTTGCAAGCTTGTTAACACCAAGCTAGTAAAGGTTTATCAACCTTTGGATAGGCTGTTTGCTGTTTGTGTTGAAGATATAAAGCCCTTGAGGTTCTGCTTTGAACCATCAACCAAGGCACATCTCATCTCCTTTGTTCAAGTACCTTGGTCTTGTTCTAGCTGTTGAACAAGGTCCAAGGAGCATAGCTGATCCCTCTAGGAAGTTGTGGGGGATAGGTATAACCTCTTGTTAAGTTTCCTCTAAAATTTTTATGTTTATGTTTTATATGTATTTTTCTATGTGATTTGTTGTTCCTGTGTTTGTGCTTTGTGTTTTATAGTTGATATCTCTTAGTTGTCACCTATTTGAGCTAATTGAACCACAAAATTAGTAGGTTGTTTGATTAAATAAAAAGTTTGTTTGAAAAAGGACTAAAACAAGGTTGTTTGGGATTTTGGGATCATAAGGCCTTGTGGCCTCGTGCCCTTGGTTCTTAGGATTTGGGGAGTCTAAACAAGTCATATGCAATAGGTTTTGGTCATTTGTTAAGTATCAAAAGGTTTGGAAAAGGGATTTCAAGTTTTGGGAAAATCTGATAAAATTGGTTTGAATTTTGTCAAACACATCAGATCCAATAAAATCTTTGTTTGTTGGATCTAAGATCTGAAATCTGGTTTGGAAAGAGTTTAGGTGATAAGCTATCTGTGCAGTATCTGTTTGTTGAATTTGGTGGCTTATTGTGAGTGCTAGAGCTTATCAAAGTTTGCTGAAGTGGTCATTTGCATCAACAAAGTAACCACCTCAATTTTGCCTTGCATTTTGTTATCTAGTGTATGCCCTGCTTGTTTATTGCTTGGAACTTGTTTTTGTGCTGCTTGTGAGTAGATTTGGCTATTTGGTTTGCTTTGTTGATGGATTATGAGCTAACTGGCTTATTAAGCCTTATTTGCCAAAATCTGTCATCATTTGGTCAACTGACCTCTTGACTCACAAGGACTCCACCTTGAGTTCTTCACAAAAATTGCTTAAAACAAGCCTATAAACAATCCCTGAGCATTTGGTGAACTTTGGAGAGCTTTGACTTCTGGTCAAATAAGCACATTTTGGCTTATTTTTGAGAACTGCTTATTGGTACATGCAACAACTTGGATTTTGTAATAGGTGACATTTTTCTCAGCTTAACATCAAATCTGGAAGGTTACAAGTCATTTTGTTAAGCTTTTGCTAGAAAACTAGCTTATTTGGCTTTTTCAGCCAGCTTATTTGCTCCTACAGCTTATTCTACTTGGCTTTTTGTGATTTTTATGATTGATTATTCTTAGTTAAGCTATTTGTGAGCTTTTGCAACAAACCCGAGCTTCTGAAACGTCCTAGAACTCTAACCCGACTATTTTGTCTTTTAGTGAAATTCTACTTTGCTTATTTCTGGCTTATTGAGTGTGCTTTTTCAAAATTTCTTTTCACAGATCTCTTAGGCATCTCAAAAGAAGGTTGTGTGTTTAATTAGAGCTTATGGCATTGGCTTATTGTTTAATGGGCTTATTGGCCCAATAAGAATAAGCTGTTGACCAATTAAGCTGTGATAAGCTCAAAACCAGCTTTTGGGCCTTCAGATTTTTGTGTTTAGAATTACATTTTGAGTCGGATAGGGCTTTTTCAGGTCATTTGTGCTAAGTTTGACTTTTTGGGACCATTTAGCCCATTAAGGTTGACTGTTTTGGTTTTTAGCCCATTTGGGGGCCCATTAGGGGTATTTTGGTCATTTCACTTTCATTTGCTGTTTATCTAGGTTAAAATATACTAGTTTGCAAGTTTTTAGAATTTTTATAATTTTTGGATTTTTAATATTATTTTATTATTAGATTTCAAATTTCACATTTTTGCACTTTTTATATTTTTCTTAGGTTAAATACATTAAAATAGTATTTTTGCAACTCTTAGATTAATTTAATCATCATTTTTCTAATTTCTAGAATTATTTTAAGTTTTAATAGTTTTAATCATTTTAAATAGTTTTAATTAGTTTAAAAATTTATAAAAATAGTTTTTAGTATTATTTGGTTATTTTAGAGGTTTACAAATTGAAAAATCTTTATTTGGGCTTTTTAATACTTATTTTGATTTTAGGGCTTTAATTAGCATTTAAAAATTAATATTTAATTAATTAAAAGGTTTGAAAAAGTTTTGATCATTTGTAAACTCTTAGTTTATTTAATTTGATTTTTGGTTAATTTTTGGGAATTTTTAGAATTTATTTTTATTTTAGCTCTTTTTACGGTTTTAATTTTAGTCGTCGTAGTAATAATTTTCACGTCTTCGTCATTCTATTTTGCCATCCCCTTCTTTCAAATTTTAATCTCAAATATCATTGCATTTTAGTCACACACATATACCTCCTTGGGAAACGAACTTTCACCTTTGGGTCATTAGTGTTTGATTTTCCTAAATCATCACTTAATACTTACCGCTTTTATGCCTTTTTCCTAAAAGGTCGTATTTTACCACAACCATTTTGGCGTCGCTGCCGGGGAGGTGTGTCGTGATTAATTTGTCATTTTGTTTTAAATATTAACCATAAATAGTATTTGTATTAGTAGAACTCTACTAATACGTATTATCGGTTTTTCGTTTTTTCTTGTGAAATTATTATTACTATATTGTATTAAGTATCACAACAAATACAAAATATCTCCAAAAGTGTGCAAACACAACCTTAATTGGGATTTGATCTCCTAAATATTGTATTCGAATCTCAAACAAAAAGAAAAAGGAAAAAATAGATAAATACTTTCGTGAAGCTCGATTTTGAAAAATACAAACTATAAGGTGGGTATAAGGCGGGTATTATAAAATATACCCTAAGGAAAAAGGCTCTTAAGTGCTTCGCGCCGCCTCGTTTCCCCGCTTGCTTGTGAGTATTTTGAGATTGAAGGCTAATCGAGGGTTTTGCCACCCAAAGTATTATTACGTATCATATATATTTGCTTGGTTTTCTTTGTGATTAAACCCTCTTGAACAATTTGGTTTTCACCAAAGTTCTAAAGTCATTCCACGTGATCATTTTCATTCTTTTGAGGCTTCTTTAATCAAGAGTTTGATTCGAGGAGAGATTTGGTAGATTGTTGTCTACGAAGATACACAAAATAAAAAAAAATTAAAAACAATCAAAAACACAAAAAATTGAAAATCCAGAAAACACCCAAAAAGAATCTTCTTTGCTCACCTCCCATTCGTCGTCAAGTTTATGCAAACTTGTAATCAAGCAAAACGAGCTCGTAAACGTCGTCAAAGTCAAGGAAATCAAGAGCCTTTGATTGAAGAACAAACTCCAATTGTCGAACCCGTTGTAGAACCAATAGTCGCCATGGCTAATCGTACTATGATGGAGTTGCTTCAAGCACCCACCGAGGGTTTTGGAGAAGCTATTGTGATATCCCTGCGGAGAATTTCGAGATTTCGGTTTAATGTTGATGTTGCAAGCAAATAAGTTTAGAGGTCATGAGAAAGACAACCTGCATTACCACATAAGGACTTTTAATCGTCTCACCGCAACAAGCAAGTTTAAGGATGTTCCAAATGACGCCATTAAGATGATGGTGTTTCCATACTCGTTGGATGGACCCGCTAAAATTTGGCTCGAGAAAGAACCGCCAAATTTGATTTTGACATGGGGTGATCTCGTTTCTAAGTTTGTGAACCAATTTTTTCCACCATCTAAAACAACACATTTGAAAAATGAGATTTCAAGGTTTACACAACGTGATAATGAAATTCTTTCAATGGCATGGGAACGATTTAAAGAAATGTTACATGAATGTCCACACTGTGATTTTTCGGAATTGCATCAAATAGATACTTTCTATAATGGGCTTAATGATCATGAACGAGATTATTTGAATGCCGCCGCGGGTGGTAATTTTTTTGTGCAAAACGACCGATGAAGCTTTAAAGATTATCGAGAATAAATCTAAGCTTTTTAACCCTCGTAACACACCGAGTGTTGCCAATATGGGTTCGTCATCGTCGTCATCGTCTCGTCACATTAATGCCTTACATGATGAAGCAAATGAGGAAAATCGGTTTTTCGATAGGTTTTCGAATCTTATGACTCATTGGAAAGCACAAGATGCTTTGAATTCCGCATCGGTTAAAGCGGTTGTTGTTTGTCTTGTGGTGAAGCTCATGATCTTTCCGAGTGCATTACCGCCGGTGGTAACACTTCGAGTGCTTACGTAGCAATGGGAACTTACAACCAAAACGGCCAAGGTTCCCGCCCAAATCAAGCTCCACCAAATTAAAATGCTAATAACTATCGAAACAACAATCAAAATGGTGGTTATCAAGGCAATTCACGTAACTACAACAAAGGGAATTATCAAAGTGGGAATGGACAAGTTGCAAATCAAAACCAAAACCGTGATTTTCAAAACACTACACAAGGTTTTCAAAATGCTCACACTAAAAATCTTAATGGAGAATTTTTGGATTTTGCAAAAGCAAACGATGCTAAGTTTGATAATATGCAACGTGAGATGATTAGCTTAAGATCCGAGTTGAAAAACGAGCTTAAAAACGAACTTGCTAATGAACTTAAGTCTCATGCTAATAAAATGGAAGGAAACGTTCAACGTCTTCAACAAAATCAACAAAAGGTGGAACAAGGACAACATGAGATTAAGCAAGAATTGTTAAAAGCGGATGCTAGGCAATCAAAATTTGAAGACCGAATGGCACAAATGTTTGAAGCAATCATGTGTAAACCCTCTTCCTCGGGTGGTCTTCCTAGTGATACCATTACAAACTCGAAGGGAGAAATGAAGGTTATTACTACACGTAGTGGTAAAACTTTCAAGGAACCAATCTCTCGTCCAAGTACTTCTACGGAGAAGGAAATCGAGAAAGAGCCCGAGGTGATGGTCGAAAAGGAGCATATTACAAGCCCACGAAGTACCGCTCATGCCACACCTACGGTTGAACCAATACCAATCATGGAACCCGAGATTCCAAGGCCGTTGCCTAATGTCCAACCCACACCACCCTTACCTTACCATTCGAGACGAAACAAAGAGAAATTGCAAGAACGTAACAAACAACAAATCAAGCTTTTTATAAAAATGTTTCAACAAGTTCATTTTGATGTAAGTTTAGCCGACGCGTTTTTATATATGCCTCGTTTCGCTTCCACTTTTAAAAGTATGATGAATGATAAGGAAAAGCTTTCAAAGCTTGCTAATTGTTCTTCGGTTTATCTTAACCGCATACCAGAAAAAGTTGGTGACCCCGGAAAGTTTCTCATTCCTTGTGATATACAAGATATGAAAGAATGCCTCATCTTGGCCGATCTTGGTGCGAGCATTAATTTGATGCCATTTTCCATTTGGAAATCGCTTTCGCTTCCGGCTCTTACTCCTTCGAACATGTCTATCGAGATGGCCGATCATTCTACGATTTTAGCATGTGGAGTAGCCGAGGACGTTTTTGTGAAAGTTAGGAAGTTCTACTATCCCGTTGATTTTATAGTAGTTGACATCCCCGCGGATCCTCAAGTTCCTCTAATTTTAGGTCGTCCATTTTTGGACACCTCGAGATCGCTTATCGACGTTCATGCAAGAACTATTACTTTGAGATTCAACGAAGAGGAACATGTTATAAACGCTACTCAAAACTCAAAACCTTCTCATGTTTATGAAATCGCTACCATCAATCACATCGACTTAGTTGAAGTGGTTTGCGATGAGTTTTCACAAGAACTGTTAGGTTTTTCCGATAGCTCATCAAGTGGCAATCCCACTATTTTGGATCCAATTCTTGCTAATTCTACACCAAATCTCACTCCATTCCAAGGAGGCAATTTTACTTCAAATGAAATCGACAATGAAGATGAGGTGATTATTAGTGATGATACTTCTATTCCACCATATCTTCCACCGATGAAAGTTATGAGTGTTGAGCAAAAATCTTCAATCGAGGAACCGCCTATCCTCGAATTGAAATATCTTCCATCTCACCTTGAATACGCATTCTTGTAAGGTGATGACAAGTTGCCGGTTATTATTGCAAAAGGTCTTGCTAATGATGAAAAAATCGCGCTCTTGAAAATTCTTAAAGCTCATAAAGGGGCAATTGAGTGGAAAATTTCTGACATTAAGGGTATTGACCCAAAATTTTGTACTCACAAGATTTTAATGGATGAGGACTACAAACCCGCAATTCAAAGTCAAAGAAGGGTAAACCCCAAAATTCACGATGTCATCAAAAAGGAAGTTCTAAAACTCCTTGACGCGGGAATGATTTATCCTATCCCCGATATCCCATGGGTGAGCCCAATCCATTGTGTCCCTAAAAAGGAAGGAATGACCGTTGTGCCTAATGAAAACAACGAGTTAATTCCCACTCGTGTTATGACCGGTTGGAGGGTGTGTATTGACTACCGAAAGTTAAATGACGCCACTCGTAAAGACCACTTTCCTTTGCCCTTCATGGATCAAATGTTGGAGTGACTCGCGGGAAATGAATTCTATTGCTTTTTAGATGGTTTTTCCAGTTACTTTCAAATCCCTATCGACCCTCGTGATCAAGAGAATACTACGTTTACGTGTCCTTATGGAACGTTTGCTTATCGTAGGATGCCTTTCGGACTTTGCAATGCATCGGGTACGTTTCAACGGTGTATGATGGCTATTTTTCACGATATGATCGAGAAGTCGATGGAAGTGTTTATGGATGACTTTTCGGTGTTTGGCAATTCGTTCACGTCGTGTTTATCTAATCTCGAGCAAATGTTAAAACATTGTGAAGAAACCAATCTTGTGCTTAATTGGGAAAAATGTCATTTTTATGTGTAAACAAGGAATCGTCTTAAGACATAATGTAACACCCCATTTGGAAATGGAATCTTACGCATAATCATGGCGTGTCATCAAAGCATACAAGGATAAATGTCTAAGCATTATTTGACCATAAAAGGGAAATACCGGAATCAAACATCGGTAACCCCAAATTAGAGCTCATCACACACAAACATAAATACTGTAAAAGGAAAAGGACGAAACAATGTCCATTGCAAGTTGTATTAAAGTAAAGGAAATGCATAAAGTAAAGAAAGACAGTAAAGCTTCCAGTCCATATGCACGTACGTTTGAGATCTACGAGCGTCCCTGAGTACCTGCCGTTTTGGGAACATGAAAAGGAAAACGGCTGAGCAAGACGCTCAGTGCACGGATGTACAAAATAGCATGAAATAGGATAAGCATGTAACATATAACAGCGGAAGACTAAGTTCTGAGTAAACTGGTTAAGTATTAAGAAAACTGGTTTTATAGTTTGAAAAGCCTTATGTTTATCTTATGAAAACTGTTTTAACATAAATATACCATAGCCCATATAGGTCATGAAAAGGTCACGTGCATGAATACTTGGAGGGGTGACCTCATCATGCTGATTAGAGGGGATGCCTCTAATTAATATACTGGTCTGGGTAGGAGGGATCAACTCCTTGTGAAGGATGCAAGGCACACACCACATTCACCATGAAATACTGAATAAAACATGTAACTAGGATGCACCCATACGCCCCACATGATATAATAATATGGCCAAAACTGAAAGGGACGCCACGAGCAATCACTCCGCTGTGGGGAAGTCATAACATTGGTGCCCCCAATGTTATGGTTATGGTACCTCCATAACTAGGTGAAACTGGTCATGCTTGTATATGGCTATAGATTATGCTAATTAAACATAAGCAGTTCAAAACAATAAAACAAATACTGGGGAAAACAGTTGGCTGCATACGGGGAAATCCTAATAAGGAAAGAATGTCCATACTGAAAGGACGGGAATCCGTACCTCAAGTCCAGTGAATGAACGGAAGAAAGACTCTCCTACTTCTGGATCACTAACGCTACATGAATACACACGTGTATAAGTATCGAATCACTGATTACGTACTGGGTTTTATGTCTCATCTTAGCTTACTTTGTATGTTTTAGGTCATGGTTTACTGTTTAAAGCCTTAAACTGTGTTTATCTTGTATTCTGATTAATCTGATTAAGTATTACTGGTATTTCATGTATTATTATACTTACTGTGTAATAATAAGTAACTTTCCAAAAATAGCAGGTTTCCAAAAATAGAAAGTTTCCAAAAATAGAAAGTTTCCAAAAATAGAAAGTTTCCAAAAATAGAAAGTTACCAAAAATAGAAAGTTTCCAAAAAATAAAAAGTTTCCAAAAATAGAAAGTTTCCAAAAATAGAAAGTTTCCTAAAATAGAATTTACTGCTTAAAATAGATTAGTTTCTAAAAATAGAAAGTTTCCAAAAATAGATCAGCTGCCTTAATTAAATAAGTTTCCATATATAAAAGGTTTCCATGATTAGATTAGCTGCCTGAAATAGATAGATTTCCATATATAGAAGGTTTCCATTAATAGATTAGTTGCCTTATTTAATTAAGTTTCTATAAATAGAAGTTTCCATAATTAGAATTAAGCTGGTTACATAAGCTAACATATAAGTCTAAGTGTTTATAAGCTTGTTTCTTAAGTCATATGATATAGTGTATAGTTTAATTATTATTTCATGTATTTTAATTAAACTATAGGTTAAGCATTTTAATTAAAGTATAACATGTTTTAATTAAAATGGAATAAAATACTTAGGTTAAAATGTGTATTATTATGTATTAATAACATAACCTAAGTCATGTCTAAATTAATTAATTATAGGCATGTTTTAAATAATTAATTAATTATAACTTATAACATAAAATACTTAGGTTAAATTAATATCATGCTAAATTAATAATTAAAATAACCTAAGTCATGATTTAATTAATATCTCATGTTATTAATTAATTTATATCCTAAGTTCATAATTCATAAAATTAACATGTAGCATAAATCATGATTTAACCAACGAACCATGAATCGGGCATGAACTCGACACCGTACCCCGAGCCAACTCGGGGTACTTGTGTCCCCTTGCTGCCGTGGGTCCCACATGCACCAACCAAGACCAAAATGGTCTTGGTGGTGGCGGCAAAAAGCAAACCGAACCCCCCTCGGGTTGGTTATACTAGGCGGCAAAAAACAAACCCCCTCTTATAACAACCTTTGATTTTAATTTACCCCAAAACATGTTAGATCTATGTTTAATTATCATGTTTTAATAAGAATATTAATAACATGTTCATGAAAATAATCAAAGATTTAAAAGAATTAAAAAGAAAGGTTTAGAATGATATACCAATACGTAGCTTGAAAGAGGATGAACAAACACGGTTTATAGCAATGATTTTTGTGATCAAGATCAATCAACAACCACCTTTGGTGGTCTTAGGGGTGGCGGCACAAAGAGAGACCAAGGAGGAGGAGAGAAAACTTTTTAGGTTAAATGTTATTTTGCTTGAAATGTAAAAATGAAAAGCATATTTACCATAACCCCCCCTTTCTTGTAAAAGTCCATGGGCTTAGCCCACCTTGTTATGTGTGTCGTGGGTATGGGGCCCCACATGGGGTACCCGTACCTTTTCTCGTGTCCCGATTTTTCGTGTTCGTTCGTGGTTAAACGTGTTCGTGTTTAAAGTGTTTCTGTTTATTTTATCATGTAGTTTATCATATTATATACACTCGTAATTTAGTACTTACGTAATTATTTTAGTTCGTGTTTTAAAATGGTGATCATGATTTAATTATGTTCACGTGAAATATCTATTAACTATTTATCATGAGTTTGTACGTAATCGATACTTATCATATCATACACGTATGCACTTGCTTGATTATTAGCACATGAATGTGATCAATACTAAATAGGGTAAGTTTTAATCTAGGACGTACGATCTTAAGAGCACTATTCATGGTAAAAGCATGCGGGTTTTACAATTCTTCCCCCTAAAAAGACTAATTCGTCCCCGAATTATAGATAAAATAAACTGGAAAGAAGTAACATACCCGAACTCAAAATATGAAGTGAGGGTAAGAAGCCCGGATAGACTCCTCCGTTTCCCAAGTGGCTTCCCGCTCGGTATGGTCCCTCCAAAGAATTTTGACGAATGGAATCGTCTTCCTTCTCATGACTCGTTCTTGCCTGTCAAGAACTCGTTCGGGTTCCTCTATAAAAGTGAGATCTTCACGTATCTGTTCCAGTGGATACTGAACCATGTGAAGGGGATGATACTTGTACCCTCTGAGTAAAGACACATGAAACACGTTATGCACGTGCGAAAGCTGAGGAGGTAACGCCAATCGGTAAGATACTTCACCGATTCGTTCAATGATATCAAACGGTCCGATGAAACGAGGACGGAGTTTCCCTTTGATCCCGAAGCGTTTAACACCACGTGCCGGCGAAACCTTGAGGAAGACGTGGTCTCCAACATTAAAATGTATGTCCCTACGATGCTTATCAGCGTAACTCTTCTGACGTGACCGTGCTTCCTGCAGCTTCTGCTTAGCTACTTCGATCTTCTCATTGGTCATTTCTATAATTTCTGGTCCTTCGAGTGTTCGCTCTCCCACCTGATCTCAGCAGATTGGAGCGCGACACTTCCTGCCATACAACATTTCGAAAGGAGCACATTTGATACTTGCGTGCCCACTGTTGTTGTATGCAAACTCGACCAAACAGATGTAATCGTCCCAATCACCTGTCCATTCCAACGCACACGACCTTAACATATCTTCTAATGTCTGAATCGTTCGCTCCGACTGTCCGTCCGTTTGAGGATGGAAGGCCGTACTCAGCTTAAGTTGTGTACCCCAAGCTTTTTGCAGACCTTTCCAGAATCGCGACGTGAAACGAGGATCTCTGTCTGAGACGATGCTGGAGGGAGCACCGTGGAGTCTCATGATCTCCCTTCTGTAAGTATCTGCGAGTTTACTTACCGGATCTTCCTTGCGTATCGGTAAGAAATGAGCTGATTTGGTGAGTCGATCGACGATGACCCAAATGGCATCGTGCTTCTTCTTGGTAGGCGGAAGACCGGTAACAAAATCCATGGTGATTTTGTCCCACTTCCACTCTGGAATATCCAACGGTTGAAGGAGACCGCCCGATCGCTGATGCTCAATCTTAACCTGCTGGCAGGTAAGACATTTGGAGACATAAGTGGCTACATCCTGTTTCATACCACTCCACCAAAACTACTGTCTGATGTCATGGTACATTTTTGTCGACCCAGGATGTATAGAAAATGGGGAGTTGTGAGCTTCAGCTAACAATGCTTCCCGGAGTTCTTGATTGTCAGGAACACAAAGTCTCGTGCCCTGCCAAACGATACCGTCTGCGTCCATTCTGAATTTTGTCTGCTTCTCCAAATTCTGAATTATCGCCCATATTTCTCCATCATCCTTCTGAGCTTCCTTGATCCTAGACAGTAACTCGGGTTCTACTCTAAGATTCGCCCAGTATCCGTGCTGCCCACGTACCATGATTTCGATGTCTAGCCGCTCCAAGTCTCTTATGTTTTGTTCCTTGATTCCAATGTCGTTGATCATTCCGGACTTTCTGCTGAGTGCATCTGCTACTACATTAGCTTTCCCGGGATGATACTGTTGGTTAATAACATAATCCTTCAACAGTTCCAACCATCTCCTTTGTCTCATGTTCAATTCACGTTGAGTGAAGATATACTTCAAGCTCTCGTGATCCGTGAAAATGTCGCATGATTCTCCGTATAAGTAGTGCCTCCATATTTTCAATGCGAACACCACTGCAGCAAGTTCCAGGTCATGCGTAGGGTAGTTTTCTTCATAGGGCTTAAGCTGCCGTGAAGCATACGCGATCACTTTCCCATGTTGCATGAGAACACAGCCCAGTCCCTTCCCCGATGCATCACTATAGATCTGAAATCCACCTGTACCAGATGGGAGAGTAAGAATAGGTGCAGATACTAACTTCTGCTTTAGGTCTTCGAAGCTCTTCTCTCGTTCTTCCGTCCAGACGAATTTCTCTCCTTTTCGCATCAGTTTAGTGAGAGGTAGTGCCAAACAGGAAAAGTTCTCCACGAATCTGCGATAATATCCAGCTAAGCCCAAGAAACTGCGGACTTCTGTCGCTGACGTTGGTCTTAGCCATTTAGTGATAGCCTCAACCTTTGCTGGGTCCATAGTGATCCCTTCTGCTGATACAATGTGACCTAAGAATGCCACTTTGTTTAACCAGAACTCACACTTGGAGAATTTCGCATACAGCTGCTTCTGACGAAGAATCTGTAGTACCGTACGGAGATGGTCTTCGTGTTCCTCTGTGGAATTTGAGAAAATCAGGATGTCATGGATGAATACAATGACAAACTTATCAAGGAATTCATGGAAGATTCTGTTCATCAGATCCATGAATACTGCTGGAGCATTAGTCAGGCCGAATGGCATGACTACAAACTCATAATGGCCATAACGGGTACGAAAAGCAGTCTTGGCAATATCCTGCTCTTTAACCCTTAGCTATTGGTAGCCTGACCTTAGATCGATCTTTGAGAAGTGTTTGGCTCCCTGAAGTTGGTCAAACAGATCATCTATACGTGGCAGTGGATATCTATTGCGGATGGTAATCTTATTAAGTTCACGGTAGTCTATGCAAAGTCGCATGCTGCCGTCCTTCTTCTTAACGAACAAGACCGGTGCGCCCCATGGGGATGCGCTTGGTCTAATGAACCCTCGCTCAAGTATTTCATGCAGTTGGTCCTTCGGTTCTTTTAGCTCTATGGGAGCCATACGATACGGAGCCTTAGAGATTGGTTCAGCTCCTGGAACCAGGTCGATGTTGAACTCCACTTCTCGTGCAGGTGGTATGCCGGGAAGTTCAGCTGGGAAAACGTCTTGAAATTCCGAAACTACTGGTTGATCCTGAATCGATGGGGATTCAGCATCCATGTCATGAACCGTAGCTAGATAACCCTCACAGCCATGTGACAGTAATGCACGTGCTTGCAAGGTAGATATGACTTGTACAGAACGTCCGGGTATGAACCCGTTATGAATGTACTCTGGTGCATTAATGTCGCCGAAGGTCACCCGATATGAGTGGCAGTCTATGGTAGCATGGTGCTTGGATAGCCAGTCCACGCCGAGAATCATATCGAACTCAATCATGTCTAGGGGAAGTGCATCTACTGCACGAACTTTATCGTCAAACTCTAGAGGAAGACTCTTGTATACATGAGTTATTAATACAGATTCCCTCAAAGGCGTGGAAATGGTAAGCCTATTTTCTAATGGAAAGGGAAGTGTCCTGATGTTCTTAGCATATGTAGTGGAAATAACAGAGTGAGTGGCACCCGTGTCGAAAAGAACACATGCAGCTTGGCCGTACATATACAAAATTCCAGTAATGGTACCTGTAGATTTGTTTGCCTGATCGCGAGGTGTCGTGTAGACACGCCCAGTGGTAGGAGGCGGCTTGTTATCAGCATGACCCGAGGTACCCTCCATCTCACCCTTACGGCAATCTCTCATACGATGGCCAGGGAGGCCGCACTTGTAGCACGCGTCGGAATCACGACGACATGGGCCAGGGTGTCTGCGATGGCAAGTACTGCAAAGAGGATGAGTGAATCCTCCAACAGGAGTCCTTGCTTGCTGAGGGCCTGCTGATGACAAAATGTGTTAAGATAAAGTATATGCACGAGTATAAGACATATGCATCATAAGATGTTTACCAGTGATAGCTGAACGGTTAGGCTACGAACCCCTGTGGTTCTGGTCCTTCCCGTTACCGTGGTTCCTGGTAGAGGTTAATATAGTGTCAGCATGAGAGATATAACATGAAATCATACGAAGATGCGTAAATAGTAGGACCTGCTGTTGTTGGAGTGTCCAGCGTTGTTACGGTAATTATCATTACCGCTACGCCTTTCCACAACAGAACGGTCGTTAGTGTGACCGTTTCCTTTGGGCTGATGAGGCTGCTGCTGAGTAGCCGGCTGAGACCGGTCCCCAGTTTTCTGCCTGGAAGATACAGTTTAAGAGATGATTATTAAACATATAATGATAGGATGCGGTTTGGTTACCGTTTGAATACGAAATGTTTACCTCTTGTCGGGTCTTTCAGCTTCCCCGAACTCATCTCGCTCCTGTAGCATCTCTAGCTTCCTTGCTGCGTCGGCCACTTGTGCTACTGTATTGAACGTAGCACACACCAGATTGTTCGCGACCGAGGTGCGAAGTGCCCACCTAAAGTGGTTTGCCTGCTCCTCAGGAGTACCAGCTGCTGCTCCCAGGAAACCAGCTAAGCGAAGAAAGCGCTGCATGAATTCGTTGCTATTCTCGCCCGCTCTCTGTCGTATCCCATGGTGCTCTCGCTTGAGCTTGTCCTGCTCTGCCTTGGGAAAGAACTGCTCCATCACTCTCTCCTTGAATTGGGCCCATGTCAAACCAGCGACCCAATCATCACCTCCTTCCGACTACGTCAAGGCTAGCTACCAGCTGAGTACATCGCCTTCAAACCGGTAGCATGCCAATCTCGCCTTGTATGCGGGGTCACAGCCCATAGCATTGAAAATCTTCTCGATATGAGTCAACCAGCTTTCAGCATCGTTGGGGCTATCAGTCTTTTCAAAAGCTCTAGGACGAAGCTTGTTGAATCTTTCCAGCCACACTGCTAGTGTCACTGGAGGAGGGGGAGTAGGAGGTGCCTGATTCTGCTGCTGCTGATTGTTGGCAGCTTGGACTTCAGCACGGATGTCATTCCTCAGTTGAGGAAGCAAGGCTTGCATGGCAGCCTGAATTGCAGCATTGAGCTGCTCTTGCTCGCGTGTGAGAACCATCTGACAGTATAACATAAAACATATGATTAACAGTTCAAAACATAAAATATAAATTATATATATATATGAAAAAAAAAATTATACCAAAAATTTCACGAGAAAACTTTTATGCAAGAAATTATTTTTTTTGTATGAATGCATGATGCAGTTTTATGAAAACTTTTGATGCTCGAGAGTGAACGCCTCTGGTCAGTTCACTCAAAACAAAAGACATATCGAGGGGACGCCTATGGGTCGGTCCCAAATCTAAAAGTTTCGATAAAACACATGCGACTAAATAGGGCCAGTCCTGTACCAACCATTACTTAGTCAAAAACCCTGTAACAATGACATGTATATGTATGCTTAAAATGATGAATGCTTGAAAACAACTGTCAGTTCTAGGAAGACCGTAGTGACTACCCACTAATCACAAGTCATATTTGAGAGCCTACCGGTCGAAGCCTTGGGCTCTGATACCATAATTGTAACACCCCATTTGGAAATGGAATCTTACGCATAATCATGGCGTGTCATCAAAGCATACAAGGATAAATGTCTAAGCATTATTTGACCATAAAAGGGAAATACCGGAATCAAACATCGGTAACCCCAAAGTAGAGCTCATCACACACAAACATAAATACTGTAAAAGGAAAAGGACGAAACAATGTCCATTGCAAGCTGTATTAAAGTAAAGGAAATGCATAAAGTAAAGAAAGACAGTAAAGCTTCCAGTCCATATGCACGTACGTTTGAGATCTACGAGCGTCCCTGAGTACCTGCCGTTTTGGGAACATGAAAAGGAAAACGGCTGAGCAAGACGCTCAGTGCACGGATGTACAAAATAGCATGAAATAGGATAAGCATGTAACATATAACAGCGGAAGACTAAGTTCTGAGTAAACTGGTTAAGTATTAAGAAAACTGGTTTTATAGTTTGAAAAGCCTTATGTTTATCTTATGAAAACTGTTTTAACATAAATATACCATAGCCCATATAGGTCATGAAAAGGTCACGTGCATGAATACTTGGAGGGGTGACCTCATCATGCTGATTAGAGGGGATGCCTCTAATTAATATACTGGTCTGGGTAGGAGGGATCAACTCCTTGTGAAGGATGCAAGGCACACACCACATTCACCATGAAATACTGAATAAAACATGTAACTAGGATGCACCCATACGCCCCACATGATATAATAATATGGCCAAAACTGAAAGGGACGCCACGAGCAATCACTCCGCCGTGGGGAAGTCATAACATTGGTGCCTCCAATGTTATGGTTATGGTACCTCCATAACTAGGTGAAACTGGTCATGCTTGTATATGGCTATAGATTATGCTAATTAAACATAAGCAGTTCAAAACAATAAAACAAATACTGGGGAAAACAGTTGGCTGCATACGGGGAAATCCTAATAAGGAAAGAATGTCCATACTGAAAGGACGGGAATCCGTACCTCAAGTCCAGTGAATGAACGGAAGAAAGACTCTCCTACTTCTGGATCACTAACGCTACATGAATACACACGTGTATAAGTATCGAATCACTGATTACGTACTGGGTTTTATGTCTCATCTTAGCTTACTTTGTATATTTTAGGTCATGGTTTACTGTTTAAAGCCTTAAACTGTGTTTATCTTGTATTCTGATTAATCTGATTAAGTATTACTGGTATTTCATGTATTATTATACTTACTGTGTAATAATAAGTAACTTTCCAAAAATAGCAGGTTTCCAAAAATAGAAAGTTTCCAAAAATAGAAAGTTTCCAAAAATAGAAAGTTTCCAAAAATAGAAAGTTACCAAAAATAGAAAGTTTCCAAAAAATAGAAAGTTTCCAAAAATAGAAGGTTTCCAAAAATAGAAAGTTTCCTAAAATAGAATTTACTGCTTAAAATAGATTAGTTTCTAAAAATAGAAAGTTTCCAAAAATAGACCAGCTGCCTTAATTAAATAAGTTTCCATATATAGAAGGTTTCCATGATTAGATTAGCTGTCTGAAATAGATAGATTTCCATATATAGAAGGTTTCCATTAATAGATTAGTTGCCTTCTTTAATTAAGTTTCTATAAATAGAAGTTTCCATAATTAGAATTAAGCTGGTTACATAAGCTAACATATAAGTCTAAGGGTTTATAAGCTTGTTTCTTAAGTCATATGATATAGTGTATAGTTTAATTATTATTTCATGTATTTTAATTAAACTATAGGTTAAGCATTTTAATTAAAGTATAACATGTTTTAATTAAAATGGAATAAAATACTTAGGTTAAAATGTGTATTATTATGTATTAATAACATAACCTAAGTCATGTCTAAATTAATTAATTATAGGCATGTTTTAAATAATTAATTAATTATAACTTATAACATAAAATACTTAGGTTAAATTAATATCATGCTAAATTAATAATTAAAATAACCTAAGTCATGATTTAATTAATATCTCATGTTATTAATTAATTTATATCCTAAGTCCATAATTCATAAAATTAACATGTAGCATAAATCATGATTTAACCAACGAACCATGAATCGGGCATGAACTCGACACCGTACCCCGAGCCAACTCGGGGTACTTGTGTCCCCTTGCTGCCGTGGGTCCCACATGCACCAACCAAGACCAAAATGGTCTTGGTGGTGGCGGCAAAAAGCAAACCGAACCCCCCTCGGGTTGGTTATACTAGGCGGCCAAAAACAAACCCCCTCTTATAACAACCTTTGATTTTAATTTACCCCAAAACATGTTAGATCTATGTTTAATTATCATGTTTTAATAAGAATATTAATAACATGTTCATGAAAATAATCAAAGATTTAAAAGAATTAAAAAGAAAGGTTTAGAATGATATACCAATACGTAGCTTGAAAGAGGATGAACAAACACGGTTTATAGCAATGATTTTTGTGATCAAGATCAATCAACAACCACCTTTGGTGGTCTTAGGGGTGGCGGCACAAAGAGAGACCAAGGAGGAGGAGAGAAAACTTTTTAGGTTAAATGTTATTTTGCTTGAAATGTAAAAATGAAAAGCATATTTACCATAACCCCCCCTTTCTTGTAAAAGTCCATGGGCTTAGCCCACCTTGTTATGTGTGCCGTGGGTATGGGGCCCCACATGGGGTACCCGTACCTTTTCTCGTGTCCCGATGTTTCGTGTTCGTTCGTGGTTAAACGTGTTCGTGTTTAAAGTGTTTCTGTTTATTTTATCATGTAGTTTATCATATTATATACACTCGTAATTAAGTACTTACGTAATTATTTTAGTTCGTGTTTTAAAATGGTGATCATGATTTAATTATGTTCACGTGAAATATCTATTAACTGTTTATCATGAGTTTGTACGTAATCGATACTTATCATATCATACACGTATGCACTTTCTTGATTATTAGCACATGAATGTGATCAATACTAAATAGGGTAAGTTTTAATCTAGGACGTACGATCTTAAGAGCACTATTCATGGTAAAAGCATGCGGGTTTTACACATAAGGTCTCGAAAGCGAGTATTGAGGTCGATAAAGCTAAGGTAGACGTCATCGCCAAGTTACCTCATCCCGAAACCGTTAAGGGATTTAGGAGTTTCCTAGGCCACGCGGGCTTTTATCGTCGTTTCATCAAAGACTTTTCGAAAATCTCTCGACCTATGACACACCTTCTCGAGAAGGATGCTCCTTTTAATTTCAATGAGGATTGTGTTAGAGCTTTCGAAACTCTCAAAAGGAAACTTACCGAAGCTCCCTTCTTGTTGCTCCTAATTGGGAATTACCCTTTGAAATCATGTGCGATGCAAGTGATTATGCTATAGAGGTCGTCTTAGGGAAACGTTATGAAAAGCATTTCCGTCCTATCCATTATGCTAGTAACACGATGACCGAGGCTCAATTAAGGTACACCACAACGGAAAAGTAATTCCTTGCCGTGGTCTATGCTTTTGAGAAATTCCGACCTTATCTCGTCTTAACTAAAAGCATCGTGTATACCGAACATTCGGCTATCAAGTATCTCTTAGCTAAGCAAGATGCTAAGACGAGATTGCTTCGTTGGATGCTCCTCCTCCAAGAATTTGATGTCACCGTGCTTGACAAAAAAGGAGCCGAGAATCTAGCGGCCGATCATCTCTCTCGTCTAGAAGATCCTCACAAAGATGTTTTCGAGACAAGGAAATCACTGAAACATTTCCTCTTGAGAATCTCGGTGTAGTGAATTATAAAGATACCACCCCATGGTTTGCCGACATTGCAAATTACGATGCGGGCAATTTCATAATCAAGGGTATGACGACACAACAAAAGCGAAAATTCTTTCTTGACGTCAAGTTCTTTTTTTGGGACGACCCTTATCTCTTTCGGGTTTGTGCGGATCAACTCGTTCAATGTTGTGTTTTTGGTGTCGAAGCTTCTAAAATCCTTAGAGCTTGTCACGAGGGACCCACGGGTGGTCACCACGGTGCTAATCTCACGGCTAAGAAAGTGTTCGATGCCGGTATCTTTTGGCCTTCTATCTATCGTGATGCACACGCACTTGTGAAGTCGTGTGATTCATGCCAACGTCAAGGAAAATCGTCTCAACGTGATGAAATGCCGCAAAATATAATTCAACTGTGTGAGATTTTTGACATTTGGGGCATAGACTTTATGGGGCCGTTCCCATCGCCTCATGGTAACAAGTATATCCTCGTCGTCGTTGACTACCTTTCTAAGTGGGTGGAAGGTAAGGCTTTACCTACTAATGATGCTCGTGTGGTAGTGAAGTTTTTGAAGCAACTATTCTCTCGGTTTGGAACCCCTCGTGCTATTATAAGCGATCGTGGAACCCATTTTTGTAATGACCAATTCGACAAGGTCTTAAAGAAATATGGAGTTACTCATCGTCTTTCTACGACTTATCACCCGCAAACGAGTGGGCAAGTCGAGGTTTCAAACTGAGCTTTGAAGAGGATTTTAGAGACGTCAATTGTAGAAAACCGTGCTTCATGGTCCGACAAAAACTCGATGACGCTTTATGGGCCTTTAGGACCGCTTATAAGACACCTATCAATTGTACTCCTTATAAGTTAGTCTATGGGAAGAATTGTCATTTGCCCATTGAATTGGAGCATAAGGCATATTGGGCCCTTAAGCATGCTAATTTTGACTTGAAGACCGCGGGGGATCACTGGAAAATACAGTTGAATGAATTAAGAGATACTGCTTATGAAATTCATTGATTTTCAAAGAAAAGACTAAAAAGTTTCATGATGCAAAGATTAAAAATCGGGTTTTTAACGTTGGTGATCAAATGTTACTTTTTAACTCTAGACTAAAGATATTTTCCGGGAAATTGAAATCTCGTTGGTCGGGTCCTTTCACCATTACACAAGTGTTTCCTTATGGGACCATCGAGCTAGCTCAAAATGATGGTCCTAACTTCAAGGTAAATGGACATAGGCTTAAGCACTACTTTGGTGGGGAAATTCCTTCATTGAATAACCTCGACCAAGTCACCTTCCCCAATGATAATTAGCATTGAGAAGATCGACTCGAGCTCATGACTCGGTAATAAAAAACAAGGTGCCTCGTGGGGGAGATCCTATGCTTATCCTTTTTATGCTTTCTAATAAATAATGAGAGGGGATTTGTGCCCTTCCAACTCGTTGTCTCGTGGTTGTTTGTGATTGTGTTATCTAGATCATCATCATCACTATGATTGAAGACTCTCGTGTTCGTTTACGTGAGCCTCCATCGTTTGCTTGAAGAAGTTTTCACGAATCCATGACATATCCTTTATTGTTCTAACAATTATCTTTTAGCATAATTAATAAACGGCTTTAGATATATTGTTGATCACCCTTTCCATGCTAGATCCTAAGCATTCGACTCTTCGTCTCTAGTATGGGGGTGCTCCACCTTTAGACACGAAACATTGAGGACAATATTTAATTTTAGTATGGGGGGGTGAATAGATACTTGCTTTGCTACGCCCTCACGTTTTCCAACTTTCAACGTTTTGTTTGGTTTTGTTGCTAATAAGGCTTAAAAATGGCCAAATTTTAAAATTTTTCTTAGTTTTAATAAGTGTTTTTAAGACACGAATGTAGATTTTCCGATGGGTAGAATAAGAGCTAATTTTTGACTTGATGGGCATTTGGAGCCCTTTACATTTCTTAACCCGCTCAATTCAAGTTTTGCTACACTTTTATATAGGGAACTTTAAAACGCGAAAGTCTTAGCTCATTCGGGTTAAGAAAAAGAACTTTTCGCAAGTTCCTATAATTGATCCTAGAAAGTCACTTATCAAGGGAACTATAAAATGCATTCTCTAAACTTGAAAAAGTCCAAGAAAGTGCAAGATCCTATAGGTTGCTTGAAAACCCAAAACTTTGATTTGATATAGTCTTAATGAAAGCTAATCCAAATTTGGCTTAATTTTGACTTGCATGGCTAAGTATTCACGAGTCTCTTTAATTAGAGGTCTTTAAATAGTGAAGAACGAGAGATGATAGAGTTAGACAAGTGATCATGCTAAACGTAGAACATGAAAATGTTCTTTCAAAAACTCATATGTTTTTAATTGTGGTTTTTTCTCCCATAAGATCAATGCATTAGGAATAAAAATAATTCTAATAAGTAAGGTCGTACGATTTGAAAGGTTACTTAGCTTCTAGCACAAGATCGTTTAAAAGTTGCTCGGGGTCGAATAGAGTTCATAGCCAAGGCATAACTTATTGAAGCGGGACGCGAAGATTGGTGAAGATCCAAAAAGACCCTAACAAGGCATGAGGAGCTCTATTTTGTTGCTAAAGATCCAAGATGATGTGAAGTATCATTATTCCTAAATCAATATGAAGGATCGAGACACACGACAAAAAGCAATTACTCCCCTAAAGATCATAGAGAAAGTCTATCCAAAAAGATCCCAACAAGGTATGAGGATAAATATATCCAAGTCCTAAAAGGAGGCGGATAGTTGTATATCAAAGTCCAAAATAAAGATTGAAGAAAAACGATGAAGTCGTGGTCCAAGTATGAAGAATCTCTCAAAAAAGTCAAGTGAAGAAATTCCAATTTATGAAGAGAAGACCATAATTTCAAGAACGTCTTCCCAAGATTTGAAGTATGAAGTACATGCCAAATATCGGTCCGAGAAAGGTCTCAAATCGTGAAACGAGTTATGTCAAGATATGAACTTAAGGAGATACTCGAGAAGCCATTTTAAAAGATTTTGTCCTTCGGCTATCTATCGATTAAATCGTGCTACTTTACTTTCGGACTAATAAATAATCATATAAGTCAATATGAATCACTTGTGATTCATGACAAATAGTTAAAAAAATCTAGAAACCCATTTTCTTTTATAATAACTAGGATTGCGGGGAGAAAAAGTATTACACAATTTGGACGTATGAGTAGTGTTATCATTGTGACTTGTACCAACAATGATCTCGTTTTTGCACTTAGCATGGAATATATGACAATCAAGGATGACGAAATTTACTCTATGGGACATTTACTTGTTTCTATTCATTGACCCTAAAAGTCACATTCGTGATGAAAATCATACATTATGTCTCTACACATCTTCGTAGTATTGTTGGAAGCCTTTTACTTTTCAATAAAGGGTAATAAAATTGAATTTTGGTGTTGCTTAGATACTTTATTCTAGCATTGCGTGAGGGCACGACAATGGCTTAGTATGGGGGAGTGATGAGATGACATTTATACATGATCTCATCGTTTTTTTCGGGCTTTAAATGCATAAAATGTCATAATTATACCATATATATGATTGTATTTGTTTACTTGTGTGTTTTAGGTATGGATATCATGAAAAAGACAAAAGATCACAAGAAACAAGGAAAAACAGACACGAGAAACAAAGTCGTACAAAGAACCAGGCCCTAGTTATGGATTTCTCAAAGAAAAACCCTTGAAGATTTGAATATGTACAAGATTGATCCTTCATTTATGAAGAAATGACACTTAATACCCTTGTATATTCATAATTACAAGTTTGGTCCCTTAAGTTTGTCAAAATTACAAAAAGGTCCTTCAACTTTGAATAATTGGCAAGTTTAGTCCCTCAATAATTCTAAATTGTCAATAATGGTCCCTCATGAAGTCAAAGATACATTGAAGACCTTTGAAGATCAAGAATGTCCAAGATCAGTCCTCAAACTATGTAAAATGGCAAAACAACCCTTGATTCCCTTTTACTAAAGTTTTGTGGCTAAAGTATAATGTTGGAAACTTTATTAACAAAGGAAATGAGTTATCAAGGCTGAAAAACACGTTTACCATGTTTATCAAAACACAAGGGCCAAAGATGGGCATTTGAAACATTCAAACAAAGAAATTCGCCAAACACTTTTCACCCCTACAAAAACGGATCAAAAGTTGTTATTGTTAACCTTTCACCCCAGTTACCATCTCACTTAAACCAAGGGGTAAATCCCAATTACCCACACACATGTGTGATTCAGCCACACAAAAACCCTTCCCACACTTAACATCACAATCCCACTCACCATGGACCCCACCCCCAATTCCCTTTCAACCAATCAAAGAACAACTTCACCTTCAAGTTATCCAACATGGCAAGATCAACGTTTTACACTCCTTGCTTGGATACAAAGCTAAAATGAACGTATAGGATACATTTGGATAGCTCAACAACTCAATGCACTCAAGGGCAAATTTGGGAATTCTAGGCTAGGGTTTCATGTATTTCAGCATTCTAGAATCGTCTCTTGTACTCTATAAAAGGACCCCCAACCTGTGGTGAGGCCTTTGTTCCAGTTTTACTCTTTAAACATTGTAATTCCTTTTTAAAATTTATAAAAGTTGGTATTTTAAGAAAATTGTAATTCCTTTTTATGTTTTTGAAAGTTGGTGTTGTTTAAGGGTAATTCTGAGTTCCATTTGATGTTATAAAGGTGCTTAGATCTTGTGGTTTAAGTACGTTTATGTTTGGTAAGGATTTCTAAGTTGAAAAAACCTTGAAATCAGTCATCTGTTTTTGGTATATTACTTGTACTAACCCTTATCCAAAAGCTATAAGCCCTTGCAAGCTTGTTGACACCAAGCTAGTGAAGATTTATCAACCTTTGGATAGGTTGTTTGCTATTTGTGTTGAAGATATAAAGCCCTTGAGGTTCTGCTTTGAACCATCAACCAAGGCACATCTCATCTCCTTTGTTCAAGTACCTTGGTCTTGTTCTAGCTGTTGAACAAGGTCCAAGGAGCATAGCTGACCCCTGTAGGAAGTTGTGGGGGATAGGTATAACCTCTTGTTAAGTTTCCTCTAAAAATTTGATGCTTATGTCTGATACGTATTTTGCTATGTGATTTGTTGTTCCTGTGTTTGCGCTTTGTGTTTTATAGTTTATATCTCTTAGTTGTCACCTAGTTGAGCTAATTGAACCACAAAATCAGTAGGTTGTTTTATTAAATAAAAAGTTTGTTTGAAAAAGGACTAAAACAAGGCTGTTTGGGATTTTGGGATCATAAGGCCTTGTGGCCTTGTGCCCTTGGTTCTTAGGGTTTGGGGAGTCTAAACAAGTCATATGCAATAGGTTTTGGTCACTGGTTAAGTATCAAAAGGTTTGGAAAATGGATTTCAAGTTTTGGGAAAATTTGATAAAATTGGTTTGAATTTGGTCAACACATCAGATCCAATAAAATCTTTGTTTTTGGATCTAAGGTCTGAAATCTGGTTTGGGAAGAGTTTAGGTGATAAGCTATCTGTGCAGTATCTGTTTGTTGAATTTGGTGGCTTATTGTGAGTGCAAGAGCTTATCAAAGTTGGCTGAAGTGGTCATTTGGATCAGCAAAGTGACCACCTCAATTTTGCCTTGCATTTTGTTATCTAGTGTATGACTGATAGGTGTGTAAACACCCATCCTTTTTACTACTTAACTACAATAATAACCAAACCAAAACGTGTATTTTATGTCATTTATGTCGGAATTATGCGTGGTTTGTGTTTTTGTTGTGATTTAGGACGAAAATGTGAAAAGGGGAGAAAACACGGGCATTCACGGGCTTTTATCGAAGAAAAAGACAAAAGACGAAGTCAAGAAATCAAGAGTGCAAAAAGAACGGAAATCCAAGACCAATTCTGAATATTTATCGAAGAAAAAGTCAAAAGACGGAAGTTTACTAAAAGCCGAAGAACTCAAGTCTAATTTATTGAAGAATTACAAGACGAGTTTAAAGAAATCCCGAGACAAAGTCGTTAAAGTCAAAGAATTAAGAGATTAAGGACTTAATGACGCAATTAAAGAAAGAAGAAAGAAGGGAGGAAGCTTCCTAAGCACCTCCCTAATCCCCCTATATATAGTTTTCATTTCATTTCATTTTCTCTTGTTGGCTAAGTGTGACAATTATTCTTCCACCCTTTAATTACTAGTTCTTTAATTACATGTCATTTAATTAATTGTCTTGCACCTTAAATACATTTAATTTCAATTAAGATTCCTTTTAATTATTGTCAATCTTTACTTTTATTGTCAATCTTCTATCTTCCTTTCTTGTTTGATCTTAATCTTTATGCTTTATTGTTCATGTTTATGTTCTTGATGTTTTATTGATTTAATTAAAGTGGGTTTTGATTATTTTGATTAGTATTGTTAGTTTGATTGTTTTGGATTGTTTGTTTATGATTAGTAGATGTTATTTGGTTAGTCTTGCTTAATCCTTTGGTTTAATTTGATTATTTTTGGTTAGATTCGTGTTATTTGTTCTTCCTTGTTCTTCGCTTTTCGTTAGTGTTCCCAGGTTTATTCCGGATCAAAGAGTTTAGCAGGTTATTCCGGATCAGCCTTTTGTCCCATGTATTCCGAATCAAGGCCACGTTCCGGATCAGTAGTTTATTCCGAGTGAGAAAACATTACGAACCAAGGAATTCTAACAATATTCCGGATCAGCTGTTTGTTCCGAATCAAACATCTTCATTCGGAACATTCCGAATCAAACATCTTCATTCGGAACATTCCGAATCAAAGGCATTCATTCGGAATACTTGTATTCCGAATCAAAGTGTTTATTCGGAACATTCCGAATCAAGGCTTCATTCGGAACATTCCGGATCAAAGTTGTTTATTCGGAATAATTTATTATTCCGGATCAAAGGTTTATTCGGAACATTCCGAATGAAGGGCCAAGGATTTATTCCAAATCAGCAACATTCCGGATCAACAAATTCTTCTGAATCAAAGGTGTTCATTCGGAATAGTGAATATTCCGGATAAGTGACATATTCCGGATGAACCATTATTCCGAGTGAGTATTTTATTCCGGATCAAGGGTTTTGGTCAATATTCCGAGTGAAGAAGAAATTATTCCGGACGAAGGTGACATTCCGAACGAGTGATTTATTCCGAACGAAGGATTATTCCGAATGAGCTGTTTTCAGGTTATTTTTAGTTTCTGTTTTTAAGTTTTAATTTTTAAGCTTTATTTTTCCCGCCTTTTTCTTAGTCGCAATTTAAGATTACTTGCCTTAGATTTATTTTAAGCCTTGCCTTAGTTTAAGTTTTAGTCGCGTTTTAAGTTTGCCTTTAGGGTAGTTTTAAGTTTGCGTCATTTACTTTAATTGCTATTTAATTTTTGTCACGCTTTTAAATACTTGCCATTTATTTTAAATTAGAGTTAGATTTAAATTAACGTCATTTTCATTTACGTCTTGCACATTTACTTTAAAACAACTAAAAATATTCTTTTTCACAAAAAAACAATTGATTCGCATTTTGAACCGGAAATCAATTCGTTAAGATACCGAGAAACGAACATTCAGAACTTTAATTTTCTTACTAGGCAAAATCATTGTATTAAATGGCACCGCTGCCGGCTCTTTTCGTAAAGATTAACGGTTTTCTGTGAGAGACGCGTTGCTTTTTGGGATCCGTTCATTCGTGAGCGTTATTTTTCTTGCTTAAAATTTCAAAAAACCATAAAAAATTAAAAATTGTTAAAAATCCATAAAAATTAAAATTTTCAAAAAATCCAAAAAGATTTTATTTTTATTGTGTATGTATATTGTCTATTGCTTTGGTATTGTTTTCTTTTGCTTTAGCAGGTGTATGCGTACTAGATCTTCAAATTATCAAGAGCCCGAGACTCGTGAAGATTTAGCTATGGCAGGTGTGAACAACAATAATCCACCGCACCTCAATAATAACAACAATGTTCTTCCACAGCCCGATCTTCGGACAATGGAGGAGCTTTGTCAACCTACCATGTTTGGACGAGGAGGACCAATTGCGCCGATGCAAATCACGGCTCCGGAGTTTTCGTTGAAGCACCACATGATTCAGCAAGTGCAAACTAATCCATTCCGCAGAATGCCTGATGATGATGCCAACAAACACCTCGACAAATTCATTACAATCACTCAAAGCATGAAGTTGCCCGGTGCCACAATGGATGTCCTTCGCCTTCAACTCTTTCCACATACTTTATCACACTACGCCGAGAAATGGTTTGATCGTCTCCCGAAGAATTCAATTCGTACTTGGGATGACATGACTCAACGCTTTTTGTCGCGCTACTTTCCACCGTCCATGGTCACGAGCCTTCGAAATCAAATCAGCGGTTTCATGCAAGACCCCAAGGAATCTCTCTTTGATGCTTGGGAAAGATATAATGTCTTGATCGATCGTTGTCCAAACCACAACATGCTCCCTGTGACCTTAATTGATACTTTCTACAACGGTTTGACTTTTCGAGATCGTGATACGATTAATGCAGCCGCCGGTGGCACATTTATGAAAAGAAGACCCGAGGAGTGTAGAGAGCTTATTGAGAACATGACTACTCATCACAAAAACTGGGATTCCTACGCTTCTTCAAAGAACAACCCGAGAGTCAATGTTTCTTCTACTTCAGCAAACCCCGACATGACCGAATTCACCCGCATGATGGCCGAAATGAACAAAAATATCTTGCTCCTCGCTACAAACCAACAACAAGTTAAAGCAGTAGCCAATCCTTGTGAAACATGCGGCGGTCCACACTCATACACTGATTGTCCTTCTACTCAAGGAAATCCGGAAAATGTGTATGCAGCTTATGGTAATTATACCGGAAATTACCAAGCCCGACCTCAAGGGGATCGAAATTTGCTGAGGTACCGGTCCAACAACTATCTTTCACCCGGTTTTTCTCCTCAAAACCAAAACCCCAACAATTACACTAGAAGCAACCAAATCCCACCTAGAGCTTCTAATCCTTATCACCCACCCGCTCAACAAGCCCCACCCATTAACCAAGATGTTGACGCCATAATGAGAACTCAAGGAGAGCAAATCAAGAATCTACAGAGCCAAATTATCAATTTAAAAGGGGATATCACCAAGCAAGGGAATGACATAAGATCCAAGCTTCGAGATAATATCCAATCCTCCTTCAGCAATCAAACGAATGATTTGAAGAATATGCTTGCTAGTTTCTTGCCCATAACTCAACCTTCTACTTCGAGTTCTCTACTTTCAAACACTGTCACCAATCCGCGAGCAAATGTGAGTGCTATTACTACCCGTAGTAGAGTTACCATAGTAGGACCACCTATCCCACCCCCATCCTCTACACCTCCTCCACCACCATTCATCCCCACTACTCCCACACCTAGTATTAGTGCACCATTACCGTCTCCGCCTCGTCGTGATGAAGTACCCACCAAGAATCCTCCACCAACCCCACCTTCAACATCTCAACCTTTACCTGCTACACCGACACTTTCACCACCCAAACCCAATATTCCTTATCCATCTCGCTTAGGCAAGGCCAAAATGCACACCAAGGATGACATTCAAGTGTCAAACTATTTGAAGAAAGTTTTGGAAATGACCGTCACTTTTCCCCTTGTCGAAGCTCTAGCACAAATACCTAAATTTGTCAAGATGTTTAAGGAATTGCTTAGTAAGAAGGAGAAGATGGCCGAGTTTGTTAATACTCGATTGAATAAAAATTGTTCTGCCGTCCTTCTTAAAGAACTTCCGGAGAAACTTGGAGATCCCGGTCGTTTTGTGCTTCCTTGTACTTTTAACCAAACCGACAAATTTACTGCCTTAGCCGATCTCGGGGCAAGTATAAATTTAATGCCTTTAAGTGTTTGGAAAAAGTTATCATTGCCCGACCTTACACCCACCAAAATGACTCTTGAGCTAGCCAATCGCACTCTCGCTTACCCCGTTGGTATTG
The DNA here is from genome assembly GCA_025667525.1 of Glebionis coronaria. NCBI lineage: Eukaryota > Viridiplantae > Streptophyta > Magnoliopsida > Asterales > Asteraceae > Glebionis > Glebionis coronaria. The sequence goes on along the minus strand of CM046876.1, from coordinate 602,704,525 downwards.
CCGAAGACGTGTTCATTAAAGTTGGCACATTCACTTTTCCGGTCGACTTTGTCGTTGTTGATTATGAAATGGAACCTCGTATTCCGTTAATACTTGGGCGCCCATTTTTGAGAACCGGTAGAGCTTTAATTGATGTGTATAAATGTGAGCTCATCTTAAGAGTCGGGGATGATGCACAAGTTTTTGAAATGGGGAAGCTTACAAGCAAATCCTTTGGAGGACGAGAGTCAGCGAATATGATTAATGTGCTTGATGATTTTGTCATCTACAACAATCCTCTATTCGATTCTTGCATTAATAATCCACTTTTTCAAGATGATGTGGATGATTCTCTCTCCAATTTAGAACCTTCACCCATTTATGATTCTCCACCGATCTTTGATGCTTATGATGATGATTCTAGCTCAGATTCGGATGATTATGATGATTTTACTTCTGAGTATCCCGACATGCCCACTTATGATGATTTTGATGAGGCCGATACTCTTTCGAGTGATTCTTCACATGATGAAGATCCTCCGCCATCACTTGATCCTACTTTGGATGACTACTCATTTGAGGAAGACTTCTATACTTTTCTTAATACATACTTCCCTCATGAGAGTGATGCTCCTCCTTTAGATTTTGATGATTATGGTATTGATCCTACTTTGGATTTGAAGAAAATTCTTTCAAAGGAGAAGCAACCGGCCGACACCAACATCCGCAGCACGTATGATTTGACACCTCTTTGTCCACCTTCTGAGGACGAGGTTGTGCATTTTCTTCGCGGATCTTCTTCAAATTCTGCTGAGCCTGAGTGCTATTTTCCCCTAAAGGAAAAGGTGTTGGACCCTGGTATCGATATTCTTCAGCCATCTCAGTATCCATCTGATGAAATAAAAGGAAAAATCTTTGGAACTTTTGAAGATATGCTTGCACCTCACCATACTTGCTTCCACCGCGCTCCATCTTTGCTTAAGGGAACCTTGCCTACTCTTCTTTGGCTTGCCTTGTTCGCCTTAAGCTTGTGCTATTTGATGGACGAAAACTATGTATTTGATCCCGGTGGATTTGTTTAATGCTTCTTCCGATGATAATCAAGGTCGAGTCAGGCTCACGACTCGGTGAACAAAAATCAAGCGCTTCTTGGGAGGCAACCCATGTATCTATCTTTTAGCTATTTATATCCTAAGTGTAGGGGAGACCCGTTGGTGTTTGCTATTTCCTCTCTTCTCATATTCAGGGATCCGAGCTCAATGATCCACTCTTGATGATTTTTGACGACCCGTGATTCCGTCTTCCCGGTTCTATCCTAAACTCTTTTCGGTTCACTATTTTATATTTTCCAATATTAAAATAGGAATCTCGTTAGTTGTCTCTTCTTTAGCAAGATTTAAACAACGTGCACAATGTCCTAAGTGTAGGGGAGTTTACTCCCACATGCTTAAACATTGAGGACAATGTTTATATTAAGTGTAGGGGGACTTCTATCGAAGTTAAGTGGCATTTTCCTTGTATTTGTCATCATTTTATCCGGAAAATCAATTTTTCGACATTTTTCAAATTTTTTTATCTATTTTGGCCTATTAGTTTTACCTTTGAATAGTTATTTTCTTTCCTTACTAGAATAAAATTTTAATAAAGTGGTTTTAATTTTCAAACGTTGTGAATCTTTTGACTCAACCCGAGTTTACTTATCTAAGTTTACTCTAGCTAGTATCCTTAACGTGTTTAAGTCAAGTTTTGCTAGGCTTTTATATAGGGAGCTATAAAACGCGAAAGTCTTAACTCTCACGGGTTAAGAACAAGAACTTTTCGCAAGTTCCTATAATTGATCCTAGAGAGTCTTTTATCAAGGGAACTTTAAAATGCGATTTCTAAACTTGAAAAAAGTCTAAGAATTTGCAAGATCCTATAGACGACCCGAAAACCCAAAACTTTGATTTAATAGGCTAAGCATCCACGAGTCTCATTCCTTGAGATTTTAAACTGTGGAGAACGAGAGATGATAGAGTCAATTATAAGTTTGGTATTCTTTCGTGAATTTATGTGAGTTAATTATAAGCTTATTCTCCCATCGCTTGCTAATAAATTTATCGGCAATAAATAAGGTTGTACGATTTGAAAAGTTACTTAGCTTCTAGCCCAAGATCGTTTAAAAGTTGCTCGGTACGGATTAGAGTTCATAGCCAAGGCATAACTTATTGAAGCGGGATGCGAAGATTGGCGAGTCCGAAAAGGCCCTAACAAGGCATGATGGCTACATTTTGTTGCTAAAGATCCCAAGTGATGTGAAGAACCATTTATCGAAAATCAATATGAAGGATCGAGACACACGACGAAAAGCAAGTACTCCCCAAAAGATCATGGAGAAGTCTATCCAAAAAGGCCCTAACAAGGTATGAGGATAAATAGATCCAAGTCCAAAAAGGAGGCGGATCGTTGTATATCAAAGTCCAAAATAAAGATTGGAGAAAAATGAAGAAGTCGTGGTCCAAATATGAAGAATCTCTTAAAACTTCAAGTGAAGAAATTCCTATTATGAAGAGAAGACCATTATTTCAAGAACGTCTCTCAAGATTTGAAGTATGAAGTCGCTGCCAAATATCGGTCCAAGAAAGGTCTCAAATCGCGAAGCGAGTTATGCCAAGATATGAACTTTTTGAGGTCCCTAGAAGCAGTTTTAAAAGATTTTTTCCTTTAGCTAACTATTGATTAAATCGTCCCACTTTATTTTCAGCCTAAATAACTATCGAAATAAGTCAACAATGCATCCTCGTGATCATTCAAGACAACAATAAAATATAAGAGATACACCTAGGAATAAGGGAGTCTAAGTGAATAATTGGCCCACATGAGTTCGTGTTAGTTTGCTAACTTATAATAACAATGATCTCGTTTTTAAGCTTGGTTTGGAGAAAGTGAAAACTTGAGGATGATGATCATTCATGACATTTTCAAAACCCTAAGGTATGCTTTTGATTTCTTTACTTGTTTTGTTATTTTCTATCTCTTTAATAAAGGCCAAGGTGGATTGATTGTGATGAAAAATGTAAACGTGCTTTGTAACTAATGCATTGCATGAGGACATTACAATGGTCAAGTGTAGGGGATTTGATAGTTGTGTAAACATCCATCCTTTTTACTACTTAACTACAATAATAACCAAACCAAAACGTGTATTTTATGTCATTTATGTCGGAATTATGCGTGGTTTGTGTTTTTGTTGTGATTTAGGACGAAAATGTGAAAAAGGGAGAAAACACGGGCATTCACGGGCTTTTATCGAAGAAAAAGACAAAAGACGAAGTCAAGAAATCAAGAGTGCAAAAAGAACGGAAGTCCGAGACCAATTCTGAAGATTTATCGAAGAAAAAGTCAAAAGACGGAAGTTTACTAAAAGCCGAAGAACTCAAGTCTAATTTATTGAAGAATTACAAGACGAGTTTAAAGAAATCCCGAGACAAAGTCGTTAAAGTCAAAGAATTAAGAGATTAAGGACTTAATGACGCAATTAAAGAAAGAAGAAAGAAGGGAGGAAGCTTCCTAAGCACCTCCCTAATCCCCCTATATATAGTTTTCATTTCATTTCATTTTCTCTTGTTGGCTAAGTGTGACAATTAGTCTTCCACCCTTTAATTACTAGTTCTTTAATTACATGTCATTTAATTAATTGTCTTGCACCTTAAATACATTTAATTTCAAGTAAGTTTCCTTTTAATTATTGTCAATCTTTACTTTTATTGTCAATCTTCTATCTTCCTTTCTTGTTTGATCTTAATCTTTATGCTTTATTGTTCATGTTTATGTTCTTGATGTTTTATTGATTTAATTAAAGTGGGTTTTGATTATTTTGATTAGTATTGTTAGTTTGATTGTTTTGGATTGTTTGTTTATGATTAGTAGATGTTATTTGGTTAGTCTTGCTTAATCTTTTGGTTTAATTTGATTATTTTTGGTTAGATTCGTGTTATTTGTTCTTCCTTGTTCTTCGCTTTTCGTTACTGTTCCCAGGTTTATTCCGGATCAAAGAGTTTAGCAGGTTATTCCGGATCAGCCTTTTGTCCCATTTATTCCGAATCAAGGCCACGTTCCGGATCAGTAGTTTATTCCGAGTGAGAAAACATTCCGAACCAAGGAATTCTAACAATATTCCGAATCAGCTGTTTTTTCCGAATCAAACGTCTTCATTCGGAACATTCCGAATCAAACATCTTCATTCGGAACATTCCGAATCAAAGGCATTCATTCGGAATACTTGTATTCCGAATCAAAGTGTTTATTCGGAACATTCCGAATCAAGGCTTCATTCGGAACATTCCGGATCAAAGTTGTTTATTTGGAATACTTTATTATTCCGGATCAAAGGCTTATTCGGAACATTCCGAACGAAGGGCCAAGGATATATTCCGAATCAGCAACATTCCGGATCAACAAATTCTTCCGAATCAAAGGTGTTCATTCGGAATAGTGAATATTCCAGATAAGTGACATATTCCGGATGAACCATTATTCCGAGTGAGTATTTTATTCCGGATCAAGGGTTTTGATCAATATTCCGAGTGAAGAAGAAATTATTCCGGACGAAGGTGACATTCCGAACGAGTGATTTATTCCGAACGAAGGATTATTCCGAATGAGCTGTTTTCAGGTTATTTTTTGTTTCTGTTTTTAAGTTTTAATTTTTAAGCTTTATTTTTCCCGCCTTTTTCCTTAGTCGCACTTTAAGATTACTTGCCTTAGATTTATTTTAAGCCTTGCCTTAGTTTAAGTTTTAGTCGCGTTTTAAGTTTGCCTTTAGGGTAGTTTTAAGTTTGCGTCATTTACTTTAATTGCTATTTACTTTTTGTCACGCTTTTTGTAACACCCCACTTGGATAAATGGACCGTTACGTGTATTTATGGCGTGTCATCAAAGCATGCAAGGCAATGTATTAAACATTAACTGACCAAACGGAAATACCGGAATCAAACATCGGTAGTCCAACAAGCCCAAAATATAAAGATTAAGTACTGAAAGGAAAAAGGACGAAACAGTGTCCAAACAACCAAAGTAAAGTAACGAAATGTGTGCATAAAAATAAAAGAGTCTGGATAGCTCCCATCCAAATGCACGTACTCTCTTAGAAGTCCTAAGATCGTCCCTGTGTACCTGCCGTTTGGAAACATGAAAGGAAACTACGGCTGAGCATAACGCTCAGTGGACGGATATAGCATGATAAGAATGTACTGAAAGGTAATGAAATAAAAGTCAACAATGAAGCTATAAGACTGATATGTAACATGTGTATAACCTTGCATAAAATCTGTAAGACCTGGGTCATATATACTGATACTGAAATATAACTCTAATTTCTGAAGACATGCATTTACTGTATTTTATTTGCCAGAGCTTATGTAGGTCACGTGCTGTAACAACCGTGCATGAATAACTGGAGGGGTGACCTCGTCATGCTGTAGAGGGGTGACCTCTAAATAACTGGGCTGGGTGGAGGGATCAGCTCCAATGTGAAGGATGTAGAGCACACACCACATTCACCCTGATAACTTGTAACACATATAAGCCTAGGATGCATCCATACGCCCCACTAAAACATACATATAAAAAATGGCCAACTGAACATGAGTGGGACGATGCAGGATATCACTCTCCTGCATGTGAGTCACGACACCGGTGCCTCTAGTGTCGTGGTTACGGTACCTCCGTAACTAGTACATAAACTGGTCGTGCTTGTATATAACGCTCAGGCAATTCTATTTAGTTATTAACATGATTACTGATAAATTAAACATATACTATGGGAAAACATTTGGCTGGAGACGGGGAATCCTAATCATGCATAGGAAGGAAATCCTTACTGAAAGGACGGAAAATCCGTACCTCGTGTCCAGTAACGAAACAGAAACGACAGCTGAAAGATCTACTCCGACTTCACGAATACTACATAAATAATGGCTGAAATAAGTCGTCTGATTACTGTTTACTGTTACTGATCTTAAATATTCTTGTTTTAATTTATTTATTCTTGTATTTCTGTTTGAATATAAACCGATACATCTGATTGTTCTAATATTACTGATTAACTTATATTCTGTATATCTGATTACAGTATACTGTGTAATCTGATATAATTACTATTACTATAACTCGTAATCTAATATAGATAGCAAGTTTTCTAAATTCGTTCCTTTGAAAAAGAAATATTAATTAAATCACACGTTTTAAAAATAATAAGAGAATAAAACCAAATCGATTAATTTTACTAATTAAATTAATACAATATGACAGTTTGATTAAATCCATTTATAAAACTCCTTATAAAAAGATTTTATTAATATAAATAATATCCCCGTGTTTATAAATACTAGGCATCCCAAAACCCGTGTTAAAAACTTCCCCCGAGACGCCCATGTCTCGGGTTAAACCAACCGGACCCACCCTTAACTGTTCTAAACCGGGTTGCCAAACACCCCGTTAAGCCTGTAGCCAAACAACCCTTAATTTCTGCTTATTAAACCCCACTGCCAAACGCCCCCTAACATACAGTTTTTCCCCCTGGCAGTTTCTGGTTTCCCCCGCTAGCTTAAAACACCCACCGACTGGCTAAACTTGCCAGCCGTGGGTTCCCACTGGCCAAAGTAACCAACTCCCCCTGCCTGTTGTTGTTTCCCCCCGTCAGTACAAACCAAGCCAGCACCCTTAATTGGGTTGCGGCTGGTGGAAAAATTACCACCGAGAGTCTCTTGACTCTCGGTTTGTGTGCCAAACCACCACAGCAACACCCAACGACCCCAACCCTCATTAATCGCCACTTTAAAACCCCTTTTTAATTTCAGTTCCGAGATCAATTAAAAGAAGGATAAACGAAATAGGGTTTATATGCACTTACAAATCGTTTAGGGTTTCAACAACAACGAATCCCTTGATTCTTTTAGGATCAACCCTCAACCCCTCTTCTTGTTTCCTTGATGTGGTCGCGGCAGGGAAGGAGAAAGTACAAAAAAAGAGTGGCGGCTGTATAAGATTTCTAGGGTTTCAGTTTGTGTTTTGTGTGTCGGCATAGAGAAAAAAAACACCCCGTCCCTTTTTTTTTGTTATAACCGGCCAAGAAGCAACAAAACACTTGGGCCTTGAGCCCAAGTCCTTCTCTATTCTATATTGTCAAAAACAGCCCCAAAACTTGATTCGTTTAATAAAATGTACGCGTTAAATAAATACGTATACGGTTTCTCGTATAAATTATGCCGTGAAATATCTTGTATGTGTTATAAGTAGTATTAATTTACGTACTACGAATAAACGTGTCTAATATTAATGTTCACGTGCTACGTAGTTTACGTAATTTAATTAGTTTCGTTATTGTAGTATTTAAATAAACCGAGATTGCGTATTATTTCTGCGTTTATATCACTGTCTAATAATTAATACTTATATAGTTTGTTAATATAACCCGTGTATTTAAAATATTCTGATGTTTTAAATACGGGTTTTACAATTCTTCCCCTCTAAAAACAATAATTCGTCCCCGAATTAAAGATACGACTATACTGGGTTTTACAATTCTTCCCCTCTAAAAGGAGAAATTCGTCCTCGAATTAAAGGAAATAAGCTGACTGAAGTAAAAGCTGAAATGCTGATAAACTGAACGACATAAAAGCTGAAAAGACATACCCGAATCAAAACTGAAAGTGAGGATAAGAAGTCCGTATAGACTCCTCTGTTTCCCAAGTGGCCTCTCTCTCGGTATGGTTCCTCCACAGGATTTTGACGAAAGGAATGGTCTTCCTTCTCATAACTCGATCCTGGCGATCTAAAACTGCTTCGGGTTCCTCAATATAGGATAAATCCTCCCGAATCTGATCGAGTGGATAATTTACTTTGTGAAGCTCATGATAGTTGTACCCCCTGAGTAGTGATACATGAAACACGTTGTGGACGTGTGAAAGCTGAGGCGGTAACGCCAATCGATATGATACTTCACCAATACGTTCAAGGATTTCGAACGGTCCGATGTAACGAGGGCTAAGTTTGCCTTTGAGGCCAAAACGTCTGACACCGCGTGCGGGTGATACTTTGAGGAACACACGATCCCCAGTCTGAAAAGATAGATCTCTGCGATGCTTGTCGGCGTAACTCTTCTGGCGAGTACGCGCTTCTTGCAGCTTTGCCCTAGCGATGGCGACCTTTTCATTGGTCAGTTCTATCAGTTCAGGTCCTTCAATCAAACGTTCTCCCACCTGATCCCAACAAATAGGAGCACGGCATTTTCTGCCGTATAACATCTCGAATGGAGCACGCTTGATACTAGCATGCCAACTGTTGTTGTAAGCAAACTCGACCAAGCAAATATAGTCATCCCAGTGTCCTGTCCATTCTAATGCACAGGCGCGTAGCATGTCCTCTAAGGTCTGGATAGTACGCTCTGACTGACCGTCCGTCTGTGGATGGAAAGTTGTGCTGAGCTTGAGCCTAGTTCCCCAAGCTTTATGTAGACCTCCCCAGAAATGAGAAGTGAAACGGGGGTCCCTATCTGATATAATCTCCGAAGGTGTACCGTGTAATCGTACGATCTCCTCGGTGAATAGTTTCGCTAATTTACTGACTGCGAAATCTTTACGAATAGGAATGAAATGTGCTGACTTGGTCAAACGATCGACAACTACCCAGATTGCATCATGTCTCCGCTGAGTCTGTGGTAGTCCGGTGACAAAATCCATAGAGATCTTGTCCCACTTCCACATTGGAATATCTAATGGCTGGAGAAGACCACTGGAACGCTGGTGTTCTATCTTAACCTGCTGACAGGTTAAGCATTTAGACACAAATGTTGCAACATCTTGTTTCATACCGCTCCACCAGAAATGCTGCTTAAGATCGTGGTACATTTTGGTGGAACCCGGATGGATAGAGAACGGAGAGCTGTGAGCCTCAGTCATTAAGGCTTCTCTGAGAGCAGGGTCTTCTGGAACGCAGAGTTTGGTACCCTGCCATACGATACCATCGTCATCGATGCGAAATTCGGTCTACCGGTCAATGTTCTGGATAATCGCCCAGATTTCACCATCATCCTTTTGGGCGTCCTTAATCCTAGAGAGTAAATCTGGTTCTACCCTCAAACTAGCCCAGTATCCCCTCTGTCCGCGTACTAAGAGCTCAATATCATACCGTTCTAAGTCCCGAATAATTTCTTCCTGAACTTTGATGCCATTTATCATACATGACTTTCTGCTAAGGGCATCTGCTACTACATTTGCTTTGCCTGGGTGATACTGGATATTAGTGTCATAGTCTTTTAGCAGTTCTAACCATCGCCTCTGTCTCATGTTCAGCTCTCGCTGTGTAAATATATACTTGAGACTTTTGTGATCGGTGAAGATATCACACGACTCACCGTATAAATAATGCCTCCAGATTTTAAGGGCGAAAACGACTGCTGCGAGCTCTAAATCATGAGTAGGGTAATTTGTCTCATACGGCTTCAGTTGACGCGAAGCATAAGCAATGACTTTCCCATGCTGCATAAGAACACAACCTAAGCCCTTTCCCGATGCGTCACTGTAAATCTGATAACCGCCTGTACCGGATGGAAGAGTAAGTATCGGTGCTGAGATCAATCGATGCTTGAGTTCCTCAAAACTCTTTTCTCTCTCCTCGGTCCATATAAACTTCTCACCCTTTCGCATAAGTTGGGTCAATGGTAACGCCAAACGTGAGAAGTTTTCCACAAATCTGTGGTAATAACCCGCCAACCCAAGAAAACTACGTATCTCTGTGACAGATGTCGGTCTTGGCCATTTGGTGATAGCCTCCACCTTTGCAGGGTCCATAGTTATTCCTTCTGCGGAAACAATATGGCCTAGAAACGCCACTGTATTCAGCCAAAACTCGCACTTCGAAAATTTAGCGTATAGTTTTTCTCGTCTGAGAATCTGCAAAACTGTACGGAGATGGTTCTCATGTTCCTCTTTGGATTTGGAGAAAATGAGGATATCATCGATGAATACGATCACAAACTTGTCTAAAAATTCGTGGAAGACTCTGTTCATTAAGTCCATAAATACTGCGGGCGCATTCGTGAGACCGAATGGCATAACGACAAACTCGTAATGACCGTACCTCGTGCGAAAAGCAGTTTTAGATATATCCTGCTCTTTTACACGCAGCTGATGGTAGCCTGATCGTAGATCGATTTTTGAGAAGTGCTTGGCACCCTGAAGCTGATCGAATAAATCGTCAATACGAGGAAGTGGATAACGGTTACGAATAGTGAGCTTATTCAACTCACGGTAGTCAATACACAAACGCATACTACCATCCTTCTTCTTGACAAACAAAACTGGAGCGCCCCATGGTGATACGCTGGGACGAATGAAACCCCTTTCGAGAAGTTCCTGAAGTTGATCCTTCAGTTCCTTAAGCTCTACAGGAGCCATACGGTAAGGAGCTTTAGATACTGGTTCCGCACCTGGAATGAGATCGATGCCAAATTCTACCTCTCGCATGGGAGGTAAACCCGGAAGTTCCTCGGGAAAGACATCTGGAAAGTCTGACACAACTGGCTGATCATGAATTGAAGGTGTCTCCGAAGTCGTGTCATGAACTGTGGCTAGGAAGCCCTCGCAACCATGATATAGTAAGGTACGAGCCTGTAAAGCTGAAATGATCTGAACATGTTTTCCTGGTAGGAAGCCTCGGTGAATATACTCTGGTGTCTGGACATCACCAAAGATGACCTGGTGAGCATGGCAATCTATGGTGGCATGATGAGCCGATAACCAATCCATACCCAGAATAATATCAAAATCACACATATCCAAAGGAAGGGCACTGACTGGACGGATTTTATCATCAAACTCAAGAGGGAGATCCTTATATACTTGGGTAATGAGTACAGAGTCTCGCATGGGGGTAGATATACTAAGTGCACTGTCTAGTGGCGTAGGGGTCATGTTTATTCTAACAGCATATGAAGTAGATATAACCGAGTGTGTGGCGCCTGTATCGAAAAGCACGCATGCAGACTGTCCGTGTATAAACAAAATGCCAGTAATGGTACCTGCGGTCTTATTTGCTTGATCACGGGTAGTAGTGTAGACACGACCAGTGGTTGGTGGTATCGGTGGTGGGGGAGGTAAAATCTGAGGAATCTGGCCTGAGGTACCGGCAGCATCCCCGCTCTTGCAATCCCTCTTCAAATGGCCCGGCTGACCACACTTGTAGCAATTACCCGAACCACGACGACAAGGTCCCGAGTGTTTCTTTCCACAAGTGATGCAAGTGGGATATGTATACCCGGTGGAAGTAGCTCTGGTTTGCTGAGAACCTGATTTACGATGATATATACGTGTCATGATTCTGATAACTTAACTGAAATAAGGCTGACTGACTGAATTTTAAAATTACCAGAATTTGCCGGTCGGGTAACCTGTTGACCCTTGTTGTTTTGGTCACGCCCCTGTCCAGCATCTCTGTTGGAATTTACAAATAAATTTAAGATCTGTTTTACACGATAGTTTAGTATTCTTGGAGCTTAAAGGCTCACCTGTAGCTGCCAGAGGAGTTGGAGTTGCCGCGGTAATTATCACCGCCGTTCCTCCTATCTGACCGATTACGGTCATATGACTGACCGTGGTTCCTGTAGTTCTGATGCGGAGTAGCCGATTGGGATCGGTCTCCTCCTCTGTGTCTGTAAGATTTTAATAACATATAAGTTTCCAAGCAATAATGGCTAAATTGTTTAAGTCTGTTGGGTGAGATGTACCTCTTCTCCGGGCGCTCTAAATTCTCGAGCTCGTCCCTCTCAAAAAGCATCTCGATGTCCCGAGCTGCATTAGCTACTTGTGACACATTAGTGAATGTGGCACTCATCAATCTATCTGCAGTCCTAGTGTGAAGAGCCCAGCGAAATTGCTTCACTTGCTCCTCTACGGTACCCGCAGCCTCCCCTAAGAATCCAACCATCCTGAGGTATCGGTGCATGAACTCTATACTGTTCTCGCCATTATTCTGACGAATAACGTGAAAGTCCCTCTTCATCTTAGCTTGCTCCGCATGCGGGAAAAGCTGGTCATAGAACATCGTCTTGAAACGTGCCCAGGTCAATGCAAGCTCCCAAGCATCTCCCCCATTGGACAGTTTCTGAGACCTCCACCAATGTAGAGCAGGACCCTCCAGCTTGTAAACTGCAAGCCTAACTTTGAAAACATCACCACAACCCATAGCTCCAAAAATTTTCTCTATATGGTAGATCCAGTCTTCTGCATCAGTTGGAGCTACAGTCTGCTCAAACAGTCGGGGCTTCTGTTTGTTGAACAGATCCAGCCAAGCGGGTAAAGTGGCAGGTGGTGGAGCAGGAGGGTTGTTATTCTGCTGAGGCCCATTTTGATACTCAGCTCAGATCTCATCACGAATTTGGGGTAACATGGCCTGTATAGCAGCCTGAACAGCAGCAGCAATGGCAGCTGCGTTAGGATCATTCTCGGTGTCGCGCCTGGGTGGCATCTGAAATAAAAGAGGATAAATCGACAAAAACGTAAGAACCTGAAGTAATAAATCTGAATATGCTTAGTGTAATTCATGAAGGTATAGCTAACAAAACATGACATGAATACTGGTGAACGCCTAGGGTCAGTTCACAAAATGACAATTTCTGAAACATAAATCTGACATGAGTAAGGATGAACGCCTATGGTCAGTTCATCCATACAAAACTTAAGCGGGCAAGGGTGAACGCCTATGGTCAGTTCACCAAAACAAAATGTTCTTGAAAACACATGCGATTAAGTATGGCCAGTCCTGTACCAACCGTTTACTTAATCAAAATTTTGAAAATCCGACTGATAAAATTCATGAGTAGCATGGAAAATAACGACGCCAAAATACAAGAAGTTCTTGGTGACTACCCACTAGTCACAGGTCAAGTTTTAGAGCCTACAGGTCGAACCTTGAGCTCTGATACCATAATTGTAACACCCCACTTGGATAAATGGACCGTTACGTGTATTTATGGCGTGTCATCAAAGCATGCAAGGCAATGTATTAAACATTAACTGACCAAACGGAAATACCGGAATCAAACATCGGTAGTCCAACAAGCCCAAAATATAAAGATTAAGTACTGAAAGGAAAAAGGACGAAACAGTGTCCAAACAACCAAAGTAAAGTAACGAAATGTGTGCATAAAAATAAAAGAGTCTGGATAGCTCCCATCCAAATGCACGTACTCTCTTAGAAGTCCTAAGATCGTCCCTGTGTACCTGCCGTTTGGAAACATGAAAGGAAACTACGGCTGAGCATAACGCTCAGTGGACGGATATAGCATGATAAGAATGTACTGAAAGGTAATGAAATAAAAGTCAACAATGAATCTATAAGACTGATATGTAACATGTGTATTACCTTGCATAAAATCTGTAAGACCTGGGTCATATATACTGATACTGAAATATAACTCTAATTTCTGAAGACATGCATTTACTGTATTTTATTTGCCAGAGCTTATATAGGTCACGTGCTGTAACAACCGTGCATGAATAACTGGAGGGGTGACCTCGTCATGCTGTAGAGGGGTGACCTCTAAATAACTGGGCTGGGTGGAGGGATCAGCTCCAATGTGAAGGATGTAGAGCACACACCACATTCACCCTGATAACTTGTAACACATATAAGCCTAGGATGCATCCATACGCCCCACTAAAACATACATATAAAACATGGCCAACTGAACATGAGTGGGACGATGCAGGATATCACTCTCCTGCATGTGAGTCACGACACCGGTGCCTCTAGTGTCGTGGTTACGGTACCTCCGTAACTAGTACATAAACTGGTCGTGCTTGTATATAACGCTCAGGCAATTCTATTTAGTTATTAACATGATTACTGATAAATTAAACATATACTGGGGGAAAACATTTGGCTGGAGACGGGGAATCCTAATCATGCATAGGAAGGAAATCCTTACTGAAAGGACGGAAAATCCGTACCTCGTGTCCAGTAACGAAACAGAAACGACAGCTGAAAGATCTACTCCGACTTCACGAATACTACATAAATAATGGCTGAAATAAGTCGTCTGATTACTGTTTACTGTTACTGATCTTAAATATTCTTGTTTTAATTTATTTATTCTTGTATTTCTGTTTGAATATAAACCGATACATCTGATTGTTCTAATATTACTGATTAACTTATATTCTGTATATCTGATTACAGTATACTGTGTAATCTGATATAATTACTATTACTATAACTCGTAATCTAATATAGATAGCAAGTTTTCTAAATTCGTTCCTTTGAAAAAGAAATATTAATTAAATCACACGTTTTAAAAATAATAAGAGAATAAAACCAAATCGATTAATTTTACTAATTAAATTAATACAATATGACAGTTTGATTAAATCCATTTATAAAACTCCTTATAAAAAGATTTTATTAATATAAATAATATCCCCGTGTTTATAAATACTAGGCATCCCAAAACCCGTGTTAAAAACTTCCCCCGAGACGCCCATGTCTCGGGTTAAACCAACCGGACCCACCCTTAACTGTTCTAAACCGGGTTGCCAAACACCCCGTTAAGCCTGTAGCCAAACAGCCCTTAATTTCTGCTTATTAAACCCCACTGCCAAACGCCCCCTAACATACAGTTTTTCCCCCTGGCAGTTTCTAGTTTCCCCCGCTAGCTTAAAACACCCACCGACTGGCTAAACTTGCCAGCCGTGGGTTCCCACTGGCCAAAGTAACCAACTCCCCCTGCCTGTTGTTGTTTCCCCCCGTCAGTACAAACCAAGCCAGCACCCTTAATTGGGTTGCGGCTGGTGGAAAAATTACCACCGAGAGTCTCTTGACTCTCGGTTTGTGTGCCAAACCACCACAGCAACACCCAACGACCCCAACCCTCATTAATCGCCACTTTAAAACCCTTTTTTAATTTCAGTTCCGAGATCAATTAAAAGAAGGATAAACGAAATAGGGTTTATATGCACTTACAAATCGTTTAGGGTTTCAACAACAACGAATCCCTTGATTCTTTTAGGATCAACCCTCAACCCGTCTTCTTGTTTCCTTGATGTGGTCGCGGCAGGGAAGGAGAAAGTACAAAAAAAAGAGTGGCGGCTGTATAAGATTTCTAGGGTTTCAGTTTGTGTTTTATGTGTCGGCATAGAGAAAAAAAACACCCCGTCCCTTTTTTTTGTTATAACCGGCCAAGAAGCAACAAAACACTTGGGCCTTGAGCCCAAGTCCTTCTCTATTCTATATTGTCAAAAACAGCCCCAAAACTTGATTCGTTTAATAAAACGTACGCGTTAAATAAATACGTATACGGTTTCTCGTATAAATTATGCCGTGAAATATCTTGTATGTGTTATAAGTAGTATTAATACGAATAAACGTGTCTAATATTAATGTTCACGTGCTACGTAGTTTACGTAATTTAATTAGTTTCGTTATTGTAGTATTTAAATAAACCGAGATTGCGTATTATTTCTGCGTTTATATCACTGTCTAATAATTAATACTTATATAGTTTGTTAATATAACCCGTGTATTTAAAATATTCTGATGTTTTAAATACAGGTTTTACAATTCTTCCCCTCTAAAAACAATAATTCGTCCCCGAATTAAAGATACGACTATACTGGGTTTTACACTTTTAAATACTTGCCATTTATTTTAAATTAGAGTTAGATTTAAATTAACGTCATTTTCATTTACGTCTTGCACATTTACTTTAAAACAACCAAAAATATTCTTTTTCACCAAAAACAATTGAGTCGCATTTTGAACCGGAAATCAATTCGTTAAGATACCGAGAAACGAACATTCAGAACTTTAATTTTCTTACTAGGAAAAAGCATTGTATTAATGCCCTGCTTGTTTATTGCTTGGAACTTGTTTTTGTGCTGCTTGTGAGTAGATTTGGCTATTTGGTTTGCTTTGTTGCTGGCTTATAAGCTAACTGGTTTATTAAGCCTTATTTGCCAAACTCTGTCATCATTTGGTCAACTGACCTCTTGATTCACAAGGACTCCACCTTGAGTTCTTCACAAAAATTGCTTAAAACAAGCCTATAAACAATCCCCGAGCATTTGGTGAATTTTGGAGAGCTTTGACTTTTGGTCAAATAAGCACATTTTGGCTTATTTTTTAGAACTGCTTATTGGTACATGCAACAACTTGGCTTTTGTAACAGGTGTCATTTTTCACAGCTTAATATCAAATCTGGAAGGTTACAAGTCATTTGGTTAAGCTTTTGCTAGAAAACTAGCTTATTTGGCTTTTTCAGCCAGCTTATTTGCTCCTACAGCTTATTCTACTTGGCTTTTTATGATTTTTATTATTGATTATTCTTAGTTAAGCTATTTGTGAGCTTTTGCAACAAACCCGAGCTTCTGAAACGTCCTTGAACTCTAACCCGACTATTTTGGCGTTTAGTGAAATTCTACTTTGCTTATTTCTGGCTTATTGAGTGTGCTTTTTCAAAATTTCTTTTCACAGATCTCTTAGGCATCTCAAAAGAAGGTTGTGTGTTTAATTAGAGCTTATGGAATTGGCTTATTGCTTAATAGGCTTATTGGCCCAATAAAAATAAGTTGTTGACCAATTAAGCTGTGATAAGCTCAAAACTAGCTTTTGGGCCTTCAGATTTTTGTGCTTAGAATTAAATTTTGAGTCAGATAGGGCTTTTTCAGGTCATTTGGGCCAAGTTTGACTTTTTGGGCCCATTTAGCCCATTAAGGTTGACTGTTTTGGTTTTTAGCCCATTTGGGGGCCCATTAGGGGTATTTTGGTCATTTCACTTTCATTTTCTGTTTATTTAGGTTAAAATATACCAGTTTGCAAGTTTTTAGAATTTTTATAATTTTTGGATTTTTAATATTATTTTAATATTATTTTATTATTAAAGTTCAAATTTCACATTTTTGCACTTTTTATATTTTTATTAGGTTAAATACATTAAAATAGGATTTTTGCAACTCTTAGATTAATTTTATCATCGTTTTTCTAATTTCTAGAATTATTTTAAGTTTTTAATAGTTTTTAATCATTTTAAATAGTTTTAATTAGTTTAAAATTTTATAATAATAGTTTTTAGTCTTATTTGGTTATTTTAGAGGTTTACAAAGTGAAAAATCTTTATTTGGGCTTATTAATAATTATTTTTATTTTTAGGACTTTAATTTGCATTTAAAAATTAATATTTAATTAATTAAAAGGTTTGAAAAAGTTTTGATCATTTGTAAACTCTTAGTTTATTTGATTTGATTTTTGGTTATTTTTGGGAGTTTTTAGAATTTATTTTTATTTTAGCTCTTTTTACGGTTTTAATTTTAGTCGTCGTAGTAATAATTTTCACGTCTTCGTCATTCTATTTTCTCATCCCCTTCTTTCAAATTTTAATCTCAAATATCATTGCATTTTAGTCACACACATATACCTCCTTGGGAAACTAACTTTCACCTTTCGGTCATTAGTGTTTGATTTTCCTAAATCATCACTTAATACTTACCGCTTTTACGCCTTTTTCCTAAAAGGTCGCATTTTATCACAACCAGTTTGATAGAATGATAAACAAGTGCAGATGACATGGCGCAAGAAAAAACAAATGTTTAAGGTATAACCACTTATCCTTTTATGACTTTGAATTGTGTTTTATGAGTGTAGATTAGTAAGTTTTATGTTAAAAAATAGTTTTGGCATCAGTTATTATTATGTGAAGCAAGAAATCGGTAAACATATTCATATTCACATTGTTTTTATTTTAAATATTAAGGAAAGTGTGTGTGTTTATTTGACTACCAACACTGTATGCGCGGTGTTGAGAACAATGTGACACTTAATGACTATGAGTGTTCCCGTTGGTCATTGAGTCGGGGTTTTTTTTCCTATCATTATCTCCACCACATAATTATTAGTCATGATCTTATGAAATGGATCGTTAGTAATCATGTTAAGTTGTAGTAATATATAAGGCTCTAAATGTAGTTTTGCTCAAAACGTCATAACCTATAGCCACTTTGAAATTCTGATTTGTATGAAGTAGTACTTTTATCACTTAGTTCAATTTTAGTGGTTTTTTAAATATTTTTGGTAAACCTAATGTATCATGATATATAGGTTGTAAGAGTGTTTTATAAATCTTAACAATTGTAAACTTTGGTATTTGCTGTTACTTTGAGAATTGAAACGTGGTTATTTGTGTTTATTATCAGGGAACTTTTGAAGCAAATTCGATAGAGGACGGAGTTGAGATTTGGTAAAAGTTAATGAGGTAAAAGTTTTGGCTTATTGCTCTTATCTGTTACTCCTATTTCTTTTTTCTGTGATTAGCTCCACTGCCTCATTTTTAGTATGATTAACTTTGTTGAATCTAAATTAATAAATGTATTCTATTTAATGAAATGTTGTTATGTTTGCATACATGCTAGAAATCGTAGAAAGTAATGTTAATGCTTAGTGAGACATTTGATTGAATACTTAGTTAGACATTTAAGGTTTTCATATTGTTCTCATCATATGACAAACTGCTAATTTGATAGTGTGAAAAGTTAGTATAAAACTCCTACCAAGTATTTAATCAGATAACTCTTTGGCCTTCTTCGAGAAGCTTTAGAACCTGGACTTCTTAGAAGCAAAAGCTTTTTATATATCTAGGAACAAGAGATCTATGAGGAAGTGAAACGTTATATGCCTCATGTAGTCTTCATAAGTGTTTTGGCGCTTCTCAAAAAAGAAATACTTGATTACTTTAAGCTCTTGAAATCTTTACTTCTGGTTTTGAACCGTATGATCGCATTTATGTTGCAAAATAATGTGTTTGTAAATTAAGATTTGATCTTTCTCTTATAATATTGTTCATGGACCATGCTTGGTGACAACACATAATTATTATATAAGTTATCTACTTCTTAGGATTTGTGTCTGTTCTACTTGTGAAAACATACAAAGTAACATGTATGTTGTTTGTACTTTGTAATGTATAGTTGTTGGCTAATGAAACTTACCAACATACTCATCTGAAGCTAATAAACAATTACAATTCTGCAAGCCATGTGCTCAAATTGCTTAAGTAAAATATGTTTTACTTTTTGCTTTGTGAGAGTAATATGAAAATGATTAAGATCAGGTCATAAGTTAACAGAAAGAGATGAGATGTAAATAAGTGTTGTTAGTCTTTGAGTAAGATTTCTTGAAACATTCTCTTCAATAATACCAAGTGTTGGTCTTGAGTATGATTTCTTGAAAGGATCTCTTCAGTAATATATGTGACTAAAAAGTGTCTATTTGATTACACACTTGCTGCTACTGTTTCATTTTTTGTTCACCCATTTTCAGTACTCAATATGAATTGATAGTGTCGGTTACTTTTAGATACAATGTCACTTTATTGAAAAGTAAAGTTCTTGAAGATTGATCCTGATCTACACCCATATCTATAATTTAAATTTCAAGTTACATAGTCCATAGTTATAGAAACTTATATGGCCATTTGACTTTAGTTTTTATTTTCTTTGATGGTTTATCATGTTTCATTCATGTGAATCTCTTGGTCTCCATTTAGAGCCCTGTTAATCCATAAGGTAATGACAACTAAATTTTTTACCTTTGATTCTACTCCTAATGAGTTACTTTGATTTGTTTGCTATAGAATACGCTTTTCCATGATCATTGGTTTATAAATGGGGCATGTGCAATCGCACTAAGTTGTTATACAACAGATTTTGTGTTATGATATACGGAGTAATCTTTTTGGTTTCAAATCTTAGAATGCTTACAACATAGTATAACTTAATATTCGTTAATATGATTTTATAACTTCTTATTACATTATAAATGCTAGCAATGTAACTTAAAATACATTACACTCCTATATCTTCTTTAAGTGTTTGATGATTAGAATCTGTTATTTTGCAGGCTTTAAGAGAAGTTTACGGCTTGGTAATTTGAAGCTGTCGATACTCTTTAAATTGTGAAGCACTTTATAATTTGTTATCTACAATCTTGCATTTTTCTTTTTCATGTTCGTGTAGCTCTTTTTTTATTGTAATTGCTATTGTACACACGAAATTATCGTAACCTTTGTTTTTGGTTGGTGTGTTTTACTTCATGTATACCATATCCTTAGACCTTTATGTATATCAATATCATTTATTTTTTGTTAATACATTTTACCTAATCTACTTTTTTCTATGACCAAAATTGGAAGTATACAAATTATTCAATTTCTATGTTTATTTTTACTGCCCGTGTTGAACACGGGTTCTTATCTAGTTCGTTCAAATTTTAAACTATTTTGTACCTATTCCATTACTTTCAAAAAGGCATCTCTTGTAGATTCTAAGCGACTAAGGATTTCCATAATAGTTAATCAATGTGGTAACCAACTTATGATTCCCTTGTTTTTTAAGAGGTTTTATGTCTTCATCTGCAAAACATGTATGTAGAAGAAGAGAAGTATCTAAAGTCTCCATCTACACAAAAAAGACCGTTTATTTTTTATATTATTGAAATACTTCTTTTCTATTTTTTTCTCTCTCTATCTTTTCACTAATATTTTTTTTACGTTTTCGTACATTTGCCAATTTTTACGTTTTCGTACATTTTTGTTTGATTTTTACGTTTTCATACGTTCTTATACGTTTGTATTCGTTTCTCGTAGAGATGAAAACGCATAGTAACATAAAAAACGTATAATAATGTAAAAAGACGTAAAAATTGAATGAAAATGTATGAAAACGTTTAAAACTTAAAAAAACACATACGAAACAAACGAAAACGTATGAACAGATAAAAAAGCAGGACGAAAACGAATGGAATAGTAGAAAAACGCAAGAACACGTAGAAAAACACAAGAAAACATAGGAAAACGTGCAAAATAGAAAAAACGGGAAAGAAGGAAAAAACCGCATAAAACGTAAAAAATGTATAAAACATGAAAAAATACGAATGAACCTTTTCGGTATAAAAAGTATCACAACATATAAAATGCAAACGAATATTGTAGGTGATGATGGGAGGCGAGTGTTAAAGAGGTGAGAAGAAGAGGAAAGAAGTGAATGTTTATGTCTTCAAGTTGAAGATGTGATAAGCATTTTTTTATTGAAAACCTGAGTTTCAGGTGTCAAAAATTTTCCAATGTTAAAGTTAGGTAATACACGGTCAAGGATTGATCTTTTAACCCAATCCTTTGATTTAGGTATCATTTCTTGATCGAACCCCACCGAGGCTGGGAGGAATGCCTATTCACTCATTTCCTTAGTAGGTGGCTTCTTAGTGAGCTGGCTTGCTTAAAGAGTTTTCTTCTTTTGGACAGGGATTTGACTAGTAATACACTAAGACACTAAGGTGGAGCTATTGGTTCATTTTTCATTGATCCGTTTTTCTTCCTTAAGTTGTTCTTAAAGAGCATGATAAATTTTAGTAAGTTTAGTGTTCTGAAGTTGGCAACTTAGTGCTTCTAGTTTAGCTTGTTTCAAAATAAGTAAATCATTTCTACATCTTTTAATTCAAAAGAAATTTTGTTATATTTTGAAAGAAGGTTTAATCTATGCTCTTCGACAAACAATAAATCAATGTTTATATTCTTATGGTATTTTTAGCAGTCAGATTCATCATCCATAGATAAGAGTATGTTTACCTTTCTCATGGTGATGTCTACCCATTCTTCATTTCTAGCATAATTATTTTCAATAGCGAGTTCATCATCAGCTAGAGTTATCAACACTTTATATCTGACTTCTTCATCCTCTGAAGATACTTCTTCATCATCCTAATCATTCAGCTACCAAACCTTTGGCTTTGTATTGACTAGGTTTCTAAGCCTGAACATTTGATGGTCAATCTTCTAATAGTGCAAGATTTGCTTTGACCTTCTCTATACTCAGATTGTAATCCTTTTAAATTTTCTTATTGTTATGAAAAATTTGATTATTTGAAAGAGCCTGAATCAACTTTGGTTGAAAATTATCATTCCCTGATGATGAATTTGGACTTTTGTAAGAGGCCAAAGGTATTTTTAAAAGACAATATTTTGCAAAATGACCCTTTTTACCACATCTAAAATAATCCGCTCCCTTAGTGGATTGATTTCCCACAAATCTAGTTCTTTTGATATAAGGTTCATTTTTGCCAAAAGGGCTCTTTTATAAAATTCCCGATAAAAGTCCCTTATGTATTCCATACTGGATCTTTCATCAACTTCCCCATCTGATGTCTTTTGAGAGTCCTGAACAATTGCATTTGAATAGAAAGCAGTTGATATAAGTCCATGATTAACAGGGCTTGGGTTGGCCGAGGTGTCGGTAATTAAGGCTTTCTTAGACTCAGGATATCTCATAGTAATTAGATTATCTTTATAGATAAATCTACCATAGATATCTGCTAGATCCTATCTGAATATGATTAGCATTCGTTAGTCTTTGAGAAAAACCAAGCCACTTTTCAGGGAGACTGTTCACAAAACTAACATTAGTTTCATGCTTAGACAGTTTCACCCCGTCATTCGATAGGTCATTGAGCAAGGTATTATAGCTTGTATAAGTCTGAGGAAATATTTCAGATGGTTTGGCCCTGAAAATGTTATATTCTAGTTTCAGGTCCATAATCCGATTTTCCTTAGTATCGGACGACCCTTCAAAGCTATGAACTAGGTCACACTCAATGACAACCTCCATAATATCACCAAGAAGATAAGATGTTATGATGCTTTTGAGATGTTGGCCCTGATTGACCACTCTCCTTTCATCTTCAGACCATTGGGACTCAAGTTTTTCATTACCTCGTGCTATTTTTGGTTTGAGTGGACCATCCTTAATACAAGTAAAGTAATAGGGTTCCATTCACATTAAATAACACGACATTTACTTCTTCCATTTATTAAATCTTTCAACTTTCAATTTAGGAGCGTTAACTGAGTAACTTGCTCCTTTCTTATTGACAAGTTGAGGTACATTACTTTCAGCCATAATGGATCAAGGTTTTAAAAACTTTGAGACGATAGTTAAATATTTTTATAAGCCTACCGCTGTGATACCACTTGTTCGTCCCTTGTAATTAGTGTTATACTTAATAATGATAAGTATAAACTTAACTCATGGTAAAATAATGTAATAAAACACAATTACATAACAAACAAGACACAAAAGGTTTTTCAACCTGTAACTCTTATTATTCAAAGAATTATACCCTATTGCATGAGAAACTACAATAAGGATTGAATAGATAATGTGTGTTTTGGTGATCTTCTCACCAACGAACAATACCAATCCTAACGATTAATATGTTCGACGATTAACTCAACATGAGTTTATGACTCAAGTGCTTACTATCGTATTTGGAAGAGAGAATATCGTTTGTGAATGTCGAAGTATTAAGTGCACAAACTTATTAATTCTCTCTTTTACAATCTATCCTATTTATAGACCTAAGGCTAGGTATGAGACAAATAATTGTCATGTGCAATTCTTGTCTTTAACTGAGATACAAGGCACAGACTTGCCATTACCCGATTCTACGTATCAGGACAAAGTCCTTTACAAGCTCAGTACGATTGTCTAACCTAAAATGGCAAGTCACAATAAGCGTATGTGTTCTACATCTTATCTTCTTCAAACTTATCACGCTTTTACTTCAGTCTTGGATGTCATTGTTCCTTCAAAGAGATCGTATGGGGCTCAGTGAGTCTATTGCCACAACTCACTGAACACATCACCTCCTTCTCCGTCTTAAGTACATCATTCAATGAGTTTCGCCTCACTGAATACTCGAGTCTTTCTCTTAGACTCAGGCTGAGCACTCGAAGGTAACTCACTAAGTGACTATTCACTTAGTCGCTTCTTCATGTTCAAAGGTGATCAATATACATAGGCGTATTGATATTCAAATCCATCAGAGAGATCATTTTGTACAGAACTGACCATTAGTGAGATCAGTCTGTACAAAGCTGATCTAACAAAAATTCTGCTTGGCGAGATCTTGACGAGCTGAGGTGGTGTGGTGGCGAGGATGTGACGAAGTTCACATCGGAGTGGCGAGGTTGTCTTGTTGCGACTCCCAACTCTCTTAATAACTTAAACCTGCATAATTACTTTATTAAACTTGTTTTGAATTTCCAAAAACTTAAGCTTATTATAGTTGGTATAAAGTATAAACCAATTCAATGAATTACAAATGAGAATATGAGATGAGATGTGACTTATTTATTTCATAGTATCACATATGTTAAAAAATGTAGTAATAAATAGATCTTAGCTATTTACTTTTTTTGTTCAAAATGAACCTCGTTTTTTAACATTTATACAAAGTATGTAGCAAAAGTATTCATTAAATGATAAAAGATACACTATTATGAGTTTGTGACTGTAATTATGACTTTAGACGCGCATTTGAATATGAACTTTTTTTCGAATATTTTTAGTACTTAAAAACTATATTAAAAATCACATGTGCTTTATTCATTCAAGAACACGTGAGATTTTACAAATGACATGTTTTAAAATAACAAATCAGTTGAATTGTTACCAGAGCATTACTTGCAAAACAATCGCAACTCGTTATAAGTCCTCCACTTACATTATGGTCGGACTCTCCACATGTTTTACATGTTACAAGAATTAAGTAATTTGTTAAACCGAGTTCATTTCACACTAAACTCGATCATCAAAAATACCGAGCTCGAACTTTTTTTTGTTTTTTTATAATAATTCGAACTTCTTTTAAGTTCAAGATAACTTTCAAATCTTACCAAGACTTTAATGTTTGACCAAACTAACATATATAAATTTATTGCCTACCTACTACATCAAAAGTACTATACAAATATTAAACCAAATACTACAAGCAAACACAAGTAACCCAGTGTAACCCGGTCCATAGGTCTGATCCATTGATTTTGTATCACACGGATTGCTTTCTTCGGATTGTAAGGCCAAGATCATCCCAAAACAAACACAATTATCCACAAAACAAGCACAAGTGACTGCCGGGTAAAAGACATCCTTCATCTATATATGAGGCACCCTTTAACTCACTAAAAACACATCTAACCCTACATTTCTATCTACCTTCATCTAATTCTGCTATCAATTCCCATTTTAAATCGGTTTTCATAATATAGATCTGCTCTGCTGTGAGTTATGTTGATCAAAGTTAAATTCATTGGTTTTCATAATATACATCTAATTTTCTACACCCTGATTCCTCTGTTTAAAAAGGTAATAATCTCTTTTCTAAACCGAATTTGTTTTGTAGATCTTAACAAAAATAATAAGTTTGTTTCTTCCCGATTTGCAATAGACTCTGCCTAGTAATTTTTCCCTAAATGATAACCACTTTCTCATGTCTTCACAAATCTTTACAGGATAGGATACTCGTGGTCTTTTGATGCGGAAAGCCCTTGTTATCATGAAATCCTCCATGTCCATTACAAAGGTGTGTGCGTTTTCTGTTTTACTTTTAGTCATGTATATTAATGTCATGTAAAAATGATGCACTTATCTTTTATGTAGATCCTTTAAAAACATAGACATCAAATTAAAGAGAGAAATGCGAAAACCGTGAAATACAGCAGGTAATTATATTATCATAAACATTGATTTTGGTTTTCAATATTTTGATAAAACTGTCGAAGTGATATCAAATATTTTTACAGATCTCGAAAATTAGAATTTTCTGAAAGTCAGTCTACTTATAAGCTACGAACAGCATCCTCAGGTGCCTCAAGTTACCGACCTTTGTGAGGCGTCAATCTATGTAAGCTTTGAGAAACGTGGCATTTTTGTATTTATATTATCTTCTTCTTTTTTTCATAAAGAATACAAGTATACATGGTATATATATACATATCAGCTACAAACTACACCTTTTAGTTAAGCTAACATCAATTTGTTGCTTCAGGAACGTGGAAGTAAGGTTTACTAATGGAGACGATAAGCATGGAGTTTTGATAAAAGCACAACAACGACTAAACTTAGAAG
Source organism: Glebionis coronaria (assembly GCA_025667525.1). NCBI lineage: Eukaryota > Viridiplantae > Streptophyta > Magnoliopsida > Asterales > Asteraceae > Glebionis > Glebionis coronaria. Next base: position 602,678,564 of record CM046876.1, on the reverse strand, counting down.
GTCAATGGAAGGATACTCTTGCTGATTCTACATCTTTTTTCGACCAAAATTTCTCTGGTTAAACAAGTATAACTCTCATAATCTGTTCATTGGATTTTTGTTTTTGGATTGAGAAAATTGGTTATTTTAGTAATTAGGTGGGATCTGATTGTGGTGCTTGTAAGTCATTTTGTAAAAAATTATCAGACACCAGAATAAGCACTCAACCAACCACCCCTTGTGCTATTAATCAAAGAATCCAAGGATAGTCCCCAAATGGGTGCTATCAACATACAAACAGAAAAGGTTGTCCTCAAACGAATGCAACCCAAGAATACAAAGTTTAATACAACAAAAGGAAATATAAATCAAACGTTTGAACAATCAAACGTTTGATGGAGAAACAAAGTATTTGGATTTGTTGGGAGAGAAAGTGAATAAAGTGTGTGTGTGTTTCTCGAGTATTCTCAACGACTTCTCACCACTTTAAAACAAGTCTTGACCAGTCTTCAAAGGAATCCACACGTTGGCAGAAATAACCCCTGCACAATATCAAAAAACAAAAACAAGGCACAAGAGGACAGCAATGGATATATTAGTCTTAATAAAGATACCAAACCACCCTTCAAGGTTATAAACTTGTTAATAAGGGAAACCAAACATTTCAACACCCTCCCACAAGTTTATAAGCCAAACACATTGTACAAAGTAAGTTTGGAGCAGAGTTCATTATGCTGAATACTTTCCAACCCTTTGGTTAAAATATCAGCAATCTGTTTCTCAGATTGCACTTTCACAGTACGAATAAGACCTGAAGCAACTTTTTCTCTAATAAGATGAACATCGATATCAAAGTGCTTGGTTTTCTCATGCATAACAGGATTAGCAGCAATTTGGATAGCAGAGCTGTTATCACAATAGAGAAAAGCAGGAATTTTACCAGTCATACCAAGATCCTTCAGGATCTTAACAATCCACATTATCTCACAAACAGCAGAGGCCATGGATCTATATTCTGCTTCAGCAGAAGATCTAGACAAAGTGGCTTGCTTTTTACTCTTTCAAGAGACTAAGTTACCACAAACGTAAACACAATAGCCAGATACAGACCTTCTGGTCACTTTGCATTTTGCCCAATCAGAGTCAGCATATGAGCAAATGCTTTGATTAGCAGATCTCTTGAAAAGGATACCAGCACCTGGAGCATTCTTAAGATACTTAAGAACTCTAAATGCAGCATCAAGATGAGATTGAAGAGGAGCATGCATATGCTGACTCAAGCAGTGGACAGAATAGGCAATATCAGGTCTAGTGTTACATAGGTAAATGAGCTTTCCCACATTTTTTTGGTATGTCGTAATATTTTTCAAGTATTTATCATCCAAAGATTCTTTATGAGGCAGGATACCATTCTCAGGCATAGGAGTAGAGATAGGTTTACATGCCAAAAGGCCATACTCATATAAGAGCTCAATACAATACTTTCGCTGGTTTAAGCATAAACCATCATTAACTTTAAGGACTTCAATACCCAGAAAGAATTTAAGTTCACCTAAGTCCTTGATTTTGAACTTCTGATTCAGAAAACTCTTAAAGATAGCAATTTCATCTTTGTTGTTTCCAGTGATGATAATATCATCAACATAGACTAAAAGAACCAGAAAAATGTCATCTTTGTTCTTTACGAACAAAGAGTGGTCATTTATGCTTTGGATAAAACCAGCATTGGTCAAAGTCTCTACCAATTTCTTGTTCCATTGCCTAGGGGCTTGTTTAAGACCATATAATGACTTGGAAAGCTTACAAACCCTTGTTTCATTTTTTTCAAAGAAACCAGGTGGAGGAATCATGTAGATGTCCTCAGTAAGGTCTCCATAGAGAAAGGCATTGTTAACATCCAATTGAAATATGCCCCAAGAGTTTTGAACAGCCATATTAATAACACATCTAACAGTTGTCATTTTAACAACAGGGCTGAATATTTCATCATAATCAATGCCCCTTTTTTGGCTACAGCCATTGGCAACAAGCCTGGCTTTATAACGCTCAACTTCCCCATCAGATTTGTATTTGATTTTGTAAACCCACTTAGACTTGATAGCTTTCCTATGGATAGGCAAATCAGTAAGGGTCCAAGTATGATTAAGAAAGAGAGATTCCATTTCATTGTTCATAGCTTGGATCCAGTTAGGATCTTTGATAGCATCCTCAAAACAACTAGGCTCAGCAGTTTTATTCAAATTAGCAATAAAACAGCATAAATCAAGAGCAAGTTTAGTATGATTAGCATACTTATTAAGACCATACCTAACTTTACCATCAAGAACAAAATCATTCAACTTTTCAGGTAACTTAGATATTCTATTAGATTTTCTGGGTTCAGGCAAAGGAGGTTGGCCTTCATCTTCTGTTTGATTGCTGGTATCAAAAGTAGGAACGTTTTGTTGTTGGAAAAAATTGCCCTCAGAGATGTCGTTTTCATCTGTTGATGATGTGGTATCGACATCCTCCTCAATTGACTGCACCCTTGCAGTGTCATTTGAGGAGCCATCCGAATGACCTCCATCATCATCAGGAGTACTCTCTCCTTTATCATTGGGTCTTACAATGTTATGATGCCCCGACTCAAAAAAATCAAAAAAACAATTTATGATTAACTTCATCAGACCCAAAAAGATTTTCTTTATTCAACTCAACATTATCAAAACTATTTTTATTAGACTTCATTTTATATGGAAAGATAGTTTCATAGAATTTTACGTCTCTTGAAAAAATAAAGTTTCTTTTTTCAAGACTCAAAAGTTTATACGCCTTTTTTGAAGATGAGTAACCAATTAGAATACATTTTTCAGACTTTGGAGAGAATTTATCAGACACATTTAACACACTACAAAAACAGAGGCAACCAAAACATCGCAAATGGGAAAGAGAAGGTTCACTACCATATAGCATACAAAAAGGAGATTTTCCAGCAAGAACAGAAGACGGAAGCCTGTTAATTAAGTAAGTAGTTGTTAAGATGCATTCAGTCCAAAAACATAAAGGGATACCCCCTTGAAACAGAAGACTCCTAACAACATTAAGAAGATTCCTGTGCTTTCTCTCAGCAATTCCATTTTGCTGAGGAGTATAAGCACAGGTAGTTTGGTGCACAATACCCTTATCCCTCAAAAAAGTTCCCATCTTATTGTTAACAAACTCGGTGCCATTGTCAGATCTTATAATTTTAACTTTCTTGTGAAACTGGTTAAAAATGAGGTTACAAAAAATACAAAAGTATTCAAACACTTCATCTTTAGACTTAAGCAAATAAACCCACACAGCTCTTGAAAAATCATCAACAATTGTTAAAAAATATCGAAATCCTTCTCTAGAGGTAACTCTGTAAGGACCCCATAAATCAAGATGAATGAGATCACCTAATTTGGTGGACTTATGATTACTAAGCGGAAACGGTTCCCTTGTTTGTTTTGAAAAATGACAGATTTCACAAGGGTAAAAATGTTCAGGTTTGGTCAGATTTAAACTAGTTTTTAAAACCTTGAGAACATGGTCTGAGGGATGACCAAGCCTATTGTGCCACACAGATTTAGATATATGACAAAAAAGAACAGACAAGTTACTTTTAACAGGAGGCATCTTACAATCAAAATCAAACATATAAAGGCCATCAAGTTCTCTACCAATCCCCAGGACAATCTCCCTTTTCGAATCCTGAATCACACAATCAATTTCATTGAAACCAACATGCAATTTACTATCTTTAATCATTTTGTTCACAGATAACAAACTCACTTTGTATTCAGGTATAACCAGCACATCAAATAGAATGACATTGTTAGTAAGTCTAAGATTACCAACATGAGTTATTTTAGCAACAGTACCATTAGGATGTCCAACGGTAATTTTAAGTTCAGAGATGTCCAAAATGTTTGTCATATTTTTAGTGGAGTTAGTGATGTGTTGGTTTGCCCCTGAGTCAATAATCCACCCCAGATTGATATTCAACCCATTAAAATTCAAATTGGCAATAAAAAATCTGTGAAAATGATTATTGAAAAAATGTTTGCATTAAAGAAACTGAAGTTTATACCTGCCATATTAGTTTGAGCAACAAAGTTCTCCTTTTCCCCAATTAAAGACATAATCTTGGCAATTTTTTCATTAGAAAAAGGTAAAAGCACATTAGGAATAGAAGCATCAACATTGTTGCTAGAACCAGATGATCTGTTGTTGTTGTTTTGAAAAATTATGTTGTTATTATTAACAACATTAGGATTTTTCTTGTACCCAGGAGGGTAACCAATGATTTCATAACATCTCTCAACAGTATGCCCTTTCAACCCACATTTAGTACAACTGAAGGAATTATAAGAAGACCTCACATTTCCATTGTTGTTATTAGAAGACTGATTTCTGTTGTTGTTAGGAGAAAAAGGTTGATTTTGGTTTCTATTAGTGTTATTGTTAAAACTGTTTCTATTTTGATTTTTAAATTGATCACCAGTCTTAGCAACAAAAGCACTAACCTGGGGTTTTGAAGCCCCAGAGTTGGAACCAAGCCCCCTATGGGATTCTTCTCTACACACAATCATAAAGGCATCTTTAACATCAGGTAAAATAGGTTGAGTCAACAAAGAACTTCTAATTGGCTGATAAACATCATCTAAACCCATTAAAAACTGCATTAACTTCATCAATTATTGATGTTTACCAGCCTCAGTCCTAGCATTACAAGTACAATGAGAGAATTTGGTAAGAATATCAAACTCCCTCCAAAGAGAATTCAACTTATGATAGTATTCAGAAACAGGCAAACCATTTTGCTTAAAGTTATTAATCTTTTGAATTAGATTAAACAGAATAGAACCATCAAGTTTATCATAAGTTTCCCTAAGTTCTTTCCAAACTTGAGAAGCATTTTCAGAGTAGACCTGACTAAGATATAAGTCCTCAGAAATACTACTTAACAACCAAGACAAGACAACGACATTACATCTATCCCACTGATTAGACAGAGGTATACTAATAGCATAATCAGATTTCACACAAGTTCCATCAACAAAAGCCATTTTATTCCTAGCTTGAAGAGCAATTTTCATAGCATTTGCCCAAACCCTAAAATTTTCACAACCAGTAAGTTTAATATTAACCAAAGCACCAATATTACTATCATTAGTCTGTAAATAAAGGGGGTTCCCAGCATCAAGAGAACTGATCAATTCAGAATTGCTAGTGGAACCACTAGTAGGTGGAGGAGCACCACTAGGACCACCACCAGGGGAAGGTCCAGACATGATAACACAAGATTAAACAAATAAACAAAGCAGGCAAACACCAAATAGTACAAACAAGAAGACAAATAATTAATAAAAAGATAAAGGAGAACAGATTCGAAATACAAGAACACCAACACAATACTTGGTGAATTGGGGTTGGCCAGAGCAGGTATCCACACCAATCTAGGTTGGAGGGTCAAGGTGTTAACCAACCTGTTTGCACCCACCAAGTAAGGTCAATGAAAAAGTAAAAAACGAATCACTTACAGCGCAATACCAGGAAGCAAAAAACTTTGTGCTCTTGATTCACTTAGTCAAGAGACACAAAAGCCAGCAATATAGAACCACCAGGAGCACAAGAAGCCCCAAACAACGATTAAGGTTTTACAACCCTAAATCAAGCCACCAGATAACAATACAAACCACCAGAATCAAAACCCCCAAAAAATAAAATTAGGGTTTGAGAAACCCTAATTTTGAATTTTTTGAAATAGGAAGATCTGATAACAGCAAACCTTAATTCCAAGTCACCAATGATCAATAGAAGTCACCAGAATCAAAACCCCCAAAAAATAAAAGTCAGGGTTTGAGAAACCCTAATTTTGATTTTTTCAGAAACAGTTAGATCTGATGACGGCCAACAATATCCACCACCAAGAACGTCAAGAAACACCGAAACAAGAGCAAGGAAGCAAGATCCAGCTAGATCTAGAGCAACCTTCGCTCTGATACCATGTAAAAAATTATCAGACACCAGAATGAAGCACTCAACCAACCACCCCTTGTGCTATTAATCAAAGAATCCAAGGATAGTCCCCAAATGGGTGCTATCAACATACAAACAGAAAAGGTTGTCCTCAAACGAATGCAACCCAAGAATACAAAGTTTAATACAACAAAAGGAAATATAAATCAAACGTTTGAACAATCAAACGTTTGATGGAAAAACCAAGTATTTGGATTTGTTGGGAGAGAAAGTGAATAAAGTGTGTGTGTGTGTGTTTCTCGAGTCTTCTCAACGACTTCTCACCACTTTAAAACAAGTCTTGACCAGTCTTCAAAAGAATCCACACGTTGGCAGAAATAACCCCTGCACAATATCAAAAAACACAAACAAGGCACAAGAGGACAGCAACAGATATATTAGTCTTAATAAAGATACCAAACCACCCTTCAAGGTTATAAACTTGTTAATAAGGGAAACCAAACATTTCAACACATTTGGATATTGATATATTCCATTCTGAAAGTCAAAAGAACCCATGTCAGTTCAATTTTAATTGTTTACGTAGTAAGGGCAGCTCATATGAAAAGAATAAACATGACCTAGTGATTAGTGAATATGACTCTATTATTTATGCTGATTTTTGAATTTACCTTGATAGTTTTTGATAGCATATATATTACTAGCATTTAAGCTAATACTTACATTGATGAAGCCAAGGTCCTCGCAGCCTCTTTCGCTAACCTTTAAGATTGAAGATTGAAACAGTTCAATTCGAATGATTCTAGTGCAAAATGTTGAACAAAAAATGTGTTTTTAGTGTTGTCATAAGACTTTTTTAAATGAAAGTACGGCTATCCTTTGACTTTTAGGACTGTGATTGCATTACCAGTTGGAGGTGTGACATTAAAGATCAATTATTGTTTCGGCATGAAACTAGTGATGTTTGTGATCTATGTTTAGAACAAGAACATAGTGTTCATTATGTCCAGATGCTAGATGACTCTGATTATAAAGTTGTTGATTGATACATATGTCCACAAAAAAAGACCTTGCCAAATTGATTTATTATGATGCGCCAATCTGGGAAGAGCATCACCTGGACACAATGGTAGCCATCTTCTATACTGTATGAAATCATGGCCACAAAATAGACACAAAGAGCTGATATGTGAACCCACCACAATCACTTAACTCGAGTTCTCGCTCCATGTATTCATAGCAGATGAAACAAATTTTCTTACACTCTTTTCTGAATTCATTTTTGGGCAAAGGCTGAATTTATGTAACTTATTTGTTCAAATTAACTAATGTACGCAAGATACTTTTTTTATTCCAGACCTACGCAACATACTTTCGAATACTTACTAATCTACGCAATATTGACTAAAATGTGACTTGTTTGACCGGTTACCACTTAGAAAGGTTACAGTTTGGTCCTTTGGTCTGCGTGGACTTCTACCGTTAGTCCTTTGACATTATTTTTATTAGAAAACTTAGTAATGATACCTTAACTTAAATACACGAATTTTATACACGTTTTTATACAAACTTTTTATACGTGTTATTATATACACGTTTTTATACGCGAGAAATTCTGAACTTTGATAGATCATTTTAGCGTCAAAATTGATCTCGTAGACTCCGAAAATCTCACGTTAAGTCAATGTATACGTTCTCTACAACTTTCATGTTTTATGTTTTTCATGAAAAAAACATTTAGATGGTCGAAACCCCGATTTAAAACTATGACAGCAATACTAGTATTTTCGGTAATCAAGTAAATCCGAATTTCGACGGTCTCGGTTAGTGCTAAATACTTATCTTTAAGTCTCTAAACCTATCAATGACTAAATATCGACATTCTATACGTAAAATGTTACAAAACAAAGTGTAAAACTTATAAAAATAATAGTATGGTAAAACTGGTTGCTCGAAAAACTTCTCGTTTAAAATTAAACTCAAACACAAAACATGCGTCTAAAAATGTGTATCGTAGTGTGTATACAAACGTGTATAAAAGTTGTATAAAAACTTGTGTATAAAACTGTGTGTATTAAAAAGCGTAAAAAAATATTTATATAATTGCGTAAAAACGTGAGTATATAAATGTTTTTACGCTTTTTTATACACACGGTTTTATACACATTTTTATATACTCGTTTTTATACACGTTTGTATACACACGCTTCGATACACATTTTTAGACGCATGTCACTGGAACAGGTGCTCATTGCCTGGGGCTTGGTCCTTGGAGAAGGGCCAGTCAGCACGAAAAGGTACACGGGGTCAGGGTTTTCCCGCCGATTTAAACCTTTTGGAGAATTTCTCATTTTAATCATACTACTATCTTTATAAGTTTTAAACTTTATTTAGAATATTTTTTATATATAATGTATATAATTAGTCACTGATAGGTTTAGAGACTTAAACGTAAGTTTTTAGCACTAAATGAGACCGTCGAAATCCAGATTTACTTAATTACCGAAACTACTAGTATTGCTGTCACAGTTTAAATCGAGGTTTCGACCATCTAAATGTCTTTTTCATGAAAAACATAAAACATGAAAGTTGTAAAGAACGTATACATTGACTTACGTGAGATTTTCGGAGTCTACGAGATCAGTTTTGACGCAAAAAATATCTGTCAAAGTTCAGAATTTCTCGCGTATAAAAACGTGTATATAATAACACGTATAAAAAGTTTGTATAAAAACGTGTATAAAAATTCGTGTATTTAAGTTAAGGTATCATTACTAAGTTTTCTAATGAAAAGAATGTCAAAGGACTAACGGTGGAAGTCCACGCAGACCAAAGGACCAAACTGTAACTTTTATAAGTGGTAACCGGTCAAACAAGTCACATTTTGATCAATATTGCGTAGATTAGTAAGTACTCGAAAGTATGTTGCGTAGGTCTGGAATAAAAAAAGTATCTTGCGTACATAAGTTAATTTGAACAAATAAGTTAAATAAATTCAGCCTTTCCCCTTCATTTTTACGTCACTGCAATTTTTGTACTAACTGTATATTTTAGCAGTTATAAAACCTCAAATGGATTCGATGTTGAACAGCTAGCCTAATCAATAAAACAACATCAAAACACATAATTTGTGAGGGTTATTGAGAGTTGAAGCGTCTCAATCTTGTAATCACATATCTATATAAGGTTTTTGTAGTCGATTAGGCTTGAGGGTCCGAACCTGTAAGAATTTGTGTTTTGTGTTTGATTTTTTGTTTCCCTAATTGTGTGGTTGTTCCTGATGTGATCCCTTGTTGTGGGTGTACATGGGGTGGATAGAAACAGCCTTGTACGCCAAGAGTCCAAGACTCAAGTCCCTCAACGGCCCCACACGCCTGGATCACAAAATAATAGTACTAGTTTAGATCAACTACATATGGTTGTTTGGAGAAGCCTTATAGAATGACTGTCACATTAGAAAGAATATCACATGAGTACATGACGATTCTAACCAGATTATTGATAGAACCCTGAAATGGCTATTGTTGAATGAGAAGAGTACTGATGAAAGATAGGTCCATGAATGTTACCATTTTTGTGTGCTTTCGACTGCTGTTTGAATTTGATGTCAGATGGTAAAGTGAGACCTGTTAGACTACATAAGTTATAAGTTCTTGTTGTTTCTTATATGCACAGATACATCATACATGTTTAAAACAATTCATTTATGTCTGTAATAGGATAGATAAAAACAGGCCCAAGAGCAGATACTATAGCCTGTTAGATAGATGTCTGGGACTTTATACCCGTCATCCATCCATAGGTAGTTATGTCGGATGAAAAGGTATGACTTTTCTGAAAATTCACTTTGTGCCTTTTTATCACAACGATTCATAAAATATATATAGGGTTACTACGTTTTATATGTTCTGTGTTTTATACATATTGAGTATCTATACCAAATTTACCCACTTTACCTTCTGCAATACAATCCCAGACACCCCGTTTGCACATATCTCATCATGGTGAATACATTACCAACACATACTTGGAGAGGAATTGGCAAACTTGGAAATCAAGAGGCCATGGAAAACAAGACCTTTACCGTGACAGAACCTACGGGGCAAAGTGAGACCTTTCGACTGCTATTCTTTTGTGCATCACAGTAGTCCATTGTACATAAGGCTTTGAGCACAATCAATCAGACTTGCCGCTCAGCCCAAGTATCATATTTGGCTATTTACTAAAATCTCCCTTTGGGGGACACTCTACACTCGCCAAGCATAGCTTACTTTATGAGCCGACAGTAAAATAAGATAAGATCAAACAACTTTATCACTAAATAAGAGAATTGTCCGACAAGAGATTTAGTACCAATCATTAACAGTTAAGTACAATGTTAGCCTTAACATAAATTTAACAGGCCCATCAATCTATCAGACGCACTCTGCACTCGCCAACCCGGGACAGCAAGATAAGATACGAGATCAAACCACTTTCTGACTAAATAAGAGAACCACCCGACAAGAGATTTAGTACGAATCGTTGACAATCAGTTGGGAGTTGCTAACTTAGCCTAAACATAAATTTAACGCGCCATCAATCAAACTGAACTCGCCACCTGTAGGACCATCGATAATCAATAAAAGTCCCTTCAAAAACAGCAAAATTCTTTGGACTGCTGTTTGATACTTGATGTCAGATGGTAAAGTGAAACCTTTACCGTGACAGAACCTACGAGGCAGAAGTTTCAGTGAGTAGGGAACATTATTGCAAATGGTGCGAAATCTGTATGAATTACTTTTTTTTTACAAGCAATACAAATGTTGAGGCAGTTTCATATTTTTATCTCCAATCTACATCTACGGTTTTATGTAGGATCCATGTAAGCGCAGAACTCCAATTTTCTTGACACTCTTGGAAGTAATATCTAACCTCTTATAACCATAGCCAAACTCCAACCTCAGGGTTTCAAAGAGAGGACTACTGGATAATACTATTTTTAATCAAATCCTCATCTAATTTCACATATGAAATCACATACTCGGAAATCTAACCCAAATAATGGCCCCATTTGGATCAAGTGTGCAGTCTTTCAGTTTCAGTTGAGTAAACGATGAAGTGCGAAAAGAGTGTGCTATATGTTGTATTATTTTTCGTCTGCATTGAGTTTTTCACATGTGGAGCAAAAACTCAACAAAAAGACCCAAAGAAAATATCACGAAACTAAACCAATATCAATAAAAATGTCCAAAAGAAACCATTTTAGACCAATCTTTATCTAACATCAAGAAGTGATCCTAACAAACAAAACAGACAACACAAAATATACTAATAGTCAATACTTTGACCATCCTGATTCCTGAAGTCAAACTTCTTTACATTTTTACTATGATGCTTAATGAACCCAAAAACAAAAAATTACCCGGCAACAAAAAACAGTGTATACACATTCTAAGAAGCCGAAGTCTGGAAACAAAGACAATAAGTCATGAAAATCTTTATAACATTCTAACAGTAAACTGAACATCAAAACAAAACAGAATTTACAATTTTTTGACTTCCCTAAACGCAAACATCAACCAAACCTGTTAAAACCCTCAACAGTAACACTAAACGCGCATGTAACTTCTTTATACCAAAAAAGAAAAATGACGAACGTGACAAAATCTCAAGAATCTTGACTATCACTTGCATCATTAGTTTTTTCCTTCATCTGAATCTTTTAAGTCTTTAGTCTGACTTTGATCCCCATCAGATTCTTGGTTGAATAATTCGTTAGAATCTTCTAAGTCATTAACCCCAAAATTCTCAGCAGCATTATCATTATTCATGACAGCATGACCATCATCTTTCAGACCCCAAATAGCATGCGAAATCTTAAAGATTTGTTTATCAAAGGGATCCATTTGACCTTCAACATCTTCGCCGCTCATTTTCTTTACCGCATTATCTACATATCTTGATTGCAAAGACGTAATCTTCTCAGTCATTTCCACTACACTCTTATAAACTCCACATCCTTCAAACCATCCATCGTAGAATTCTTGAAATTTTTTGGTGTCAGCAAGTGGGTAGGACCCATGTTTGAAGTGATAGTCTTGCATGTTATTCAAAAGACTGCGGTCCTGAATATTCTTTGGCGCGCTGATGTGGTTGCTGGTGGCTTCGTTGGCATCTTGATCTTGATCTTCACTTTCACTTGATAATTCAACACATTGTGATGAACGTAGTAGTTTTGGTGTGCTAGGACAAGTAAATGAATCTGAAACAGAAGAAGGGTGGTGGTGAGCATCAGAATGTTGCTGTGATTGTGATGGATCATCCATGCTGTATTCTTGATGAGATTCGTTCTTTCAACAAAGTGTTGGATTATATATGATGTGTGTACGTTGTGTTTTTGAGGTTGACTAAAATGGTTAAATGAAAGTAAAGATTATGGAGAATGAGTTATGGTTTATATATAGGCCTCATTTAGAGGGACTTCATTTAGAGGAAGGTTTTGTTACAGGTTATTATTCGAAATGAAAGTATAAAACTAGTTTGTTACTAGTTATTGTTAACAAAAAATTAATATATTTTGTAAAGAAAATATATGGATTAACAAAATGTATGTTTAGAGTCTAACAAAAATTAACATATATGTGATCCTCTAATTTGAATATTTTTTTTTTGTACCAGTTATCATCATTTTAGATATTAACACCTGAATTTTTGGGGAAACAACTCCAAATACATTTAACAAATTCACTTCATAGATATTCGAAACTCACGCCTCTCTGTCATAGTTTCTAAAGGCTTCTAATCACATTTCATTGTAGGATTCATGTTTTGGGTAAAAGGTTTTATCGTCCGGTAAAACTTTATAACTACAAGAAACTTAAAAAAACGTTTATGCATAAGAAATTTCCACGTACAATAACATAGCAAAATGCTAAGAGAATTAATCAACATTGATTGTATCTAGGAGAAAATACTAAGTGGGGAACGAGATGCCGAAAAAAGCAGGTAAACATAGTCAGGTTACCCACGGATAGGGAGCCTTTTTGACTCAGATCACGGGGTTAAAGTCCAGGCCCGTTTCCGACCCTTTCCTGGCCACCCCAAATGTACACAACTAGTGAGGTTTGAAAATGCTAGGAGAAACCATAAATTGACTAGGCCACATTTGAGCATACTTGTCCTTTCGACATTCCAGGTTTTGTTTCTCCACGTCAAGCCAAATACCAGTGGATTCGCGTCAAACAATCTGTGAAACCACATTCACAAATTTAACTTACCCGCATTGCGCCTACAACTGCCACGTCTCGACAAGCTTTCTGTAACGACCACATATTATTACTAGGGCGATTCCATCATTTCATAACTTGTGCTAAAGACCTCTCATGTAATTTCCAAACCAAAAACATCTTCTTCATTTGTTTGCACAATTGCTCTTTTGTACGAACACCTTTGTTGAAGAATCAGTTATTCCTTTATTGCCAAACATAATATATAGTCGCTGATACACCAATCTTCTTACAATAGTCCACAACGATCTACCTTTACATCTTCGAATTAATTATTCCCCACGTTCTCCAATTGGTGGTGCATAAGACTTCATATTGTTCCAAACCTATTTCTGATAGAGACGTACGAAAAATGCATGTGGACGTGAATCCATTTGTGACCTGATTGCAACTGACTTGAAGTTTGTCTAGAGTCTTTAATTTCTGACCGATAACCAACCATAGAATAAATCTTTGTCTTGGAATGCAATGGCTGAACCAAATCAGCCTTGACCAAGGAACCTCAACAGCACTCGGGTTTAAGTCTTCCCATACACCCACAAAATGTCGGGACATTTAGAGCAGGAAGTATTTGGATATGGGTAAGTTTCTAGTTAAAGAGGTAAAACAAAACTGATCCTCAAAGTGTTAATTCTTGCCTTTCTAAAAAAAATAATTCAGCAGTTGGAGTCCTAGCGTTTTTCGCTGGCGTCAAAGAGCGTAAACCGCTTTTATGACAATAAGTGTTAATTCTTGCCTTTCTAAAAAAAATAATTCTTAATTCTTGATCTTTCCTATTCTGAGTGTCTTGCTATTGTTTCTTCCTACCTGATAACATAAAAGGGATCCAATACCAGTCAAACACGGAACCGAGTTTACTCTTTTCATTTTGAAGCTAAAACCACTTTAAGCTCACCATACTATTCATACCAGTTACTCTTGAATCTATATAACCATTTTAATTGCCATTACTCACACAAAATGGAAATCGAATATCCTTCAAATTTAATGTGACTATATATTTTGAGATGACTTTTCCCATCAGCTATCAGTGTCATATCTGCTATGACATCAAAGGCACACAATGTTTACTAAATGTAAAAAACATCACCACTTCATATGTGTAGTTCATGTATCGGCACCACCACCATTTTCCATTGGCTGCTGCACAATTACTAATGCACTTACAGAACCACCGACCTATATCTGTTCAAGATGTATAAAAGCTTATGGGGCATACGAACAGCAATTTTCCATCTTTGCTCATGAAAACCAGAAGGTGGCCAGTTTCTTTTTTTGCATCACAGTAACCTAAAGTTAATGTATAAGATGTGATTCTTATCTATCAAGTGCATTACCACACCAGAGTCTATGAAAGTGGGCAGGACATTTGATAATGCAAAAATTAAAAAAGCTGAGCAAAAGCACAATCGCTCTCTGCATAGGCAAGAGCATACTTGATAAAACAAAAGTAGTTTAATTGAACATGCAAATAATTAAGATTAAACGTATATGGACAAGTTTATCGTGTACCAAAAATTTAGCACCAATACACATAAGGTTGTGAGCGAAGAAGATATTTAATTAACAGATTGGCAAAAGAGGAATTATGGTGAAAAGAAACATCAATCAGAATTTCCTAATACAACATCACTTGGAAGTAACAAGTTTATAAGCATTTGGAATGGAGTAAACCATATGTATAGCATGAACGAGAAGTGAAAGTTGCATAAATATCAGGTACCAGTTCCTATGCATCCATGTTTTCAATTGAAGAGACCTTTTTCATGTTTGGTGGAAAAGTAAAACCTTTAGCTTTCATAAGATCGAGAGTCTGCATAGGAATGATAATAGAATTGTTGTAAGGGAGAACTAAAGAACAATAATCATAAAAGATAGATTAGAGAGCTGAGAATCCTACGTACCATTAAACAGGCTATTCCCAGTGTAAGTTCCTTAACATGACGTAGCTTTTGTATAAAACCTTTAAGCATTCTTTCTCTCTTAGAATAATGACCATACTGATAATCTAACTCGGCTTTAGTTAAAGATGATACATTTAGCAAAGATAGCTTATTTAGGCACAACCTTTCATGGATGGCGAGTGACAAAGTATAAGGAGCGTTGATTTCAATAGCATGTTTAGTACTTCGAACTTGGTCGTCAGGGTCGAAGAATCCAGAGAATACTAAGTTTTTAACACTCTTTGAAGTAATATCAACCCGCGTGAAACCGTAGCAAAACTGCAATTTCAAAGTCTCCAAAAGAGGACTACCAAATAATATATTTTGAATCAAATCATGATCCAATTTGGCACGAGAAATAGACAAACTCTTAAGGTTTTTCCATGCAATGGAACCAACTGGATCAAATAATATACATTCATCTAGTTCGAGTATAGTAAAACATGAATTGATGAAAAACGATTGGGGGAGCATAAACCGAGATTGACGAGGATTTAATCTAGGTATAAGTAAATGAAACTCGCGAACGTTGCGATTAATAGCATAATGAATCCAATTGTTGACGCTTGCTTCAAACCGAAAATGGTATTTGATAAAGATATGGAGTTTGTTGATGTTCAATGGGCATTGATTCATAGTTTTATCAACAATGGAGTAGAAACAATCCAGCGGAACAACTCCATAATGTGCCTGAAGGATTGTAATGTGGAAAACAAGATTGGGAACTAAAGTCCAAAGGCGTAACCATCGCTTAGAGAGAATACCTGTTCTAATCGCCTCTTTTGTCGAGTCTAGGCGATTAAGGATTTCCCCAATAATTAACCAATCTGGTAACAAACTTAGTCGATCTTCTTCCATATTTTCTTCACAGATTTTCCGCTGGTTATGACTAAAAAGGAGGAGGGGTGTTGGTATGTTCGCCTATTATTATGGGATGTTTATTTAAGGCATAAGTCCACGTTGATGTTTGGGCAAGTTAATCTATATCTACAAATACCAAAGAGCTTCGCTCCAATGGTACTATTCCCCCACCGCAAAACGTCCAGTTGACCGGTCTAGGGCATTTGAGAAATAGGTCGCGGGTTTAATCCCTAAACCCAACTCCTGCCTAATTAGGTCAATGCAACCTCATTGTCTAGGGCTTGGTCCTTGGGAAGGGTTAGTCGACACTCAAAAGGGTATACGGGGTCAAGGTTTCTCCGTCGATTTAAACCATTTGAGAATCTATATTTATCTATATCTATACTACCTATAAAGGAAAAACATTCATTTCTTGAAAAGTGAAATGTAAAAACTTAAATTCCATAAATAGTTAAATGTGAAAACTTAAATTCCATAAATAGATTTAATCATTAATTAGTCAAACTTCTTTCATAATTTCATTACTCCTAATTTCGACCACCGGGTCACCGGTTCGACCAGCAGGTCAACGGTTCGACCATTGGGTCAACCCGATCGAGTCACCCGGTTCGTCCACCGGGTGTAACAGGGTTTCGAAAATATAGGACCAGGTTTAATTTTAACCGTTTTTCCAACTTGTTGAACCGGTCGGGTCAAACTCGGTTTTCAAAGTATTTGGGTTAGTGGTCAAAACATGTTATTTCTACAACGAGTTATAAATGGTAATTATACTTTAACACAAGGTGAATAACTTGATATGTACGCGTTTTATTTTGAGTGTCACACGAAACACTTACCACAATATAACATATCGTTAATTATTTGTTGCTAGAAATTTCCGCCGCTATGCGCATGTAATCGTCTAGTAAATAAAAAAACCAAAATCGTTGAAAATCAACCTATAAATAGAATTGTTGAAAGTATTTTGAAATGTTTTGCAAACCGGGTTAGTGACCGACCCTGTCGAGTCATCGGAACAACCGGTTCAACCGCCGAGTCAACCCGGTTTTATGCAAATGTCCAAACACCCATCTAAGGCTCTGCTATAAGCAACAAAGAAGAGGTGGAAAACAAGATATACACATGCATAGAACTTTAGAAGGTTACAAGCTTGGTCACTTGAATTATTTCACTCAAACTTGGTGATTATGAATAGCTGTCTTGTAATCAGTTTCACACATTATAGGATTATAAAAAGATGACGAAAGAGATTATATATCATGAAGCCTTTATAGCTAGATAAATATCCGTTCATCGTGTCGCATTCGAGTATCACATACATATATGCGCGCACTGTACCAATCGATCTCATTGGAGGAGACTTCTTTGGCAAGCCCTCGCTAAAAGTCTATGAAGAAACGTTCTCGTAAAACGCTTGTCGTCAAAGGTATTGCCGAGGATAAAGTTTAGTTTACCGATAACTATGTAAGATGCGTGTAGGATATGTAAATCTTGCTTATATTTTAGAGAGAGAAAGAGATAGAAAGATGGTAGATTTCACACAATTCTAGAGAGAGAAAATAAGAAGAACTATGTGTAAAAATGAATAACCACACACCCTCTCCATCTAAGGAGAGGGTTTATATACCCAAGCCCTTGTCATGGGCTTGGGCTTACATTTGGGTCGGCCTACACATGTTGTAGGCTAGGCTTGGGCTTGTTAGTTAAATAACGATGTCTAGACTACGACCTACTACTTAGTATATTGTCGGAGTGACCGAATCTTCCTAAATACGTAAAAACGTATTTCTAACAATCTCCCCCTAAGGGAGGTCACTCCAAACAAGGGCATTACCCAAGTTACAATAATAAGATAAACCTAGCATACTATGCTTGTCTTGAGCTCGTAGTCTTCGTCTTTCTTTTCTTTTTCTTTTCAGGTGAACATGCTGATGTGATCTTTGATATCAATCTTGAGCATTAATCTCTTGCCTTGATCTCGTGCATCCATCACTTGTGATCTTCGCCTCTTCGTGACACCATGTCCCACATACTTATACCTTCGTAATTCTTGAAAGCTTCAGAGTTCGATACAGCGAAAGACACAACTTTTAGGCTTTCTTGAATTAGATGAGGTATTAAGTGCATAAAGTATAAGCATGCGGGGACGACTTCTTCTTGGATCCCGCAACGCCACCGTCTTCAAATGCCGCAACATAAGTAGACACGAACGAAATGGCTTTGAACATTTCATTCTAATTCGGTAGCATTTTACCTCCGGTCGGTGAAGACCGTTGGACGATATAAAATATCGTACTTGTGGCAGGTAGATTTAATTAAAAATCTCCTTGACAAGATTTCGCGGGTAAACCCGTTCTTTTTACTCGACTGTCCAAAGCTGACTGCGAACATAAAGAGTGAATCATTTGGATAAAGTTATCCGCATGATTGAAGCGGTCAATTCTGATTCCTGGAACAAGTTTGATTCATTAAAGAATCGCACCATAGTTGCTTTCCAGTTGTCACGAGCTTGATTCATATATCTTGCAAGTTACCTACCAAGTGCTGTTTGAGGTTAACACTAGAAGGATTTTCACTCATCACTGTGAACACTAAGGTATCACTCTGAGTGTTCTAGCAAGATCGCTTAGATATTGCGTATAGGCCTGGAACGTGTTTAAGTTCAGCTAAGAATTAAACCACTGTTGCTTTCCAGTTATCACAAGTTTGATTTATAAAGAATCGCACAAGTCACCTACCATGAGCTTTTTGATATTCGCTCAAGAAGGATTTCCATCTTCATTGTAAATACTTTCGTATTACTCGGATGTTCAGGCAAGATCATGAAGATTTTGCGTAGGACTCTTAAAATCTTTCTTACTTTTCACAGTGTGTGAAGAAGCAAGGAAATATGAAAGTGTGTCCTGATGAGATATTTGATGATCTCAAATGGCTCTAGACTCGATCGTGCATTTTGGATTTTAGTGATCGGAGGCTGGAGAGGAGTGCCACCTTTTCAATACCAATTTATTCGGAGTGAATAAATCAATAGATGATGTGTTGTCTCCGTGTGATTAAAACAAATACCTTTTAAGAGATATCTGAGTTAGCTGGGATGGGTTGTGCATTGCATCACTGGGTCCATGATGTCTGTCTTCAATATCGAGAATCATTAAAAATGATCTCAATAGCATATGTATTAACCCGGTTTCTGCCTAAAGTTGTAAGGAGGGCTTCTTTCTTTACACCCTTTATCTTTACAATTCTTTTTCATTCTTCAACCCCTTCAATGCTTACCAATACGTCATAACTAGCACCTTGTTGTGATTGTTCCAGTGCTAACTTAATTACTTGGTCGGCATTCAACTACGTTCACAATCTTTCTCCAACTTTCCTAAGGACTACTATTTCTAGCTATGGAATGTCCTTGGAAAGATTCCTCCGGTTCTAGAAGAATCATAGGACTTAACCTATCCTACCATCCTTATGTCACCACAATCTTCATCGTCGTGAAATAAATGGGTTTTGGGTAAGTATATGTCACCATGAAATCCATTTTTGATATGCAAATCCATGTTGCTCCCCCTTAACATATGCCACGATATTCGAAAACATTTCGCATATGTCGGGATGAGCCAACACATTAAGTCAAACCATTTGTGATAATTTTCCATATTTAATCACATTTTCTCCCCCATATTAAAAAAATATTAACCCAATCGTTGTTTTTAATATCAATTGATTTAATGAAGTTTTAACAAAGGTTTTGGGAAGAAAGATGCAAGTCCGTTTTATCTTCATGATACCAAAAGTATGAGATATGATACCGATTTGTAACATGATCACATATTCACCATATTAGAAAAAAATTTACAAGGTTGGACCTGATAGATGAGAACATCATATGATAAGATCAAATGGTTTTTGTCAGCATATGTTGGTCGCCTCGTCACGTCTGAAGTTATCTCTTGACACCACATGTACGATTGGTATTGTTGTCATGACACCAACTTGTGAACTAGGCACGTTCGGCATCGAAGATTCTGAATGCTTGACAATTGCTCCCCCTCAATTGTTGACCCGTGTTCTATTGAAAGAGCTGTAGTCGTCGTTTGAGTAGTCGCATCGTCGAGTATGTAGATACCAATAGTAGATTGCTATGGTTGTAGAGATGATAGCTTTATAAAAAAAAGACTTCTCTTGTTTTAACAAATAAATGCACTGAAACGTACATATATTTGTGTTAGACCAAGTTATAAAGTAAACTTGATCCCTTAAAAGGTTTTAAAGTAAACCTTGCCCGAGAAAATTAATTCCCGTTGTGAGCCAAAGCTTTCGTAAGAAATACTCGACTTTAATGTGAAAACCGGGTTGTAGTCAGAAATAACTACAAGCAATATATAGGCATGTTTTATGAAATATTTACAACTTTTGTACGAACTCTATTTATGGCGCCGTGTCAATATTAATCGACATTTCTAAGGCCGTAAATATTATCGTACCTAAGACATGCCTTTGAAAAATAAAGTAAAAATATTTTTGGATTTTTCTAGATTTTTCAATTTTTATGGTTTTTATATGGTTTTATATTTTTGTATTTTGCTTTTGTGGATAAAAATATAAACAATATATACAAATGATCACCAAGGATACGGAGAATAGTTTACCACCACTATTCTTTCGCTTCATCTGCTAGTTCCTTAAGTGTCTCAGGCGAGAAGGTTCTCATTCCTAGCTTGTCGGCCAAAAATTCAATTCGAGCGCGATCTAAAGCCTTCGTGAAAATATCCGCCAATTGATACTCAGATCGTACAAAGTAAAGCTCGATCACTCCATTTTCCACTTGCTCCTTGATGAAGTGGTAGCGAATGTCAATATGCTTCGACCGGGAGAATTGAACATTGTTGCAGCATAAGGCAATTGCACTTTTGTTGTCGCAGTACATCGGAATCTTGTTGAAACCTAGACCATAGTCGGTTAATTGCGATCTCATCCAAAGAATTTGAGCACAGCAACCGGACATAGCTATGTATTCTGCTTCCGTACTTGAAATTGCAGTGCTTTTCGGCCTTTTCGATGCCCAACTGATTAGCCGATCTCTTAGTAGTTGCAAAGTTTCACTCGTGCTACGCCTTGTATCTTGACAACCCGCGTGATCTGCATCTGCATATGCCATAAGTGCAATCGAGGAGTCCTTCGAATACCAAAGTCCCCGATTAATGGTTCATTTAAGATATCGAAAGATCCGTTTCACAGTGGCCAAGTGTAACTCAGTAGGTCGAGTTTGATACCGAGTACACATACATATAGCAAACTGAAGATCAGGTCGACTAGGTGTGATATACAGAAGAGTACCGATCATTCCACGATAAAGTGTCGGATCAACGACAACTCCATGTGGATCTGCATCAAGCTTAGTTCGTTCCACCATTGGAGTGTCTACGGGGTCGCAAGATTCCATCTTATATTTCTTAAGCGATTCAAGGGCATACTTGGATTGATTGATAAAGATGCCTCTGGGACTCTGAGATATCTGAAGACCTAAGAAGAATGATACCTTGCCCATCATTGACATCTTAAACTTGGAAGACATGAGTTTCCCAAATTCGTCGGATAAGGTTTGGGTCGAGGCTGCAAATATAATATCATCAACATATATTTGTACCATAATCATATCTTTACCTCGTTTCTGAATGAACAGCGTGGGATCCACCTTTCCTTTAGCGAAGCCTTACGTAATGAGAAATTGTGACAATAGATCATACCATGCGCATGGAGCTTGCTTCAACCCATAGAGAGCCTTCTTAAGCTTGTACACATGATTAGGATAATTAGGATTCACAAAACCATCCGGCTGTTGTACATAGACCTCTTCCTTGATTTCCTTATAAGAAATGCCGTCTTCACATCCATCTGATAGACGATCATATTCATGTGGGCTGCATAAGCGAGGAATAGTCTAATAGCTTCCAAACGGGCAACAGGCGCAAAGGATTCCATAAATTCGATGCCCAATAATTGCTTGTATCCACGAGCTACTAGTCTAGCTTTCTTCTTCAATATTCCGCCTAACTCGTCGAGTTTCACCTTGTAAACCCATTTCAAAGTTAGTAACTGCACTTGATCCGGGCATGGGACAAGTTCCCAAACTTCAAGACGTATGAATTCGTTAAGTTCTTCTTGCATAGCTTCTATCCAACAGGATTGAGTAAAAGCTTGTTGCCATGTCTTAGGTACAACTTCAGTGAGAAAAGCATCAAAATGACAAAACATTGCATTTTCTTGTAGCTGATTTCGTGTGGATACCGGACGATTAGGGTCACCAATAATAGAATCTATAGGATGATCCTTTGTCCATTTGCTGTCATGTTCACGAATCCGTGGATTGGAGTAGACCGTAGAAGGGCTTCCTCTGAGGTGGATGACCCGGCTTGATTAGGGTCAGGAATTGGTACACCAAAGAATGGAAGTTCACGCATTTGAGCGAATTCCAAATCGTGATCATCATCGTCCTCTTCATCATTAATAGGCATGACATGGGTAGTTTGTTCGGGTGTTGGTTGAGAATTACTCGTTGATGGTATATCTTGACCAATTGTAGGTGCAGACGTATCTGATTGTGCTTCGGTTGCTGGAGCGACAACTTCGGTTACCGGAGCTATTACCTCAGGTTCTGGAGCAACAATAGTTGGAGGAGTAAAGAATTCATCAAAGAACGGTTGAAACAACGTATCCCATTCAGTCCTAGAAGGTGGTGTAAATGATGATGAAGTAGGGTTGTTTGGGACAAGACCAGAACTAATGTTACTGGGTCCCATTTCATGAAGTGCGGGTTCAGAGCTGCTTTGCTCAGAAGCCATTGCTGCCAGCTCATCAAAATCAACATTCATAGTTTCAAGGATTTTACGAGACTTACGGTTGTAGATTCGGTATGCCTTCTTTGCAGGTGCGTAACCAATGAAAATACCAATATCAGCCTTTGGTTGAAGTTTTCCCAAATTATCACCATCATTATTTGGATAGCAAAGAGAACCAAATATATGAAGATATGATAAATCTGGTACTTTTCCATGGAGAAGCTCATAAGGTGTTTTACCATGGCGTTTACGAATTAGTGACCGGTTTTGGGTGTACACTGCTGTAGATACTGCTTCTGCCCATAAAAAAAATGGAGCCTTTGCGTAAATTAACATCGTTCGAGTAGCTTCCATAAGTGTGCGATTTCGCCTTTCAACGACACCGTTTTGTTGTGGAGTGCGTGCAACGGATGTTTCATGAGATATGCCAATTTCTTCATAATAATCACGCAAGATTTGATTCATAAATTCGGTTCCATTATCTGTACGAATGCGTCGGACAGTAGTGTTGAGACGCACTTGAATCATCTTGAGAAATCCGATGATGAATTTAGGTGCCTCATTTTTTGTTGTAAGAAATTTCACCCATGTAAACCGAGAGTAATCATCGACAATTACGATGATGTACTTTTTGCCACTAAGACTTTCAACACACATTGGCCCACAAAGATCCATATGCAACAAATAAAGTTTCTCTTGGTTGGTGTCTTCCGTCTTGGGTTTGTATGATTTCTTAGTGCTTTTACCCATTGTACACGCGGAACACAAATGATCCTTGTGAAATGAAAGTTTAGGAAGACCACGAACAAGTTCGTTTTTCGCCAAATGATTAATAGTGTCAAAGTTAAGATGAGATAACCGTCAATGCCATAACCATGACTTAGTCTTCGATGCTTTGGAGAGAAGACATACGGGAGAAGCGGCCATCATGTCTTGTAAAGACAAAGTATACAAATTACTCCCTCGAGTACCTTTCAATAAATCAACCCCTTCCAAATTACGAATGAAGCAGGTATGCTCTCGAAAAGCAACTTCTAGGTTTGCATCACAAAATTGTCCCACAGAAAATAAGTTGTGACCGAGACCTTCCACATAATACACTCTTGAAATTATAACATTCCCAATATGATATTCACCATAACCCATTATCTTTGCAATATGATCATTTCCAAATCGAACCGTACCAAGAAACTTGATGACGAAATTTCTGAGCTGAGAGCGATCTCCGGTCATGTGCTTGGAGCAACCAGAGTCCAAATACCAGAGAACAATTTGGACCACCTGTTTTCAATAACAATAGTAGACAATGCATTGGAGACTATTTGTTCTGGAGTGTTAGCAGATACAGATAAAATATTATCAGAATTGCTAACATGTTTGTGACCCTTAGATTTCATGCGTTTTCTAATGTGAGTTTTAGCACTAACAGGTTTTATTGTTCCAACTTTCTTAGGTTTTGGATTATTCGCGGCACTACAGTGGGAGTAGACCTATTTAAAGGGCACTTGGTTCCTACAGTAGTGTCGGTGTTCCTAGTTAAAGGACACACTTGTGTTTTGGTAGCCTTGGTACACCTAGTTAAAGGGTACGCTTTCTTCGCTGTAGTGGGAGTGATCCTAGTTAAAGGGCACACATTTCCTACTATAGTGAAAGTTCTACCAGTGGGGCGCCACAACCAACCAACTTGGGTTAACACTTTCCCAGTCGGTTTCCATTCTAATCCATTTTTCCGGGTATTCATCTCATTTACATGGTCAATAAGGCAAGAATCATGACGACTAGAAAACATACATTCATTGCAATTCCAACATTTCAAATTAGAATTCACAGTAGGCTTAGAACGCTGCACAACCGCAGAGCCTTTAGGTTTAGCTACATGATTCTTTTTATTCAAAACAGAAATAACATTTCTAGGATGGGCTTCTAATTTCTTCTTCACTTGACTACTAGATGGGGACAAGATCCTATCATTCTTCTTGTTTCTTTTAAGCTTAGATCTTTGAGCCTTAGTAGTGGTGCTTACTCCTGTAGAAGGCAACACGGAAATATTAGAAGCTGGTTTTGATTCCGCCTTATTTTTAGTGACCAAAGTTTGAGATGGTTTAGTCCTAGGGCCCTTATTAAATGGTGTGACGGCTATAAGGTTCCTTTTGATTGCACTAGAGGACGATGCTGAGATAGTGGCTGCATTATCCACAACATTCTTACCTTTTAGAGTACGAAATGTTTCCTTTAACTCAGCCAAGACTAGATTTTTATCACAAATTTGTTCCCTCAAATCAGATATTTCCACAAACTTTCGATTTAATTGTTCAATCAAGGATTGATTCTGTGCAGTGGTATTAGCACATTTGGACTTTACTGAATTGAAGAGTCGTGCATCTTTCTGTTTTAAGTTATCAACTTTGGACAAAATCTTGGAAACTCGATTATCTAGATCAAGTTTAAAATTCTCAGTGGCCTCAAGTACGTTCACACAGTTGAGCTCCTTAGATTTCTGTATTTCTATCGGCAACGATTTAGCAACTTTGTCACTTGGATGACGCTGTTTTGATTGTAAATTTAATCGAAAATTCTTTTCAAAGTTTGCATCATCGATATTAACACCTTCGAATGACGTTTCAAAGATTTCTTGAATAAATTGTTGCTTGCATCCAAGCGAAATACAATGTGTTTGAATCTCATCAAAACGTTTTGAAAGCGAAGAATATGAATCTTGAAGCTTTAAAAATTCAGCGTCAGATTCGTGACAAGTACTATCTACCACATTATCCACAGATTCAACATTATGCACAATAGAATCATTATCAACACTTTTATTCACACAGACAGAAACTATATCATGAGACATCACTTGCTTCAGAAGCTGATCATTTTGGCGTGAAACCCGTTCTATTTCAAGTAAACTGTTTTCATAAGCATCATCTATTTCATTGAAAACACGTCTAACTTCTTCTATTTCCAAAAGCAAATCTTGATCAAGATTACTAAGACAAGCTTTAACATTGTCTACAAACAGAACAATTTTGTTTCAGAACGCAGATCTAGTGTGCTCAAAGTTCCATTCACCTTCCGTTATGGCCTAAGCCGTCGTACGTTCCAAAATGACCTTGTCAAAATCGGCTAAGTGTTGGTGTACCGCATTTAAGTTAACGGACGCCTTACTTACCGGTGGAATTAACTTTGTTAAATCCGTTTTGACAAGTGTAGGAGACGTACTAGAAAGATTTTCATTTGACAAACTTCGGGGCACAAGAACTGTTAGTTCAGCTAATTCCTTTTGTAAGCGAATGCAGGTCTTTTTAGACAATTGATCCTTGTTATACTGATCATAATCAATCGTATGGAATTTTGAAAGCATTTTAGAATGAGTTTCTTCCGCAAGTGACTGTGTCTCCTCAGTACTAAGAACAAAAGGTGCTTCTTTTGATTTGCCAATTAGGGTCATATCATAAAGACACGGAATATATTCCTGAGCTTGTTTTGCATAATCGGGATTAGGTGGTAAATCTTGAAGACGCTTAAGTTCGAGTTCTTTAAATGATTTAGTTAAAAGATGAACATTTTCTGTGGAAGCATATTGTTTTAAAAGTTGTTGTTCTTTGAGTTTAAGAAGTTTGGTAGCATTAATTTCCGATTCAAACTTTTTAGACTCGAGAGTTTCAAAATCCATTTTAAGTTTCTGAAAATCATTGACAACCGACTCTTTTGCTTTTAATTCATTGGAAAGATTAGCTTTTAATGATTCTATTTCTTTCAAGTGTTCAATCTTTTCAAAACAAAATTGGTCAAATTCAGAATAAGTTATTTTTTCAGCTTAAGGGACCATTTCAAAAGCTTTGACCTTTTCTTTATGCAATGCAAGCTCAGCAGTTAGGGTGGAATTCGTATCTACGGATTGTCTGAGAGCCATATGCATTTGATCAATAATATGTTTAGGCACCATGACCAAATCATGTTGAGCATAAGATTCCATACCCGTCGTAGCATTTGGTTGAGGTTCACTCAAATGTGTAGGATTGGGTACCACATCATTTGAATTACTAGTTCCCGAATGCTGTTCGAGGTTGTCATTTTCATGCCCAACTTGATGTTGGTTATCATCAATATTATTAGATGTGGTTGGTACCTCACTGACGACATCAGAACCGTAGTGAGAGAGATTAGCAACGAGAGTAGCTTAGGCAGAGTGAATGTCATCACAATCCGAATCATATGCGTCAAGATCATCTGCTTGATAAGCTGCATTAGAAGTGGAAACGACTGCAATGCTGATAACTAGATTTTACTCAGGTTAAAAATATTCGTTGTGTTCCGATCTAATCGAATTGAACAACTTGATGTTTTATGTGTGACTCAGTTGAACTTTGGTGAATCAAAGATGTGTCGTTGTAGTTTTGAAAATTAAAAGGTGCAAAACAATTAAAGTAAAGGTGCGAATATTTTAAAACGTGACTAAAATTAAAGGGCATTAAAGTAAAATGACGTAAACTTAAATCTATCTAAGGCAAACTTAAAGTGCAACTAAAACTAAGGCAAATAATCTAAAAGTGCAATTAAATAAAAAGGCAAGTAAAATAAAGCTTGAAGATAAAAATTAAAGATAAAAGCTAATAAGAACCTGAATACAGCTCATTCGGAATAAACCTTCGTTTGGAACAATCACTCGTCCTAAATGTCACCTTTGGTTGAAATGATTCTTCTTCACTTGGAATATTACCAAAATCCTTGATCCGGAACAAACTTGTCTGAATATGTCACTTATCCAAATCAATCTTTCATTCGGAACTTGCTGATTCGGAATCTTGTAAATCTTGCCTTGATTCGGAAGTTTTGGTCACCCCTTGATTCGGAACTTTCCGGATGAAGCTCCTTTACTCGGAACTTTTGAAGTTCCGAATGAAGGCTCTTGGTTCGGAACTGTTGGAATTGGTTCGGAAGTTGCTGACTCGGAAGGTTCCGGATGAAGCCGCTTGGTTCGGAAGTTTTGACTTCCGAATGAACAAGTTTGATTCGGAACTTTTAAAGTTCCGAATGAGCAACCTTGGTTCGGAAGTTTTGACTTCCGGATGAAACCTTCTATCCAATCCTTGGTTCGGAACTTTTTCTGGAAAACACAGAAACAAAGCAATACTTCCGAAGAACAAGGAAGATGAGTACAGTAGCAGTTATAAACAAAAAGTAATCAAAATCAAACACGCATATCAACTTAAACAGTAACGATCCAACAATTAAGCATCAACAATCAATCAAAAACATGAAATTAAACAACTTTAACCATAATAATCAAAAACACTTTGGATCAAAATAAAAGCATGAACATGAACATAAATACCACAAATCAAAGAATAAGAAAGGTAGATAAGAGATTGACAAGATAAAGTAAAGATTAACAATAATTAAAAGGAAACTTACTTGAAATTAAATGAATTTAAGGTGCAAGACAAGGTAATTAAATTGACAATTAATGTAAATGACAAGTATTTAAAATGGTGGAAGAGCTAATTGTCACACTTAGCCAACAAAAGTGAAATGATAACTAATCTAGTCTATTTATAGGGAAGACTAAAGCTTGCTTAGGAAGCTTCCTTAATTGCATACTTAGTCCCTCCTTCTTTAATCTTCTTTTTAATTGCAAGATTAGGTCCCTCCTTCTTTAAATCTTCATTAAATGTAGACTTAAGGGACTTTTGGCTTCGGGATTTCTTTGAACTCGTCTTTAAATTCTTCAATAAAATAGACTTGAATTCTTCGGCTTTTGATAAACTTCCGTCTTTTGACTTTTTTTCTTCGATAAATCTTCAGAATTGGTCGTGGACTTCCGTTCTTTTTGCACTCTTGACTTCTTGACTTCGTCTTTTATCCTTTTCTTCAATAAAAGTCCATAAATGCCCGTGAATGTCCGTGTTTTATCCATTTTTCACCTTTTCATCCTAAATCACAACAAAAACACAAACCACGCATAATTCCGACATAAAAGACATAAAATACACGTTTTGGTCCGGTTATTATTGTAGTTAAGTGGTAGAAAAGATGGGTGTTTACACACCTATCAAATCCCCTACACTTGACCATTGCAATGTCCTCATGCAATGCATTAGTTACAAAGCAAGATTACACTTTTCATCATAATCAATCCACGTTGGCCTTTTTTAAAGAGATAGAAAATTAAAAACATACAAGATAAAGAAATCAAAAGCATACCTTGGGTTTTGAAAATGTTATGAATAATCATCATCCTCAAGTATTCACTTTCTCCAAACCAAGCTTAAAAACGAGATCATTGTTATTATAAGTTAGTAAACTAACACGAACTCATGTGGGCCAATTACTCACTTAGACTCCCTTATTCCTAGGTGTATCTCTTATATTTTATATTTTGTCTTGAATGATCATGAAGATGCATTGTTTGACTTATTTCGATAGTTATTTAGTCTGAAAATAAAGTGCACGATTTAATCAATAGTTAGCTAAAGGACCAAATCTTTTAAAACTGCTTCTCGGGATATCAGAAAGTTCATATCTTGGCATAACTTGGTTCGCGATTTGAGACCTTTCTCGGGCCGATATTTGGCAGCGACTTCATACTTCAAATCTTGAGAGACGTTCATGAAATAATGGTCTTCTCTTCATAATTGGAATTTCTTCACTTGGAATTTTTGAGAGATTCTTCATATATTGACCACGACTTCTTCATTTTTCTCCAATCTTTATTTTGGACTTTGATATACAACGATCCGCCTCCTTTTATGACTTGGATCTATTTATCCTCATACCTTGTTAGGGTCTTTTCGGATACACTTCTCCATGACTTTTGGGGAGTTTTGCTTTACGTCGTGTGTCTCGATCCTTCATATTGATTTTCGATAAATGATTCTTCACATCACTTTGGATCTTTAGCAACAAAACATAGCCCTCATGCCTTGTTAGGGCCTTTTCGGACTCGCCAATCTTCGCGCCCCGCTTCATAAGTTATGCCTTGGCTATGAACTCTCGTCATTACCGAGCAACTTTTAAACGATCTGGGGCTAAAAGCTAAGTAACTTTTCAAATCGTACAACCTTATTTATTAGCAAATAAATTATTAGCAAGCGATGGGAGAATAGGCTCATAATTAACTCATATAAATTCATGAAAGAATACCAAACTTATAATTGGCTCTATCATTTCTCGTTCTCCACAATTTAAAATCTCAAGTAATGAGACTCGTGGATACTTAGCCTATTAAATCAAAGTTTTGGGTTTTCGAGTCGCCTATAGGATCTTGCAAATTCTTAGACTCTTTCAAGTTTAGAAACCGCATTTTAAAGTTCCCTTGATAAACGACTCTCTAGGATCAATTATAGGAACTTGCGAAAAGTTCTTGTTCTTAACCCGTGAGAGTTAAGACTTTCGCGTTTTATAGCTCCCTATATAAAAGCCTAGCAAAACTTGACTTAAACACGTTAAGGATACTAGCTAGAGTAAACTCGGATTGAGTCAAAAGATTCACAACGTTTGAAAATTAAAACCACTTATTAAACATTTATTCTAGCAAAGAAAGAAAATAACTATACAAAGATAACAACTAATAGGCCAAAATAGATCAAAAATTTTGAAAAATGTCGAAAAATTGATTTTCCGGTTAAAATGAGGACAAATACAAGGAAAAGACCACTTAACTTCGATAGAAGTCCCCCCTACACTTAAGATAAACATTGTCCTCAATGTTTAAGCATGTGGGAGTAAGCTCCCCTACACTTAGGACATTGTGCACGTTGTTTAAATCTTGCTAAGGAAAAGACAACTAAAGAGATTCCTATTTTAATATCGAGGAAATATAAAATAGTGAATCGAAAAGAGTTTAGGATAGAACCGGGACGAAGTAGAACACGGAATCACGGGTCGTCAAGAATCATCAAGAGTGGATCATTGAAGCTCGAATCCCTGATTAAGAAGTGAGGAGAGGAAATAGCAATCCAAGGGGTCCCCCCTACACTTATGGTAAAGAAAGCAAAAAGATAGATACATGGGTTGCCTCCCAAGAAGCGCTTGGTTTTTGTTAACCGAGTCGTTAGCCTGACTCGACCTTGATCATCAACGGAAGTAGCATGAAACAAATCCACCAGGATCAAAGACATAGTTTTCATCCATCAATAAGCAAGAGCTTAAGGCGAACAAGGCAAGCCAAAAGAGAAGTGGCAAGGTTCCCTTAAGCAGCGATGGAGTACGGTGGAAGCAAAGTTGAAGTGGTGCGAGCATGTCTTCAATAGGTCCAAAGATTTTTCCTTTTCTTTCATCAGGTGGATACTGAGATGGCTTAAAGACTTCAATACCGGGGTCGAACACCTTTTCCTTTAGGGGAAAATAGCACTCAAGCTCAGCCGAGTGTGAAGAAGATCCGCAAAGAAGCACAACCTCGTCCTCAGAAGTGGGACAAAGAGGTGTCAAATCATAAGTGCAACGGATTTCGGTGTCAACCGGTTTCTTCTCCTTTGACAAAATGCTCTTCAAATCCAAAGTAGGATCAAGGCGATAATCTTCAAAGTCTAAAGGAGGAGCATCACTCTCATGAGGGAAGTATGTGTTGAGAAATTC
Organism: Glebionis coronaria; assembly: GCA_025667525.1. Lineage (NCBI taxonomy): Eukaryota > Viridiplantae > Streptophyta > Magnoliopsida > Asterales > Asteraceae > Glebionis > Glebionis coronaria. Next base: position 602,647,115 of record CM046876.1, on the reverse strand, counting down.
AGAGAAATCTTCCTCAAATGAATAATCGTCCAAGGTAGGATCGCGTGATGATGGAGGATCTTCATCATGTGAAGAATCGCTCGAGAGAGTATCGGCCTCATCGAAATCATCGAAAGTGGGCAGCTCGGGATACTCAGAAGTACAATCAAAATCATCCGAGTCTGAGCTAGAATCATCATCATAAGCATCGAAGACCGGTGAAGAATCAAAAATGGGAGAAGCGTCCAAAGTAGAGTGAGAATCATCCACATTATCTTCAAAGAGTGAATTATCAGTGGAAGACTCGAATAAAGGATTATCGTAGACGGTAAAGTCATCGAGCACATTTATCATATTCACTGATTCTCGGCCTCCAAAGGATTTGCCTGTAAGCTTCCCCATTCTAAAAATTTTAGAATCATCCCCGACTCGTAAGATTAACTCACCTTCGGCCACATCTATTAAAGCACGTCCGGTTCTCAAGAATGGCCGACCAAGTATTAAAGGAATACGAGGGTCCATTTCATAATCAACTACGACAAAATCGACCGGGAAGGTAAATGTGCCAACTTTGATAAACACGTCTTCGGCTATACCAACGGGGTAAGCGAGAGTGCGGTTTGCAAGTTCGAGAGTCATCTTTGTAGGAATGAGATCGGGCAATGATAGTGTTTTCCAAACACTGAGTGGCATAAGATTAATACTAGCCCCGAGATCAGCAAGGGCAGTAAATTCTTCAGTTTTGTTGAATACGCAAGACAACACAAAACGACCGGGATCTCCAAGCTTTTCCGGAAGTTCTCTAAGAAGGACTGCAGAGCAGTTTTCATTTAAGCGTGTGTTGGCGAGTTCAAGCAACTTCTCCTTCTTGCTAAGCAAGTCCTTGAATGCTTTAACAAATTTCGGCATGTGGCAAAGTGCTTCAACAAGGCGAATGTTGATGGTCATTTTAGATAGCATATCCACATATTTCATTACATTACAGTCATTCTTGGTTAGCTCGTTGGTCTTGCCTATGCGAGAAGGGTATGGGATTCGGGGCTGATAAGGGTTAGGTGGAGGTGTAGTTGGTGAAGGTTTTGATGTTGAAGGGTCCTTCCTAGATACATCGTCATGACGAGGCGGAGACGGTAATGGTGTACTATCACTAAGTGTAAGAGGAGTAGGGATACATGGTGGTGGAGGAGGTGTAGATAATGGTGGTGAATCAGGTGGATTGACAATGGTAATTCCACTACGCGTAGTTATAGCACTCACATTAGCTCGCGGATTAGTGACGGTGTTTGAAGGTAGAGAACCCGAGGAAGAAGAAGGTTGAGCTTCAGGCAAGAAACTAGCCAACAGATTCTTCAATTCAGTTGTTTGAGTGATGAAAGAGGATTGAAGATTTTCACGAACCTCGTTTCTGATGTCATTACCTTGCTTTAAGATATCTCCTTTCAAATTGATAATTTGGCTCTGTAGGTTCTTGATTTGCTCACCTTGAGTTCTCATGATTGTGTCAACATCGGGGTTAATGGGTGGGTGTTGTTGGGAGGGTGGTTGATAAGGGTTAGAAGCACGAGGTGGGATTTGGTTGCTTCTATTGTAGTTGTTGGTGGGGTTTTGGTTTTGAGGAGAAAAACCGGGTGAAAGGTAGTTGTTGGAACGGTAGCTCAGCAGATTTCTATCCCCTTGAGGTCGAGCTTGGTAATTTTCCGGTGAATAATTACCATAAGCTGCATACACATTTTCCGGATTTCCTTGTGTCGAAGGACAATCGGTGTATGAGTGAGGACCGCCACATGTTTCACAAGGATTAGCAACCGCTTTAACTTGATGTTGTTGTTGGTTTGAAGCGAGAAGCGTAATACTTTTGCTCATTTCAGCCATCATGCGGGTGAGTTCGGTCATCTCAGGGTTTGCTGAGGTAGAGGAAACATTGACTCTCGTGTTGTTTCTAGAAGAAGCAGAAGAATCCCAGTTCTTATGATGAGTAGTCATGTTCTCTATTAACTCTCTACACTCCTCGGGTCTCCTTTTCATGAATGTGCCACCGGCGGCTGCATTAATCGTATCACGATCTCGAAAAGTCAATCCGTTGTAGAAAGTATCGATCAAGGTGACCGGAAGCATGTTGTGGTTTGGACAACGGTCGATCAAGACATTATATCTCTCCCATGCATCAAAAAGAGATTCATCGGGATCTTGCATGAAACCGCTGATCTGATTGCGAAGGCTTGTGACCATGGATGGTGGAAAGTAGCGCGAAAGAAAGCGTTGAGTCATATCATCCCAAGTGTGAATAGAATTCTTCGGGAGACGATCAAACCATTTCTCGGCATGATGCGATAAAGTATGTGGGAAGAGTTGTAGGCGGAGTACATCCATTGTGACCCAAGGCAACTTCATGCTTTGGGTGATTGTAATGAACTTGTCGAGGTGTTTGTTGGCATCATCATCAGGCAATCCTCTAAATGGGTTTGTTTGTACTTGCTGAATCATGTGGTGCTTCAACGAAAACTCAGGAGCGTTGATTTGCATCGGCGCAATCGGTCCTCCTCGTCCAAACATGGTTGGTTGACAAAGTTCCTCCATGGTCCGAAGATCGGGCTGTGGAAGAGCATTGTTGTTATTATTATTATTGTTGAGGTGCGGTAGTTGATTATTGTTGTTAACACCTGCCATATCTAAATCTTCTTGAGGCTCGGGCTCTTGGTAGTTAGAAGATCTAGTACGCATACACCTGAAAATGCAAAAGAAAAAGAAACCAAACGCAAAGACAATATATATACACAATAAAAAGAAAATCTTTTTGGATTTTGGAAAATTTTTTTTAATTTTTTTGTGGTTTTGGTTTTGAATTTTTAAGGCAAGAAAAATAACGTTCACAAGTAAACGGATCCCAAAAATGCAATGTGTCTAACACAGAAAACTGTTGATCTTAACGAAAAGAGCCGGCAGCGGCGCCATTTGATAACTAGATTTTACTCAGGTTAAAAATATTCGTTGTGTTCCGATCTAATCGAATTGAACAACTTGATGTTTTATGTGTGACTCAGTTGAACTTTGGTGAATCAAAGATGTGTCGTTGTAGTTTTGAAAATTAAAAGGTGCAAAACAATTAAAGTAAAGGTGCGAATATTTTAAAACGTGACTAAAATTAAAGGGCATTAAAGTAAAATGACGTAAACTTAAATCTATCTAAGGCAAACTTAAAGTGCAACTAAAACTAAGGCAAATAATCTAAAAGTGCAATTAAATAAAAAGGCAAGTAAAATAAAGCTTGAAGATAAAAATTAAAGATAAAAGCTAATAAGAACCTGAATACAGCTCATTCGGAATAAACCTTCGTTTGGAACAATCACTCGTCCTAAATGTCACCTTTGGTTGAAATGATTCTTCTTCACTTGGAATATTACCAAAATCCTTGATCCGGAACAAACTTGTCTGAATATGTCACTTATCCAAATCAATCTTTCATTCGGAACTTGCTGATTCGGAATCTTGTAAATCTTGCCTTGATTCGGAAGTTTTGGTCACCCCTTGATTCGGAACTTTCCGGATGAAGCTCCTTTACTCGGAACTTTTGAAGTTCCGAATGAAGGCTCTTGGTTCGGAACTGTTGGAATTGGTTCGGAAGTTGCTGACTCGGAAGGTTCCGGATGAAGCCGCTTGGTTCGGAAGTTTTGACTTCCGAATGAACAAGTTTGATTCGGAACTTTTAAAGTTCCGAATGAGCAACCTTGGTTCGGAAGTTTTGACTTCCGGATGAAACCTTCTATCCAATCCTTGGTTCGGAACTTTTTCTGGAAAACACAGAAACAAAGCAATACTTCCGAAGAACAAGGAAGATGAGTACAGTAGCAGTTATAAACAAAAAGTAATCAAAATCAAACACGCATATCAACTTAAACAGTAACGATCCAACAATTAAGCATCAACAATCAATCAAAAACATGAAATTAAACAACTTTAACCATAATAATCAAAAACACTTTGGATCAAAATAAAAGCATGAACATGAACATAAATACCACAAATCAAAGAATAAGAAAGGTAGATAAGAGATTGACAAGATAAAGTAAAGATTAACAATAATTAAAAGGAAACTTACTTGAAATTAAATGAATTTAAGGTGCAAGACAAGGTAATTAAATTGACAATTAATGTAAATGACAAGTATTTAAAATGGTGGAAGAGCTAATTGTCACACTTAGCCAACAAAAGTGAAATGATAACTAATCTAGTCTATTTATAGGGAAGACTAAAGCTTGCTTAGGAAGCTTCCTTAATTGCATACTTAGTCCCTCCTTCTTTAATCTTCTTTTTAATTGCAAGATTAGGTCCCTCCTTCTTTAAATCTTCATTAAATGTAGACTTAAGGGACTTTTGGCTTCGGGATTTCTTTGAACTCGTCTTTAAATTCTTCAATAAAATAGACTTGAATTCTTCGGCTTTTGATAAACTTCCGTCTTTTGACTTTTTTTCTTCGATAAATCTTCAGAATTGGTCGTGGACTTCCGTTCTTTTTGCACTCTTGACTTCTTGACTTCGTCTTTTATCCTTTTCTTCAATAAAAGTCCATAAATGCCCGTGAATGTCCGTGTTTTATCCATTTTTCACCTTTTCATCCTAAATCACAACAAAAACACAAACCACGCATAATTCCGACATAAAAGACATAAAATACACGTTTTGGTCCGGTTATTATTGTAGTTAAGTGGTAGAAAAGATGGGTGTTTACACACCTATCAAATGCCTTCATTGTCTGCTGCCCCTCGGTCTGCAACAAATGCTAACTCTTCTGAATCCAAAATATTTCCCTTAGTCTGAGCATCGACCAAATACATCTTCTCACGAAACCATGCTTCATCCCTTCGCCTTTTCGGCTGAGTGCATTCCCTAGCCATATGACCTTGTCCTCGGCAATTGTAGCAAGTCACAACCTTTTGAGGACCAATGGGACTTCCATTTCCATTAGCTTGTGAATTCACAGCTTGAGCATTCACCGTCCTTGTAGGAGGTCCATATGAATTTTTCCTTCCCTGAATAGGTTGCACTATTACTTGACCATCTTGAACAGTAGCTTGTTGTCGAGGATTTGAGGAGGTGCGGAGCTAATTGTTTGTTGGTGAAAATCCTCTAGTTGCAACAAGTTTTGACAAGTAGGCAGTGAGATGGTTTAGAACATCAGCTGGCGTATCATTTGGAGTAAAGACCGGTGCTTGGATTGGTGGAAGTTCATTAGAGTAGAAAGCTTGTGCTGGTTGTGCTTCTATTGGAAAATATCCTTGCTGAGGAGTATAGCCCATTGGAGAAGTGTTGGTTTGTGATGGTGATGTCTGATATGGTGGTTGCTGTGGAAAAGATTGTTGATGAACACTTTGTTGAAATGCTTGCTGTGGCATCATTTGTGGTTGATAAGATGGTTGCTGATAGGTGTGTGGTGGTGGTTGCTGCAAGTATGATGGTTGTTGATAAGTATAAGCCATGTTTTGTTGAGAAGCATACATTGCAAGTGGATCATGAACTTGAGGTGTAGACAACCGAGCCTCGATTACATGGCACTCGTGTTGTTGAAGAAAAGCTTGAAGTTGATCCACATTGGTGTTATGCAAGTCCTTAGCCAATTTAACATCCGTCACGTATTTTTTCCATTCTGAAGGAAGAGTGTTCAAATACTTGGTGTTCAATTGAAAGGTAGGAATTGCCATGCCATAAATATTGAGCTCATTCAATAATAGGGTAAATCTCAGATAGTAATCATTGAGAGTCTCCCCTGGCACATAGGCAAACTTATCAAAAGTATCAAAAAGCTTACACTCTCGTTCTTGTTTAGTTAACGAGGTGCCTTGCATGAGAACACGAATTCTATCCCATAACTCTTTGGCAACTTTATGTTTGCTGATGAGTTTGTAGACATCTAGAGGAAGGGCTTGGAGAATGATGTTTGTATCTTGTTTATCACACTTGTCTTGTATCTTAGCATCTCCAGTTAGTTCACCCGTAGTGCGAGGACGAGTAACAGCACCTTCCGTCACAGTACCATATACCAATGATCCATTGAGCACCGATGCCCAAATTAGATGTCCATTATCCTTGTTCAATATATAAAGTTCCATTCGGGAAGCCCATTCCTCATACATAGTCTTCACCAACATTGGTGGACGATTATCCGTACCCGAGAGGATGGACTTATCCGTAAGAGATGTGTACTCCATTTCAATAAGTTAAGATTTACAAACGTTGATCGATCAATGAGAGAAAGTAAATGTGTTTGTTGTTGTGAGTTGAAGTCGAGAAACAATGTTAAAATCCCCTAAAATATGTTCTCGATAAACCAAAAATTCCAAGTCAAAATTACACATTTAAGGAATAATTTTGGATTGTCGGAATGTTGATCGGAAAGCTGTCGGAATAAGCCTATCGGAATACCCTTTGATCGGAATGTCCTATCGGAATACCCTTGATCGGAATGTACCAAATTAAGCCTATCGGAATACCCCTTGATCGGAATGCCCTATCAAAATACCCTTGATCGGAATGTACCAAATTAAGCCTATCGGAATACCCCTTGATCGGAATGCCCTATCGGAATACCCTTGATCGGAATGTACCAAATTGGAATGCAATTGGAATCCCTAAACCCTATTCCGATTACACTGATCGGAATAACTATAACCCTTTTCCGATGAACTGATCGGAATAAATCCCACTTTTCTCGGACAAAACTCAAGCAATTCGTGATTTTAAGCCAAAAAATGATCAAAACACCCAAAAATTTTGCGTTTTTAACCAAAGAAACAATACCAAATCACTACCACAACTATGTAGATGATTTGTATCAAGAAAAAAACCATAAAAAACACACAAAAAAAATTGGACGTGTGTTTATATAGATCAAAAGGCTACAAAAATCAAGAACACAAACACATAAATAATACATTGATCCCATGGCTCTTGATACCATTTGTAGGATATGTAAATCTTGCTTATATTTTAGAGAGAGAAAGAGATAGAAAGATGGTGGATTTCACACAATTCTAGAGAGAGAAAATAAGAAGAACTATGTGTAAAAATGAATAACCACACACCCTCTCCATCTAAGGAGAGGGTTTATATACCCAAGCCCTTGTCATGGGCTTAGGCTTACATTTGGGCCAGCCTACACATGTTTTAGGCTAGGCTTGGGCTTGTTAGTTAAATAACGATGTCTAGACTACGAGCTACTACTTAGTATATTGTCGGAGTGACCGAATCTTCCTAAATACGTAAAAACGTATTTCCAACAATGCGCACAAGTTCTCAGTTATACATCTCTAATTAAAGTATATAACAAATATTATCTGATGGTTTATGAAGTTTATAACAATTCTAATAACATAAGGAAAGATCAAAACACATAAAAACGGAAGTGATTTAACAAGATCATAATAATAAAAAATTCATAATTAATCGAATTAGGGTTACATACCAACCTTATGCGATTCCAATAGCAAGAACAAATCACCAATTAAAGATCAATGATTAACCCCTTACCAGCTGGGTCTCTAACGTTTATGATCTCTCAAATCTTGCATATGCTCCAAGAATATCGCTGCAGACAATATACTAATGTTACTATGTATTCTCTAATAAATAAATACCGCTACTTTAGAAAATATGCATCCGCTTGAACTATACCCTATTTCGCATATCCGCGTTCCTTTTCCAAATAACAAAACACTTGCTATAACACTGCTACAATTTAATCATTTTTTAGCTTTTGAACCACACTTCCAACTAAAACTGATGCAAGGATTCGATAAAGCTTCAAACGTTTTTAGCTACTATGCAACTAAACTAAAAAACCGATGTACATAATGGAACAAAAAAATGAGCACAAAAAAATCAATAATTTTTATATCCCTAAAGCCTTTTTATAATCAGTCTCATCATTGATACCAAGTTATGACCTATTTTCTGTGACAACTTTACAAAACAGAATACACGACAGAGATATGATACCTGTTTTCGATTAGCCTTTGCTTGCCATGAACGAATGTCTGAACCGCGTCATTTTGCATGCCTCACCGGCGGCCGGAGCTTACTGATAGCCGAAATTATAAATCAAAACATCAATCTATGCTAGCCAACGGTTTTCTTTCTTTGTAAAACCGGGTGATACTCGATAAGGATATGGTTTCCTTTGTTCGTAGGCTCATAAGAGTTTCATCATTGCCATTCCTGGTGTTTGATAGGTGGTTTATGGGACACTTTGTGGATATAATTAGAGGTTGTGAGGCTCATAAAATGGCTACACTCAGCATGGTTGCAAACTTAATAGTTTGCCCCGCCAAGACATGAATGTCGACATCGTTAGTCAAAGGCCATTACTGTTTATCATAGCCTCCAACCGACCCGCCAATCCACGTATCTTGACAGCTTGTATCAACACCTGGGCCATGCAAACTCATCACAGCCCCTAATCATTGCATATTCAAAAAAAAGCTTGAACCATACTGACATCCAAGGCCATCATTCCTATATAAAAGCATCCACTATGGTCACACCGATGCCTTGGCAAGATATAGGTAATCTCAGGCTTAACCCGGGTCGTGCAAACTCATGACAGCCCTAATCATTGCATATTCAAACAAAAAACTGAACCATACTCGTAGCCTTTTTTTAACAGAACCATAGTCACATCTAAAGCCATCCTTCCTACAAAAAAAACACTGTTTGTTGGGAATAAATGTCATAGTCAAGTTCCCCCTGCTAGTGTTTTTGCCCCTGTTGGTTTATTGAAGAAAGTGGGATATGTTCCCAATGCTTGAAGATAAAGAACCTGCTATAAAGATAAACTTGGAATAGATTTTATCGCGTTTCTGTTACAATATTAGTATTATTTCCTTGTTTAGCTCATAGATATCTTGTATAAGGGTCCTTGCACTATAAAAGGATCCTTTATGGTTTATGTTTTACTTATCTCTGTCGTTTACATTATAGCTTTAAGGTTGTAAAACCCTAATACCATCTTGGGTATTCGTATATTGTTTAATATATTGAAGCTTTGAAGTTTGTTTTAACCTTTGTTCTTGTGCTAACATAATATTCCGCGTCTTGTTTGGTTACTTTGTGTATTGCAAAATTTCTCTAGTGGTAGTTCGAATTCATTCTTTCTACTAAAACACTTAAACAAGCTAAGGTTTAAGATCTAAGTTTTGGGATCAACACCGTTTTTTCCCGAAACGATCAGTTTGGTCACCCATCCATCGCTATTGCTACCTTCCCTAAGCGGCAGCAACAAAGGACTGGGGCATCACAACATGATTAGGCCTTTGCTTAAACCAAATAATTCCATCGATCACGACACTCAGGAATCCCAAAAATCAAGAGCCCCGTATGTGCGCCAAATATACTACACAAAAGGAAATTAACATCAGGAAAAAGTATTTTTCCACTTACCAGTTATATAAATGGCAACACAAAAGTGTTCACACGGCTAAAAATCAACAACCCACGACATCAGGCAGACCCAAAGTTCAAGTAAGGAAAACATAAATGCTAAAAGGCCTAATTTTTTTATGTAGCTCTTCAATAAATACACAACCAACACCCCAAATGCTTTTGACTCATCACGTAACTACGGATAGTTCTCCATGTGTGAAAACAAGACGTGGATGGTACAAACCTACTTTACAAAGCGATTGACCCTGATTTTTGTTTATGGTCATCGCAAAAGAAACATCGAAACCTGTTTTCTCACGATATTTAAAGGTAAACACTTATCGTATGGAGTAATTATCAACCTCGATATGATAACTTTGTTTTCAAAGTTTGTATCATTAACGATTTGTGCGCTAATTCTTGTTTTTGTTAATTTAAGTTTTTGTTAATTTAAGAACTTGAAGTCTTATCCCATTACACAAATCATTTGATTTATCAATATTTCTAAAAAGCATTATCGATACTCTCGCTTGTAATGCTAGTATGTGGTTTGGAACACTAAAGAACTTATATCCATTGATAAACTCAAGTGAGAAAACGGATTGATCAATCAAAGTACCACGTTCAGTTTTGTCCACACCGTCACAACTTAAAGAGACCATGCATTGTGTGTTCCTAAACGATGTTCTTGAATAGCAAATGACGTTTCTAAGCGCTAACCAATGTCTGTTATATGAACACCTAATAGTGTACAAAAAATATGAATGAAAATAGGTTATGATTGATAATAGTAGTTGTTTAACAATTCCAATTCATTTACACTTTTACATAAAATAACAACCAACCACGTAAGTTATAATTATTACGTATAATATAGGACCAACTTGTTGCTCATTTGACTTCTCTTAAACTGTAAATTTTAATTATTATAAGACGTAACTAAAGAACAAATGTATAACATAATTTAGTAAGGAAGCTATTTTGTTAGTTTAACTTATTATGTATAAAATATGTATTTCTTATATTGAACATCTTCTACAAGCGTCATGGTAACCAGATAGTTGAAGGTGTGCCAAGTTACTATAAGTTCCTCAACAAAAGCAATGTAACAAATAGGTCACAAAGATGCCGGATAACCCGTGAATACCTTAAGGACGTGTTTGGTTCGGTGTATTTTGAAGGTTTGTAGAGGTTTTAAGTTTAAATACCAGTTTTAATTGTGTTTGGTACACTTTTTGAACAATTTTAAATAACTGAAAAAGACAATATTCATGGGTCTAAGAAAACGTAAGGTAAGACTGGTTTTTCAAACACGGAAGAAAAATGGTCAAATTTGGACCTACTATACCCCTTAACCTACCTATTCATCTTCTTTTTTCCAAAAGGTGCTCTCTAGTCTCCACCATTGATAAAAGAAAAACCTTTCACCACTTTTTCTCATATTTTAATCCGTGAAAAACACAGATCTTCAACACAATTCATCAAATTTACATATGGGTCATTTAAATTACACAAAAAAGATCTAACTCCAAATATTCATCTATCCAATTTATATAAAATCTAATCCGGATATCTTATATTTATCATGAACACCGAAACTTTGTTAACCATGCAGATCTGTTTACAAGAAATTTGATTTATGTTTAGGAAAAACATATTTGTGTTAAAAAAACGCAATTGTGTTTTCAGAAAAAAAAAATTTGGGGTTTAAGAACGACTTGTGTGTTTAACTCGCACACAAATTCGATTTTGATTTACATATTAACGGTATAATTTTTTTGGAAAAATCTTCAAACTGTTTATGTTTCATTTTTGTATTTGTCTTTTTTTTTAGTTATTGGGGTTGGTTGAGGAAGAAGAACTGGTGTATGAACTTTTGTGATAAAAAGAGGGCAAAGATGTCATTTAGCTATCATAGTGATTTTCACAATGTCATCCAACCAAACAGGTTGTTGTTTTACAAATAGAAAGTTTCTAAACACACTATATATAAAACCTCCGTAAATTAAGAAAACCATGATTTAAATTTTTTGAACCAAACACGCCCTAAGAGTTAAAAAGACCAAAAATCAAACTAAAAGAAGCAATCTTTGTGAATTTACTAAAGGAGATTGTTAGCACAATATTTCGATTGTAACCTTAGATATGGTTGTATCACAATATTTCGATTGTTGCAATTTTTAGCCTCTTCCTTTTATAATTAAGTTTGATTTAGAATATGACAATAAATGAGGTATATACTTTGGAACCGAGACGGTTGAGAATTTATGGCGCCTTTTTTTAGAACAACATATTTTAGTGGTTAGTTGGTCGAGTCGTGCAATGACATCCAAGCGGAAGAATGTTTTATTCGAACTTTCGCCAAGTTATGTTAGACTCCTTATCAGATTCACCTGAAAGACCTTTGGCAGATCTTGAACTCAAGACCTCCAAAAAACCTCTTAAAAAATCACTTAATAGAACTTTTCTTCTTTACAACTTCAACAACTAAACAACAAGGTTTTTTTACAAATAAATAAATATTAAAAGAGCCGCATATCAACGCTAAATGAATATTTTGTTTTTTATTTGTCTACTTTGCATGAAAATTAAACGAAGTGTGTTTGTGAATTGAAACGCCCCCTCATTCGCGACAAGTATTTCGATATACTTTTTACGAACTAATTTTTTGATTATTTAGTATTAATATTTACGATGTCAAGTCACAAGTGCCTTATTATTCGAGAATCACTTATTAGTGATATCACAAATTACATGTTTTAAAACTTAATTCTTTATATACCCAACTAAAACCTTAGGGCCCGTTTGGTTTATAAATGGGTTTAGGTTTAAAATTTGGATTGGATTGCTTTAGATTTTATATATGATTTAAAATAAATGAAGAGAAACTTAAAAAGTAAAATATTAATAAATTTATTTTATGTATTTATTTAAAATTAAAAAGTAAAAAACAAAAAAAATATTATGTGGCTGAAAAATATCTCAACAAATAAATAATTATATATATATATATATATATATATATATATATATATATATATATATATATATATATATATATATATATATATATATATATATATATATATATATATATATATATATATATATATATATATATATATATATATATATATATATATATATATATATATATATATATATATATATGTATATATGTGTTATTATTAAAAACCCATCACCTTAGTGAGGATTGAGATTTTGGGTTAGTAACCCGGTGTTAGATGTTTAGAATTATACCAAACAATTATTTTAGATAACCTTTCTATCCAAACCCAGAAAAAAGTGGATACCAAACGGCTCCTTATAATGTCATATATGTCCAACATAACTCCATAATCCCATATATACCCAATTTAATTACATAATTTGTCACATATACTCATTTTATTAATTTATTTATTTTAATCTTTTAAAAAATCATAAAAATAATAATTTTGATAAGAACATACTATTTTACCCTTTTTAAATGGAGGTAAATATTCCCACCCTTACTAAACGAAAAGAACTAGGCTTGTCATCTTATAAAGTATAAAGTATGAATGTTCTGTCAACCAGGGGCGGATCTACTTGTTGGGTTGGTGTGGCGGCGACCCCCATAGCTCGACCAAAAAGATGAGATTAGAGTGTATTTTTTATTTAATTTCGACAGTTTTTTTAAATGCCCCCACTAAAAATACAAATTGCCCCCACTCATACATTGAATTCCAACATTTAACACTTTAAAACCTAAAAATCTTCCGTTTTAAGTTAAAATACTCAGTTTTTTATTCTGATTTTAGTTTTTTTCGCCTTGCTAAAAAAAAAATTGCCCCCCCCCCACAGTCGAATATCCTACGTCCGCCACCGCTGTCAACCATTTAAAAAAAACTATAGGTTTATAAGTATTAAGTAGATCGATTTACTATGATCATTGTATTCTCCTTCACACTCATGCTTACAAGTAAATGAGTGAACTTTCTATGTGTTTGGCATATCTTTGTTTTAGTAGTTCATACAAGCTATCTATCGAATTTCATGGTATTTTTGTGGCTCTTGGCTATATGATATAAGTTACTGACTAGTTTAATACTAGGACTAAGTCATAAGTGATGCGAGGTCTGCTATGTGATTCTTTGCATGTAAAGCGTAAAGATAAGAACAATGATACTAAAACGTGGATATCATTTATAGCTGTTGCCTTCTTGTTTTATATATGCACTTCATGAAGGAAGTTTATATTTGAATCCAAACGTCACTTACATGTTCTTAACCCAATCAAAACACAAGAACAATTTTCATCTCTTGTGTTAAATATATGAATAGTAAAACATATTGGTGCATTTAAGGGTTGAAAAAAAGAGATTTCTGGAAGCATAATATATAGATGAACGAATATACGGTAGGCTGAGGATTTATATGTGGTCATGGTATTTATGGCATGTGGTTCGGTTAGATCAAATGATCCTGGAGACGAGATGACATATATTGATTATGATGGTGAATATGAGGTTAGATAACACATAGAAAATCTTTAATACGCAAGTTTATTCCGTTTTCGACATGACCTATATCGATTACGAGACACATATGTCTTGTAATTAGTATCTAGCAATGTTCTTAGTTGGAGACGTGTGTTATAGATAGAATATAGTATTGCTATCTTAAGATATTAAGATGTTTTATCCATGATCCTATTATGCAGAAGTTCGTCGGTATCTCTGTAAAAAATAAGAAAGGCACTGTACAAAGTACAAACAAGCTGCTCAAATTAAACAAGGGCGCCAATGTCAATACGACAATTTGTTCAAGATTCTGTAATAGGACCAGTAATGCCAATGTAGCGCAGGTCTTGAATGTATTTTCCAGGATCCAATGACCAAGCAACAAATCATGAACATCGTCATAAAAGAACAAGAACAAGAACAAAGGGGTATATGAACCCTAATAAATATGATATTAGTAAAGTGAGGGTTGATGGTAAATACAGAATCCTAATCTATTTGTAATGATTGAAACGGTATGATTGTTGAAGCGTTGTGATGGTTTTGTGAAACCAACAGTCGTAACTCTTTATGTAAAAGCGTTCTTAACTGCCTAATCTATCTAGGGTTGGGTTTCTTGGCCTGCGGCCCAAAACCGTATGTATAAAGGGCTTCGTGGAAGTAGCCTGGCCTGTTCTTTTCCTTCTTGTTGTCTTCCTGCGTCGAATTGCAGCCTTAACACAACAAGAATAACAAGTTGTTATTCATATGTCAAAGATCAATTGGATTCATCTCTAAATTCCTCCTTAATCTAATTAATCTTTGTGTCTTCTTGTTCCTTGATTCTTCATGATCTTCATCATTTCGTAGTATGTGGATTGTGATTTTTCTGTAGTCTTCGTAATCTTCTATATATGATTATTGTTAGCCCTAAAATGTGAGCGCCATTTACGGAATTACATTAGTTTAATATAGCCACACACGCAAGGACTAGTTTTGTTAAGTTAGAATAGTTCGTGTGTGTCTAGGCTATGTATACCCCTCCATACTTCCATGGAGGGGTGAGGATTCCCATTTTTTCTAGTTCACTTTCTCTCTCAATAAAACACACACCTTTAATAGTCTCTCACTTTCTCTCTCTAAAATGTCTAAACATTTATTTTATCCTCCCCGACCTCCGGATCACCCCTAAATAGCTTTGAATCTTATGTTTAACTATTGGTATCAGAGCTAACCGGGGGTGTTTTGTGTTTTGTGTTTGCTGATTTGTGGCTTTTTCGACTTATTTTTAAGTTATTATAAGTCACGAATTTATTGGTGTTGTTTATTTAGTTTCCGTCCAAAAATTGTCCAAATGTCACATATGTTGCTTAATCCTTTGTCCAAAAAGTTCAAAATATGTATCTTTTCTTTGTCTCGATCTGATATCAGTCCAAAAGTCTCGATATATGCTTCTATGCCTGATATTTTTTGTCCTGTTTAAGCTTATTTTTTGAACTTATCTTATGTTTTATTGGTCAGAATTTGAGTTGGATAAAACTGATCTGAAATAAAAACCCAGATCCACCATTTTCGGTGACATCAAGAAAAAGTCAAAACCCTTTTCCGATGCCTTTTCCGATAGTTATTCCGATGCTTATTCAGATGGTTATTCCGATGCTTATTCAGATGGTTATTCTGATGCTTATTCGGATGGTTATTCCGATGATCATTCCGATGGATTATTCGGATCCATATTCCGATGGATTATTCGGATCCATATTCCGATGGATTCTGTATTATGATGGTCAACCCCAAACTCATAACAATGATGTTAAAGATTATGCATTCCGATGAAAAACATAATCCGATGATTAAAAACCAAATCATCTTACCCAACACCCAAAACCAATCTTAACCGACTTGAAAACATCAACACCTATCAATCACCCAACACTCTTTCCATCACACCTTACCGAGACCTTATCAACCAAAACCTATCCCATCGTCTTAGACCACTCTTTCCTATCAATCTCCCAACACTCATCAACCATGAACCGTCAACACCGACACTAATCTAAACCCATCGTATCATCAAAACCAATCATCTCCATTATCAACACACACGACTCGAAATATAGAAAAAACAGAACTCATCACTGATCTCAGTCAATCTACTTTGTGTATCGACATGCAAGTCGAGATCTATATAGATCTACCACAAGACAGAACTCATCACTGATCTATGTGTGAAGGTTTAGACCTCCTAGTTACTATTTGAATCGAAAGAAAGACCTATAACAATTATGTTATGTTCTTACTTTAATTCAATTAAGACTCGACACGCAAAACGAATTAAAATCACATGCACCTACCCGAGACCCTATAGGATCTTGAAGCAATAAAAGAATTATCAAAGGGATCTAGTTTTTTGCATCATTCGATTATGGGTTAACTATTAATGGAAGATTTGATTCGTATTTGATTGAGATTTGTTCTGTAATATGGGATGTAGAAATAGCAAGCGAGATTATTGAGATGGATGATCAATATAGATTTTGAATGAGGTTGGTTAATCGAAGATGGAAGAGAGATGTGTTGCGGCTGTTGAAAGTGTGATTTATGTTTTGGGTAATGAGTAATATTAGGTATTGGTCTTATATACCCACGTATATTTAGGGTTAACTCAAATGTGTGGTGTTTAGAGGGCCATCTCTGACTACATTGTTATGGGCTGCGTTTATTGGCAAAGGGCTTAGACCGGGTATTGGATACACTGAATATGGGCTGGAATGACCTAAAAGAGTTTGGATATTGTTATTGTATTTTTGGGCTGAGACTGCAATGTGATACACCGGCTAGTATTACTTGAGCTACAATGATATTATACATGATTCGGGTATCCGTTATGTATCGATCGAAAGTGCTTAAACGACAAAGAAAATTTTAGGTTTTAAACCTAATATTTTTGAAAAAATTTCGACGGCATCAGGTGGGTATATGACTGACGTTGAGCTTAAATGACAAGTTGTCTAGAAAAATTTTGTTCCTCAATGACAATTCATTTCATAATTTGGTCTAGATAACGACATTCACAAACACAACACCAAAGCAAACAAAACACTTAACGCTAAAACGATCCGATATAAGATTCACTTTAACGATAACGACTAGTTTTGATTCTACAAAGACAAGTGATCACGAAGTGGATTTGGTATTGCTTATTTGAAGTTTAAGTGGGATTTCATGAAGGCGTCTACTTATTTCATCATCGAGCCTTCCTTCTATTTTTCTACCCTTTTTTCTTCAAACCCAGTCTATCGACTGTTGACTTGCTTGGGCGATAAGATTTATGATTGAGACTTGAATTATCTAGTTTCCACTGTCAAGGGGTGGATGGTCGAAGACTTGGATAACTATCATTTTTAGGAGCTTTGTTGCAGTTCTCAGTGTCACACGTAGTTCCTCGTGTGGATAACTTCAAGAGGTATAAGAGACTTGTTCCTGCACTGTTCTTCAATCGACATAAGTGCAAGCTTAAGTAACAAATTTGGGGGATTATACTTCAATTTCAAGTTTTGAATATCGGGTTTACTTCACATGTGGTCACAACAAATAGCCGAATGAATTCGAGGTTGGTAAGTTAGACAGAGAGAGATGGAATCAACAATCAATTCTCACGGGATATTTATGAGCCTCATCACGACAATGGTACCTCATAGTCTAAGCAAAAATATTTCAAAGTTTCTCAACGACTTTCAAAACTTTTCAAGACATTTGCTTAAGACTAAGAACTTCTCGAGTATATGGACGTCCACGATAATGATGCTTCCGAGAGTTCGAAATCATCATGGGGGAAGATCGTGTACTTTGAAGTAATCGGATCAAATTCCAGGGGGAAGTAGTGTACATGGAATGGTATCTACTTACTTTATATAATTTTTATGAAGTATTATACAGGCGTGAGAAGAATTGTTGCTCATTTCCTGCATGTTACCCCAAACGGATTATCACCAAAAACCAAACGACATGAGAAAGTATAGAAGCAGTATATCTGGTGTGGTTCTTCTACAAATTTTCGTTGTGCACTTAAACCGATGAGCTATAAGATTGTTCAAACTACATCAAAGTGTCAGAATCTGCTTAAGATACATATATTGGTTTGGGGGAAGCTGATTCAGAAAGTTCGTCAAAAAGAAGTCTATGAAGAAAGTTTTTTTAAGACATGTTGCATGAATTGGGGAGAAGTTAATCCAAATCATGCATATTACAATTGTTCCACAACAAGCAAAGACAAAGAGGATTCAAGTTGAGGTACAAGTTATGAAGACAAGAAGACTTAGAAGACATCCTCAGCACTGGAAGCGCCTTGGAAGAATTTTGTTGTATTTGTACTTGTTAGGAACATTGTAAGTAATTCCGTATGTCTCCACATTGGGGGAAGATTTTTAGCCATAAAATGTGACCGCCATTTATGGAATTACATTAGTTTAATATAGCCACACACGCAGGGACTAGCTTTGTTAAGTTAGAATAGTTCGTGTGTGTCTAGGCTATATATACCCCTCCATACTTCCATGGAGGGGTGAGGATTCCCATTTTTTCTAGTCTCTCACTTTCTCTCTCTAAAATGTCTAAACATTTCTTTTATCATTCCCTACCTCCGGATCACCCCTAAATAGCTTTGAATCTTATGTTTAATAATTACCTTTCTTGAACAACCAATTCTCGCACCAGTCCAAGGACTAAGACCTTTGTCTTCTTTCTTCCACCTTTGTGGAAATCTGGTGCCCTTTGCACAAGTCCAATCATATGTCTCAAGACTCTGTCGTCTTCCTCCATCTTTATGGATGTGGGTGCCTATGGTTGTTCCATATAATGATGTAATAAACATCCCTTATAAGCCATATATCTTCGTCCTTCTATCTTTGTTAGTTCAAGGATTTTTTGCAATTGTACCAAGTATCTTGGCCAATATCTTTCTGCTTTATTGATTGTGTCTTCTTTAAAAAGAAACGCAAATTTGAAGAATTCTAATTGATGAATGAACCTTGATTGTTCTGTTGCTTCTTGGCTCTGATACCAAAGTAGCGCGGGTTCTGAATGGAGTTTCCAGGATCGAATAACCAAGCAACAAATCATGAACATCATCATAAAATAACAAGAAAAAAGGGGTATATGAACCCTAATAAATCTGATATATGACAATCCGTCAATTTATGGTCGATATCTTATTCTCAAATATTATTTAAAAACATTATTTTAATGTTATATTATGAACTCACTCATTTTTGGGAAGGAATGTAAGTTTACATCTTAAAGTAGCATCGACTACGTCTAAACCGAAGGACTCTACGTTACGTGCTTACGTTTACATACACCGTTTTTGGTGACAGTCCGACACTTCAGGAAATAAATTTATTCTTGAATATTATTTTGGGAATTTAAATTTGTGTTGGTTCATAAACTCACAAATTTATGACTAAACCGGAAACCCTAGGTTTACGTATTTACATTTATGAACTACGTTTTTTATGAGACAATTTTTATTAGATTCGTTTTGTGCCGTTGATTCATAAATTATAAAAACATTTTTCGTAAAACGACCCGAGGGCACGTAAATCGAGGAAACTAGAATCGAGGAGTACCTGTGAATTAATGGGGATGAGACAAGTTTACACTTTCCCACCCCCATAACATGTGGCGTCCAACACAAGCTCATAAGAGCTAAGTTGTCAATTTTTCTTTATACATAGGACACTTGTCCTATGCACTTTGCAAAACCACTTAACCACATTAAAACTACTAACTACAAACCATGACTTCCATTTTCTACATGCAAAACCACACACAACTCTCTCCACCCTCCTCCTTTGTGCCGTCCACTATACCACCACCACCATTTGATATAAATTCAACCACAAATCTTGTGTTATTTTTGCATAAGATGATGTCCTCTTGAAGTCTTGTTGCTTGGTGGTGATCATAACATATATAAAGGAGTTTACATGGATTTCAAGGGCTGATTTAAAGGATGTGTTCATCCACTTGAAGGACCCAAGAAGTTGTCTTGCTAAAGTAGAAGATTTGGTAACAAGTACCAAGCCTTGTTCATCAAAATCTCATCTTTTCATCATCTTGATTGGTATAGGGATCAATCTCTTCCTATCATCTTGTTATTTTGAATATGTAATCTTGTATTTTCTTCATTTATGTATATGTATATGATGATTAATGATGATCAAAATATTATGTGGGGATTTGGTGCTGATAAATTTGGTTAAAAAGATTAAAAGCTACATGAAAAGATGTTAAAATCATGACTAAAATTGTAGGCTGTATAAAACAGTAAAGAACCATATGATAACTTGTTAAAATGACTTGGATAATTTAATATAGAGTAAGGTATGTGACTTTTACATATGTGAGAGTTGGCCACTCAATGGAATCCATAAAATGAGTGAGATATGATCAAAACATTATTAAGGTTCAAATCTGTATAGTCTGTTGTGGACGAATTATTAGAGACACTTAGAGGTTGATTGAGCAGTAACTATATGGAGTTAATTGTATCACATATTATGTAGTTTGTGCTGCCCAAAAATGAGCTTCTATCTCTTTATAGAACTCAAGATATGGTAAAAATAGTGAAAGTGAGTTTCATAATCAGATTTGTAAAATAAAAGTATATATTATAAAATTAGCACTCAAGTAAAACTAATATAAAATGTATACCTAAAACCCACTAACTTATATAATACTTATAAATAAGTATATACTTTGAGAAGTAAATGTGACATTTTATAAAAATTGCAAATTGATATGTTTTATAAATTATAAAACTATATACATAAGTTTTACGTCTTTTCGGCTAAAATCGAAAGATTAACGTTTTCGTCAATTAAAACTTAGACGGTCGGACCCGTCTAATGTAAACTTTTTATAACTCATCTACTGATATTTAAGTACATCTTACAAGTAAAAACTGATAAAACACGAGCTTTATAACTTATGGACATTAACGGGCCAAAGTAGCCTTATTGGACTATTAGCCCAACTAGATTGGCTAAACACTAATGGACTTACTCACAGGTTTAACCCAATTGGGCCCAACATATGAGTATAGGCCTGGTCTTAAAAAGATAAATGGACTAATAAAATGATATTGGACTTTAATGGGCTTATTGGGCATTAATATATAAATAAGTGAAACTAGTCAAAAATTTGACTAACACATAACACTATAATGTGTGTGAAGATATAAAATCCCACTTGATCATCATCATACTTATAATATCATCATATATACATAGCCATTGTTTTAATAAAGTCAATGGACAAGAGTCTAAGACGAGTATTATTTGTCTAGGTTTTCGTGATTGAAGCACGTATCGTACATCCAAATCGCCGATAACCCGCCTTTCCCAATCAACGTGAGTTCATAGCCTCGCACTCTTTAAAATGTTTTATGAAATGTTTTATAAACCTCGCACTCGGGAAGACGACAAGAATTTATGGCCCGCACTTAAATAACAATTTCCATTCAAATGTTTTGTAAAATTTGTATGAAATACTATGACTTGGGACCTATGTAATTTGATACTTATGAATGGAAAAATGCTTTATTATTCAACGAAGCGATTTTTAAGCGTTGTCTATGATTTGAGTAATGTGCTATCCCGTAACACCAACGACTCTTCCGCTGAACTAAAGTATGAATATTTGGGGGTGTTAAAGTTTGGTACCAGAGCTCTCGTTATAGAGAATGAAAGATTTTTAAAACCAAGGTTTTGAATAAAACATTTCAAAATCTTTTAACTATAAACATTTTTCTCAAAATGTCTAAAAATATTTTGACTATAACGGTGCTGAAGAATTCCCGAGTTACCGACAAGGCCAGACTGAGAGGTGTTATTTTAATATATATATAACTTGGATTATATATATACGATGTAAATTGATTACATGATTGTTTGATGATTATTTTAATATTTATACGAGGTATTTATACGACGTAGATTGTCACAAGGAACCTTAACTCCCCTAGCAAATCAATCGAAGCTATTCCCGTAGGAATTCTAGCTATTCTAGATCTAAACCAAGTTGTGGATATTTATGATCCCAATAAAATGGTTGATACTCGTAGAAATGTTGATATTAGTTGATTGTGATATTAAAGAAGAATTGGCGAGATTAAATCTGATATCGATGTCATGACGATCTTTCCTTATAGAGTGGAGTTTGATAAAACCTTACCACCTAGAAAGGTGTCATCTGATTCGGTGTCACCCAATTCTTAAATTTGAAATCGAGAAGGTAAATGTTGCATTTGAGGCTGTCATTGGAACCATTACCAAAAAGCCTCATGCCACTAGTATCTTTCTGAGAAGTCTAATTGAACATGTGAGTCATTTCATACTAGTGACTCATTTGATAACTATTGTTGTAAGAGCTATAAAATTGGAAATTAAGTGTTGTTCA
The DNA here is from genome assembly GCA_025667525.1 of Glebionis coronaria. Classification (NCBI taxonomy): domain Eukaryota; kingdom Viridiplantae; phylum Streptophyta; class Magnoliopsida; order Asterales; family Asteraceae; genus Glebionis; species Glebionis coronaria. The sequence continues at coordinate 602,624,781 of CM046876.1, read as the reverse complement.
TATCGAGCTTTTATTGCCCTTTCAAGGTCTAAGAGTAAGGTTGATAGTATTGGAAAATGAGGTAGGATGTCGCATTGAGTATAAGTTGGTTGAAACTTGAATAAAGTCAAATTTAACTCGTATGGAATATGAGATTTTTAAGAGGAAGTCATTGAGTCCTGTGATTGAATTATAAGGTGTTAAATGATTGTTGGTTTGTGTTAAGGGTGGTTCCTATGCCATTGTCCAATGACGAGGATGCCCAGTGTCCTAGAAATAAAATGAAGAAATCTTCTTTCGAATTAGGACCGATGGATCCTCCGGGACAGGTGGAACACCTACTTGTAGATTTGTATTCATTGTGGTATATTTTGAAATCCCTAACTTAACTGAGATATAAATTGGTATGATGAGTTCTTGAAATTGTATGACATGGAGACACGAAATGTGTTACGGTACATTTTTTGACTTGTTTGTGATTAATGAAAAGACTACCTTTGATTGCTAAATCCTACATGTATTGATGTTATCTATCTTTTCTTGCTTCTTCCTAATGCTCGCATTAGTGATGCAACCATTGAACAAGTACTCATCTTGATTTGAGTTACGTTGTGGATTATTCTTTTTGAGTGCCATCGAGGTCATGAACCTCATGATTAATTGGCTAAGCTCATTTCCTATCATACTGTAGTTAGTTCTTGGTGAACAGCTTTTCATCACTCTTTTGCAGATCACTCATTGTTTTTATAAGTTAAAACAGTATTCCTTGAGAAAAATTGAATTTTCATCACCATTTAGATTACTTAAAGTGAGACTTATAAGTAATCGTTATCGAAATAAAGTTGTTTATGAAACACTTTGGAAAACTTTATTGTTTCCATAGCAAAGAACATCTCCGTAGATTCATTTGATTTTTATTTCATGATTAAGCATGAATATATATATTTTAAACATGATGACAAAGTTTTGACGAACTGAGTATTGCATCGTTAATCCTAAAATTGTATATAGTTGCGCGCCTACGTACAATTTGGAAGGGACCATGCAAGGCTGATTAGTAGTCACCATGAAATTGTTAATAAACATTACATTTTCCTTGAAATTGTGAAAGATTAAATTTTATGAGATCTGCAAGAAGTGTAAAAGTAGGGACATATTGTTATAGACACCTACATATGTGCCCGTACCTTTTATTTTTCTGAATCGAAATTACTCATCTCTGGATATTGTCTTATTTGACAATTGACAACCCTTTCTTGTCCAATTCTCTCGTAGTGAGATTCTTTGGAAAAGTATCTAATTATCGAGTATTTATACCCGACTGGGTGTATCGACGTTCCTATCATTTATCTTGATTAGATTTCATTTTAATGACCTGGGTAACGATCCGAGGTGCTTTCGAATGCGTACTCAATTCATGAAAACATGGGATATACTCATATTCGTTAATGTTTTTGTCTAAATCTGATTTGAAATTCTCTCGCGTAGATTATGCGTAGACCTTACTCTTTTAATGTTAGTTATGTCTCTAGATATCCTTGAATGTGTGAAGGATTATGAGTTATTGTTAGTCTTTTGAGAAGTTCACATCTTATCAATGGTAATGAAACTAGAAAGTGGTAGTGCCAGTAGAATGGATTGGTTGATTATGACATGATGTCATTGTCTAATTGATGGGAACTCGAGTAGAATTCCCCTAAAAGATAAGGTGTTAGTTATCAAAAGTGATCTAAATAATTCTTGAGGGATGACCATATACTGCAATTAGACTTGAAATTATACCGTGAATGGTTATGAACTAGTCATAGATCTTGTAATCTAGAAAGAACCTAATGTGGATTTATTAAAAGATGTTTCGGTTATCTGAAACTTTAGGAGGTATTTGCTGGTGAATTACCTAGACTTTCGCCATTAAGGAAAGTTGAATTTGGTATTGATTATATTCCCGGTGTTGCACCTGTGGCGTATGCACCCTACGTCAGCACCATATGAATTAAAAGAATTACCGTACAACTAGGAGAGTTGTCGGAGAAAGCTTTTATTCTACCGAGCTCGTCATCGTGAAGAGCTATAGTGTTATCATTCCTTATATTTATTGATTATCGTGAACTAAGTAAATTGACGATCGAAATCGATATCCATTACCCAGGATGAAAGATTTGTTCGATCATTTACAAGGTTCTAGCGTATATTCACAAATTTGATCCATGGCATGGTTATCATCAACTTCGCGTCCGCGAAAAAGATTATATATTCCAATCACTACATCCAGAACTTGTAATGAACATTATGAGTTTCACGTGATGTCGTTTGGATTGACCGATGCACATGTAACATCCATAAATTGGATGAATCACGTGTGTAGGCTGTAATTTGATAAATTCATGCTCGTGATCATTAAGGACCATTTGTCTGTTTATAAGAATAAGAAGAAGTTAATAATCGTTTATAGACTGCCCTAAATTAGCCGAGCAATGAAAACCTGTACCTTGAATATTTAACATGTGATTTAAGGCATAATCCTTTACATTATTTGACCATGTGATTAATAAATAATGGAATCTATATTGACTCTTTAAAGATTAGAGCCATTAAGGCTTTGGGTTATACCAAAAAAGAAAGTGCAAAAATATCTTGACAAATATTTATCAAAGGATTTTTAAGGAATCATTCCCTTATACCCAGAACATTTAACTAAACTCCTTTAGGGGTAAATGTTTGTGTATACCTCAAGACAACCTATGAGGGATTGAGGAAACCATTTAAACCATGACTTGGAATTTGAAACGATAATTTTTGCTTTTCAACTAAGAAAATTTTGACCAAAGTATAAACAAAGATTTTTTTCGAAAATTTACGAATCTTATTAATTATTTTCGATAAATCAACAAAAATCGTGTTAATTAAATTCAAATTCATTTTGAACATTTTTCTATAATTGGACGAACTGAGAAATTTAAAATTTTTTACGTTTACGTTTCGTAAAATTAAATATTTATTACTTAATTACTTGTAATAATTATCGACGCTTTAGACGTCGGATTTAGCAAAACTAATAAAGATAATATTTGAGACGAAACTAAAACTTAGAAAATATGAAGAAAGAATTTATGAGTGAATTGTGGTCATAATATTTATTTCATCGGGGAAGGTGAATGTAGTTGTTGACATATTAGGTAAAAAGGATAAAGAATCAATTAGGATGTGTTCCTTAGTAATGACTGTGCAAAATAATTTGCCCGAACAATTTAGAAATAACTGATGCTTGTAAGAAGGATAATATAGATAATAAAAGGGGTTCGCGGCTAATGTGAACATTAGAAATGAAAGCCAATGGCGTTAAATATATAAAAAGCCACTTGTGGTTGCCTAAATATGGAGATTTTGAGATTTAGTCATGTTGGAATCTCATAAGATTAAGTATTCTATTCATGCCATTTCTAATAAAATGTATCTTTATCTAAAGAAGTTGTACTGATGGCAAATTATGAAGGCAGACATCACCTCATACATTAGTAAACGTCTAACTATTACAAAGGTCATCATCTGAATTTGATTCGATTTGGATCATCGTCGACAGACTGACCAAATCTACTAATATCATTCCCGTTAATGATAGATTCTCGATGAAGAAATTGACTCTTTGTATTTAAAGGAGTTGTGTAAACATAGTGTGCCTGTATCGATCATCTCTATCAAGATCCTCGCTTCGCATCGAATTTCTAGAGATTTGCTCAGAAGTCATTGGGAATGAATCTTGATGAGAGTACTGTTTACCACCCCAAATCGAAGGGACAGGGCAAAGTAACGATACAAACACTAGAAGTCGTGTTTTATGTTTGAATAATTGACCTTTGGTAATGAACGGGATAATCGTTTTCCTTTGGAGAGATTATCATTGATAATTATCGTATTAGGATCGAGATCGAATCTTGTGAGGATCTATATGAAGAGCATCTATAGGTAGGAGTTGGGATGAAGATACCCGACAGACACCCATTGTGAGTTGGACGTGTCTTTTAGATTTAAGGTTGCCTATGATGACAAACCTAAACTTACAAAATACCCGACCCGCGAAACCTGAAATGATTGTTGAAATTAGGATCTGAGTATTGACTGCCGGTAGTGGGCAGGAGGTTATGTGAATATGAAATGTAGATCTTGAACTGCAGGATGGGTAGCGAAGTTATGCCAAAAAATTTCACCTTGGAAAAATGAATTGATGATCTGAAAGATCATGGGAAGTAAGTCCCCGTTGTATGGGACCATTGAGATAATGTAAAAGATTTGTTTGAAAGGCATATAAGCTGGATCTACCCTAGGATATCAAGGGCTGCGTGAATTATGTATCGTATATCGAACTTGATAAAATGTCTATCAAGTGAAAATCTGTTACTTCTTGATGAAGTTTAGATCGGTGAAAAGTTGCATTCATCAAAAACCCGTGAACATCATGGATAGAGAAAGTAAGTCAACATTAAGCCTGATCGTATTCTCATAGTTATGTTTGATGAAACTCGCGTATTGTAATGAATTACACTTGAGAGAAAGGACTGAATGTGGAGGAAATACCCACATGGCTCTAACTCTATAAGAAGCGAGTAGTAAGATAAATTGATCTTTGAGGACAAATGTCCTGTTTAGGGGTAAATGCTGTGACAATCCGCCAATTTATGGTCGATATTTTATTCTCAAGTATTATTTAAAAACATTATTTTAATGTTATATTATGAACTCACTCATTTTTGGGAAGGAATTTGAGTTTACATCTTAAAGTAGCATCGACTACGTCTAAACCGGAGGACTCTACGTTACGTGCCTACGTTTACATACACCGTTTTTGGTGACAGCCCGATACTTTAGGTTTATTCTTGAATATTATTGTGGGAATTTAAATTTGTGTTGGTTCATAAACTCACAAATTTACGAGAAGAATTTAGCGTCCTTTACGACTAAACCGGAAACCCTAGGTTTACGTATTTACGTTTTTGAACTCTGTTTTCTATGAGACAAATTTTATTAGATTCGTTTTGTGTCGTTGATTCACAAATTATAAAAAAGTTTTTCGTAAAACGATCCGAGGGCACGTAAATCGAGGAAACTAGAATCGAGGAGTACCCGTAAATTAATGGGGATGAGACAATTTTACACTTGCCCATCCCCATAACATGTGGCGTCCAACACAAGCTCATAAGAGCTAAGTTATCAAATTTTCTTTATACATAGGACACTTGTCCTATGCACTTTGCAAAACCACTTAACCACATTAAAACTACTAACTACAATCCATTACTTCCATTTTCTACATGCAAAACCACACACAACTCTCTCCACCCTCCTCCTTTGTGCCGTCCACTATACCACCACCACCACCATTTGATCTAAATTCAACCACAAATCTTGTGTTATTTTTGCATAAGATGATGTGCTCTTGAAGTCATGTTGATTGGTGGTGATCATAACATCTATAAAGGAGTTTACATGGAGTTCAAGGGCTGATTTCATAGAGGTGTTCATTCACTTGAAGGACCCAAGAAGTTGTCTTGCTAAAGTAGAAGATTTGGTAACAAGTACCAAGCCTTGTTCATCAAAATCCCATCTTTTCATCATCTTGATTGGTATAGGGATCAATCTCTTCCTATCATCTTGTTATTTTTAATATATAATCTAGTATTTTCTTCATTTATGTATATGTATATGATGATGAATGATGATCAAAATATTATGTGGGGATTTGGTGTTGATAAATTTGGTTAAAAAGATTAAAGGCTACATGAAAAGATGTTAAAATCATGACTAAAATTGTAGGCTGTATAAAATAGTAAAGAACCATATTATAACTTGTTAAAATGCCTTGGATAATTTAATATACAGTAAGGTATGTGACTTTTATATATGTGAGAGTTGGCCACTCAATGGAATCCATAAAATGAGTGAGATATGATCAAAACATTATTAAGGTTCAAATCTGTATAGTCTGTATTGGACGAATTATTAGAGACACTTAGAAGTTGATTGAGCAGTAGATAAAATGGAGTTAATTGTAGCACATATTATGTAGTTTGTTCTGCCCAAAAATGAGCTTCTATCTCCTTATAGAACTCAAGATATGGTAAAAATAGTGAAAGTGAGTTTCATAATCAGATTTATAAAATAAAAATATATATTATAAAATTAGCACTCAAGTTAAACTAATATAAAATGTATACTTAAAACCCACTAACTTATATAATCTTATAAATAAGTATATACTTTGATAAGTAAATGTGACATTTTATAAAAACTACAAGTTGATATGTTTTATAAGTTATAAAACTATATACATAAGTTTTACGTTTTTTCGGCTAAAATCGAAAGATTAACGTTTTCGTTAATTAAAACTTAGACGGTCGGACCCGTCTAATGTAAACTTTTTATAACTCATCTACTGATATGTAAGTACATCTTACAAGTAAAAACCAATAAAATCCGAGCTTTATAACTTATGGACATTAACGGGCCAAAGTAGCCTTATTGGACTATTAGCCTAACTAGATTGGCTAAACACTAATGGACTTACTCATGGACTTAACCCACCTGCGCCCAACATATGAGTATAGGCCTGGTCTTAAAAAGATAAATGGACTAATAAAATGATATTGGACTTTAATGGGCTTATTGGGCCTTAATATATAAATAAGTGAAACTAGTGTAACTAATCAAAAATTTGACTAACACATAACACTATAATGTGTGTGAAGATATAAAATCCCACTTGATCATCATCATACTTATAATATCATCATATATACATAGCCATTGTTTTTATAAAGTCATTGGACAAGAGTCTAAGACGAGTATTATTTGTCTAGGTTTCCGTGATTGAAGCACGTACCGTACATCCAAATCGCCGATAACCCGCCTTTCCCAATCAACGTGAGTTCATAGCCTCGCACTCTTTTAAATGTTTTATGAAATGTTTTATAAACCCGCTAGGGAGATAACATGTTAGTTTTAATAAAATAGGACACCAGTTGTCCCGACTATTTGCTTATTGATTTGGACCCAAATGATTGTATGACCCGATGAATGATTTTGATGAATGAAATGAAATGGATTATTATAGTTAGGTTATGTCACTAAAAGTCCCATTAGCATGAATTGTGAACTACCAGGATTTGGTAGACGCTTATGTATATAACAGTACTATTTGGGGAAGATCACCCCAGTTCGCGCCTTGACGGTTGATCCCCGTCGTGCCACATTGATTGGTAAGCAAATTTATGTATGAGAAGATTTATATAAGCGTGATTATTGTGACGACACGCTGTTCAAGATGGGCAAATGAGTTTCGGGTTAGCTACCCGTTGTTTGTTATAGTAAGGTAGCAATGTCATGCGGCTTATAATAATCCAATAACGAAAATACTGATATACACATTGAATTATAATATATTGCTTGAATAGCAATACTGGGTCTTATTATTGATATTATGTTCATGTTTTGGATTTAGATAACGGTTTTTATTAAACTCTATACAACGTTATCAAACGTATAGTATGATGTTTTTACGACATTGGTTCGTATAATGGTTTTGAAGGCAAATGCCTATATTATGATTTACAACAAAGATTTGTACAAAATGATTTTCGGTAATAATTATATACCGATGATATATTAATGGTTTCATTAAACTCTATGAATGCACTCGGCGTTTTCGCTGACCTTTTCTTTTAACATGTTTTATCTCATGTACTTGAAGGTAATTCTCGGGAAGACGACAAGAATTTATGGCCCGCACTTAAATAACAATTTCCATTCAAATGTTTTGTAAAATTTGTATGAAATACTATGACTTGGGACCTATGTAATTTGATACTTATGAATGGAAAATGCTTTATTATTCAACGACGCGATTTTTAAGCGTTGTGTATGATTTGAGTAATGTGCTATCCCGTAACACCAACGACTCTTCCGCTGAACTAAAGTATGAATATTTGGGGGTGTTACATGATAATAATAAAGTGAGGGTTGATGGTAAATACAGAATCCTAATCCTTTATAACAATTGAAACGATATGATTGTTGAAGTATTGTGACGGTTCTGTAAAACCAACAGTCGTGACTCTTTATGAAAACCGTTCTTAACTGCCTAATCTATCTAGGGTTGGGTTTGTTTGTCTGCGTCTTGTTGGCCTGCGGCCCAAACTCGTATGTATACAGGCTTCATGGAAGTATCATGGCATGTTCTTTTCCTTCCTGTTGTCTTCCAGTGTCGAATTGCAGCCCTAACACAATAAGAATAACAGGTTGTTGTTCATATGTCAAAGATCAATTGGATTAGTCTTCAACGGCCAACACATGGAATGTTACAATCATTGTTGTCTAAAAGGCAACCTGCTTTAATAGAGTAGGATTCTCGAAATGCAACAAACTAGTTACAAGATATAGTTTGAAGCCTTCGTATAACTTGAAGACAAAAAGCATAGAAGGATACATAGCTTACATGAATTTTTAGAGTGTTGTTACTAATATATCAAACAACTCCTCATCTACACTTCAAAAGAGTAATGTGTGTGTCTGTGCGTGTTTGTATATAAAAGAACCACAAAGGAGCTATGAATTTGATCCAACCCGTCTACTGACTATGAGCGCTTCAATTGAAATTTAGTCCCATGCAAATACTAGTGTTGTTTTATGCAAACAGAACTGATAATGTACTCAAATAAATAACCAAAACACCAAAGAGCAAATGGGTCCAATCAATATCATATATTTTGAAACCAGATAATGAAATAACGTTTGTCAATATCCAAGAGCTCCAACATAAAATCTAAATGTATCTGGTCAAATGAGTCAAGACTTAGAGCAACTAACTGAAAAATCAACCTAGCTTATTAACTGTGACACGAAAGATAACAAATCAAGATAGAAACCATCATTCTATATACATCAGTTTGACCCCATCATTCTGCACTACTTTTGTTTAGCCCCATAATGAATAGGTCCGCCTCGAATACACTTGGCCCCTCGAAACTGACCAACCTCTATTAACACCCTTGCATTTATGTATTTAGTCAAAAATTACACAAGTCGATAAGCCGCCGTACAAGACTACCCATATACATATACAAAGCACGTTAATTTTTACTAAGAATGATTATGAAAAACATGAAAGATCACAAGATCATAGTTAATTGCTTTCAAATCATAAAAAAACTAACCTTCGGGATTCACTCATGAGCATCCATTCATGTAGATTGATTGATTATGCACACATGTAACCACCACACGTAAACCTAAAGAAGGATTTAATAAGAGTGGGAATATTTGCCTCCATTTAAAAATGGTAAAATAGTCTGTTCTTATCAAAATGATTATTGTTATGATTTTTTAAAAGACCAAAATAAATTAATTAATAAAATAGGTATATATGACAAATTATGTAATTAAATTGGGTATATATAAAATTATGAAGTTTTGTTTGACATATATGACATTAAAGGGTTTTAGTTGGGTATATAAGGAATTAACCCTTGAAAATAACAATTCAACTCGCATTTTACATTTTAGAGTTTAAATTTAAACAATTGAAAAAAATATTCGAAAAAAAGTTTGTCGAAACCAAAAAAGCGATTTAATCTTCTTTGGAATGGTATGATTTGTTTCAATTTTTTACAATAAAGGTGAAAAGTAACTTGTTTGATTAAAAAACTGAATGAACATATTTTTGTTCATTGGATTTTTTTATAATAAGTTGACCCGTCACCAATCTACATTACTCACTTGTGCACAAACGAAACCCAATATCATTGATCATATCACACGGACCACCATGAAGTAGTACATATCACAAGACAAACCAAGTAAAGTGTATTTCAATTGTGCTAAGACACTTGTTTACTAATTTAATAACGTGATATCTCAGTTGAACTAAACACTGCAACATATTAACGTGATCATCTAGTTTAAAAGGATTGTTAGGTAATAACGCTTTTCACGGAATAAAACCCCGTATTTAACACATTAGGTATATGTTTTACACATTGAAAGAAATAAATCTTTAGACGGAGTCCATTTCAAGCCGAGCTTAGTTGTCAAAAATAAATCACGAGCCGAGCTCGACCTTCTTTAATACCAAACTTTACAAGATGTTCTATTTATTGACCCTACCCAATTTCACAAACAAATGACCAAACCCACATAAGTTTTCTCAACCCCTACAACCAAAGCTGTCAACTTTCGACACGACACGATCCCGACGCGAATCTATATTAGTTTGAGTCGAAAATAATTTAACCTGTATAATCTTTTTAGTAAATGGATCGTGTATGGGTTTAATAAATTTTAAGAAAGTCAACACGTAAACCTGTTCAACTTATTAAGCATGGAAAAAAAATCTACATAGACCCTTAGTTTAGTATACACTCAATCAACCAATCACAACCACCCATTTTTATCATGTAAAAAAAACTCATTTTTTAAAAATTAAATATCTCACAAACCGTTCATCGTTATATAAAACAAAACATAGTGAATTTGGGGAATTTTACTTGTTTGATGATCTTAGACTAAGAGCTTAGGTAATGTTAACTCTGCCATGTCCTTCAGCCCTTCTAAAGACCTCTGGCATTGTAGACTTGGTCATCCTGTTGACCAAGTCCTCTATGCTCTGAAACCTGACCTTAACCTGTCTAAAAATACCACCATTTCTATTTGTGAAACTTGTCATATGGATAAACAAACAAGGGAGCCTTTTCCCTTGAGTGATCACAAATCCAATCATGTCAGTGAACTTGTTCATATGGATTTGTGGGGGCCTTACAAGGTTCAAAGTAAGGAAGGGTACAAATACTTCCTTACCATTGTAGATGATTACTCAAGGGTTGTGTGGACTTATCTTTTAAGGCGAAAAGATGAAGTTTTTTACTGGCTGATTCACTATATAAATCTTGTTAAAACTCAGTTTAACTCTAAAATCAAAACTTTTAGATCTGATAATGGAACTAAATTTTTCAATAACAAGGTTCACACCATGTTCTCCAATCTGGGTATCATCCATCAGACCTATTGTTCTCATACTCCCTAGCAGAATGGTATTGCTGAAAGGAAACATAGACACATGCTCAATGTAGCCACGAGACTTATGTTTCAGTGAGGGATTCCTATTAAGCTTTGGCCTGAATGTATTCTAACTGCTGTCTATTTGATTAACAGGATCAATTCTTCTGTCTTAAATGGTAAGTCCCCCTATGATATGCTCTATAAGAAAAAACCAAACCTCTCTCGCCTTAAGTGTTTTGGGTGTCTTTGTTTTTCAACTTGTCTGAATAATAGTGATAAACTCACATCTAGGTCTGAAAAGTGTGTGTTGATTGGTTACTCCTCAGTTAAAAAGCCTTACAAACTTTTTAGTCTGGATAATAGAAGATTATAGTTTTCTAGAGATGTGAAGTTTTATGAAACTATTTTCCCCTTTAAGATGAAAAACAATACTGAAAATGATTTGGCAAATGTAATTGCTACAAGTGATGTTGAAATTTTGACCTTCTTTGATAACCAAAAACCTTTAAGTCCCAATGATAATGAGAGAGCCACACCTTTTATGGATGATAGAGTCCACTCTACTATTGAGGATGCCTCTGTGCAACCTCATGAGGAGGACTGTGCAACCCATGGTGATAACCAACAATCTGAGGGCAATCTTGATAATGTCAAACCTTTTGTCATTTCTATAGAGCATAGTGGGGTGAGCAATAAAGAAGAAGAAGGTCAGCCTAACATTAGGAAGTCTACGAGACCTACTAATTTGCCTGCCAAACTTAATGATTTTGTGTTGAGGCTATGAACAATGAGCTTGAGGCTCTCTTGACAAAACAATACTTGGACCTTGTGTGAATTATCCATAGGGTGGAAAGCCATTAATAACAAATAGGTCTACAAGATTAAGTATAAATCATCTGGTCTGGTTGATAAATTTAAAGCAAGGGTTGTTGCTAACGGGTGCGGTCTAAAGGAAGGAGTTGATTTTGTGAAACCTTTAGCCGTATTGTTAAGATGGTTACTGTTAGGTGTCTGATATGAGTGAAATCTCATATCAATTAGATCACAAATCACCCTAAAACACAAAGCAAAATACCTGATTTTGATTCATAAAAGCAGTATTATGGGTATGTTTTGTTGTTTGTTCTTGTGTAGGTAAAAAGATACAATTATGAAGCAAACAAAGGAATCAAGCCTTTATTGATGAAGAAAAGACAAAAGAAGGATGAAAAGGGACAAGCCAAACAAAGACAAAGGACCTTTCTTGACACAATTCAAAGTTGAAAGACTAAAGCTACAAAATTGGAAAAGTCAAGAACAAAGTCAAACATGGTCAACTATCAAGTCAACAAGTCAAGGGGCTTATTATGGTCAAACAAGAAGTTAAAGGGCCAGAATGACAAGACAATGAAGATCCTAGCTTGAATTCGAATCTGCTAAACTTAAGGGACTAAAATTGCTAAGCTTCAAAGTATATTATGGTTTCAATCCATGTGACACAAAACTGACCAATGAGAAGCCAAGAAACAAATGGGACGGATTGCCAAATCCTCCACACGTGGCCGACACATTAAATGTCCATATCTCAACCGTGAAACGCACTTTCACTTCTCATCCAATCAAGGGCCAACACGTCACCATCCACCAATTAAATATCACAAAATGGATAATGATCCGTGTGATATTTATTGGGCAAATAATCAACTTACACGTGGATATTCAAACTCATAACGAGCCCAGATTCAAGATCAAGAAGGAGTTGATTTCATAAGAAGTATCCAACATTAAAAGTGCTCTAAATCAAGAGAGGAATCCATTCCAAGTAATCAATTAAGTTAAAAATCATTCAAGAGGAAAAGCCCAAATTTGTTCTTCATCTGGAAATATCAATTGTGCAAACCAGTGCACGTGGAAGTTGGGGATTGGTTCCCACACGTCACTCATCCTCAACTAACTTCAATCTTCTTCTATAAATACCCTTGTATTCATTTCATTTGTATATAGTAGCTAGTGTGTGAAAAAACACACTTATCATTTCCTCTCATTTTCAGTTAGAGAATTAGTTATTAACTAATCGCAAGTGTCTAACAAACACTTGAGATAGTTAGTTAGAACTGTAACAACTTCGTAACAACCTTCTGCCATTAATAAACTTCAATTCACTTCAATTCTCTTCTTCTTCACTACATAATCTTACTGTCACTGTTACTGCTTGTTTCCATTGATCAAACTTGATCAATGGAGTTGTTGTGATCGATTTGGAGTGATAGCTTGTTATCAGACATATCCTAGTTCAGATTCCTAGCCAGAATTTCAGTTTGAAGCAGAGTTGATCATTTCTTGATGATGATGATGATGATTTGATGGGTTTTGGTTGATGATAGTTGGTGTTTGTAGTTGATTCTAGTAGGCTCAGCGCCTAACTACTCCATCAAAGGAGGCTTCAGTGCTAAAAGGCATTAATCTTTCATTTTTGTTCCACTAAAATGTCTTGCATGCTCAAATCTTAGTTACGTAGTGAAATTGCTTGATTCTGCTTGATTTGTTGTTAATTGGACCTAACTTATACGTGTTGATAGATAGCTAGTAGATTCCTTAGCTTTTGATTCAGTTAGATCGGTTAAAGTTGGGTTTGAACTGCTTAACTATTATCAGTTTGCTATTTGAGTTCCATAGTGCATACTTGTTGGATCTTAGTTAGTTTGTGGTTCATTTGAGTTGCTTAATAAGTTCAGATAAGTTTCTAGTGATTTCAATAGCTTTTGACTAAGAAGCCTTTGTAAAATTTTCATAACAGACTTAAAAGTGGTGTTTGGATCTATATAGATTTCTTGAATCAGTTGTTGAAATCAGTTGTTTTGAGCTCTTAAACACATAATAGACCAGTGCTAGTAACTTTGCAAGTTTTTGTGGTCAACACTTTTGTCAAACGGGCAAATTACACATAAAAGCTTTGGGTTAGTTTTCATCAGTTAAAACAAGCAGATTTCAAACACTTGGCAAATCTTTGTTAGTGGATGTTAGAAGCTGAAATTTGGTCTTAGATAGAGGTCAATATATGAGCTTTCAGTTTCATTAAGGTAGACAATATAGTATCAATAAATAAGCTAGGAATTAGCTTATGAATAAGCTGATGAGCATTTGTCATTCCCTGTGATAAGTCCTAACTGCTTAGTCATTTCTCACTTTTCCACTTCATAAATCTGCCAATTTTCTTGCACATTCTTGTTACCAGACTTGTTTTAAGGCACTCTGGAACTTTTCAGCTTTTGGTAAAATTTCGGTCAACAAAAGTCAACGATAAGCTCTTTGTGCTTATTTTAAGATTCCAGCTTATTCACTGAATCATTTTCCATAATTTTTTATATTCCAGCCTTGTAATCAGTAGCTTAATCATTTTCATAGAAAAAAATCAAGTTGTGGAAGTCAGTTTGAGCTTATAACTTATTATTGGCTTATTTGAAAAAGCTACTTTGAGTTTTAATCCATTTCAGCTTATTTCCTTTTACATACCTAGCTAAATCTTGATTTTAAGAAGTTTGCAAAAAAAAACAGAGCTTATTTGGTTAAGAAATAAGCTCATACGAGCTTATTGATCCTTTGTTACTCCTTTTCTTTAAAAACTTAGTTTTATTTGCAATTTAGTCCCTAAACTTTAGGGATTGGTTAATCAGCTTTTAATAATTCAACTTTTTAGGGTTTGCAAGTTCTAGTCCTTACATTTCAGAGTTTGTTACATTTGGTTAGGCAATTTTGCTAATTTGTTACTTGTTTGTTAAGTTTGTTAGAATTTACATTTCTAGCCCTTTAACTTTCAGAATTTACATTTTTGGTCCTTGCACTTTACATTCTTTACATTTTGATCTAGTTTACTATTTTTGCATTAAAAACTTGTACATTTTGCTTTACTTGTGGTTCATGCAATATGTTTTTAGTGTAGTACGGTTACGTAGTGATACTATTTTTACCATTTTTACGTGTATGTTGAATTAGACCTAGATACCAAAACTTTTATAAAAACCAAAAACAATTAATAACTTGAAATCATTTGGACAATCAATTTGTTGTGAGTTGGGAATTACGATCTTGAAAAGTTCACACATTAAATGGCGCCGCTGCCGGTTCATGACATTACGATTGACGATTGATTGACGTTTTCGATTGGATTTTGGGATCCGTTCACCTTGTGAACGTTCCTTTTATGTATCATAAATCAATAACATAAAAAAATCAAAAAGATAAAAATATAAAAAAAAAAAAATCACAAAAATCAATTCTTTCCTAAAAATTGAACCAAAAAAATAAAAAAATTCAAAAAATAATCTTTTTCCTAAAAGATTACACCAAAAATATATTGTATATATTGGTTTCCATCGTTTTTACGTACATATAGTATTTTCTTAAAAACCCAATAAATACAAAAATATTTTTGATATATTACTATATGTAAATACATATACGTAGATACGAACACTCAATACACATACTTCCATAAGTATTGCTTTTGCAATACACCGTGCTTGGGGGCGTTCCGGTCCTAAGTACGTGTATCAATCAAACTTAATTAAGGCACAATAGATAAATACCATAATCTACTTGATCTTGAGAAAGAGGCCACTGTGTGAGGGGTATAAGGCGAGTGTATTACACATTCTAAAAAAGCAGGCTCTTAAGTGCTACGCGTCGCCTCGTTTTTCCGCTTCCTTGAGGGTCTTTCAAGAGTGATAGTGGTGAGTAATGTGCCATCCAAGTATTACTTACATATATTATATTTTCTAGTGGATATTACTTATTGAACCTCGGAAAGGATAATCCCTTCTTTTCCAAAGTCGATCGAGAGCTCCTCTCTCACTCCTCGTGTTGAGTTGCATGCGCACTCGAGCGCGTGCACATATACCGATTGGTGTACAACCCCTTCCTCCCAAAAGGAAGAAAAAGAACAAGAAAAACACCGTCCATCAAGCCGATCCCGAGCATCGTGCTTTCGACCCCGAAAACGAAGTCATGGCCGCCGTTGATAATAGACCATTGATGGAGATCCTCCAATCAAATGTGGAGGGAAATGCCGATGTTATTGTTATACCCGAGATACCCGCAAACACTTTTGAGCTTAAGACACATATGATCACTATGGTTTCTTCTACCCCCTTCTTAGGGAGACCCATGGATGACTGATGTAGTGTTTTTACCACTCTTTAGGAAGAGAGAGCAAAATAGGGAAAGTATTAAGTGTTAGTTTAGGAAAACCAAGCACAAATGACCAATGAAGTTCAAGTTCGTTTCCCAAGGAGGCAAGTGCGTTGTGTTAAGAGATGATAAACTTTGTGATTATATTGATGAGAAATGAGATTAGAAGAGGATGACGGTTACGATTAAGAATTAAAATAAGACGATTAGTCGTACACGTAAAACCGTAAAAAGTGACAAAATTAAAAATTTACCCTAAAAATTCTTATAAAATTGCAATAAATCCTAAAAAATATAATTAGAGTTTACAAAAAATCAAAAATCACTCAAACCTTTTATTTAATTAATTAATAATTTTTTAATGCTAATTAAAGCCCAAAAAAATCAATTTAATTAACAAAAAGCCCAAAATGAGTTTTTTCAATTTTAAACCTCTAAAATGACTTAACTAAATTTATGACTATTTTTGAAAATTTTAAAATTAATAAAAACTATTTAAAAACAATTTAAAACTATAAAAACTTAAAATAATTCTAAAAATTAATCTAATGACAATAAAAATATTCTAAAAATTGTAAAATTCGTAATTTAGTGTATTTGATCTAAGAAAAATATAAAAACTTGAAAAATCGAAATTTTAATTTTTAATAATAAAATAATATTAAAAATCCAAAATTTATAAAAAGTTTTAAAAAGTTGCAAACTAGATTATTTTAACCTAATAAACACAGAAATGAAGTTGAAATTACAAAATACCCCTAATGGGCCTTGAAATGGACCAAAAGTCCAAACAGACCCCTTAATGGGCTCAAATAGGCCCAATAAGAAAAATATTGTCCAATTGAGCCCAAAAGCTCCTATCTGACTCAAAATTTGATTTTAAGAACAAAACTCTGAAGGCCCAAAAGCTGAAAATGTGTTTAAGCTAGCTTATTTCAAAGCAGCTTATTCTTAATGGGCTTTTTGGCCCATTAAGCTATAAGCTGATGCCATAAGCTCAAATTAGACACACAAGCTTATTTTGAGTTACTTAAGAGATCTGTAAAAAGAAATTTGAAATAAGCACAAGGAATAAGCCTGAATAAGCTAAAAGCTATCTTCACAAAATGACAAAATAGTCGTTTTCGAGTTCTAGGCCACCCCAAGAGCTGATTCAAGTTTCAAAAGCTTTTAAATGACTTAACTAAGCTTAATCAACAAAAAGTTTTTCAATAAGTTCACTCAATAAGCTGGAATAAGCAGATAAGCACTTAATTAAAAGTCAACCTTATGAGTTTTCTAGTAAAAAGTCAAACTCAAGGTCTGATAAGCTCCAGTTCAAATAAATGGGTCAAATAATGAAGATCTATCATAAAAAATAAGTTGTTGCAAGTCTGGATAAGCCAATGTGGCTTATTAATAAGCTGGATTAAAAATTACACCAGCAGGGGCTAGTTTTGGGTGTTAAGCACTGGGAACTTTTCCCACTGCTTGACTTTCTTGACTATTTGTCTTATATGACTTTTTGTTGGAATCAAGTTACAAACAAGGCACCCTTGTGATCAGTGAATCACAAGGAGTCAGAAACAACAACAAAATCACAGACACAATCAGCCAATTAGCACAGTTAATTCAATCAATCACCAGACATCTCACAGACATGAACATAAGCAGTTAAGAGTTCAATAAGCTATTTTAGCAAGATTCAGTCAACCAAATTACACCAAAAGCATACACAAGATATATTTAATTCAAATGAATATAAATCAACAAGTTTCATGCACTGGTTCAAGGTTTAGATCAAGATTCAAGCACCAAATAGTTACTGATGAACAAGAACAAACAGATTTTTCACTTTGCTGATATACTTGACCAACAAGCCAATTTTAAACACTCAAATCTTCAAATCAGGTTACACAAACTTTGATTTAACACCTTTTAACCCTAAACATGCATATACTCTAAGTATTACCAAAATTTTAGGTCAAAAATAGTCAAAACCAATGAGATATAGCACAATCTTGAATTTAAGGTTTTAAAGCCAATAACTTGCAGGTTTTAGTACTCAACCAAGTAAATAACAGATAAAAACAACAAACAACACTTTCTAAAAATAGATAATCCCAAACACCCCTTATCTTTTTAAATCCAATTTAAACAAGTATAAGTGTATTCCAAGACTACCCAAGCCCAATCAAACACATAAACAGATGTAATATGCAGTATTAAGCAAGATTAAGCCACAAATTTCACAAGAACACAAACAACACACAAAATCACCAAAAATCAAGATTTTAAGCAAATTTAAGGTAGAATGGTTCAAACCTCATGGATGTACATCCACACCCACGAATTTTGAGCTTATGTGCTAGCAAGAACATGCACAAGCTTCCACAAACAACCCTGCTAAGATTCAACAAGGTTAAAGGACAAAATTATCAAAAACAGAAAAAGAGGAAAACTTGATTAATGCAACCTTTGTTCCCCACACTTGATTATCCCCAAACTATAAGCTCACAACACCTTGCTAAGCTCCTTATCAGGGTGTATAGATCACTTATAGCCCAAAAATTCCAAGGTTTGAACAAGACTTAGCAAAATATCAAGATTATAGGAAAATATGCAAACTTTTGCACACTCCTTTGAAAACAGGTTTTTGGATTCAAGACTAGTTAACGTTAAACAATAATAAGCAGGAATAAAGATTGGCACTTGGTCTTTCTTCACAAATTTCAAACACACTTCATTAATACGAAAATGAGATTTACAGAATTGTGAACTAAGGAAAAATCAAGAGCAAGCTACGATGTTGTGACCTAATGCCTTTATATAGCTACAAGTGATTACTACAAAGCATAAAAACGAAACCCTAAGCTTGATGAAGTCCCCAAAATGCCCTTTGAAAGTTTGAATATCTTGGAATCATGTGATGAAATTTTGGTAGTTTGTTGATGTATGAGTTGTTGGAATTGCATCAAAGGCTCAAAATAAGCTTAAGTTTCAAGCTTTAATCTTGGACGTTGGATGTGGCAGAGTTTTTGGTAGTATCTTCAAAACCGTGTGAAGGAGGGAACTCATGTGACTTGTTGAGTGACGTGGCATGGGTTTTTAAGGTTGGGATGTGATTAAGGTAAGGTTAATCATAAATCTGGAAGGTTTTAACACTTAATTCTTAGTAATTAAGAAAAACCCAAATCTGATGATGAACATGAAGAACATGTGTTTGCTCCGTTTTAATGTTTATATGGGATGTTAGGCGCCTTAATTATAACTAATTAATTTGTTATATTAAAACCGGATGAGTGGATGTGTGATGTGGCAACATAGGAGGTTTTGATTGGTTGAAATAAGATAGTGGGACACGTGGTGGGTGCTGGTTGGTCTAGGTATCTATTACTGTCTGCCATATTTAGCCCCTCATCTCCTTAACTCCTTTCATTTCAGCTCAAACTAGCTATCAACGCCTTTCCCTTTGTTAACAACTTTTCTTTTTCATACTTTTGCCCCAAAAAGTTTTGCAAAGTATTTTCAAGGGTATTTCTTGCCAATTGTTGATTCTTGAAGGGTTCTTTTGGCATTTTCATCAATGATAATGGTCTTGACTTGTATGGTTGACTTCTTGGAGCACTGAAATTAACAAGTCATAATTGTTGAGGGACCATTTTTGCCAATTCTTCATAGTTAAGGGTCCTTTTTGTAATTTGACATATTTTGAGGACCAAACTTGTAATTTCTTGTAACTTGAAGTCCTTCATGGTATGTTTGACTTTGAGAAGGACTAATATTGACAATTTAGTTTTGTTGAGGGACTAAATTTGCCAATTCTTCAAAGTGGAGGGCCCTTTTTGTAATTTTGACAAACTTTAGGGACCAATCTTGTAATTATGAAGATACAAGGGTTTAAAGTGTCAATTCTTCAATATTGGAGGACCATTCTTGCATAATCTTCAAATCTTCAAGGGTTTCTCTTGGAAAATCTTCATTAGGGCTTGGCTCATTGTGCGGCTTCGTTTCCCGTGTTCGTTTTTGCATGATTCTTGTGATCTTTTGTCATTTTCTCAATATACGTACCTAAAATACACAAGTGACAAACACAAGCATATATTTGGCCATTTTTATGATATTTTATGCATTTAAAGCCCTTTTTGGACGATGAGACTATGTATAAAAGCAGTCTCATCACTCCCCCATACTAAACTATTGCCGTGCCCTCACGCAATGCTAGAATAAAGTATCGTAGCACCTCCAAAATTCATTTTTATTCACTTTTATTGAAGGATAAACTTGCTACACGACTACTATTACTTCTACTTGCGTTTTAGACATAATGTATGATTTTCATCGCAAAATGGGACGTTTAGGTTCATAGAATAAGAACACGTGAATGCTTCGTTAGAAATAGTTTCATCGTCCTCGATTTTCACCCTAATTCCATGCTAAGAGTGCAAAGAGATCATTGTCATTATAAGTTAGTAATGCTAACACCACTCATATGCCCTAATCACGTACTTATCCTCCCAATTTCCTAAGTTGTATCTCTTATATTTTATTTTGTCTTTAATGTTTCACGAGGATACATTGTTTGACTTATGCGATAATAGAGATTTAGGTCTAAAAAAAGAGTCCTAACGGTGTAACCAAGACCATTGAATTAATAACCCCTCCTAATAGACAACGATGTCAAAAAATTAAGTCAACAAGAAGGATCGATAAACACGGTTTTATAATAGTTTTGAACATGAGACTTATTACCAAGACTTTTATACGCCCCCTAACGGAAGGGCCTTATTATCATAGGTTTTACATCCATCTTTTATTCAACTTCGCCATGAAGCTTTTATTATGACTTCGGTCTTGCCTTGCCTTTTATTATCCGCCTCATCGGTGGTTTTATTATGGCCAAAGACGTATATCCTCACGCTAAGGCGAATTTTAGATCTTTAAAGCTTCAAAGATTAAGGCATAATTCACTTTTAATTTTGCATAGATTTTTCGGCCTTGTGAGCTTCAAATTGTTTGCTTGATTTAGGTGAGCACTTGAAATCTTATTATTGGGTGAAGCTTTCGATTATTTGGGTTGCCAATACTTCAAAACCGTGACGCTGGCGATACCTTAATGTCTTCCCAATTTAATTACATGGAAGCTACTAGAAAAGACTAGAAACCAACAATCAAGACTAAACCGCTAAGTCAATATTTATTAAGCAAAAAAATATTTACAAGCGAAGGGAGAATAAGCAAACAACGAGAACACATGAGTTTTTGAAAGAATACGAGTACTCTACGTTTAGCATCGTAACTTATAATTAACTCTATCATTTCTCGTCCTCATTTAAGAGACTTAGCCTAATAAAAAGTTAAGGAATCAAAGCTAAGTGCTCAACACGCACGGTCGAGTCAAAAATTACTCTTATTCTCGCCATCGGAAAATCTACATTCGTGTCTAAAAACACTTATAAAACATGAGAAAAATTTAAAATTTGGCCATTTTTAGCCTTATTTTGCAACAAAATGATAAACAAAAAGATAAACTTTGGAAAGCGTGAAGGTTTGGCAAGGCAAGTATCTATTCACCCCCCATACTAAAGTTAAACATTGTCCTCAATGTTTCGAGTCTAGGGGTTCAAACACCCCCATACTAGAGACGTAGTCGAATGCTTAATCTAGCATGGAAAGGGTGTAACCGTTAAATTTAAAGCCGTTTATGAAGTGTGCTATAAACCTAAGGTTAGAACATCATAGGATATATCATGGATATTGAGAAAGTCTTCAAAGCAAAAGATCGAGTGCTCCCATAAAACGAACACGAGAGGCTCCAATCGTGAAGATCATGATCATCTAAAATCCACAATTCACAAACAACCACGGAACAAAGGTTGGAAGGGCACAAATCCCCACACGTTACTACATTAGAAAGCGATAATATATACATAGGATAAGCATGGGACTCCCCCACGAGGCACCTCGTTTTTGATTACCGAGTAATGAGCTCGACTCGATCCCCTCAATACTAATTATCATTGGGGAAGGTGATTTGGTCGAGGTAGTTCAAGGATGGAACTTCCCCGCCAAAGTAGTGCTTCAACCTATGTCCATTCATCTTGAAATTGGGGCCATCATCTTGAGCTAGCTCGATGGTCCCATAAGGAAAAACTTGAGTCACGGTTAATGGACCGGACCAACGGGATTTCAACTTACCGGAAAAGATTTTCAAACGATAGTTAAAAAGCAAAACTTGATCCCCAATGTTAAAAACCCGGTTTTTAATTTTTGAATCATTTAACTTTTTAGTCTTTTCTTTATAAATCAATGAATTTTCATAAGCAATATCCCTTAATTCATCCAATTCATTAAGTTGCATTTTCCGGTGTTTTCCCGCGGTCTCCATATCATCATTACAATGCTTTAGGTCCCAATAAGCTTTGTGTTCAAGTTCAATTGGCAAGTGACAATTCTTCCCGTACACAAGCTTATAAGGAGTGCACCCGATGGGCGTCTTATGAGCGGTCCTAAAGGCCCATAAAGCATCGTCCAACTTATCCGACCAATATTGTCGGTTTTCTCCAATAGATCTCTCCAAGATCCTCTTCAACGCTCGGTTTGAAACCTCGACTTGCCCACTCGTTTGTGGGTGATAAGCCGTAGAAAGTCGATGTGTAACCCCATATTTCCTTAGGACCCTTTCGAATTGGTCGTTACAAAAATGTATTCCATGATCGCTTATGATCGCACGCGGGGTTCCAAACCGAGAAAACAAGCTTTTAAAAAACTTCACTACCACACAAGCATCATTGGTGGGCAAAGCCTTAGCTTCCACCCACTTCGATGGGTAGTCAACAGCGACAAGGATGTACTTATTACCACGAGATGATGGGAACGGCCCCATAAAGTCAATGCCCCAAACGTCAAAGATCTCACACACTTGGATGATATTTTGTGGCATTTCATCTTTTTGTGAGGCTTTTTCTTGTCGTTGGCATGAGTCGCACGACTTCACAAGTTCATGTGCATCTCGGTAAATAGTAGGCAAAAAGAAATCGGCATCAAAAACCTTCTTAGCCGTGAGATTAGCACCGTGGTGACCACCCATGGGTCCCTCGTGACAAGCTCTAAGGATGTTAGAAGCTTCGGTACCAAAGACACAACGTCGAATAATTTGATCCGCACAAGTTCGAAACAAGTAAGGGTCGTTGCAAAAGTAGAACTTGACATCACGAAAGAATTTTCGTTTTTCTTGAGTCGTCATACCCTTGATGATGAAATTGCCCGCATGGTAATTTGTGATGTCCGCAAACCATGGGGTAGAAGAATCAAGCTTAGAATTCACTACACCAAGTGTCTCGAGCGGAAATGTTTCGATGATTTCCTTGGGCTCGTAAACACTTTGGTGAGGATCTTCCAAACGAGAAAGATGATCGGCCGCTAGATTCTCGGCTCCTTTTTTGTCAAAGATTTTGTGATCAAATTCTTGGAGGAGGAGAATCCAACGAAGTAATCTTAGCTTTGCATCTTGTTTAGCCATAAGATACTTGATAGCCGAATGATCCGTATACACTATGCTTTTAGTCAAGACGAGATAAGGTCGAAATTTCTCAAATGCATACACCACGGCAAGGAATTCCTTATCCGTTGTAGTGTATTTTAGTTGAGCCTCGGTCATCATCTTGCTAGCATAGTGAATAGGCAAGAAGTGTTTTTCATGACGTTGCCCCAATACGGCCCCAATAGCATAGTCACTAGCATCACACATGAGCTCAAAGGGGAGGTTCTAATTGGGAGCAACAAGAATGGGAGATTCGGTAAGTTTCCTCTTAAGGATTTCAAAGGCTCGTACAAATCATCGTCAAAGACAAAACGTGCATCTTTTTCAAGGAGATGTGTAATAGGTCGAGAGATCTTTGAAAAATCCTTGATGAATCGACGATAAAAGCCCGTGTGGCCTAGGAAACTCCTAACTCCCTTAACGGTTTTGGGATGAGGTAATTTGGCGATGACGTCTACCTTAGCTTGATCTACCTCAATCCCCGCTTTTGAAACCTTGTGCCCTAAGACGATTCCACTTTTAACCATAAAATGACATTTTTCCCAATTAAGCACAAGGTTGGTTTCCTCACAATGCTTCAACATTCTCTCAAGATTCGATAAACATGAAGTGAACGAACTACCAAACACGGAAAAGTCATCCATGAAGACTTCCATCGTCTTCTTGATCATATCATGAAAAATAGCCATCATGCACCTTTGAAAGGTTCCCGGTGCATTGCAAAGTCTGAATGGCATTCTACGATAAGCAAACGTTCCATATGGACACGTAAACGTAGTTTTTTCTTGATCACGGGGATCGATGGGGATTTGGAAGTAACCGGAAAAACCATCTAAAAAGCAATAGAAATCGTTTCCCGCAAGACGCTCCAAAATTTGGTCCATGAAGGGCAAGGGAAAATGGTCTTTTTGAGTGGCGTCATTCAACTTACGATAGTCAATACACACTCTCCATCCGGTCACGAGTCTAGTGGGAATTAACTCGTTGGCATCATTTGGCACAACGGTCATTCCTCCCTTCTTAGGGACACAATGAATAGGACTTACCCAAGGGCTATCGGAAATAGGGTAAATCATTCCCGCGTCAAGGAGTTTAAGGACTTCCTTTTTGATGACGTCGTGAATTTTGGGGTTCACCCTCCTTTGACATTGGATTGCAGGCTTGTAATCCTCCTCCACTAAGATTTTGTGGGTACAAATTTGGGATCGATCCCCTTAATGCCGGATAACTTCCACGCAATTGCCCCTTTGTGATCCTTTAGAACATCGACAAGTGCGGTTTTCTCATCATCCGAAAGATCTTTCGTAATAATAACCGGCAACTTGTCGTCCTCCTCCAAAAATACATATTCGAGATGAGGAGGTAAATCTTTCAACTCGAGGATAGATGGTTCCTCAATTGAAGATTTGGGTTCGATACTCATAACCTCCTCGGGTGGAGGAAATGGGAAATCGTTAAGAAAATCCCTGATAATCGAGAAGTCCTCATCATTGTCGAGGTCTTCGTCACAAGTAAGTGGAACATCGAATTCTTCCAACGTAAAACCACCACCTTCCAATGGAGTGAAGGTTGGTGTCGAGTTATCAAGAATGGGATCTAACATAGTGGGATTGCCACTATTTTCATCATCACCAAATCCTCGAACTTCTTGTGAAAATTCCTCGCAAACAACGTCAATCATATCAACGAGGTTTATGGTTGCAACAGAATAAACATGAGAAATTTGAGAATTTTGAGTTGCGTTTATAACAAGTTCCTCGTCGTTGAAACGTAGGGTGATCTTTCTAGCATGCACATCAATTAAAGCCATAGACGTATCTAAAAACAAACGACCTGAAATGAGAGGAACTTGAGGATCTGTGGGAATATCGACAACGATAAAGTCTACCGGATAATAGAAATTTCCCACTTTCACAAAAACGTCTTTCGCCAATCCACATGCGGGAATCTTGGAATGGTCGGCCAACTCGATAGACATTAGTGAAGGAGTAAGATTAGGAAGATTGAGCGACTTGAAGATTACAAGTGGCATCAAGTTAATACTAGCACCAAGTTCGGCCAAGGCATAGCATTCTTTCATATCTTGGATTGCACAAGGGATCAAGAATTTACCGGGATCACCAAATTTTTGAGGTATGCGGTTAAGATAAACCGATGAACAACTAGACAATTGTTGCAAGTTCTCCTTGTTGTTCAACATACTCTTAAAGTTAGCGGCAAATCGAGGCATCATGACCAAAGCATCGGCAAAACTCACATTAAAATGAACGTCACGAAACATTTTCATAAAAAGCTCAAATTGATAATTATCGCGCTCTTGACGTTTCTCCTTTCTAAGTCTCGATGGATAGGGCAAAGGTGGTGTAGGTTGAGGCATAGGCATAGCCTTTGGAATGTCGGGTTCCAAATATGGTAATGGGTTAACCGTAGGTGTGGCATGAGTGGTACTTCGTGGGCTTGGGACATGCTCCTTTTCGACCACCACCTCGGGTTCTTCCTCAATTGCATCCTCCGTAGGAGCAATTGGTTGAGGAGTCGGTTCCTTAAGTGTCTTACCACTACGTGTGGTAATCACTTTCATCTCACCCTTAGGGTTCGATATGGTGTTACTAGGAAGACTACTCGAAGACGGTTTGCACATAATAGCCTCAAACATAGATGAAGTTTTATCCTCAAACATGGATTGCCTCTTCTCGGCCTTAATCATCTCTTATTTTATTTCGTGTTGCCCTTGTTCCTTTTTTTGTTGATTTTGTTGTAACCTAGTTACATTTCCTACCATTTTGTTTGTATGGATTTTAAGCTCATTTTCTAACTCGTTTTTCAACTCCTTCTTCAAGTCGTTCTTAAACTCGGATCTTAGGATAATGATTTCTCTTTGAATGTTGTCAAACCTAGCATCGTTTCCATTAGCGTATTCAACAAATTCATTTGGAAGATCTTTCAAAGTTTGCAAATCCTTGTTGTTTTGAAAATCATTGTTTTGATTTTTGTTAGAAACTTGATTATTAGCCCCTTGATTCCCATAGTTTCCTTTGTAATTGTTTTTAAAACCAACTTGATTGTTTCGATAGTTGTTGTTAGCATTTTGATTTGGAGCAAAACCCGGTGGAGTCAATTGATTAGAGCGGGTAACTTGACCGTTTTGGTTGTAAGTTCCCGTGGCCGCGTAGGCACTCGAAGTGTTACCACCGCTGGTAATGCACTCGGAGAAATCATGACCTCCACCACAATACATACATGAAACCTCAACCGCTTTAGCCGTAGCGGAAGCACTTTGTTCTCCAACTTTGAATTCAATTAGAAGTCCTTTAAGCTTATCAAAGATTTTGTTTTCCAAGTTTGCCTCAATTTGGCAAGCATCGATGGTAATAGACAAAGAAGGTGAAGCCGAAGACGAAGCCTTACGAACACTCGATGTGTTACGAGGACTATACACCTTAGATCTATTATCAATTATCAACAACGCTTCCTCAACCGTTTTACACAAAAAATTACCACCCGCGGCGGCATTTAGATAATCCCTTTCATGATCATTAAGTCCATTGTAAAACATGTCAATTTGATGCAAATCGGAAAAACCGTGATGAGGACACTCATGTAACATTTCCTTAAACATATTCCAAGCCGTTGAAAAACTCTCATTAAAGTCTTGTGAAAATTTTGAAATCTCTTTTTTCAAGTGCGTAGTCTTAGACGGCGGAAAAAATTGGTTCACAAACTTTGAAACGAGATCCTTCCACGTCAATATAGAATTGGGTGGCTCTTTCTCTAACCAAATTTTTGCGGGCCCCGCTAAGGAATACGGAAAAAGCATCATCTTAATCGAGTCATTAGCAACATCCTTAAATTTGCAAGTGGCGGTAAGACGATTGAATTGGCGGATATGGTTGTGCGGGTTGTCCTTTTCATTACCACAAAATTTGTTGTTTTGGATCATCGACAACAAACCCGTTTTCACTTCAAAATTCTTCGCAAGGATAGCGAGAATAACAATAGCCTCTCCATAACCCTCGGTGGGTGCTTGAAGTAACTCCATCATAGTTCGATTCGCCATGGGTTCTTCTCTTACGATAGGTTCGTCAATAGGAGACTCCTCACTAGAAAGATTAGGAGTAGGTGTTGACTCCTTTCGGTTTTTTCGTTTACGTGCACGTCTTGCTTGGTTACGAGTTTGCATAAACGTCATGTACAACGAGGAGATGAGCAAAGAAGATTCTTTTTGGTGTTTTGTATTTTTCCAATTTTTTAGTGGTTTTTGATTGTTTTTACTTTTTTGGATTTTTGTAATTGTATTAAGTAGAAAAAAATCTACAAATCTCCTCCTTAATCAAATCTCTTGATTAAAGAAGCCTCAAGGAATGAAAATGATCACGTGAATTGAACGCCTTCGATGACTTTAGAACGTTGGTGGAATACCAAAACGTTCAAGAGGGTTTAATCAAATGAAACCAAGAAAGTATATATGATACTTAATAATACTTTGGGCGGCAAAACCCTCGATTAGCTTTCAATCTCAAAATACTCACAAGCAAGCGGGGAAACGAGGCGGCACAAAGCACTTAAGAGCCTTTTTCTTAGGGTATATTTTATAATACACGCCTTATACCCACCTTATAGTTTGTATTTTTCAAAATCGAGCTTCACGAAAGTATTTATCTATTTTTGTCTTTTCTTTCTTGTTTGAGATTCGAATACAATGATTGAGTAATGACCTCCCAATCAAGGTTGTGTTTTCACACTTTTGGAGTGAATTTATTGTTCTACGTATACAATATAGTAATAGTATTCACACAAAAAACGAAAACCGATAATACGTATTAGTAGAGTGCTACTAATACAAATACTATTTATGGTTAGTATAAAAACAACAATTTCAAAATCAAAATACAACACGCCTCCCCGGCAGCGGTGCCAAAATGATGTAGTGTTTTTACCACTCTTTAGGAAAAGAGAGCAAAATAGGGAAATTATTAAGTGTCGGTTTAGGAAAACCAAGCACTAATGACCAATGAAGTTCAAGTTCGTTTCCTAAGGAGGCAAGTGCGTTGTGTTAAGAGATGATTAACTTTGTGATTATATTGATGAGAAATGAAAAGAAGAAATGAGATTAGAAGAGGATGACGATTACGATTAAGAATTAAACTAAGACGATTAGTCGTACACGTAAAACCGTAAAAAGTGACAAAATTAAAAATTTACCCTAAAAATTCCTAGAAAATTGCAATAAATCCTAAAAATATAATTAGAGTTTACAAAAAATCAAAAATCACTCAAACCTTTTATTTAATTAAATAATAATTTTTTAATGCTAATTAAAGCCAAAAAAATCAATTTAATTAACAAAAAGCCCAAAATGAGATTTTTTCAATTGTAAACCTCTAAAATGACTTAACTAAATTTATGGCTATTTTTGAAAATTTTAAAATTAATAAAAACTATTTAAAAACTATTTAAAACTATAAAAACTTAAAACAATTCTAAAAATTAATCTATTGACAATAAAAATATTCTAAAAATTCTAAAATTCCTAATTTAATGTATTTGATCTAAAAAATAGTATTAAAAATCCAAAATTTATAAAAAATGCTAAAAAGTTGCAAACTAGCTTATTTTAACCTAATAAACACAGAAATGAAGTTGAAATTACAAAAATACCCCTAATGGGCCTTGAAATGGGCCAAAAGTACAAACAGACCCCTTAATGGGCTCAAATAGGCCCAATAAGAAAAATGTTGACCAATTAAGCCCAAAAGCTCCTATCTGACTCAAAATTTGATTTTAAGAACAAAACTCTGAAGGCCCAAAAGCTGAAAATGTGTTTAAGCTAGCTTATTTCAAAGCAGCTTATTCTAAATGGGCTTTTTGGCCCATTAAGCTATAAGCTGATGCCATAACTCAAAATAGACACACAAGCTTATTTTGAGTTACTTAAGAGATCTGTAAAAAGAAATTTGAAATAAGCACAAGGAATAAGCTTGAATAAGCTAAAAGCTATCTTCACAAAATGACAAAATAGTCGTTTTGATTTCTAGGCCACCCCAAGAGCTGATTCAAGTTTCAAAAGCTTTTAAATGACTAAACTAAGCTTAATCAACAAAAAGTTTTTCAATAAGTTCACTCAATAAGCTGGAATAAGCAGATAAGCACTTAATTAAAAGTCAACCTTATGAGTTTTCTAGTAAAAAGTCAAAGCCAAGGTTTGATAAGCTCTAGTTCAAATAAATGGGTCAAATAATGAAGATCTATCACAAAAAAATAAGTTGTTGCAAGTCTGGATAAGCCAATGTGGCTTATTAATAAACTGGATGAAAAATTACACTAGAAGGGGCTAGTTTTGGGTGTTAAGCAGTGGGAACTTTTCCCTCTGCTTGACTTTCTTGACTATTTGTCTTATATGACTTTTTGTTGGAATCAAGTTACAAACAAGGCACCCTTGTGATCAGTGAATCACAAGGAGTCAGAAACAACAAAAAAATAACAATCACAATCAGCCAATTAGCACAGTTAATTCAATCAATCACCAGACATCTCACAGACATGAACATAAGCAGTTAAGAGTTCAATAAGCTATTTTAGCAAGATTCGGTCAACCAAATTACACCAAAAGCATACACAAGCTATATTTAATTCAAAAGAACATAAATCAACAAGTTTCATGCACTGGTTCAAGGTTTAGATCAAGATTCAAGCACCAAATAGTTACTGATGAACAAGAACAAACAGATTTTTCACTTTGCTGATATACTTGACCAACAAGCCAATTTTAAACACTCAAATCTTCTAATCAGGTTACACAAACTTTGATTTAACACCTTTTATCGCTAAACATGCATATACTCTAAGTATTACCAAAATTTTAGGTCAAAAACAGTCAAACCTAATGAGATATAGCACAATCTTGAATTTAAGGTTTTAAAGCCAATAACTTGCAGGTTTTAGTACTCAACCAAGTAAATAACAGATACAAACAACAAACAATACTTTCTAACAACACAATACCAATCTATGATCTTAAACAGATAATACCAAACACCCCTTATCTTTTTCAAATCCAATTTAAACAAGTATAAGTGTATTCCAAGACTACCCAAGCCCAATCAAACACATAAACAGATGTAATATGTACTATTAAGCAAGATTAAGCCACGAATTTCACAAGAACACAAGCAACACACAAAATCACCAAAAATCAAGATTTTAAGCAGATTCAAGGTAGAATGGTTCAAACCTCATGGATGTACATCCACACCCACGAATTTTGAGCTTATTTGCTAACAAGAACAAGCACAAGCTTCCACAAACAACCCTGCTAAGATTTAACAAGGTTAAAGCACAAAATTATCAAAAACAGAAAAAGAGGAAAACTTGATTAATGCAACCTTTGTTCCCCACACTTGATTATCCCCAAACTATAAGCTCACAACACCTTGATAAGCTCCTTATCAGGGTGTATAGATCACTTATAGCCCAAAAATTTCAAGGTTTGAACAAGACTTAGCAAAATATCAAGATTATAGGAAAATATGCAAACTTTTGCACACTCCTTTGCAAACGGGTTTTAGGATTCAAGATTAGTTAACATTAAACAATAATAAGCAGGAATAAAGATTGGCACTTGGTCTTTCTTCACAAATTTCAAACACACTTCATTAATATGAAAATGAGATTTACAGAATTGTGAACTAAGGAAAAATCAAGAGCAAGCTACAATGTTGGGACCTAATGCCTTTATATAGGCTACAAGTGATTACTATAAAGCATAAAAACAAAACCCTAAGCTTGATGAAGTCCCCAAAATGCCCTTTGAAAGTTTGAATATCTTGGAATCATGTGATGAAATTTTGGCAGTTTGTTGATGTATGAGCTATTGGAATTGCATCAAAGGCTCAAAATAAGCTTAAGTTTCAAGCTTTAATCTTGGACGTTGGATGTGGCGGAGTTTTTGGCAGTATCTTCAAAACCGTGTGAAGGAGGGAACTCATGTGACTTGTTGAGTGACGTGGCATGGGTTTTTAAGGTTGGGATGTGATTAAGGTAAGGTTAATCATAAATTTGGAAGGTTTTAACACTTAATTCTTAGTAATTAAGAAAAACCCAAATCTGATGATGAACATGAAGAACATGTGTTTGATCCGTTTTAATGTTTAATGGGATGTTAGGCGCCTTAATTATAACTAATTAATTAGTTATATTAAAACCGGATGAGTGGATGTGTGATGTGGCAACATAGGAGGTTTTGATTGGTTAAAATAAGATAGTGGGACACGTAGTGGGTGCTGGTTGGTCTAGGTATTTATTGTTGTCTGCCATATTTAGCCCTTCATCTCCTTAACTCCTTTCATTTCAGCTCAAACTAGCTATCAACGCCTTTCCCTTTGTTAACAACTTTTCTTTTTCATACTTTTGCCCCAAAAAGTTTTGCAAAGTATTTTCAGGGGTATTTCTTGCCAATTGTTGATTCTTGAAGGGTTCTTTTGGCATTTTCTTCAAAGATAATGGTCTTGAATTGTATGGTTGACTTCTTGGAGGACTGAAATTGACAAGTCATAATTGTTGAGGGACCATTTTTGCCAATTCTTCATAGTTAAGGGTCCTTTTTGTAATTTGACATATTTTGAGGACCAAACTTGTAATTTCTTGTAACTTGAAGTCCTTCATGGTATGTTTGACTTTGAGAAGGACTAATATTGACAATTTAGTTTTGTTGAGGGACTAAATTTGCCAATTCTTCAAAGTGGAGGGCCCTTTTTGTAATTTTGACAAACTTTAGGGACCAATCTTGTAATTATGAAGATACAAGGGTTTAAAGTGTCAATTCTTCAATATTGGAGGACCATTCTTGCATAATCTTCAAATCTTCAAGGGTTTCTCTTGGAAAATCTTCATTAGGGCTTGGCTCATTGTGCGGCTTCGTTTCCCGTGTTCGTTTTTGCATGATTCTTGTGATCTTTTGTCATTTTCTCAATATCCGTACCTAAAATACACAAGTGACAAACACAAGCATATATTTGGCCATTTTTATGATATTTTATTCATTTAAAGCCCTTTTTGGACGATGATACTATGTATAAAAGCAGTCTCATCAATGACCCCCATGATCACATCAAGAAGTTCTTATCACTTTGCAATACACATAAGTATAATGGGGTCCTTCTTGATGCTATTAAGTTGATCTTAGTTCCATTCTCCTTAGAGGGTAATGTTAGG
This sequence comes from Glebionis coronaria, assembly GCA_025667525.1. Classification (NCBI taxonomy): domain Eukaryota; kingdom Viridiplantae; phylum Streptophyta; class Magnoliopsida; order Asterales; family Asteraceae; genus Glebionis; species Glebionis coronaria. The sequence goes on along the minus strand of CM046876.1, from coordinate 602,591,861 downwards.
TATTGGCTAGATAGACAACCTTCTAGGAGCATTCACACTTGGGAGGATTTTACGAAGAAATTTGTGAATAAGTTCTTTCCTCCTTCACGAACCACCGCCTTGAGAAACCAAATCATAGGATTTCAACAAAGGAAAGACCAAAACTTCAGTGAGGCTTGGGAAGATTTCAAAGAGTTGTTGATAAAATGCCCAAACCATGGTTTTAACCAAGTTCACCAAATCAACACCTTCTACAATAGATTGAGACCTCACCATCAAGATTCCCTTAACTCATCCGCGGGTGGGAACATTCTTTCAAAATCCACACAAGAAGCATGGGATATCATTGAGACAAAATCCATGGTGCAAACAAATAACCAAAGAGATGAGGGGGTTAATGTTGTGCAAGGGCGGGCTCATCCATCCATTAATAATCAACTCCTCAAGAGTTACAATGAGATACTTCAAGTAATTGAAAAGAACCAAAAAGAGATGATTCTAGCCTTTAGGAGTGTTTCCTTGAACAACTCTTCTACAAATGATGTGAATGCCATTTCCTTAAGTTGTGAGATATGTGGAGGTCTGATAACGCTCAAATCTAACATATTTATATGAGCTTATACGTGGTGTTTATGGATATATTTATATGATCATTATGAACATATGATACTTAATGAAGCTTATTTGTTATTGTAGGTTCATCAATGGTTACATCACGAGAAATGAAGAAAAGACGAGTATTAGAGGTAAAAGAATGAACGAGACATGAAAGTGTAGCTCTCGTAGGATAAATAATACAAAGATAAAGAGTCTTGGAAAGTTTGGAAGAAAGAAAGTGGAAGAAACAAAGAAAAAGGACCAAAGAAGAAATAAGGGAAAAGATGGCCAAGAAGCCACCAACATGGCTGAGAAGCCACCAGCACGAGAGAAGCCACCAGCACGAGAAGAAGCCAACGGCATCTCTTCCTGCTGCCACTTTTCCAAGTAAACATAACCTTTCACTTACTTTACCTTGTTCCTCAATCCGACCATAACTCCATTGTAACTCCTCCAAGCTTCATTAAACCCTCATTTACAACCCTTGGAGCCAAAGAAATATGCTTGGTGGCCAAGGAGAATTCACCTACAAATAAGACCCATGGGGTAGTGTTTATCATCACTCAATATCCAACTAACCAATCTCATCCTTTGTAGTCTTAATCCATCATATTTCTGTGATTTTGATATCACCCCTCACCCAAGTGGTTAGGGGTGGAATTGGTAGCCATGTACATGTAATAAAGCCATAGGAGAGTAGAGAATAAACCCATACTCCATACAAAACCCAAGATGGTTATGGGTAGAAGGCATTGTATTTTGGTACTATGAACTCTAATGTTTGGTAACTTCTTCTTTATTATTCAATGTAGTTTATGTTCATGTTCATGGTGATTCTTGTGTTTTATGATATTTTGAATGTGTTGATACTTGTGTTATTCATATGAAACTTGTGATATATGGATGTTTGGATTTTATTAGTGCTTGTCATTGAATTATGGTGATAACATTATATTTGGTTGAATTGGAACTTGTTCTTGTTTATCAATTTGGTTAATCATTGTTGAGTCTATATGTCGGAATTATTCTCAACATGGTTGATTTTAGTTCATTAACCGACTAATGTTTTGGTCTTGCACTTTGTGACGATTGTGCATGAGACTTAATAAACATAACAAGTAATGGTTTAATCTAGATAATAGGTCGTAAGGAGTCTTTTGAATATATTGTTCTAATCATCTTTCAAGTAAATAGAACTTATCAAATTGATAACACCAAGTCTATGGGTCGAAAGGATTCTTGTTGTTATTGGTTTAGGCATAAGGCTCATGAGTAACCAATTGATTGAGACTTATGTATTATTTATTTATAAAGCACTAGTGTCTTATTGTTGGTTCTATAGGTCGAAAGGATTACCTTTAATATGTTTTCTAAACTAAACATCCTAATGTCCATGTGATCATTTGACTATACATGTATGTTCTTTGTGTGCTTGTGCCTTTAACGATTCTCATGGTGGTGTGATCGTGACAATCATACTTACCATTGTTACAAACAACTACACTTGAGTATAACCAAGTCCCATAGGACGACCTTGACTTACCAATCTAATTGCAACATGACTAGAGTATGTTTGCTCGAATTTGTGTTCCTAATTATTATCGGTAATTCTTGTTTATAAATTTAAAACCTAATGTGTGGAAGAACGCATCAAGTTTTTGGCTTCTTGTTGGGGATTTGTATTTGCACTTCTTTAAAATAACTCTATAGGCACACACATCAAGTTTTTGGCGTCGCTGTTAGGGACTTGCTAGTTTATACTCTTTTGTTTGTTTGTTTGTTTGCTTGCTTGCTTGTTACTTGAATCATTTGTGTTACCAATTAATACATAACCCGAAAGAGTTGTTATACCCTATTTATCCGCATAGGGGGACGAATTTCACATAGGGGGAATTCGGTTGGTGGTTGACTACTCAATTGGAGGCTTTGAATTGCTCTAAATCCCATTGCTCTTCTCTTGTTCTAACCCTTGACAAAGGTTAGAACACCATTTCTTAAAAATCTCTTAATTCTCAAAAAGTTGCTTAAATAGTCTTGGCGCCAAAATCATATGTTTAGTGTTGGGATTTCCTCTCTTGTGTTCTCAAAATGCTTGTTTCAAATATTGCTTGTCAAATGTGTCCTAAAATGCTTGTTCTCAAAAACCCAAAAACCTTGTCCCGAATCACTCTATTCGATGGCTAGAACTACTTGACCACATGAATTTTTTGTGTTTGTGTTTTTCTTATTTTGTGAGTTTGTGTCATGTTATGTTTCATGTGTTTAAGTGTTTTTATGTGTTTATGTGCTTGCTTGTTTGCATTTCCCATTGTATGCATATTTTTGTTCTTATTTTCCTAGTTTATGGGGGCGTTTGTATTAGTCATTATCTAACGATTTTGATCACTACAAAAATCCTCCTTTAGTTAAAATAAGTGGTATTTGATACCTTAAGTCATATTTGTTAAAATAAAAAATTAAAAAAATTGTTTTAAAAATAAATGGAAAATACATGAAAAATAAAAAAAAAGTTAGAATTCTAGTTTTTGTCATTTGTTTCATGTTATGTGTTAGATGTGCATTGTGTTATGTATCATTTTGTTATTAGAATGTTTTGTGCTAAATGGTTTTACATGTTTTGCTAGCTTATTAGTGTTTTCTTTTTATTTTGTGCTTATTTCTCATTTTTCATGCATAATGTGTTTTTAAGGGTGTGTTTGGATGAAGCTATATCTTATATGTTTTAATGATTTTAATAAAAGTGTCTTTACAAAAGTTCTTAGTTTTTATGTGTTGATACAAAAGTTGGGTGATCCTTGCTAGACCCGAATTAGGCTTAATTCGGGGTGGCTGGACTACGGCTCCTGCACCAAGTGAACTGTATGGTTGGGATCCTACACACTAAGCAACACGCGTTAAGCTTACCGTGGGAATGTTTCCCACGATTAGACTCCAGCGTGAGAGTAAGTAATCGGTTAGGGTTTATAGGAATCGGATGGGTTGAGAGTGTATAGAACGTAATACCTTTGTGGAACCCTTGGGGGTTCCTTTATAGGCAGTGAAACCCTAATGGGCTGTCACTGATGCTTCGGCCCCAAGGAAATGATAAGCACCAGAATTAGATTGATTGTTATCTTCTAATTATGGTGAGTGAATATCCTCTTCTTTGGGGTAAATCCTATTCATAGACAGAATATGATTCTGTCTAACCCTGTACCGGTCAAGCCGGGCCGTGGGCCGCACACGTGTGTGCGGTTACTGTTCATCCAAGCCCATAAGCTAAAATGACATTATTCCCACCCATCTGTGATGGGCCGGATACGGGTAGTACCCGTGGGCCGGGTTCATGACCCGGCTGGGGACTATACGTCATCATGTCCCCCCAGTCTAGTTGTTACAGCCGTAGGCGTAACCTCTAGACTATCAAGATGCTCTCCGGACATACCAAGAAAGATCTAGGGAATGATAAACATTTAAGAATTTGTTTTGGCCGCACGTGGCTGCCGGTCTTAGGAATGATATTCCAATAGGACCTCAGCCGCACATAACAGCCGAGACAAATTAAATGTAGCATTTAATATGGTCTTAGTAAGACCGCATATCCCGACACAAGAATGAATGCATTAATGGTAGTCAACTGGTCAGTCGTACTTCTGCAAAAGTGCACCATTAATGCCCACCATTGAGCCACGTAAAACTGCTAAGAAGTGACCCGTGGGTCCCTTCTGACGTTTCAGAAGTGTCAAAAATCCCATCCGTTGGATAGGCGTAGTGGCCTACACGTGTCAAACATCCACGTTACCTCGGAAATCGAGGCAACCCTATATAAGAGTTGGTGTGTGCGTTTGTTACACACACAGTTCACACTCTTTCCGCCATTGTTATTTCCAAGCTTCTTCCTTCAAACTTTTGCCTTCTATTCCACGGATTTTGTAAAACCCGCATGCTTTTACCATGAATAGTGCCCTTAAGATCGTACGTCCTAGATTAAAACTTACCCTATTTAGTATTGATCACATTCATGTGCTAATAATCAAGCAAGTGCATACGTGTATGACATGATAAGTATCGATTACGTACAAACTCATGATAAACAGTTAATAGATATTTCACGTGAACATAATTAAATCATGATCACCATTTTAAAACACGAACTAAAATAATTACGTAAGTACTTAATTACGAGTGTAAATAATACGATAAACTACATGATAAAATAAACAGAAACACTTTAAACACGAACACGTTTAACCACGAACGAACATGAAACATCGGGACACGAGAAAAGGTACGGGTACCCCATGTGGGGCCCCATAACCACGGCACACATAACCATAATGGGCTTAGCCCATTGACTTTTACATGAAAGGGGGGTTATGGTAACTTTTCATTTCATTTTTACATTTCATGAAAAATATTCATTTAACCTAAAAAAGTTTCTCTCCTCCTCCTTGCCCTCTCTTTGTGCCGCCACCCCTAAGACCACCAAAGGTGGTTGTTGATTGATCTTGATCACAATCATTGCTATAAACCGTGTTTGTTCATCCTCTTTCAAGCTACGTATTGGTATATCATTCTAAACCTTTCTTTTCAATTCTTTTTAATCTTTAATTATTTTCATGAACATGTATATTTATTTTGTTAAAACATGATAATTAAACATAGATCTAACATGTTTTGGGGTTAATTAAAATCAAAGAATGATATATGAGGGTGTTTGTTTTTGGCCGCCTAGTATAACCAACCCGAGGGGGGGTTCGGTTTGTTTTTAGCTGACCACCACCAAGACCATTTTGGTCTTGGTTGGTGCATGTGGGACCCATGGCAGCAAGGGGACACAAGTACCCCGAGTTGGCTCGGGGTACGGTGTCGAGTTCATGCCCGATTCATGGTTCGTTGGTTAAATCATGATTTATGCTACATGTTAATATTATGAATTATGAACTTAGGATATAAATTAATTAATAACATGAGATATTAATTAAACCATGACTTAGGTTATTTTAATTATTAATTTAGCATGATATTAATTTAACCTAAGTATTTTATGTTATAAGTTATAATTAATTAATTATTTAAAACATGCCTATAATTAATTAATTTAGACATGACTTAGGTTATGTTATTAATACATAATAATACACATTTTAACCTAAGTATTTTATTTCATTTTAATTAAAACATGTTATACTTTAATTAAAATGCTTAACCTATAGTTTAATTAAAATGCATGAAATAATAATTAAACTATATACTATATCATATGACTTAAGGAAATAAGCTTATAAACACATAGACTTATATGTAGCTTATGTAACCAGCTTAATTCTAATTATGGAAACTTCTATTTATAGAAACTTAATTAAATAAGGCAACTAATCTATTAATGGAAACCTTCTATATATGGAAATCTATCTATTTCAGGCAGCTAATCTAATCATGGAAACCTTCTATATATGGAAACTTATTTAATTAAGGCAGCTGATCTATTTTTGGAAACTTTCTATTTTTAGAAACTAATCTATTTTAAGCAGTGAATTCTATTTTTGGAAACTTTCTATTTTAGGAAACTTTCTATTTTTGGTAACTTTCTATTTTTGGAAACTTTCTATTTTTGGAAACCCGCTAATTTTGGAAAGTTACTTATTATTACACAGTAAGTGTAATAATACATGAATTACCAGTAATACTTTATCAGATTAATCAGAGTACAAGGTAAACACAGATAGGGCTTTAAACAGTAAACCATGACCTAAAACATACAAAGTAAGCTAAGATGAGACATAAAACCCAGTACGTAATCAGTGATTCGATACTTATACACGTGTGTATTCATGTAGCGTTAGTGATCCAAAAGTAGGAGTCTTTCTTCCGTTCATTCACTGGACTTGAGGTACGGATTCCCGTCCTTTCAGTATGGACATTCTTTCCTTATTAGGATTTCCCCGTATGCAGCCAACTGTTTTCCCCAGTATTTGTTTTATTGTTTTGAACTGCTTATGTTTAATTAGCATAATCTATAGCCATATACAAGCATGACCAGTTTCACCTAGTTATGGAGGTACCATAACCATAACATTGGAGGCACCAATGTTATGACTTCCCCACGGCGGAGTGATTGCTCGTGGCGTCCCTTTCAGTTTTGGCCATATTATTATATCATGTGGGGCGTATGGGTGCATCCTAGTTACATGTTTTATTCAGTATTTCATGGTGAATGTGGTGTGTGCCTTGCATCCTTCACAAGGAGTTGATCCCTCCTACCCAGACCAGTATATTAATTAGAGGCATCCCCTCTAATCAGCATGATGAGGTCACCCCTCCAAGTATTCATGCACGTGACCTTTTCATGACCTATATGGGCTATGGTATATATATGTTAAAACAGTTTTCATAAGATAAACATAAGGCTTTTCAAACTATAAAACCAGTTTTCTCAATACTTAACCAGTCTACTCAGAACTTAGTCTTCTGCTGTTATATGTTACATGCTTATCCTATTTCATGCTATATTGTACATCCGTGCACTGAGCGTTTTGCTCAGCCGTTACTTTCCTTTCCATGTCCCAAAACGGCAGGTACCAAAGACTCGAGCATTTGGAGGACATGTATAGGATGGAAGCTGCCATAGACTTTTTCTCCTGTTTCCTTCATATATTTATGCTTGTTTAGTCTTTCATTCAATTCATTTACTTTGTTATGTTTTGGGCTTATGTTTGGGAACCGATGTTTGATTCCGGTTTTCCCTATGGTCATGTATGTTTTACTACATATTACCTTGCATGCTTTGATGACACGCCATAATTACGCGTGACATTCCATTTATCAAAAATGGGGTGTTACAATTATGGTATCAGAGCCAAGGCTTCGACCTGTAGGCTCTAAAACTCGACCTGTGACTAGTGGGTAGTCACCAGGAGCTTCCTAAGCCAACGTTTGTTATTCCACGTATTGATGTTTTCAGAGCATTGTTGTTTTAACCATGATGTTTTCAGCACCTTGAGGTTGTAACCTTGATGTTTTCATCGGTATTGTTTTACAAATATGGATGGACAGCCGTCATTCATATTTAGTTATGTGTCACTGTTTCATGCATAATGTTCCTCGTGAAGTGTGGCTATGTGGACTGAACCCCAGTAGTTCATAATTAGTCACATAAAACTTTTTTCTGATAAGTTTTGACAGATGAGTCTCATTTATTTATGTTTCATGTATCATTGTTGCAGGGATTATGACTAAGTAATGGTTGGTACAGGACTGGCCCTATTTAGTCGCATGTGCTTTTATCGAAACTTTTAACTTTGGGACCGACCCATAGGCGTCCCCTCGCCATGTCTTTTGTTTTGGAACCGACCCATAGGCGTTCCCTCGCACATATAAAGGTTTTATAAACTACATTACGCATTCATGCACTGTTTTTCTTGCATAAAATTTTTCTCATGATTTAAATTGGCATAAATTTTTTTTTTCATGTCCCCTCATAAGTTATTATGTTTTTATGTCAAGTATGTTTTCATACTGTCATTGTTAACTTCAGTTTCATGCTGATTATGTTATACACTTCCTTGTGATAGATGGTTTCATGTTTCTTCATGGTAATTCCGTCTTCATGTTGATTATGTTTTACGCCTCTTTTGTTATTTACGTTGTCCTGCAAGACATTGTTGGATTTCATTGAATTCTGCTTTCATGATAGTCATGGTTGGTTTTCATTGATCATGCTGTCAGGCAAATCATCGTTGAATTTTGTGTAACCACACTTTAGCGTTTCTCTATGCAACCAGAATGATGTCTATGCTAATACTGTCAGGTTATCATGATGGTTTTCCTAACCGTTTAACCGGTATACTTTCCTTAAATCATGACAAATGATCGAGCCCATACCAATCATTTCATGTGCATTCAACGTGTACTCCATGTACTGTGTTCCACATGTATTACACGTACCTAAATCCATGTGTATTTCACTTGCAATACTTCACGAGTATTCGCTAGTCAATTCTAAATCATCTCAGGCGTATGTTCACTTGCTGATATTCTACAAGATTGTCGATGCCGCTCATAGCTTGGAGATGTTACTGAAGGTTGATGCTGCTGATGTTGGGATACGCTACGAGATGCTGATGCTGATGCTGTTCACAACCTGGAGATCCTAAAAGACGAAGACAAAGGCGTCGGAGCAAAGCAATTGGACGAGAAGATGCTTCACCATCAGACAATTCCCATCAATCATTGTCCCAAATTCATAGTTACATGTCACACGTCGTTCGGCTGTCATTTCAGCCATATGAGTGCAAACCGGTACCAGCCGGCCACTCAGCTGAATAGTTACATGAATCACGGTCATGAGAATGGCCGTCATGGAACTGACAGACAGGACGATAGTAACCACTACCATGACAGAAAATATCCTAGAAATCGCAACCGAGGCTCTGGCCGCGGATGTGATCAGACATACAAATGATCAGTAGTACAACCGATCCGCCAATTTTGGCATAATAACCTTATATTGTGGTTATATTTGTTTCACATCTCGAGACACATGTCAAGACATCAGTCAAGACACATGTCTCACGTATACCTCCTGAAGACACATGTCAAGACACCAGTCAAGACATATGTTATGCTTATTGTTCCAAGAAACGAGTCAAGACACATGACTCACGTCCAACTATGGAACATTTCTAAGGAATTCAGGGTACCCTCCAAGGGTATATCTATGTTGTGGTGCCATGTATTAGTCAGGCCACAAGAATTTCAATACCATTATCGGCGCATCAGTGAGAACTGTCACGTTGCCGATGTCACTTTCATTTCTTTCACCATAGTTCATATATTCATAACCATGAAGGACGCCTTTCGTATTCCCACGCATACGAAGGTTTTCCTTCAGCTTAATGATTAGATCCAAGCTGCTAACGCATTTCCTCGGACAGACACGAGATGAATTTTATCCTAATTATGTACTATGAACACCACACCATGCTATGATTCATAATTATGTACAGTAATGTTCAGGCTCCTTAATACATTCAGCTTGATTTTCCATCAGGAAAATCTATACAAATTATCTATGCTTTTCAAGCACGTGCTTTGTTAGCCATAATTGCTAAAATTTTCTAGCTGCCAGTAACACACGACTACTAAGGTCCTTTTACGCATAACCAACGGATTATTCCAAAATTGTTCCTTACACTCCAGAAGAACCTTCAAGGAGAAGGATGGTACCATGAGATTATGTGTCGACTACCGTCGACTTAAACAAATCACCATTCATGACCGTTATTATCCTCCACATATTGACAACATGTCCAATCAACCGTATGGTGTTAATCACTTTTCAAAGATCGAACTCACGATCATGCTGCCAACAGTGACGAGTGAAAAAGCAGGACATGTCCATGACTGCTATTCGTACACGACTCGGTCATGCTAGATTTATGATTTTGGATTAGTCTCATCAATGCTCCAACCACATTATGGACTTAATAAATTGAGTTTCCATGAACTCCTAAACTAATTCATCAGCGTTTTCATTGAGGATAACCTGATTTCCTCTAAGCCTAGAGAAGAACAGGAAGACCATATCTGCACTATGTTGCAAATTCTATGACAAGAGAAATTCTACCCTGGAATTTTTTTTCCAATATCAATTCTGTTTGATTACAGTGACACACTGAATCACATGGGTTTCTATGGTAAATCTTCCCATGACTCAGCTTATGCGTAAAGGAGAGAACCCTACACTACATTAGGTGTTCTAGAAAATTATACGCTAGGAGAAGTCTAGATTCAGAGACTCAGAGTTTCGCAAACTCCTAGGTATCAAGTTCTACGAAGCAAGATACAGTTACGTTCATATCTAGGTACCTGACATACCAACAGGTTAAGATAGGACACCAACAAACTGGGATGTTTTCATCATATGAAATTGTGAATCGAAAAGGGACAAGATCTCCATGGATTTTAGTTACCAGATTTCAGCAAACTCAGAAGAAGCATGATGCTATCTGGGTTATTGTCAACAGTTTGATCAAGTCTGCAGAATCCTTACATCCGTACGGATTTCAGAACCAACAGATTGAACGAACACGTTCCAGCCAAGGCTCATCCGATCACTTGGCAATCCCTCAGCTATCGGGTCAGACAAAGATTCGTAATTGTACTCCTAACTTACTTTACGTCTTCATTCTAATTCCACGACTTGCTTTCGCGCTCACGTTCATGACACTATTCACGTTCATGATCGTATTTTGGCTTACGATTTTACGTTCATTTCTTTTCTCATTCTGGGAAGTTTGTAAGAACTTGTGAGACCAGACCCAAGTTTAGTATAACTCTCCATCATCAGATAGACGTTTCACGTCATATTCCACGTCTCACTTTGTAGCGTTTGGCGTTACCGCCATTATATTCTATGATCACGATATGTCTCACATGTCATGTTCATTCCACGTTCCTCATATCATGATCAAGATATGTTACACGTATCATGGATCACGATATGTTTACTCATACTACACTCGCCATATCTCCACGTAGCACGTTCAAAATTTTTCACGTATCACGTTCAAAATTTTTTTCACGTACTACGTTTCTTTATGTCTCGCGCATCGTTTCTAATTATCAGTTAAGTCAGATTGTCTTGCATCGTAACGTTTCAGTTACCCTTGCACGTTAACTCTTATTTTCCTCGATCGAATTTAGGGGATCTACCTTCCGTTGATAACCAAGAATTTCTTCGTATTCCAAGTCAAGGTCAGGAGGACCAAGATTTATCATTAGTGTCAGGATCTTCTGAAGGAACCGTTCCAAGAGGGAGGCCACTTGGAAACGGACAAGTTCATCCGGACTTCTTATCCATTTTTCTCTTATCGATTAGATATGTCCTTTCAGTCACGTCACGTTCCATGTCTTTTCAAGACATGTCACGTTCCACGTTCCCTTCTACCATGTCACCTTCATTTCCGTTATTTTGCATACCTTTCCAGTTTGATTCGGGTATGTTTCGCTTCCAGTTACTTTATCTATAATTCGGGGACGAATTATTCTTTTTAGGGGGGAAGAATTGTAAAACCCGCATGCTTTTACCATGAATAGTACCCTTAAGATCGTACGTCCTAGATTAAAACTTACCCTATTTAGTATTGATCACATTCATGTGCTAATAATCAAGCAAGTGCATACGTGTATGACATGATAAGTATCGATTACGTACAAACTCATGATAAACAGTTAATAGATATTTCACGTGAACATAATTAAATCATGATCACCATTTTAAAACACGAACTAAAATAATTACGTAAGTACTTAATTACGAGTGTAAATAATACGATAAACTACATGATAAAATAAACAGAAACACTTTAAACACGGACACGTTTAACCACGAACGAACACGAAACATCGGGACACGAGAAAAGGTACGGGTACCCCATGTGGGGCCCCATAACCACGGCACACATAACCATAATGGGCTTAGCCCATTGACTTTTACATGAAAGGGGGTTATGGTAACTTTTCATTTCATTTTTACATTTCATGAAAAATATTCATTTAACCTAAAAAAGTTTCTCTCCTCCTCCTTGCCCTCTCTTTGTGGCGCCGCCCCTAAGACCACCAAAGGTGGTTGTTGATTGATCTTGATCACAAAAGTCATTGCTATAAACCGTGTTTGTTCATCCTCTTTCAAGCTACGTATTGGTATATCATTCTAAACCTTTCTTCTCAATTCTTTTTAATCTTTAATTATTTTCATGAACATGTATATTTATTTTGTTAAAACATGATAATTAAACATAGATCTAACATGTTTTGGGGTTAATTAAAATCAAAGAATGATATATGAGGGTGTTTGTTTTTGGCCGCCTAGTATAACCAACCCGAGGGGGGGTTCGGTTTGTTTTTAGCCGACCACCACCAAGACCATTTTGGTCTTGGTTGGTGCATGTGGGACCCATGGCAACAAGGGGACACAAGTACCCCGAGTTGGCTCGGGGTACGGTGTCGAGTTCATGCCCGATTCATGGTTCGTTGGTTAAATCATGATTTATGCTACATGTTAATATTATGAATTATGAACTTAGGATATAAATAATTAATAACATGAGATATTAATTAAACCATGACTTAGGTTATTTTAATTATTAATTTAGCATGATATTAATTTAACCTAAGTATTTTATGTTATAAGTTATAATTAATTAATTATTTAAAACATGCCTATAATTAATTAATTTAGACATGACTTAGGTTATGTTATTAATACATAATAATACACATTTTAACTAAAGTATTTTATTTCATTTTAATTAAAACATGTTATACTTTAATTAAAATGCTTAACCTATAGTTTAATTAAAATGCATGAAATAATAATTAAACTATATACTATATCATATGACTTAAGGAAATAAGCTTATAAACACATAGACTTATATGTAGCTTATGTATCCAGCTTAATTCTAATTATGGAAACTTCTATTTATAGAAACTTAATTAAATAAGGCAACTAATAAATTAATGGAAACCTTCTATATATGGAAATCTATCTATTTCAGGCAGCTAATCTAATCATGGAAACCTTCTATATATGGAAACTTATTTAATTAAGGCAGCTGATCTATTTTTGGAAACTTTCTATTTTTAGAAACTAATCTATTTTAAGCAGTGAATTCTATTTTTGGAAACTTTCTATTTTAGGAAACTTTCTATTTTTGGTAACTTTCTATTTTTGGAAACTTTCTATTTTTGGAAACCCGCTAATTTTGGAAAGTTACTTATTATTACACAGTAAGTGTAATAATACATGAATTACCAGTAATACTTTATCAGATTAATCAGAGTACAAGGTAAACACAAATAGGGCTTTAAACAGTAAACCATGACCTAAAACATACAAAGTAAGCTAAGATGAGACATAAAACCCAGTACGTAATCAGTGATTTGATACTTATACACGTGTGTATTCATGTACCGTTAGTGATCCAGAAGTAGGAGTCTTTCTTCCGTTCATTCACTGGACTTGAGGTATGGATTCCCGTCCTTTCAGTATGGACATTCTTTCCTTATTAGGATTTCCCCGTATGCAGCCAACTGTTTTCCCCAGTATTTGTTTTATTGTTTTGAACTGCTTATGTTTAATTAGCATAATCTATAGCCATATACAAGCATGACCAGTTTCACCTAGTTATTGAGGTACCATAACCATAACATTGGAGGCACCAATGTTATGACTTCCCCACGGCGGAGTGATTGCTCGTGGCATCCCTTTCAGTTTTGGCCATATTATTATATCATGTGGGGCGTATGGGTGCATCCTAGTTACATGTTTTATTCAGTATTTCATGGTGAATGTGGTGTGTGCCTTGCATCCTTCACAAGGAGTTGATCCCTCCTACCCAGACCAGTATATTAATTAGAGGCATCCCCTCTAATCAGCATGATGAGGTCACCCCTCCAAGTATTCATGCACGTGACCTTTTCATGACCTATATGGGCTATGGTATATATATGTTAAAACAGTTTTCATAAGATAAACATAAGGCTTTTCAAACTATAAAAACAGTTTTCTCAATACTTAACCAGTCTACTCAGAACTTAGTTGTAACACTCTCATTTTTCGTATCGGTACAGCGGAAGGGTCTTTCAGAGTGTTACGGGATAGCACAATAACTCCAATCATAGACAACACATAAAAATGGTTGTACAAGGTTTAACAAACATTCATTCGATAAAAAGGTTTAAAAGTGTACAACAGGTCCCAAATTATACAGGTCATTAAGTTTACAAAACACAGATCGAATGAACATTTTTAATATTAAGTGTGGGCCATCAGAGTCGATCTCCATCCGGATTACCTTCAAGCACCTGAGATAGAAAACATGCAAAAATCATATCAGCGAATGCCGAGTGAATTCATAGAGTTTAATGAAAACCGTTATATAAAACAATCATTTACAATCATTTAAAATCAGAACACAAGTATAATATCGGAAGTAAGTCCACATATTGCTAGTCAGGCAATATATAAATCAAGCATACATCTGAAACCGTCCATGAGACCGTAGTCTCTATATTACCATGATAGGTAGTATATTCATCGTAATAGCGTCGTTATCATATCGTTTATTATTTATGTCTTATATTGTATTAGGATACATGGTATCTGAATTAGGTTGTAGGATTATTATTAGCCGCATGACATTGTTACCTTACTGTGAAAACAGCGGGCCGCGAATCCGACAAACAATTTGCCCATCTAAGTTAGCGTGTCGTCACAAAAATCACGCTATGGAATCTTCTCATACATAAATTCGCTTACCAATCAATGTGGTACGACGGGGATCAACCGTCAAGGCGCGAACTGGGGTGATCGTCCCCAAATAGTACTATCAAATGCATAAGCGTCTACCAAAACCCGGTAGTTCACAATTCATGCTAATAGGACTTTAAGTGACATAACCTAACTACTAATAATCCTTTTAGTCTCGAATATAGGGTCATAGCATCATTCGGGTCCATATCATTTAGCATACAATCGGGACTACTTGTGTTATATTTTATAAAAATCTAGCATGTTATCTCCCTCGCGGGTTTACAAATCATTTTATAAAACATTTAAAAGAGTGCGAGGCTATGAACTCACGTTGTTAATGAAAGGCGGATTATCGGCTACGGGCGTGCTTCGGTCACGGAAACCTATATAAATAATAATCGGTCTTAGACTCGGTCCAATGACTTTTATCAAAATAACAATATACATATATATGATTATTGTACATATGATGATGATCAAGTGGGTTTATAAATCCTCATTTACTCATTTTAGTGTTTACATTTTAGTATCGTCTTACTAGTTCACTAGTTTTACCGATTTTACCTATTTTAAGTTCATTAAGTCTTTTATAAGTTCTTTTACTTGTTTTTACCCATTATATACTTATATGATCAGTATATATACTTTTCATGTTGGGCCCTATTGGGTTAAGCCCAAATAATTCTTTTTACAAGTATTATCTTATTAAGTCCAATTATTAGTCTAATAGGTTTAGTTAGCTCGTAAATGTTCGTAATTCTTATAGTTCGGGTTTTATCGGTTTTTACTTGTCTTAGTTACTTATACATCAGTATATAACTTTTATAAACTTTACATTAGACGGGTTTGGTCGTCTAAGTTTTATTTGATGAAAAACGTTAATTTCACGGCGATAGCCGAAAAAGTCGTAAAAATCAAGTTTATAGTTTTTATTACTTATAAATACTACTTTTACCACCATTTATATATTTTACCCATTTAATTAACCTTTTATACATTTATTTAAATAAGTTTTATAAGTTAGTGGGTTTATACTTTACATTTTATAAATTATAAAGTGAGTGCTTATATAATAATAATAAACATTATTTCCAAAATCTGATTTTTAACTTCACTTTCACCATTTTTATCATATCTAGAGTTCTATAATGACTTAGAAGCTCATTTTTAAATGACAACTTCTTCATAATATGTGATAAATATAACTTAGTTATAGCTACTGCCCATTTTAAGTTTAAGTTTCCTTAACTGTCCCTACAAAACTGCTTATTCAGATTGTACCACCTAACTTGTTTTGATCATATCTCACTCATTATTTTGATTCCATTGCATGGCCAACTCTTACATGTGTATAACATCATCTACTTTACTGTAAATAGATCAAACCATGCATTTTTATCAGTTCTTCATTTAGTTATCTACTGTTTTTATACAGCCAACTAATTAGACATGATTTTAGCTTCATTTCTTATGGTTATCATCATTTTTAAGCATGTTTATCAACACTTGATCCCCACACAACATTTTTATCATCATATATACATCATATAAATATACAAAATGAAAGAAAATACATTTGTTCTTTACAAAATAATAAGAGAAAAATGTAGAGGATGATCTTCTTTACCAATCCAAGTGGATTTCTTGTTTTAGGAAGGCAAGAACTTGATGAACACAAAAAGTATCTCCAAGACCATCAAATAGCAATATCATATGTTGGAAAATCAGCCCTAGGACATAAGCAAATCACCTCCAAAGTTGGTTATATGGCCACCAAATGATCAAGGTTTCAAGGAAACACCTTAATAGGACTAGTAAACATGTGGTTTGTAGTTGGAAGAGATCAAAAATGGTGTTTGTGGCTTGATGTGGGACGGCACAAATGGTGGAGTAGAGAGAGTTTTGAGAGTGAAATGCATGTGTGAAATGGTTAAGTGAAAACCATTTGTTGGTTTTGTGTAGTTTGGTGGAAGTTTAGCTTAAAGTGTAAGCTAAAGCTTACACTTGTTATAAACAAGTTAAGTTTTGTGCCACCTAAGGGTGGTGAGGTGTTCTTGCCGTCCCATGTAAGCTAGTGGGATGAGGCAAAGTGTTTTGTCCCATCTCACTAGTTTACGGGTATTTCTCGATTCTAGTTTTCTCGATTTGCGTGCCCTCGGGTCGTTTTACGAAAAACGTTTTTATAAATTATGAATCACCGTCACAAAACGAATCCAATAAAAATTGTCTCATCAAAAACGGAGTTCAAAAACGTAAATACGTAATCCTAAGGTTTCCGGTTTAGTCGTAAAAGACGCCAAATTATGCACGTAAGCCCAAATTTAAATCCGTAAATTGTGAGTTCGTCAACCAACATAAAAATAAGTTTCAAAATATTATACGAGAAAATATTTAACTACCTGAAAATGCAACTTCCCATCTATTCGAACCTTACCTAACGGAATTTTCTCATCACTCACTGCTAGACATTTCTTCAGATTAGATACATGGAATGTGTTGTGAACACCATGAAGTTCTAGGGGTAACTCTAGTTTGTAAGCCACCGGACCTACTCTAGATAGAATCTTAAAGGGTCCAATATAACGGGGATTCAATTTTCCTCGTTTTCCAAATCTTATAACGCCTTTCCATGGCGATACTTTCAACATTACTCGGTCACCCACTTCAAACTCCATTGGCTTCCGCCGCACATCCGCGTAACTTTTCTGTCTACTACGGGCAGTCAACAACCTCTTCTTAATCTGAACTATCATCTCCGTAGTCTCCCGGATCAATTCCGGTCCCGTGAGCTGGGTATCCCCAACTTCACTCCAACATACAGGAGATCTACACTTCCTACCATACAAAGCTTCAAACGGTGCAGCCTTAATACTAGAATGGTAACTATTGTTATACGAAAACTCTGCTAACGACAAATGTTTATCCCAATTCTTACCAAAGTCTAACACACAAGCTCTCAACATATCTTCCAGTGTTTGTATCGTCCTTTCACTCTGCCCATCAGTCTGGGGGTGATAAGCAGTGCTCATGTCGAGATTCGTTCCCAAAGATCTTTGGAGAGATTTCCAAAAATTCGATGCGAATCTAGGATCTCGATCTGAAATGATCGATACAGGCACTCCATGCTTGCATACAACATTATCCAGGTATATTCGAGTCAGCTTCTCAAGTGAGAACTGCTCCTTAACCGGAATGAAGTGTGCTGATTTGGTCAGTCTATCGACAATAACCCAAATCGAATTGTTTCCAGATGATGTTCTAGGAAGCTTGGTGATATAGTCCATCGTAATTCGCTCCCACTTCCATTCAGGAATCTTTGGTTGTTGAAGTAGTCCTGATGGCTTTTGATGTTCAGCTTTGACTCTACACAAGTCAAGCATTGGAGAACATACATAGCTATGTCAGCTTTCATATTCGGCCACCAATACAACTTCTTCAAATCATGGTACATCTTATCAGATCCTGGATGAATGGAATACTTAGATTTATGGGATTCTAACATAACCAAATCTCTTAAGCCTCCAAACTTAGGTATCCACATACGACCTCTTAAACATTTCACTCCATCAGCTCTAACCTCTAAAGGATCTCCTTCTCCTCGGAACCCTTCATTAACAAAATTCTCCTTCTTACAAGCTTCTATTTGCGCATTTCTAATTTGCTCAGGCAAATTATTGTGCACGGTCAAGACTAGAGAACGCACCCTGATAGGCTCTCTATCTTTCCTACTCAACGCATCAGCAACAACATTGGCTTTTCCTGGGTGATACTTTATATCACAATCATAATCACTTAACAACTCTATCCATCTTCGTTGCCTCATGTTCAATTCCTTCTGGTCGAGAATATACTGTAGGCTTTTGTGATCGGTGAATACCGTACACTTGGTGCCATACAGATAATGTCTCCACAATCTAAGAGCAAAGACTACAGCTCCTAACTCAAGATCATGAGTAGTATAATTCTCCTCATTCTTCCTTAATTGCCTAGAAGCATAAGCTATCACCTTCTCTCTCTGCATCAAAACAGCTCCATAACCTCTAAGAGATGCATCACAATACACTACAAAATCTTCACTCCCTTCGGGTAATGATAAGATTGGCGCACTACATAATTTTTGCTTCAATGTCTGAAATGCTCCATCTTCATCACTTCCCCAAACGAAAGGTTTATTCTTCTGAGTAAGCTTAGTCAAGGGTTTAGCTATCAAAGAAAATTCTTTAATGAATCGACTATAATAGCCAGGTAATCCTAAGAACTGTCGCACTTCCGTTGGCGTTGTCGGTGCAGACCAATTCTTAATAGCTTCAACTTTTGCAGGATCAACATGAATTCCATCTCTGTTAATCACATGACCAAGAAATTGCACAGAATCCAACCAGAAATCACACTTCGAAAACTTAGCATACAACTTTTCATCCTTCAACAACTTCAAAACAATCCTCAAATGTTCTCTATGCTCATCTTCATTCTTAGAATAGATTAGAATATCGTCGATAAACACAATCACAAATTTATCCAAGTAGGGCTTGCACACTCAATTCATTAAATCCATGAAAACCGCAGGTGCGTTAGTTAACCCAAATGGCATTACTTGAAATTCATAGTGTCCATAACGAGTTCTAAATGCAGTTATAGGAATATCTTCTTCACAGACGCGAAGTTGGTGATATCCTGACCGCAAATCTATCTTAGAATACACACTAGATCCTTGCAGTTGATCAAACAAATCATCAATCCTAGGTAAAGGATATCGATTCTTAATTGTCAACTTATTTAGTTCCCTATAATCAATGCACATACGAAAAGATCCATCCTTCTTCTTAACGAACAAGACTGGAGCTCCCCAAGGCGACGAGCTCGGTCGAATAAAACCTTTATCAGACAACTCCTTAAGTTGCTCAGATAACTCCTTTAATTCAGAAGGGGCTAATCGGTAAGGCGCACGTGCCACCGGTGCAGCACCAGGAATTAAATCGATTCGAAACTCTACTTGCCTTATTGGTGGAAGTCCTGGTAAATCTTTAGGAAATACCTCAGGAAATTCACAAATAATAGGTACATCTTCCAATCGTTTCTCCCTAGACTCATTCCCGGTCACTTGAGCTAAGAATAACTCACAACCGTTCCTGATGTACTTTTGGACTTTAATACATGAAACGATTTTCAAACGGGATTCACCTCGACTACCATCAATTACTAACGTTCTATTCCTAAGAGGAATCTTAACCTTCTTCTCTCCACATAAAATAGTAGCATTATTCAACGACAACCAATCCATACCAATAATAATATCGAAACTTCCTAATTCTATCAACATCAAATCAATCGGAAAGGAATGGTTCAAGAGATTTAGAGAGCATCCTTCTAATAGCTTATTAGTTTTCACTAATTTACCATCAGCCAATTCCACCTCGTAACTGGTACTTATCTCAACAGGTTCAATATCAATAAGGGCACTAAATTTAGTGGATACAAAGCTCCTATCGGCACCCGAATCGAATAAAGCAACAGCATAATGATTGTTGAGTAAAAACGTACCGGTAACGACATTCGGATCCTCTTTCTTCACCTCAATTGTTCCAAGTTGGTAGATACCACCCTGGGGGTTTCTTCCAGGTACAATCGCTTTCAACTTGGGGCATTCCGATTTCCTATGACCTTCTTCATTACAGTTGAAGCAAATCGTTCCCTTCTTACACCTTTCAACCTTGTGTCCAAGCTTTCCGCAATTTCGGCACTTCCAGCAGTCGCCAGGATGCCTCTTGTTGCCACACTTAGGACATCTATCATCGTTGCGCGGTGCATTGTTGGTAATATCATTTGCATTCCCCTTTCTCTTGTTCTGACGGCGATTGAAATTCTTCCTATAATCACCTCTATCTACACGATCACCGTCTCCCTTTCTTTTCTCACCTACACGGGCTTCATCTTCCTTATCCTGAATTATCTGTCCAATGAGTTGGTAAGCCATTCGAACAGCATCATCAATGGTCAGTGGCTTCGATGATGTTACGTCCCCCCGGATATTCCTGGTCAACCCTTTCACATATTGCTCAATTCGGATCTCTTCGGGTTCAACCAATCGAGGACATAGCAAGGCCAACTCATGGAATCGATTCGTGTAACTATCAATGTCCACACCTTTCATTCTCAGATGAATCAACTCTTGTTCTAACCTAATGATCACACTACGAGGACAAAACTCCAAAGTCATCCACTTCTTGATTTCAGCCCAAGGAGTAGCATTAGCAGCATCAAGACCCATGAAAGCAATTCTCCCGTTCCACCAAGTCAACGCACGACCTTTAAGAGTAGCCATAGCAAAAGTCACCTTATCTTCCTCTTTACACTTACTAATCCTAAACACCGATTCAATCTTCTCGATCCACTGGCTTAGTCCTACAGCACCTTTAGTTCCATTAAAAGGTAGAGGTTCACACTTCATGAACGTCACATAAGTACAGCCACCAACTTCAGGTGCATTCGTTCCAAGTCCTCCTACATTTCCTCCAGCATTAGCATTCACATTATTAGCATTCACATTCACATTAGTACCGCCAATTCCACTACCGCCAGCTCCACTACCGCCAGCTCTACTACCGCCAGCTCCACTACCGCCAGCTTCATTACCGCCAGCTCCACTACCGCCAGCTTCATTTCTAGCATTTGCCATGAATTCAGTCATAGATGCGGTAACTTGCTCCGTAATAATCCTACGTACATCATCCTCAGTCACAGCCTTCTTGGGCGGCATAGTTCTATAATTCCATAATTCCAAAGCATTAAGCATTCATCCAACAAAGGATTCATATAATATGGATCGAATTCATAATCAAGATACAAATAAGGCACAATATGGAATTCAAGACAAGATACATATTTCATTCGATCTGAAACAAAAGTATTGTCTTAGTACATCCATATCAAGTTCTAACACTATATACACTCAAAATTCGTGCCAAGTCTACAACTAACAAGTCGGTTCAGTCAAAGCTATAAACACAAAAGATCTAAAGGTCACTACTAAATACAGACTGGTCTACTGAGAACCGCCAGATGGTCCATCATCCATCGTCTTCTGGATCTTCGCCGGACGATCACTAGACTCATCTTCAGCTGGGCGCTTACGGATTACTCCTCTTTCAACCATGTCGGCATAAAATCTACTATTCCAACCCACTGATATATTCAACTCCTTTTCGGCTTTCTCACGCATCGCACGAGCCACACTCAACTGAATTTCCATAGTATTCACCTTTCTCTTCATAGCAGCATACTCACCACTTTCCAACACCGATAACCTCCTAAAAGCCTCATTCAAACCACGTTCTACATCACTCAAATCCAAACTAAGCAATTCTCACTCTTTCTCACCAATCTTTGCCTTCGACTCCAAATAAGCAACCTGAGTCTGAACAACACCTAATCCAACCTCTGTCACACAACTCTTCACACGGGAAGCATCTAGATCACGTCTCAAGGCCCATGGTGCAAGACCATCAATATGAGTAGCCTCTCGAGTACTAGACGACTCTCCTATCTCACGTCTACGAGTAGCAATACCATCGGTACCGTCAGGTGCATCGTCATCCTCATCCTCCTCTGATTCAGAATCAGATTCAGACGATTCAGACATTTCATCCCTAGGTAACTCATCCTCGGAATCAGACAAACAAACTGGTGGGGGCAAAGGCTCGCCCTCTGGAACATCATACGGATATATAAGCTCAGCTTCCTCATCGTCATCAACCTCAACATCTATACCTACATCTTCCTCGACATCCTCGTCGTCAATCTCATCATCTAACTCATCTAACCCAATCTCATTCTCATTCTCAATATCAGCATTCTCAATATCCATGTCCTCATTACCCACATTCTCAATATCCACCTTCTCATTCTCTACTAAGTCAACCTGAGGGGCAATCTGATCTCCTAGTCCTAACTCGGGCTCGGGATCCTCAAATGGTTCCTCCTCGTCATCAATATCAAAATCTACTAAGTCTAAATAAGGATCATCTTCTATATTAGGTTCGGGAATAGCATGGTTTTCTACAGGAATATTAGGGTCAGCCATGACAATCTGCATTTATATATATTTATCTCGTATTAGGATAACATACTAGTTAAACAATTACATAATGAAATCACGATATATACATATATATAAATTAAATTATATATATCAAAATATATATCTTCTCAATAGGGCTTGTTGGTAACGTCGGAGATCTCTGGCACCGTTATAGTCAAAAGATTTTTCAAATATTTTCTCAAATGTTCATTGTCAAAAGATTTTGAAAAGTTTTGTTCAAAACCTTGGTTTTTAAAATCTTTTGTTCTCTACAACGAGAGCTCTGGTACCAAACTGTAACACTCTCATTTTTCGTATCGGTACAGCGGAAGGGTCTTTCAGAGTGTTACGGGATAGCACAATAACTCCAATCATAGACAACACATAAAAATGGTTGTACAAGGTTTAACAAACATTCATTCGATAAAAAGGTTTAAAAGTGTACAACAGGTCCCAAATTATACAGGTCATTAAGTTTACAAAACACAGATCGAATGAACATTTTTAATATTAAGTGTGGGCCATCAGAGTCGATCTCCATCTGGATTACCTTCACGCACCTGAGATAGAAAACATGCAAAAATCATATCAGCGAATGCCGAGTGAATTCATAGAGTTTAATGAAAACCGTTATATAAAACAATCATTTACAATCATTTAAAATCAGAACACAAGTATAATATCGGAAGTAAGTCCACATATTGCTAGTCAGGCAATATATAAATCAAGCATACATATGAAACCGTCCATGAGACCGTAGTCTCTATATTACCATGATAGGTAGTATATTCATCGTAATAGCGTCGTTATCATATCGTTTATTATTTATGTCTTATATTGTATTAGGATACATGGTATCTGAATTAGGTTGTAGGATTATTATTAGCCGCATGACATTGTTACCTTACTGTGAAAACAGCGGGCCGCGAACCCGACAAACAATTTGCCCATCTAAGTTAGCGTGTCGTCACAAAAATCACGCTATGGAATCTTCTCATACATAAATTCGCTTACCAATCAATGTGGTACGACGGGGATCAACCGTCAAGGCGCGAACTGGGGTGATCGTCCCCAAATAGTACTATCAAATGCATAAGCGTCTACCAAAACCCGGTAGTTCACAATTCATGCTAATGGGACTTTAAGTGACATAACCTAACTACTAATAATCCTTTTAGTCTCGAATATAGGGTCATAGCATCATTCGGGTCCATATCATTTAGCATACAATCGGGACTACTTGTGTTCTATTTTTATAAAAATCTAGCATGTTATCTCCCTCGCGGGTTTACAAATCATTTTATAAAACATTTAAAAGAGTGCGAGGCTATGAACTCACGTTGTTAATGAAAGGCGGATTATCGGCTACGGGCGTGCTTCGGTCACGGAAACCTATATAAATAATAATCGGTCTTAGACTCGGTCCAATGACTTTTATCAAAATAACAATATACATATATATGATTATTGTACATATGATGATGATCAAGTGGGTTTATAAATCCTCATTTACTCATTTTAGTGTTTACATTTTAGTATCGTCTTACTAGTTCACTAGTTTTACCGATTTTACCTATTTTAAGTTCATTAAGTCTTTTATAAGTTCTTTTACTTGTTTTTACCCATTATATACTTATATGATCAGTATATATACTTTTCATGTTGGGCCCTATTGGATTAAGCCCAAATAATTCTTTTTACAAGTATTTATCTTATTAAGTCCAATTATTAGTCTAATAGGTTTAGTTAGCTCGTAAATGTTCGTAATTCTTATAGTTCGGGTTTTATCGGTTTTTACTTGTCTTAGTTACTTATACATCAGTATATAACTTTTATAAACTTTACATTAGACGGGTTTGGTCGTCTAAGTTTTATTTGATGAAAAACGTTAATTTCACGGCGATAGCCGAAAAAGTCGTAAAAATCAAGTTTATAGTTTTTATTACTTATAAATATTACTTTTACCACCATTTATATATTTTACCCATTTAATTAACCTTTTATACATTTATATAAATAAGTTTTATAAGTTAGTGGGTTTATACTTTACATTTTATAAATTATAAAGTGAGTGCTTATATAATAATAATAAACATTATTTCCAAAATCTGATTTTTAACTTCACTTTCACCATTTTTATCATATCTAGAGTTCTATAATGACTTAGAAGCTCATTTTTAAATGACAACTTCTTCATAATATGTGCTAAATATAACTTAGTTATAGCTACTGCCCATTTTAAGTTTAAGTTGCCTTAACAGTCCCTACAAAACTGCTTATTCAGATTGTACCACCTAACTTGTTTTGATCATATCTCACTCATTATTTTGATTCCATTGCATGGCAAACTCTCACATGTGTATAACATCATCTACTTTACTGTAAATAGATCAAACCATGCATTTTTATCAGTTCTTCATTTAGTTATCTACTGTTTTTATACAGCCAACTAATTAGACATGATTTTAGCTTCATTTCTTATGGTTATCATCATTTTTAAGCATGTTTATCAACACTTGATCCCCACACAACATTTTTATCATCATATATACATCATATACATATACAAAATGAAAGAAAATACATTTGTTCTTTACAAAATAATAAGAGAAAAATGTAGAGGATGATCTTCTTTACCAATCCAAGTGGATTTCTTGATTTAGGAAGGCAAGAACTTGATGAACACAACAAGTATCTCCAAGACCATCAAATAGCAATATCATATGTTGGAAAATCAGCCCTAGGACATAAGCAAATCACCTTCAAAGTTGGTTATATGGCCACCAAATGATCAAGGTTTCAAGGAAACACCTTAATAGGACTAGTAAACATGTGGTTTGTAGTTGGAAGAGATCAAAAATGGTGTTTGTGGCTTGATGTGGGACGGCACAAATGGTGGAGTAGAGAGAGTTTTGAGAGTGAAATGCATGTGTGAAATGGTTAAGTGAAAACCATTTGTTGGTTTTGTGTAGTTTGGTGGAAGTTTAGCTTAAAGTGTAAGCTAAAGCTTACACTTGTTATAAACAAGTTAAGTTTTGTGCCACCTAAGGGTGGTGAGGTGTTCTTGCCGTCCCATGTAAGCTAGTGGGATGGGGCAAAGTTTTTTGTCCCATCTCACTAGTTTACGGGTATTTTTCGATTCTAGTTTTCTCGATTAGCGTGCCCTCGGGTCGTTTTACGAAAAACGTTTTTATAATTTATGAATCACCGTCACAAAACGAATCCAATAAAAATTGTCTCATCAAAAACGGAGTTCAAAAACGTAAATACGTAATCCTAAGGTTTCCGGTTTAGTCGTAAAAGACGCCAAATTATGCACGTAAGCCCAAATTTAAATCCGTAAATTGTGAGTTCGTCAACCAACATAAAAATAAGTTTCAAAATATTATACGAGAAAATATTTAACTACCTGAAAATGTTAGATTTGTCACATTAGTCTTCCGCTGTTATATGTTACATGCTTATCCTATTTCATGCTATATTGTACATCCGTGCGCTGAGCGTTTTGCTCAGCCGTTACTTTCCTTTCCATGTCCCAAAACGGCAGGTACCCAAGACTCGAGCATTTGGAGGACATGCATAGGATGGAAGCTGCCATAGACTTTTTCTCCTGTTTCCTTCATATATTTATGCTTGTTTAGTCTTTCATTCAGTTCATTTACTTTGTTATGTTTTGGGCTTATGTTTGGGAACCGATGTTTGATTCCGGTTTTCCCTATGGTCATGTATGTTTTACTACATATTACCTTGCATGCTTTGATGACACGCCATAATTACGCGTGACATTCCATTTATCAAAAATGGGGTGTTACAGATTTCCTACGCCGCAGGTTAGATCATCACGCCTTATAAACCCTTTTTATAAAACATGGTAAAGGACAACCCTCTTATCACGGATGTCCTGAACGTGATGTCTGCGGAAAAATACATAGACTTTTTGTCTAAGTATTATATTCCCGAAAGCGTACACCCAACCTATCCAGGTGAAGGTGAGGCAATTACGGGTGCGCCACCGGGAAAGATAGGCGTGTACACGCGCCTATTTGATTCGACCAACTACTGTATCCCCTTATCTAAGTTCCTGGTAGATCTGCTTTTATACTATGATTTCCATATAACCCAGCTTCACTGCATAGGGGCGTGTAAAATCAATCAATTTGAGATTACATGCCATACATGCGGTGTAACTCCGACCGTGAACCTATTTAGGGCCTTTTACTCCCCCCAACTAGTGAATGGGTGGCTACCGTTTAAAAAACGATCCGGGAACGCCCCCATGACGTATAGGAAGCCTTTAGACTCCCTTAAGAACTGGTACGACCATTACTTTTTTGTTGATGAGAAAGTATTCCCCACTCCTTTCGTCCTTAAAACCAGAGTACCCAAAGATTCTCCGCCCAAATCCAAAGACTATAGCAGCAGAGACTTGAAAATACTAGATACCCACCGCACAGAATTCCATAGGGGGTTGCCGGAACATTTTTTGTGCTTAGTGGGATTAAGCCGCCGTTATTATGGGAGGGAGAACTTATATATGTGCTTTCTGACGGAACATGGACAGGGTAGGTTTACTTATGCTGTGTAGATGTGATAAATGTCATTCGTATGTTAGGATCTTACTAATCCGTGTAATTGCAAATGTCCGCAGAGATGAACCTACACGAATTATTGCGTCAGGGCGACCCCATGAAAGTGCCCGAAGGATTCCGTCCGTTGAAGGTGAATGAACTCCCCCTTCTTGATGCGACCGCAGACCGTACGATTCCACTTGAAGAAACTTCCGAGCAAAGGTCGGATGAAGAGGAGCCTATTATCGAGAAATCCCCTCTGGATTTTCATAATGAAGATGGTGGAGAGTTGTTGTTGGAGGGCGCCGTGACGCACCAGGAAGATGCATGAGAAGAGGATTTCCTCAACCTTGAGAATGAAGACATCACTCAAGCCTCTGGATCCCCCAAGCCCACATCCAGAAAGAGAAAACCACCAGGAGGGTGGCAAAGACACTAGGGGATGAGGCGGGGGCCTCGAATGCTCCCCCAAAGAAACTAAGGAAAGATCATCCTCAGTACCAGGAGGGAAGTGGTACCGCCACGGCCCAGGCCAACCCCACACCGCACATGGATGAACAAGTCTGGCGAGCTACCCTTGTGAGTGTCGTAGCTCCTACCGCCCCGGAACCTGCAACTGGTACCACGTAAGCACCCTCACATCTTTCATTCTTTCCTTGTTGTTTTTTTAAGGATAGAATGCCTAAACAACAATTGAATATGTTAAAAATAGGGCAGATCCGTCAACTGTAGCTCAAGAGGGAGAGGTGGAAAGGGACCCTTCCCCTACGACATCAATCAGACCTCCATCCCCTCCTGTAACACATGCCGAGGAGCCACTTCCTAAAGGACCGGAGAACGGTCTGCGCCTAGCATGGAATCTCTCTAGTCTAACAAGATTGGAGGCGGAGTCTGAGTGTACGGAATTTATCGAGCACATCACTCCTCCGGCCCTCGCTCAAGACTTGGACGAGCTAGACCATGAGTACTTGCTGGAGCAGTTTGATGTGTCGTCCGCGCATCAAGTGACAGTGGGTGCAGCCTTAAGACGCCGTCTGATCAAGGCTTTAGCGAATGTGAAGTGTGCGGATAAAAGAATAGCTCGTCGTGAAGCACGAGAAGACCATTGCTTCCTTGCAAACGGCGTTGGTTACGGCGGAGGCTACTGTGAAGGAGCAGACCCATCACGCCAACACTCGGGAAAAACGCATAGCCGAGCTTGAGGCCCTCATAGCCGCATCTAACGAGAAGGTATGCCTTTAACCTGAATGTTTTTTTTGTGCAAGAAAAACCATATGATCCTTGTGATAACTCCAAGTTCCATATGCAGGTGTCCGCAGCCGAAGCCTCCACCAAAGATGTAACCGTACAAGCATTCAACATCGCACAAGAGCGCGACGCGCTGAAGGATGAGCTAACACAAGTGCGGACCAATTTGGACGAGCAAGCCGTAATAGCTGAGGAGGAGCTAAGCAAGATGGCCACGGATTGTGCTAAAAGGAGGTGTCCTCCTTTGCTATCGGCCATAGCTGGGTACAGGTGGATGATTGGTCAAGGAATGCGCCTCGCCGTAAGCAAGGTTATGGAATCTCCGTACCTGCTGCAAGCATTCGCAGGGGTCGTTTCGGATGGGATTGACCGTGGTAGGCACGAGGGCTTGGTCTAAGCTGCAGAATTGATAGGCAAGAACGAAGATATTACTCAGCACGCCTACCACAACCCTTCAGCTGCGGATAAGATGACCGCGTCAATGGACGCACTTGCTGAAATCCAACACCCTCTATTAGACGAGCTGAAGGCGCTAAAGGATGCTTCTAACGAGGTAGTCATGTCCAAGCTTACTGCGGATCCCATCCAATTGACCTTGCCTACCTATGACTCCGCGTCAAATGTAATGAAATGAAAAACTGATTGTTGAGACATTGGATGCGACTGCGATCAAGGCGCAGGATGGGAAGAATGCTCGTAGGGGGGCCCTTCGCGCCATGATGGAAGAAGGGAAGAAGGATATAGGGGAGTTCCTACCTCTGTTGTAATTTATCTTGTAAACATTTTGTAACTTTTATTCGTCCGTGCATGTACACGGCTAAAACTGATGTGTGAAATAACTGTCCTATGTATGTAAGTCCGTGATAACCACGACCATTTTTGTTATGATTTTGAAACTTGTGTATTTATATTTTGTTAGATATCGCATACCGATACTAAATGACATGTCACGTCTTACTCAAAAAAGAAATACACTCAAGTCTATAATTTACTAGACATGCGACGTGCGTCTTTACTATGCAAAACACTGCGTGAGTACGGCATACGGAAACTTATCACAACGTCTTGTGAGTAAGGTGTCTAGTAAGGATACATGATCCGCGTCGATGGGGTTGCATCCCTCTTTTGCGACAAGTTGAATTAGTAGGTTCAATTAATCCTCTTACCCCACCTGGAGGTGTATAGTACATGTACGGTGATTGAATGAATGCATATGAATGAGACATGGCATATTATAATAATAACTAAAAATCATATGACTATAATAGAATCTAAAGAACAATCAAACAATTTGCACGGAAAACTAGCCGTGGAGTTAGCTAGGCACCACGGCATTTTATTAGAACGTTTACATTTTTTGTTGACAAGAATGGGAAACCCTAAAAAACAAAAAGGTCCTATAAAATCACAAGAAACAAAACAAAGAGAACACATGGATCTTCATTAAAGCTAAATATAGCGAAGTGTCCATGCGGTAGCCGTATCTTTTAAAGATAGCACCTTTTGAGATTGGAGATATTCCATGTGCGTTCCAGATCGCGGCCATCCATGTCACGTAACTTGTACGCGCCCCGTCCTAAAGCCTCTGTGACCTCGTATGGTCCTTCCCACTTAGGGCCCAGCTTTCCTGTGTTCTCCGCTCGACTTGCTTCGTTAGCGCGATAGACATAATCTCCCGGTCGAAAAGAAAAACCTTTAAACTTGGCCTCATAATAAGCCTTCATTTTATCCTTGGACTTGGCCTCATTGATAGACGCTATCTCCCTTTTTTCCTCCAACAAATCCAAATTGATCCGGAGTTGCTCGTCGTTCGTGATGACATTAACCTCCGTCGTGCGGATGGTAGGCATTCCTATTTCTGCTGGTATAACAGCTTCAGTGTCGTAGGCCAATGCGAATGGAGTGTCCCCGTTGGCTGTTTTGATCATGGTTCTATGCGCCCATAGAACATATGGAAGTTCGTCCACCCATTTGGCACTTCGCTCCTCCAAGCGTGCCTTGATGTCGTTTCCCAAGCTTCTATTCGCTCGTTCCACAAGGCCATTTGTCTGCGGGTGCTTAACAGACGCGAAGCGCCGTTTGATATTCAATGTTGCGCACCAGTCCTTGAATGGATTATCCGCGAACTGTTTCCCGTTGTCCGAGATGATTTCTCCTGGTAAGCCAAAACGGCACACTATGTTCTCCCAAACAAACTTTTTAACTTGTTTGCTTGTGATGGATTTGACTGCCTTGGCCTCTATCCATCGTGTAAAGTAGTCCATTGCGACAATCAAGAACTTAACTCCCCCGCAGCTATAGGAAATGGTCCTGCGATGTCGATCCCCCACTTATAGAATGGCCATGGGGATGTAATAGGTGTAAATTCCTGCTGCGGATGTCGTGGCACTGGTCTGTGCACTTGGCAATCACTGCACTTGCGAATCATGTCGCGTGCGTCCCTATGCATGGTAGGCCAATAATATCCTGTGCGTAAAGCTCGAGCTACCACAGATCGCGGACCTACGTGCATGCCGCATAACCCTTCATGTATCTCACTGATCACATAAGTGGCCTGTCGTGGTCCAACACACCGCAACCACGGCTGTAAGAAAGAGCGCTTATAAAGGATGCCTTCTCGAAGTTCGAAATGCTACGACTTCCTTCTGATGCGTCGTGCCGCTTTTTCATCGTCCGGAAGGGTTTCATTAGTCAAATAGTTGATGATCGGGGTCATCCATGTAGGTCCATCCTCCTCAACTATAGTAGCGACCTCCCCCTCTGTTATAGACTTTTCCTTGAGTATTTCTACCAAGACTTGCTTGGATAAGTGGGCGAAACTTGTAGACGCGATCTTGCTAAGAGCGTCTGCCTTCTTGTTCTCACCTCTTGGTACATGCTTGATGGAAAACTTGTTGAAGGCCGCTATGAGTGACTTGACTTTTTCCAAGTATCGGACCATGTTATCCTCCTTAGCTACATATCCACCTAGAATGTGGTTCGCGACAAGCCGTGAGTCCACGTAGGCCTCAAGGTTGCGGACTCCCATTCTAGCGGCGATTTTTAAACCCGCAATTAATGCTTCATATTCCGCCTCATTGTTTGTTGCTGTGAACTCAAAGCAGAGGGCGTACGTAAACTCCATTCCTTCCGGATTCGTGAGGATGAGACCAGCTCCTGACCCATCCGTACACGAAGATCCTTCCGTAAATAACACCCATGGTTCTGCTGGAGCTTCGTCTTGTTTAATGATTGGTCCTTCCTCATCCGGCTTCTCTACTAAGAAATCCGCCAAGATTTGGCCTTTAACAGCCGTCCTTGGCCTATAAGATATGTTGTGTTCTCCTAATAGAATGCTCCACTTTTGTAGCCTACCTGCCACATCCGGTCTAGAGATGACTTGTTTTATTGACTGGTCGGTAATGACTACAATTGGGTGCGCCTGAAAGTATCGGCGCAACCGTTTTGTAGCAAACACTAGTGCCAAAACCAATTTTTCCATAGAGGAGTAATTCAACTCTGGTCCTTGTAATGTTCTACTTATAAAATAGACCGGAGTTTGTATCGTGTCCCTATCCGTCATGAGTACCGCACTTATTGCTCCATGTGTGGCTGATAAATACATAATGAGCTCCTCCTTTGGCCGGGGAGCTACTAGCATGGGGAGAGATGCGAGGTGTTGCTTGTGTTGACCAAAGGCTTCCTCAGCTTCCTTTGTCCACCGGAAGTCTCCCTTCCTAATGCACTTCTTGAGTGTTTTGAATAAGGGGAGTGACTTCTCTGCAGACTTTGATAAGAACCTATTTAGCCCGGCCAGCTTCCCATTTAAGGATTGCGCCTCTTTCCGTGTCTGAGGGGATGGTAGTTGTATTACTGCGTCCGTTTTTTCTGGGCAAGGTTTGATGCCATTTGGATCAATCATATATCCAAGGAACATTCCCTTCGTTGCCCCGAACGTGCATTTCTTTGGATTTAGCTTCATATTAATCCTCCTCAATGTGTCAAACGTCTCTTGGACATCCCGGAGAAGCGCATCCTCCGTATGACTTTTGATGACTAAGTCATCCACATAGACCTCCAGGTTGCGGCCTATCTGTGAGTCAAATGTTTTGTCCACAAGCCGCCGGTATGTAGCCCCGGCGTTCTTTAGTCCAAACGGCATTTTTGTATAACAGTATACGCCTTGACTAGTATGGAACGTCGTCTTCTCTGCGTGCCGCCATCTGGATCTGGTGGTATCCTTTATATGTGTCTAGGAAGCACTTAAAGGGATATCCACATAGAGATTCCACCTTCCAGTCAATCTCCGGTAACGGGTAACAATCCTGTGGACAGGCTTTGTTTAGATCCGTGAAATCCACACACATGCGCCAGCTTCCGTCATGCTTTTTGACCATGACTGGGTTGGATAACCACTCGTGGTAGTACACCTCGCGCATGATACCTGCGTCCACTAGTTTCCGTACCTCATCCAGTATCACTTGGCTATGTTCAGGTGCCTGGCCGCGCTTCTTTTGCTCGGGTTGGTACCCCTGGCGGATCTGGAGCTTATGTTCTGCTATCGCGCGTGGTACGCCCGTCATATGCTTGGGCTCCCATGCGAATACATCTAAATTTGCCTTCAAGAGAGAGCACATGGCCCTCTTGCCGTTATCCGAGAGCGTTCCTCCTACGGACACCTCCTGTTCCGGATAATCAGGATGGATTGCCACCCTCTAATTGGGAGGTGGTGATCCGTCCTTGGGTGGAACAGGTGGAACCGGTGTTGTCACGGTATGACACTCGGATGCTGGTACGATTGTGTTGTAAATGGTGACAATTCCTCCTTCCACAGGGAATTTGATCATTCCGTGTGCCGTGGAAGGTACCGCCCGTATGGCCAGAATACCTGGTCTGCCAATGATCCCATTGTATGGAGAGTGTGAGCGTATCACCATGAAGTTCATCCACGCCGTGGTGGAGTGCTCTTGATTCCCAATGGTTACAAGCAAACGTATTTGCCCTATTGGCCAGATGGTGTCTCCACTAAAACCAATGAGCGGCGCCGTGGCCGGTACTAATTGGCTTTTTATTTCTGGTCGTAACTGTACAAAACAGTCTTCGTACAATACTTCTGCTGATGACCCTCCATCCGCATACATGCGACGAACATTGTGTGTTCAATGCTTATCTCAATAGTGAGAGGCGCATCAATCACATCGCCTGTTGTGATGGGGGGGAATGAGATTTCCCTGCCGCGTGAAATTTTTTGACCAATTTTCTGCCTCGTGCGGCGTTGTCTGGATTGGATCATGTATATGGTCGAAGGTTTGTCCTTTTGGGGATCCTTCTTGTCATACTTCTTGTTGTCTTTTCCATCCTTCCAATCCTTAACCAAATGCTTGAGTTTACCTTACTTGATCAGTGACTCAATGTGCTTCTTGAGCTGGATACAATCCTCCGTGCCATCGCCCTTGTCGTAATGGAACTCGTAAAAACGATTTCCTTGGTGACGGTCCAGCGGAGTCGTCATTGGGGGAGGCCTCAGAAAATTAGCCCCTTCCGTCAGTAAGATCTCCCGGTAGGACATCTTTAGAGGGGTAAACTTATCGTCCGGCCGTCCTTCTTTGTTTTGGCTCTTGTAATCTGAGCCCCTACCATTGTTCTGGTTGCTTTGACCGCTCGACTGTCTCCTGGACTGGTCGTTCGATCGGTAGCCGTTTCCTTTTGAAGGGTAGGCCGCGGCAACCGCTGTTTCTCCCTCTATGAAGTTTCTGACCCTTTCCATGAGGTCGTCATACCTCTCCGGACGCTTGTCATTGAGACGCCTGATTAATTCCCTGTCTGTTATGGCATGCATATAGTCGGAAATTTTCAGGAGTTCTGGCATTGTCTTTGTGCGTGTGCACTCGTTGAAGCGTTCAGTGAAGGCTTCTGTAGACTCCCTCGGTCGTTGCTTGACAGTTGCCAATGAGACCGGATCCCTATTATACTTCTTTCGCTGAGTATAATTATTCTTGAACGCAGTGCGTAGTTCAGTGAAGCTATCGATGCTTCGCGAAGGGAGTCCCTCAAACCAGTCACGAGCATTGCCGATCAAAGTTGAATTGAACATTTGGCACCATATAGGCATGGGCCATCGCTCAATTTTAGCCTGCGTATCAAATATCTTGAGGTGATCATCCGGATCACCAGTTCCATCATAAGTCTTGACACACGCCGGCATGCGACGTTTTGTGTCCTCGGAGTAGTTCCGTATGCGAAGAGTAAAAGGATCTTCCCTAGGGTCTGCCCATGGACGGGTGAGACTAGGGTCGCACCATGGTTGGGAAAGATCTTCTGCTTCCGTCTCTCGATAATAGGGACCGCCATAGTACTCATCATTGTTTGGTGGTGGTGGAGGAGTACGCCTAGGTCGGCGACGCTTGGGCGGATGGTCATCTGAGTCCTCTCCTGGCGGATCTGGAGAAGGAGGTGGTGCCCCATCTCTTGGGTGAGGACCGCTCTTTTGAGAAGAGATAGGAGCCTTCTTCCCAGTATTCATCCTATCCCACACACTTGTGCGGCGAGTGGCTCTGGTCAGTTCCAGATCTGGTCGTTCGGGTGAACCGTCAAACTTCTCTCCCCCTTCTCGGGACTGCATTAGTTCCTTCATGAGGCGATCCCCTATGCGTTCGAACACATTCCTGGGTTGGGGAGTTTCCTCAAAGAGGTTCTGCTCCCGGGGTCGCGTACTTCTTTTCCTCTGATCTTGAGAAGAGGTGCTTGGTCTGGCGTGGCCAAAGTTGAGCCTAGATTGGAGATCCCTCCCTAGGTTCAACCTTGATGCAATCCCTGGGACGATCCTCTCAAAGTTCTGCGTGAGAACTCGAGTGAGATCTTCCTCGCTGAGCGGTTGGACTTCTACTTCTTCCTCGACCGATGGTCTGCGCGGCTCCTTGTTAGGGGGATTGGGCGCACTCCCTGGATCAGGGTTGTCCAGGGTCGAAGTAGGTGGAGGAGTCATGGAGATCGTGCTCGTCACCCCCATGGACTGAAAACCACTGCGGTTGTTTGGTCCGCCTGCTGGACGGCTAGGGGATTGATTGGGAATGAGTATCCCTTCCCCTTGGGACTTCCGATTTCCAAGATTCGTGTTCCTGGGGTTAGCTTGCGGATGCCCCTTCGTCATTGAGAATTCAAGATGAAATTCGCTCTAGCTTAGTGTAATGGGTCCCACGGATGGCGCCAACTTGTTGATACAAAAGTTGGGTGATCCTTGCTAGACCCGAATTAGGCTTAATTCGGGGTGGCTGGACTCCAGCTCCTGCACCAAGTGAACTGTATGGTTGGGATCCTACACACTAAGCAACACGCGTTAAGCTTACCGTGGGAATGTTTCCCACGATTAGACTCCGGCGTGAGAGTAAGTAATCGGTTAGGGTTTATAGGAATCGGATGGGTTGAGAGTGTATAGAACGTAATACCTTTGTGGAACCCTTGGGGGTTCCTTTTATAGGCAGTGAAACCCTAATGGGCTGTCACTGATGCTTCGGCCCCAAGGAAAGGATAAGCACCAGAATTAGATTGATTGTTATCTTCTAATTATGGTGAGTGAATATCCTCTTCTTTGGGGTAAATCCTATTCATAGACAAAATATGATTCTGTCTAACCCTGTACCGGTCATGTCGGGCCGTGGGCCGCACACGTGTGTGCGGTTACTGTTCATCCAAGCCCATAAGCTCAAATGACATTATTCCCACCCATCTGTGATGGGCCGGATACGGGTAGTACCTGTGGGCCGGGTTCATGACCCGGCTAGGGACTATACGTCATCATTATGTTTTAAGGAAGTTTCTAAAAAAAATTGGTGCAGGCAAAGAAGCCGGCCGGCACGGGGAGAAGCCGACCGGCTTCTCCAAAATAGTTCGTAAGAAGCCGACCGGCCGACTTCTCCAAAACAGTTCGCAAGAAGCCGACCGGCACCAATAGAAGCCGACCGGCTTCTCTAAACAAAAAAAAAATCCTTTTTATCTTCTTTTATTTAAACTAGGCTTTCACCAAAACCATTTTTTTATTGTATTTTACACTCGTTTGAACATCCGTTAATCGAGTGTCGAACCAATTATTAATAAAGCTTATATCCCGCCCAACCACCCCGTTTAGTCATTTTGTGCCTTGTTCGTATTTCTATTCGCTCCGGTTAATTTTCAAACCCCGTGGATAGAACCCGAAGTCTAGAAAACCATCCGGTTTAATAGATTTGGTACAAAACTTATATAAAAAAAATTAGTTTTTTGTATTTAGTTTTTGTTGAGTCGTGTTATGTTTTTAAGTGTTTAGATTGTTTTCCTTTGTCATATGTGTTATGTTTATATATGCATAATGTTTGTTTTTGTTTGTGTTAGTTGTCTTGTGTGCTTGGTTCATTTTGTTTGCATGTGTGTCTGTGTTTGTTTAAGTTCATGTGGTTAATGTATGAACTTTGTGAGTGTGTTCGTTGGAAACCCTTACGAGACTATAACTCGTCCACTCCGGATACCGAGGGGTTTAAAGGCTTGTTGCATACGCTAAATGCAATCGTGTTGCCTACGAAAGTGTGCCTAATAAATTTATGTGTTTTGTAGTTTAGTTTATTTTGCAAATTTAATAAAGCTTATGTAGGATGAATTGATCATGATTGATGGATTGTATGTGTATACGCTCGTTGGAGATAAAATCGTTTGATCTTCCTTACTTGGCATCTTATCGTATGGAGATCAATTGCAATTTCTTAGCCTGGGAAGTTTCGTTTCTCTTGGACTATTTATTTATTTTCCCTAGTTTTCATGCGTTGAATTTTATTTTTCACATCGAGTCTAATCAAAACTTAAGTGTGAGGGGAAATAAAAGGGAAAACGGAACCGAATTTTCAAAATATAAATTTTTGGGCTAATTATAAAAAAATAAATAAAAAATTAAAAAATATATAAAAAGAGGGATAGTTTGTGTACTTGTTTGCCCTTAGGATTTCAATCTTTTCACACATTTTTATGTAAATATATTTTAATAATCGTCCACATGGTAAAAAATATATAATAAAAAAACTAAAAAAATAATAAAATAAAATAAAAAAAATAAAATAAGTTTTAGTGAGATCACACTCGTGTGATATAAGTGTATATGCGTGAAAAAGAGGCAACCTTAGGAATAAAAACCAAATAGCCTTTTTCCGTTTTCTTTTTAGCTAGTTACATCTGTTAGCTAACCTCTCATATTAACCATTTTGTTAGCACTCTCGTCTAGTGCTAGATACCCTTAGAACACCCGTTGAGCCATTCTTTTCATTTTTGTTCAATCCACTAAAAAGAATATATATATATATATATATATATATATATATATATATATATATATATATATATATATATATATATATATATATATATATATATATATATATATATATATATATATATATATATATATATATATATATATATATATATATATATATATATATATATATATATATATATATATATATATATATATATATATATATATATATATATATATATATATATATATATATATATATATATATATATATATATATATATATATATATATATATATATATATATATATATATATATATATATATATATATATATATATATATATATATATATATATATATATATATATATATATATATATATATATATATATATATATATATATATTTATATATATATATATATATATATATATATATATATGTATATATATATATATATATATATATATATATATATATATATGTATATATATATATATATATATATATATATATATATATATATATATATAACCTTAGACCTTAGCCTAACCCGTGTCAAAGTCTAAATGGTGGGTTGCTAGTTGCATGGTGTGTTGGATCGTTTTTGATGATTTATAGTTGTCACACTTCGCTATATGTGTGTGTCATTCCAACGATGATGAAGTAGGCCGCTTCTTGTTTGTATTTTTGTGGTGTGTGCTCAAGCGAAGTGTGAGGGGAGCATGTGATGTATGTTGAAAAAAAAATGTAAAAAAAAGAGGAGGATGAAGAAAAAAAATAAGTCATTGAAAAAAAAGGGTAAAAAAAATGATGACAAAAATAGCCAATGAGCTATAATAAAATTATGAAGATGAAGGAAGATGAAGTATGTTTAGATATCGATTGGCCAATGTGTCAAGACGTGATATCTGTGTGTTGTGTGTTGAATAAAGCTCGTAGCTATGATCATTTTTGGGCTTGTAGTTTGTTCGGTAACTAGCAACATGGGACTTAAACTTTTAACTTATATATTCGTGATACCTCTCTCATAAAAATTCCTATGTCTTATCCATACCCACTAACCCAAAGCCTTAGCCTTGTAACCCGAATAAAAGTCCTCTTTAGATGTGTACACTTGGTGCTCATTCCATTCGGTTTACTCTTGTTTGTATTTTGTAGATTTGTATCTTATTTTTCTAAACCATTGTTATGCACCATGTGGAAAGTATTTTTCTTTTATTTGTTTGAGGACAAGCAACCTCTTAAGTGTGAGGGGGTTTGCACCTTTAGCGATTTCGTATATATAAAAAATTGAAAAACCTAAAAATATTTTTCTTTTACTTGCTTGAGGACAAGCAACCTCTTAAGTGTGAGGGGGTTTGCACCTTTAGCCATTTCCTATAAAAACCAAAAAGATTTTCAATTTTTTGTAGAATTTTTTTAAAAAAAATTCGTTTCTTTTAGAACCTAGTTCTTTTGTTTAGAACTTTATTTTTTATTTTCTTGAGGGCAAGCAAAGTTTTTCTTTTCCTTGCTCGAGGACGAGCAAAACATAAGTGTGAGGGGATTTGATAACGCTCAAATCTAACATATTTATATGAGCTTATTCGTGGTGTTTATGCATATATTTATATGATTATTATGAACATACGATACTTAATGAAGCTTATATGTTATTGTAGGTTCATCAATGGTTACATCACGAGAAATAAAGAAAAGACGAGTATTAGAGGTAAAAGAATGAACGTGACATGAAAGTGTAGCTCTCGTATGATAAATAATACAAAGATACAGAGTCTTGGAAAGTTTGGAAGAAAGAAAGTGGAAGAAACAAAGAAAAAGGACCAAAGAAGAAATAAGGGAAAAGATGGCCAAGAAGCCACCAACATGGCTGAGAAGCCACCAACACGAGAGAAGCCACCAGCACGAGAAGAAGCCACCGACATCTCTTCCTGCTGCCACTTTTTCAAGTAAACATAACCTTTCACTTACTTCACCTTGTTCCTCAATCCGACCATAACTCCGTTGTAACTCCTCCAAGCTTCATTAAACCCTCATTTACAACCCTTGGAGCCAAATAAATATGCTTGGTGGCCAAGGAGAATTCACCTATAAATAAGACCCATGGGGTAGTGTTTATCATCACTCAATATCCAACTAACCAATCTCATCCTTTGTAGTCTTAATCCATCATATTTCTGTGATTTTGATATCACCCCTTACCCAAGTGGTGAGGGGTGGAATTGGTAGCCATGTACATGTAATAACGCCATAGGAGAGTAGAGAAGAAAGCCATACTACATACAAAACCTAAGATGGTTATGGGTAGAAGGCATTGTATTTTGGTACTATGAACTCTAATGTTTGGTAACTTCTTCTTTATTATTCAATGTAGTTTATGTTCATGTTCATGGTGATTCTTGTGTTTTATGATATTTTGAATGTGTTGATACTTGTGTTGTTCATATGAAACTTGTGATATATGTATGTTTGGATTTTATTAGTGCTTGTCATTGAATTATGGTGATAACATTATATTTTGTTGAATTGGAACTTGTTATAGTTTATCAATTTGGTTAATCATTGTTGAGTCTATATGTCGGAATTATTCTTAACATGGTTGATTTCAATTCGTTAACCGACTAATGATTTGGTCTTGCACTTCGTGACGATTGTACATGAGACTTAATAAACATAACAAGTAATGGTTTAATCTAGATTATAGGTCGAAAGGAATCTTTTGAATATATTGTTCTAATCATCTTTCAAGTAAATGGAACTTATCAAATTAATAACACCAAGTCTATGGGTCGAAAGGATTCTTGTTGTTATTGGTTTAGGCATAAGGCTCATGAGTGACCACTTGATTGAGACTTATGTATTATTGATTTATAAAGCACTAGTGTCTTATTGTTGTTTCTATAGGTCGAAAGGATTACCTTTAATATGTTTTCCAAACTAAACATCCTAATGTCCATGTGATCATTTGACTATACATGTATGTTCTTTGTGTGCTTGTGCCTTTAACGATTCTCATGGTGGTGTGATCGTGACAATCATACTTACCATTGTTACAAACAACTACACTTGAGTATAACCAAGTCCCATGGGACGACCTTGACTTACCAATTTAATTGCAACATGAATAGAGTATACTTGCTCGAATTTGTGTTCCTAATTATTATCGATAATTCTTGTTTATAAATTTAAAACCTAATGTGTGGAAGAACGCATCAAGTTTTTGGCTTCTTGTAGGGGATTTGTATTTGCACTTCTTTAAAACAACTCTATAGGCACACACATCAAGGTCCTCATTCATACCTACAATGTGATAAAGTTCAAAACTTTCAAGGTGAATGCTATGCTTATCAAGATGAACAACGATATCACTTTAAACCTAACATCAACCAAAACCATCTCTCTTACAAGTTAAACAATTACCTTGCTCCACCCGGCTTTCCACCCTATCCACCCACCCAAAATCAAAAAAACCCTCCACAGTTGCTTCAAAGAAATCAAGGGCCAAGGGGAAATTACCAAGCACATAATAACAATAGAGCACCCAATAACTTTCAAAACCAAGGAAACAACTTTCATGGCAACAACTTTCAAAACCAAGGGTTTTACAATCAATCTCTACCTTTCCAACAACAAGGATTTCAAGGAAATGGGCCAAATGAGTTTAA
The DNA here is from genome assembly GCA_025667525.1 of Glebionis coronaria. NCBI lineage: Eukaryota > Viridiplantae > Streptophyta > Magnoliopsida > Asterales > Asteraceae > Glebionis > Glebionis coronaria. Next base: position 602,550,165 of record CM046876.1, on the reverse strand, counting down.
TACTATTGAGCTTCTTCATAAGATGAACCAAGACAATGGAAGGATATATCAAGAAAATGAAAGAAGGATCCGTGAGAGTGAGAAGAGAACACACGATCAATTAAGAGCTATGCAAGAGGAAACCAACAAGAAGTTTATGAAGCTTCTCAATCAAAGACCACAAGGTGCTTTACCTTCAAACACACAAACCAATCCAAGGGATAATGTAAATGCAATCACTACAAGGAGTGGAAAAACAACTATTGATCCTTCAATACCTCCTACACCTCCTTTGGTTACTCCTACTATGGTTCCTCCTTGTGATAAGCCTACACCTCCAAAATCAACACCTTCAAGCTCTACAACTTCAACACCTACACCTTCTATAATCCTACACCTACTACCCCTTCACCTCCCACACCTATCAATGAAGAAACCAACAAAGAGAGTCATTCAACAACAACCACTTAACCTACACCAAAACCAAGTCTTCCATACCCTTCAAGATTAAGAAAGGAAAAGCTTAAGAACAAGGATGACATTCAAGTGTCTAACTTTTTTGAGGATATACAAGCAATTGAATATCAACATATCCTTTGCGGAAACTCTAGCTTATATGCCCATGTTTGCCAAAATGTTCAAAGAACTCCTCTCAAATAAAGAAAAGTTTGTGGATACGCCTAACACGTCATTAAATGAAAATTGCTCCGCCATGTTTTTAAAGACTTTACCAACAAAACTTGGAGATCCGGGAAGGTTTTTGATCCCTTGTAATTTCCCGAGGGTGGGAAATTGCATGGCACTTGTGGATCTTGAGGCAAGTATAAACTTGATGCCTTTGTCGGTTTGGAAACAACTCTCTCTTCCCGAGCTCACTCCTACTAGGATGACCCTTGAGTTAGCAAACCGTTCAATCGCTTATCCGGTAGTCATTGCGGATGATGTGTTTGTAGGGGTTGATAAATTCACATTCCGCGCGGATTTTGTAGTTGTTGACTATGATATGGACCCAAAAGTTCCTCTTATTGTTAGTAGGCCTTTCTTAAGGATGGGTCGTACTCTTATTGATGTGGCAGAAGGTGAGCTAATTATGAGAGTTAAGGATGAGAAAGTAGTGTTTAAGTTGGGGAAAGTCACTAAGAAATATCAAAGTTGTGAAACAATTAACATAGTGGATGTTCTTGATGAGGTGTGTAATGAACATTTTCATGAAGCTTGTAAGAATGATAGTGAGAACATGCCACATGTGGAGACCGTTGCCTCAATTGCTCCCTCATTAACACCATTTGGAGAGAGTGATTTCCTCTTAGAGGAATTTGAGTCTAACTTTCTTGGTAATGATGATTCTCCCATTAATTGGAAAGAAGACATTCTCACTATCCAAAAGTTAATCAATGAGGATCCCATTCCTTCACCTACGCCACAAAAGTTACAAATGATGATGATACATCCTTAGTGAAACCTTCCATAGAGAGTCCACATTCCCTAGAGCTTGAGGATCTTCCATCACACCTTGAATATGCCTTCTTAGAGGGAGAGGACCAATTATCTGTTATCATAGCCAAAGACTTGAAAGATGATGAGAAGGAAAAACTCACAAAGGTTCTTAAGAAGAATAAGAAAGCTATAGCTTTGAAAATATCCGACATAAGGGGAATTGATCCAAATTTTTGTACACACAAAATCCTTATGGAGGATTATTACAAACCCGCCTTTCGAAACCAAACATGGGTTAACCCAAAAATCCATGAAGTCATCAAAAAGGAAGTTATCAAACTCCTTGATGCAGGTATGATTTACCCAATTTCTGACTCACCATGGGTTAGCCCGGTGTATTGTGTGCCTAAAAAGGGTGGAATCACCGTTGTTCCTAATGAGAAAAATGAGCTAATTCCCACTAGACTTGTCACGGTTTGGGAGTTTGTATTGATTATAGGAAGCTAAATGATGCCACTAGGAAAGATCATTTTCCATTACCTTTCATGGACCAAATGCTTGAACGCTTAGCGGGAAATGAGTACTATTGCTTTCTAGATAGATTCTCGGGTTATTTCCAAATACCCATGATCCAAAGGATCAAGAAAAGACCACATTCACTTGTCCCTATGGCACATTTGCTTATTTTTGGCTTGTGCAATGCTCTGGGGACATTCTAAAGGTGTATGATGGCAATCTTTCCTGACATGATTGAGCACACTATGGAAGTTTTCATGGATGATTTCTTGGTCTTTGGAGATTCATTCACTTCTTGTCTCTCCCATTTAGAACGTATGCTAAAGAGGTGTGAAGAAACACGTCTTGTTCTAAATTGGGAGAAGTGTCATTTTATGGTCAAAGAAGGGATAGTTTTGGGACATAAGATATCCAACAAAGGTTTAGAAGTGGATTCGAGCTAAAATAGATGTTATTGCCAAACTTCCCCCACCCACCACGGTGAAAGGAGTTTATATGAAAATTGGGTTACTATCAGAAATAATAGCAAACCATTTTGGCATGTTTTATGAAATATTTACAACTTTTGTACCAACTCTATTTATGGCACCGTGTCAATATTAATCGTCATTTCTAAGGCCGTAAATATTATCGTACCAAAAGACATGCCTTTTTGAAAATGGAAAATATTTTTGGAATTTCTTGATTTTTCTATTTTTATGGATTTTATAGGTTTTTTATTTTTTTATTTTGCTTTTGATGTTTAAATATATACAATTCCGATGACTTGAGCTACAAAACATTGAATGTTTTGATGATAACTCAAGACCCGAGAAAGTTGACTTTCTCGTTGAGAGTATAAGTTATCTAAAAAGATAAACTTTTCTTTAAATGAAGAACGAGTTCTAAGATGACATTTACTTAGAAGTCGTTTTCATGAGCTTGAAAACTGTTAAATGTTTTAACGGAAAGCTCATGACCGAGAAAAATTAATTTCTCGTTATGTAGAAAAGTTCTCTTATTTAAAAGCTACACTTTCCTTTCTGAACTTAAAACTTTGAATGTTTTAATACAAGCTTATGACCGAGAAAAGTTAATTTCTCGTTACGAGGATAAGTTATCATTAAAGATAAGCTTTCCTAAAATTGAAGTTCGAATTACAGTCTTATATTTAACTGTAAGTGATTGTGCATGATCTTAAAAACTTCGAATGTTTTTAATATAAGCTCATACCAGAGAAAAATTAATTTCTCCTTGTGAGGATAAGTTATCATCGGCGAAAAACTTTCCTTTCTTAGAAGATCGGGTCATCGTCTGTCATTTAACGACAAGCCATATACACGAGCTTAAAACTTTAGAATAGTTTTAATTTCAGCTAATGTCTGAGAAAGTTTAATTTCTCGTTCTGAGGGTAAGTTATCATTGACGAGATAAACTTCCCTTTATTTGAAGTTCGGGTCACTATCTATAACATGACTGTGAGAAATGTTTGTAAGCTTAATTGTGAATCCCTTGAGACACTTGTTTCTCCGATATTTGCTTCTTCAACAACCAAACTCTGAGAGTGTGTTTAGTTGAGCGGTATACAAAGATTGGACCATTTTGTTTTTGTAGAACCTTGATTTTGATGCATACACTTGCATCAAAAGTTTGCATACTCTCACATGGGTTAGCGATATCTATATTAGAACCATGCTGGGGTTCACAGTTGGCTTTACTTGTGCCAGAGTTAACTTGAATAGTTGGTTCACTTTTCTTAGCTGTCAAATGTTTCCTTTTATAAAATAACGTAATCTCAGGCTTAATTGATGTATCATCCTTTTCAATTTCCTCCATAATAGTCTTAGTAGGAGTGGATACTATCCTAGTTAAAGGGCACTCGTTTCCTATAAGAGTGAAGGTTCTACCAGTGGGACGCCAAAATTTGCTAACCGGTTTGGTTCTAGCACGAGAGTTCACCTCATGAAGGAATTTCTTGACACAAGAGTCATGATTTGCGCTAAAGACACACTTTCTACATGTTTTACAAGTAGCATATTTAAAGTCCGAGTAAGATCTAGAATTCCTAGATGATTGATTGATGCTCCTAGGATATAACATGCTATGGTTAGTAGTGTTGGGTAATCTAGAAGGCATCTGACTTGGTTTGAAATTCCTATCTCTTACTTGTGTCCTTTGCTTAGCTTCCCTTAGACCAAGATTATAGCGAACGTCATTTGTACTAGTCCGAGACGTGTTCTTTGAACTATTCTTAGAGAAGCAAGATGCAATCATGTGATTAGGTCTTGCAAAAGCTGATTTAGTCACATTGGGCCTAGTTGGTGGAGTGACTGTTCTAGAATCATGAACCATATCAACTTGGGAGGCAAACCGCGGTCTCGAGGATTTTGGTCGCTCGGATCTAAATGCAGTCGGTTTTATAACAGGCTGATTTTGAGGCGGTTTCCCCAAGATTGATGGTTTTTCAAGCTTAGCGTCCACACTAGTTCCTTTAGTTTTCCTCAATTTGTTTTCCAATGCAGCTATAGCAAAAACCTCTTCCTGAACTTGAGCCTTTAAGGTCTCATTCTCTTTCTGCAATTTATCTTGGGATGCCAACTTAGATTCTAGCAACTTAATATGTTTCGAAAAATTATTTTTTTAGCTTTAGAATCCTGAATCTTTTGGTCCAATTTTCGTTCATGACACAATGTTTGACTTTTCAAGTTTTTTAAAATAATTTTCAAATTTATCCGTTTTCTTCGAAAAATCAATTTTGGCATCCTCAAGATCTTTAGATTGCTGAGCTACGATCGTTTCGAGGTCTTTAACCTTGGAATCATAACTAGTTAATGAAACTGTCATAAAGCATTTACCATGATTTACTATAGCATTCTGATCAATCTCTCCCCCATTATGACTCACATCGGATGAATCAAAAGTAGTATTACTATCACCCTTTTCCATCCCATGTTTGTAATAAATAGGTTCAGAATGCTCAACATGTTGTATATCATTGATACATTTGTTAGTTACCGAATTCAGTTGGGAGTATAAGACGAATATTCGTGAGACATGTCTGCTCTTCACTATTTATTGACATGCTGATTGATTCCTGCGTCCCTTCTGATTCCATGCTCTTGCAATCTTTATCAGTCTCCAATTTGTCAACTGTGTGACCATGCTCCTCTTGCATCTACATCATAGATTCTTGCACTTCACTATCAGCCGCTAGTTGAAGTTGTGATCTTTTATAAATCTAATACGAAACTTCTGTCATGTATTTGTAAAGTGAACTACAAAAATCTTAAGCCTCGGTATGTGTGACTCGAAGAAATGACTGGCGGATCTCAGAATCTTCATATTTAAGGATATTGAACATGATGAAATGCGTAAAGTGTCTCACGAGAGCTTGATATGCAGATTTGGATGCAGAGTAATTAAACTCTTCTTTGTGGAGTTGCTCTGCTAGGTGGTTCAAGTTGAGGAGCATTGAGTCGATGAATATATTACGATCTTGACCAAAAAGTGTCATAAATGTTTTTCCTTCTTGAAGCCATGAAAGAGTCACTATATGAGACTAAAGTAGTCGAAATGAAGTTATACCACTTTCTCTAGCTTTATCTTGCATTTGATGCAATTCTCCCTTTTGAGACTTCGAATTCAACGGTTCCATTGAGGTTCGACAAGAAAACTGAAGGTAAGGATTACTTGTCGATCGAGAAATGAAAGAAAGTAATTGTGTTTGTTGTTGTCGAAAGAACAATACGGAGTTTTACAATTCGTGGAGAAACCGAAAAATAAATTCGCGGGAATTTACAAACCACCGAATAAACCGTAAACGTTCTTGATTCCTTGATTTCTGAAGAAAAGTTGATTAAATCCCCTAAATATGTGTTCTTGAGAAACCCAAAAATCTCCAAGACCAAATAACTCACGATTATTAAAAAAATTCAAAATCACGTTTTTGAAGATTTTCCAATTCGCAATAATTTGTAACCCAACGTCACAATAGTATTGGAACCCAAGTTCGGAATATGTCAAATGCTAGGTTCGCAATAATTGAGCCTAAGTTCGCAATATAGCACAGCATGAGTTCGCAAATTTGGAAACCTAAGTTCGCAATGTTTCAACACCCGAGTTCGCAATCTTTGAAACCAAAGTTCGCATTGTTGCAACACCTGATTTCACAATCTTTGAAACCTGCTGAGTTTGTAATATTTGAGCTTGTTCAATTCGCAATATTTGAGTCCGTTGAGTTCGCAATAATTGAAGTGCCTGAGTTCGCAATATCAAATGCCTGAGTTCGTAATAAATGAAATGCCTGAGTTCGCAATATCAACTTTGCGAACTGGTGCTGACTGCGTAATATACAAAATAAATGACTTCGCAATAATGATACTGACTTCACAATCTTGATATTGACTTCGTAATGTTTTTAAACCTTAACTTCGCAATAGCACTAAGTTCGGAATAACACTGACTTCACAATACAATGAAAAACGTAGTTCGCAATATTTTAAAACGTGAGTTCGTAATAACCAAAAATGAGTTCGGAATATGGAGAAAACATAGGATCTTGGACAACAAAACGCAATTTTTCGAATATTTTCACCAAAATCAAGCTAAACGGCAAATGTTTTTATGTTTTTAACCAAAACAAATATCACAAATCACTATCACGACTATGTAAATGATTTGTGACAGGATTAAACCATAAAAACACAAAAAAAAAATTGGATCGTGGGTTTTTGGATCAAAATAGCACGAAATCAATAACCAAACAAACACAAAAACAAAGCAATCATCCCATGGATCTGATACCAATTGTAGGTCTATGTAATCCTTGGATTATACTAGTGATGGAATGATTACAAGAGAGAGATAGAAGTAAGAACTAGAGAGAGAAAGTAGAGAGAGGTTAGAGAGAAATGTGTGAAATAGAAAGTGAATTATGAAATGTGAGAACCAGCCCCTCCTAACATGCTAGGATGGGATATATATAGCACACCCTACATGTGGGATTTGTGGGTTATATTGATATATGACTAGACTACGAGCCCGCTACAGTAACACATTGTTGGAGTGACCGATCCTTCCTAAATACGTAAAAACGTATTTCCAACATTCTTTTTTTATTGTTACAAGTTAAAAATTGATCTGTGTTTTCTTTTTTTTCACATAATCGAATCAAAAATTGTTTACTGTGCAAATTCATCACAATTGTGAGTTTACCTCACCACTAGAAAGAATCTATTGGTTTGGTACTATAAGTTAGTTTGACTTAGTTCACCGTGACAAGTGTGGTATGTACACACTCGCATAAATGTTTAAGGATCTAGGGTACACAGAAGATATGCTTTTGTTTCCGCATTTTAGGATTCCTGGTCAGTCATTGGACGCTGATTTGCTACCACTATCTTGTGAAGAAGACGTTGATAGATTTTTGGAGTATGTTCCTAGGTTTAAAGAAATGAAGGTATATATTGAATCAGGTGTTTCGTTAGTACAGCAGCACCTGCTAGAACAAAAGGCAAGTAAGGGTAAGGCCGTTGTGGTAGACGATAATGATGCTGATGAAGTTGTGATAGAATTAGTTCCAGAAACTGTCAACAGTGACAACATTGTGACATTTTGTTAATCTAGATTTTTTGGGAGGGACGGGAATGTGGTGGCTAATGAACTTCGTTTATTTGATGATGTAATTGAATTCCCACTAGCATGGTCAACAGAAACATTGTTTGCAAATAGAAATAGAAGGGTGAGTGTTGAGTATGAGTTCGGGGTTGTATTGGAAGAGCTTGACAGCGTGTTTAAGTCTCATGAATTAAGCCAGGAAGAAGAATAACTCTCAAATGATGAAACTCTTGATGAAGTATCTTTTTGTGAGGTTGATTTTGATGGTTATGATTTTGATGATGTTGATATTGAAGCTTTTGCTGGTTATGCTGATTTTTGTGATGATATGGAGGTTCATCAATATCAGAGTGACACTAGTGATAGCATCAGTGGAAAATCAAAGGAATTTCCTACATTGGACAGCGATGAATATACCCTAAATTAAGCCATGAATGTTAACTGGAATGATGATCCTTACCATCTTGATGATGAGCCAGAAGAGATTACTGAAATGTTTGCTGACATTGATGAAGCACTAGATGAGCTTCACGAAATAACTCAATGTGAAGATATGGATGACATTCATGCTTATTATTAGCAATAATTGGATGAAGCAGAGGCTGCTGAGGTTAAACAAGAGGCTGTTGAGGTTAAATCTGGGAATGATGAGGTTAAACAAGAGGCAAATGATGGTGATGATGTAGATGCACAAGACCTGGTGGAAGACCTCAAAGGAAAAGAGTAATGACATTGATGAATAACAAACAAGATGAAAACACACTAAAATGAATGGTTTCAAACACCCTCAACGTTTTGTCATGGGCTCATGGCTAAGTGGTAGAATAATATGTTGTTAGGTTTTAATCTAACTTATGCTTATGTAATAGTTTCCTTATGTAATGGCAAATCCTAATCTTGGTAAAGAGTGAGTGATTTTTATACTTTCACATTATACACTCAACTCAACATGTATCTATTTGGATGTTTGACATTACAGTGTCAAACATCCATGGAAGCTAGAGGCAAGGTGCATCCACATATACATAAAGATTAGAAACATGTATATGTTTGGATGTTTGACGTTATAACAAAATCTTATAAACACAAGGTGCATCCACATATACATAAAGAAACTAGATGCAATTAAACATTATCCTATCATTTCGTCCTTCAATTGCTTCACAAGGTTAAACATCTCACACGCACCCAGATGAGATTGGTCCTTCATAATTTGGAGATCCACTGCCTTCCCCATATCCCTCTTTTTATCATGCTTCAAGACTCTTGCAGTTTGGTAAGCGTCATCATTATGCTCGACCTGTAGAAAACTTTCCATCTTCTCAATGAACCTTGATCTCTTTCTGACAGTTTCCTCCACCTCAGAACATAGAGTTTTGAATTTCTCCTCCAGTTGCATCTCCTTTTCCAATTCATTCTCCATGACCCCAATTAGGCGTACGGCCAAGTCAGTGGACTTTGAAGTAGATTCAGATTCAATGTTTGCCATTGTATGCTAGAAGAAGGTATGTGTGGTATAACGAACTTTGGGCAAAGAGACATGGATATATATATATATATATATATAGACGTCAAAGTTGAAACATTGTGCAATTTAGGTCCTTAAAAGAAAGGGGGAACTGACAGTGTTTTTCATTGATAAACAAAAGTTGGTACAAAACACACCCCGATCAAAACAGGGTAATTAAAACAAGAACAAGATAAATAGTAAAAATATGGTCGACTATCGTAATTAATCGCTATCTTCCATAAGATCCACATAAGCTTGCTTTTGGCTGATCGCATCCCTAGCTTTCTCAATCAATTTGGTCACATCAGCCAATTTTTGGGGGTCGCTATCACGCATTTCCTTCAAATTATCAACCCACCCATTTTCATCTTCGCCAATCTTTGTCTCAATCTCGTCGATCGACATTCCGATGTTTCCTAGGGAATTCCTTTGTTGCTCACATTGACCACGTAAAACATCAACATAAGCTTGTTCGGCCGCGACCATTTGACCTATGTACAGACCCATACATGCGTTCAGATCAGAATCACCGCATACTTCTTTGAGTTCATTAATGATTGGAGTTCTTCCATTCATTTTACTTGATAAAATTGAATAGTTGAAAGGATTTGCGAATGAGTTAGGGTTATAGATAACTGAAATTGGGGGCGAATGTTGATTACCACCGAGTGTTACGCATATATAGAAGTCCAAAAGGTCATGCAATTTTAGTCCCTTAAAGGTTTTAGAAACTCAAAGGTCGTGCAATTTTAGTCCATGAAAGGTTTTAGAAACTCAAAGGTCGTGCAAATTACATCCTTGAAAAAGTGTCAAAATGTGGCCCACCAACTTAAAATTACGGGAAAACGGCTTCAGGGACCAAAAATGCATAAACCAAAGTTGATTTGCATCGTGGCGGGTAGTAAATGCTTTCTGGGACTTTTTGTAGCTCAGGAAAGTTAGGGAGATGGGTTGGACCGTGAAATGAAGAATATACCCTCACGTGTCAGGCACGTGAGGGAGTTAACGACAAAACGTTAGGTAAGTTCAAAAAAAGACGATCCGATGGCAGATTTGCAGGGGAAATGAAAGTTCAAGGGCAAGAACGCTTGTAGTTCTCACTCCAGTGTAAAGTTGCATTTTTGGGGAAATACATGGATGTTTTTTTGTAGTTTACCCTACTTTTATGTGTTACTTATACTACGTATGTTATTAAGATCAGATATATAGTATTAAATTTATAGATGTTAGCATGAGATACTACAAAAATACAGTAAATAAAATGGAAATGGTCTTAGGGGCTGTTTGGTTCGACGTATTTGGTTGGTTTTGAAAGGTTTTAAATATAAAATACAACTTTTTGCGTGTTTGGTTGCTTTTTTACACACCTTTAAAATACGGAAGATGCTTATATTCGTGGGTTTAAAAAACGTGGGGTCAAGGGATATTTTCAAAAACGCAGCTTCAATGAGTCAAAGTTGACCATCTTTCTCAATGTGTTTCTTCAACCATTCCTTTCTTTCCCATTATTCTTTCTTTTCCCCTCATACTTCCCTGTGATTTTATTTATCAAAAAGCTGTGAGCTTTAACAATGATTCGTTGATGGGTTTATGAAGAAGGAAAAATAATGAAACAAATACTATTTGTTGATGTGAACGGTAAGAAATGATATAAGTTATAGATAGAGAGGATGTATGTATTAATTTACCGAAGGGATGAGTATACAAATTAACTACTCTATTTTTCAAATTATAATTGTGATGGTAGTAGCTTCTTGATGCCTCATGGTTACTTTCTTTTTCAATATATTTTGTTTATTTTTACATAACTAAATCAATGAGTATGTCTTGTTGAACAATTGTGATCTCGTCAATTGTTTTTAACATCTAGAGTGGAGTATTCTAATTTTTTTGATATCATATATATTTTGATACAGTACTATTTGTTTAAATGATAAAAATGGTCTTTACGTCATGTATCATAAGTTCTAACCAAACACATAAAAGGATTTAGATTCTCAAGTTTTATATTTGTCCCTATTCAAAATAGGACCAACTTATAAAACCTCGTATTTCAAAATTACGAACCAAACGACCCCTTAGAGCATCCACAATGCACAAGCTTTACAAAGACTTGGTGCATTCGATGCATTAGAGATTTAGCCACTATAGCTTTTACAAAAGACTTGAAGTCTTCCAAGTCTTTGCAAAAAGCTTTATAAAAAGCTTTTGATACAATGGCAAAAACACCTCTTAAACACTTGCTAGAATAGTTAAAAGCTTTTTATAGCTTGACCCATTGTAGGTGCTCTTAGTTAAAAAAATGGCCGTGCACAATAAGCTTATGACCATGGTCTAGAATTGTGTGTCGCGTAAATAAGAGGCTATGTTTTTGGAGGGTTACGAAAAGGGCCATGAAGGTCGGGAAAAGCTACACCCGAGCATCTTTTCGCCACGTGTCACGCATTGAGTGCATAAGAAAAAAACTATTATTAAAAATCGGGATTTAAGTCTCCCGGGTATGGCAGAGATTCACATGCCACTGACATCTCTATGACTCCGCCTCTATCAAGAAGCTAATAGTTGTACATTTATTTATATTATTTGTTGTACATTTTACGTTTGTGATATGACTGAAAATACTTGTAGAATAATTGGAAGTGGTGTTCACTTACAAAATATATCAAAATCTTGTCAAAATTGCATCAATCGAATAAAATGATGTTATGTATCGTGTACATACATTTAACTAATAAATGTCATTGCAAACTATACCATAAAGATATGTTTCAAACCAAAATCTGATCCATCACAGAGACATCTAATTCCCATTTTCAAGTGTGTTATCTGTGGATGAAATAGGAAAGAGACTTTTTGGGACACTAGAGTCAAAAGGAAAGGTGACCAATTTTGGTATTTTCCCATCAATCCGTAGTTCCGTACCAACTAAAGCATTCTGACAAAAGCATTCGGTGTACAGTAAAAATATGGGTGGACCCCATCTCTGCGTAGCGCAGGAAAAGTAAATACAATTTTTTTTTCTTATGCACTCAATGCGTGATACGTGGCGAAAAGATGCTCGGGTGTAGCTTTTCCCGACCTTCATGGCCTTTTTCGTAACCCCCAAAAAACATAGCCTCTGCAAAACAACACTTTCCCATAAGGGCCCTGTACGTAATTTTGGAAAGTGTTGTCTTGCAGAGGCTATGTTTTTGGAGGGTTACGAAAAGGGCCATGATGGTCGGGAAAAGCTACACCCGAGAATCTTTTCGCCACGTGTCACGCATTGATTGCATACGAAAAAAAAAACTATTATTAAAAATCGGGATTTAAGTCTCTCGAGTATGGCAGAGATTCACATGCCCACTGACATCTCTATGACTCCGCCTCTATCAAGAAGCTAATAGTTGTACATTTATTTACATTATTTGTTGTACATTTTACGTTTGTGATATGACTAAAAATACTTGTAGAATAATCGAAAGTGGTGTTCACTTACAAAATATATCAAAATCTTGTCAAAATTGCATCAATCGAATAAAATGATGTTATGTATCGTGTACATACATTTAACTAATAAAATGTCATTGCAAACTATACCAAAAAGATACGTTTCAAACCAAAATCTGATCCATCACGGAGACATCTAATTCCCATTTTCAAGTGTGTTATCTGTGGATGAAATAGGAAAGAGACTTTTGGGACACTAGAGTCAAAAGGAAAGGTGACCAATTTTGGTATTTTTCCATGAATCCGTAGTTCCGTACCAACTAAAGCATTCTGACAAAAGCATTCAGTGTACAGTAAAAATATGGATGGACCCCATCTCTACGTAACGCAGGAAAAGTAAATACAATTTTTTTTTCTTATGCACTCGATGCGTGACATGTGGCGAAAAGATGCTCGGGTGTAGCTTTTTCCGACCTTCATGGCCCTTTTCGTAACCCCCCAAAAACATAGCCTCTGCAAGACAACACTTTCCCATAAGGGCCATGTACGTAATTTTTGAAAATTACGTACAGGGCCCTTATGGGAAAGTGTTGTCTTGCAGAGGCTATGTTTTTTTAGTGTTACGAAAAGGGCCATGAAGGTCGGGAAAAGCTACACCCGAGCATCTTTTCGCCACATGTCACGCATTGATTGCATAAGAAAAAAAACTATTATTAAAAATCAGGATTTAAGTCTCTCGAGTATGGCAGAGATTCACATGCCCACTGACATCTCTATGACTCTGCCTCTATCAAGAAGCTAATAGTTGTACATTTATTTACATTATTTGTTGTACATTTTACGTTTGTGATATGACTGAAAATACTTGTAGAATAATTGGAAGTGGTGTTCACTTACAAAATATATCAAAATCTTGTCAAAATTGCATCAATCGAATAAAATGATGTTATGTATCGTGTACATACATTTAACTAATAAAATGTCATTGCAAACTATACCAAAAAGATACGTTTCAAACCAAAATCTGATCCATCACGGAGACATCTAATTCCCATTTTCAAGTGTGTTATCTGTGGATGATATAGGAAAGAGACTTTATGGGACACTAGAGTCAAAAGGAAAGGTGACCAATTTTGGTATTTTCTCGTCAATCCGTAATTCCGTACCAACTAAAGCATTCTGACAAAAGCATTCGATGTACTGTAAAAATATGGGTGGATCCCATCTCTGCGTAACGCAGAAAAGTAAATACAATTTTTTTTTTCTCATGCACTCAATGCGTGACACGTGGCGAAAAGATGCTCGGGTGTAGTTTTTCCCAACCTTCATGACCTTTTTCGAAATCCCCAAAAACATAACCTCCACTTTCCCATAAAGTCCCTGTACGTGATTTTCCCATAAGAGGATGGAAATGGGTGGGAATGGTTGAGTAATGTCTCCAGGATACCATGATGTGGGTCACATCAATTTACATTTCATATCATGCATGTTTTCAACGACAGTACAATGCATGTTTTCAACCAACTGATATAATTTAATTTAAATTTTATTACTAGGAACATATTTCATATAAACGTTAATAAACGCATATTGTATCGTCAAAACAAACTACTATATATCTATTTCTTACCTTTTTATATGATCCTCCATTTGAAGAAAGGGCTTCCACTGTCTTTTATTGTGTTTGAAAGTGTAAGTTATCAAACATCAAAACTCTCTCCACTTTTACCTTATTTTCTTAACCAAATTTGCACACAATTGTTTTTCACCTTGTGCATAATCTCTTTTCAGTCTTTTGTTTTCCACCATACAAGAAACAAGAAATGATATAAACAAACTCGAGGTGACGGTGAAATCTGATTGTTACTTAGCAATAACATATAAGTAAATAATTGAACCATTATTATGGTAAACTACTTCATGTAGACGGATAGAGAAAATGTTAAGGATGAATATCTTAAAACTTCTACTCTCTTATTGTTAAAAATTACTATAATTTTGTAAATGGGTATACATATATATTTCCCACTACAGAAGACACCACATTAAAAACTGGTGAATAAAACAAAGTAATGAAAGTAAAAAGATTTGACGCATATGTAAGATTTGCAATTGTCTTCTTCACGCCATCTCTTCCCTTTTTCAACTACCATAGCTCTCTGGTCAATCAAATAGTGTAACCATTATTCCACTATTTCACCTATTTAATAAGTGAGTAATAGGCAATCTCTTTAAGATATAAGTAAAGAAAACGTAATATAGCAAAGATACAGAGTACTCCTTTTACGTATGAAACAAAAGTACAAAACAAAACACATTCACCAACGCTACACATATTTATAAGTATTTAATGTTTATCACTCTATTGGTCTGTTTATCTATATCTATCTATCTATATACTTTACTAGACGAGTACCCGTGCATAGCGGCGGAAATTGTCTAGCAACAGATAATTAACACGATGCGATATTGTGGTAAGTGTTTCGGTGAAGTTCAAAATATAACGTCAAAAGATTAAACTTTTATTTCAAAGCGTTGTAACATGTTATAATTCAAAATATCTTATAAGTATGTTTCAATTGGATGAAAGGGTGTCATTTGTTTAATTAACGAAAATTTAGATCTTTTTTAATGAATAAGATTTGCATGTAGTAGTTTTTAATGGGACCCACATTTTTCAAGCATTCAACATTTTCAACTTTCAACCAAAGGAATACACCATTTATAATGTAATATAAATATACATTAGTGGGACCCACATTTTTCCAGCATTCAACATTTTCAACTTTCAACCAAATGATACACCCTTTATAATGTAGTATAAATATAGATTAGTGGGACCCACATTTTTCAACCATTCAACATTTTCAACTTTCAACCAAAGGGATACACCCTTTATAATGTAGTATAGATAAAACATTTAAACCTTTTCTAAAAATAGAAGTCAAACATTCCTTAATATAGAAAGGATTAAAATTTATACTATATACATTTCCCAAATAGCAGTTAAGCATTTACATTTCATAAAATTACACACCTCTAATTCAAATAAAACGTTTTTTCATCCTATTTAAAATATTAAATTTAGTCCAACTTTATATACGTTTTTTCAACCAAGTTAAAAGGTAGTAATTAGCTTTGATGATTAGAAATAAATTCAGACGTTTTTTTTTCCAGTATATATGTGACTGCAATCCATCTCACAAAAAGCAACCCCCATAAGTCCGAACTCTCTCATATCATCCCCACACCGATACAATGTTGTTACAACCTCACAGTCACGGTACCACCACCGAACCTCTGATCAACCACAACCACAACCACACCACATGACGTCACCACCACCGGACCACCACAACAACACCACCAATTTGTGCATCACCACTGAGAACCCAACCAGCACACAAGCACGACCACCGAGTTATTTACTGCAGTAGCCTTTTCGAAGGATGTTTGTCTGGCAGTGACCCTTTTTAATTCATTTTACCAAAAAAGCTCTGTTGTCCGCGCCTCTATTTAAGCGAACCAAGTTTCGCACACGTGTGACCTTGTTGTGAAACCAAAAAAAAAAACACATATGCTCCGCGCCACTTTGTAAGTGGACTACGAATAAAACAATACTTGTCATTTTTGGTCCGCTTCAAATTAAAAGCGGAAAACTTTTTTATGGGACCCATTGAATAGTGTGTTGGCCTTTAGAATCAACTTTGTTTTATAAACTTTTAAAGTTAACCTTTAGCTTTTTAATAACTACATGTTTTTTATATATAAAATATTATTCGTTTAATATTTAGCAAATATATATCGAATTCGTTAGTGAAAATAATACCATTGCAAAGAGCTCTAAATTACGAACAAAACGAGCCCAATATTGATATGTTTTTTTTACATACACACAGTTTATAAAAAAATGTTAAAATTTGGTATATCTATATATGTTTATGTTTTTTATTTCGTATATGCGCGTTTATATTTTCTATATATTATTTTTAAGTTTTGAATTAAAGTTTTAGCTTTACATAATAAAAAGCTTCGTTTATATAAAACTAAATATTTTTGTTAAACACCAAGTTTTATCTAGACATCAATTTTTATATATAAACGCCAACCTTTTGTATATATATAAAGTTTAAATGTTTTATTCGTAAGTTAAAAATATTACGTATAAAATATGAAACGTAAACGAACGAAAGAATAACGTAAACATATGGAACGTATAAAATTGTGTGTACGTAAAAAACATATCAATATTGAGTTTGTTTTGTGCGTATTTAAAAGTATTCGCAACGGTATTGTTTTTATTATACTAATTCAAATGAAATTTGCTAAATATCGAACTTATAAAGTTTTTTATATTCAAAAGTTATAATAGTAGAATTTAATAGATATATATGTTTACGTTATAGTTTCGTACGTTTACATTTTATATTTAATACGTGATATTTTTAACTTACGAATAAAATATTTAAGCTTTATATATAAAAAAATGTTGGCATTTATATATAAAAATTGATGTTTAAATAAAACTTGATGTTTAACAACAGGATTTAGTTTTATATAAACGGAGCTTTTTATTATGTAAAGCTAAAACTTTAATTCAAAACCTTAAAATAATACATAGAAAATATAAAACGCGCACATACGAAATAAAAAACGTAAACATATATAGGTATACCAATTTTTAACATTTTTTATAAAACTATGTGTACGTCAAAAACATATCAATATTGGGCTCGTTTTGTTTGTAATTTAGAGCTCTTTGCAATGGTATTATTTTCATTAATGAATTTGATAGATATTTGCTAAATATTAAACGAATAAAGTTTATATATAAAAAACATGTAATTATTAAAAAGTTAAGGGTTAATTTTGAAAGTTTTTTTAAAAAAAGTTGATTCCAAAACCAACACACTATTCGATGGGCCCACAAAAAAGTTTTCCGCTTTGTATATGGAGCGGACCAAAAGTGAGAGATAACTTGACTAGTATTATTTTATTAGTGGTCCGCTTATAAAGAGGCGCGGAGCATATATATTTTTACTTTTTTATTTTTTGGTTTAACAACAAAGCGACACGTGTGTGAAACTTGATCCACTTAAATAGAGGCGCGGACAACAGGGTTTTTTTTAGTAAAATGAATTAAAAAAGGTCGCTGCCAGACAAACACCATTTGAAAAGGCCACTGCCGTAAATAACTCATCTCTTTAAGATATAAGTAAAGAAAACGTAATATAGCAAAGATACAAAGTACTCCTTTTACGTATGAAACGAAAGTACAAAACAAAACACATTCACCAACGCTACACATATTTATAAGTATTTAATGTTTATCACTCTATTGGTCTGTTTATCTATATATATATATATATATATATATATATATATATATATATATATATATATATATATATATATATATATATATATATATATATATATATATATATATATATATACTTTATAAAACATTTAGACCTTTTCAAAAAATAGAAGTCTTAAAATATTAAGACTCAAACATTCCTTAATATAGAAAGGATTAAAATTTAGACTATATACATTTCCCAAATGGCAGTTAAGCATTTACATTTCATAAAAGTACACACCTCTAATTCAAATCAAACGTTTTTTCATCCTATTTAAAATATTAAATTTAGTCCAACTTTATATACGTTTTTTCAACCAAGTTAAAAGGTAGTAATTAGCTTTGATGATTAGAAATAAATTCAGACGTTTTTTTTCCAGTATATATGTGACTGCAATCCATCTCACAAAAAGCAACCCCCATAAGTTTGAACTCTCTCATATCATCCCCACATTGATACAATGTTGTTACAACCTTACTGGCATGGCCATATCTTTACACACCTTTCTGGCAGAGGCCATATTCACATTGGAAATCCAAAATGGCCATGAACCTCGGGAATTTTTTAAGACGACTATCAATTTGCAACGTGGCGCCTTATTAGCCACTAAAAAAATAAAACGGAAGACTTTGTTTTCATCGACTGACATGGTGTCAGTCAAACCTTTTGGATTTAATGTCTGACTTTGTTTTCATCGACTGGTTGGGCCCCGCCCATATTTAATGTCTGACAGGTATTATAGTCGTTGTAAGTTAAACCCGAGCATCCCATGCATATAACCCTACCAGTTCCCATTTTAACACCAAACACACAACCTCACAAAACCAAAAACCCGATTTTTACCGAAAATGGATGTTTTGAGCAGCTAGGTTATGCTAAATCCTCAATCTCTCAAAACCAAAAACCCGACTTTTATTAAAAATGGCAGTTTTTAGCAACTAGGTCATGTTTAAGTCATAATCTCATAAATATATTCCCGAGTATATTTAAATATAACGGAGCAGCTAGAGTCAATTTGGTGGTTTTTTGCCCTTTCCTTTTTATGGCGGTATGTTATTTAGTATTTTTTAATTTCATTAATAGTTTTTTATGTTTATTTGTTATACACTATTGATATGTTGTTATTGTAAAATTTTAGGATTATAGTGTTACGTTGACGTGTAGAAGCAAGTTATCTTTGTTACCGTTTTTCGGAGAAAGATTTAGAAACACACCCAAAGAACGTTTGTTTAGGCAATCATGTTTTGGTTGGTTGTGGAATTTGCCACAATGTGTAGAGACTGGTCTTTTAATACATTTCTTTGCTTGTTGTCAAACGGATTTTGTAGAAGAAGAGACAGAAAATGTTCCGTTATGTTATGATGTTGGTGGTCATATCATAAAATTTGGCAGGGAAGAATTTTGCTTAATGACTAGTTTAAAATTTGGTGTACAGTTTAATGGTAGTTATTTAAAGGGGCCAATGCCGTTTAGGAGACGTGTCTTATCATCAGCTTATGATACTCGTCATATACTCGTTAGGGATTTATATAGATTTGTTAAAAGCGATGCATTTGAAAACCTAAATGACTATGATGTTGTACGGGTTACGTTGATAGCTGTGTTGGAGTTGGTGCTAATTGGGCATGAGTCTAGTTACATTGTTCCAGAATGGTGCTTTAGGTTAGTTGAAAATTTAGATGCATGGAACTTTTATCCGTGGGGTTCGTATGTTTGGTCGACATTGTATAAGCAGTTAAGGAATGCCGTATACGCACGTGCCGAACACCACCACGCGAATGTAGACAGAGACCAAGACGAAGAACCACCCAAGTATCAATTAATGGGTTTTACATGGGCTTTCAAGGTAAGTTACTTGTTGTGTTTAGTCTAACTAAAATATAGTACGTGTATAATTTGAATACATTTTATTTTCAGGCTTGGATGTTGGAGACTTATAGCGTTAATGCGGTGGATTATTTCACACGACTTGATGGTTATCCTCGATCAGTCCGGTGGTTTCGAGAAAAAAAGTTTTTTCGTAAACAAATTCCTACTTTAATTGATGTGAGTTCTACGACGCTTAAACATTCCTATTTGTCATTAATTTATTTATTAATTTGTATATATGTTTAATTAATCTTATAATATTTTGCAAGGGTGTTATACCAAACGAAAGGTTGTATCCCGACGAAGTTGAGATGTCGTCAGACTGGTGGATTGATAGCCTTAGATATTTCAATAATGAGATACATCAACCGCCCCAAGTACCTGAGTTTGATAACCGATATAGTCGTGATGATGTACCAGCAGACGTTTACACAGTTTTGATGGAAAAGGATCGAACTATCCAAGAATTGAATGCAAAAATTATGGTAAATGGTTAACATGATGTATGTACATGTGTATCATTGAAAACTTGACGTATAATTATTCCAACTATTTTAATGCAGGCATTACAGGGTTCTGGCCAAGTTTCACCAAAAAAAAATGTCGTTAATGAGTCTGATGTTTGTGGGTTCGGTAATGAGTTTACTGGTACTCAACATAGTGGTTTTGTTAACATTGAGGTAATTTTTTTTTAATATAATTGTCATGTTACTTTTACTTTTATGTTAATTAAAAATAACTTTGAATATATTGTATGTTAGGACCAACAACTAGATGGTTTAGGTAATTTTACCCCAGTTGGTAGCCACTTCTTTGACGATATTCGAATTCCGTCGCCACATACGCCGTCTTATAAAGTGACTCCAAACGCTTCGTTCGGGCAGCCTGCTAAGCCATCCTCAAGTCATAGTATGTATCAAATGAATAACCCGATGCCCCACGAGGGTTTTGGTCGATGGTCTAAGGTTGATCGAACATTGGAGGGTAGCTCTTCACAACATCGTGATATTCGCGGCTTACACCCAGTAAGTAGATCATTATTATTATTTAATTATTTATACAAGTTAATAATGTAAAATATTTAATTTAAAAAGTGTTAAATTGTAATTAATTGTCAGGAAATGATAGATCGTGAAAGAAGAGCACGTCGTCCAGGACCACAAAAATTGAGCCCATTTACATCTCTTCCGCCTACAACCAAATTAGGTCCGGGAAAACGTGGTGGAAAGTCAAAAAATAAGAGTGTGTTCGATGACATTACAACCTTTAATCTGGGTGATGAAGAGAACGGTGAATTTGGTTTTCAGCTTCAAAATCAAAGTCCAACCACAACAGAATTTGTTTCGTTTGAGAACGTAGATCCCAATAAGGTATATTTTTAGCTAAATATTTTTAAAATGTTATGTTAATGCAGACCGATTCTTTATTTATTTGCCATGTTTAGGTAAGGCGAGGAATGTATGTTACATACGAGGAGTTTATGCAGAACCCTGTTGATATATTCTTGGATTGTCATGTCAAGGGTTTTCTTGTTATGGATACGTTCTGGTATGAACTAGTTCCTCACCTTGCCAATATAAGCCTTTCAAAGCGTAATTCTGTAAGGGCTGGTTGGTTGTCAGATGATGTAAGTTTTTTTTTACTGTTCAAGTATTAACAATTTATTTAGTAGCTATTGAAAATAAAATTTTAACTTATGTTGAAACAGCAAATTAATTGTTGGATTGAGTTGCTCGTTAGGCGTCGACCGAGTGGGGCTGATTGAACAGTTGCAAAAACTGGGACTGCAACGTATTACCCTGGATCAAATGTTTTTTATCTTTTATTTGATAGGTTCTTGAAAGGAACTTTGAATGGTTCGACGTGTCCATACCCAGCGTGGCATGACGTACAAATTGTAAGTATTTCCATTTATATCTTGTCATCGTAACATATATTTAATAGTATTTGCTATAAAAGATTGCGTTCTACTAATCAATTGTATATAAATATGATTTACATTTGTAGGTGTATATGCCAATCAATTGCGGTAATAGTCACTGGGTAACCGTTATAGTTAATTTAATTACTGACCAGGTGGCGATCTTAGACTCATTACATTGCAATATTCGAAAGGATGCCCTGAAGAAGCAATTTTCAGAATGGTCAAGTGTGGTGAACGGCCTTTTCTATCATCAAGGTTATTTTAAAAACCGCATACGTAGACCACATGATTTCAAAGTATCCTACAACGAAGTCAATTTTCAAGTTCCACAACAAGGAAACTTTATGGATTGTGGGGTAATAACATGTTGGTTGATATACAACCTTTCGCAAGGTATAATCCCTTATGTATTAGGTGAACCTAATGCATACTTTCGCCAAGTTAGAGAAGAAATGTCGAAGTTTTTCTATACCCATCGTTGCGAGGATACAAGGGACTGTGGCTATACACAGAATTTGTTTGTTTGAATGTTATCCGTCAATCTCTAAGTGTTAAAAATAAAAGTTTCTGTTATTTATCTTTTTTCGTTCAAATTGTATGTTTGTTGTTATTTGACTAATATTTATATATCAAAGTTATTAAGAAAAAAACAACTAGCATAGATGTGACTTATCAATTACAACAAAGCTACTGACAATGATGTGACAGAACCCTGACATTTAAAGTTTTTAGTGTGACAATACAATGAATTTATGTTTGTCTCTTTAAAAAAATCCCGACCTTAATTTTTTTGGAACACTATATATACATTTGTTAAATGGCTACATATTTTGTTAAATATATCAATAATTTTTGAAGTATGGCTGAAGATAACAATTCTCATTACACAAAGAATTTGTACAATTTTGTTGGTTCTGCCACACAACCTAATATAGCACGTACTTCCTCCCCAGGACGTCTAATTGCTTCACAACCCAACCAGCCCCTACCTTTGACCCCAGTTGTTTTTCCAACTAGTGTTGAAAAACCATTGAGGATCATACCTGGACCGGCTGGTGTTCTTCAGCAAGAAAAGTATAGAAAAGCAACAGTGTTAAACGAAGTTGGTGATGTTGTTGGAACATCTACCCAAGATTATGTAAAGCAAATAGTTGAAGATGCAAGTGAGGATGATCATTTTTCGCGTGACCCTTGGATTTGCGCAATACAGTATTTAGCTGATGAAGGGAGTAGTGTGATCGGTTGTTTAGGTGACATAAAAAATTTTATGACACATAAAGGGAAACTTGAAAGAGTTGTTGCGGTAGTTAAAAGTTGTAACCTAAATTCAATTGGCGACCTTAATTTAACACTTAAAGATACATCTGGTATTGTTGTTGGTACAGTTCATCACAAAGTTATGGAAAAAGAGGGATACAAAAAGTCTATAGCAGTTGGAGTTGTGTTGATACTTAAAAACGTGTCCGTGTTTAACCCGAAACCAATGGAATATTATCTTAACATCACCTTGAAAAACATTGTTTCAGTGTTTGACAACAATGTGATTTATGGTTATTTTTAGTTTATGTTTTACTTTGTGTTCTTTGATAAGGACATGTTGTATGTGTACTTTTAGTTTATGGATGTATTTGTGTTGTTTTTCAGTGTATCATTTCAGAATCAATTTAATAATATTTATTTTATGTTTGTGTGTCTAGATTTATTTGTAATTTAAAATGCAGTTATTAAAGACAAACCATATATTATATTGATTAGAAAACATTGAATAGTACATAACATAGTAACTTGAACAAACACAAAACAGAAAGACATATTGTAAACACTAAAATTATTTGAAAAACACATAACGTCTAAATAGAAACCTAATTTCCGTATATAACTTCGTTTTGTGGTCGGTCAACCAGAATTAAGGATTCTTTGTATGGACCAACGATGAATGAGCCACGATTTCCTTGCATAGCTCCAAGGTTTTGAAATGATTGCAAATTTTGGTTGTACACTTGCACCACATTAAGAAACATCACTTTGTTGACGTCAGCTTCAATTATTGGCTCTCCATCAATTGTAAAGCCTAATAATTTTGGCAGATCATAATACGGCATCACACGAGTGAACAGTAACGTAGTTGAGTTAATAAAACCAGCAGCATCAATTCCTATTATCCATGCACAAATAATCCTCACATCTTCATGAATGTAACTTCCAGAAATTACAAGTGAGGTTCCAAGATTAGTAACATAAAACGGTGGGGGAATCATTGAAGTAATTGTTTCAGGAATGTTTTGTACATGAAATCGTCTAGCAAGTAAATCAAACGAGACAATTAAGTAAACTTTATCTGAAAAAATACCCTCAGGATTTAAATATTCAGATCCCACCCAAAAATTTTTACCCCCAACCACTGCTTGCCCTTTCCTTTTTATTCGAATGCTATCACGTGGTAAACGATCAATGGGAATACTGGTCCATCTATTTGACCTTAGCGTAAACACATGAACGTACCATGGTCCCTGTGAGTATAGGGGGTAATTTATTTTCAAAAGGGTTGTGTCTAATGTTCTTGGATGAACACCAAAACCAAATATCATTTTTGGTGAATTGGGTTGAGACACGAAGTTTGGTAGAATAATAGAAACACACTTTTGTATTGAAGGGTTCCACAATACAAGAGCCATATCATCAGCAAACGCGAAGCACCATATACCTTCTGAAGTTGCTATTGGCTTAAGAGCATTTAGATTTAATTGAGAATGAATACGTGTGCACAATCGGTCATTATGCACCGCATACAAGTATCCATCATTACCTTGCTTATATGCCAAATTTAAAAAAAAGGATTTGTGGTGCGTGAACCGTAACTACGTATGAAGTCCCTAGCTTGTATCTCATAACGCCATCTCCTACAAACGTTGCGAAAACGAACTAAATCGTCAACACCAGACTTGAGCATTATTTCTCTTTGAACCTCAAATGGTAAATAATCAGACATAGTTAAATTATAAATATTTCAGAAATCACAAATTTGGAAATAATAAAAAATTTCTAAGAATTTATATTTGTGAAGTTGATTATTTAACTTTAAAATATCATTGTTTATTATGACATTGATTAGACTAGTCACTGACAGCTTACAATGTCTCAAGGATTATTTCCCGAGCATAAAAATATCATTGTTTATTATGACATTGATTAGACTAGTCACTGACAACTTACAATGTCTCAGGGTTTATTTCCCGAGCATAAAAATATCATTGTTTATTATGACATTGATTAGACTAGTCACTGACAGCTTACAATGTCTCAGGGTTTATTTCCCGAGCATAAAAATATCATTGTTTATTCTGACATTGATTAGACTAGTCACTGACAGCTTACAATGTCTCAGGGTTTATTTCCCGAGCATAAAAATATCATTGTTTATTATGACATTGATTAGACTAGTCACTGACAGCTTACAATGTCTCAGGGATTATTTCCTGAGCATAAAAATATCATTGTTTATTATGACATTGATTAGACTAGTCACTGACAGCTTACAATGTCTCAGGGTTTATTTCCCGAGCATAAAAATATCATTGTTTATTCTGACATTGATTAGACTAGTCACTGACAGCTTACAATGTCTCAGGGTTTATTTCTCGAGCATAAAAATATCATTGTTTATTATGACATTGATTAGACTAGTCACTGACAGCTTACAATGTCTCAGGGATTATTTCCCGAGCATAAAAATATCATTGTTTACAATGTCTTAGGTGTATAACTAAATGGATCTATTTAAGTATCAACTTAAATTGTTTTTGTTAAACAAATCCACATAATCTTACTAGAATAATAAAAAAATGTCTGACTACATTCCCTTTGACATTCAAAGAGAAATCATTGTTAGGTTGCCTGTAGAATCTTTGTGCAGGTTTCGTCTTGTGTCTAAGCGATGGAAATCTTGCATTGATCGACGAAGTTTTATTCGTAGGTTTGGTTCGCGTGAAGTTGATTATTGTAGTTTCATCTTACAATTTAGGGAAACAGATGAAAGTCAAATGTACAGGGTTGATGCTGACTTAACATTTACACCAACAAATTCTATAGTTAATGATCCTGCTCTGAAGGCACTTGCAACGTCAGAGGGGATTTGGTGTTTTTTAGTTACCAATGATGTTGCACTTCTGTTATGGAACCCGTGTATGTCAAAGTCGGTAACCATATTGACACCATTCCAATAACTAGAACCTCCTGCTACTAAAAGAATTTTTGGGTTTGGGGTGTATCAACCAACACAAGATCCAACTATAGTCAAAATTAATTATGCTATAAATGGTCAGGGTACATGGTCTGTATCAGTATTTCGAATGACTACCCGGTCATGGACCAATCTTGACTCTGTTGGTTTTCCTGATGCTACTATTAGAATTAAGAGGGGTAGTCAGGCAGTTGTTGATGGTAAAATATTTTGGTCAGCTTGTGAAAATACGTTTGTGATCAAGGTTATCTTCACAGAAGGTACGTGATCGTGTCATTTGATTTGCTTACCAATCAAATCTTAGTCCAAGATGTTCCTCAAGAAATCATTAATCACATTCCACCGCCATTCACGGTTACCCAATCTGAAAACACTCTCGTCCTTGGTGGTAGTACAGCTTGGGAATACGGTAGGAGTGCTATGGCATGGGATTTAATGTTGAACGGTGGAATTGTTAGTGTTGGTCCATTGCATTATTTTCTCCCTATGCCAATTGAGCATAGGCCCAAAATTTTGGGATTCACAAATGATGATACCCCAATTTCTGAAACGAGCATTGGTCCCTACGGTGAACCACACATACTAGAAACATGGAATCATGATATGGGGATCTTTAATAACAACAAAGCTATTCAAGGAATCCCGGGTTCGTTTATGGTTGGCCCGTACAAGGAATCTTTATTCCTTCTAAACCGTCCAGTTAGTGATATAATTGCATAATGTATTTTACCTTTCTATGTAATAGGTTATGTAATTTCATTTCTGTCCTAATAAAAAAAAATATTTCATAGTAAATATTTATTTCGTAATGTAATGTTTTTAATGAAATATTTTATTTATTAATGCTCTCTTTAAAACTCTCATTATTGATGCTCTCTTTAAAACTCTCCCGAGTATCTTTTTAATTTTTACTGACATTTGATTAGACAACTCACTGCCATTATTGATGCTCTCTTTAAAACTCTCCCGAGTATCTTTTTAATTGTTACTGACATTTGATTAGACAACTCACTGCCATTATTGATGCTCTCTTTAAAACTCTCCCGAGTATCTTTTTAATTGTTACTGACATTTGATTAGACAACTCACTGCCATTATTGATGCTCTCTTTAAAACTCTCCCGAGTATCTTTTTAAATGGGATATAAATGTTTATCTTAGCAATGAATAAACCATAATTTTAAAAATGTATTCACAGCAAAAATCATTCAAATGTATAATTCACTTTCGCGATCAAGAACGTGGTGCTATGATGCGTGCAGATATGACGTACTCAATGTTACTTAAGATGATATACAAAAAGTTCAATTTGAATCCCGGTGAAAAAATACAACTTTCGGTCAAACTTTCTTCAATTGATAGTATGCTAGATATTACTGACGACAATGAGGTATCTTTTTTTGTTGAATGCGCTTGTTCTTCTACTAACGAAATACCCAACTTGTATGTTCGTTTACAAAAAAAAATGTTCAATTTTTTCGATGATAACGAATTTCAAAACAAAGAATCACAAACTGATGAAGATTCAGAAAATGATATTGTAGATTCTGGATATAAACATGAGGCCGATTTTACAAAACCAGGATCTTCATTTGCTTTTTTATCGGACGAAGAAAATGACAACAACGTAGACATTAATAACGAAAAGGGTGATTCTGGATATAACAAGAATGCAAATTTTACAAAACCAGGTTCATCATCATGTGCGTTTTCTACACATGAAGGAAATGAATATGATGATAATTCATCTAAACATGATAATAATACTACTCAAAACCCGTTTTTAAATAAATGGAAAAATTTAATGTCAAACTTACCTAACGTCCCGGAAACCCCCTTTTATAAGTCAAAACCTACGATAGCAAGGGATTACAATAAAGATACACAGGTTTACGTTGGAAAGGTGTTTTTAAGTTTGGAAGCCCTAGATTTGGCCGTTAGGTTGAAAGTTATCGAATCCGGTTATCAATTTAGAGCTAAAAAATCAAACATCAATACTCGTGTTTATCATTGCTATAATTTTGAAGAATGCGACTGGATTATTCGGGAAAGATGTTGGCCAAAAACAGATGCGTTTGAGATTACAAGCATGATTGATATTCACACATGTCCAAAAACACAAACTTTTCCAAACCACAGAAACACAAACAAAAAAGTTATTGGTCACATATTTAGAGAAGAGTTAAAAGATGATAAGCGTGATTTGAAAAGTAAAGATATACAAAAAGCCATCATGTCAAAATATAAAATAAGTGTATCATATCAACAAGCGTGGAGAGGTAAGGATTATGGGTTACACATGATTAGGGGATCGCCTTATGATTCCTTTGAAATGTTACCATATTATTGTTACAATTTATCAAAAAAAAATCACGGAACTGTCACACGTATTAAGACAAACGAAGAAGGAGTTTTTGAGATGCTGTTCATTGCCCTAGGTGCTCAGGTCAGTGTTTTAATTTTTATATTATTCATTCATTAGTATAATAGTGATGCATTATTTTTTATATGTTATATTTTGTATTTTTTACCTTCAGATCCGAACGTTTCTTAATCAACTACGCCCTTTGCTTATAATCGACGCTGCACATTTGAAGGGTTTGTACAAGGGTGCAAATTTGTTAGCTGTGGGGATGGACGGAAACAACCAAATTGTGCCGATCGCTTTTGGTATATGTCGAGGTGAAACTGGCCCAAACTGGTCGTGGTGGATGTCGGTACTTAAAGAATGTATTGGTGAAAATCCAAATATGATTTTCATATCCGACAGACATGCAGCTATAGCTTTGGCAATACGAAACGAGTTTCCATTGGCGTTTCATGGTATATGTTGTCGACATCTAATGATGAACCTATCTTTGAAAAAGAAGAGGACCAAAAAAATTTACTGGAAGATTTGCAAGGCTTACACGGTGGAGGATTTTACATACAACATGAACATACTTCAAGCAGTTCAGCCTGATGCGTACCAGAAGTTAATTGAAGCAGGTCCTCAAAGATGGTCAAGAGCGTATTCTCCTCGCCCCCGCTACAATTATTGTACTTCTAACAGCGTCGAGTCTGTTAATAATTGTACAAGAAAGACAAGAAGGCTACCTATAACAATGCTGACAGAGTCGTACCGGCAAATGGTGCAAAATTGGTACTACGATCGGCGTCAAGCTGCAGGTAGTTATGTTCATAATTATAAAAGTAAAACTCTAAAAAAATTTTATATAAACAATAATCTGCCTTTTTCTACCAGCAAATATGAAGTACGAAATCACAAATTGGGCCGCGGATAAGGTGGAGAAAAGGAAGATTAAAAGTGCAACATGGATCGTTCACGGCGTCAATCAATATCAGTACCAGGTTATGGATGGTCATTATAACCGATTGGTCGACTTTGGAAACCATACATGTGAATGTCGTAAATGGCAGATTTTAGGCATACCTTGTGGGCACGTGATAGCTGTAACTAGATTTTTGCGCATAACAGATTGCGTACAATTTGTAGCAGATTGGTTTAGAAAGGAAAAATACCAAGCCACGTACGCAGAATCCATCCACTTTGTTGGAGATGTGCATGAATGGGAGTTTCCTTCACATATACGTCCCATTATACCTCCTGAAATGTATAGCCCACAACCTGGTCGTCCTAAAAACACCAACAGAATATTGTCACAAGGTGAGTTACCAAAGGGTATACATTGCACCCGATGCAATGAAGGGGGACACAGGCGTGATCAATGCAAAAAATCATACGTCCCACAACCACCAGTAAAGCCTCGCCGACAACAAGTTCCAACAACAAACAATAATTATGCTAGTCCCGTCGACGAATTTAACCAAAACACTTTTAACGATTTCGGACAAAACACTTCACAACCATTTCAACCTTACTTTCATAACTCATACCCAACAGATCATTTCCAAACTCAAAACCCTGAAGTACCACAACCTGATAACGTTTATGGGGGACAAAGCTTTAGTCACAACATACATCCCTCACAACAGTATGATCATACACAGAGAAATGACTATCAGAACACATCTTTTGCGAACGAACACTACAATTCACAACAATACACCTCTCAACACCTAGATGATATAAACCTAAACAACTCTAGTTGGTTCAACAACTTTGGTTTTTAAGAGAAACACACTTTGTTTGCATTTGGGCTAGTTTGGTGTATCTTGTAATATATTTCCTTTCGCAATAAATTAAGTTCATATAATCAAACACCCATAATGAATTATACACTGGCATATCATTTATTATTGATAAAAAAGGTGACATGACAATACATTTAAATAGTTAAAGGACTAAATGCACACATCTATATAATGCACCTTCACACAAACAAATATCACAACGTCTAGTAACCCATTTTCATATTCCAAACATGAAATACACTATCCGCTTGCACCATTATGAAAGGTTCTCTTCACCCCTTGGAAGAAAATTTGTTGGTGGTCTCATTGCAACAATAGACCAAGTCGACCTTCAAACTTTTTCACCAAATAAAATCAAATT
This sequence comes from Glebionis coronaria, assembly GCA_025667525.1. Classification (NCBI taxonomy): domain Eukaryota; kingdom Viridiplantae; phylum Streptophyta; class Magnoliopsida; order Asterales; family Asteraceae; genus Glebionis; species Glebionis coronaria. The sequence goes on along the minus strand of CM046876.1, from coordinate 602,519,788 downwards.
TATTCTGACCAACAATATAGGTTACGATCCTACCTCCTCAACATTTCTATACATAAAAAAACCTAATTGTTCTCTAGATTCAGGCCTGATCTCATTGGACGAGGCTTTACAAGACCGTGAATTTATCCAAACATATACACATGTTCCTAGAACTGAACTACATGTATATGTGTCTCGTGTCAAATTATCACCTTTGGTTGTGGCGGAACAAAACATCGACAAGGGTAACAAACAGAGAAAACAAGATAAGCCTTCATGTTCAAGAAAACTATTTGAGTAATTTGTAACAAGTGGGGACATATTCATTAGTGTATGCTATGAATTTGTAACCCACTACTTTGTAATGCATTCCCAGACTTGTTGCTTTCAAATTGACTAGTCTTATCAATGCTGCAATAGAAATAAATGAACTACTGTTCCATTTCATCTTCTTGTTATATATATGTCCTTACATTTAGACTACAATCCATACTCATCTTTAATTCAATCTTCTCACAAAAAAAAACATGTCAACCTCAAATCAAAATACATTCGAATTTCAAGTCAACCACAATGGCCAATTCAAACTTAACCCCCTAAGATATGAGCACGGTTCAGTACTGGATGTTAGCGTTCCACCAATGTTGTATGCAGATATGGTTAGTTACATAAAATCAAAACTAACTGTTCTATATTACACCCATATAACAATTGACAACATATATTACGCACTACCACAAATCAACAACTTACAGGGTCTGAAAAAATTAAAGACCGATTATGATATCGATGTTATGTACGACATTGCTAAAGTTGTTGGAAAACTCCAGATTTACGTTTCTCATCAACCGGTAGATTTAACCACGGCGTTGATTCCAAATGACGGTTCATTGGAGGAATCGTTAACAGATATCATTTCTGAAGAAACAACCCTAAAACTGCAAGAATCACTCCGGTATCTACATCAAATGCAGAAACAAAAGAATAAAAGGTTATATCAAAATAGATCGTTCCAACTAGTTACAAAAACAATACCAACTACACCATATACCCAAATCAACTACAATTTTCTTGTTCACAATAGTGGCCAATTGGTGATAGATGCAACTAATAACCCAACATATGTCAACGGTGGTACAATGATGATCAACATCCCAAGAATGAAACTTAAAGATATTAAACAATATCTTTTCAACATTCTTTCTTACAAAATCCATGCTCTTTATTACAAAATAAATTATTACGAGAAATCTCACACAATCAAACTAAGAAACAACTATGACATGCATGTCATGTTCGACATCTCAGCAGCGCACGGCATGTTGGAGATATACATCGACCATGTAGGTGTGGATTTTATTATACCAAACTACATATGTTCAAATGCTGCCCTTGCAGAAATGATGGCCGATGTAATAACAGGTTACGAAGGTGAAAATGAAGATGAAAATAAGGAAGTAACACAAAATGATTTCACAAACGACCAAATGATTGAATGGGCAGAACAAGAACACCTGGAGAACGAGGAGATTAAGGAAATTGCCCGCATCAGACCTAAAAGGTTCCTCTTATCTACTAACTACAATTAACAGCATTTGTTAGTAGTACTCCATCATTTGTTAGTAGTACTCAAACTGTCTTATTGATATGCAAAATTTAATGTTTAATAAGTTATTTTAATTTTCTTTATGTATCAAATGTCATGCCAATATTTAATTACTCATCACATGTACTATGACATTTGTTTGATTTGAATATCTAAATTATCACATCAAATCACTGACAATGTCCTTCATCTCATATGATTTCTCCCGAGTATGTCATTGTCTTAGCTGGATGCTCACATGCTTTCACTGCTTTAAATGTCAAGGAATCAGTGGACCATTTTTCTCATATTATTTGAATACTTATATCATTATTATAACGCTGTGATAGCAACTACACATATTCGTATTCTCTATATATATCTTCAAATTAATCTCTAACCCACACAATTCACAAACAATATTTCTCCCACACTAACATAAAATGGATGCTTCCTCAAATCAACTTAGAACAGATGTTATTGAGAGCATAGAAAGGGATCTACAGGATGAGATCACACTTTCACACAATTTGGTGACAGAACTGAATTGTTACTTCCGACGAATGCGTGCCTGTGAACCACGAATTAGGTTGGTGGAGTCTATGCAAATGACAACAGTTACCAGTTACGGGTTGCATACACTTCTTATGGCTCAAGAAGCAGATCAACGTATGTATCACAACTTGATTGAAGCAAGGAAAAATTTGATTATAACTATTGCTAAGAAGGAACGATTAATTCGTAACTACAGATCGATATAAATTATCCAATCCTGTAACAAAATAATCTTGCTACTTTCATGTTTGGTGTGTTCCGTTGTTTTTAATAATTCTAATAATATTATGCTTTTAATTCGTAACTACAGATCGATAAAAATTATCTCAACCATGCATGTACAAGAAATTTGTATATATTCATTTTACACATAATATATTTTTCATTTCTTCATTATTTTTTTCTATTATAACGTTATACAAAAATTTGCGTATACAGCATTCCGACTCATAATTTAAATAGAAAGTATTATACAATTTTTTTTCATCAAAATCAACACAAGTGTCATACTTTGGCCATTAATATATTATTCAACATGCCAATTAAATTTTTTTCGCCTTATCAATACGCGAATAACTATTTAAAATCTATTCAAAAGGCCAATAAAATTTTGTTAAAAAAATTCATAAAGATAAACTAAACAAGCGCAAAGTAGGGGTTACACACGAATTTTACTAAGTTTTAAAACATTACTAAAATTTATTACTTTACAAAAAAAAAATTTAATTGGCATGTTGAATAATATATTAAATACTAATGGTGCTGTTCGACACGTGCGTATACGGCATTCCGACTCATAATTTAAATAGAAAATATTATACAATTTTTTTTCATCAAAATCTTCACAAGTGTCATACTTTGGCCATTAATATATTATTCAACATGCCAATTAAATTTTTTTCGCCTTATCAATACGCGAATAGCTCTTTAAAATCTATTCAAAATGACAATAAAATTTTGTTAAAAAAGTTCATAAAGATAAACTAAACCAGCGCAAAGTAGGGGTTACACACGAATTTTACTAAGTTTTAAACATTACTAAAATTTATTACTTTACAAAAAAAAAAAATAAAAAAAAAATATGCTCGGGTCTAACTTACAACGACTATAATACCTGTCAGACATTAAATATGGGCGGGGCCCAACCAAAAAGGTTTGACTGACACCATGTCAGTCGATGAAAACAAAGTCTTCCGTTTTATTTTTTTAGTGGCTAATAAGGCGCCACGTTGCAAATTGATAGTCGTCTTAAAAAATTCCCGAGGTTCATGGCCATTTTGGATTTCCAATGTGAATATGGCCTCTGCCAGAAAAGTGTGTAAAGATATGGCCATGCTAGTAATTTTCGCATCTAAATATGTCATCACTTTTGAGATATTAATTAATAAGTATCGGTTATTTCTCAAGATAATAGTTTATATTTTTGTTTTAAAATGTTTCTTTCTCAAGATGATTATGCATTTTTTTGTTTTAATCAATCAAAAAGACTTTGGTAAGTAAAGTTGATAATATAATTGATCAGTAGATATTAAACTTTGTGTAATATTTTTGGCTATTGACGAAAATTTTATGATGAAAAGATAATAAACAATTACTCCATCTTACTAGAAATTGTTTCACATGATTTTTAAGATTTTTCTCTGTTTTGTTAATGTTCAAACATTTTATCCGTGTATGCCTAATTCAAGAAAAGAAAATTGGAATACTCCAGGTCCAAGTGGTAAATTTTGTCATTAAATATGCATTTTTTTTTAAAAGATAGGATATTTTTTGCCTATTTATTGTTGATTGATTAAACGGACGTTTAAGTAAAAGCAAAATGAGCGCATGTAAAATATTAACTAGACACTCGACGAATCTTCTATATTTAATTTTTATCTCCGACTTTCAAACAAGTATTATTATTTTCTATTTTTACACTTTTATATATGTTTTTTTTTTAATTTTAACTTGCACCCGTTTAGCCCGTGTCGGTAAAGCCAGTCGCTCGTTTTGCTCGTCCGCCCGTTTTGCCACCACTAACTCCACGCATAGGAGAACTAAACAAGGGTTTGGTTACCCATACCCCTTTTTTCTACTTGTAATACCCCTGAATTTTTTTAATTTTTTTATTTTTTATTTCTTTTTATAATTCTGTTTATATTATAAAAGTATGAACTAAAAAAACAGAACGGAAATTATAAATTTTAATAAGTCAAAAATAGTAAAACAAGAAAAATACGGAGCCGTAAACTGTCTTCGTCTGTTAATAAAGTGAGTAAAACTGCTGAAAAAAACAAATAACGGAAATTATAAAATTTTACAATTTGAAATTATAAATTGTAAAAAATATGGAACGAAAAAACACAAAAAAAAAACTATCATTTTTTTTCAACATGTTGGGTATTAGAGGGGTATAACCTCTAATCAACAAAGTTTTCACAGGAACTGAGTGACCATCGGTACTAAGAATTTGACAACAAATTGAAACGAATATCCATCGGTAATTTGCAGCATAATCAGACAATCAATGCCTATATAAAAATATAATTTATATGCGCGTGTCGTTGGAAGAAGGTTTAATTACCAGCTTATAACATTTCAAAACTTGCAACCTTAGCTTTTTATACAAAGTTTACAAACATTTGCGTAGTTTATACAAATACCGTAAAAAATGTCTTTCAGCCTACCCGCAACGTAGGTCGATTGACCAGATCGCAACCGAAGTCGAACTCAGTTGGCCTGTTGCGGCGACCGAGTCGACGAATTTGACTTCCCCAATTAGACTCTAGATGAGATCTAGTTGCAACAATTGTCTCTGGTTTTCTTCTTCTTTTTCTTTTTTGTTTTATATTTTTCATAAATTTATATTAGATTTAATTATATTTTAATTATATAAAATAAATAAGTAAATTTTAATATATTGTTTTGTTTAATTCCTCACAACATATATTAATTTAATCATTTTTAGAGTTAGTTTAGGTAATGCATTTTATCTTTTTTATTTCTAATTAAAATTTTTTAATTATTTTTTTAACGATATTTAAATATAAATATTATTGTAATGTTTTTTATATTATTTAAATAATTATTTGAAAAATAATATTTATATTAAAAAATTAAAATAAGACGCTTTGTTGGGATAAACAGGTCGCACTAAGTCGCAGAAGAAAAAATGCTGACGTGCCAATGTCGCATTAAACCTTGTTACGGGTAGCTTCATTTCTGATGCTCTAGCAAATAATCAAATGCCTAACTGTCAAATAAGCTCCTTGTTCGTTAATCAAATAAGCTCATTAGCCTAATAGTCACAACTCAATATATCAGAAGAAGGTCGTCGAAAAAGCGTGTCTTATGAAAAAAGATCGAAGGTGGAAGATAGTCGGTGAGAGGCGGCCTGTTTGGAAAAGATCGCCGGTAGAAGGTCCATGGAAGTTCGAATTGCCCAGATTGAAGGTGAAGATAGTCGGTCGAAGGTGGGTGATGAGGGAGGCCGACTTAACCTTTTTTTTTTTTTATGAAAAAAGCGAAGTTTTATATAACATTTTTACCCTTATAGAGTAAAATGTGAATTTAATCTTAACCATCGGACGAAATCACGACGAAATCATAGTGATTGGTTTGAATATGTTTATTGGATCTATAAATGAATGTGAGTCTAGGTAGATATCAACTCATGCATTCAATGTCATGCAATCATCTCTCGATACTGCCTTCTTTGAGTCTTGTAATCCAAATGTGATATTCTTCGTAATTGTCAAATTATCATGCACAAAATAGAGTACTCTAAGTCTAAAGGGAGTGGTATAACACTCGCTCGCTGGTTTTCTATAGTCGCACGTGACTTCTAGTAAATTGCTCAGAAATTCGCGCGCAAGTCTGTCGTGGGCAACAAAAAAAAGGGCAGACTCACCCAGCGAGAGTTGTCTAATGATAGGCCCATATGTTTTTTTAAGTTACAATGTTTGTAAAAAAAAAATTCTTACCCAAAATTTACTTATAAAAACCTCTTATCTCCATTTTTTCAAATCATTTTTCACACAAAATTTTCACATACAACATCATCTTCTTCCTCAAACACCATAATTCATTTTCTTTCACTTCTCCAATGGCGCCTGTACTATGGACACCCGCGGTAGAAATAGCTTTGTGTCATACTTGGTACTCGGTTACTCAAAACAGCGCGCCAAGTAACCGAACAAATACTCGGGTTTTTTAGGTTTGGTTTTGCAAATGATGGAGGGTCATTTAGAAGATCCAAAGAAAAAAGACACGATATGCTAATCTGGAAATGGAAGGGCCTAATGTGTGTCGTGCGTAGGTTTGTTAAATGTCACAACAACGCAACGCGTGCACGGGTAATTGGAGCAAGTGACGATGATATAATTAACAACGTCATTCGTGAATATGAAGCTGAGTATAGGTGCCCGTTTGAGTATCTTCATTGTTGGGAGGTTTTGAAAACTTAACCGATGTTTCTTTCTACTTAAATTATCCGTGTATCATTTTTATTTCCCGCGTGTATCGTGTTTATTTCCCGCGTGTATCGTGTTTGAATAAAATGTATGAAAAAAGTTTTTATTGTATTAATAAAAAATATTTAATAAAAAAGTGAGAGTGATGTGTAGTGAGTTTGAGTGAGTGTCATTACCTCTTGTGGGGAGTTTGGAAATAGTTATTTAAAAGCTGAGGTGACGCTTAAGTGACGGTGAATTTGAGAGGCACCACTCCCCCTAAGGGTCACTTTGGTATAGAAGTTTTTGTAGGTTCGATGTGATGGACATGTTACTATCTCATTAATTGTCTAACACATGCCTAGCCCAAAAATCCGAAACCTCATCTGTATGGTGACTTTTAAAATATCAAACCACAAAGTCATAGTACTATTTATTCTCTTAATAATTTCAGCCATAAATTTTTTAAATTTTTATTTCATTCAATTTGTCTACCATATGTTATCAATTAATTTTTGAAAAATAATTTTTTTTATTATTTTATATAAATATAAAATCAATTAAGTATATTTTTTCTCTCCGAAACCTTACATCAAATCCAAATTTTATCAAATTCTAAACTTTCTACTTTATAAATTCACACCCAAAATAAAGTCTGACAAACCAAACGGACCCTAAAGTATTTACGCACTTAAACAAATAAACAAAACATTATGGCCGCGTTTAGTTGGAAAACATTTGAAAATTTACAAAACGCGTTTAGTTAGAGAAATATGTGTTTGTGTTTTCTATTTATCAAAACTAGAAAACATGTACAAGTGTTTTTGTTTTAGGTTTTCGTCAGTGAATTTACGTTTTCTTCGGTAAATTCACATTTTCGTCATTAAATTTACGTTTTCGTCAGTAATTTTACGTTTTCATCTGTAATATTACGTTTTCGTCAGCAATTTTACGTTCTCGTCAGTAAATTTACATTTTCGTCAGTAAATTCACGTTTGGGTCAGAAAATTTCGGTCTTCGTCAGTAACTTTACGTTTTCGTCAGTAAATTTACGTTTTTGTCAGTAAATTTACGTTTTTGTCAGTAAATTTACGTTTTCATTATTTTAACGTTTACCTCAGTAAATTTAATTTTCTTCAATAAATTTACATTTTCGTTAGTGAATTTACGTTTCGTAAGTAAATTTACGTTTTCGTCAGTAAATTTTACGTTTTCGTCAGAAATTTTACGTTTTTGTCAGTAAATTTACGCTTTCGTCAGTAAATTTATGTTTTCACCAGTACTTTTACGTTTTCGTCAGTAAATTTACGTTTTTGTTAGTAAATTTACGTTTTTGTCACTAAATTTACGTTTGCATCAGTAAATTTACGTTTTCGTCAGTGAATTTACGTTTCCGTTTGCAATTTTACGTTTTCGTTTGCAAACGTAAAAAAATTATTGACGAAAAAGTAAATGTACCGACAAAAAGGTAAATTTAGTTGACGAAAACGTAAATTTACTGACGTAAACGTTAAAATAATGACAAAAACGTAAATTTACTGACGAAAACGTAAATTTATTGACGAAAACGTAAAAATACCGACAAAAACGTAAATTTACTGACGAAAACGTAAATTTACTGACGTAAAGTTAAAATAATGACAAAACCGTAAATTTACTGACGAAAACGTAAATTTACTGACAAAAACGTAAAAATTCTGACGAAAACATAAAATTTACTGACGAAAACTTTAAAATAATGACAAAAACGTAAATTTACTGATGAAAACGTAAATTGCTGACGAAAACGTAAATTTACTGATGAAAACGTAAGTTTACTGATGAAAACGTAAATTTTTTGACGTAAACGTTAAAATAATTATGAAAACGTAAATTTACTGACAAAAATGTAAATTACTTACGAAAACGTAATTTTACTAACGAAAATGTAAAATTTCAGACGAAAACGTAAATTTACTGACGAAAACGTAAAAATACTAACGAAAATGTAAATTTACTGACGAAAACGTAAATTGCTGACGAAAACGTAAATTTACTGATGAAAACGTAAGTTTACCGATGAAAACGTAAATTTTCTGACGTAAACATTAAAATAATTATGAAAACGTAAATTTACTGACAAAAACGTAAATTACTTACGAAAACGTAATTTTACTAACGAAAATGTAAAATTTCTGAAGAAAACGTAAATTTACTGACGAAAACGTAAAAATACTAACGAAAATGTAAATTTACTGACGAAAACGTAAATTGCTGACGAAAACGTAAATTTACTGATGAAAACGTAAGTTTACTGATGAAAACGTAACTTTTCTGACGTAAACATTAAAATAATTATGAAAACGTAAATTTACTGACAAAAACGTAAATTACTTACGAAAACGTAATTTTACTAACGAAAATGTAAAATTTCTGACGAAAACGTAAATTTACTGACGAAAATGTAAAATTTTTGCGAAAACGTAAAATACTGATGAAAAAGCAAAATTTCCAACGCAAACGTAAAAATAAAGAGAAAATTAGATATTTTGTGTTAAAAGGAAAACATGGAAAACAAAAAAAAGTTGTTTTCTTGTTTTGTGTATAAATTGGGAAAATAGGAATTTTGTGTTTTGTAGAGATATTTTCTGGAAAATGATGATTTGAACGCGTTTTCTATTTTCCTTGTTTTCTAGAAAACATTTTGTGGAAAACAAGGTGTTTTCCATCCAACTAAACGCACCCTATACTTTCCTAACGCACCATTTATAACGTATTTAATGCTCATGTATTAGAGAGTATTTAAAAAATAAATTCATTGCATTTTTCGGGTTTTGTCGAACTGACCCAATAACCCGATAAAAAGATAATTCAACCATAACTATATCTAATAAACCATATCTGGCTTAGATTCGGGTTCATACAGTTGTTATGAAATTACCACTACGAGGAGAACGAGGAGTTAAAAATCTCACAACCAGTTATATCAAAAGGAAAAACGAGGACGCGCTTGTAAGCGCTTCGTTTGATTAGCGATTTTTCAAAGACAAAAACACTCTTTTTCTATGGATTTACATTTTATGTTTTTTTTGGAGTTTTTGACCCGACTTATTTATAGAGATCGAACATTTCGACTTGAATCCCGAAATCAACTGAAACTGTTCGAATCCCGTTTTATACAGTATCGAGAATCCGAAATAAGGTAAATAAATCGGGACCATTAATCTGATATGGGATTGGTACCAAATCATGAAATTTTTGAAAACAAACGGAAAAAACCTGATTTTCTGGTACTGGTACCGATTCCCGTACATGTACCGATATTTGAATCTCGTTCGATGAGGTACCGGTACTACTCGTTTATGCTCGAAAAAAAATCAGCACTACTAATTCGGTACAAGACCGGTACCATGATCCTCTTTACTTATTTTTGTTCTAGCTCATTGACTGTTTCAATTTTGTGAGCCGATTAAAATAATACTCCATCCGTCCTTAAATAAGTGTTCAATTTAACTTTTTCGGTCTTTTTTGTTCAACTTTGATCGTAAATATTTATATTTGTATTATATAATACTCAATGCAAAATATATGAATGAATTGAGTTTTAAATGATTTTTTCATTGATATAATTTTCGTCAACTATTGCATAACACAAAAAACAATATTTACGGTCAAAATCAAACAAAAAATGCCACAAAAAGTTAAAGTGAACACTTATTTAAGGACGGATGGAGTATGTAGTATGTTTTAACTTTAGCTATTTAATTTCACAGACTAATAAAAATGAATTATTTGATAGCTATTTGCTGAAAATTTACTTTAATAATTGATATTCATTTGAATGAACGATTATCAAAAGAACCAGTGGCGAAACCAGGATGTGTACACGTAATTTGCTACGACGTCATAGCAAGGGGCCTAACAAGGATACTTGATCCGTGGTTGGTGGGGTTGCATCCCTCTAACACCACGAGTGTAATTAGTAGGTTAGACTCATTCCTCTTATTTCACTTGGAAACGATGTGTACGCGTACTGTGACAACCCTGGTTTTGAGGTTCGTCACTTAGTTTTATTTTGTGCTAGTTACGTGTCTTTACGTGTTTATGTGCTTATTGGTGTGTATAGATTGTGGTTTGGATATCGTTTCCGGTACGGGGTACCTTGTGAATGAAACGATGTGTGATGATTTCATGTTCATGAGCTCACATGGTAGTGACTATGAAATGAGATGGTGTTATTTAGTGGTTTTACGTATACGTATATGTATTATAGAAAATCGTATTTTTACGATTTACGGTTTAGCATTTAGAGGTCTCGGATGAGGTGTTTAGTCATATGAATATTTTTCGGGATGGTTTTAAGTCATTTAGGACTTAGTTATAAAGTTTATTTCAAAATTTGAGATTTTTTATAAAAGTGTATATTTTACGACTTTTACGGTAAAACGCGTAAATTTGACTAGTTTTACGGTTTTAAGGTTTTGGAGGCTTTAGGAGCTGAAATAAATTAAGAAAATTTAAGGTAATATTATTAATACCTATATTAATAATAAAAAGAAGGAAAAAAACGAATTTCAAGGGGTTTGGTTCGGTTTGTTTTGGACGCAAGAAGAAAAAAAGGAAAAAAAAAGGAAAAAGGGAACCGGGCTTTTGTATTTGGGCTAGGACTGGTTAGGATTAATTATATAAGGTTTTTATTTATCAAAACACTTCATAAAATCCCTGTAGATCAATAAGGAGTCGAAATATACAAGGGAGGAATTAGGGTTTTCATAAAAATCTTGGTTTTTCATAAATCAAAGGTAAATCCTTATAACCCTTTTTAATTAAAGTGTTTTAATTATTTCTCAATCATCTTATGATGGATTTAGGTTAGGGTTTAATTTGAAAAACATTAAATTAATGTTGAATTAATCATTATATGATGGTCACATAAATTAGGGCTTGTAATTAGAGGGATTAGGGTTAATTAATGAGGTTGATTTTGTTAAACCCATTTTTAAAAACTGGGCAGAATTTTGAGTCAATTGTTTTGATCATATCGGGAGTTCTAAGAACATTCAAGATGCGATCCAAGTACCCCTGAAAAGGTAATTGAAGTGGCTTTCCAATGCAAGAAACGATAACTAAATTGGAGGTCGGGAAGTGGGACAAAAACAGGTTACAACAGTCGGAGGTCAAAACAGTTTTGTAATCAGCCTGTTTTCTTTTTAAGTTTTGGGTTGTTTGGGGTACTTAGGGTTGCATTAGGATCTTCTCACGAACATGAGAGATGGTTTATATATTGTAGTAAGTATCTGCACTTGGGCTAAGATTTTGGTTTAGGGTAAGACCCTCTAATAGTAATAAACTTTTCATACGTTTAAAATCAGTGAATTCTGGATGGGTAGCAATATATACACATATATCGGGGCCTTAACAGTAGCTTTAAGGTTAGGGCAAGTGGGAGGTTTTAGCTAACGTATGTAAAAGTATGAATATTCCTTTTACAGAGATCATGGGTATGTTTAAGGGGGAGATCGACCCATAGTTTAAGGTATGAAAAACGGGACTGTTTTGGGTAAAATGTTAACGGGACGGGTTATGAAGTAAAAGGGGTTAAGGGCTTTATAGAGGGGTGTAATGGGATGCTTAGAGCATATAAATGAGGTATTTATATAGGAGGAGGCTAGATGTCCATCATAGGTTGATGAGCCATTTTAGTGGTTGGTTCATGTTTTGATTATGTGTTTTTGGTTTGTTAGCTTTTTGCTAGTGCGAGGACATTTGGAGAAGCTCAATCAGGTGAGTTTCATAGTCCCATGTTTACTATTGATTTTGACTTCCAGATGGGATGGAAGAGACACTGTGTTGAGTTATTTATAAATTGATGCTAAGAATATTTTTAAGGTTTGAGATGGACTTGTGTGTACATTATGTGATTAACTGCTATGTGATTCTTGTTTGTGTATGATTTGAAATTGGGAAATTATGGTTGTTGGTAAGGCGTGATGCCTTGGAAATTATGGTTGTTGGTAAGGCGTGATGCCTTGGAAATTATGGTTGTTGGTAAGGCGTGATGCCTTGGAAATTATGGTTGTTGGTAAGGCGTGATACCTTGGGAATTGTGGTTGTTGGTATGGCGTGATGCCTTGGAATTGTGATGATTGATTGAATTTGAATGCTAGTTGTTAATACATAATTGTAGCGCATTGTCCATACGTTATTGTGTTGATGGTTGTTATTCACAGCTTATAACTGATTTAGCGTTGGAGTCTAAACCTATGACTCTCACCAACTTTATATTGACGTGTTTTAGTGTCTCTTTCATGTGTGAATGTGTTTAAGCTTGAGGATAGAAGTGGCTAGACTTGGATGCCTTAGGATTATATAGAAGGAGATCCCCGTTCCTTCTTAGTTTCTTTTGTTTGTTTAATAAGTGATATTGTTGGCACCTATATGTTTGTTTTGTTTGTGATATTTGATTGTCTTGGGTAAGAGGTAGGACTGTTACCTACTTACCTAGACTCCTGCATGTTGAGATATTGTCATGACATATGTGTCTCCATTTATGACATTTCTTATTTCATTTAGTTATCTCTATAGACACGCCATGTTGTGATGATATCCATACGTCGCGCCCCATATTCCGCCATGGTGGGGTGTGACAGAATGGTATCAGAGACAATGGTTATAGAGAATTAGGTTGCCTAGTCGCGTAGCCTAGTCTATAGTTTAAGGGTCCCTGCATATAGGCGTCATAGGAGTATGTGTGCATTTTATATTAATTGATGTGTTTGGATGTTATTTATTGCGATGTTTTGACTAGTATGAATTGAACCGTAGTATGTTCATACTTAGTCACCTGTTATTTTCTTTTCGGGTTTGTGACTAGTGCGGGTTGAACCATAATCGTCCACGCTAGTCACTGTTGTATTTTGCTTAAATGGTACATTATAGTACATAATTTAGTACAAGGTAGTTTTTATCTTTTATCGGGTTATTCTACATACCTGAGGTATGTTATTTTTCTTTTGATGTTTAAGTCATGTTCCCTAAGAACCATGTGGTGGTTCGAGTTACTAGGAGTAGGTGGATAGGAGGGTTTTAAGTTGTTTCCACTCTTACGGGCGACAGGACTTATAACTGATTATGTTTTCGTTTTGGATTTAGTCTAGGCTGTTTTAGCTAGACTATGGATTTTTGTATTCCGAGAGTTTGACTATGTTATTTTAATAGTTGGAGTTTTGAACCTTTGTTATGTGGTTATGAGCTTATGTGAGTGGATGGATTTATGTGTTATGTGTTGTATTGATTCTTATAAGTGTCATCATAGGAGGGAGTGCATTAGGGAAAGGGTAATTGTATAAGTATGGTGGCCAACATAGTTATACAAGTACCACAACTTCAATGGGTTCCTAAGTATGATTGCATGAAAGAGGGTTAGTACATGCTTGTATATGATGAGATGTGGATTTTGGGTATATTTATAATATATGGGTTTTGTGCCTTGTTGTGGCATGGTGAGATGGTGAAAAGGTGATTACTCGTATGAAAAAACGAGTGTATGACGCGATCGACTTGATATGTATGATAACGAGTATGTTTTGGGAGATTTAATAGGTATATATATGCGGATGTATATATACTACTACGTGTTAGGTTATGGTATATGGTCGTTCACTAGTTATTATAACTTGAACGTACCTTGTGTTTGTTCGTGTTTTATGGTGCTGGAGTTTGTTGGAGTTCCAACGACGTTTGAATCTTTTGAAGTGTGTCTTGTAGCGTATTCTTTGAGTTTCGTATTTCACGTGTACGTTTTAAAATGGTGTTTTTGGTTTCAAGTCTATTGAAATAACTTGGGGTTTCTTTTGAGATAATGAAATCTTTTGTGTTGGGTCTTACATTTCTTTTGGTCGGTATATATTGAGAAAAAGGGGGACTTGGAAATCTATTATAGGGTTAGATAGTTGGTTGTATTCGTTAAAATAAGGGTAAGGTGTTGGAGTCGTGTTTGAAACAAGGTGCAACATAAGATTTCTTTTTAATCAACACTTATTTATTTCAAATTCTAAAAGACTTTCTTTAAAATAGAGCGAAGTAAAATTTCTTTCTACTTACATAGTTTATATAATTGGGTTTAACCGATTCACGTCATTTATAATTATTAATACGAGGTTAAATTGAGTTTATGAAGGTTACACATACAATTATATCTGTCATTTAAAAGAGGTATATTAATCACTAAGTCTATTCTTTAGTTTTTTTTAAACAACTAGTATAAAACTGATTTGGTCATAACTTGTTCGTTTTTGGAGCTTTTTGAGTGATTCAAAAGCCAAAAATTATGTCCTCGGAACGTACTTTTCAAATATTCAGAATGTATAGTCATGGGAGGTCAGTATCTTGGCCGAAATTTTTGTACAAGTGTCGGGTTAAAGGTTGAGTTTGAATGGTAGTTTATTTTTATGATTTGGGATGCACGGGATACCTAGTTTTCGAGTTGAGTTTTGAGTTCGTCAAGAGGGTTGTTTGTAGATTGTTTGAGTCACATAGATGTGGGAGGTAATAATAATAATAAAAAAAAGAGATATATATTCTTTTGGAAAAATGTCGATCTTTTGCACGGTTTAAATAATATGTCGCGAGGCGTAATAAGTTTTCGTTGCCATTGGGTGTTTCTTGGATTATTTTTCGTTGTCATGGGTCATTTTGAAATGATAAACGTTTTGGGTTTGAGTTTTCTTTTGAGTCTCGTGGTTTTTGACTTGTTTTAACTGGTGCACGTGAAATGTCGTTAGTTATCCGTGGGTTGATTCGTTGATCGTATCTGATGGATTCAGGATGTAGTTTTGGTTTCGTATTGTTCAGGAGCGTTGAGGTAGTCATATGAAGACTTGGTAGCGCCTACACGCGTAAGTAGGTGACCATGAGAGAACGGTCGGAATACCCTTAGTGGGGAGGAAAGAAGTTCGTAGACGAACTAATGTGGTCATGAGGTCTCTTAGGAGTACCAAGTAGATGAATAGAGATTTGTGGGATACTAGCACAAGTAACGCGCCATAGAGAGTGTTGGAAGGGGATACAATACCTCAAAGGTATTTATGATTGTGCGTAAGGCATGTAAGTTTTCCGAAAATTTCCTGAGATTTAGTAGGTTTGCCTATTACTGTGAGGTAGAACCATAAGTAGAGCAAGTAGGAGAAGTGAGAGGAGTTGGAGTTAGTGCCTTTCCAAGGAAATTGTAGATGGAATGATTCCAAGAACAAGAGTTGATGGAAATTGCAACGGATGCAAGGTAAAAGTTGAGTTGCTTAGTAGTAGATTGGATGTGGAAAGAGGTTGAGTGGTCTGATGAGAGGAAGCATTGGTCTTTTAAAATGCGTGTAGAATTTTGCAAGTAGAACGAGGTAGGAATTTATTCGTATTGCCGCTAAGAGAGGGTGCAAGGAGGACATAGTTGAAACTGCCAAGGAGGTGGTATGAACGCTTTGGGTTTATGGTTATGCATTTGGCTTCGCCAAAGCACTAGCGGTTTTCATGGAATCAATGAACCGAGTGTCCATGAACGTATATAAAAGAGTTGTCATCAGGAGCATCGACGACATCTTGATCTACTCAAATCTAAGAAGGAGAGTGAGGCGAATTATGTGTTGGTTTTGGACTGGAGTTATACGTGAGATTTTCAAGTGTGAGTTTTAGTATTAAGTTTACTATGATGAGCAGTTAGAGATGGTGGCATATCATGGAACCAGCAAGGGCGAAGTGAAGAAGGATGAGGAAGCGTTTTGGAGGCTGAAGAGGTGGATTAGATAATGAGCCGATCTTGGCATTATCGGAAGGACTGGATGAATTCGCGAAGCATGACGATACGTGGAGCAAGGATTTGGATGTGTACAAGAACGATAAAGAAAGGCGATGGCTTATACGTTGCAAGAACTGAAGATTTAGAAGAACTAGATAAGACATAGTTAGTGGAGCTGGATTGTTATATCTGCCTAGAAATGCTAGAGGCATTTGGTGTACGAGACGTGGAGAATGATCTATATGGATCATGAACGTCTCCAACACATATTCAATCGTCTTGATTTAACATTTGGCAAAGGTTAAGTGGTGAAAGAAAATTGCAAGGCCAAGTACCATCTGGGAAAGGCAAGCATGGTTGATGAGACATGGAATAAGAAGAATGAAGTGAAGCTGAGAAGGACTTGAACTATATGGATGACGTATTAGGATGGTTTGGATGAAAGATGTAGGTTGCACGAGTTGAGTTGTCTAAAGCAGAGAACGCGTCAACGTGTATGTTGCGTGGCTTGGACAATCATATGGAGAAAGGGACGTAGACTATACTTCCTACATAGATAGGAGTAGCTTAGAAAGGGGCGATGTAAGGACGAAGTTGGTGGAAGGGATACATAATGCAGTGGAGGATTAAGTACGATGAGAGTTGAGTGATAGTCGATAGACTGACTAATTCATCACCTATTTCAAGAGGAATGAGAAGTCACGTAGTTGGGAAGTTAGAAGAATTGCGTACGGATGTGAGGGAATCAAGGGTTTTGCGTAAAGGTTAGCCTAATATGTATGGAGTGCCTTATGAAGGACTCTGGCGAGGGAAGAAACGAGGGGAAACATCACATCGTAATGTATGGTAGGGAGTTAGGAAACTCATTAGCGATGGATGAGTTTTCATATAGTGATCGTTATCATACTAGAAGTCGATAAATGCCATTTGAGGCACTATATGAAAGGATAGGGTGAGTTGTCCCCAATGTGGACTAGAATTGGTAAAAGAGGCTACTAATGTGGTAATGATGTTGTGGAAAGGATGAGAGCAACAAGGGATGCTATGTAGAAAAGGAGGAAACCACTAGAGTTAGTGACAAAGTTGTGTATGAAGTTTCACCCATAGTAACGGGTGGTACGTTTCGGTAAAATGAAAGAGTTGATGTAGAGTTTTGTAGGTCCATTTATGATCTTTGGAAAGATCAGACCATTAGCTTATGAGCGTAGAATTACCTGGGGGAAATTGAGTGGTATACATGATATATTTCATGTATTAAGATTGGTAAATGTTGTTGAGAATGCATATTTGCATGTTCGGTTATTCAGGACTTGTGTTAATAAGAGTCTTTGTTTTATCAAAGAGCCATTTGTGAGATTTATTGTCTGTGAGGTCAAGAGTTTGGCAATGAGTTTAATTATTTTTGGTTTGTATATGTGGTATTTTGAAACTTGAACTAAAGTTCACGTGGAAATGAGAGGAGTTCGTTTAGAACAAGTATCCTAATGTGATTTGTTGTTTGTGTGTTTGATCCTAAGGAGTAAATCTCGGGACGAGATTTCTATTAGGGGGGAGTGATGTGAGAACCCTGGTTTTGAGGTTCGTCACTTAGTTTTATTTTGTGCTAGTTACGTGTCTTTACGTGTTTATGTGCTTATTGGTGTGTATAGATTGTGGTTTGGATATCGTTTCCGGTACGGGGTACCTTGTGAATGAAACGATGTGTGATGATTTCATGTTCATGAGCTCACATGGTAGTGACTACGAAATGAGATGGTGTTATTTAGTGGTTTTACGTATACGTATATGTATTATAGAAAATCGTATTTTTACGATTTACGGTTTAGCATTTAGAGGTCTCGGATGAGGTGTTTAGTCATATGAATATTTTTTGGTATGGTTTTAATTCATTTAGGACTTAGTTATAAAGTTTATTTCAAAATTTGAGATTTTTTATAAAAGTGTATATTTTACGACTTTTACGGTAAAACGCGTAAATTTGACTAGTTTTACGGTTTTGAGGTTTTGGAGGCTTTAGGAGCTGAAATAAATTAAGGAAATTTAAGGTAATATTAATACATACATTAATAATAAAAAGAAGGAAAAAAACGAATTTCAAGGGGTTTGGGTCGGTTTGTTTTGGACGCAAGAAGAAAAAAAGGAAAAAAAAAGGAAAAAGGGAACCGGGCTTTTGTATTTGGGCTAGGACTGGTTAGGATTAATTATATAAGGTTTTTATTTATCAAAACACTTCATAAAATCCCTGGAGATCAATAAGGAGTCGAAATATACAAGGGAGGAATTAGGGTTTTCATAAAAATCTTGGTTTTTCATAAATCAAAGGTAAATCTTTATAACCCTTTTTAATTAAAGTGTTTTAATTCTTTCTCAATCATCTTATGATGGATTTAGGTTAGGGTTTAATTTGAAAAACAGTAAATTAATGTTGAATTAATTATTATATGATGATCACATAAATTAGGGCTTGTAATTAGAGGGATTAGGGTTAATTAATGAGGTTGATTTTGTTAAACCCGTTTTTAAAAACTGGGCAGAATTTTGAGTCAATTGTTTTGTCATATCGGGAGTTCTAGGAACATTCAAGATGCGATCCAAGTACCCCTGAAAAGGTAATTGAAGTGGATTTCCAATGAAAGAAACGAGAACTAAATTGGAGCTCGGGAAGTGGGTCGAAAACAGGTTACAACAGTCGGAGGTCAAAACAGTTTTGTAATTAGCCTGTTTTCTTTTTAAGTTTTGGGTTGTTTGGGGTACTTAGGGTTGCATTGGGATCTTCTCACGAACATGAGAGATGGTTTATATATTGTAGTAAGTATCTGCACTTGGGCTAAGATTGTGGTTTAGGGTAAGACTCTCTAATCGTAATGAACTTTTCATACGTTTAAAATCAGTGAATTCTGGATGGGTAGCAATATATACACATATATCGGGGCCTTAACAGTAGCTTTAAGGTTAGGGCAAGTGGGAGGTTTTAGCTAACATATGTAAAAGTATGAATATTCCTTTTACAGAGATCATGGGTATGTTTAAGGGGGAGATCGACCCATAATTTAAGGTATGAAAAACGGGACTGTTTTAGGTAAAATGTTAACGGGACGGGTTATGAAGTAAAAGGGGTTAAGGGCTTTATAGAGGGGTGTAATGAGATGCTTAGAGCATATAAATGAGGTATTTATATAGGAGGAGGCTAGATGTCCATCATAGGTTGATGAGCCATTTTAGTGGTTGGTTCATGTTTTGATTATGTGTTTTTGGTTTGTTAGCTTTTTGCTAGTGCGAGAACATTTGGAGAAGCTCAATCAGGTGAGTTTCATAGTCCCATGTTTACTATTGATTTTGACTTCCAGATGGGATGGAAGAGACACTGTGTTGAGTTATTTATAAATTGATGCTATGAATGTTTTTAAGGTTTGAGATGGACTTGTGTGTACATTATGTGATTAACTGCTATGTGATTCTTGTTTGTGTATGATTTGAAATTGGGAAATTATGGTTGTTGGTAAGGCGTGATGCCTTGGAAATTATGGTTGTTGGTAAGGCGTGATGCCTTGGAAATTATGGTTGTTGGTAAGGCGTGATGCCTTGGAAATTATGGTTGTTGGTAAGGCGTGATGCCTTGGAAATTATGGTTGTTGGTAAGGCGTGATGCCTTGGGAATTGTGGTTGTTGGTATGGCGTGATGCCTTGGAATTGTGATGATTGATTGAATTTGAATGCTAGTTGTTAATACATAATTGTAGCGCATTGTCCATACGTTATTGTGTTGATGGTTGTTATTCACAGCTTATAACTGATTTAGCGTTGGAGTCTAAACCTATGACTCTCACCAACTTTATGTTGACGTGTTTTAGTGTCTCTTTCATATGTGAATGTGTTTAAGCTTGAGGATAGAAGTGGCTAGACTTGGATGCCTTAGGATTGCATATAGAAGGAGATCCCCGTTCCTCCTTAGTTTCTTTTGTTTGTTTAATAAGTGATATTGTTGGCACCTATATGTTTGTTTTGTTTGTGATATTTGATTGTCTTGGGTAAGAGGTAGGACTGTTACCTACTTACCTAGACTCCTGCATGTTGAGATATTGTCATGACATATGTGTCTCCATTTATGACATTTCTTATTTCATTTAGTTATCTCTATAGACACGCCATGTTGTGATGATATCCATACGTCGCGCCCCATATTCCGCCATGGTGGGGTGTGACACGTACGCCCAGAGGCATGATTTGACATAATACAAAAAAGATATATGAAAATTTTGAGAAGAGGCCGTGGAAGTAGCTAGGGACCACGACATTTTATTAACACTTGCAAGGTTTTGAGTACACAATAACCTAATAAAAAAGAAAATAGTACATGTATTTATTGAGGCTAGACGTAGCTAGTGTTTCTCGTTCTGAGGTCGCAGCCTTCAAAGGTGGCACTTTTTTAAGTGGCATATATTCCAAGTCCTACGTAGGTCGCGGCCATCTATGTCGCGTAATCTATACGCGCCATCTCCCAAAGCTTCTGTCACCATGTAGGGTCCTTCACACTTTGGTCCAAGTTTCCCCGTATTTTCCGCGCGGCTTGCCGAGTTTGCGCGATATACGAAGTCTCCTGGTATGAAAGAAGTTTTTCGTACTCTAACGTCGTAGTAGCCTTTCATCCTTGATTTAGCTTTGGCCTCGTTAATCGTAGCCAATTCCCGTCTTTCTTGTATTATATCTAAGTTTACCCGTAGTTCCTCATTATTTGTGATCATGTTTACCTCAGTTGTGCGGAGTTTTATGACTGCTTCCGTTCCGTATGTTAGGGCGAAGGGGGTGTCTCCAGTGCTGTTTCTATCATGGTGCGATGTGCCCATAACACATGTGATAGCTCATCAACCCATTTTTTATTTTCCTCCCCCCAGTCGCGCTTTTATACCGTCTCCTAGACTCATATTAGCTTTTTCCACGAGTCCATTGGACTGCGGATGAGCCACTGACGCGAACCGCTGCTTGATGTTGTTTTTTGCACACCAATCCTTAAACGGATTTATAATGAATTGTTTGCCGTTGTCGGAGACGATTTCCCCTGGTAACCCGAAACGACATACGATGTTATCCCAAATGAACCTTTTTACTTGGTTGCTTGTGATTGTCGCGACTGCTTTGGCCTCAATCCACCTTGTGAAGTAATCCATCGCGACTATTAGGAACTTGATACCCCCGGCTGCAATAGTAAAGGGTCATGCGATATTGATTCCCCACTTTTAAAATGGCCAAGGGGAAGTGATAAGTGTTAACTCTTGTTGGGGTTGTTGCGGCACTGGTCTGTGTACTTGGTAGTCATTGCACTTTGAGATGAGTGTCCGTGCATCCGTATGCATGGTTGGCCAGTAATAGCCGTTGCGCAAAGCTCTTGCTACCACTGATCTGGGTCCTGCATGCATACCACAAGATCCTTCATGGATTTCGCTGATGACATATTGCGTTTGTCGCGGTCCTATGCACCGTAACCATGGTTGTAGGAACGATCGCTTATAAAGAACCCCGTCCCTGACCTCAAATTGACTTAGGTGCCTTCGGATTCGTCTCGCCTCGTTCTCATCCTACGAAAGTGATTCCTTTGTTAAATAGTCCACGATCGGAGTCATCCACGTAGGACCTTCCTCTTCTATGGCTGATGCAACTTCCAATTCTGCTATGGATTTGTATTTAAGGATCTTCACCAGGACTTGCTTTGATAAGTGTGCGAAGCTGGTGGATGCTATTTTACTGAGGGCGTCAGCCTTTTTGTTTTCTCCCCTTGGTACTTGTCGTATCGTGAACTTTTAAAGCCTTCGATCAGCGACTTGGTTTTTTGTAGGTATTGCATAATGTTTTCCTCATTTGCTTCGTACTCGCCTAGTATATGGTTTGCTACCGAGCGAGAGTCCACGTTCGCTTCGAGATTGCGTACGCTCATACGGGTTGTGATTCTCAACCCTGTTATAAGAGCTTCATATTCGGCTTCGTTGTTTGTGGCTGTAAATTCGAAGCGTAGGGCGTATGTGAATTCCATACCTTCGGGATTGGTGAGAATGAGGCCCGCGCCAGATCCATCTCTGCAGGAGGACCCGCCAGTGAACAAGACCCATGGGTCTTGATTATCTTCCTCTTATGTAGGTTCCTGTTCCTCCTCTTTTGGTTTTTCGATAATGAAGTCTGCAAGGATCTGTCCTTTGATGGCGGTGTGTGGTCGTTACGTAATGTTATGTTCCCCAAGTTATTCACACCACTTCTGTAGCCTTCCTGCTACATCCGGCTTTGATATTATTTGCTTTATCGGCGAGTCCATGATCAACGCTATGGGGTGTGCTTGAAAGTACCGTCGCAGCCTCTTTGCTGTGAACACCAATGCTAGTACCAGTTTCTCCATGGACGAATAGTTCAATTATGAGCTTTATAGGGCTCTGCTGATGAAGTACACTGGTGCCTATACATTTTCCCTATCTGTCATTAGCACCACAAAGATTGCTCCGTGCGTAGCCGAAAGGTATACTATCAACTCTTCTTTTGGCTAAGGCGCAACCAACATGGAGAGCACTGCTAAGTGCTTTTTCAATTCATCAAAGGCTTCTTCTGCCTCCTTTGTCCAATAAAAGTCACCCTTCTTTGTACATTTCTTGAGTATTTTGAATAAGGGGAGTGACTTCTCCGCAGATTTAGTCAGAAACCTGTTTTGTCCTGCCAGTTTTCCATTCAACGATTGTACTTCTTTCTTTGTCCTCGGGCTTTGGAGTTGTATGACTGCGTCCGTCTTCTCCGAGTAAGGTTTAATGTAGTTAGGGTCTATCATGTAACCCAAGAACATGCCTTTCGTGGCGCCGAAAGTGCATTTCTTAGGGTTTAGCCTCATATTAATTCTCTTAAGTGTGGAGAAGTTTTCCTCTATATCACGGATGAGTTCGTCCTCCGTGTGGCTTTTTATGACTAAATTATCCACGTAAACTTCTAAATTCCGCCCGATTTGGCTGTCAAACACTTTGTCTACTAGTCGATGATAGGTAGTTGATGTTCGTTTTGCAAGTCTTAAATTTATAACAAGGTTTAGACAAAACAAGGGACTAGAATACGAACACGGGCAAGTTTACCCTTTCGTTCGTAATATAGCTTGTAGTGGTAAGCCAGGATCGTTCGCTTGGACTTAATTTCGTTTTGGTAATCAATATAATAGTTGAAGAAATAAATGATTGAAATGATAACAATAGTAACAAGTATGACTAATATGGGATAGTTCGTATAAGTTCGTGATGATGATAATAATGATCGAGATATGTTTTTGTAGGTAAAGAGTGATAATCCTTTTTCGTCAAAATGGCGTTTACACAATTTACTTTGGTGTGATTCAAGACTTATGTTTAATTAAGAGACTAACCTCAAAACAAGTTGCCAACGCGTTCAATATTTTATCAAAGTTTCTAAGCAGGTCTCTCCAACCAAAGATTCAAAATCATAGACAAGTTCTTAAAAACTTATTATAACAACTTGCGTTTCTCAACGCCAAATTACCGTAACAAATCAACTTAGATAAAATATGGTTTATAGAACTCGGTGGTAAAATGGTTCTACAACATTAGCTTGAAATCAATTATAAAGGATCATATCATAGCATCATCAATAATTATAGTCACATACCCATATAGTCACAAATAGCTTAGCCTAACATAGTAATCAAAGTAACAAATGGAAAAGAGTAAGAGAACATCATACTTAGATTGATTGAATGGACGAGTACACAAGTGTCACTGTTGGGTCAAAATTAATATGAGTTGATGTGGCAGAAACTCCAAAACGAAGAAAACATGCTAGACGCTGACACGCCATGTTTGGACGCTGAAAGAAGTCTACGGCGCTGATGGAATTTCTATTTACGGAATATATTGGATATATTCTAAATAATATATTCAATATATATCTATAGAAATAGAATATTTAGATGTTTATTTGATATTATCTCTTGTAGATTCTGTTCCTTCCACTATAAAAGGAACAAGAGTCTTAGGTTTTATGCACAATTCAATTCATTCACAATGTAAACCTAAAGTGTGTGTTGCACTAGACGTGGGATTCAATGTATACACGTCTAGTGGTTGTTTGTTATTAATATAACGAGCAACCCAATTGTTTTAATTCATGTGTTCTTTGTGCCTAAACACCTTGTTATGATCATTGTTCTATTCCGCTATGTTATCATATGAACGATGATCAACCTAGATATAATGGTTCATAACCATTGAGTCTAACGATCAATGGACTCCACAATTGGTATCAGAGCCTAAGGCTCATGATATCTAGGTCTGACGAGGTGTTCGTGTATGGTGAAGAAAAGAAAAATTCGTATGGATTTTTCTGGACGTTTTTGTGTGCGCAGCAGTATTCAGAAGGTCATAACTTTTGATTGAACCGTTGGATCGTCACGAAATTTTATATGTGTGTTCTACATACATAGATCTAAACATCCACCGGAGGGATTGTCGAGTTTTATCCCCAGGCAAAAGTTATTAAGCGTCGAAGTTGGCTGATGGTTGATTTTCAGTTTTCTGCTTTTACATAAAATCATGAACTAGGGTTCCTCAAACCCTAGATCTACTTAAAAGCAGGAAGAATTGCAGTTGGAGGCTATTATAATGCATTATGGTGTTTAAATCGAATCTGATTATGTTTAAAACCCTAATTAGGGTTTCAAATTAAACAATCTTCGTTCTAGGGTTTTCAATACAAACTTTTCTGATTTAGAGTAAAACCCTAGATCTGGACGTATGACAGTAGCAGTGACAAGGACGTGTGACTGATTTTTAGCAAGGACGTAATTGGTTTCTCCAACAAGGTCTGCTGTTTGGTGAAAATTTCGCATGTTCACACGAAGGATCAAGTGAGTGACGTTGATACGTTTTGTGTTAACGTTGACAATTATGACGTCACATCCAGCGTTTGTGTTCACAAGCTTATATATATCCGATTGGCTATTCTATGTGTGTTCACACGGTGCTACAATCCTCTACATGCTATTCCACGTTACTTATGGGAGGCAAAAGCTAGACGTAAGCTTATTGGTGGAAATCTTATGTTCACACGGTCCTTTTAATCTATGTTCACACGGTAAGAGCTCTAAGATTGGAGGAGGATTTGTGTGTTCACATGATATATTGATGGATTATTCACACAACACAACTTCTTCACGTGAAGCAGCTATGGTTTCCATAAAGTGCGTATAAAGATGTGATGATTTATTGGATACCAAAACAATCGCATGGGATTGTCTTGACATCAGTATACGTTTCTTCAAGAAAAGGAACGACAGATTGTTATATTCACATGGGGTCAAAGATTGCTGCATGATTTGGGAAGTTAAAACAGCCGTGTGCTTGTGCTTATTTCTAGGAATATATTTTTAAGTATATGCATCCCTGGATTTAGGGTTTGTATATATTTATATTGGGATATATCTTTTGAAAATATTGGATGTAGGCACATTATCTGCTACAAGATGGGTTTGACGCTGAAAAGGACGTGGACGCTGACAAAGTTTAATATAGACGCTGACAGGAAGAATTTTGACGCTGACAGAATAAGTCAACGCTGATAGAGTTGACAGTGTCGTCCGATATATGTACTTCAACGCTGATAGGTATTGTCCGATATTGGACAATACATCTGTCAAAGTTATTGGACAGAAGAGGATATTGGACAACACAAGGTTTGCTGCTGTTTGAGAAAATTGTGACGTTTTAAGCACACAAAAAGGAGGATTATACACACAAAGGTACATGGAATCTCCGTTTTAATATAGAATATCATGATGATATTAATGGCTCGGATATTTTTGAAAGGGATTAATGATTTTTAAGTAAGTTAGCAACAATTCATGAAGAATTTTATTGGATTATGTAATCGGGATAGCCTTGTGAAAGAGTTATCCGTTGACAGCTTTTACATATGAAGATATTGACTTGTCGTGAAGAGGTGTTAGCTTAAGGGGAAGAATTCTTATGGTAAGTTTGATGATTGAAGAAGATTTTCGCGAGTTTGTGTTCTATCATATCTTAAAGTCATGGACTTTTAAGGTAACTTGTTCGTGCTTACATGGTTGGTGATGAAGACTTGTCAAAGTCTAGTAGTTGTAGATGCTATCACTTGAAGGAGTTACATTATCGTGCTCAGTGTCTCACATAGGATGAGGATTTTTGACAAACGGATCGAGGTCTACTTATACTTTGTACCATGAGTATAAGTTCTTCATCACATAGATAGTACAAGACATGGAACATAGGTTTGGGTTACTCTACTTCTATATCAAGAATACTTTATTTATTTTTCTTCAGGATCATTACATAGAGCTACATTTGGAGAATCTTCAATGATTGCATACATTGTTTACTTCCCTGTTGATGTGACAAAAAGGGGAAGATACGCATGCTACACTTGAGGGGAAGCAATTTGAAGATCATGTACAACTTACAAGAGATATACAAAGAGTTTTGCCGACATCAACTAGGGGAAGATTGTTGGGTCAAAATTAATATGAGTTGATGTGGCAGAAACTCCAAAACGAAGAAAACATGCTAGACGCTGACACGCCATGTTTGGACGCTGACAGAAGTCTACGGCGCTGATGGAATTTCTATTTACGGAATATATTGGATATATTCTAAATAATATATTCAATATATATCTATAGAAATAGAATATTTAGATGTTTATTTGATATTATCTCTTGTAGATTCTGTTCCTTCCACTATAAAAGGAACAAGAGTCTTAGGTTTTATGCACAATTCAATTCATTCACAATGTAAACCTAAAGTGTGTGTTGCACTAGACGTGGGATTCAATGTATACACGTCTAGTGGTTGTTTGTTATTAATATAATGAGCAACCCAATTGTTTTAATTCATGTGTTCTTTGTGCCTAAACACCTTGTTATGATCATTGTTCTATTCCGCTATGTTATCATATGAACGATGATCAACCTAGATATAATGGTTCATAACCATTGAGTCTAACGATCAATGGACTCCACATTCACGACTGTATCGTCTTCCCAAGAATCGAAGAGTGGCATACTCTCGTTACAAGTATTTCCCAAAAGTGGAATATACTGAAAATGTACTAAGAAAGCTAAAATACTCGAGCTATGGAGTATTGAAGAGAAGAGGTGTGTCTAAAATGAGTGAAATTGGTCCCTATTTATAGTGCTGGCTGGGAGAAAATGTGCGCTGCACTTCCCCGAAAGTGCGTCGCACTTTGGAGGTGGGAATTGTGCGTCGCACTTTGGACTTTGTGCGCCGCACTTTTGTGCGTTCCAGAATCTTCTCATAGTAGTTTTTGCTTATTTGCACTTCAAGGACCCTTCTTTGTATTTCTTCACTTTGGTTCCTCAAACTTTATACCTGCATGTAAACCGCAACATATTAAGTATCAGAAGCTCTTATTTATAATATAAAGTGGCATTATAATAACGGGTTGAATATGTATATTTAGATCGTTATCAAATTCCTTCACACTTAGCTATTTCTTGCCCTCAAGCAATCAAAACGAAAAAACAAATTAGATTTTAAAACTTTTAAGTATTGTGAAGTATGATAGGAAAATGATTAAATTTTTCTAAATAGCAAAAGCAAATGACAAAAAATTTCAGCACCTCACATGGGTAGTGTTTGATTTTTAGTTCACACAAATGTCACTCACAAAGGGTAAATGTAAGATAACACTCATATAGCACGGACATAAAATAGATAGCTACCATAAGCTTGTACATGACACATAAACATAACCGTTGCGGTGTGAGCACCAGATAAATTTTTCAAAGAAGCAAAATGTGATGAATGATGTGGGTTTTGGAACAAAAATATGCCTTGTCAAAGTCGTAGAACAAACTATACTACTTTAATCTTTCTTCTTTTTTTAAGAGATTATCATATATACTTTTGACTTGACAATAGATAGGCATAATATCGAGATAATAGCATGTGGGATGATATAGCACATAAGTACGAGTGCAACATATTTTAGCAAGCCAGTGTAAATTAACTAAAATGATACAATGGTGATTTATTTTGCCTCTTTTCAAAAATATCTATAAATTAACCTCACTGCGGTTTAGTAAATGATGATCAAGCACAAGTTCTGAAACATATTAGATTATCGGCTTTCACAAAAATAGAGAAGTATAAGGCTAGATTTTTCTGACATATTTGGTGGATGATTTTGTGCTTAGTTATATTGTCAATCAATCAGATTTTTGCTTCGCTAAAAACTTTATTTATTTATAAAACATATATATTTTTATTTCATTTCAAAAAGATTTTAGTGTGGAGAAAATTGATTATTTTTCCTATTTGCTCGTCCTCCACACTTAAGGTGAACATCCTCCTCGAGGTGATAACTGATAGCATTAAAAAACTGGAAAAATGCAAAGGGAAACGAGAATTTCCCGGGGCTAAGTAGAAAATTGCGGGACGTCAGGTGATGACTCCAACTTAGAGCTCCAAGTTTTCTATTTTCCTGCATGATATTAACAAAAAAAACGTGCAAAATATAAATAAGGACGGTTTTATTTATTTACAAGTCCTCCTCTACACTTAAGGTAAAAAGTGGGGGATAAAATACGGATTGCCTTCCGAGAAGCGCTAAGTTTAGAGTTTTCAGCCAGACTCGGCTACTCGGTTTTATTTCAAAAAGAATGGGATTTCTTCTTCGTCGAATTCATTATAGTGCTCTTCTTCATGGTAGAGCTTAAGTCTATGTCCATTGAAAATAAAAGTCGTGTTGTCTCTTCGTATAGTTCAACATATCCAGATGGATATTGGTGTTTCACTGTATAAAGTCCAGTCCATCTGAAGTAAGTTTGGGTTGTTTGAATTTATATTTCGAGATAAAGAGAAGTACTTTCTCTCTTTGTCTGAATTCTTTTCTTATTCGCAGTTTGCGATCATGCCAACATTGGTTCGTTCTTTATATAAACGTGAATTTTCATAAGCTTGATGTCGAAATTCATCTAACTTATGAAGTTGGAATATACGTTTTTCTCCAGCTGTAATAAGATCAGGATTGCAGTTCTTAAGTGCCCAATATGCACGATGTTCATTATCGAATGGTAAATGGCATGTTTTTCCATACAAGAGTTTGTACATTATGGTTTCGATTGGTGTTATGAAAGCGGTACAAAAGGCCCATAGAGCATCTTCTGAATTTTTTAGACCAACAAGCAGGGTTGTTTTGGACGGTCTTTTCAAGAATTCGCTTAAGAGCTCTATTAGTGTTTTCAACTTGGCCACTCATTTGAGGATGGTAAGATGTGGAAAAATTGGTGGTTGACTCCATATCTTTTCATGATTTTTTTCCATTAGTTTGTTACAGAAATGAGTTCCTCTGTCGCTTATTAGTGCTTTTGGAATTCCAAATCGACAGAATAATTGCTTTAAGAATGCTATAACTACTCTTGCATCGTTAGTTTGCAAGGCTTGAGCTTTGGCCCATTTCGATACATAGTCGACGGCAACTAAAATGTATTCACATTTATAAGATTTTGGAAATCGTCCCATGAAGTCGATACCCCACGCGTCAAAGATTTCGCAGACTTGAATGTTATTGAGAGGAATTTAATCTCTCTTCGTAAGGTTTCTAGTCCTTTGACATGCTTTGCATAATCGTACTAAGGTATGAGCTTCACGAATAATCGTAGGCCAGTAAAATCCAGCGTCGAACACTTTTTTAGTGGTTGTGTTAGCTGCGTAATGTCCTACGGTCGGTCCGTAGTGACATTCATCGAGAATTTTTCGAGATTCAGATCCGGAAATACAACGTCGGATCATTCCATCGGAACAGATTCTAAATAGGTGAGGTTCGTCCCAAAAGTATTCTTTTAGTTCAGAAAAGAATCTTTTCTTTTGTTGGTACGTCATTCCCTTTCGTTACCTACAACCAAATAGTTTGCAAAGTCTGCGAACCATGGTGTATCGTTAGTATTTATTTGCATTATATATTCATCGAGAAAATTATCAATTTCATCATCGCTAGAGTCATCATTAACTATGCGAGATAAATGATCGGCAACAACATTCTCAGATCCTTTTTATCTTTAATCTCTAAATCAAATTCTTGTAAAAGCAATATCCATCTTATGAGACGAGGTTTGGCGTCTTACTTTTTAAACAAGTATTTTAAAGCTGAGTGATCGGTGTAAACTATCGTTTTTGACAATACGAGGTATGATTGAAATTTGTCAAATGCGTAAACTACAGCCATGAGTTCTTTTTCTATAATGGTGTAATTTTGTTGGGTTGTGTTTAAAGTTCTACTAGCAAAGTAGATGGGGTGAAATTGTTTTCCATCTTTTTGTCCAAGGACGGCTCCAAGGGTATGTTCACTTGCATCGCACATAAGCACAAATGGAAGGTTTCAACTAGGGCTTGCAATAATCGGTGTGCATGTAAGCTTTGCTTTTAGTGTTTCAAATGCTAAAAGGCATTCATAACTAAAATCGAATGTTCTTTCTTTTTCTAGAAGTTGAGTTAAAGGTCTTGCGATCTTCGCAAAGTCTTTGATGAATCGTCGGTAAAAACCAACATGACCCAAAAAACTTCTAACGCCATTCACATTAGTAGGTGGTGGGAGTTTTGAGATTAGGTTTATCTTTGATTTGTCAACTTCTAAGCCTGCGCCAGACACTTTGTGTCCAAGCACAATTCCTTCTTTAACCATAAAGTGACATTTTTCCCAATTTAGCACAAGATTTGCTTCTTTACAACGTGCTAATATTTATCAAGATTGCTAAGACGTGTGTCGAAAGAATTTCCAAAGACGAAAAAATTGCCCATAAAGACTTCGGCTGATTCTTCAATCATATCATGGAAAATTGCAATCATACACCTCTGAAAAGTAGCAGGTGCATTGCATAGTCCAAAAGTCATGCGCCTATACGCGTAAGTTCCAAATGGATAAGTAAATGTAGTTTTCTCTTGTCCATAGGGTTGATTGGGATTTGAAAGTATTAGGAAAAACCATCGAGGAAACAAAAGTATTCATTCCCTGCGAGTCTTTCTAACATTTGATCCATAAAGGGCAAAGGAAAATGATTTTTCGCGGTTGCGTCATTTAATTTTCGATAGTCAATACAAACTCTCCATCCGATGATGGTTCGTGTTGGTACTAACTCGTTGTTTTCGTTGGTTACTACAGTGATACCTCCCTTTTTAGGTACACAGTGAATAGGACTAACTCATGGGCTATCGGCGATTGGGTAGATTATTCCAGAATCTATGAGTTTAAGAATTTCTTTTTTAACAATGTCTTTCATGTTGGGATTTAATCTTCGTTGTTTTTTAACAATTGGCTTTTTGTTTTCCAGAAGTTGGATTTTGTGTTTACAGAACGATGGACATATGCCAGGAATGTCAAAAGTTTTCTAAGCAAAAGCTTGTTTATGCTTCTTGAGAACTTCAATTATATCGATTTTATGTTCTTCAAAAAGTGGGATGAAATAATTACAGGCAGTAATTTTTCTTCGTGAAGAAACGCATATTCTAAATGTTCAGGAAGAGGTTTAAGTTCTAAATCTGTAGGAGGTTCTTCCAAAGATTTCTTAACTCTGAAATCTGTTTCGAAAGTTATGGTTTCAAATGGTGCTTCATTTTCTTCTTCAGGTGTTTTCATTGGTTCTTCGGTGTTAACAGCTATGAAGGCATCAAATTTAGCAAAGAGTTCTTCTTCTCTGAGGATGGTTCCTTCAATAGAATATATAACTTCGCTTTCTTCATCAAGAAGAGCGTCGAAATCGGCTTCAACGGTTTCGTCAATGACATCAATACGAAAGAAAGTATCGTCATTAAAATACGAGTGTTTCATTGATCCGTCGATAGGAAAGGATATTATATCTTCCCCAACTCCAAGGTTGAGTTGTTTTTGTTTTACTCGAATCACAGCGTCAGCTGTATGTATGAAATGCTACCAAGGATAAGTGGTACCTTGATATCTTCTTCCATCTCTAGGATTAGAAAGTCGATAGGAAAAATGAATTTTCCAACTCCAACGAGCATGTTTTCGGCTATTCCCTTTGGGTATTGAAAAGAACGGCCCGCGAGGTGAACGCTCATTTTTGTGGGTTTGAGAACATCTTTTGACAGTTTAGCATATAAAGAGTATGGCTTGAGGTTGATACTAGCGCCAAGATCGGCCAAGGCGTTACAAGAGTATGAGTGATTAAAAGTACATTGAATTAGAAAACTTACAGGATCTCCAGGTTTTGGTGGTACTTTGTTTTGGATAATGGCAGAACATTCATCATTTAGAAAAGCTGAAGAAACATCTTCAAACTTATGCTTTCTTTTGATAAGTTCCTTGAGAAATTTACCATAGTTTGGCATTCCAACCAAAACATCGACTAAAGGCATGTTAATTCGAACTTCTTGGATTAAGTCGAGGAATTTACCATACTTAGCT
Organism: Glebionis coronaria; assembly: GCA_025667525.1. Taxonomy (NCBI): domain Eukaryota; kingdom Viridiplantae; phylum Streptophyta; class Magnoliopsida; order Asterales; family Asteraceae; genus Glebionis; species Glebionis coronaria. Next base: position 602,487,027 of record CM046876.1, on the reverse strand, counting down.
TACATATTTTGCTTACGTAAGCGTTGGGGGTATGGTACTTTTGGTTTATATGGTTTGGTGTTGGGTTTGTGTTTTTAGTGGGTTTGGTTGTTGGTTGTGCTTCTTCCTCATCGTCACTATCGAGTGGGTTTTCGATTGGTGTATCTTGGGTTGGTTTGGTAGGTGATTCATAAGATAAACCACTCCGCGTGAATACGACATTCACATGCTCATTACGAGCTTGCGGTGGTTGATATTTCTTGTTGTTCTTGAGATTTGGGTTGGTATTGCTTGGTAAAGAACCAGAAGCGCGATTCGGTTGCTTATCGACAACACGATCAAATTTAGCTTAGAGGTTTTGAATGGAAGCTTTGTGGTTTTTGTTTGAAGTCTCGAACTTTGTTTTGAGGTCAGTGAACGTATCTCGCACAAAAAGGTTGGTTTTTCTTTGAGATTCAATAAAATTATCGAGCTTAGTTTCGAGGTTGGGTTTGTATTTGGTTTGGTTGGGTTTCTTTTTGTCTCGATCGTAATTTGGTTTATCATTAGATCTCCAATTATCGCGGTCACGATTACGATAATTGTTATAAAATCGAGTTCGACGAAAGGTGTTCATGAAATTGGCTTCTTCTTCCTTTGTCATGGGTGTGTCATCGTTATCACATTCACTAGAAGGATGGTTTCCTCCATAGTGTTTGCAAGTTTCACGGGATTTTTTTTTCATCTCTTTATATTGAGTATCAATCTTAAGAGACATGGCGTCCATACGAGCCATGATTTTTTCAATGTCAGTTGGGTTGTTGCTTTCTTCGGCAAAAGCTATGGTTTTCGAGGGTTTTTGCTTTTGTGATTTTTTGACCAATCAAGCTTAAGTAAGACTTTGTCATCCAATAATTGGTAGGCTTGGTTAGGAGTTTTGTAAAGGAAAATACCGCCCGATGCGGCGTTCAATTCATCCGACCATTCTTTTATCTGAATGCATTCTCCCTTGAAGTGTTCTAGGAAGTCCTCCATGTATTCTTCATGTTTCTGTTTGACTCTTGCCAGCGACACGACGGTCTTGTCATACCTTTTTTGTTGTACGTAATTCCTTTTGAATGCTTTCCGCAGCTCTTCAAATCCATTGATCGTTCGTGGCGGGAGCCTGTCAAACCAGTTCCGCGCATTTCCTTCAAGTGTGGAGTTGAACATATTGCACCACACAGGTTCGGGCCATTGTTCAATGTTTGCTTGTGACTCGAAGACTTTTAAATGATCCTCTGGATCTGTAGTGCCGTCGTACGTTTTAACGTTTGTCGGCATGCGACGCTTTGTTGTATCAGCGTAATACTGAATTTGTTTTGCGAAAGCGTTTGCTCTACCTCTTCTCCATGGTTGTGAGGAGTCTCGGTTTCTTTCTCCGTGTGGTTGGTAAGGGAGCACCTCGTCTTTTGAGTTTTCTGAAGAGGAATGCTCTAACTTACGCCTTATAGGACGACTGTTGTCCGAGTCTGACGAGTAATTGTTTGGGGATCGACAGCGTCTCACACGTTTCTTTCTTTGGGAATCTTGTCGTATTGAGTTTGGTTGTCTTCCCCTTAAGACATGTTGGTCTTTCATATATTTTGTGGCGAGCGGGAGCAGGGCATGTAAATTATTCGCTACATATTCTTCCATTGCTCGTGCCTCCTTACCGACAACTTCCTCGCTCTCTGCTGGTGCGAGAGTTACCCTCCGTTTGTCTTTGTTGGAAGGGGGTTGAGCTGATCCCTGATTCATGTTCCTCTCTTCCATAGCAGGCAAGGGAGTCAAGAAAAATGAATCCAGTCTTCGCAGAGGTGGATTCACCACATCCTTGCTATTGGCTCCACTGGTGGATCTAGGGGTAGGCCCAACAGATGTGATATGTCTGTCTACCGTTGATGACCTTCTGCCAGCTCCGTATGTGCCATTTTTTGTCATGCTTAGAGTTTAGTGTAGGGTCCCACGAATGGCGCCAACTTGTTGATACAAAAGTTGGATGGACCGCGCTTGACCCGAATTAGGCTTAATTCGGGGTCTTGTAAACTCCGGCTCTTGCACCAAGTGAACTTGTTTGAAGACACTGCACACTAAATAACAAACACTGTTAGGCTTACCGTGGGCGCGTGTCCCACGATTAGACTCCGAAGTGAGAGTAAGTAATCGGTTTGAGTATATGTAAGGGTTAGAGTATTGTGAATATCGTACCTTTGTGAAACCCCGGGGGTTTCTTTTATACCCGAGAGAGTCCTGGATGGGTTCTACTAATCTTGTGGCCTAAGGAAGAGATAATGACCAAATATAGATTGATCATTATCGCTAAATAAGGAGAGTTTATATCTTTTTCCTTTAGGCGAATATAATCCTAGTTTATATAATATTCTGTTTGATCCTGTCGCAGTGCGGCGAATGCATGGTTAAGGAATAAACCGCATGTGACAACGGCTTACCGGGCCTCATGGGCTTCGCACGCTGTCTGTGCATTATCCATACCCAATGGATACGGGTAGTACCCGTGGGTCGGGTCGTCCAACCCGACTAGGGACTATACGTCATCACTTATATGATACTTATAATTTCATACATAAAAATATGTTTTATGTTTTGTCGTTAACAAAACGTTAAGTATGATTAAAACGTAAATAACGTTTTAGTGCGATATTTGCATTTATTGTTTCGATTTAAACCAAAAATTAAACATTTTCTTCACTTTTACTCCAATTTCGTTGACTGTTAGTTTGGCCAGCTAAAAATATGTATAATGACTAAAATACCCTTGTTTTAACACTAAAATAAGACTTTTTATTTTATTATTATTATTATTATTATTATTATTATTATTATTTATAAAAACATCATTTTATTAGAATAATCGGATTCACAAAAAGTTAGTGAGAAGTCGAGATACTATCTGAGCTCTCACTCCTTTAACTATAGCAAAGCTAATCTTATTAAAAATATGAGCAACAATATATGCTCCAATGTCTTGGATCACAGAGAACTTTCGAATTCGCTTCAGTAAGGTCACTGCATCCCTCTCCAATTCCCCAAGTGAAAAAAATGAAAAAGGGAAGAAAACCATATCCAATGTCAATAAATTTAGTCCCATACTTGATGCGTTTACATTGTGCCGCCTAAATCACCGCACGCCCCGACACAAAATCAACAATCCTAGTTTGCGTCAAAGGCAAAGAACCTGTTAGATCCACACAAACATCCAGACCTTTGTCCCATGAGTAAATCAATATATCAGTTGCACGTAAAGGATTGTCCCGCTCTCCGACAAACCCAATATCAACCTCTTTAAAAGCTGAAATCCCGACTCGAAAACATATGTCAACAAGAATATCACGCACAAGGTAATGTTGATGTTTGATACCAATAATACCAGCACACGATACAACATGATCTCCATATATATCATCTAAAAATACCCTAGAGCAAGCTGAGCATGGCATAGGAACAAAGAATAAGGGATACCCAACCAATATCATAAAAGACTACGGTAAGTCCTACTATTTATTGTTTGTCTCAGCCTAGAGATCGATCCACCCTAATCCAGTCATAAATATGGTCCTCCATCTGAGACCTCCATTAAGTCATTTGTCGAGTAGATAGGGAAAAAGTATATTCAGCCTCTTGAGTAACACGTGTAAAATATATATTTGCCAATTTATTCATGAGTTTGGGAATAAGCGACCTCACTCAGATTACCCAAAAGATCAATCTTCATTTTCGCATCAAAAGCATTCAAGGCATTATCAAAAGTTGGGCCAAAAGATACAATATCAGAATGTCGGAGCAACTTAGTTTGCAAACTAGCATATTGAAGTCTGGACGCAGAAAATGCATAGTTTAAAACATCCTCTACAAAGTAAACACCTAGCCCCCAAATGCAAAAGGTAAAGTGGAGATATTCATATATGATTAAAGAGAAGAGTTATTTTGGATACCATACTTCTTCTTGGATATGAGGGGACTCATCCCCACCATCTATCTCATTTTCATCTAATAGATTATATTAAATATATTTTGTTTTTTTACTTATTTTTTATAATTTAAATAGCTTTTAAACCGTTAAGTGTTAAACGAAAATAATTATACCATCGCGACGAGCGTTTAATTATCTTTCTACCAATATGCACTATGATATACTTCCGAAGGAAAAAAACCGTTTTTTTTCTTCTTGTTAAAATTTACGTGAAATATCATATATGATAATATTGTTTCATCATATATGATAACAGTGTTAAATCACATATGAAATTGGTTTCTATCATATATGATATGTCATATCATATATGATATGTCATATCATATATGATACTGGTGTTACATCATATATGATATTAGTATCATATATGATAATTTTTGAAAACGTGAAAAAAATGAAGAAAAAATAATTTTGTCAAAAATATATCATATAGCAAATATATAGAAAGATAATTAAATGCTCTTCATAACGATATATTTTTTTCACATAACGATTAACGTTTTAAGCGATATTAATGTTTGAAAAAAAGGTGAAAATATATTTTGCATTTAATTATTATCTATTGAATTAAAATGGATATGAAATGTGCAGAGTCCTTGATATCTAAATAAAGTTTAGTATCCATGTTTAAAAATTAAACTATTATTCATATATGCTTATATACAAAAGGAATGTTTCACATCTAAAACCAGTGTACTAGATTGTCTTTTAAACATTACAGTTCGGTAAGATATTCTTCACCAACTACTAATGGACTCGAAAAAAGAACAAGAAGAGGGGAGTAGACACAAACCTGACGTCTTAACAGGATCGGGTTATTTCTTTAACTTCAACCTGGATTATACTCACAATGTGATTTGTAAAACTGTGTTAATTATTACTGACCGCAAGTAGTCTAACATGGACTAGTGAAGTAGTTGCATTTGAAATGCAAATTATCGTATACCATTAATAACTAGTGAGATTTTCGAAAATAAAACGTTGCAGGGATCCGACTGAATCTCCAGCTCAAACATCAAACATCGCAATTCGCATGCAAGCACTATACATCAAACATCGCAATTCGCATGCATGATACATTAAACATTTACCCCAGCATGATAAATAACATACCATCTAGTTGAAGACATTTATGAACATACCCCATGATTACAAAGATCCTTAAAATTCAATGTACATCATCTTGTTGATGTGAATTGTCACTGTTCTGCAAACGTCTTGTTGACCACTACTTTTATTCTTTGGTTTATTTTGGAAGACTTTTTTGTCCTAAATTTAAACTTTAGATGAATTTCATTTTATTTAAGAATATGTGAGCTAACTATATACTATGAATTTTGTGTTTTTGCTTCATTAAATAAAGTAAGTTTAATGATAATCTATTTGGAGTTATTGTTTTGATTTCTATAAAAGCAATCAAAAGACAGTTTATCTTTTAGCAACTAATTTTTCTTTTATTTCAAATGTAAAAATATTGATTAGAGGTAATAAAGTATGTTTTTTTTGTTCAAAAGTTGTTCATTATGTCATCATCATACAAGCGCAGACTTAGTTTTCTTCATGGAGGTTTATGCCTTTTCTCATACATCATTCAAAAGGTATAAGGCGCCTAGATACTGTTATTGGATATCATTTATACTAACAGGGTATCATTTATACTAACAGGGTATCTGCACAATGTGGCGGCGGGTACCTAATAACTATATTTTACGACTAAAAAATGTATTTAGTTAAACGTTTTTGTGACTTTTATGTTTCACGTGACTTTAACATTCACACGATCAGATTTTATATGAATTATGAATATATATGTAACCCTATCATTAATATCTTATTTCAAAATATTTTAAATTTTTATGATCTAATTTAGATGGCACATTTGGTTTGATCGTTCATTTCAAATGACAGTTCTCTCATAAACGTCTAATGGTTTCATGCTTAAACGTTAGGAAGATTTTTGACTCATTCAAAATGGTTTCAAAAGTAGCTTTTTTTATCATATAAAAAAGCCTCACATAAATGAGTGATATAACATTTCGGCGTCAATGAAACGCATATGTCGAATGATATAAACAAAAATGCCGAGGCGATCGATGGCTGTAAAAAGGTCAAAAAATTATAAACCAAGAGATCTATTCAAAATTTAATTAATTGTTCAAAGCTTGATTCAGTAGTGGAGCATTCCGGTGGTCTAAGTGTAACTGTGATTGACGAGAGGTTCGTTTGTGGGTGTAACTATTAGATATATCAATGGAGAGATTGTATGTTTCTTTCTTTTGGACGTTTGTGGGTGAAAAATATATATGTCATTAGTTTTAGTGTTATTTAATGGGCTGTTAACAGTCAAAGTTGACTGAGTTATTATAAAACTGATTATACATTAAGACACTTTAATTTTCAGTAATAACTTTTAGTTATGAGTATGGTTTTGTAGCAAAACTATACATATCTTTCTTTTTAAAGCTTAAACTTTTTAAGACTTCTAAAAATAAAAAGATGTATGTTATATGAAATAGATATGGTATTTGCGAATTGTTTATTTTTTCATGATAAGGTTAACACTCATGTTTTTTATCAAACTACATGTCAGAGCTAATTAAGACTAAACCTTTTGTCTAATTGAGAACTTAATTTGTGATCCAATTCAAGGTCAAGTAATTATTATAACAGGGCCATAAACATTTTTTCTTAGTTTCACTTGAATGAATATGTTTTACTCACTTGTGAACTAACCAAAAACATGACAAGCAGGAAAACTAATTTAGAGTTAAATTTATGACAGGACCATAAAAGTTTACATTGTAAATTAAACAAGTACTATTCCAGTAAATACAAACTAAAAAAGTTAATGCAAAAAATTACCAAAGAAATTTAAAATAAAAAAAGTAGCTAGAAATATAGAGTAGTATGTTGATTGTTGAGTACTATCATTTTATGTCCATTACATCTTTTGTTCTTGAAACCCATGTTGGCAAGCATCGAATTGTAAATGTTATTCGTCCTGAAAGTTGTTTATTGCCTTTTTGCACTTATTGAGTACCTATGACTATTGTTCATAGAAGTGTTAAAATGCACGATCATTAGCACAAACCCATACTGGAACTGGATTTTTTTGGCCATGTTATTTCTGCGTTTTCGACCTGTTGCTAGAATCTGATTTGATGTTTGGTTCATGATTTAGTTTTTTTTTTGTTAGAATTTGATAGTATTATGTATTTGTTCTTATGTAGACGAGTTTGATAGTTCGACAGTTTAATCAAAACCATATTGACTTGGCTGGTTCCGTTTGGTTTTCAGATACAGCTATACACCGTGTTTTAAGATTCTCATTGATAATTATACCATATTAACATTCAGATACAAATTATCTTCACAGGATGTTAAAATTTTGCGGGTGGTCATGGTCAAGTTTAATGCTGCTAATGGAACTATTGCTAACGAAGAAGTTAAGAAGGAAAACGCGCTTTGCATGGACATAACCTTATTTGCTTTAAGCTTTACAACATAAGCCTCAATTTTTTAGGCTTATATCGAGACTTATGGGCTTATATAAGTTCATCATGTCGTAATGAACTTATATAAGCCCACAAGTCTAAAACAAGCCGGAACATCTGTGCTTATGTTATATAAGCTGAAAACAAAATAAGCTCATAAGCTCGCATATAAGCTGAAAACAAAATAAGCTCATAAGCTCGCATATAAGCTAAAAAAGACAAACACCCCGTAGAGGTCTTTTGCAAGACAAACACCACCTAAATAGTTATTGCATGCAAAGAGTAGTCGGCGTAAGCATTTGACGGAAGTAGGCACAGCTGTTAGTTAAAACTACTTGCAGCATAACACCCATTACATAACAACAAACCCAATCTCGTCGGATTACAGAACAACAAACCCAATCCCGCTGGAACCGGGGTAAGAAAACATCCATAACAAAACTAAAAGCCTAACACAGAGGCCCATGGTCTCTCTCTCCACAACCGCTCCTTCGCGAGCTCCATTTCCTGCTTGCTGAAAACATAACCATACACAAGATAACGTCATGATTTGCAAAAATGTATGGAGCTTTGAGTATATGCTTAACACACTTCATCAACCGCATCCCAATTATTATCAAAAAAACAAACATTAACAATAGACTGACGTATTAATGAGTCTGGATACGATTTTAAATACCTCCGGATAATCTAGACACCTCTCGTAATTTTATTAGACTTATTATCTAGGTTTTAGTCTATTGCTATAAAAAGACCCTATATGCAACTTAGTGTTGCATGTATGAACATATATTAAAGCTTGTAAAGTATTAATAGGACCGTGGTATCATGTTATTCGAAAACCCACCCACCACCACAGGCATAAAACTGTATCAGAAACTACGGTTAAGATTCATGAAAAATGAGATGCTTCGACATACATTATTCACCATTGCAAAAAGCTAATTTACCTGATCCAACCAGAATATGGGTCGTAGTCGTAGCCATTACAAGTGGAATCCTTGGCCCTGGGCACCATCCCGCTGGAGTAGACATCACTAGGATCATGCCAGTCACCTACATGGAGAATAATTAATTAATTCAATTTTAAACTTTAATTATTAAGACGGATGGATTTAGAAAGAAAAAGAAAAGGAATTGGAATGTGCACTAATATCACAAATGGCTAAATAGGCAGGTCTTTCTGATTAAGTCCAGCAAACTTGTTCGTATAATAAATAGATACCCATGATAATCATGATCATGGTGATAATAACAATAACAATAACAATAACATTGATGATAACAACAGTAAAAATCAATGACAATAGCAAGAATAACAAAAAAGACAATAATCAGGATAACTAGAGGTGGCAAAAGAGTCGGTTTGGGTCATAGGTACAAGGCTATGTTGCACGGAGACGGATACGGAAACGGGGACGGGTACTTAGAAACGCCAATGTCCCAAAATCCATAAAATGGGTACGGCTGGAAACGTTTTTGTATTTCATTTATATTTATTAAAAAATTAAATAAACACGAATCTTTAACCGGTAAAACAAGAAAAAATAAATACTGACAGTGACACCTAACATATACTTAACATTAAACAAATACTGATATTCAATTTTTAGAGGCTTGTTAGAAGATTAGCGACCTACCATATGTTTATACAATATAAATGGACCAAAAAATGTCTCATGGCCCAAAAACTAGCCCAGAAACATGTTAAAATCCCAAGAAACGTTTCCCTTCGCGTTTCTGCTAGATCCTCGGAGTTTCCTATCTTCACGAAACGTTTCCCTTTTTGGAGAAACATTTCCCTTTTTGGAGAAACGTTTCCCTTTTTGGAGAAACGTTTCCCTTTTTGGAGAAACGTTTCCGCCGCGTTTCCGGGCGTTTTCAACCGTTTTCCGTTTCCGAAACGTTTCCCGGCACAGACACGCCACCCGAGGGGCGTTTTCCGTGCAACATAGGTACAAGGTACAGTCGTACAACAACAGCTAATGCTTAAAACTTGGGATAAGTGGGTCACAGGTCAAATGGATTGGGTCGGGTCGACCAGTAACATTTTTTTAAAACTTGGGTTAAGTGGGTCACAGACTCACAGGTCAAATGGATTGGGTCGGACCGACCAGTAACATTTAAGGCAAAATTTCATACTTGAAAAAAAAGAACAGGATAATCAAGTAATAATCAGAATAACAATTATGACAATAATCAGAATAACAATTATGACAATAATCAGAATAACAATTATGCAATAATCAGAATAACAATTATGACAATAATCAGGATAACAATAATAATAATGTTTAATAGGAATAATAGTAATTGATAGCAATAATAGTAATAAAAATAGAAGAGAAAATAAAAGAGTTCAGTATAAGTTTGGATGAATAACCTGGATTAGTTGTTCGACCACAATCTGGTGGAAAGAGAGAATGAGCGTCTTGATAAAGCTTTGTGCGAAGACCTATTGTAGAAACATCAGGTTATAGCTCTTCTCCAAATAATAATATAATAGATACACAGAAATAAGAGCTGTAACTGGGATAAAGATCTTTTCATGTTTTTATCAACATCATGATCAATGATCATGTTGTATATGTAGAGAGGGAAAATTACAAGTGGACCCTTTGCTTATAAGTAAAAGAAAACATTTATGCATTTAACTTGTTCATGATTGGTCAACAATGATGGGTCATGTTGAAACCAACTTTCGAGAATTTTGATCCCTGTAACTGCAAGAATCTTTGCTCCATTTAAAAGGTAATAATAGTCGCACGTTGCAATATTGAAGGGCATGTCAATAACCAACCTTTCAAAGTTTCAAGATGAAGGTCTCTAAGGCGCACCATTTCATCAAACACCGACCATTTATCATCACCTATGCATACAAATGATAAGCAGAAAGTGAATAACCCATTCCATTCATGGTGCTTACAATTAACAAAAATATGATCATGCCAGTTGGCGCGAGGCCTAAAATGTGTTTGGCTCATACAGGATAGTTTTGTGTCTTTCCTGGCCTGTAGCATAACTACAAAGTGTCCATCTAAGCACACAAGATATAAACAAAGAAGCGTACAATTGCTACGTAAATTTCGCAAGTGTCTTAGCACGTTTATGTCTACTTTCTTGCTACAGAACTATATCTTTCTGATAAAACGATGCATGGATGCTTTTAAAATCCAATCCTGAAGATGCATAAACAGTTCTTATATATTTTATTATCAAGTATCGAATCTATTTGAAACCTGATAGTAAAATTTATGGACAATCCATGCATATAATTAGCATACATACAAGTGCATCCAAATTCAATCAGCGAATCAACAACAAACAACAACAACAACAACAACAACAACAACAAACCCAATCCCGCCGGAGCGGGTATGGGGGAGGTGAGATGTACACAGATCCTACCTCTACTTTCACGATAAACCCGGAAGTAAAGAGACTGCTTCCAATGGACCTCCGGCCAGAGTACCTGTACAAGCGGGTGAGGTAGAAGAAAATACGGGCCAGCACACAAACAAAACAAGAAACACAAAGCAAACATAAAACAAAGAACTAGTTTACAAGCCATAAACAACATAACACAAGGCAAAAGGGGCAACCAGGAAAACGGGAGGAGCAGGCGAGGCACATAGAGACACAAAACAAAGCAAAGAAAGACAGAAGTCAAATACATAACAGCAAACAAGCAAGCATGCAAAACAAATAAGCATACAAGCACCCAATAATAATATAATCAAGAGTACACAGGAAGGATCATAACAATAAAGGCGAACCCGAAATAAAAAGGAACCAACCTACAAACGCAAACCAGAGAGCATCAAAACAGTTAGGAAGCAAAGGCCTAAAGACAAAATCCAATACCACGGCTAAAGAGACAAGTGAAACCAAGCACCTAAAGAAATACCAGCCTAATAGAAAGCAGCAGGGGCTAAATCTAAAGGTGAAAGGAAAAAATAAATAAATAAATAAAATAAAATAAAATAAAATAAAATAAAATAAAATAAAATAAAATAAAATAAAATAAAATAAAATAAATTAAATTAAAACAAAACAAAACAAAATAAATAAATAAATATTAAAAAGAAAACAATAAAAATCACAATAACAAAAGCAATACAAATAACTATAATATACTAAATAAACTAAATAAATAAATAAATAATAGATAAAATGAATAAAATAAAATAAAATATAAATACAATAAATAAATAAAACCAGCCTAGACGCAAGACATACTACGGGACCTAAGACTCAATCAGGGAATCAACCACGCATCAAATCAACTAAACAACCATGCATTTAACCAATTTTGACTGATCGTTCATGTATCTATTTACGCCGCATAAAATGATTCTGGATAAATAGAAAAGAGACGCGTAAAATGATTTTCAATCCACAAAAAAGGACCCAAGGTTTAGAGGATTTTTTGATGCTGAATGAAGTGAAAACGCCAATATAACAATATGTTTGCAAATCTACCATCCTGCTTCATAAAAAATGCTTTATTTTAGCTTAGTTCTTATTCTTCTCCTTCATCTTCTCACTGGATTACTCTTATCATAATAACAGATATGAAAATTTCGTAGCCCTCTACAATTAGGGGCCCTGTGCCTTTGCACCACATGCACATGCTAATCGTCGGCCTCGGGCTCATGCTTATGTAAACCTCAATAAGTTGGTTGGACATAACGTTTATGAGCCTAGAAATAATATGCTCGGAGTGTATGATGAAGAATATATACCTGCCAAACATTTGCATAAGAACTTCAACCTGGTCATTCTCTCTTTAAAGAGATCTGCACACAAGCAAGGATGTTAGAAAAGAATGTAACCAAAACCAAAACCTAATCCTAATTAACGTGACCCTAACATTATGTTCTCGAGTTATTTAAGAGAAAAAGAAAATAAGAGAAGTAGGACAAGGGGAAGCCAGGGAAAGAAAGTAGTTAACTTTCTAGTTCTCAAGTTATAAATGAGACAAAGGAAAGTGAAAGGAAGTTGTCGCATTTGCAAATTTGTGATCAACAGATGTACTAACAAAAATGAAACAAGCACAACCATTTGGCCCTCAAAAGTATAAAAAAAACAACACAAAATTTCTTTAATCTTTCAAAGTATTTTTGTACGATATGGAGTTATGGACTACAATGCACATGATTTTCATGCTGATCTGTATACTTGTTTGAATTGGAATTATGTAGAGATGGTCGTTGGAAGAAACAAAATGGTAAAGTATATGCATTGATCAATAAATTAAATTAAGACACCCTTGTTAAAATCCCTTATTAATCTGTCCAAAAATAGGCAGATGATTTGGATAAAAAACTAAAAAAGTCATCTGATCCCCCCCCCCCCCCCCCCAACACACACTTTTTGTACGACTTATCTACAGGATATCAAATTAATACAAAGAAAACCGACTAACCGTCAAGAGTTTTGCATGCAGATCTCAGGCACGACAAGTATCTTACTGCCATTGCTTTCATACCTAGATGAAAAGATAAAAAAATATTAAGAACGGATGTCAAGTTTAACGGCCTGGAAAAATTAAAAAAAATGCAGAAATGAACTTCAAGATTTTGCGAATTAAAATTTGTTCCTACAATTTTTCTCAACAAAAAGATCAACTTAGTTGTTTTCTTCACCAACATCTCCTATCTTGAACTTCTTAAAAATTATAATTATATGTTTTTATGCATCAGAAGTTCTTGGTTTTAAAAAGCGAGCCTTTTTGCGCCTGAGGCGTGAGGCAGGCAACGGGGTCATCGCATCGGGACCCTTGATGCACAGCCGTTACATAAAGCGATTAGAGGCAGTCCTTTTTTACGCCTCAAATGAACACTTTTTACCGCCTCAAAGTGTTTTTTGTTCTAAAAATGATATTTAAACTCAAAAGGTTTTTTTATTAGTATTTTCTAGTTGGCATTTGGACTTTTATTAGTCTAAAAATGACATTTAAACTCAAAGAGTTTGAATAATGGTTTTTAACAAAGTTACAATCGCTTTGTACAAAGCATGCGCCTTACCTACGAGAGGTGTGCGCCTTTGCCTCACCTCCCAGCACTTCTCGCTTTGTACAAAACTGATTCAGAAGTTTGTCTTTTTCCGCGTCAAAACTGTGTTTCGACATCAAATTATCTTTACATGTAGATTACTGTTTTCGTTTGCGCATCAAAATACTGACATCCTATGCGAATCGGTTTTACTTTACCTATTTTACCCAAAGAATTATCTACACTCCTCTTTCCTTAAAGGTTTAAATATTACATGACAACAAACATCAACCACGACACGTTATAAAGTGGGATGCATAATGTTTTGTAGCACATACCTAAAAGGAAAGCAAGCAAAGGCGTTTGATCAGTCCTAACCAAATCAAGAAAGAATCACATACCAAATGGTTTATAGTTCGTAAGATTAAACTTGTACAGAGATCTTGAATATTCAACGCTTTCACAATGAACTTCAGCCTCATAAATGCCCAGATTTCCTTCTTCAATTGCCTCTATGGTCAAGTAAAAGTGATAAATCCGGCCTTCTTTCTTGTATTTTCACTCCATAAATTCAATATCATGGAGGTTGTGTCCTGCCATCTTCACATGCTAACAAACAAACAAAAATATATGATTAGTTAAACGGTAACAAGCAAAAGTCAAAGATACAGCAACGGCACCATACCATATTGCAGGCCTTGTTGAAGGTAAAAACGGCAAAGTTACCAATGTCACTGACAATCGGATGATCATGTGCAATTGACCTTTTTTCTTCATCAAAAAGCGTACCAGGAGTTACTTGAGCATCAAGCTGTCAATTGAACAAATAAAATATGTATATATGTGTATAAACAAGATAATAAAGAGAGAAGAATGATATGATATACATACAGTTGTCTGTTCAAACTTTTGCAATATGTTCTTCTCCTTTTCAGTGGGTGGCGACGATTTTGGGAAATGTGATGCCCATAATATGTTCTTCTCCTTTTTAGTGGGTGGCGACGATTTTGGGAAATGTGACGCCCATATTGGCCTAACAGAACTATTTTTCATCACATGTAGATATACCAAGTTGCCAGGGGTGACAAATTTAGAAGAACTGGGGTTGTTTGGATGTGGCTCTGCAGTGTCCCGTTCATTTTCATCTGACTGGAAAATAATGAAGAAACAAAACTAAAATTAGATTGTTAATATTGAGAGATATTATTATTATTATTTGTCATTAGGAGATAGGTATGCAGTCAAAACTCTAACCCAAAGTAAAATTCATGAAACATGAACAGGTGACATCAAGTCATATGAAATCTGGCAGAAAATATATTCTTCATTTGGCAAAAAAAAAATCTTAAGCATTCAATTGTTTCGAGAGGTAAATAACATTCACGTCCTCTCATGATCGTAGTGACATTTCTGAATTCAAGGTTAAACGTTGAATATAGATTTCTGATAACTTTTCATAGTTTTTGCCTACCTCACACTAAAACATATCCAGGCATATATGCCCTTTACAATGTTTGATAAATCTATGCATGTGCTCTTGTAAATATCTAGACTGTTAATGCCACAATAAGGAGATGAAAAAAGGGTGTAGAGTAGTTTCAGGAAAACGAGCAAATAAAATTTTAAGCACACGAGAATGTAAATCATCTGCATGTATCAGAGACCTCAACCATATAGCTAAAAAGAAAAAACAGAACACCAAATCGTGTAATGATTGCAAACTATGTACCTGAAGATGTGTTGTTCCAGCTTCTGGCAAATGAATGAATGTGAGAATAAGCTCCACGGATACCTAAAGAAAAAACCATGATCCGATGAGATAATTTTCTGATGATTGTGTTAATTAGTAGAACAATCAAATGATTATGTGACAAGAAGGAAGTATTTTCTTTGGTTTTCTAATTTTCAAAACAATTTCCTTTGAAGGTTTCAAATAAAAGGTGAGAGATGATGAAAACAAAGAAAAGGGTAGGTTATTCTTACAGGGTGAGGAAAAAGCTTTGAACGAACTGAGTATGGCATGATATCATCACTGTTATCACAAAGCGAATCAGTAAAAAACATAGACGGGTGTATATACCATATATAACAAAGGGGACTAGAACATACATACCTTAGGGACATAGAAGGTAGATCGAGATTGATCTGGAACTCCTCCTGGTAGCGAGCAAAAGTGTGAATCGCGTTCTCAACAGAAGTAGATAAGATTAAAAATCTCACGCTGCTGTTGTTGTTGTGCAACGCCAAATGGTTCTTAAAAGAAATTGCTTCCTGATAGAGCTCACATAAATTGTTTCCAGTTTGAGATATGATGTCCTTGACCTGAGCAGGACAAACCAGCTGATAAATTTACTGGTGAAAATAACAGGTAGGCAAGCGTTGTTTGTGTGTTAAAAGAGCCTGATTCTGGCTGAAAAACTCACCCCCCCCCCCCCTGCTTAGTCAAAGTTCAACTAGGTAAAGCCTAATACCTCAAAAGCTCTTAAAGGTTCAGATTAATAGGAGCTGATTTAATTAACAAAACAAACACAAAACTAATTAACTACTTTTTTAGTGAACAAATATTACAATTTTACTAAAGTTTTAATTAAAGTTAAAGTAGTAAAAAAATTAAATTAACTTAAATAAACTCATTAAAAAAACTAAAATTAAATAAAATTATATCAAAATAGATGTTGAATTAAAGAGCACGAAATCTTAGAAAATATGGTGAAATTAGATTATAAAAAAATAAATATATCAAAAGATATTTCAATTTAAAGATAAAAGTTTTTTGAATTGTTTGTTACTAAGGTTGTTACAAAAGTTTGTTATAAAATGTAGAATCTTGATAACCTATGAATCTATGAAGTGGGTTGATGTTTTCTAGAGAGAGAAACTAGAGAGAGAAAGTGAGAGAAACTATGTGTCTTTTTATTTGAATGAAAACTAGAAAATGAACAACAACCAACCCCTTTCCATGGTGGAAAGGGGTTTATATATCCAAGGCCTTATTTGGACTTGGGCCGGCCCATGACAAGCCCATGGGCCGGTTTCTTACTTAACTAAATAAGTAACACTAACTACGAGCTATTACAACATATATAATATTGTGGAGTGACCGATACTTCTAATATACGTAAAAACGTATTTCTTACAATCTCCCCCTAAGGGAGGTCACTCCACGTTACAAAGTTCTAAACCTAGCATACTATACTAAGTCTTCGTTCTTTAGCTCGTAGTCTTTTCTTCTCTCTTTTTGTTGTGAATATTTTGATTTGATCTTTTAGGCTTTGGCTTGAGAGCATTGTTCTTTTGGCCTTTCACGTGCGATCTTTGCCTTCTTGTGAAACTTGCCTCCTCGTGACTTCATGTTCCACACACTTATGTCTTTTTGTTGAATTCTTGAAAGCTTCAGAGTTTAGTACAGCGGAAGACTTCATTTTGCACTTTCTTGAATTTTGCTGAACTTTGATGCAGAAAAACATAAGCATGTGGGAACGACTTCTACAGGTACACCGCAACACCACCGTCTTCAACTGGTACACAGCAACGCCACCGTCTTCAACAGGTACACAGCAACGCCACCGTCTTTAACAGGTACACAGCAACGACACGAATAAAATGGCTTTGACATTTTATTCTAATTCGGTAGCATTTTACCTCCGGTCGGTGAAGACCGTTGGACGATATTAGATATCGTACCCGTGACGGATAGTTTCAATTAAGCAACTTCCTGACAGGATTTCGCGGGTAAACCCGTTCTCTTTATTCGACCGTCCAAAGCTGACTGCGAACATAAAGAGTGAATCACTTGGATAAATTATCCTTGTGATTTGAAGCCGTCAATTCATGGAACCTGGAACAAGTGAATTTCAATTAAGATTTTCACCATCGTTGCTTTCCAGTTATCACGAGCTCAATTCATAAAGAATCTTGCACGTCACCTACCAAGTGCTGTTTGATGTTAACACTAGAAGGATTTCCACTCGTCACTGTGATCAATAAAAAGTCACTCTGAGTGTTCTGGCAAGATCATATGATAATGCGTAGAGGCCTGGAACGAGTTTAAGTTCAATTAAGAATTAAACCACTGTTTCTTTCCAGTTTTTCACAAGATTGGTTCTAAAAGAACCGCACGTGTAACCTACCATGAGCTTGTTTGATGCTGGCTCAAGCAAGATTTCCATCTTCATTGTAGTACTTGCGTATTACTCGGATGTTCTGGCAATATTACAGGAATACTGCGTAGGACTCATAAAAATCTCTTACTTTTCACAGTGTGTGAGAAAGCAAGGAATAAATGGAAAGTGTCCTAATGAGACTTTTTATGATCTCTTGGCTCTAGACTCGATAGTGCGTTTTGATTTAGTGAGCGATGGCTGGAGAGGAGTGCCACCTTTTCAATACCAGTCTATTCAGAGTGAATAAACCAATAGATAACGTGTTGATCTCCGTGTGATTAAAACAAATACCTTTTGAGAGATATTTGAGTTAGCTGGGAAGGGTTGTGCATTGCATCACTGGGTCCATGATGTCTTTCTTCAATATTGAGAATCATTAACAAAAATGACCTCAATAGCATATGTATTTACCCGGTTTCTGCCTAAAGTTGTAAGGAGGGCTTCTTTCTTTACACCCTTTATCTTTACAATTCTTTTTCATTCTTCAACCCCTTCAATGCTTACCAATACGTCATAACTAGCACCTTGTTGTGATTGTTCCAGTGCTAGCTTAAGTACTTGGTCGGCATTCAGCTACGTTCACAATCTTTCTCCAACTTTCCTAGGACTTCTAATTCTATCTAGGGAATTGTCCTTGGGAAGATTCCATCGGCTCTGATGAATCATTGGACTAAACCTATTCCTACCACCCTTTTGTCACCACATTCGTCGTGAATTAAGCGTGTTTTGGGAAAGTATAGCCACCATGAAAAATCATTGAAAATCACATAAGGTACTTGTGATATTGAAATCAAAAGTTTTGTACCTTAGGTGTTTTGTTCATCAAAAACGCTCCCCCTTAACACGTGCTTTACACATATTAAGTTGGATAATCGTTAAGTCTTTTTCATCTTTTAGCCAAGTATCATTTAAGTCTCCTTAATCCCATTTTCTCCCCTTATCCAAAATGTTAACCATTAATATTTGGGATATTGAATGGATTAACCGGTCTTTGGGTAAAAAATGAAATCGATGTTTTGCCATAGAACATTTTAATGCTCCCCCTTAAATTAATAAGGGATAGTTGTAGTGCTTTAGTATGATATATTTTGAAAGATTTAGAATCTCGTGAGAAATTCTTGAAAAATTATCATACCGTAACACTACATCAAGCCGTAAAAGCACAATATTCACAAATATACATATTCACAATTAAAACCAATATAAAGTGGACTTGAAATGTACGACCCATTAGATGGATCGTTGCAGTAACTTGTGGTGCACTCCATATGGTCTACCACCAACGAATCTTTCTAAGCTCCTCATCAATCTTCGTTCAAGGGTTCTTGCTTCGGTAATTACGGCTGCTCTAGAATCTTGGAGTGCTTGTACTGTTGGATTAGTCATCGTATTTGCTTAAGATAAGACGTGAAAGGTTGATGCACAAATAATATATAGATATATATCATTATGACTTCTAAGCATAACACATTTCAAGAAGTAATTATATTAGGCAAACAACTATCAATCCAACAACTCTTCATCCGGAAGTCCTTCATTCGGAACTCTTCATCCGGAAGTTCTTGGAACTCTTCATTCGGAAGTTCACTCGGAACCTCTTCATTCGGAAGTTTCATTCAGAACTCCTTCATTCGGAAGTTTCATTCGGAACTTCTTCATTCGGAAGTTTCATTCGGAACTTCTTCATTCGGAAGTTCACTCGGAACTTCTTCATTCGGAAGTTCACTCGGAACCTCTTCATTCGGAACTTCCTCATTCGGAAGTTCACTCGGAACCTCTTCATTCGGAACTTCCTTCATTCAGAACTTCCTTTATTCGGAACTTCCTTCATTCGGAAGTTCTTTCATTCGGAACTTCCTTCATTCGGAACTTCCTTCATTTGGAACTTCCTTCATTCGGAACTTCCTTCATTCGGAACTTCCTTCATTCGGAACTTCCTTCATTCGGAAGTTCTTTCATTCAGAACTTCCTTCATCCGGAACTTCCTAAACGCAGCCTATTGGTGATTATTCTAAGCGCGATTGTGAGTTTTAAGGCATGCTAAGTCAACAGAACATCTTCTAATCCTAATCCGCATAAAACCCAACTAAAACCTCTAATTAATTAATCCTAAATTAAGGCAGAAACCATAATCTTGATTAACTTAATTAAGTGAATTTAAATGAATTAGGCGAATTAATTTTCCAACTTAAGCATCGCATCCTATTAGCAAATCTCCAACATCTAAAGCCAGTCCAATCACAAGTCGTATTCTAAAGCAAAACCACTCATAAATCATTTAGCCAATTAATTTTCCACAACCACTGTTGAAAATCGTTTTGATGACAAAGATGATTTAATATTTTGTCCCCCTTAAACGATGACCCGTTTTCTATTTGAAGAGCTGTAGTCATTGTTTAAAGAGTCAAATATTGATGAAAGCATTTCCAATTAGTATCTTGAAAAAGATTGATTCGTGGTGGCAATAAGATTTCTCTTATTTTGACAAATTAATGCACTGAGACGTACACTAATTCGTGTTAGACCAAGTTGTAAAGTAAACTTGATCCCTTTGCATGATTTGGCTTGTAAATCATGCCCGAGAAAATTAATTCCCGTTGTGAGCCAACGTTTTCCAAGGAAATACGTGACTTTAATATGAAAACCGGGTTGCAGTCTGAAATAACTACAAGCCATAATGGGCATGTTTTAAAAAAATACAACTTTTATACGGACTCTATTTATGGCACCGTGTCAATATTGATCGACATTTCTAAGGCCGTAAATATTACCGTACTAAAAGACATGCCCGATTTAAAAAACGAAAAATATTTTTGGTTTTTCTTGATTTTATAATTTTTATGATTTTTTTCTAGGTTTTATATTTTTTATGGTTTTTCTTGGTTTTATATTTTTGTATTTTTCTTTTTGTGGTTTATATATTTACGATAATATACATGATCACGAACAAAGGATACTCTGAATAGTTTACCACCACTATTCAGCTGATTCTTCTGCCAATTCTTTGAGAGTCGCTGGAGTGAATGATTCCATGCCAAGCTTGTCGATCAAAAACTCGATTCGTCCTCGATCTAAGGCTTTGGTGAACATATCCGCCAGCTGATACTCAGTAGTGACAAAATACAACTCGATCACTCCGTTCTCCACCTGCTCTTTAATGAAATGGTAGCGAATGTCTATGTGCTTGGCCCGGGAGTGTTGAACATAGTTGCAGCAAAGGGCAATGGCGCTCTTGTTGTCACAATACATCGGGATTTTGTTGAATCCCAAACCGTAGTCAGTTAATTGTGATCTCATCCAAAGGACTTGAGCACAACAACCAGACATGGCGATGTATTTAGCCTCCGTGCTAGAAATTGCAGTGCTTTTCTGCCTTTTTGAAGACCAACTGATCAATCTATCTCCAAGGAGTTGCACAGATCCAGAAGTGCTACGCCTCGTGTCTTGACACCCAGCATGATCGGCATCTGCGTATGATATTAAAGCAATAGAGGAATCTTTCGGATACCATAGACCACGATGAAGTGTTCCTTTTAGATACCGAAAGATCCTTTTAACAACATGTAGGTGCTTTTCGGTAGGCCGAGCCTGATACCGGGCACACATGCATACAGCAAATTGCAAATCAGGCCTGCTAGCAGTCAGATAGAGAAGGGTGCCGATCATCCCACGGTAAAGTTTTAGATCGACAATAGTCCCATTCCTATCTTCATCTAACTTGGATTTCTCCACCATTGGAGTGTCCACGGGGTCACAATTTTCAAAGTTATATTTCTTTAAGGATTCTAGAGCATATTTGGATTGATTAATAAAGATGCCTCTGGGATTCTGAGAAATTTGTAATCCTAAGAAAAATGAAAATTTTCCCATCATTGACATCTAAAAGCGTGTGGACATTATCTTCTCAAAGCGATTTGACAATTCTATGTTAGTGGCAGCAAATATTATATCATCAACATAAATTTGTACCAGAATCATGTCGTTGTCCTCCTTGAGAGTGAATAGAGTGGGGTCCACCTTGCCTTTGGAGAAGCCTTCCGAGATGAGATATGTTGAAAGGAGATCATACCACGCGCGTGGAGCTTGTTTCAACCCATAGAGAGCCTTCTTAAGCTTGTACACATGATTAGGAAACTCCGTGCTAACGAACCCATCTGGCTGACTAACATAGACTTCTTCCCTTAGTTCACCATTCAAAAATGCCGTCTTCACATCCATTTGATAGACGATCATGTTCATATGAGCAGCATACGCAAGGAATAGTCTAATGGCATCCAATCTTGCCACAGGAGCAAAAGATTCTTCAAAGTCTATACCTAAGGCTTGTTTATATCCTCTAGCAACCAATCTAGCCTTATTTTTCAATACTGCACCTATCTCATCAAGTTTAACCTTATAAACCCATAACAAAGTAAGGATGTTAACCTTGTCAGGGAGAGGAACTAATTCCCATACTTCAAGTCTTTGAAATTCATTTAGTTCCTCTGCATGGCTTCAATCCAAGATGATTGAGTCATAGCCTGTTGCCAATTTTTAGGTTCAACTTCGGAGAGAAATGCATCAAAGTAGCAATAGAGTGCACTCTCTTGTAATTGATGGCGTGTAGAGACTGGTCGATCTAGATCTCCAATGACATTCCTAATTGGGTGATCTTTTGTCCATTTGGTGCTATGATTTTCAATCCTAGGTGGTCTGGAGTGAACAATAGAAGGAGCTTCTTCTGAGGTAGACGCGGCTGAAGGGTTTTCAGGTATCGCTACACCAAAGAAAGGAAGCTCTTGCAGGTGGGCATATTCCAGGTCGTGATCAATAGAATCCTCTTCCACATCATTAGGCACAAGTAAGGGTGATGATTCAGGTGTAGTTTGAGAATCACTTGGTAAAGGTGCATCCGGTTCAATGTTAATTGAAGATGCATTAGATAAAGCTTCATTAGCAGGAGCAACAACTTCAGGTATTGGAGCTATCACTACAGGTGCTGGAACTTCATCATTTGGGGGATCAAAGAATTCATCAAATAACGGTTGAAACAGTCTATCCCACTCGGGCCTTGTTGGTGGTAAAAATGATGTAGAAGTAGGATTATTGGGAACTAATCCGGAACTAATAGCACCGGTTCCCATCTCATGAAGCGCGGGTTCAGAGCTGCGTTGCTCAGAAGCCATCGCTGTCAGCTCATCGAAATCTGCGTCCATAGTTTCTACAATCTTACCAAGACGACGGTTGTAAATTCGGTATGCTTTCTTGGAGAGTGAGTAACCAATGAAATACCTATATCGGCTTTTGGTTGAAGTTTGCCCAAGTTCTCACTATTAATGTTTGGATAACAGAGAGCACCAAACACATGAAAGAATGAAACATCGGGTTTACGATCATGTAGAAGCTCATAAGGTGTTTTTCCATGGCGTTTCTGAATGATAGAACGGTTTTGGGTGAAACATGCAGTAGATATAGCTTCTGCCCACAAGAACAATGGAGCGTTCGCATAAATCAGCATAGTCCTAGCAGCTTCCATAAGCGTACGATTCCGTCTTTCAACGATACCGTTTTGTTGTGGAGTACGTGCAGCGGATGTTTCATGAGAGATACCAACTCCTTCATAGTAATCACGAAGAGTCTGGTTGACGAACTCTGTTCCATTGTCTGTACGAATACGGCGGACAGTAGTATTCAAACGTACCTGAATGAATTTCAGAAAAGTGATGATAGCCTTCGGTGCTTCATCCTTTGTACGTAGAAATCTAACCCATGTAAACCTGGAGAAATCATCCACAATGACAAGAATGAATTTCTTACCGCTCACACTTTCAGTTCTCATTGGCCCACAAAGATCCATATGCAAAAGATGAAGTTTTTCTTGATTGGTGTCTTCAGCTTTGGGCTTGTATGATTTCTTGGTACTTTTCCCCCTTGAACACGCGGAACATAAATGATCCTTGTGAAATTTGAGCTTTGGAAGACCACGAACTAATTCGTTTTTAGCCAGATGATTAATAGCATCAAAGTTAAGATGAGATAATCTGCGATGCCATAACCATGACTTGGTCTTAGATGCTTTAGAGAGAAGACATACTGGAGAGGCGGCCATCATGTCTTGTAAGGACAACGTATAAAGATTTGCACCACGAGATCCCTTCAACAAGTCTTTTCCTTCCAAGTTGCGGATGAAACAAGTATGTTGCCGAAAAGCAACCTCTAGGTTGGAATCACAAAACTGTCCTACTGAAAATAAGTTACGACCAAGACCTTCTACATAGTATACCCTTGAAATCGTAACGTTTCCAATCTGATATTCACCATACCCCATTATCTTTGCTATATGATCATTACCGAATTTAACCGTTCCAAGAAACTTGCTGACGAAATTTCGGAGCATCGAGCGATCTCCGGTCATATGCTTTGAACAACCGGAGTCCAAATACCAAAGGATGATTTGGACCACCTGAAAATATCACCAGACGAGGACAATGTAGAGGTATCGGAATCTGAATGTTCCTTGTTATTAGCAGGTACAGATTTAATAATCTTAGATTTGCTAACTTTAGGTTTCTTAGATTTCCTAGCCTTCTTCTTCCTAGTTGGTGGTGTAGATTCTAGTTGGCTTAAATCCTGTGGTATTTCTTCACTGATAGGCACTATAGTGGGAGCTGACCTATTTAAAGGGCGCTGTTTCCATATTTGAGTGCTAGTGTGCCTAACTAAAGGACGCTCAGACCTAACCTCAATGGATGCATTCCTAGTTAAAGGGCACACTTTTCCATCTAATGTAAAGGTCCTACCAGTGGGACGCCATTGCCAGCCAACTTGGGCACGAGTTCTACCAGTTGGCTTCCATTCAAGATTATTCCTAATGGCATTCATTTCATTCACATGATCAATAAGACACAAATCATGACGTTGGGAAAACATACATTCATTACAATTCCAACAATTCAAATTAGAATTCACGAATGGTTTAGGCTTCTGCACAGGCGCAGAGCTTTTAGTCTTAACATGATTCTTTTTATTTAAAACTGAACTAGCATTCCTATGGTGAGCTTCTACTTTCTTCTTGTTGGTACTACTAGTGGAGGGCTTGATCTTATCTTTCTTGAGTGGCGATCCTTTAGCCTTAGTAGACTCTTTTACTTCTGTAGAAGGCAAAGTGGGAATATTAACAACAGATTTTAAAGGTGCCTTACTTGATAGTGCCAATGACGGTTTTGCTCCTGGGGTCTTATTGAATGGAGTTACAACAATGGGTCTATTAGTGAGTAGTGCATAACCTGGTTTACCTATGTATTGCAAATATGCGAAGCAATATTGAACTCGCTTAATATATTCATGAGCCAAATAATAGTAGCTACTTGAGGGATCTAAGGCATAAAGATCGTCTAAAATATCCCTAACAAGATCTACATGCTTAATGGCATTCCTCATATAATCATCGTAGGTAACCGGGTTTCTCTTATGAAGCGGGTTCTTATAAAGCACTACTGACTTGGTTGTTGGAGCACTAGAGGACGGTGCAGAGTTGGTAGCTAAGTTATTAACAGCTTCTTGTCGGGTGAGAAGAAGTGTCTCCTTTAACTCGGCCAAAACCATGTTTTTGTCAATGAGCAGGATGTTTAAGTCAGAGATTTCCTCACATTTTTGGTTCAATTGTTCAACATAAGATTGTTGCTGTGCCGCATTAAAAGCGAAGCGTTCTTCTAGTGAACCATAAAGTTTGGACATTCCCTGTCTTGCACGATCCATCTCCCCTAGAATAGACGAAAGTCTAATTTCTAAGTCCTGGTTTTTAGACTCTGCAGCCTCTAGTTCCAATTTTAGTGTTTCATTTGATGACACATCTCTCTTCAATCTCATAATCTCTTCCTCTAATGCCTTAACAATTGCAATCATCTTGTCACTCGTCTCAACACCGTTTTCACAACTATTTGTTATCAAAAGATCCTCATTTTGAGTTTGTTGTTTTAATTCTAAAGATATACAATGTTGTTCTAGTTGATTAAAGCGTTTTGAAAGTAAATTGTAAGAATCTTGTAGCTTTAAAAACTCATCGTTAGATTCGTGACAAGAATGATTATCTACCTCATTTACAGTATCAACAACATTTACAGAGAGATCACACACATCATCACATATATTCACAGCATCATAATTAATCATAGCGGATGTAAGCTCATTCGAATAATTAACATTTACAGTAGTAAGCACATCACACGAAATTACTTGGGACAAGAATCGGTCATATTCGGATAAAATCTTTTCCTTTTCAATTAGTTGTAGTTCGTAAGCGGTGTCCATTTCATAAAACACTTTTTGAACTTCTCCAATTTCAAACTCAAGATTTTCTTTAAGAGATGCAAAACTTCCTTTTAGACTTTCGACAAATGGGTTGATCTCATTCTTAAACACCTCGTTCATGTGTTCGAAAGCCCATTCTCCGGCGTTTAGGCCATTTGAAGTCGTACATTCCAAAATGACCTTGTCAAAATTAGTAAAGTATTGATTAATCTCTTGCAAGTTTAACCATACAGTGCTAACAGGTGGAAGATCCTTTGGAATTTCCTTAGGACCTTCCATTTTGACAAGTGTAGGAAGTGTACTAGGGTTTTCTTCATTCAACATGTAGGTTGGTGCTGTAATGAGATCTTTATCCATATGGAAGCGAATTCTAAAATCCGTTTTTGCAAGCTCCTGATTCATTTTAAAATAATCACACTCGGGATATTTTGCAGAATTGTATGATCGATCCTCATCAACTAGATCCTTACTTGTTCGATCATCAAAAATAACAATCGGGTCTAAGACTAATCCTAATTGGGTTGCATTATAAAGTCTTGGACTATGGCTTAAAGCTTGTTTTGCATACCTTGGGTTAGGGGGAAGGCCTTTTTGACGTGATAAGTTAAATTCTCTAAACGAAGCATCAAATAAGTGTACTAGTTGAGAAGCAGCGTATTGTCTTAAAAGCAAGTAATCTAGACTTCTAATCTTATTAGCAGCATTAATCTCCATTTCATTCTTCTTAGACTCGAGTAATTCAAAATCCGTTTGAAGTTTTTGAAAATTAGTGACCACTAACTCCTTTTCTTTAAGTTCATTAGAAAGATTTGCTCTTAAGTTTTCAATCTCTTGCAAATGACCCATTTGTTTGTTTCGAAAATGATCATATTCGGGATTTGTTAGAACACTAGACGAAGGCACTAATTCCAATGTGTGAACTTTCTCGTTGCTTAAGGCAAGCTCATCAGACAAATTCTTATTCTTAGCTAGGGTTTCTAAGAGAGCAGCATTCATTTGGCTAAGTAATGTAGCAGGAACCATGACCAAATCTTGTTGAGCAGGAGTATGCGTATGCGAAATGGCTCCCGGTTGTGATTCACTCAAAGTCTGGGGACTCACATTGATATTACTATCATTGATTGTCTCCTCATTTAAAAGACTCACCACCGAAGACTCATTCGAATCAGCATTCTCTTGCACAACTTGATGTGGTTGAATACTAGCATCAGTGGTATTATCAGTGGTATTAATAAGTACCTCAGATCTCTTTTCTGGCCCTAAGCTGGAGATAGTTGCCATAAGAGCTGCCTTTACAGATTGAAATTCATCACAGTCTGAGTCATACGCATCAAGATCATCTGCTTGGTATGCTGCATTCTGTGTGGTGACAACGTCTTGTTCAGCAATCCCTGGATCAGCAAGAAATGCAAGCTCCTCTTCATCAAGTTCCCTTCCTTGTGCCTGAGCATTCACCAGATAAATCTTCTCTACAAACCATTGACCATCCCTTCTCCTCTTGGGTTTCTTGCAATCCCTGGACATGTGACCTTCTTCCTTGCAGTTGTAGCATGTAATCATTCTCAACTTGCATGTGGAATTA
This sequence comes from Glebionis coronaria, assembly GCA_025667525.1. NCBI lineage: Eukaryota > Viridiplantae > Streptophyta > Magnoliopsida > Asterales > Asteraceae > Glebionis > Glebionis coronaria. Next base: position 602,459,530 of record CM046876.1, on the reverse strand, counting down.
GCCCGTGGAGGAGTGTTGACCATTGGAGCAATATTGACCGTGCGAGCATTGGTAGTTGATGTAGTAGGTCTCCCCTGATAAGGTTGAATAGGTTGAACCATTACCCTGCCATTCTCAATAGTAGCTTGTTGGCGAGAATTGGATGAATTTCTCAACTGATTGTTAGTAGGAGCTGATCCCCTAAATCCTCGTTTGCTTAATGTCCTTGTGAGATAAGCAGACATAGTGGTTAACACTTCAACTGGGTCAGTTCCTTGTTTGAACACAGGAATGGGGACTTCATCATCATCACAATACATTGCTTGGTCTTGATGAGCTGCATAATCACTAGAAGGAATACTCATGTGGTCAGGGTAGCTCGTTGGATATGCTGCATTCTCTTGATAAGAAGAATATGAAGACTGAGCATAAGGTGCAATGCTTGCTGGGTGAGGTTGTGTAGCATATTGTGATGAAGGTGCATTAAACCGATATTGTTGCTGATGTGAGGTGGGTGGTTGCGGTAGAATCGAGTATTGGGGAAAGGTTGGTGTCATGTAAGGTGATGGATGATAGGCTTGATGTCCCAAGATATAAGGAGTGTTGTTGTGTGACAAGCTTGGTTGATTCGCCATCAAAGCTAAGGAATCAGGGTACATACCTCGAGGCGAACGGTGCATGATCACATGTTTCTCATGCTGCTGAAGAAAAGCATATAGTTGATCCAAATTGCACTTATGCAAATCCCTGGTTAACTTAACATCGGTAATATACTCACCCCATTCAGCTTGAGGTAAAGTATTCAAAAATTTGGTGTTAACCTGGAATGGAGCAATCATGAGATTGTATACATTCAGATCATTCATGAGAGTAGTGAATCTGAAGTAATAGTCGTGAAGCGTTTCCCCTGGGTTGTACGTGAATCTATCAAACAGATCATACAACTGACATTCCCTTTCCTGTTTGGTGAGAGACGTACCTTGTAGCAACACCTTTAGACATTCCCATAAATCTTTTGCCACCGTATACTGACTTACCATTCGATAGATGTCATGTGGAAGAGCTTGGAGAATGGTTTGAAGAGCCTTTTCGTCTGCATCGGCAACAAGTTGTTGAGCTGGTGTAAGTTCTTCAAACTCCCTTGGTCGAGTCACATTGTTAACCACGATGGTACCATAGTCAAGTGGACCATTTAAAATTGACTTAACCATAAGCCTCCCATATACCGGTTTTCCCTTAAGGTAAGACATCATCCGGCCTTGCCATGCTTCAAAAACTTCTTTGATGAGCATTAGAGGGCGATTATCCGTTCCCGTAATGACGGAAATATCCGTAAGTGATGTCATCTGAGGCATTACTGAATTCGGATTCATTTTGTTCACTTCAAAGAGACAAAGATTATCGGTTGATCGAGCAGTGAAGTAAAGCTTGTGAATTGTGTTGAGTTTTTGTTGTAAGAAACCAAGATTAAATCCTCTAAAAAATCGTCGAAAAAACAAGTAAAATATCCCTTGATTCGGAACTTTTGTTGATTCGGAAGTGTTGATTCGGAAGATTTTGGCTTGGAATACCTTGATTCGGAACTTTTGGTTCGGAAGATTTGATCCGGAACTTTCCCTTGATCCGGAACTTTACCTTGATCCGGAACTTTCCTTGATCCGGAACTTTCCCTTGATCCGGAACTTTTGCCTTGATCCGGAACTTTCCTTAATCCGGAACTTTTTCCTTGATCTGGAACTTTCCTTGATCCGGAACTTTTGGTTCGGAACTTTCCTTGATCCGGAACTTTTGGTTCGGAACTTCTTGATCCGGAACTTTTCTTGATCCGGAACTTTCCTTGATCCGGAACTTTTGGTTCGGAACTTCTGTTGATCCGGAACTTTTTGATCCGGATGTTTTTGGTTCGGAACTTTGCTGGGTAAACAGAAACTTGTTTCGAGTATGAACAGTCGATCAAAAATGAAGATTAAACCCAGATTTTTACCAAATAACCCAAAAAGTTTTGTGATTTCTACAATAATAAGTAAAAACTAATACTTATCTACTAATCCCAATCACAAAAACACCAAAAACTCCAAGAATCAAGATGGATCTTCTTAAAGAACACTAATACAATCAAAAACTAAAAAACCACACAAATCATTACCTTAAATCACCCCATAGCTCTTGATACCAAATGTAGAATCTTGACAACCTATGAATCTATGAAGTGGGTTGATGTTTTCTAGAGAGAGAAACTAGAGAGAGAAAGTGAGAGAAACTATGTGTCTTTTTATTTGAATGAAAACTAGAAAATGAACAACAACCAACCCCTTTCCATGGTGGAAAGGGGTTTATATATCCAAGGCCTTATTTGGACTTGGGCCGGCCCATGACAAGCCCATGGGCCAGTTTCTTACTTAACTAAATAAGTAACACTAACTACGAGCTATTACAACATATATAATATTGTGGAGTGACCGATACTTCTAATATACGTAAAAACGTATTTCTAACATAAAAACATATGGATGGATGAGATCAATTTAACAAAATATGATCTAAGGGTTTAAATTTAACTTTCATATCTTAATTTTTGGTTTGAAGTTAAGTTTGGAAATTTTAGGTTCGGGACTAGCCTCTATATATAATAGAATAGAAGTATAGATTACCCATAATGAAAGAAAAGCTTCTTCATCATCATCCTGATATGACTTCAATGTGTAACTGTTGTTGACAAATAAATAAAAATAAATAAAAATGAATGAATATGAAATCAATCCAACATATGATCGAGTGAATTTTGTAACGTGATTTACATACCCTTTTTCCTTGTTCCAGATACGCTTCAGACATTCATAATCGTCTTCTTCAAAAACTACTCTTTTCATGGATCGATCTTTTTGAAAACCTAAGAGGCTGTTTAGTTGTGGAAAATTTTTCATAATTTTCTGTTTCTAATTTTCTAGAAAAGAAAACACTTTTCTTTTCTAGAAAAGAGTTGAGAATTTTGAAAACTTGTTTAGATTTGGGGACGATGGGTACGGTTTATGTGTATTTATATGCTTTCACCATCTCTTTTCTTTATTTAACCCACACCCTTACTATTTCTTATTTCTTTCTTTTTAACCCCTCTTACTAGTTTAAGAGTCATAGGGTGTGTTTGGTTACACTAGCAGTTAGCAGGAGCAGTAATAGTTAGCAGTAGCAGTTAGCAATAGCAGTTAATTTATAAGAGTGTTTGGTAGATTAGCAGTAGCTGTAATTTAAATGTGTGTAAAGACATAAAAGGACATAAGTATATAAATATGATACACTTTTAAACGAAATTTATTATATTAATGAGGGTATTTAAGTAATTTATTAAGTCTAAAGCTCTTCATTGATATTGCTCATCTAAAAATGCTATTTGAAAGAGCATATGAAAAAAGAGCATTTTTATGAGAAATGCTAATGCTCATTGCTCTTACTAAACAAGATTTTTTAACCATTATGCTAAATGCTAATTCTAAATGATAAAAACGCTCTTAAAAAGCTGTTACCAAATACAACCACAGGCTTTTTAAAATAACTTGCATTATTATGATGTAGTATAAGATTTGTTATATCATATGATAGTCATCAAAATATAAAAACATTACATACTTTAAACTAATACATCAAAAACCAAATAATTCACCAACATCCATTTTGACTTGAAATAACACATACACACAAAACTTGGAAAAACTAACACTAACTTCCCTAGCTCACTCATAACATCATTATATATACGAGCTAAATTTGAAGAGGTCAAAGTAGTTGCTATTCATCGCATATTTTCTTATGTGTCATGTTGCATTGCCTCTAAGTCTGCATAACAAATGGGTGATAGGATTAATAGCACTCTCTACATAATAAAGTATAGGAATAGGCAAGCATACATTAAATCGTTTTAATACGGGTATAACTCAAAGTACTATTGGATAGACAAATTCATAAATTGTAGCTAAAGTTGTCTTTAATCTACAGATGCCGCTTTTCAAAGAAGCAAAATTTGGCTCATAAAATCAATTCAAGTAACCAGATAGGTTATATCGATTATCCATTTTAATATGTCCAACCAAAAATTGTTTCCACTACCTGCGCCTGTTCAATTAGCTGATTTCATCAACCATGATTAACTTTTTACATGTTTCTTAACCTCATATCCCCGTCAGCATGACCCTTTTTGACTCACCACTACGAACTGCAACAGATCCGACAAAGAAGAATATTACTATGCATAGATAATAGGCACCATGCAAGCATAAAAAACTTTCCATTATACATCTACACCAACAACAACAACAAAAAAAGCAAAAAAAAAACAAAAAAGCCTTTTTTTGAAAGACTTGCAGATCATATATTGATTGGAGTTTTAATATGTCTATTAGAAGACTTTGGTAGATTAGGCCTTCTAAAAAGCACATTTTACTTCTAATCTTCAGAAGGTATAATGTTCCTTTCATACATGAAAGTCATCTTCAGTTTCAGATCCTTTAAAGTTAAAGCTTTTTATGGTTGGTAGTCACCCTTATTAACAAATGCTAATTACACCAAACAAATACACAAAGGTCCAAGTTTCTCTTAGGCTTCTCATCTGACAAAGTATACTTACTCTCTATATCATGATCAAATAACTCAATTATAAAATAGATGCTAATAACACTACCAAGGTGCATTTATAAGAATGAAAAGTATTGGATTTAAAAAAAGCAATCACTAAGATTATCATAGTTCTAAAAAAAGGAAATGAAGAGAGACCTTGTATCTAAACTCCAATGAAGAAGACATAGATGATGAAGTGAATTTCTAAATTCTTCAAATTTCGAGTTGCATAAGATACTAAGATAATAATAAATTTATCAATTAAAAGTCATTCAATGATAAAACTAATCAAAAATGATTACCATTAACTGAAAGCTACATATATATATATATATATATATATATATATAAATTTGAGATTAAGATGAATAACTCTTAATTTAAGGATTTAGATACATTGTGTGACTTGAAATTGTAATATGAGAGAGAGAGAGAGGGATAGAGGAAATTCGACATTTATAACAACGAAACATCAAAAAGAGCATGGCCCTTACCATTTTCATGATTTGTATCAAATTTATTTGGTCTATGTTGTAATCGAAAATGCTACTGTGCAATTTACTGTAAAAAAACTTCACAAAAGATGTACGAAACACACATTTGTTAAAATTTTACTTTATTTAATTGCGGTAAGGCATGTGATAAGAATTAAAAACCAATGCAATAGTTGCTTAATAAAAAGTAAAGAAACATGCAAAAAGTACTTTGTAGAAAAGTATAAGGGGGTTGAATAGCTTTTACCGATTAGTTTTAATAGTTTTGAAACTTTTTCGTGATTATAAGTGAATTATAGAATAAGTGTGAACGAGTGAAGTAAATGACTTGAAGCAATAAGAAAACAAACCACAATGCAAAAAGATTTATAGTGGTTCGGCCTAGCAAGATCTCACTTATCTTGCCCCTACTTCCACTCCTCGAGTATCCACTCGAGAGTTCTACTTTACTAGTAAATGAATCTCCATTACACCGGTGGAGAAACCTTCACACTTTAGCTTACAATCTTTACCGACACCAAGCTAAGATGTCTCGTTCTTTACAAAGGTACAACAACGCCTTATACACTTCTACACTAGTGGTTTTTAACACCAACTACACTTTATACAAGTAGATAGATGAACAGGTACAACAATGGTGATTGTGTAGGTGACGGTTAACACATTCATGCAATTGAAGCCTTGAAGGATCAAAGCTTAGGTTTCTCGTGACCGATCTTTATATGAATAAATGATCTAAATCACAAGCAAGAAAAAAATTCACAAGAGAGGGTTAGAGAGTTAGATATATAATGAGATTTAGAGAGAAGATTAAATGGAAAGGGGGTAAGTTAGAAGCTTGGGCAAAGGGCTCTATTTATAGGCAAACTGCCAAACCTCCACAGATACCGTCGGACCCTTCACCTTTTGGTCCGTCGGGGTCCGCCTAGTCTGAATTTTATTGCCTCATAAATGTTTGTCCAAGACTTCAAACAATCATCAAAATATTTCTAGTTTGACTTTAGGATTTTTTATATTGAAAGTCAGTCTTTGACTTTGTGTAGTCAACTTCTATTTATCAATTTATGTTTACACAAGTTATGTGTACTTTTGTAAAAACATTTTTGTATAAGTTCATGGACTAAGAAACTTACATGGTGCTTATAATTCAAACATAGAAATATGTTCGTTGTTTTGTCATTAACAAAGCGTTAAGCATGATTAAAACGTAAATATCGTTCTAGTGTGATATTTGCATTTACAATCTCCCCCTTTTTGTTGAAGATAAAATGTTAACTTATTTTTCGCTAGAGATAAATCAACATATAAGTTAAATGTTAGAAATAATGATTTATATTTCTCTTCTCCCCCTTTTTGTCGAAAGAGAAAAGGTAGTGGCATTTGAGTGAAATATAGTTTGAGATAGATACTGTGTTAGTCGGTTAGCCCAATATGAGCAATATAGATTGCAAACGATTTTTCCATGTCTCCCACTCGGTTCATACTCCCCCTAATTTGGAGAACCGAGGGTCCGTGGATTTTGAAAGTCCTACAAAAAAAGAGGTTAGTGGTACTATAGAATAGAGATAATCTATGATCTAAACAAGTGGGTTATTGTTTATAGAGAGAGAAACTAGAGAGAGAAAGATGAGAGAAATATGTGTATTAAGAAAAGTTAAATGAACAACCAACCCCTTTCCATGAAGGAAAGGGGGCTTATATACCCTTACCCTTAATAGGCTTGGGCCTACAACCCATGGATAGGCCCATGGGTTTTTTGGTAACTAGTGTTTAATACAGTGAACTAACTACGAGCTAATCACATTTAATAATATTTTTGGAGTGACAGATACTTCTAATATACGTTAAAAACGTATTTCCAACAATCTCCCCCTAAGGGAGGTCACTCCAAATTACAAAGTTCCAAACCTAGCATATTATACTAAGTCTTCGTTCTTGATCTCGTAGTCGTTTCTCTTTTCTTTTCTTTTATTCTGCTTGTGAATATGTGTTGATAATCATTAGGCTTTGGCTTGAGCATGTTCTTTTTGGCCTTTCACGTGCGATCTTCGCCTTCTTGTGATGTTTGCCTCCTCGTGCCTTCATGTTCCACATACCTATACTTCATAGAATTTTTGAAAGTTTCAGAGTTGATACAGCGGAAGACTTTAGGTTGAACTTTCTTGAATTTTGCTAAGTCATTTGATGCATAAGGTATAAGTATGTGAGGACGACTTCATATGGTACACCGCAACGCCACCGTCTTCAAATGCAGCAACAAAACAAGACATAAATAAAATGGCTTTGACATTTTATTCTAATTCGGTAGCATTTTACCTCCGATCGGTGAAGACCGTTGGACGATATTAGATATCGTACTTGTGACAGGTAGATTTAATTAAAAATCACCTTGACAAGATTTCGCGGGTAAACCCATTCTCTTTATTCGAGCGTCTAATGCTGACTGCGAACATAAAGAGTGAATCATTTGGATAATAAAATCCTCATGATTGAAGCCGTCAATTCATGTTCCTGGAACAAGTGAGATTCAATTAAGAAACGTACCATCGTTGCTTTCTAGTTGTCACAAGCTTGATTCATATTTGAATCTTGCAAGTTACCTACCAAGTGTTGTTTGATGTTAACACTAGAAGGATTTCCACTCATCATTGTGAACACTAAAGAGTGCCACTCTAAGTGTTCTGGCAAGATCACTTGGATAATGCGTAGAGGCCCTGGAACAAGTTTAAATTCAATTAAGAATCAAACCATCGTTTCTTTCCAGTTATCACAAGATTGGTTCTTAAAGAACCACACGTTTCACCTATCATGAGCTTGTTTGATGTTGGCTCAAGCAGGATTTCCATCTTCATTGTAATACATTCGTATTACTTGGATGTTCTGGCAATATTACCGGAATATTGCATAGGACTCATAAAAATCTTTCTTGTTTTGAAAAGTGTCCTAATGAGACTTTTGATGATCTCGTGGCTCTAGACTCAATAGTGCATTTTGATTTAGTGAGTGGAGGCTGGAGAGGATTGCCACCTTTTCAATATCAATTTATTCGGAGTGAATAAACTGACAGATAACGTGTTGAGCTTCGTGACATTAAAACAAATATCTTTTAAGAGATATTTGAGTTAGCTGGGAGGGGTTGTGCATCGCATCACTGGGTCCATGATACTTTAACATCTTCAAGATGTATTGACCCGGTTTATGCCTAAGTTGTAAGGAGGGCTTCTTTATTTACACCCTTTATCTTTACATTTCTTTTTCATTCTTCAACCCCTTTAATGCTTACCAATACATCATTACTAACACATTGTTGTGATTGTTCCAGTGCTAGCATCAGTACTTGGTCGGCATTTAGCTACATTCACAATCCATTCCCCATCTTTCCTAAGGACTGCTATTTTCTAACTATGGGATTGTCCTTGGGAAGATTCCTCCGGTTTTTGGAAGAATCATTGGACTAATGCCTAATCCTACCACCTTTTTGTCACCACGACCGTCGTGAATTAAGTGTGTTTTGGGTAAGAACTAGTCACCATGAAAAATCCTTGAAATCACTAAGGTACTTGTGATATAAATATCAAAAAGTTTGTACCTTAGTGTTTTTTGTTATCAAAAAGAGCCCCCCTTAACTTGTGCAAGGCACACATTAAGTTGGATTTTCCATTAAGTCTTTTTCACTTTTTAGCCAAGTATATTTACAAGCCTCCTTAATCCCATTTTCTCCCCTTATCCAAAATGTTATCCCTTAATGTTTTGAATATTAATGGATTAACCGGTCTTTGGGTAAAAATAATGAAATAGTTTGTTGGCCATAGAACATATTAATGCTCCCCCTCAATCTAACGAGGGTTAGTTGTAGTGCTCAAGTACGATATGGTTTGAAAGATTTAGAATCTCGTGAGAAATTCTTGAAGAATATCATACTTTTACACTACAATGTGCCACAAAAGCCTATTATTTACAATTTATACATATTCACAAAAGAAGTGTATGTAGTTGACCTGAAAAGATACGATCACCACGTTATGTGGATAGTTCGATCATTTTGTGGTGAACTCCATACGGTCTGCCACCAACGAATCGTTCCAGGCTTCTCATTAACCGTCTTTCCCTAAGCTTTTCTTTAATCTTCTTGATCATGTATTCGGCACATTGTTTGTATCCATCGTGCCATCTTACAGTAACTGCAGGATGCTTCTTGGTGACATTGAGATGCAACAATGTGTCACGTACTTGTTGAAGAGTCCCGTCACTAAACTTGTGAAGTTCTGCGACTCTCATGAATTTCTTATCTCCGGATCCATTTAAGTAGAAGATACTGGGAACCGGATGTGTGGTACGTGTGTAGGGAATTTTGTTGGTATGAACTGTAAGAACGTCAATGTATGGATGAGTTAGATTCAAATTCTTCTGATAGATTTCCACGTCAAGTTGTAGATCTTCAACTCTTTTCTTGATGACAATGCGACGTGTATACATTCGAAGAGCTGAATTCAAAGCAATGATTTCTTCAGCGTTCAAATGTCTGAGCGTGTTCTGAGTCATCAGAAGCAGCATGTCTTCAATGTCCTCGAGACGAAGAATCGAAAAGTCTCCTTCCATGATTTTGTAAGTTTTCTCGTCTTCTCTTTTCAGTATGATCTCTGTAATATGATGATAGACGACCTTAGGTTCAATCCTCAATCCTAGAATGGCTTTGATTCTAAGCTGATATACGACTTGAGGGCCTTATTTAAATCCGCATGCATAGCTGTAAGCTCGTCATACGGTTTCGCCCTAATGCGATGCACCCAATTTGGCATAGTGATCATATTGAGGGACAATTATCCTTCTCCAAAGACTATCAACCTTGTCCTCAATCCATGGAATTGACCCCCAATTTGAAGCTCTGACCAAACTTAATGATGTCATATATTTGTTTGCTCCCTTTATCAAATACTCGAGGTCACGGATTACAAAGAAATCAAGTGTGATTTGACCATCATCTGCTGCTGTCGGGAGAGGAGCGCTTGTAGGTTTATGAAGACATGTTTGCTGTGGAGTGTTCATTGCTTTCAAAAGCTCATTGGCATTGTACTCACATTCCATTCGGCTGATTCTGGAATTTGAAAGGAAGTTAGGATCATGGAGTGCTCGAACCACCATAGTTGGAGTAATGTTCTCAGTCCCATAATTGTAAACTAAGTATGCCGAGAAGTCGATAGGATTGTTGAGGATCTAGGAGAAATCTGGTTCATCATCTTGAGTGAGAGGACGAATGCCAGCAGCTTCCTTGACCCAAGGTTGCTCGGGTGTATTTTCATCTACATTTATTGTGTCCACCCATGCCGGATCACTCGATTCTGGAAAGTCATGAGCTGATTTAGGTACTAGAATATCCATAACTGGATCAGATGCTGGAACTGATTGAGTTTCTAGAAATTCATGTACTGGTGCAGACGCTGAAACTTTAGGTACTTGCTGATCAGGTTCCGGGAAGGTTTATTCTTGTGCTATTGTGGTAGATGTGGTAGTTGGGGCATGGAGAACTAGAGCTGATGACACTGTTGTAGTAGCATTGATATCAAGAAGTCGTTTGGTGCGTTTGCCCTTTTGAGGTGACACGGTTTGTTGAGTTGCCTCGGTTGTTGGAGTGGTTTGATCTTTGGTAACATCATCCTTTTGAGACTTGTCACGTTTTCTTGAAGTTTGATCATCATCATCATCTGACTTATCTTTGTTGGTGTTATCATCACCCGTGTCCTCATCGTCATCCTTTTTCTCTTCATCATCATCCTCTGGCTCATCTTCATCATTGATACATTCATCCATACTGTCATCTGTTGGGAATTATTTGTTAAGTGTCAAGTACCATCAGTGTAATTTAAGTACTGTTAGTATTATACAAGTACCGTTAGTGTTAACGCGGTACATAGTAAGTACTGCTACTTATAAAGTAAGTACTGCTATATTGATTAGGACGAATATATTTTTGTATAAGATATGTGATAGGTGTGTAAACACCCATCCTTTTTACCACTTAATTACAATAATAACCGAGCCAAAACGTGTATTTTATGTCTTTTATGTCGGAATTATGCGTGGTTTGTGTTTTTGTTGTGATTTAGGACGAAATTGTGAAAAGGAAAGAAAACACGGGCATTTACGGGCTTTTATTGAAGAAAAAGATGAAAGACGAAGTAAAGAAGTCAAGAGTGCAAAAAGAACGGAAGTCCAAGACCAATTCTGAAGATTTATCGAAGAAAAAGTCAAAAGACGGAAGTTTACTAAAAGACGAAGAACTCAAGTCTTATTTATTGAAGAATTAAAAGACGAGTCCAAAGAAATCCCGAGCCAAAAGTCATATAAATCCAAGATTTAAGAAGATTAAAAGGCTTAAGGACTAATGGTGCAATTAACACAAGATTAAGAAGAGAAGGACTTAAGTGTGCAATTAAGGAAAAGAGGAAATAGGAAGGAAGCTTCCTAAGCACTCCTTAATCTCCCCTATATATAGTTTAGGATCATTTTCATTTTACTGTTGTTGGCTAGAGTGACACTAGTTCTTCCATCTTTAATTTTTGCACATTTACTTTTCATGTCAACTTAAATACATTGTCTTGCACTTTTAATACATTTTAATTCCAAGTAAGTGTTCTTTAATTTTGTTGCTTTAATCTTCATTTACCTTTGATCAAGTGTTCTTTCATCATTCTCTTTCTACCTTTCTCTTGTTTTTGTTTTTGTTTTAAAATTCGGATTAAGCAAGGTTTGCTTAATCCCTTTGCTTATTTGATTGAAAGTTTCGTCTTTTCTTTTCCCTTTTAGCTTTCATACGAAATAAGCCATAAGTTTGACAATCTTGTGTGCTTATTTGGTATTTAGCTTAAGTGTTTTCAAAGTTTTCTTAAAAGTTTTACCTTTTAAATTCCATTTCATTAAGTTTCGTCTTTTAAATTTCGAAAGGTTTTAACTTTTTAGCTTATTGTCTCGTTTTGTTTCCATTTAATTTTGATTTTTGTTACTGCTTATTAGAATTAGCTTATTTGGTTCTTGTGCTTATTACGAAATTGTAACTCCATCGGAAAGAAAGGAAATCACACATTGCGATAGCATCACCCACATTCCGATGGTGACAGCTTAGGACAAGGGTTTTGCATTCCGATCTGGGATTGCGATCTAGAGTATCATTACCCTCATTCCGATCTAGGATTGCGATCGCACATTCCGACGGCTCTTGAGGTTTGCTAAAACGAAGTGCTGCCCAAATATATTGAGCAACATTCCGATCTAGGATTGCGATCTGGGCTTTCCGATCTGAACAAACATTCCGATAGGTTGCATCTTCCATCATTCCGATAGACCTAGCTTCAATACATTCCGATAACTACTTTGCGATCTGGATTCCGATGGTATGGTGACAGCATTCCGATCAGACATTCTGATAGTTGTTGGTTTTGGATTATATTTTGCTTAGTTTTGTTTTTAAGTTACATTTTTAATACTTCGTTAAATTTAATTTTCGTCACGCTTTATTTTTAAGTCATTTAATTAATTTACTTTTAAAAAGTTTTAATATTGCACAATTTAAATTTTAAATAGGTTTAGATTTAATTAACCGTCATTTACTTTTAAAGTCTTGCATTTTAATATACTACAACGACACAACTATTTGTTTCACCAAAGAACGACTAAGTCACATAGAACCTATATCAATTCGATTAGACCACTACTTCGAACTTTAATTTTTATTCGTTGCTTTAACAAGGTTTGAGGGCTACATTTTGTTGCTAAAGATCCAAAGTGATGTGAAGAATCATTTATCAAAAATCAATATGAAGGATCGAGACACACGACGAAAAGCAAAAACTCCCCAAAAGTCATGAAGAAGTCTATCCAAAAAGGCCCTAACAAGGTATGAGGATAAATAAAGCCAAGTCCAAAAAGGAGGCGGATCGTTGTATATCAAAGTCCAAAATAAAGATTGGAGAAAAATGAAGAAGTCGTGGTCCAAGTATGAATCTCTCAAAACTTCAAGTGAAGAAATTCCTATATGAAGAGAAGACCATTATTTCATGAACGTCTCTCAAGGTTTGAAGTATGAAGTCGCTGCCAAATATCGGTCCGAGAAAGGTCTCAAATCGCGAAGCGAGTTATGCCAAGATATGAACTTTATGAGGTCCCGAGAAGCAGTTTTAAAGATTTTGTCCTTTAGCTAACTATTGATTAAATCGTTCACTTTATTTTCGGACTAAATAACTATCGAAATAAGTCAACAATGCATCTTCGTGATCATTCAAGACAAAAATAAAATATAAGAGATACACCTAGGAATAAGGGAGTCTAAGTGAACAATTGGCCCACATGAATTCGTGTTAGTTTGCTAACTTATAATAACAATGATCTCGTTTTTAAGCTTGGTTTGGAGAAAGTGAAAACTTGAGGATGATGATTATTCATGACATTTCCAAAACCCAAGGTATGCTTTTGATTTCTTTACTTTTAATGTTTGTAATTTTCTATCTCTTCAATAAAGGCCAACGTGGATTGATTATGATGAAAAATGTAAACGTGCTTTGTAACTAATGCATTGCATGAGGACATTGCAATGTTCAAGTATAGGGGATTTGATAGGTGTGTAAACACCCATCCTTTTTACCACTTAATTACAATAATAACCGAGCCAAAACGTGTATTTTATGTCTTTTATGTCGGAATTATGCGTGGTTTGTGTTTTTGTTGTGATTTAGGACGAAATTGTGAAAAGGAGAGAAAACACGGGCATTTACGGGCTTCTATTGAAGAAAAAGATGAAAGACGAAGTCAAGAAGTCAAGAGTGCAAAAAGAACGGAAGTCCAAGACCAATTCTGAAGATTTATCGAAGAAAAAGTCAAAAGACAGAAGTTTACTAAAAGACGAAGAACTCAAGTCTTATTTATTGAAGAATTAAAAGACGAGTCCAAAGAAATCCCAAGCCAAAAGTCATATAAGTCCAAGATTTAAGAAGATTAAAAGGCTTAAGGACTAATGGTGCAATTAACACAAGATTAAGAAGAGAAGGACTTAAGTGTGCAATTAAGGAAAAGAGAAAATAGGAAGGAAGCTTCCTAAGCACTCCTTAATCTCCCTATATATAGTTTAGGATCATTTTCATTTTACTGTTGTTGGCTAGAGTGACACTAGTTCTTCCATCTTTAATATTTGCACATTTACTTTTCATGTCAATTTAAATACATTGTCTTGCACTTTTAATACCTTTTAATTCCAAGTAAGTGTTCTTTAATTTTGTTGCTTTAATCTTCATTTACCTTTGATCAAGTGTTCTTTCATCATTCTCTTTCTACCTTTCTCTTGTTTTTGTTTTTGTTTTAAAATTCGGATTAAGCAAGGTTTGCTTAATCCCTTTGCTTATTTGATTGAAAGTTTCGTCTTTTCTTCTCCCTTTTAGCTTTCATACGAAATAAGCCATAAGTTTGACAATCTTGTGTGCTTATTTGGTATTTAGCTTAAGTGTTTTCAAAGTTTTCTTAAAAGTTTTACCTTTTAAATTCCATTTCATTAAGTTTCGTCTTTTAAATTTCGAAAGGTTTTAACTTTTTAGCTTATTGTCTCGTTTTGTTTCCATTTCATTTTAGTTTTTGTTACTGCTTATTAGAATTAGCTTATTTGGTTCTTGTGCTTATTACGAAATTGTAACTCCATCGGAAAGAAGGGAAATCACACATTGCGATAGCATCACCCACATTCGGATGGTGACAGATTAGGACAAGGGTTTTGCATTCTGATCTGGGATTGCGATCTAGAGTATCATTACCCTTATTCCGATCTGGGATTGCGATCGCACATTGCGATCGCACATTCCGACGGCTCTTGAGGTTTGCTAAAACGAAGTGCTGCCCAAATTTATTGAGCAACATTCCGATCTAGGATTGCGATCTGGGCTTTCCGATCTGAACAAACATTCCGATAGGTTGCATCTTCCATCATTCCGATAGACCTAGCTTCAATACATTCCGATAACTACTTTGCGATCTGGATTCCGATGGTATGGTGACAGCATTCCGATCAGACATTCCGATGGTTGTTGGTTTTGGATTATATTTTGCTTAGTTTTGTTTTTAAGTTACATTTTTAATACTTCGTTAAATTTAATTTTCGTCACGCTTTAATTTTAAGTCATTTAATTAATTTACTTTTAAAAAGTTTTAATATTGCACAATTTAAATTTTAAATAGGTTTAGATTTTTTTAACCGTCATTTACTTTTAAAGTCTTGCATTTTAATATACTACAACGACACAACTATTTGTTTCACCAAATAACGACTAAGTCACATAGAACCTAGATCAATTCGATTAGACCACTACTTCGAACTTTAAATTTTATTCGTTGCTTTAACAAGGTTTGAGGGCTACATTTTGTTGCTAAAGATCCAAAGTGATGTGAAGAATCATTTATCAAAAATCAATATGAAGGATCGAGACACACGACGAAAAGCAAAAACTCCCCAAAAGTCATGGAGAAGTCTATCCAAAAAGGCCCTAACAAGGTATGAGGATAAATAAAGCCAAGTCCAAAAAGGAGGCGGATCGTTGTATATCAAAGTCCAAAATAAAGATTGGAGAAAAATGAAGAAGTCGTGGTCCAAGTATGAATCTCTCAAAACTTCAAGTGAAAAAATTCCTATATGAAGAGAAGACCATTATTTCATGAACGTCTCTCAAGGTTTGAAGTATGAAGTCGCTGCCAAATATCGGTCCGAGAAAGGTCTCAAATCGCGAAGCGAGTTATGCCAAGATATGAACTTTATGAGGTCCCGAGAAGCAGTTTTAAAGATTTTGTCCTTTAGCTAACTATTGATTAAATCGTTTACTTTATTTTCGGACTAAATAACTATCGAAATAAGTCAACAATGCATCTTCGTGATCATTCAAGACAAAAATAAAATATAAGAGATACACCTAGGAATAAGGGAGTCTAAGTGAATAATTGGCCCACATGAATTCGCGTTAGTTTGCTAACTTATAATAACAATGATCTCGTTTTTAAGCTTGGTTTGGAGAAAGTGAAAACTTGAGGATGATGATTATTCATGACATTTCCAAAACCCAAGGTATGCTTTTGATTTCTTTACTTTGAATGTTTGTAATTTTCTATCTCTTTAATAAAGGCCAACGTAGATTGATTATGATGAAAAATGTAAACGTGCTTTGTAACTAACGCATTACATGAGGACATTGCAATGGTCAAGTGTAGGGGATTTGATAGGTGTGTAAACACCCATCCTTTTTACCACTTAATTACAATAATAACCGAGCCAAAACGTGTATTTTATTTCTTTTATGTCGGAATTATGCGTTGTTTGTGTTTTTGTTGTGATTTAGGACGAAATTGTGAAAAGGAGAGAAAACACGGGCATTTACGGGCTTTTATTGAAGAAAAAGATGAAAGACGAAGTCAAGAAGTCAAGAGTGCAAAAAGAACGGAAGTCCAATACCAATTCTGAAGATTTATCGAAGAAAAAGTCAAAAGACGGAAGTTTACTAAAAGACGAAGAACTCAAGTCTTATTTATTGAAGAATTAAAAGACGAGTCCAAAGAAATCCCGAGCCAAAAGTCATATAAGTCCAAGATTTAAGAAGATTAAAAGGCTTAAGGACTAATGGTGCAATTAACACAAGATTAAGAAGAGAAGGACTTAAGTGTGCAATTAAGGAAAAGAGGAAATAGGAAGGAAGCTTCCTAAGCACTCCTTAATCTCCCCTATATATAGTTTAGGATCATTTTCATTTTACTGTTGTTGGCTAGAGTGACACTAGTTCTTCCATCTTTAATTTTTGCACATTTACTTTTTATGTCAATTTAAATACATTGTCTTGCACTTTTAATACCTTTTATTTTCAAGTAAGTGTTCTTTAATTTTGTTGCTTTAATCTTCATTTACCTTTGATCAAGTGTTCTTTCATCATTCTCTTTCTACATTTCTCTTGTTTTTGTTTTTGTTTTAAAATTCGGATTAAGCAAGGTTTGCTTAATCCCTTTGCTTATTTGATTGAAAGTTTCGTCTTTTCTTTTCCCTTTTAGCTTTCATACGAAATAAGCCATAAGTTTGACAATCTTGTGTGCTTATTTGGTATTTAGCTTAAGTGTTTTCAAAGTTTTCTTAAAAGTTTTACCTTTTAAATTCCATTTCATTAAGTTTCGTCTTTTAAATTTCGAAAGGTTTTAACTTTTTAGCTTATTGTCTCGTTTTGTTTCCATTTCATTTTAGTTTTTGTTACTGCTTATTAGAATTAGCTTATTTGGTTCTTGTGCTTATTACGAAATTGTAACTCCATCGGAAAGAAAGGAAATCACACATTGCGATAGCATCACCCACATTCCGATGGTGACAGCTTAGGACAAGGGTTTTGCATTCCGATCCAGGATTGCAATCTAGAGTATCATTACCCTTATGCCGATCTGGGATTGCGATCGCACATTGCGATCGCACATTCCGACGGCTCTTGAGGTTTGCTAAAACGAAGTGCTGCCCAAATTTATTGAGCAACATTCCGATCTAGGATTGCGATCTGGGCTTTCCGATCTGAACAAACATTCCGATAGGTTGCATCTTCCATCATTCCGATAGACCTAGCTTCAATACATTCCGATAACTACTTTGCGATCTGGATTCCGATGGTATGGTGACAGCATTCCGATCAGACATTCCGATGGTTGTTGGTTTTGGATTATATTTTGCTTAGTTTTATTTTTAAGTTACATTTTTAATACTTCGTTAAATTTAATTTTCGTCACGCTTTAAGTTTAAGTCATTTAATTAATTTACTTTTAAAAAGTTTTAATATTGCAAAATTTAAATTTTAAATAGGTTTAGATTTAATTAACCGTCATTTACTTTTAAAGTCTTGCATTTTAATATACTACAACGACACAACTATTTGTTTCACCAAAGAACGACTAAGTCACATAGAACCTAGATCAATTCGATTAGACCACTACTTCAAACTTTAATTTTTATACGGGCAAAAGCCTTGTATTAATATGTCATAGTTATAGTTAGAGTATATGTTATGTGATATGTTGGAAATACGTTTTACGTATTAGAAAGGACCGGTCACTCCAACAATAGTATAAGTAATAGCTCGTAGTTTAGTTAACTTAATATTCAACAAACAAGGCCAAGCCAAGCCTACAACATGTGTAGGCCGGTAGCCCAATTGTAAGCCCAAGCCCATCTTATGGGCTTGGTATATAAACCCTCTCCTTAGATGGAGAGGGTGTGGTTTCATTCATTTTTACATATAGTTAATCACTTTCTCTCTCTAAAATGTGTGTGAAATCATATATCTTTTTATCTCTTTCTCTCTCTAAACATAAGCAAGATTTACAATATCCTACAAATGGTATCAAGATCCATGGGATGATTGTTTGGTTTATGTGTTTGTGTTCTTGATTCATACGCCTATTTTGATCCATTTTACACGAACCGATTTGTTTTTTGTTTTTTATGGTTTTTCTTGATACAAATCTTCTACATAGTTGTGGTAGAGATTTGGTATAGTTACTTTGGCTAAAATTTTTGATCTATTTTGGCCTATTAGTTTTTCCCTTTGTATAGTTATTTTCTTTCTTCGCTAGAATAAATTTTTTAATAAAGTGGTTTTAATTTTCAAATGTTGTGAATCTTTTGACTCAACCCGAGTTTACTTATCTAAGTTTACTCTAGCTAGTATCCTTAACGTGTTTAAGTCAAGTTTTGCTAGGCTTTTATATAGGGATCTATAAAACGCGAAAGTCTTAACTCTCACGGGTTAAGAACAAGAACTTTTCGCAAGTTCCTATAATTGATCCTAGAGAGTCGTTTATCAAGGGAACTTTAAAATGCGTTTTCTAAACTTGAAAAAGTCTAAGAGTTTGCAAGATCCTATAGACGACTCGAAAACCCAAAACTTTGATTTAATAGGCTAAGCATCCACGAGTCTCATTCCTTGAGATTTTAAACTGTGGAGAACGAGAGATGATAGAGTCAATTATAAGTTTGGTATTCTTTCGTGAATTTATGTGAGTTAATTATAAGCCTATTCTCCCATCGCTTGCTAATAAATTTATCTGCAATAAATAAGGTTGTACGATTTGAAAAGTTACTTAGCTTCTAGCCCAAGATCGTTTAAAAGTTGCTCGGTATTGATTAAAGTTCATAGCCAAGGCATAACTTATTGAAGCGGGATGCGAAGATTGGCGAGCCCTCGAGCAAGCTGAGCATGGCATTGATCGATGTCGAAGTGCCGGTCAAAAAATAACCTAAGTACCTTATACTAGATAGGGTAAATGGGTATCGATCCACGAGGACTATGTGGTTTTAGTTTAAGTTTTAGGTGATCACTGATCAATAAAGGTTTTGGTTTTGAAATCTGACAACTAAAATACTTTCGATAATAAAAATGCTGATTAAAAATTAAAATAATTATTAAACTAATAGTAAAGCTAGAAAAATAAAATAAAGATGTAAACAATTAAAAGAAAAATGTAATCCCTTCCAGCTCCTAATATTTATGATTAGTCACACTTATGGATTATTGAAACTTTTTAGAACCGATTACAAAGATTGTTTTGACTTAATATGAATGAATTAATGTTGGCATTTATTATGTTTATCAATGACTCGCGATAATAAATCTGATATTAATCCAACCAATAATTATGTTTTAACAATTTATTTAGGTACAACTTATGTTGATTATACGACCATCTTTTTTTTTCACTAAATAAAATAAGTATGAATCGTTAACTAACAATAAATTGTCTCACGCAAATAATTAAACATAATATCAAATCGATAAAAATAATTTATAAATAAATCATAAATCAATGTAATGAATATATGATAATCCAAAAGTAATGATCAAACCATAAATAAAGTTACCGGAAGGAATTACAACAAGATTAGCCGGACATCGTGGTACACTCAACCCACCATATAGCAGCCACCATCATCACTTTTTTTTTAGTTAATAATCTTGCCGTCCCTTTTTTTTCTTGTGCTCGACCCTTTGCTATTTTTCTTGTCAGAGAATCCCCTTTTTCCACTTCTTATTTGAATCGTTTTTTTTTCTTTGTTTTTTTTTTGTTTCTTGCGGCCGAATTAAAAAAAACACTCCCTTTGTTTTTTTTTTCTTTTATACTTATTAATGTCGGTTAAATATTGGGCCATTGGGTCCAAATGGGCCAAAAGTATATATATATATTTTTTAAATCCTTTTGACATATAATAACTTTGGCCCAATAAAAATTAACCCAACACTAATAATTGCTCGAACGAAGCCCGGACAAATAAAAGATGACCGAAAATATTGCGACCCGCTCAAATCTTTTTCTTCAATATTTTTTCTTCATTCATCGGCACTCACAATGTCTTTTCTCCAAAAAATTAATTAAAGCGGCCATTTTATTCCATTTCGCTCGTAACCTACATAATCACAAAACACACTCAAAGTACATATATAAGGAAAAATAAATATATAAATATACTAAATTAACATGCTATTAGGTGTATGCAAAATACACCAATCAGATCCCCTCGAACTTAACCTTTTACGTGTCCCAAGTAAAAATAAAATAAAAATATACAAGCATGTTAATTTCATAATTTTTAATCATACTATTGAAATTTCATCAAAAAGATCACATTCAACCTAATACACTAATAACCATCCTACATGACAAATAATCCAAAATGATTACCAATATTTTTGTCCTTCTTAAACACTTAGCATAACCATTCCCATTGACTCCATTTACTTTATGTTTCATATAATTAATCATGTGTCCAACGTACCTATTACACACCTATAATCAATATAAACATTAATCTAAACAAGAGGTGAGAATATCGTACACCTTTTATAACATTTGGAGTTTTTATACCATAAGAGCACATCATAAGCCATCATACTTTAGCTTACATACTTCCACTCTTTTTTTTTTCTCATCATTTTTTTTCACATTTTTTTTTCATTTTTTTATTTACTTTTTTTTCACTTTTTTCACTTTTTTTCACTTTTTTTTTCACATCACACATAAGCTCTCTCTTTTTAAGCCATTCGAGACCGTTTCTTATACAAGTCATCCAGAACGCTTTATACACTCCTTTCAAGGTTGATATAAAGACCAATTATTCAGAAAATGAATATCTATCCTATAGGTGCATACTAAGACACATCGACACATAAGAACCGGTTAATTAAGTCTGTTTAATTAAATGGGAACAGTTATACTTCGTGCCTACTGGTACATCACATGATAGAGTTACATACCACATAGTATAATTATACAATGCACTAAATAAAACTAATCTTCCTAATTTCATTACAACAATACAAGGATTGGGTTATTTCACATAAAATTGTCTCAGCTAAGTGCAATGCTATCCATCATAAAAATTGGCGTCTGACCCATGCTAACAACTAAAGTATCACCTTGCGCGGGTGACGAATCAGATAGGCAAGCCCAGCATATGACTACCACCAATAATTATGACAGTTCTCCAACTCTTTTCTAAGACCACCGTGCGCGGGTGGCGAGCCGAATAAGATCAATTTCAAGTGTCCTAACCCAACTATTACATTACTATATTCATATTATTTATTTATACTTTTTACTCGATCTAAGCAAAGGGTAAATAGAGGGAATTCAACCGGCGTGGTTTGATCATCTAAATTATACATATGCCTAACTATATGCAAACAATCAAATCAATTTAATAACCAATATATGTTGGGAATAAATCTATGCTTACTTGTTTCCCCTGCTAGTTGATTATTCATGCCCCTGCTAGAGTAAGTTCCCCCTGCTAAATAACAAAGGCAGGGGGATCCGTTCCCCTGCTGGAGTCAAAGGCCCTGCTGTCAAGATAAACATGGAATAGATATTTACGCGTTTCAGTTATTATTCCTTAATACTTTCCATAGTTTGTTAGTAGTGATCTTGTACGTGGGTCCTTGCATCTATAAAAGGACTCACTAGGTTAGCATGCAATGTGTGTCTTTCTCATTTCGTTTTTCATTATTATTACTTTAAGGTTTTGTAAACCCTAATACCACTTTGGGTATTCGTATATCTTTGATATATTAAAGTTCAACGTTTGAATCTTATTTGTTCTTGTGATAAACATTACATTCCGCATCTTGTTTAGTTACTTTGCTTTGCAAAGTTTCTCTAGTGTTAGATTGAATTCTTTCTCTCTATCACAACCCTTAAACAAGCTATTAAGGTTTAAGATCTGACTTTGGGATCAACAAGTGGTATCAGAGCTTGTTGAGAAACTTTGTCTAAATCAAGAACAAAATCCTCATAGCAAACATGTCTTCAGATTCATCCACAAATAGCAACAACCACAATAACCTCAAGTTACCCATGTTGGATCCTGAAAACTTTGAATTATGGGAATTCAGAATCCAACAATACCTGAAAATGGAACACTATGTTCTCTGGGAGATCATAGAGTTTGGTGATCAATTTAACAAAATGGTGGCAGTTGAAGAAGGCAAGGATGAAGGTGAAAGTTCCAAAGGTAAAGACAAGAAGAAATCTGCTGCTTTATGTGATAAGGAAATACTGGCTAGAAGGCATGATGTCAGGGCTCATAGCTCATTGCTGTTGGCCCTACCTGATAGACATCAACTCAGATTCAGGAAATACAAAACAGCTAAGGAACTATGGGAAGCCATAGGCACAACCTTTGGAGGAAATGAAGCCACAAAGAAGAAGAAGAAGAACCAAATGCTGGATGATTTTGCTTTTTTCAAAGCAATTGGTGATGAATCAATTGGATCTATTTACAATAGGCTTCAAGACATGGTGGCCCACTTGGAATTCTTTGATATTGAGGTGACAAGAGAGCAGGTGAATACCAGGTTTCTTAACAGCCTCCAGAAAGAATGGTTTGTCTATAAGGCAATCTGGCAGAATAAGGATGACTTGGACAACAAGAATATTGATGATATATACAATAACTTAAAAGTTTTTGAACCTATTGTCAATGAAATGAAGTCAAAAGGGACAATTCCCACCAACTCAAGTGGAATTGCTGATCCCCCTGCTAACATGGCATTCATATCACAAAGCAGTGGAATCTCCAAGAACAGTGGAATAGAAGTAGCCCCTGCTACTTATTCCCCTGCTACCAGGTCTGGACCTTCCTATGATGAAGAAAGACCAGCTACATTTAGCCTTGATACTGCATGTGCCTTCATAGCATCTCAAGGTCCACAAGGATCTACAGTGTTACATGAAGATCTGAATCAAATCAGTAAGCAAGCACTAGAAGAATTGGATATCAAGTGGAATATGGCTTTGCTAAGCATGAGAGCCAACAGGTTCCACAAGAAGTATGGGAAGAAGATCACAATTAATCCATCTGATGTAGCTGGGTTTGATAAAGCAAAAGTTGAATGCTACAATTGTGGCAAAAAGGGTCATTTTGCCAGGGAATGTAGAGGACCTAAGTCTGGAAATAGCCATAGAAAGGATGAGGATTCTGGTGCTAAAGCCATGGTAGCAATGCAGGGGATAGATGGAGCAAATGGATGGGACTGGAGTGCTATGACAGAAAGTGTGGAAAGAAATCAAGCTTTGATGGCTGAGGAAAAGGAAGAAGACTTTGCACTTATGGCCATGTCAAGTTCCAGCTCTGACAATGAGGTATATGATGACTCATACTGTACTAAAGCTTGTAGAAAAAATACTGAATCTTTAAATGATCAAATCAGAAAGATAAAAGCTGACTATATCAATTGTGATAATGATCTTGATAATTACAAACGTGCTTTAGAACAACTAGAGTCCACCATAAGAGAGTATAGGCAAAGAGAAAGTGAGTATAGGGATCACATTGTGATTCTAGAAAGAGATGCCAAGGAGAATAACCAATCTATAAATGTTTTAACTGCTGAACTTGAAATTTTCAAAGCTAATCAAAAGATAGATGAGGAAACTGTTGAAAAATTTGGAAAAGCTTCAAAAGATTTAACCAAGGCATTTGAAATTGGTCAATCTCCTAAGGAAAAAACAAGGTTTGGAATTAAGAATATGAATGCTACTATACCACCACCCCCTTCTAACATCCATGCTGCCTATCCTAGAAAAGACTTGTCATGGACTGGTCTCCCTTGTTTTGAAAAACAGGATGACATTGAGTTTGACTTGAGTGCTTATATACCTAATAACCTTGATACAGAAGAGTCTCTAGTTAAAACTAGTGTCATTAGGGATGTTAAACAGGAACAGGTTGGTTTAAAGCAAATTGACAACCCTGTTAGATTTTCAAAAGAAGGAATCTCTAGCAGCAATCCAAACTCTAAGAACATCTCTTCCAAATCTAATGTTAGGCCACAATCTCCTAAACCTACCATTAAATATGCTGGTATGTACAGGAATGTCAGAGGTAATCAAAGAAATTGGAATGACCAAAAGTCTCATCAATTAGGAAAAGACTTTGTGATCAATACCAAGCCCTGCTTCACATGTGGCAGTTTTGAACACACTTATCAAGAGTGTAAGGCACCAATGGAGATGGTGGCTGCAAATCCCTTAAAGGATATGCAACCTAGAGCCATTCTTCTAAATGCAGGGGCAAAATCCTTTTCCCCTGCCAAGTATGTTGCCCCTGCCTTGAGAAATAGAGTAGCTGAGAAATATGTTGCTCCAGCCCTTAGAAAGGAAAATGATGTTCACCTAAAGCCCAACACTTCTGTGACCACCCCAACACCTTATACTGCATATAGATCTGGCCCTAGACCTTACCAACACATGAACAGAGGCCAAAACAAAAGGTGGGTTCCCTCTGCTAAGCATAAGGATTCCCCTGCTAAAACTGGGGTATCCCCTGCTAGAAACGTTGTGTATTCTAGGAACATGGGAAGATGGGGAAAAGCTGTGAAAGCCTCAGCTCGTTGGGTTTGGGCACCCAAAAGGGGCACTCAATCTAATGGTGTATCTCTAGTTTTCGATAAGCTATCCTACATTGATACACGAGGTAGATCCAAGTCTGTAATGGCTTGGGTCCCCAAGAAAAACTAATTTGTTTTTCCTTTTGCAGGTGACAAAGAAGACAAGGGATGATAGAGCATATTGGGATAGTGGCTGCTCAAGAAGTATGACTGGACACAAAGCTTACTTATCTAACTTTGTACCCCTGCATGACAATGATGGTGTTTCTTTTGGAGATGGGCATGGAACTATAACAGGAAAAGGAACTATTGTCACAAATGGGATGACTTTTGACAATGTGTACTTGGTGAAAGAACTCAAGTATAATCTCTTCAGTGTGTCACAGATGACTGATAACAAGAATTTTGTCTTGTTTACTGACACTGAATGCTTGGTATTAGGAAAGGAGTTTGTCTTACCAAAAGACACTCCAATTGTTCTCAGAACACCAAGACAGAAGAACATGTACACAATTGATCTCAAGGATATATCTCTCCAAGACAATGAAACATGTTTCATTGCCAAAGCTTCAGCAGATGAATGTAAGAAATGGCATAGAAGACTTGGTCATCTTAATTTCAAGAACATGAACAAACTAGTAAAGCATAATCTGGTTCATGGTCTTCCTTCCAAGTCTTTTGCCACTGAACATACTTGTGCAGCATGTCTGAAAGGGAAGCAAAGAGCATCTTGCAAGTCAAAAACAAGTATGTCCACCACCAAGCCATTGGAACTACTACATATGGATCTTTTTGGTCCTACTTCTGTGGCAAGTATAATGAAGAAATGGTACTGCTTAGTGATTACTGATGATTTTTCAAGATTTACATGGACATTCTTTCTATTTGAAAAGAGTGACACTGCTGATGTACTCATTGGGTTCATCAATCAAATTGAACTGTCAAAAAGCATGAAGGTAGTTACCATAAGATCAGACAATGGTGGTGAGTTCAGAAATCAGAAATTGGATTCTTTCTGCATAAACAAAGGCATCAAGAGGCAATTTAGCATTGCTAGAACACCTCAACAGAATGGAGTGGCAGAAAGAAGGAATAGGACACTCATTGAAGCTGCAAGAACTATGCTGTCTGATTCCAAACTTCCAGTTATCTTTTGGGCTGAAGCTGTATCCACTGCTTGCTATGTGCAAAACAGGGCCTTGGTAGTCAAGGCACACAACAAGACCCCTTAACAGCTATTTAATGGAAGACCTCCCTTAATTGACTTTTTCAGACCTTTTGGGTGTCATGTTATCATCTTGAACACCATTGACAATCTTGGTAAGTTTAGTGAAAAGGGTGATGATGGATACTTTGTGGGTTATTCCTTAAACAGCAAGGGATATAGGGTCTTCAACAAGAAGACAAGCAAAATCACAGAAAATCTTCATGTGAATTTTCTTGAAGACAAACCTGAAGATGTTCAAACAGGTCCAGACTGGTTCTTTGATATAGATGTACTTTCCAAGTCCATGAATTATGTACCTGTTGTCTTGCAGAACACTAACATTTCAGGTACTCAAGAAACAAGTAATGCTGAGAAATCACCTCTGAGGCAGTGGAATGGCTGAAAGCAGCGGAATCCTGGATTCCCCTACTAAAGGAATTGATTCCTCTCTCACAAAGGATCATGATGCTAATGAGTCTACTGATGCAGAAAGAGAATCCCCACTCATCTCATCATCTACACCCATAAATGATGGTCCTATCATATCCAGCAGTGGAAACAGAATCATTAGAAGTGGAGGCCCTAGTTATTCAGAGCTTCATTCTGCTCACAAGCACCCATCTTTAGGTCATGCTGTCTCATTTGGAAGTTCCTTTGAGGACTTCTTTCCTAATCAAAATAGCCCCATCAATTCTGATTTGGAAGAAGATGAAACAGAAGTCATCATGCAGCCTACCTATAGAATCAATAAGGATCATCCTATCTCACAGACCATTGGTGATCCTGAAGCTCCCAGACATACAAGGTATACAACAAAGGAGCACAACTTCATTGCTAACATCACCATGAAGTTCAATCATGACAACATGCAATGTTGTCTGTTTACTGCATTTTTGTCACAAGAAGAGCCAAAGAAGATTTTTCAGGCTTTAAATAACCCAAGCTGGGTTGAAGCTATGCAAGAGGAGCTCTTACAATTTGACATACAAGAGGTTTGGATTCTGGTTGATTGTCCCAAATGGGCAAGGCCTATTGGGACCAAGTGGGTTCTCAGGAACAAAAAGGATGAGAGGGGAATAGTTGTCAGGAACAAGGCAAGGTTAGTAGCACAAGGGTATACTCAGGAAGAAGGGATTGATTATGAAGAGGTGTTTGCTCCAATAGCAAGGATTGAAGTTATTAGATTATTCCTTGCTTATGCCTCATTCATGGACTTCACTGTTTTCCAGATGGATGTGAAAAGTGCCTTCTTATATGGAACCATTGATGAAGAAGTCTATGTCATGCAACCACCAGGGTTTGAAGATCCAGAACATCCTGACAAAGTATACAAAGTGAAAAAGGCCATGTATGGCCTTCACCAAGCTCCCAGAGCCTGGTATGGTACTTTTTCCAAATATCTCCTAGACAATGGATTCAGCAGAGGGAAGATTGATCAGACCCTGTTCACCAAGAAACAAAAGGGTGACCTTCTGCTAGTACAAGTCTATGTAGATGATATCATTTTTGGATCAACTAACTCCATGCTTAGCAAAGAGTTTGCCAAATTGATGCAGGATAAATTTCAAATGAGTGCTATGGGAGAACTAAACTTCTTTTGGGGTTACAAGTTCAGCAGCGGAAAGATGGGATATTTATCTCACAAGACAAATATGTAGCTGAGATTGTAAAGAAGTTTGGCATGTCTGATGGGAAGAAGGTGTCCACTCCCATGGACAAGGATCATCCATGGGGCAAGGATGGTCCTGGCAAGCCTATTGATGTCAGGAATTACAGGTCTATGATTGGGTCTCTTATGTATCTCACTACTTCAAGACCTGACATCATGTTTGCAGTCTGCTTATGTGCAAGATACCAGGTGTCACCAACAGAGTGTCACTTATTTGCTGTGAAAAGGATTTTTAGGTATCTAAAATGTCATCCTACCTTAGGACTCTGGTATCCAAAGGAGTCACCATTTGAGCTGATAGCTTATTCAGATAGTGATTATGCCGGTGACAACAATGATAGGAAGTCTACAACAGAGGGATGCCAATTTTTGGGGAGCAGGCTTATATCTTGGCAATGTAAGAAGCAGACTATCATGGCAACATCCACAACTGAAGCTGAGTATGTAGCAGCTGCTGCATGCTGTGGTCAAGTTCTTTGGGTGCAAAATCAATTGCTTGATTATGGGTACAACTTTCTTAAAACCAAGATATTTATTGACAACAACAGCACTATTTGCATCATAAAGAACCCTGTTTTTCATAGCAAAACCAAACACATTGAAATTAGACATCACTTTATCAGAGATTGTTTTGAAAAAGGACTGATTGTCCCTGAGAAAATTGATACAGAACTTAATGTTTCTGATCTTTTAACAAAAGCTTTTGAGGTAGGGAGGTTTCAGTATCTGGTTGCAGGTATTGGAATGGTTACTCCTTAAAATCTGATGTCTATTTTTTTGTCATGTGTAATCAGGGTTACTTCATTGCTGTTGTTGTATAATTGTTAGTCAATTTTACCATTTCTTTCATTCCACTGCTTTTTAACACTGATTCCCCTGCTTGGGGTTCATTCCCCTGCCAAGAGAAATTTTCTCTTAAGCTGGGTGTGTTCTGTTTACAAAAGTGGTTTTATGTGGTTTTAGACTAACAATGCAGAGGTTCATATGGTGCATACTACTCTCCTTGGTGGATCAGGTATATACTCTATGTTTCAGGGGAGGTTAGGTCAAACCTTTAGAATTCAGGGTATT
This sequence comes from Glebionis coronaria, assembly GCA_025667525.1. Taxonomy (NCBI): domain Eukaryota; kingdom Viridiplantae; phylum Streptophyta; class Magnoliopsida; order Asterales; family Asteraceae; genus Glebionis; species Glebionis coronaria. Next base: position 602,430,577 of record CM046876.1, on the reverse strand, counting down.
CTTAGGATACTCATATATGATTCTAGATCATATCCATTGGTGAGTGGGGGTTCAGGGTAATGATGACTTGCTGCACAGCTTGTCTAAACTCTGAAACCTTGAGGCACTGTAGTGTGTGTTTGCATTTCTTTATTCAAGCAGCTTGCTGTTCAAAATACAGATGTGTGGCACACATTGCCAAGACTAACTGACCATAGGTAAGGGACAAGGTTGGGATGGTGACTGGGGTATGCGTGATTTCTTGGGATTACCTGGTGTAGGGGGACTTATGTATTAACTTTTTGTATTGGGACCATTGCTGAATAGAGGACTCTTGAGATTCTATGTATCTATCTTGTGTATACAAGTGTGTGCATTAGAGCAGAGCTAGTTAGCATTAGTCCCTTCATGACTAGTTTAATACCCCTAGGAAAGTTTCCCCTGCTTTTATTTTTTATTCCCCTGCCTTCACAACATTCCCCTGTTTGACCATTGACCGACAATACCGTTACCCTGTTCATAGCCGTTGGGCCTGCTTACTTAAATTTTGGTTAGGGAATATTTTATTCTTTTTAAAAGATATTTAAGGCGCTTTCTTAGCTGATTGGTAATCTTTTCCTTCTATTTCAAATATATTAATTTTTTTATCAAGATTTATCTTTGATATTTTTGCAATTTGAAAATTTTGGTCCAATCACAGCTCTATAATTCGCCTATATAAACTTAATTCCCTTTACCAGCAGGTCCACAAATCTCTCTCGACCTAATCCCACTTACCTCCCATCTCTATAAACCTCTAAACTATTTTCCAAATTCATCATGACTCTTAAAATTGCTCCTAATCATAACCAAATTGCTTTGCTTCATGATGAACCAGCCGATTTTGCTGAGGCTGTGGCCTTTCTAAAGTCCTCGTACTTCAAAGTGGCCCTTCTCATCAATCCTCGCATTTATACCTCACACATTCAACAGTTCTGGTCTAAAGCCATGACCAAAACAGTGAATGGAGAGGTCATAATTCAAAGCACAGTTGATGGTCATTCCAAGGTAATCTCACTTGCCTCCATTAGGGAGAATCTTCTCCTTGATGATGAGGATGGAATAACCAACTTTTCTGAGGCTGAAATTTTTGAAGGTCTTGAAAAATTGGGGTATAAACTTTCTGAAAATCAAAAATTAAAGTTTGCTAAAGGCCAGTTTGCCCCTCATTGGAAACTTTTGATTCATACTATTATGCAATGTTTGTCACCCAAAACCACTGCTTTTAATGAAGTTGGTAGTGAGATAGCTTCTGCCCTGATCTGCTTTGCAACAGGAAGGAAGTATTGTTTTTCTCAAATGATTTTTAAAGGCATGGTTAAAAATGTTTCAAGCACCTCAAAGTTTTGTATGTATCCAAGGTTTATAGAAGTTTTGCTGAATATGAGTGATCATGGTCCCATTACACACAGAAACTATTTTTCAGCAACCAAACACACAACCAAACTTTTCACCACATTACTTGCACCATCACCTTTGTTCTCTGGCAGAAATATTCCATTCACTTCAATCATGCTAGACCAAATCAGACGGGAAGAAGCCAAACATCAAACAGCCATAAATCCACCTGCTGAATCCCCTGCCAAGAACCTACCACCTGCTGATCCACACCAAGAAAGGCGTTCAAAATCCAGGTTTGCCAGGTCTCCCTTGCCTGGTGAATCTTCACAAGCAGCAGAGAGGAGAGTCTCCAAGAGTTTGGAGCAACCTGGGGGTTTGGCTGCCACTACTGTCTCATCCTCAAGGGGTGAGCAGGATAGTGACACCATCAATAAGTCCTCTCCTCCACTCCATGATATCCAACAAGGGGAGAAATTCCCTTCTAGGATTGAGAGCAGTATGAAACCTTTGACAAACTTGGAATTGACGAAAATGTGCATGAGCCTGAAAAGGCAGAATGCACAACTTGTACAAGATGTCAAAAAGCAAGGTCTGGTTATCTCTCATTTGGAAACCAGACTTGCTACTCTTGAGGGGAGGAGAAAGCCCAGACTGATTCTTTCCACAGATGAGGATGCTTCCAAAGGGGAGGAAATTCCAACCAAAGAAGGATCCACTGAGTATTATTCATATCCTGGTAGGGAGCATGGAAAGATAAAAAGTGCTAAGGAAGGAATGGAGAGAGAAAGTGCTGATAAAGGAAGTGACAAGGGGAGTGCAACCAAAGATATTGCTCAAACATTGCTCACTATGGGCAATCAAGAAGAAGCCCCTGCTTCAAAAGTTTCCCCTGCCATTGCTGATCCCACTGCTGTAAGTTTATCCCCTGCTAAGAACATAACTCAAACATTTGTTAGGAAGAACATAAAGCAACCAGCTCAGAAGGGGATAACAATCAAAGAACCTGCAACTAAAGCAAAACCAGCACCAGCAGTGGATCCAAAAGACAAAGGAAAAGGAATCATGGTGCAACAGCCCAAGAGAAAATACAAGCATCTGACTCCTGAACAGCAGAAGATCCAAGAAGCTCATGATGCACAAGTAGCTCTCAGGCTACAACAAGAGGAAATGGATATGCAGGATCAAAGGATGGAGAAGATGAGGCCCAAAGATATGCTAAAACAGGTTGAGATTATGCATAGGGAACTAGATGACAGGGTACCTCATGTTGAAGAATTTCTTGATCAATGGGAGAAGGAGTTGAAAAATGCTCCTTTGGAAGACAGGTATGAGTTGACTTGCCTTGTTTACAAATATCAAACTGAATATCTGGAAAGAAGGGCAATGCAAATTCAGAGTGAGAAGTATAGAACATCAGAGAAAGGGCAACTTGATCACTACAAAGTTCTGCTTAAAAGGCATAGAAAGTGGAAGGATGGTGACTTCAGAGATATGAGCTTTGAAGCCATAAAGAGAGCAGTCAGACCAGTTCTAAAGTTGTATGATGTGGAGGATTGGATGACTATCAACACTCCTGAGGAAGCTGAGTATCTTAGGAGACAAAGTGAAGTACTACAGAAAGCTAGAGCAACAAAGAAAAGAAAAGCTGGAGATACTACACAAGCAGGTGCATCATCCCCAGCAGGGGAATCACACCAAGCAGGTGAAAGTTTTCCAGAAGTACTTGAGAAGTCGGTGCTTAATGCACAAAGAGCAGCAAAGAGACTCAAGAGAATGGAGCAAGTGGGCATAATCACTAAAGAGTCTCAAGGGCCATCAAATGATGAAATTGATAAACAGCTGATTTTGCAGGAAAATGATGAAATTTCACCTAGTGAACTTGGAAAGAAGTTTGCTATTATAGAGTATGCTGTTTATGAACACAAAGGGAGAACTTGGTGGAAGCTTACAAGGGCTGACAATACAGCACAGACATTTCTAAGCCTAGATGTCATGTTTCAAATTTTGGATAGTGAAGACTTAGAAGATCTGTGGAAATTATTGAAGAAAACGTTTGCTGCAAAACCTCCTACCATGGATGGTGTGGAGAAGGATTGGGTAATCTGGGAGTGCATGCATAGAATGTATGAACATGAATTATTTGATCCTCTATTTGATGCAGTGAATAAAGGAGATTTGGTGTATTGGAAGCTATTCACAAATTCTGGGGTTTATGAGGTGGTAATGGAAGGTGTGAGTGTTTATCTACTCAATCACAGGTATTATCCCTTCTCTCAGGAAACCTTGAAGAAGTTAGCACAGGCTAAGTTAATTGTTGATGCCAAAAAGCCTGTTGCTTATGATCTGGTGAGAATGGTCCATAGTCAGATTTGGCCAGAAAGTTTGTAAGCATCCTCATCAACTAGCATTTATTCAGAAACTTGTCTTTTAGGGGAAAGCACAAGTTTAGGGGAGGATTGTTGGGAATAAATCTATGCTTACTTGTTTCCCCTGCTAGTTGATTATTCATGCCCCTGCTAGAGTAAGTTCCCCCTGCTAAATAACAAAGGCAGGGGGATCCGTTCCCCTGCTGGAGTCAAAGGCCCTGCTGTCAAGATAAACATGGAATAGATATTTACGCGTTTCAGTTATTATTCCTTAATACTTTCCATAGTTTGTTAGTAGTGATCTTGTACGTGGGTCCTTGCATCTATAAAAGGACTCACTAGGTTAGCATGCAATGTGTGTCTTTCTCATTTCGTTTTTCATTATTATTACTTTAAGGTTTTGTAAACCCTAATACCACTTTGGGTATTCGTATATCTTTGATATATTAAAGTTCAACGTTTGAATCTTATTTGTTCTTGTGATAAACATTACATTCCGCATCTTGTTTAGTTACTTTGCTTTGCAAAGTTTCTCTAGTGTTAGATTGAATTCTTTCTCTCTATCACAACCCTTAAACAAGCTATTAAGGTTTAAGATCAGACTTTGGGATCAACAAGTGGTATCTTTTTGGGTCAAAAGTTGATGAGTCAAACACTATGGAAACAAGAAGGACCAAATATGGCATTAGGAGAACCTTCAAGCTGGTGGACAAAATACAAGAGAGTTCCCCCTGCTAGTGAAACATCCCACTGCTTGAAGATTCCCCTGCTGGAGTTTCCACTGTTGGAGTTCCCCCTGCCATATATGATAAGAATGAAAGATTTGGTCAAATATAGGATAGGAATGAATATTTCTGTTTTGATTTAGTCATGAATATCTTATTTAGTTTCCATGTATCATGGTTTCCTTATGTTATAAAAGGAACCATACGTAGGTTTTGTTCATTACTTCCATTTACACAAAATGTAACCTACTGCTTGTTTGATCTCTAGGTGTGGGATTCAATGTACACACACCTAGAGTAGTTTGTGTTAATCAATTAATACAAACTCTCTTTGGGAATCTTTCATCTTTGTTAAACATCTTGTTCTTGATTAATTGTGCAATTCCGCTATGTTAACTCATATGTACAATTGATCATCCTAGATAAAACGGTTTCGACTGTTTGAGTCTAAAGATCTGGGTTTCAACATGTGGTATCAGAGCGGGTGGCTCTAGATATCTAGGAGATCAAGATGTTTTTCGTGTTCATGTTGCTGTGAAGTTGCTGTCCTGAATTCGTGACGGTTTTAGCAACAGATTAGTGACGGTGTGCCAGTTCTATGACAGTTCTGTAACAGAAAAAGTGTCGCTAAAGTTTCTGATTTAGGGTTTTTCAAGAAACCCCTAATCACGAAAAAGATGAGGTTTGATCATTCTTTTTTACCTAATTTAATTTATGTTTACAAAGCTATTGATTGCATCTGACAATAGTGATGAGCATTGGTCCGGGACCAATCGATTGTTATTGTTGTTTCGACTTGTTAGGGTGAGTTGATCCGGGATCAATGATGAACCCTAGCAGAGATGTAATTGGTTGTATTGTAGGCATGAATTTAGAAAAGGAAGAGGTAAAAAGGATGATTGAAATTTTGTTTTTTTTTTGTTTTTAGGGTTTGATTATTAAACCCTAGATTGGTGATTTTTGTTGCTTTAATGATGATGATGTTTTAGGGTTTATTGAGAGGGTCAATTCCTCAAAGCCCTAAAAATTATTGGATTTGATTTGGAGCTGTGATTTGTAAGGGTATACTGTTGTTGTTGCTGCGTTTAAAACACTATATGTGTTCCGTGCAGTTGCTCACTGGTCAATGATGCAGCGGCTGTGTTTATCATTGCGTTGACATGGGAATAGATAATAAATGCATCATGTGTTTTTAGTTATTCCATAGTCAAATCTATTGATGCTAAAGTCATGTGGAATTGGTTCGATGGTCATCTACATAATTGAAGATGTGAACGTGTGTTAACAAGTTGTGGGGCAAGGCTACTGCATGTGTAGAAAGTAATTGCAAACATAACGTGTGGAATGTTTGTTTGTGTCTCTACGCATACAAACAAGAATCATCAATGGGATGTGACAAGAATAAAACATCACGTGAAGGTTTTATTGGTCACAAATGCAAATGTTTATTAAAGCTTTGTTTGTTTGTGATTATATCACCTACGCAATGATGTGGTCCCGAATTTGGCTTTATGCTATTGTTACGTCTGAAGTACTACATTAGTACTACATTGGAGAAAGGGAATGGGTAATAAAGAGTGACACATAAATTCATGTGTAGACTTGGGTTGTTCAGAATTATTTGGCCCACGACTGATGCAGGTACAGTTTAACAGTGATACAAATTCTCATAGTAGGGTATATTCTTTTATTGACCTGTTTTTGTTATTGTCCCCTGTTACAAATTCAAACTCATTGTTTGGGTCTGTCATAGTTAATAACAAAAGCAGTGGCATTAAAAGTTTCCCCCTGCTTGTGAAAAAGTTCCCCCTGCTTTCATTAAAAGAAGCCCCTGCTACGTTCCCCTGCCTTCAATAGATCCCACTGCTTTCATTAATAGATTCCCACTGTTTTTGAAAGTTCCCCCTGCTGTCAGATATGAGTTTTGGGACAGCAAGGTTTTGGAGTTTGGTATATTCACAGCAACTGGTCTTAAAGGTATAAAAGGCTTTCATATTGATTGTTTACATAGTCATGAAGGTAATTGACTATTGGCTATTTGAAGATGAAGTATAATTAGTTGAGTATGTGTTTTATTCATGCTTTATTCCGTAATGATGCATTGACAAAAATACGCAAAGGTATGAGATTTTTCTTAGGTTGCTCTATGCTCATATTTGCTAAGAGATTGGTTTTTGTCAAGAGCCTCATCCACTCCCTATACATTCTGAGATGTATACGTTCGCTGTTATGTGGATATTACATGGTATAATACACAGATTCGGATTTTTCTACTACTACATCAAATAGGTGATACTGAATTTTCTTCGCTTATGATTATTACTTTCAAAGCCTACAGAATTGAAGATTCATGAATGACTAGCACACTTTAAGGGGAAGTTCATTTGATAAAGTGTTAGTCATTTACATATGACATTGAAGTGAAGGTTTTCGCTACTGCTTATTGGTACTACAACAACTAATGTGAGTATCTACTGCTTAAAATCATTTTTTATTAGGATACCAGGCCTATGTGCTTCATGGAGGGTATTTTGAAAGGTGGAATGCTTGGGTTAGAAGTATGGTATTGGTTGGTAGTTGTTGAAAATTAAGGTTGTTTACATAGAAGACCCCTATTTGATCATGTCAAAAAGGGGAAGTTGTCTACAGAGAATGTTCAGCCTGTTGATCTTTGATGTTGTATGCTTAAGGGGAAGTGTTTTGATATCATCAACTAGGGGAAGATTGTTGGGTCAAAAGTTGATGAGTCAAACACTATGGAAACAAGAAGGACCAAATATGGCATTAGGAGAACCTTCAAGCTGGTGGACAAAATACAAGAGAGTTCCCCCTGCTAGTGAAACATCCCACTGCTTGAAGATTCCCCTGCTGGAGTTTCCACTGTTGGAGTTCCCCCTGCCATATATGATAAGAATGAAAGATTTGGTCAAATATTGGATAGGAATGAATATTTCTGTTTTGATTTAGTCATGAATATCTTATTTAGTTTCCATGTATCATGGTTTCCTTATGTTATAAAAGGAACCATACGTAGGTTTTGTTCATTACTTCCATTTACACAAAATGTAACCTACTGCTTGTTTGATCTCTAGGTGTGGGATTCAATGTACACACACCTAGAGTAGTTTGTGTTAATCAATTAATACAAACTCTCTTTGGGAATCTTTCATCTTTGTTAAACATCTTGTTCTTGATTAATTGTGCAATTCCGCTATGTTAATTCATATGTACAATTGATCATCCTAGATAAAACGGTTTCGACTGTTTGAGTCTAAAGATCTGGGTTTCAACAATATACAATGGAATCGGGTGCACCTGATAATTATGGCCAAATCCTCTAGCTTGCTCCAATAAATCATCCACAAGCTAATCTTCAGAATCTGCAAACACTCAACAAACATATATGTAGAAGAAACTTCCACATCTAATTAGCACAAGACTCTTATAATGTGATTTAAAATTTTAAAAATTTTCAATTTTTCCCAAAAATCACATTTTCACCCTTTTTGACCAAAATTTCACACAAAAACATGTAACACATGTGCCACCCCCCCTCAACTTAAAGCATTGCATTGTCCCTAATGCAAAAACTTTAAATTGAAATTTTGGTTAAAAATCAATTTGACAAACTCACACAAAAACAAAAACCTAACTCACTTTCGTAGGAATCACGGTTGCATTTAGCGTATGCAACAAGCCTTTAAACCACTCGGTAGCCCGACTGGACGAGTTTTGTCTCGTGAGGGTTTGTAGTGAACACACCCACAAAGTTCCACAAACCACGGGTTGCCTCCCGCGAAGCGCTAAGTTTACCGTCTTCAGCCAGACATAACTCAAATGAGCTATTGAAACGGTTGGAGTGGTTCCAAGTAGACCACATCCACCGTTTCCATCTGATCACTCTCCAACTCAACATACGGCTTTAAACGTTGTCCATTAACTTTAAAATGCTCTCCATCCACCATATTTTTTATTTCAATGGCTCCGTATGGAGAGACTTGAGTCACTATGTATGGACCCGTCCATTTACTTCTCAACTTTCCAGGAAAAAGCTTAAGTCTAGCATTGAATAACCAAACTTTTTTACTAACCAAGAAGGACTTCTTGGTGATGTGTCGATCATGAAAAGCTTTGGTTTTCTCCTTATAAATCCTAGAACTCTCATAAGCATCACGTCTAATCTCATCTAGTTCAGATAATTGAAGTTTCCTAGAACTACCCGCTTTCTCTAAATCCAGATTAACAGTCTTAATTGCCCATTCAGCCCTATGCTCTATCTCAACCGGTAAATGACACGCCTTGCCATATACCAACTTATACGGTGACATACCAATAGGAGTCTTAAAAGCCGTTCTATATGCCCACAAAGCATCATCTAACCTCAAGGACCAATCTTTCCTATCACTACGGACGGTCTTTTCTAAAATTCGCTTAATCTCCCTATTAGATACTTCCACCTGTCCACTAGTCTGTGGGTGATACGGGGTAGCTATCCTATGATTAACTCCATAATGTTTCAATAATTTCCCAAATCTAAAGTTCTTAAAGTGGGAACCCCCATCACTAATTATAGCCTTAGGAATTCCATGTCTAGCAAAGATATTCTTCTTAACAAACTTAAGAACTACACTATGGTCATTCGTTCTAGTAGCTTCAGCCTCCACCCACTTAGACACATAATCAACTGCCACTAAAATGTACACATTGCCATGGGAAGTGGGGAATGGTCCCATAAAATCAATACCCCACACGTCAAAGATCTCAACAACGAGTATGGGATTCATAGGCATTTGATCACGCCTTGAAATCCCTCTAATTTGTTGGCAACGAATACATGCTTTTACAAAAGACTGGGCATCCTTGAATATAGTCGGCCAAAAGAAACCGCTTTGTAGGACTTTATGCCCAGTTTTCGTAGCACCAAAGTGACCACCACATGCATAAGAATGGCAATGAGCCAATATGTCCATATGCTCATGATCGGGAACACATCTCCTAACAACTTGGTCAACACACACCTTATAGAGCTCCGGATCCTCCCAAAAATAATGCTTCAACTGAGAGAAGAAGTATTTTCTTTGTTGCTTGGACCAAAAATCCGGAAGCTTTTTAACAGCTAGGTAATTAACTATATTTGCGTACCAAGGAACCTTAAAAACCTCAAACAAACTTTCATCCGGAAAGCTTTCCTTAATCACATCAGAAGGGTTGAACGGCGGAGGGATAATTCTAGACAAATGGTCGGCAACTACATTTTCTGACCCCTTTTTATCCCGAATTTCTAAATTAAATTCTTGTAAAAGCAAAATCGACCTAAGCAACCTCGGTTTTGTCTCTTTCTTAGTCAACAAATGTCTTAAGGCACTATGATCTGAAAATACTATCACCTTAGAATGCCCCCAAATATATGACCTAAACTTATCAAGAGCAAAAACCACGGCTAACAACTCTTTTTCAGTAGTAGTGTAATTCATTTGAGCTTCTGAAAAAGTCTTACTAGCATAAAAGATCACAACGGGCTTCTTATCGACCCGCTGTCCTAGAACCGCCCCAGCGGCATAATCACTCGCATCACACATGATCTCGAAAGGCTTCGACCAATCAGGTGATTGCAGAATAGGGGCTTCTACAAGCTTTTGCTTAAGCATGTTGAATGCTTTAAGACATGATTCATTAAAGTCAAAGCGTGCATCTTTTAAGAGTAGATTACAAAGAGGCTTTGATATTGCACTAAAATCTTTAATAAATCGCCTATAGAACCCAGCATGACCAAGAAAAGAACGCACACCTTTGACGGTAGTGGGAGGAGGAAGGGTTGAAATTACTTGAACTTTGGCACGGTCAACCTCAAATCCTTTTTCAGACACAACATGCCCTAATACAATTCCCTCTCGAACCATGAAATGGCTCTTCTCCCAACTAAGCACCAAATTAGTTTCGATGCATCTTTTTAACACACTTTCAAGCTGATCAAGGCAGCTTTCAAAAGATTGACCAAAGATGGAGAAATCATCCATAAATATCTCTACAGATTCTCCAACCATGTCAGAAAAGATACTCATCATACACCGCTGAAAGGTAGCGGGTGCATTACACAGGCCAAAAGGCATTCTTCGAAATGCAAACGTCCCGTATGGACACGTAAACGTAGTTTTGGCCTGGTCATCAGGATGGATGGGTATTTGATTATAACCAGAGTACCCATCCAAGAAGCAATAAAATTTCTTACCCGAAAGCTTCTCAACTATTTGATCAATGAAGGGTAGTGGGAAGTGATCTTTAGATGTGGCATTATTCAGCTTACGGTAATCTATACAAACTCTCCACCCAGTAACTGGTCGGGTTGTGAGCTTTTCCCCATTCTTGGTTTCTACAACGGTGATTCCGGCCTTTTTAGGCACCGTTTGAGTAGGACTTACCCATTTACTATCCGAGATGGGATAGATGATACCGGCATCTAACCATTTAAGAACTTTCGTCTTCACTACCTCTTTCATATTAGGATTCAGACGCCTTTGCGCATCTCTTGTTGGCTTAATATCTGGGTCCGTAACAATTCGATGCATACATAATGAAGGGCTGATCCCTTTCAAGTCTGCAATCGTCCATCCTACTGCTGCTTTGTACTTGGAAAGCACTTCTAGAAGTGCTCCCTCTTGTGATTCAGAAAGATCAGAAGCAACAATAACGGGTAACGTATTATTAGGACCTAGGAAAGCATATTTGAGATTAGGTGGCAAAGGTTTTAGCTCAAGAGTTGGAGGCACCTCCAAAGACGGCTTCGTGGCCGTGTCAAAAGTAGAAGGCAAGGGCTCCACTTTATAAGACCAAGGTGGTTTCTGATGGTCCAAAGAACTGACCAAACACTCTTGAATCTCTAGAACTTCAGCAACATCAAGAATCTCCTCATTATCACCCGTTAGATATAATTCCAAAGGATCATTCTTAAGCATACGGGATGCATACTTTTGAACTTCCTCATCAATCACATCTACTTGGTAACATTCATTCATCGTAGTAGAATTCATAGAATTAAACATATTCAATCTTATCTTCTTATTACCGAAGGCAATATCCATGGCGCCAGTTCGACAATTAATCCTAGCATCTATCGTGGCTAAGAATGGGCGACCAAGGATAATAGTTGGTTGAACATCTTTGTATTGTGACTCGGTGTCCATAACAAAGAAGTCAACTGGGTAATAGAAATCATCAACTTTCACAATTACATCCTCTAAGATACCTCTAGGAATTTTGGTAGATCGACCGGCTAAGGAAATAATGGTGTCTGTCTTACGAAGAGTTCCTAAGTCATACTTATCAACCAAACTAGCAGGAAGGATGTTAATACTGGCACCAAGATCAAGGAGCGCCTTCTTAATGGTAATATTTCCGACCACAACTGAAATCAACGGTGCTCAGGATCTTTGAATTTAGGAGGAAGGGAGCTAGATAAGACTGCACTAACATGCTCAGTTAGGTCAATCTTTTTAGGCAAAGACGCCTTCAGCTTCCTCTTCTGGGTACACAAGTCCTTTAAAAACTTGGCATATGCAGGAATTTGCTTGATAGCATCAATAAGGGGAAGATTGATCTTAACTTGCTTGAAAGTCTCCCACATATCCTCAGCATGAGGACCCTTTTTAGCTAACTTTGCAGATGTCGATTTCTCCAAAGCCGTAGGGTAAGGTGTGCTGCGCACACCACCCTCCTTAACTTCGGGAGATTCAGTAGCTTTAGGATTCGGTGTTGTTGGTTTAGGAAAATCGTTTAACAAATCATTTACCAACTCAGAACCGGACTTAACATTATCAGAATTTTTACCTTCAACAATAATTTCATCATCAGTAACGAAATCCTCGACATCAGGAGAATTTGGAATTCCCTTGTCATTGTTGTAGATTTTACCGTTTCGAAGAGATGTCACCATATTCACATGCTCATTTCCATTTTTCTTGTGTGCGGGATTCATGGTGTGGTAGCTCGGTAGCCTTCCCTCATCTCTTTTGCTTAATTGATCCGCCAATTGACCAACTTGTCTCTCAAGAGCTGTAATAGATTTAGTAGTGGTCTCGTGTCTTTGATTAGTGACCTCAAATTTTCTATAAATCTCTTGATTGTTGGTAGACAATGAATCCATAAGCCTATCAAACTTTCGGTCAAGGTTCAAGAGACGGTTGTCATCTTGCCATTGGCCCTGATTTGGATATTGTTGTTGTGGCCTATGATTGTAAGAATTTTGTTGGAAGTTAGATGAATCGCCACCCTCGTACCTTGGTTTGTAACCATAGTGTTGTTGTTGGGCATTATTAGGGCGACTGTCTTCATCTTTCCAACGGAAATTGGGGTGATTGCGCCATCCAGGATTGTAACTTTCGGAGAATGGGTCATTTCGTGGACGACCACCGTAGACTCCATTTACCTCCTCATTTGGTGGTGCCCCCCAACTTTGACAATTATCGACAGAGTGACTTGGATCACCACACATTGAACACCCACTATGCGACACATTAGACACATTCGGAACACCTTTTCCTATATTTTTCAACAAAAGATCAACTTTCTTACTTAACTCGCTAATTTCGGAATGTGTGCCACGTTGGTTAGACACATAATTGGCGGAAGATGGGTGGTTATTTCGATCCACTGAAGCTTGGGTCTTAGAACCTTTGCTTAGTTTTTCAAAAAACTCCCATTCTTCCTCCATAGGTCGCGAGAAAAACATACCCCCACTAGTGGCCATCACAAATTGTTGGTTGTTATAATCCAACCCATCATAGAAGACTTTGACAAGCTCCCATTTTGGAACATCGTGATGAGGGCATGTTCTTAATAACTCCTTAAGTCTATTAAATGCTTCATGAAACTGCTCGCCTGGGATTTGACGAAAGGATTTAATCTTATTCCTAATGGCAGCAGTTTTACTTATAGAATAAAATTCCTCAAGAAAAGCAGATTGCATTTCAGACCATGAGTTAATACTACATGGCTCAAGAGATGAGAACCAGTCCTTAGCTTGATCTTTAAGAGAAAAAGGGAAAAGGCGAAGTCTTACCTCATCCTTGGTAATGTTATTAACCTGACGTGTGTCAGCAATTGAGAAGAATTCTCGCAGATGTGCGTATGGCTCCTCACGACCTCTAAACACTGGCAAGATTGCTATGAGGTTCGGCTGGATCTTGAAGTTACTTGTAACCCCTTTAACCGGATCCGGATAAACGATAGGCGAAGGATCCTCGAAGATCCCCGGCCTGTAATAAGAATCAACACCCCGTGGTGGAGATTCTTCTCCGCTACTACTGCCGCTAGCACTTCCGCCAGCATCTTCGTCACCTGGCATTTCAGCGAAAAGCTCTGCTAAACCTGAAAAATCAAGATTAGTAGAAAACTGTCGAAACGTCTTCCTTCTCAACCTCGCACTTTTCTCAACCTCGAGATCGTAAGCTAACGGTGATGTACGTCCCGATCTACGTGTGCGCATACACTAACCTGCACACTCACAAGAAACAAAACAAACAAACAAAACAAAACAAAACAAAACAAAACAAGAAAAATAAAATCTTTTTGTATTTTTGTATTTTATTAAAGAAAAATATTAACAAAAACTTAAACGAAAAGCTCACTGAGTCCCCGGCAGCGGCGCCAAATTTTGATCGATGTCGAAGTGCCGGTCAAAAAATAACCTAAGTACCTTATACTAGATAGGGTAAATGGGTATCGATCCACGAGGACTATGTGGTTTTAGTTTAAGTTTTGAGGTGATCACTGATCAATAAAGGTTTTGGTTTTGAAATCTGACAACTAAAATACTTTCGATAATAAAAATGCTGATTAAAAATTAAAATAATTATTAAACTAATAGTAAAGCTAGAAAAATAAAATAAAGATGTAAACAATTAAAAGAAAAATGTAATCCCTTCCAGCTCCTAATATTTATGATTAGTCACACTTATGGATTATTGAAACTTTTTAGAACCGATTACAAAGATTGTTTTGACTTAATATGAATGAATTAATGTTGGCATTTATTATGTTTATCAATGACTCGCGATAATAAATCTGATATTAATCCAACCAATAATTATGTTTTAACAATTTATTTAGGTACAACTTATGTTGATTATACGACCATATTTTTTTTTCACTAAATAAAATAAGTATGAATCGTTAACTAACAATAAATTGTCTCACGCAAATAATTAAACATAATATCAAATCGATAAAAATAATTTATAAATAAATCATAAATCAATGTAATGAATATATGATAATCCAAAAGTAATGATCAAACCATAAATAAAGTTACCGGAAGGAATTACAACAAAATTAGCCGGACATCGTGGTACACTCAACCCACCATATAGCAGCCACCATCATCCCTTTTTTTTTAGTTAATAATCTTGCCGTCCCTTTTTTTTCTTGTGCTCGACCCTTTGCTATTTTTCTTGTCAGAGAATCCCCTTTTTCCACTTCTTATTTGAATCATTTTTTTTTCTTTGGTTTTTTTTGTTTCTTGCGGCCGAATTAAAAAAAACACTCCCTTTGTTTTTTTTTCTTTTATACTTATTAATGTCGGTTAAATATTGGGCCATTGGGTCCAAATGGGCCAAAAGTATATATATATATTTTTTTTAAATCCTTTTGACATATAATAACTTTGGCCCAATAAAAATTAACCCAACACTAATAATTGCTCGAACGAAGCCCAGACAAATAAAAGATGACCGAAAATATTGCGACCCGCTCAAATCTTTTTCTTCAATATTTTTTCTTCATTCATCGGCACTCACAATGTCTTTTCTCCAAAAAATTAATTAAAGCGGCCATTTTATTCCATTTCGCTCGTAACCTACATAATCACAAAACACACTCAAAGTACATATATAACGAAAAATAAATATATAAATATACTAAATTAACATGCTATTAGGTGTATGCAAAATACACCAATCAGGCATCGGAACAGAGAATAAGGGAATACCTAACCGATATCATAAAAACTACGGTAAGTCCTACTATCTATTGTTTGTCTCAACCTAGAGATCGATACCACCCTAAGCCAGTCAGGAATATGTTCCACCATATGAGACCTCCATAAATTCATTTTTCGAGTAGATAGGGAAAACTAGATTCAGCCTCTTGAGTAACACGTGTAAAATATATATTTGCCAATTTATTCATAAGTTTGAGAATAACCGACCTCACTCGTATTACCCAAAAGATCAATCTTCATATTCGCATCAAAAGCATTCAAGGCATTATCAAAAGTAGGCCCAAAAGATACAATATCAGAATGTCGGAGCAACTTAGTTTGCAAACTAACATATTGAAGTCTGTACGCAGAAAATGCATAGTTTAAAACATCCTCTACAAAGTAAACACCTAGCCCACAAATGCAAAAGGTAAAGTGGAGATATTCATATATGATTAAACATAAGAGTTATTTTGGATATCATACTTCTCCTTGGATATGAGGAGACTCGTCCCCACTATCCATCTCATTTTTATCTAATAGATTATATTAAATATATTTTATTTTTTACTTATTTTTTATAATTAATATATCTTTTAAACCGTTAAGTGTTAAACGAAAATAATTATATCATCGCGACGAGCGTTTAATTATCTTTCTACCAATATGCACTATGATATACTTTCGAAAAAAAATTCGTTTTTTTCTTCTTGCTAAAATTTGCGTGATATATATCATTTATGATAATATTGTTTCATCATATATGATAACAGTGTTAAATCATATATGATATTGGTTTTATCATATATGATAGGTCATATCATATATGATACTGATGTTACATCATATATGATATTAGTATCATATATGATAATTTTCGAAAACATGAAAAAAATGAAAAAAAATAATTTTGGTGAAAATATATCATATAGCATATCTATCGAAAGATAATTAAATGTTCTTCGTAACGGTATGTTTTTTTTTCACATAACGATTAACGGTTTAAGATATATTAATATTTGAAAAAAAGGTGAAAATATATTTTGTGTTTAATTATTATCTATTGGATTAAAATTGATATGAAAGTTGTAGAGTCCTTGATATCTAAATAAAGTTTAATATCCAAATAAACTTAAATCATGACTGAATTACATGTCAACATAATGTTTAAAAATTAAACTATTATGCATATATGCTTATATACAAAAAAGAATGTTTCACATCTAAAACCAGTGTACTAGATTGTCTTTTAAACATTACGGTTCGGTAAGATATTCTTCACCAACTACTAATGGACTCGAAAAAAGAACAAGAAGAGGGGAGTAGACACAAACCTGACGTCTTAACAGGATCGGGTTATTTCTTTAGCTTCAACCTGGATTATACTCACAATGTGATTTGTAAAACTGTGTTAATTATTATTGACCGCAAGTAGTCTAACATGGACTAGTGAAGTAGTTGCATTTGAAATGCAAATTATTGTATACCATTAATAACTAGTGAGATTTTTGAAAATAAAACGTTGAAGGGATCCGACTGAATCTCCAGCTCAAACATCAAACATCGCAATTCGCATGCAAGCACTATACATCAAACATCGCAATTCGTATGCATGATACATTAAACATTTACCCCAGCATGATAAATAACATACCATCTAGTTGAAGACATTTATGAACATACCCCATGATTACAAAGATCCTTAAAATTCAATGTACATCATCTTGTTGATTTGAATTGTCATTGTTCTGCAAACGTCTTGTTGACTACTACTTTTATTCTTTGGTTTATTTTGGAAGACTTTTTTGTCCTAAATTTAAACTCTAGATGAATTTCATTTTATTTAAGAATATGTGAGCTAACTATATAATATGAATTTTGTGTTTTTGCTTCATTAAATAAAGTAATAAGTTTAATGATAATCTATTTAAAATTATTGTTTTGATTTCTATAAAAGCAATCAAAAGACAGTTTATCTTTTAACAACTAATTTTTCTTTTATTTCAAATGTAAAAATATTGATTAGAGGTAATAAAGTATGTTTTTTTTGTTCAAAAGTTGTTCATTATGTCATCATCATACAAGCGCAGATTTAGTTTTCTTCATGGAGGTTTATGCCTTTTCTCATACATCATTCAAAAGGTATAAGGCGCCTAGATACTGTTATTGGATATCATTTATACTAGCAGGATATCCGCGCAATGCGGCGGCGAGTACCAAATAACTATATTTTACGACGAACAAACGTATTAAGTTAAATGTTTTCGTGACTTGTATGTTTCACGTGACTTTAACATTCACACGATCAGATTTTATATGAATTATGAATATATATGTAACCATATCATTAATATCTTATTTCAAAATATTTTAAAATTTTATGATCTATTTTAGATGGCACATTTGGTTTGATCGTTCATTTCAAATGACATTTCTCTCATAAACGTCTAATGGTTTCATGCTTAAACGTTAGCAAGATTTTTGACTCATTCACAATGGTTTCAAAAGTATCTTTTTTTTATCATATAAAAAAGCCTCACATAAATGAGTGATATAACATTTGGGGTCAATGAAACACATATATCGAATGATATAAACAAAAAGGTTGAGGCGACCGATGGTTGTAAAAAAAGTCAAAAAGTTATAAACCAAGAGATCTATTCAAAACTTGATTAATTGTTCAAAGCTTGATTCAGTAGTGGAGCATTTCGGTGGTCTAAGTGTAATTGTGGTTGAGGAGAGGTTCGCTTGTGGGTGTAACTATTAGATATATCAATGGAGAGATTCTCTGTTTCTTTGTTTTGGACGTTTGTGGGTGAAAAATATATATGTCATTAGTTTTAGTGTTACTTAATGGGCTGTTAACAGTTAAAGTTGACGGGGCTGTTATAAAATTGAGTACACATTAAGACACTTTAATTTTCAGTTATAACTTTTAGTTATGAGTATGGTTTTATAGCAAAACTAATACATATCTTTCTTAAAAAAGAAATGTTTAAGGCTTAAACTTTTTAAGACTTTTATGAATAAAAAGATGTAAATGTTTTATAAAGTATTAAGATAAGATAAGATTAAGATAAAATAACCGTTGCAGATGAACCAAATAACACTCCGTGTATGCATGAATTGTGAAGTAAAATAATCTGTGAACTGGGTGTTTGTTGTTTGACGGTTGATGTTATGTTATATAAAATAGATTTGGTATTTGCTAAATGTTTATTTTTTCATGATAAGGTTAATACACATGTTTTTTACAAAACTACATGTCAGAGCTAATTAAGACTAAACTTTTGTCTAATTGAGAACTTAATTTGTGATCCAATTCAAGGTCAAGTAATTATTATAACACGGCCATAAACTTTTTTTTCTTAGTTTCACTTGAATGAATATGTTTTACTCACTTATGAACTAACCAAAAACATGACAAGCATGAAAACTAATTTAGAGTTAAATTTATGACAGGGCCATAAAAGTTTACATTGTAAACAAGTACTACCAATTTATCATTATTCCAGTAAATACAAACTAAAAAAGTTAATGCAAAAAATTACCAAAGAAATTTTAAAAAAAAAAAGCTAGAAATATAGAGTAGTATGTTGAGTATCATTATCCATTACTCTTTCTCTCACTTAAAAATTTCTTACACACACTGTTTCTCTTACACCCTGCACTTATCCCTCCTACCAAAAAGGGTCAGGTTATAAAGACCCTCCCAAAACCCCTATATATACCCTCCCCTGATTTTTTTTTTTTTTTATTTTTTTTTATTTTATTTTTTTTTTATAATTTTGGTTTTGTTATAAAACTCTGAATCGGAAAATACGGAATCAAAAGAATAAAGTTTAACAGGTTAAAACTGTTAAACAGTCGAAAATACGGAACAAAAACTGATAAAAAAACTGTCCAGAAAAAAACTAGGGGACAAAAAGTACACAAATAGTGTACTTTTTGTACTTTATTTGTGGGGTAGAGGGGGTACCAATAGGGGTACCCTAGATGAAATTAGGGTTCGGGTCGGGTCAAATTTTTCGACACCCCTAAGCATAACTAAGAGGTACAGCCTTTGGAATGAGTGATTTGTGATGTTACAAGCTAGTGTGTTAGAGTTGATTTATGTCTAGATCTGCTTAGTTTAATGTTGTACTAGTAGGCTAGAAAAGTTAAGAGATGTTTTGTCTAGGGGATATTTGGGATGTTCATGTTGTTGTAAAGAAGCAGTTGTAACACTTTTTATACTTCTAGTACTCTTTTGTCAGGATATATATGTATATATATATATAAATATACGAGTATATTCATGGTGTACTGTGTGGTATGAGTGATTTCTGAGTTAGAAGATGTAGATATGTAATATCCACATAACCATTAATTGTCCCTGACAAAATCACTTAAGGATGCGTGCTAAATCTTTTTGCACCATGTCACATCCTAGCTATCTACACAATGTAATGATATTATTCGCCAGAGACCTAAAGTAGTAGACTCACTTTCTTCTTTTTTTTCAATCTTTTGTTTTCATCAAGATCCCTTAGCCATATCATCACTCAAAAAGAAAAGAAAAAAAAAACAGTTTCAAAACTAGAGACATGGACGAAGATGGTGAGCAGAGAGTAGAGTGGTCAGTCAAACATCTTAAGAATTTGGTGTACAACCAAAGTGGCGAAGGAATATGTATGGCTCTTGCTGTGTCTTATGCAGTAACGGTTATCTATAGAATCAAACTGGGGTTACGAAAGCTGCTCCTTTCACCTCAAATTTTGGTAGAACTCGGCTGTAAAACTTTAGGAAATGCATGCATATATCTCACGGATGATACCGCTCCTACTTGTCGTGGGTTACAATCAAATAATGATAACCACTTTATTGGTGGTACACATATAAGCAGCTACAAGTATGAAGAGGGTAGTAAATTTTACAAGCTTGACGGGGCAACCGTTTATTATAAAAAAGACATCAAGGAAGAAATAATCAAGAACTTTTGCCCCACAGGCCCGAAATCTGTGTTTGTTGGCGGTTGTAGACTGGGCCTGCTAGATACACATGGGTTCGCTCTTGCTACTTTTACGGGGAAACCATTTAGCCATTAAGAGTTTTTGAATAATCCTTTGTATGGAGAACGACTTGCTGAAGAATCTGGACACGCGGTTGTTATAACCGGTGTTAATACCATGTCCGACGATCCTACTTATCACTACGTGGAAATAAAGAATTCACATGGCAAAGAGTGGGGACGCAAAGGATACGCGAGGGTCGCGTTTGATTTTTTCTATTGTATAATGGTACCTCATTTGGACCAGGAATGCCGAGGTAAGTAATTTATTTAATCACTTTTACAATTACTTTTTTTTTTTTTAATAAATTAAAAAGAAGATAAAACATATGCATAAAACTCTAAGCTATAGCCTTAAATTTTCTTTCCTTTATGCGTGGTATTAATTAGTGACGAAGAGAAAGAAAACGAGAAGCAGGAAAGGTGGTTTTCGTATTCCAACGACAACCTCGATGAGATGGAAGAGGGAATTATGGAAGCGATGCTTCGTCTTAACACACTTGAGTTCTAGTCTCCATAGAAGATCCATGTGAGTTTATACTACGTATATGTTAATGACAACTTTTTTTTAAGTAATTAACTGATAAATTATATATGTTCCAACTTTTTGCCATTGTACATCCATTTATTTTAAGGTAGGCGAAACACAAGTCATATATATATGCCCACGTGCAAGCAAAATAAAGTGGTTATCGTTATTTAAGACCATTAACAAGCACCCTTATTAACTTTAGAGAATAAACATAGTACATTCTTTCCTCATGAACATACGCATGTTAATCATTATTTAGGCAATACCCGAAAGTTTGTAGTCGTTGTGTTTCCAAATGGTTGATTTCAAACTAATGATTTGAGTTTGAATCTTGGGGAAACTGGGTTGCTTGAGCATGAATCTAGTTCCATAATCTGATAAAACTGTACTTATTGCAATGATTGTTCGTCGGATTTAAGTCTGTTGCTTAAATTCATAATATGAAATACTGCTATTAAGATTATTTTTGGGGTAAAGGGTTTTCACTTTTCACTCTGATGAATTATAGTATTAATAATCAACAATAAGTTAAGGTGTCAATGAAAATCAAAAAATCAAAAAATAAAAAGTTAAGAAGGCAATGTGGCAAAACATGTCTATCTCAAGAAAACACAAAACCTAGATGTTACATAAATAAAGAAACATCAGAAGACGTATTTACAAAGAGCGTAAACTGTCATCCGGAAGGGTTAGAAGAATTACAAGTTCCGTTGCATGTAAGATCTAACATCTTTTGTTCTTGAAACCCATGTTGGCAAGCATCGAATTGTAAATGTTATTCGTCCTGAAAGTTGTTTATTGCCTTTTTGCACTTATTGAGTACCTATGACTATTGTTCATAGAAGTGTTAAAATGCACGATCATTAGCACAAACCCATACTGGAACTGGATTTTTTTGGCCATGTTATTTCTGCGTTTTCGACCTGTTGCTAGAATCTGATTTGATGTTTGGTTCATGATTTAGTTTTTTTTTTGTTAGAATTTGATAGTATTATGTATTTGTTCTTATGTAGACGAGTTTGATAGTTCGACAGTTTAATCAAAACCATATTGACTTGGCTGGTTCCGTTTGGTTTTCAGATACAGCTATACACCGTGTTTTAAGATTCTCATTGATAATTATACCATATTAACATTCAGATACAAATTATCTTCACAGGATGTTAAAATTTTGCGGGTGGTCATGGTCAAGTTTAATGCTGCTAATGGAACTATTGCTAACGAAGAAGTTAAGAAGGAAAACGCGCTTTGCATGGACATAACCTTATTTGCTTTAAGCTTTACAACATAAGCCTCAATTTTTTAGGCTTATATCGAGACTTATGGGCTTATATAAGTTCATCATGTCGTAATGAACTTATATAAGCCCACAAGTCTAAAACAAGCCGGAACATCTGTGCTTATGTTATATAAGCTGAAAACAAAATAAGCTCATAAGCTCGCATATAAGCTGAAAACAAAATAAGCTCATAAGCTCGCATATAAGCTAAAAAAGACAAACACCCCGTAGAGGTCTTTTGCAAGACAAACACCACCTAAATAGATATTGCATGCAAAGAGTAGTCGGCGTAAGCATTTGACGGAAGTAGGCACAGCTGTACAGGCATTTAGTTAAAACTACTTGCAGCATAACACCCATTACATAACAACAAACTCGTCGGATTACAGAACAACAAACCCAATCCCGCTGGAACCGGGGTAAGAAAACATCCATAACAAAACTAAAAGCCTAACACAGAGGCCCATGGTCTCTCTCTCCACAACCGCTCCTTCGCGAGCTCCATTGCCTGCTTGCTGAAAACATAACCATACACAAGATAACGTCATGATTTGCAAAAATGTATGGAGCTTTGAGTATATGCTTAACACACTTCATCAACCGCATCCCAATTATTATCAAAAAAACAAACATTAACAATAGACTGACGTATTAATGAGTCTGGATACGATTTTAAATACCTCCGGATAATCTAGACACCTCTCGTAATTTTATTAGACTTATTATCTAGGTTTTAGTCTATTGCTATAAAAAGACCCTATATGCAACTTAGTGTTGCATGTATGAACATATATTAAAGCTTGTAAAGTATTAATAGGACCGTGGTATCATGTTATTCGAAAACCCACCCACCACCACAGGCATAAAACTGTATCAGAAACTACGGTTAAGATTCATGAAAAATGAGATGCTTCGACATACATTATTCACCATTGCAAAAAGCTAATTTACCTGATCCAACCAGAATATGGGTCGTAGTCGTAGCCATTACAAGTGGAATCCTTGGCCCTGGGCACCATCCCGCTGGAGTAGACATCACTAGGATCATGCCAGTCACCTACATGGAGAATAATTAATTAATTCAATTTTAAACTTTAATTATTAAGACGGATGGATTTAGAAAGAAAAAGAAAAGGAATTGGAATGTGCACTAATATCACAAATGGCTAAATAGGCAGGTCTTTCTGATTAAGTCCAGCAAACTTGTTCGTATAATAAATAGATACCCATGATAATCATGATCATGGTGATAATAACAATAACAATAACAATAACAATGATGATAACAACAGTAAAAATCAATGACAATAGCAAGAATAACAAAAAAGACAATAATCAGGATAACTAGAGGTGGCAAAAGAGTCGGTTTGGGTCATAGGTACAAGGCTATGTTGCACGGAGACGGATACGGAAACGGGGGGACGGGTACTTAGAAACGCGAATGTCCCAAAATCCATGAAATGGGTACGGCTGGAAACGTTTTTGTATTTCATTTATATTTATTAAAAAAATTAAATAAACACGAATCTTTAACCGGTAAAACAAGAAAAAATAAATACTGACAGTGACACCTAACATATACTTAACATTAAACAAATACTGATATTCATTTTTTAGAGGCTTGTTAGAAGATTAGCGACCTACCATATGTTTATACAATATAAATTGACCAAAAAA
This sequence comes from Glebionis coronaria, assembly GCA_025667525.1. NCBI lineage: Eukaryota > Viridiplantae > Streptophyta > Magnoliopsida > Asterales > Asteraceae > Glebionis > Glebionis coronaria. Next base: position 602,406,617 of record CM046876.1, on the reverse strand, counting down.
TGTTTCATGGCCCAAAAACTAGTCCAGAAACGTGTTAAAATCCCAAGAAACGTTTCCCTTCGCGTTTCTGCTAGATCCTCGGAGTTTCCTATCTTCACGAAACGTTTCCCTTTTTGGAGAAACGTTTCCGCCGCGTTTCCGGGCGTTTTCAGCCGTTTCCCGTTTCCGGCACGGACACGCCACCCGAGGGGCGTTTTCCGTGCAACATAGGTACAAGGTACAGTCGTACAACAACAACTAATGCTTAAAACTTGGGATAAGTGGGTCACAGGTCAAATGGATTGGGTCGGGTCGACCAGTAACATTTTTTTAAAACTTGGGTTAAGTGGGTCACAGACTCACAGGTCAAATGGATTGGGTCGGACCGACCAGTAACATTTAAGGCAAAATTTCATACTTGAAAAAAAAAGAACAGGATAATCAAGTAATAATCAGAATAACAATTATGACAATAATCAGAATAACAATTATGACAATAATCAGAATAACAATTATGACAATAATCAGAATAACAATTATGACAATAATCAGAATAACAATAACAATTATGACAATAATCAGGATAACAATAGGAATAATAGTAATTGATAGCAATGATAGTAATAAAAATAGAAGAGACAATAAAAGAGTTCAGTATAAGTTTGGATGAATAACCTGGATTAGTTGTTCGACCACAATCTGGTGGAAAGAGAGAATGAGCGTCTTGATAAAGCTTTGTGCGAAGACCTATTGTAGAAACATCAGGTTATAGCTCTTCTCCAAATAATAACATAATAGATACACAGAAATAAGAGCTGTAACTGGGATAAAGATCTTTTCATGTTTTTATCAACATCTTGATCAATGATCATGCTGTATATGTAGAGAGGGAAAATTACAAGTGGCCCATTTGCTTATAAGTAAAAGAAAACATTTATGCAGTTAACTTGTTCATGATTGGTCAACAATGATGGGTCATGTTGAAACCAACTTTCGAGAATTTTGATCCCTGTAACTGCAAGAATCTTTGCTCCATTTAAAAGGTAATAATAGTCGCACGTTGCAATATTGAAGGGCATGTCAATAACCAACCTTTCAAAGTTTCAAGATGAAGGTCTCTAAGGCGCACCATTTCATCAAACACCGACCATTTATCATCACCTATGCATACAAAATGATAAGAAGAAAGTGAATAACCCATTCCATTCATGGTGCTTACAATTAACAAAAATATGATCATGCCAGTTGGCGCGAGGCCTAAAATGTGTTTGGCTCATACAGGATAGTTTGTGTCTTTCCTGGCCTGTACCATAACTACAAAGTGTCCATCTAAGCACACAAGATATAAACAAAGAAGCGTACAATTGCTACGTAGATTTTGCAAGTGTCTTAGCACGTTTATGTCTACTTTCTTGCTACAGAACTATATCTTTCTGATAAAAAGATGCATGGAGGCTTTTAAAATCCAATCCTGAAGATGCATAAACAGTTCTTATATATTTTATTATCAAGTATCGAATCTATTTGAAACCTGATAGTAAAATTTATGGACAATCCATGCATATAATTAGCATACATACAAGTGCATCCAAATTCAATCAGCGAATCAACAACAAACAACAACAACAACAACAACAAACCCAATCCCGCCAGAGCGGGTATGGGGGAGGTGAGATGTAGACAGATCCTACCTCTACTTTCAGGATAAACCCGGAAGTAAAGAGACTGCTTCCAATGGACCTCCGGCCAAAGTACCTGTATAAGCGGGTGAGGTAGAAGAAAATACGGGCCAGCACACAAACAAAACAAGAAACACAAAGCAAACATAAAACAAAGAACTAGTTTACAAGCCATAAACAACATAACACAAGGCAAAAGGGGCAACCAGGCAAACGGGAAGAGCAAGCGAGGCACATAAAGACACAAAACAAAGCAAAAAAAGACAGAAGTCAAATACATAACAGCAAACAAGCAAGCATGCAAAACAAATAAGCATACAAGCACCCAACAATAATATAATCAAGAGTACACAGGAAGGATCATAACAATAAAGGCGAACCCGAAACAAAAAGGAACCAACCTACAAACGCAAACCAGAGAGCATCAAAACAGTCAGGAAGCAAAGGCCTAAAGACAAAATCTAATACCACGGCTAAAGAGACAAGTGAAACCAAGCACCTAAAGAAATACCAGCCTAATAGAAAGCAGCAGGGGCTAAATCTAACACTGTGTTCTCGAGATTAATATAGAGAAGAAAGGGAGGGGAAAGGAAAGAAACTAAAAAAATTATGTGTTCTTAAGATTTTTTTGAGAAGGAAAAGAAAGGGAATGGAAGTAAAAGGAAGGGATTTTAAAGGCTTTTTTCCACCAAAACTTTCCTCCCAATATTGGGATGATTGTGAAGGAAAGCTCAAAACAAAATTATCGACCAAATTACCCTTGTTCTTTCCCCATCGATTGGCTGAACTTAAAACATTCTTGTGATCTTCGTCTCCCAAAATCATATAAAAATATGGTTCATTGACTTTCTTCACTGTTCATCTATCATCAGATTGGGACTTTTCAAGTGTGACGTCTTGAACACTTTTGTTACCGTATGTCTAATAGCTGTAATTAGTTGCGTTCTCGAGATTTTTTTGCAAGAGGAAAGAAAGGAATAGAAAGGAAGATACAAAGCCATTTTAGATAAAAAAACCTTCTTCCCACTTTTGGGATGATTTTCTTCTTTTCTTTTATTTTCATCTTAATAATAACTCGAGAACATAGCGTAAGGGCTGCAAGTTCTTTGGCATAAATTAATAGGTTACAACTTTATTAACATATTTCTAAATGGGCCAATTTATTATTAAAATGGAGCAAACCAGATCGCCAATAACACTTGTTAGTTTTTAGAAAAACGATTTTAAGATTTTGGTGGGCGTCATCTTTGAAAAAGGGAAAACAAGATTGCCTGTAGTACACATATTTACAAGGGCATGACTGTAAACTTGTATCTGTCTTTCAGTTCCTTTCTTTCCATTATTTTTTTATCTAGAGAACATGAAGTAAATCATTTTATTTCTTCCCTTTCCCTTTCCCTTTCCATTCTTTCCTATCTTTCTTTTCTTTTCTCTTTGTAAATAACTTAAGAACACAGCGTAAAGGTGAAAAGAAAAAATAAATAAATAAATAAATAAATAAATAAATAAATAAATAAATAATAAAATAAAATAAAATAAAATAAAATTAAATAAAATAAAATTAAATTAAATTAAATTAAATAAAATAAAATAAAATAAAATAGAACAAAACAAAACAAAACAAAACAAAACAAAACAAAACAAAACAAAACAAAACAAAACAAAACAAAACAAAACAAAACAAAATAAATATTAAAAAAAAATAAAAACCACAATAACAAAAGCAATACAAATAACTATAATATACTAAATAAACTAAATAAATAAATAAATAATAGATAAAATGAATAAAATAAAATATAAATACAATAAATAAATAAAACCAGCCTAGACGCAAGACATACTACGGGACCTAAGACTCAATCAGCGAATCAACCACGCATCAAATCAACTAAGCAACCATGCATTTAACCAATTTTAACTGATCGTTCATGTATCTATTTACGCCGCATAAAATGATTCTGGATAAATAGAAAAGAGACGCGTAAAATGATTTTCAATCCACAAAAAAGGACCCAAGGTTTAGAGGATTTATTGATGCTGAATGAAGTGAAAAGGCCAATATAACAATATGTTTGCAAATCTACCATCCTGCTTCATAAAAAATGCTTTATTTTAGCTTAGTTCTTATTCTTCTCCTTTATCTTCTCACTGGATTACTCTTATCATAATAACATATATGAAAATTTTGTAGCCCTCTACAATTAGGGGCCCTGTGCCTTTGCACCACATGCACATGCTAATCGTCGGCCTCGGGCTCATGCTTATGTAAACCTCAATAAGTTGGTTGGACATAACGTTTATGAGCCTAGAAATAATATGCTCGGAGTGTATGATGAAGAATATATACCTGCCAAACATTTGCATAAGAACTTCAACCTGGTCATTCTCTCTTTAAAGAGATCTGCACACAAGCAAGGATGTTAGAAAAGAATGTAACCAAAACCAAAACCTAATCCTAATTAACGTGACCCTAACATTATGTTCTCGAGTTATTTAAGAGAAAAAGAAAATAAGAAAAGTAGGACAAGGGGAAGCCAGGGAAAGAAAGTAGTTAACTTTCTAGTTCTCAAGTTAGAAATGAGACAAAGGAAAGTGAAAGGAAGTTGTCGCATTTGCAAATTTGTGATCAGCAGATATACTAATAAAAATGAAACAAGCACAACCATTTGGCCCTCAAAAGTATAAAAAAACAACACAAAATTTCTTTAATCTTTCAAAGTATTTTTGTAAGATATGGAGTTATGGACTACAATGCACATGATTTTCATGCTGATCTGTATACTTGTTTGAATTGGAATTATGTAGAGATGGTCGTTGGAAGAAACAAAATGGTAAAGTATATGCACTGATCAATAAATCAAATTAAGACACCCTTCTTAAAATCCCATATTAAAATCCCCCCCCCCCCCAACACACACACTTCCACACTTTTTGTACGACTTATCTACAGGATATCAAATTAATACAAAGAAAACCGACTAACCGTCAAGAGTTTTGCATGCAGATCTCAGGCACGACAAGTATCTTACTGCCATTGCTTTCATACCTAGATGAAAAGATAAAAAAATATTAAGAACGGATGTAAAGTTTAACGGCCTGGAAAAATAAAAAAAAAATGCAGAAATGAACTTCAAGATTTTGCGAATTAAAATTTGTTCCTACAATTTTTCTCAACAAAAAGATCAACTTAGTTGTTTTCTTCACCAACATCTCCTATCTTGAACTTCTTAAAAATTATAATTATATGTTTATGCATCAGAAGTTCTTGGTTTAAAAAAGCGATCCTTTTTGCGCCTGAGGCGTGAGGCAGGCAACGGGGTCATCGCATCGGGACCCTTGATGCACATCCGTTACATTAAGCGATTAGAGGCAGTCCTTTTTTACGCCTCAGATGAACGCTTTTTACCGCCTCTAAGTGTTTTTTGTTCTAAAAATGATATTTAAACTCAAAAGGTTTTTTTTATTAGTATTTTCTAGTTGGCATTTGGACTTTTATTAGTCTAAAAATACATTTAAACTCAAAGAGTTTGAATAATGGTTTTTAACAAAGTTACAATCGCTTTGTACAAAGCATGCGCCTTACCTACGAGAGGTGTGCGCCTTTGCCTCAACTCCCAGCACTTCTCGCTTTGTACAACACTGATTCAGAAGTTTGTCCTTTTCCGCGTCAAAACTGTGTTTCGGCATCAAATTATCTTTACATGTAGATTACTGTTTTCGTTTGCGCATCAAAATACTGACATGCTATGCGAATCGGTTTTACTTTACCTATTTTACCCAAAGAATTATCTACACTCCTCTTTCCTTAAAGGTTTCAATATTACATGACAACAAACATCAACCACGACATGTTATAAAGTGGGATGCATAATGTTTTGTAGCACATACCTAAAAGGAAAGCAAGCAAAGGCGTTTGATCCGTCCTAACCAAATCAAGAAAGAATCACATACCGAATGGTTTACGGTTCGTAAGATTAAACTTGTACAGAGATCTTGAATATTCAACGCTTTCACAATGAACTTCAGCCTCATAAATGCCCAGATTTCCTTCTTCAATTGCCTCTATGGTCAAGTAAAAGTGATAAATCCGGCCTTCTTTCTTGTATTTGCACTCCATAAATTCAATATCATGGAGGTTGTGTTCTGCCATCTTCACATGCTAACAAACAAATAAAATATATGATTAGTTAAACGGTAACAAGCAAAAGTCAAAGATACAGCAACGGCACCATACCATATTGCAGGCCTTGTTGAAGGTAAAAACGGCAAAGTTACCAATGTCACTGACAATCGGATGATCAAGTGCAATTGACCTTTTTTCTTCATCAAAAAGCGTACCAGGAGTTACTTGAGCATCAAGCTGTCAATTGAACAAATGAAATATGTATATATGTGTATAAACAAGATAATAAAGAGAGAAGAATGATATGATATACATACAGTTGTCTGTTCAAACTTTTGCAATATGTTCTTCTCATTTTCAGTGGGTGGCGACGATTTTGGGAAATGTGATGCCCATATTGGCCTAACAGAACTATTTTTCATCACATGCAGATATACCAAGTTGCCAGGGGTGACAAATTTAGAAGAACTGGGGTTGTTTGGATGTGGCTCTGCAGTGTCCCGCTCATTTTCATCTGACTGAAAAATAATGAAGAAACAAAACTAAAATTAGATTGTTAATATTGAGAGATATTATTATTATTTGTCATTAAGAGGTAGGTATGCAGTCAAAACTCTAACCCAAAGTAAAATTCATGAAACATGAACATGTGACATCAAGTCATATGAAATCTGGCAGAAAATATATTCTTCATTTGGCAAAAAGAAAATCTTAAGCATTCAATTGTTTCGAGAGGTAAATAACATTCACGTCCTCTCATGATCGTAGTGACATTTCTGAATTCAAGGTTAAACGTTGAATATAGATTTCTGATAATTTTTCATAGTTTTTGCCTACCTCACACTAAAACATATCCAGGCATATATGCGCTTTACAATGTTTGATAAATCTATGCATGTGCTCTTGTAAATATCTAGACTGTTAATGCCACAATAAGGAGATGAGAAAAGGGTGCAGAGTAGTTTCAGGAAAACGAGCAAATAAAATTTTAAGCACACGAGAATGTAAATCATCTGCATGTATCAGAGACCTCAACCATATAGCTAAAAAGAAAAAACAGAACACCAAATCGTGTAATGATTGCAAACTATGTACCTGAAGATGTGTTGTTCCAGCTTCTGGCAAATGAATGAATGTGAGAATAAGCTCTACGGATACCTAGAGAAAAAACCATGATCCGATGAGATAATTTTCTGATGATTGTGTCAATTAGTAGAACAATCAAATGATTATGTGACAAGAAGGAAGTATTTTCTTTGGTTTTCTAATTTTCAAAACAATTTCCTTTGAAGGTTTCAAATAAAAGGTGAGAGATGATGAAAACAAAGAAAAGGGTAGGTTATTCTTACAGGGTGAGGAAAAAGCTTTGAACGAACTGAGTATGGCATGATATCATCACTATTATCACAAAGCGAATCAGTCAAAAACATAGACGGGTGTATACACCATATATAACAAAGGGGACTAGAACATACATACCTTAGGGACATAGAAGGTAGATCGAGATTGATCTAGAACTCCTCCTGGTAGCGAGCAAAAGTGTGAATCACGTTCTCAACAGAAGTAGATAAGATTAAAAATCTCATGCTGCTGTTGTTGTTGTGCAACGCCAAATGGTTCTTAAAAGAAATTGCTTCCTGATAGAGCTCAAATAAATTGTTTCCAGTTTGAGATATGATGTCCTTGACCTGAGCAGGACAAACCAGCTGATAAATTTACTGGTGAAAATAACAGGTAGGCAACCGTTGTTTGTGTGTTAAAAGAGCCTGATTCTAGCTGAAAAACTCCCCCCCCCCCCCCCCCCCCCCCCCCGCGCTTAGTCAAAGTTCAACTAGGTAAAGCCTAATACCTCAAAAGCTCTTAAAGGTATAGATTAATAGGAGGTGATTTAATTAAGAAAACAAACACAAAACTAAGAGCATCCACAATGGGATGGTTTTCAAATGACTTTTTACTATTTGAATTAGTCATTAGTGTGTTTTTATGCATTGTAGTAAAGACTTTACAAATGACTTGTTGGCAAAGACTTGTAACTTACCAAGTCTTTGACATAAAATGTGAAAAGCTATTGGCATCAAATGGGTAAAACATTAATTGAGAGACAAAGAAGCTAGTTAAATTTTTTTGCATTAAATGTACCAAGTCTTAAAGACTTGGTACCATTGTAGATGCTCTAATTAACTACTTTTTTAGTGAACAAATATTACAATTTTACTAAAGTTCAAATTAAAGTTAAAGTAGTAAAAAACTAAATTAACTTAAATAAACTCATTAAAAAAACTAAAATTAAATAAAATTATATCAAAATAGATGTTGAATTAAAGAGCACGAAATCTTAGAAAATATGGTGAAATTAGATTATAAAAAAATAAATATATCAAAAGATATTTCAATTTAAAGATAAAAGTTTTTTGAATTGTTTGTTACTAAGGTTTTTACAAAAGTTTGTTATAAAAACATATGGATGGATGAGATCAATTTAACAAAATATGATCTAAGGTTTAAATTTAACTTTCATATCTTAATTTTTGGTTTGAAGTTAAGTTTGGAAATTTTAGGTTCGGGACTAGCCTCTATATATAATAGAATAGAAGTATAAATTACCCATAATGAAAGAAAAGCTTCTTCATCATCATCCTGATATGACTTCAATGTGTAACTGTTGTTGACAAATAAATAAAAAGAAATAAAAATGAATGAATATGAAATCAATCCAACATCTGATCGAGTGAATTTTGTAACGTGATTTACATACCCTTTTTCCTTGTTCCGGATACTCTTCAGACATTCATAATCGTCTTCTTCAAAAACTACTCTTTTCATGGATCGATCTTTTTGAAAACCTAAGGGGCTGTTTAGTTGTGGAAAATTTTTCATAATTTTCTGTTTCTAATTTTCTAGAAAAGAAAACACTTTTCTTTTCTAGAAAAGAGTTGAGAATTTTGAAAACTTGTTTAGATTTGGGGGCGACGGGTACGGTTTATGTGTATTTATATGCTTTCACCATCTCTTTTCTTTATTTAACCCACACCCTTACTATTTCTTATTTCTTTCTTTTTAACCCCTCTTACTAGTTTAAGAGTCATAGGTGTGTTTGGTTACACTAGCAGTTAGCAAGAGCAGTAATAGTTAGCAGTAGCAGTTAGCAATAACAGTTAATTTATAAGAGTGTTTGGTAGATTAGCAGTAGCTGTAATTTAAATGTGTGTAAAGACATAAAAGGACATAAGTATATAAATATGATACACTTTTAAACGAAATTTATTATATTAATGAGGGTATTTAAGTAATTTATTAAGTCTAAAGCTCTTCATTGATATTGCTCATCTAAAAATGCTATTTGAAAGAGCATATGAAAAAAAGCATTTTTATGAGAAATGCTAATGCTCATTGCTCTTACCAAACAAGATTTTTTAACCATTATGCTAAATGCTAATGCTAATTGATAAAAACGCTCTTAAAAAGCTGTTACCAAATACAGCCACAGGCTTTTTAAAATAACTTGCATTATTATGATGTAGTATAAGATTTGTTATATCATATGATAGTCATCAAAATATAAAAAAATTACATACTTTAAACTAATACATCAAAAACCAAATAATTCACCAACATCCATTTTGACTTGAAATAACACATACACACAAAACTTGGAAAAACTAACACTAACTTCCCTAGCTCACTCATAACATCATTATATATATCATCTAAATTTGAAGAGGTCAAAGTAGTTGCTATTCATCGCATATTTTCTTATGTGTCATGTTGCATTGCCTCTAAGTCTGCATAACAAATGGGTGATAGGATTAATAGCACTCTCTACATAATAAAGTATAGGAATAGGCAAGCATACATTAAATCGTTTTAATACGGGTATAACTCAAAGTACTATCGGATAGACAAATTCATAAATTGTAGCTAAAGTTGTCTTTAATCTACAGATGCCGCTTTTCAAAGAAGCAAAATTTGGCTCTCAAAATCAGTTCAAGTAACCAGATAGGTTATATCGATTATCCATTTTAATATGTCCAACCAAAAATTGTTTCCACTACCTGCGCCTGTTCAATTAGCTGATTTCATCAACCATGATTAACTTTTTACATGTTTCTTAACCTCATTTCCCCGTCAGCATGACCCTTTTTGACTCACCACTACGAACTGCAACAGATCTGACAAAGAAGAATATTACTATGCATAGATAATAGGCACCATGCAAGCATAAAAAACTTTCCATTATACATCTACACCAACAACAACAACAAAAAAAAGCAAAAAAAAAACAAAAAAGCCTTTTTTTGAAAGACTTGCAGATCATATATTGATTGGAGTTTTAATATGTCTATTAGAAGACTTTGGTAGATTAGGCCTTCTAAAAAAGCACATTTTACTTCTAATCTTCAGAAGGTATAATGTTCCTTTCATACATGAAAGTCATCTTCAATTTCAGAAACTTTAAAGTTAAAGCTTTTTATGGTTGGTAGTCACCCTTATTAACAAATGCTAATTACACCAAACAAATAAACAAAGGTCCAAGTTTCTCTTAGGCTTCTCATCTGACAAAGTATACTTACTCTCTATATCATGATCAAATAACTCAATTATAAAATAGATGCTAATAACACTACCAAGGTGCATTTATAAGAATGAAAAGTATTGGATTTAAAAAAAAGCAATCACTATGATTATCATAGTTCTAAAAAAAAGGAAATGAAGAGAGACCTTGTATCTAAACTCCAATGAAGAAGACATAGATGATGAAGTGAATTTCTAAATTCTTCAAATTTCGAGTTGCATAAGATACTAAGATAATAATAAATTTATCAATTAAAAGTCATTCAATGATAAAACTAATCAAAAATGATTACCATTAACTGAAAGCTACATATATATATATATATATATATATATATATATATATATATATATATAAATTTGAGATTAAGATGAATAACTCTTAATTTAAGGATTTAGATACATTGTGTGACTTGAAATTGTAATATGAGAGAGAGAGAGGGATAGAGTAATTTCGACATTTATAACAATGAAACATCAAAAAGAGCATGGCCCTTTCCATTTTCATGATTTGTATCAAATTTATTTGGTCTATGTTGTAATCGAAAATGCTACTGTGCAATTTACTGTAAAAAACTTCACAAAAGATGTACAAAACATACATTTGTTAAAATTTTACTTTATTTAATTGTGGTAAGGCATGTGATAAGAATTAAAAACCAATGCAATAGTTGCTTAATAAAAAGTAAAGAAACATGCAAAAAGTACTTTGTAGAAAAGTATAAGGGGGTTGAATAGCTTTTACCGATTAGTTTTAATAGTTTTGAAACTTTTTCGTGATTATAAGTGAATTATAGAATAAGTGTGAACGAGTGAAGTAAATGACTTGAAGCAATAAGAAAACAAACCACAATGCACAAAGATTTATAGTGGTTCGGCCTAGCAAGATCTCACTTATCTTGCCCCTACTTCCACTCCTCGAGTATCCACTCGAGAGTTCTACTTTACTAGTAAATGAATCTCCATTACACCGGTGGAGAAACCTTCACACTTTAGCTTATAATCTTTACCGACACCAAGCTAAGATGTCTCGTTCTTTACAAAGGTACAACAACGCCTTATACACTTCTACACTAGTGGTTTTTAACACCAACTACACTTTATACAAGTAGATAGATGAACGGGTACAACAATGGTGATTGTGTAGGTGACGGTTAACACATTCATGCAATTGAAGCCTTAAAGGATCAAAGCTTAGGTTTCTCGTGACCGATCTTTATATGAATAAATGATCTAAATCACAAGCAAGAAAAAAATTCACAAGAGAGGGTTAGAGAGTTAGATATATAATGAGATTTAGAGAGAAGATTAAATGGAAAGGGGTAAGTTAGAAGCTTGGGCAAAGGGCTCTATTTATAGGCAAACTGCCAAACCTCCACAGAAACCGTCGAACCCTTCACCTTTTGGCCCGTCGGGGTTCGCCTAGTCTGAATTTTGTTGCCTCATAAATGTTTGTCCAAGACTTCAAACAATCATCAAAATCTTTCTAGTTTGAATTTAGGATTTTTTTATATTGAAAGTCAGTCTTTGACTTTGTGTAGTCAACTTCTATTTATCAATTTATGTTTACACAAGTTATGTGTACTTTTGTAAAAACATTTTTGTATAAGTTCATGGACTAAGAAACTTACATGGTTCTTATAATTCAAACATAGAAATATGTTCGTTGTTTTGTCATTAACAAAGCGTTAAGCATGATTACAACGTAAATATCGTTTTAGTGTGATATTTGCATTTACAATCTCCCCCTTTTTGTTGAAGATAAAACGTTAACTTATTTTTCGCTAGAGATAAATCAACATATAAGTTAAATGTTAGAAATAATGATTTATATTTCTCTTCTCCCTGATAGGTGTGAAAACACCCATCCTTCTTACCACTTAATTGCAATAATAACCGAGCCAAAACGTGTATTTTATGTCATTTATGTCGGAATTATGCGTAGTTTGTGTTTTTGTTGTAATTTAGGACGAAAAGGTGAAAAGTGGAGAAAACACGGCAATTACGGGCTTTTATCGAAGAAAACGACAAAAGACGAAGTCAAGAGATCAAGAGTGGAAAAAGAACGGAAGTCCAAGACCAATTCTGAAGATTTATCGAAGAACAAGTCAAAAGACGGAAGTTTACTAAAAAGCCGAAGAACTCGAGTCTAATAAATAAACAAATTATAAGACGAGTTTTAATTAATCCCGAGACAAAGTCGAAAAAGTCGAAGAACTTTAAAGACGAAAAGACGTGAAGAAAGAAAGAAAGAAAAGAGGAAGACACCAACCACTTCCCTTTCCTATATATACCCTTCATATCACCACATGAAGGGAGTTAGTCATTTTTTAGATTAGTTTAGTTGTAGGAGTAGGATTAGTTTTAGAGAGAGAAAGTGACAGTTTCTCTCTCTAGAATTTTAATCTTTCATCTTTTATCTTTCTTGTTTTTAATCAAATCTTTTAAGTTTAATCTTGTCTTAATCTTCATGTTATTAAACTTTCTTGTTAATCTTAATCTTGTTTCCATCATCTTTTTCATCTAGTTCTTATTTAAAAAGTTTTGATCTTTTTGATTTTTCGTGATTTAAAGTTCATATCTTTTATGTTTTGATTTAAAAAGTTTGTTGATTTTGAGTTTTGTTAAGTTGTTATTTGTGCTTATTGATTCCGCTTCAGTTTTGATCCGTTCTATTTTGAGTTTTAGCTTATCATCATAGCTTATTCCCTTTTGCTTTTATCTCGGATCAAGAACCCAATCGGAAAGGGTGGTAAACCCCTTTCCGATCGTATCATTCCGACGGTAAGGGTTAGTGCTATTCCGATTGGCTTCAATTTTTAGTCATTCCGATTGAGTTGTTTCTTCATATTCCGATCGTGTACCATTTGACACATTCCGATCAATGGATCGGAATACATTCCGATCATGTCTGTTTTCTACATTCCGATCTGGATGCCTTTACTAGTTATTCCGATCATGGATCTTTAAACATTCCGATCGGGTACATTCCGATCGGATTCCAATTGGATTCCGATCGGGTGTATTCCGATGGGTTGACTTTGATTTGTTTTACGATTTTGCTTTAGTTTAAGTGTCAATTTTCCTCATTTTATTTCTAGTTCAATTTAATTTCGTTATGCATTTTTATTCAATTGTCAATTTACTTTTCGTTAAGCCTTTAATTTTACGTCATTTAATTTCGCGTCATTTAAATTTAAAGTTTTAAATATTGCACCGATTCACGTTTTAACTAGTTGTAGTTTTAATTACTTGTCATTTATTTTAAGTCTTGCACATTTATTTTACCAAAACCAAAAATATTTGTTTCACCAGGAACAACTAATCTCACACAATTAACCGGAAATCAATTCGAAGAGATACCGAGAAAACGAACTTTTTCAACTAGTAAAAATATCTACATTAAAATGGCGCCGCTGCCGGCTCTTTTCGTGAAGATCGAAGGTTTTTTGTGAGTGACGCGTTGGATTTTGGGATCCGTTCACTCGTGAACGTTATTTTTCTTGTCATATATTTTCAAAAATACCAAAAACATTTGAAAAATCATAAAACGCATTTCTTTTTCAAAGTTTTGCACCAAAAATATTCTTCTTGCTCATCTATCTTTCTCCATGGATTTTTATGTCAATTGCGTCGGGTGCGGGAGACAACTGTACGGGAACGATTCTTGTCAATGGTGTACATGTGAGCGGTGCGGAAACGATATCGACAACACACAATTCGGATTTTGTCCTTTGTGCAACTCGACTAATTCGTCCTTTTTGAACCCACCTCCTATTCCCACGTGCACCTATTGTGGAAGCGATTCTCATTGGCATATTTCGTGCCCGGTTCCATACCCGTATGATCACGGGCAAGAACCGGGGTACAATTATGACTATGATAATAGCTATCCACAAGATGCACCCAGTCTTTCTCCTCAACCGTTCTGCAACAACTGTGGGGGTCCTCACGATACTTCCTATTGTCAACCAATGAATTATTATGAGCAAAATCCGTGTCCTCAGTTTTCTTCACCTATGGATTATTATGAACCAAACCCGGTTTCTAATTTTTCCCAACCGATGAACTACTATGAGCCACAACCATGCTATAATTCAGGTTTTCAACATTTTGAGCCCCCACATCACACCCTCACTCATCAATCTACTCAGCAAACTAGTCTTGATCAACAACTCACTTCTTTGAATGACATTCTAGAAAGTATGGCTCAACTTCGAGCTGACTTACATCAGGAAAGGCAACCGTTGCTTGATGTGGACGAAACCTTGAAAACCACCGACACCTTTTTGAGCCAATTTCGTCGTTTTCCCTTCTTTTCTACACCTAAATGTTTACTTACAGCGTGGGATAGAATTGGTGAAATTGAACATACTCGGGGCGATGAACAACAAAAGTTGCTGCATGAGCTTCTTAAAGATGTGGAGGTTATCAAGGAAGAGTTAGCCGACTACGTCACTCCTAACTGGACTCGTCCCATCTATTATGATGATGACGACGATGATGATGTCTACACTTTCAACCAATCTTCTGAAGTTGCTGCTCCTACTGTCGATGTTCCTACTGTATCTAAGAATCTAGATTCGTTGAATGAGCTGAGTGATGTTGTTCTCGACAAAGTATTGGATGATGAGGTTTGTGACTTACCTGCTATGGAGCCTGAGGACGACATTGCTCTTACAGAAGAGGTCGATCCTAGTGATGACGATTCTTCTCTCTGCTATGAGAATTTCACTTTTGAAATTTCTCAATCTCCACCGGGAGATACGGGTGATGACGATTTATTCTCTCCGGTTTACGAGAAGTTCACCGATGAACATGATCTTGTGGATGAGGTGGAAGACGTACTTCTTCGCGATAGATTACGGAAAGTGCACCTTCTTATTGCTCAAATCGAAGAGTTGACTTCTCTTGATATTTCCAAGCCTTTACCTCCATCTACTCCTACCGTTGAAGATAATGACCCATTGTTGGAAGAAATCGATATCCACTCCATCCCTCCAGGTATTGATGACTCTGACACGGAGGGGGACATTATATTTTTTGATAATTTGTTACAGGAAGATATTGTCCCAAGTTCCCCTCCCGAGCACCTTTCATCCTCCCCTTTAGCCACTATCACGGAGGATGAGTGCTTTGACCCGGGAGGTGACATTGATAACAATACGGCTTTGCCGCTTGCTCAGCATCTATTGCCCTTGGGGGAGGACAATGTGCTTACTATACCCAACCCACCTCCCGTGGATCTTGAATTCACATACTATACGTATGTTGAAAGGACCTTTTTCCCTTTTAAGACTTACTCCCCCGCCTCTCCTTTGTTGATGTCCACCGGGAACGAGGACAAGGTCTTTGATCCCGGTATCACACTCGAGGCTTCCCCATGGACCATTTAATTCGGGGACGAGTCAGGCTCGTGACTCGGTCAACAAAAACAAGCGCTTTTTGGGAGGCAACCCAATTATCTATCTATTTTCATCATAAGTGTAGGGGGGAGCCCCCGTTGGAGTTTCTTGTTTTCTTTCTTATCATTGCAGGGATTAAAGCTTCAAAGACACACTCTTGATGACTTTTGACGAACCGTGATTCCGTGTTCCCTTCTTCCCGGTTCTATCCTAAACTCTCTTCGATTCTCTATTTTATATTTTCTCAATATTAAAATAGGAATCTCTTTAGTTGTCTCTTCCTTAGCGAGATTTAAACAAAGTGCACAATGTCCTAAGTGTAGGGGAGTTTACTCCCACATGCTTAAACATTGAGGACAATGTTTATATTAAGTGTAGGGGGGACTTCTATCGAAGTTAAGTGGCCTTTTCCTTGTATTTGTCCTCATTTTAACCGGAAAATCAATTTTTCGACATTTTTCAAAATTTTTAATCTATTTTGGCCTAGTTGTAGTTCCCATTATTTTTGCTATTTTTCTCTTATTTTAATAAAATGGTTTTAGCAAGTTTAGATAAATTAGATATATTAGGCCCGTTGTGAATATTTTGACTCAACCCGAGTTTACTTATCCAAGTTCACTCTAGCTAGTATCCTTAACCATGTAGACCTTAATTGGTTTATTAGGCTAAGCATCCACGAGTCTCATTCCTTGAGATTTTAAATTGTGAAGAACGAGAAATGATAGAGTTGGTTACAAGTTTGGTATTCTCTCATTAACTTATGTGAGTTAATTATGATCTTTTTCTCCCATCACTTGCTAATAAATTATCTGCAATAAGTAAGGTCGTACAATTTGAAAAGTTACTTAGCTTTTAGCCCAAGATCGTTTAAAAGTTGCTCGGTAATGATAAGAGTTCATAGCCAAGGCATAACTTATGAAGCGGGGTGTGAAGATTGGCGAGTCCGAAAAGGCCCTAACAAGGCATGAGGATTCAATTTTATTGCTGAAGATCCAAAGTGATGTGAAAAGCATTATTCCCAAAATCAATATGAAGGATCAAGACTCACGACGAAAAGCAATCAACTCCCATAAAGATCATGGAGAAGTCTATCCGAAAAGACCCTAACAAGGTATGAGGATAAATAGATCCAAGTCCGAAAAGGAGGCGGATCGTTGTATCTCAAAATCCCAATTAGAGATTGAAGAAATAATCATGAAGTCGTGGTCAACAAAGTTGGAGTACCTCTCAAAAGTCTCCAAGTGAAGAAACTCTATGAACGATGAGAAGACCATTATCTCAAGAACGTCTCTCAAGATATGAAGTATGAAGTACATGCCAAATATCGGCCCGAGAAAGGTCTCAAATCGCGAACCAAGTTATGCCAAGATATGAACTTTTTGATATCCCGAGAAGCAGTTTTAAGAGATTTTGTCCTTTAGCTAACTATTGATCAAATCGTCCTACTTTGCTTTCAGCTTAAATAAACTATCGAAATAAGTCCAACAATGCATCTTCATGATCATTCTAAGACAAAAATAAAATATAAGAGATACCCATAGGAATAAGGGAGTTTGAGTGATTAATTGAACCGCATGAGTAAATGTTTGTTATGCTAACTTGTACTAACAATGATCTTGTTTTTAAGCTTGGCATGGGGAACGTGAAACTTGAGGGTGATAAACATTCATGACATACAAGCCCTAATGTAAGTCTTAGATTTCTTTACAAGTTTCTTCCTTGTTGCATCTTGTTATTTTCTATCTTTTTGATTTTCCTTAGTTGTTTAATAAAGGCCAAGGTAGGTTGATTATGATGGAAAGTGTAAACCTTGCTTTATTGCTAAGCATTGCATGAGGGCATTGCAATGGTTAAGTGTAGGGGATTTGATAGGTGTGAAAACACCCATCCTTCTTACCACTTAATTGCAATAATAACCGAGCCAAAACGTGTATTTTATGTCATTTATGTCGGAATTATGCGTAGTTTGTGTTTTTGTTGTAATTTAGGACGAAAAGGTGAAAAGTGGAGAAAACACGGCAATTACGGGCTTTTATCGAAGAAAACGACAAAAGACGAAGTCAAGAGATCAAGAGTGGAAAAAGAACGGAAGTCCAAGACCAATTCTGAAGATTTATCGAAGAACAAGTCAAAAGACGGAAGTTTACTAAAAAGCCGAAGAACTCGAGTCTAATAAATAAACAAATTATAAGACGAGTTTTAATTAATCCCGAGACAAAGTCGAAAAAGTCGAAGAACTTTAAAGACGAAAAGACGTGAAGAAAGAAAGAAAGAAAAGAGGAAGACACCAACCACTTCCCTTTCCTATATATACCCTTCATATCACCACATGAAGGGAGTTAGTCATTTTTTAGATTAGTTTAGTTGTAGGAGTAGGATTAGTTTTAGAGAGAGAAAGTGACAGTTTCTCTCTCTAGAATTTTAATCTTTCATCTTTTATCTTTCTTGTTTTTAATCAAATCTTTTAAGTTTAATCTTGTCTTAATCTTCATGTTATTAAACTTTCTTGTTAATCTTAATCTTGTTTCCATCATCTTTTTTCATCTAGTTCTTATTTAAAAAGTTTTGATCTTTTTGATTTTTCGTGATTTAAAGTTCATATCTTTTATGTTTTGATTTAAAAAGTTTGTTGATTTTGAGTTTTGTTAAGTTGTTATTTGTGCTTATTGATTCCGCTTCAGTTTTGATCCGTTCTATTTTGAGTTTTAGCTTATCATCATAGCTTATTCCCTTTTGCTTTTATCTCGGATCAAGAACCCAATCGGAAAGGGTGGTAAACCCCTTTCCGATCGTATCATTCCGACGGTAAGGGTTAGTGCTATTCCGATTGGCTTCAATTTTTAGTCATTCCGATTGAGTTGTTTCTTCATATTCCGATCGTGTACCATTTGACACATTCCGATCAATGGATCGGAATACATTCCGATCATGTCTGTTTTCTACATTCCGATCTGGATGCCTTTACTAGTTATTCCGATCATGGATCTTTAAACATTCCGATCGGGTACATTCCGATCGGATTCCAATTGGATTCCGATCGGGTGTATTCCGATGGGTTGACTTTGATTTGTTTTACGATTTTGCTTTAGTTTAAGTGTCAATTTTCCTCATTTTATTTCTAGTTCAATTTAATTTCGTTATGCATTTTTATTCAATTGTCAATTTACTTTTCGTTAAGCCTTTAATTTTACGTCATTTAATTTCGCGTCATTTAAATTTAAAGTTTTAAATATTGCACCGATTCACGTTTTAACTAGTTGTAGTTTTAATTACTTGTCATTTATTTTAAGTCTTGCACATTTATTTTACCAAAACCAAAAATATTTGTTTCACCAGGAACAACTAATCTCACACAATTAACCGGAAATCAATTCGAAGAGATACCGAGAAAACGAACTTTTTCAACTAGTAAAAATATCTACATTACTCCCCCTTTTTGTCGAAAGAGAAAAGGTAGTGGCATTTGAGTGAAAAATAGTTTGAGATAGATACTGTGTTAGTCGGTTAGCCCAATATGAGCAATATAGATTGCAAACGATTTTTCCATGTCTCCCACTCGGTTCATACTCCCCCAAATTTGGAGAACCGAGGGTCCGTGGATTTTGAAAGTCCTACAAAAAAAGAGGTTAGTGTTACTATAGAATAGAGATAATCTATGATCTAAACAAGTGGGTTATTGTTTATAGAGAGAGAAACTAGAGAGAGAAAGATGAGAGAAATATGTGTATTAAGAAAAGTAAAATGAACAACCAACCCCTTTCCATGAAGGAAAGGGGGCTTATATACCCTTACCCTTAATGGGCTTGGGCCTACAACCCATGGACAGGCCCATGGGTTTTTTGGTAACTAGTGTTTAATACAGTGAACTAACTACGAGCTAATCACATTTAATAATATTTTTGGAGTGACTGATACTTCTAATATACGTTAAAAACGTATTTCCAACAATCTCCCCCTAAGGGAGGTCACTCCAAATTACAAAGTTCCAAACCTAGCATATTATACTAAGTCTTCGTTCTTGATCTCATAGTCGTTTCTCTTTTCTTTTCTTTTATTCTGCTTGTGAATATGTGTTGATAATCATTAGGCTTTGGCTTGAGCATGTTCCTTTTGGCCTTTCACGTGCGATCTTTGCCTTCTTGTGATGTTTGCCTCCACGTGACTTCATGTCCCACATACCTATACTTCATAGAATTCTTGAAAGTTTCAGAGTTGATACAGCGGAAGACTTTAGGTTGAACTTTCTTGAATTTTGCTAAGTCATTTGATGCATAAGGTATAAGTATGTGAGGACGACTTCATATGATACACCGCAACGCCACCGTCTTCAAATGCAGCAACAAAACAAGACATAAATAAAATGGCTTTGACATTTTATTCTAATTCGGTAGCATTTTACCTCCGATCGGTGAAGACCGTTGGACGATATTAGATATCGTACTTGTGACAGGTAGATTTAATTAAAAATCACCTTGACAAGATTTCGCGGGTAAACCCGTTCTCTTTATTCGAGCGTCTAAAGCTGACTGCGAACATAAAGAGTGAATCATTTGGATAATAAAATCCTCATGATTGAAGCCGTCAATTCATGTTCCTGGAACAAGTGAGATTCAATTAAGAAACGCACCATCGTTGCTTTCTAGTTGTCACAAGCTTGATTCATATTTGAATCTTGCAAGTTACCTACCAAGTGTTGTTTGATGTTAACACTAGAAGGATTTCCACTCATCATTGTGAACACTAAAGAGTGCTACTCTAAGTGTTCTGGCAAGATCACTTGGATAATGCGTAGAGGCCCTGGAACAAGTTTAAATTCAATTAAGAATCAAACCATCGTTTCTTTCCAGTTATCACAAGATTGGTTCTTAAAGAACCGCACGTTTCACCTATCATGAGCTTGTTTGATGTTGGCTCAAGCAGGATTTCCATCTTCATTGTAATACATTCGTATTACTTGGATGTTCTGGCAATATTACCGGAATATTGCATAGGACTCATAAAAATCTTTCTTGTTTTGAAAAGTGTCCTAATGAGACTTTTGATGATCTCGTGGCTCTAGACTCAATAGTGCATTTTTATTTAGTGAGTGGAGGCTGGAGAGGATTGCCACCTTTTCAATATCAATTTATTCGGAGTGAATAAACCGACAGATAACGTGTTGAGCTTCGTGACATTAAAACAAATATCTTTTAAGAGTTATTTGAGTTAGCTGGGAGGGGTTGTGCATCGCATCACTGGGTCCATGATACTTTAACGTCTTCAAGATGTGTTGACCCGGTTTATGCCTAAGTTGTAAGGAGGGCTTCTTTATTTACACCCTTTATCTTTACATTTCTTTTTCATTCTTCAACCCCTTTAATGCTTACCAATACATCATTACTAACACATTGTTGTGATTGTTCCAGTGCTAGCATCAGTACTTGGTCGGCATTCAGCTACATTCACAATCCATTCCCCATCTTTCCTAAGGACTGCTATTTTCTAACTATGGGATTGTCCTTGGGAAGATTCCTCTGGTTTTTGGAAGAATCATTGGACTAATGCCTAATCCTACCACCTTTTTGTCACCACGACCGTCGTGAATTAAGTGTGTTTTGGGTAAGAACTAGTCACCATGAAAATTCCTTGAAATCACTAAGGTACTTGTGATATAAATATCAAAAAGTTTGTACCTTAGTGTTTTTTGTTATCAAAAAGAGCCCCCCTTAACTTGTGCAAGGCACACATTAAGTTGGATTTTCCATTAAGTCTTTTTCACTTTTTAGCCAAGTATATTTACAAGCCTCCTTAATCCCATTTTCTCCCCTTATCTAAAATGTTATCCCTTAATGTTTTGAATATTAATGGATTAACTAGTCTTTGGGTAAAAATAATGAAATAGTTTGTTGGCCATAGAACATATTAATGCTCCCCCTCAATCTAACGAGGGTTAGTTGTAGTGCTCAAGTACGATATGGTTTGAAAGATTTAGAATCTCGTGAGAAATTCTTGAAGAATATCATACTTTTACACTACAATGTGCCACAAAAGCCTATTATTTACAATTTATACATATTCACAAAAGAAGTGTATGTAGTTGACCTGAAAAGATACGATCACCATGTTATGTGGATAGTTCGATCATTTTGTGGTGAACTCCATACGGTCTGCCACCAACGAATCGTTCCAGGCTTCTCATTAACCGTCTTTCCCTAAGCTTTTCTTTAATCTTCTTGATCATGTATTCGGCACATTGTTTGTATCCATCGTGCCATCTTACAGTAACTACAGGATGCTTCTTGGTGACATTGAGATGCAACAATGTGTCACGTACTTGTTGAAGAGTCCCGTCACTAAACTTGATGTGTGGTACGTGTGTAGGGAATTTTGTTGGTATGAATTGTAAGAACGTCAATGTATGGATGAGTTAGATTCAAATTCCTCTGATAGCTTTCCACGCCAAGTTGTAGATCTTCAACTCTTTTCTTGATGACAATGCGACGTGTATACATTCGAAGAGCTGAATTCAAAGCAATGATTTCTTCAGCGTTCAAATGTCTGAGCGTGTTCTGAGTCATCAGAAGCAGCATGTCTTCAATGTCCTCGAGACGAAGAATCGAAAAGTCTCCTTCCATGATTTTGTAAGTTTTCTCGTCTTCTCTTTTCAGTATGATCTCTGTAATATGATGATAGACGACCTTAGGTTCAATCCTCAATCCTAGAATGGCTTTGATTCTAAGCTGATATACGACTTGAGGGCCTTATTTAAATCCGCATGCATAGCTGTAAGCTCGTCGTACGGTTTCGCCCTAATGCGATGCACCCAATTTGGCATAGTGATCATATTGAGGGACAATTGTCCTTCTCCAAAGACTATCAACCTTGTCCTCAATCCATGGAATTGACCCCCAATTTGAAGCTCTGACCAAACTTAATGATGTCGTATATTTGTTTGCTCCCTTTATCAAATACTCGAGGTCACGGCTTACAAAGAAATCAAGTGTGATTTGACCATTCCGATCAGACATTCCGATGGTTGTTGGTTTTGGATTATATTTTGCTTAGTTTTGTTTTTAAGTTACATTTTTAATACTTCGTTAAATTTAATTTTCGTCACGCTTTAATTTTAAGTCATTTAATTAAATTACTTTTAAAAAGTTTTAATATTGCACAATTTAAATTTTAAATAGGTTTAGATTTAATTAACCGTCATTTACTTTTAAAGTCTTGCATTTTAATATACTAGAACGACACAACTATTTGTTTCACCAAAGAATGACTAAGTCACATAGAACCTAGATCAATTCGATTAGACCACTACTTCGAACTTTTATTTTTATTCGTTGCTTTAACAAGGTTTGAGGGCTACATTTTGTTGCTAAAGATCCAAAGTGATGTGAAGAATCATTTATCAAAAATCAATATGAAGGATCGAGACACACGACGAAAAGCAAAAACTCCCCAAAAGTCATGGAGAAGTCTATCCAAAAAGGCCCTAACAAGGTATGAGGATAAATAAAGCCAAGTCCAAAAAGGAGGCGGATCGTTGTATATTAAAGTCCAAAATAAAGATTGGAGAAAAATGAAGAAGTCGTGGTCCAAGTATGAATCTCTCAAAACTTCAAGTGAAGAAATTCCTATATGAAGAGAAGACCATTATTTCATGAACGTCTCTCAAGGTTTGAAGTATGAAGTCGCTGCCAAATATTGGTCCGAGAAAGGTCTCAAATCGCGAAGCGATTTATGCCAAGATATGAACTTTATGAGGTCCCGATAAGCAGTTTTAAAAGATTTTGTCCTTTAGCTAACTATTGATTAAATCGTTCACTTTATTTTCGAACTAAATAACTATCAAAATAAGTCAACAATGCATCTTCGTGATCATTTAAGACAAAAATAAAATATAAGAGATACACCTAGGAATAAGGGAGTCTAAGTGAATAATTGGCCCACATGAATTCGTGTTAGTTTGCTAACTTATAATAACAATGATCTCGTTTTTAAGCTTGGTTTGGAGAAAGTGAAAACTTGAGGATGATGATTATTCATGACATTTCCGAAACCCAAGGTATGCTTTTGATTTCTTTACTTTTAATGTTTGTAATTTTCTATCTCTTTAATAAAGGCCAACGTGGATTGATTATGATGAAAAATGTAAACGTGCTTTGTAACTAATGCATTGCATGAGGACATTGCAATGGTCAAGTATAGGGGATTTGATAGGTGTGTAAACACCCATCCTTTTTACCACTTAATTACAATAATAACCGAGCCAAAACGTGTATTTTATGTCTTTTATGTCGGAATTATGCGTGGTTTGTGTTTTTGTTGTGATTTAGGACGAAATTGTGAAAAGGAGAGAAAACACGGGCATTTACGGGCTTCTATTGAAGAAAAAGATGAAAGACGAAGTCAAGAAGCCAAGAGTGCAAAAAGAACGGAAGTCCAAGACCAATTCTGAAGATTTATCGAAGAAAAAGTCAAAAGACGGAAGTTTACTAAAAGACGAAGAACTCAAGTCTTATTTATTGAAGAATTAAAAGACGAGTCCAAAGAAATCCCAAGCCAAAAGTCATATAAGTCCAAGATTTAAGAAGATTAAAAGGCTTAAGGACTAATGGTGCAATTAACACAAGATTAAGAAGAGAAGGACTTAAGTGTGCAATTAAGGAAAAGAGGAAATAGGAAGGAAGCTTCCTAAGCACTCCTTAATCTCCCTTATATATAGTTTAGGATCATTTTCATTTTACTGTTGTTGGCTAGAGTGACACTAGTTCTTCCATTTTTAATTTTTGCACATTTACTTTTCATGTCAATTTAAATACATTGTCTTGCACTTTTAATACCTTTTAATTCCAAGTAAGTGTTCTTTAATTTTGTTGCTTTAATCTTCATTTACCTTTGATCAAGTGTTCTTTCATCATTCTCTTTCTACCTTTCTCTTGTTTTTGTTTTTGTTTTAAAATTCGGATTAAGCAAGGTTTGCTTAATCCCTTTGCTTATTTGATTGAAAGTTTCATCTTTTCTTTTCCCTTTTAGCTTTCATACGAAATAAGCCATAAGTTTGACAATCTTGTGTGCTTATTTGGTATTTAGCTTAAGTGTTTTCAAAGTTTTCTTAAAAGTTTTACCTTTTAAATTCCATTTCATTAAGTTTCGTCTTTTAAATTTCGAAAGGTCTTAACTTTTTAGCTTATTGTCTCGTTTTGTTTCCATTTCATTTTAGTTTTTGTTACTGCTTATTAGAATTAGCTTATTTGGTTCTTGTGCTTATTACGAAATTGTAACTCCATCGGAAAGAAAGGAAATCACACATTGCGATAGCATCACCCACATTCGGATGGTGACAGATTAGGACAAGGGTTTTGCATTCTGATCCGGGATTGCGATCTAGAGTATCATTACCCTCATTCCGATCTGGGATTGCGATCGCACATTCCGACGACTCTTGAGGTTTGCTAAAACGAAGTGCTGCCCAAATTTATTGAGCAACATTCCGATCTAGGATTGCGATCTGGGCTTTCCGATCTAAACAAACATTCCGATAGGTTGCATCTTCCATCATTCCGATAGACCTAGCTTCAATACAATCCGATAACTACTTTGCGATCAGGATTCCGATGGTATGGTGACAGCATTCCGATCAGACATTCCGATGGTTGTTGGTTTTGGATTATATTTTGCTTAGTTTTGTTTTTAAGTTACATTTTTAATACTTCGTTAAATTTAATTTTAGTCACGCTTTAATTTTAAATCATTTAATTAATTTACTTTTAAAAAGTTTTAATATTGCACAATTTAAATTTTAAATAGGTTTAGATTTAATTAACCGTCATTTACTTTTAAAGTCTTGCATTTTAATATACTACAACGACACAACTATTTGTTTCACCAAAGAACGACTAAGTCACATAGAACCTAGATCAATTCGATTAGACCACTACTTCGAACTTTAAATTTTATTCGTTGCTTTAACAAGGTTTGAGGGCTACATTTTGTTGCTAAAGATCCAAAGTGATGTGAAGAATCATTTATCAAAAATCAATATGAAGGATTGAGACACACGACGAAAAGCAAAAACTCCCCAAAAGTCATGGAGAAGTCTATCCAAAAAGGCCCTAACAAGGTATGAGGATAAATAAAGCCAAGTCCAAAAAGGAGGCGGATCGTTGTATATCAA
This sequence comes from Glebionis coronaria, assembly GCA_025667525.1. NCBI lineage: Eukaryota > Viridiplantae > Streptophyta > Magnoliopsida > Asterales > Asteraceae > Glebionis > Glebionis coronaria. The sequence continues at coordinate 602,380,697 of CM046876.1, read as the reverse complement.
AGTCCAAAATAAAGATTGGAGAAAAATGAAGAAGTCGTGGTCCAAGTATGAATCTCTCAAAACTTCAAGTGAAAAAATTCCTATATGAAGAGAAGACCATTATTTCATGAACGTCTCTCAAGGTTTGAAGTATGAAGTCGCTGCCAAATATCGGTCCGAGAAAGGTCTCAAATCGAGAAGCGAGTTATGCCAAGATATGGTGAGGTCCCGAGAAGCAGTTTTAAAAGATTTTGTCCTTTAGCTAACTATTGATTAAATCGTTCATTTTATTTTCGGACTAAATAACTATCGAAATAAGTCAACAATGCATCTTCGTGATCATTCAAGACAAAAATAAAATATAAGAGATGCACCTAGGAATAAGGGAGTCTAAGTGAATAATTGGCCCACATGAATTCGTGTTAGTTTGCTAACTTATAATAACAATGATCTCGTTTTTAAGCTTGGTTTGGAGAAAGTGAAAACTTGAGGATGATGATTATTCATGACATTTCCAAAACCCAAGGTATGCTTTTGATTTCTTTACTTTGAATGTTTGTAATTTTCTATCTCTTTAATAAAGGCCAACGTGGATTGATTATGATGAAAAATGTAAACGTGCTTTGTAACTAATGCATTGCATGAGGACATTGCAATGGTCAAGTGTAGGGGATTTGATAGGTGTGTAAACACCCATCCTTTTTACCACTTAATTACAATAATAACCGATCCAAAACGTGTATTTTATGTCTTTGATGTCGGAATTATGCGTGGTTTGTGTTTTTGTTGTGATTTAGGACGAAATTGTGAAAAGGAGAGAAAACACGGGCATTTACGGGCTTTTATTGAAGAAAAAGATGAAAGACGAAGTCAAGAAGTCAAGAGTGCAAAAAGAACGGAAGTCCAAGACCAATTCTGAATATTTATCGAAGAAAAAGTCAAAAGACGGAAGTTTACTAAAAGACGAAGAACTCAAGTCTTATTTATTGAAGAATTAAAAGACGAGTCCAAAGAAATCCCGAGCCAAAAGTCATATAAGTCCAAGATTTAAGAAGATTAAAAGGCTTAAGGACTAATGGTGTAATTAACACAAGATTAAGAAGAGAAGGACTTAAGTGTGTAATTAAGGAAAAGAGGAAATAGGAAGGAAGCTTCCTAAGCACTCCTAAATCTCCCCTATATATAGTTTAGGATCATTTTCATTTTACTGTTGTTGGCTAGAGTGACACTAGTTCTTCCATCTTTAATTTTTGCACATTTACTTTTCATGTCAATTTAAATACATTGTCTTGCACTTTTAATACCTTTTAATTTCAAGTAAGTGTTCTTTAATTTTGTTGCTTTAATCTTCATTTACCTTTGATCAAGTGTTCTTTCATCATTCTCTTTCTACCTTTCTCTTGTTTTTGTTTTTGTTTTAAAATTCGGATTAAGCAAGGTTTGCTTAATCCCTTTGCTTATTTGATTGAAAGTTTCGTCTTTTCTTTTCCCTTTTAGCTTTCATACGAAATAAGCCATAAGTTTGACAATCTTGTGTGCTTATTTGGTATTTAGCTTAAGTGTTTTCAAAGTTTTCTTAAAAGTTTTACCTTTTAAATTCCATTTCATTAAGTTTCGTCTTTTAAATTTCGAAAGGTTTTAACTTTTTAGCTTATTGTCTCGTTTTGTTTCCATTTCATTTTAGTTTTTGTTACTGCTTATTAGAATTAGCTTATTTGGTTCTTGTGCTTATTACGAAATTGTAACTCCATCGGAAAGAAAGGAAATCACACATTGCGATAGCATCACCCACATTCCGATGGTGACAGCTTAGGACAAGGGTTTTGCATTCCGATCCGGGATTGCGATCTAGAGTATCATTACCCTTATTCCGATCTGGGATTGCGATCGCACATTGCGATCGCACATTCCGACGGCTCTTGAGGTTTGCTAAAACGAAGTGCTGCCCAAATTTATTGAGCAACATTCCGATCTAGGATTGCGATCTGGGCTTTCCGATCTTAACAAACATTCCGATAGGTTGCATCTTCCATCATTCCGATAGACCTAGCTTCAATACATTCCGATAACTACTTTGCGATCTGGATTCCGATGGTATGGTGACAGCATTCCGATCAGACATTCCGATGGTTGTTGGTTTTGGATTATATTTTGCTTAGTTTTGTTTTTAAGTTACATTTTTAATACTTCGTTAAATTTAATTTTCGTCACGCTTTAATTTTAAGTCATTTAATTAATTTACTTTTAAAAAGTTTTAATATTGCACAATTTAGATTTTAAATAGGTTTAGATTTAATTAACCGTCATTTACTTTTAAAGTCTTGCATTTTAATATACTACAACGACACAACTATTTGTTTCACCAAAGAACGACTAAGTCACATAGAACCTAGATCAATTCGATTAGACCACTACTTCGAACTTTAATTTTTATACGGGCAAAAGCCTTGTATTAATATGTCATAGTTATAGTTAGAGTATATGTTATGTGATATGTTGGAAATACGTTTTACGTATTAGAAAGGATCGGTCACTCCAACAATAGTATAAGTAATAGCTCGTAGTTTAGTTAACTTAATATTCAACAAACAAGGCCAAGCCAAGCCTACAACATGTGTAGGCCGGCAGCCCAATTGTAAGCTCAAGCCCATCTTATGGGCTTGGTATATAAACCCTCTCCTTAGATGGAGAGGGTGTGGTTTCATTCATTTTTACACATAGTTAATCACTTTCTCTCTCTAAAATGTGTGTGAAATCATCTATCTGTTTATCTCTTTCTCTCTCTAAACATAAGCAAGATTTACAATATCCTACAAATGGTATCAAGAGCCATGGGATGATTGTTTGGTTTATGTGTTTGTGTTATTGATTCATACGCCTATTTTGATCCATTTTACACGAACAAATTTTTTTTTTGTTTTTTATGGTTTTTTCTTGATACAAATCTTCTACATAGTTGTGGTAGAGATTTGGTATAGTTACTTTGGCTAAAAACACAAAATTTTTGGGTGTTTTGATCATTTTTTGGCTTAAAATCTCGAATTGGTTGAGTTTTGTCCGAGAAAAGTGGGAAATATTCCGACAGAAACCATCGAAAAAGGGTTTAAGTATTCCGACAGCTTCCATCGGAAAAGGGTTTATCATTCCGACCATTATTCCGATTGTGGTATTCCGATAGGTTTATTCCGATAGGTTTATTCCGATAGGTTTATTCTGATAGGTTTATTCCGATAGGTTTATTCCGATAGAGGTTATTCCGATAGAGGTTATTCCGATTTAAGGTTAGTCCGATAGAGGTTATTCGATAGAGGTTATTCTGATAGAGGTTATTCCGATAGAGGTTATTCCGACAGGTTATTCCGACGGTATTCCGATAGAGGTATTCCGACAGTTTTCCGATTGGTATTTCGATAGACTATTCCGACAGAGTATTCCGATCACTTTTTCCGATCAATATTCCGACGAATTAAATTTGGGGATTCCGATACAGTGACAAGTATTTCAAGATTTTTCAAGAACGTGTTTTTGAAAATGTTGTGTTATTTTGTCTTGGAATTTTTCGTTTATCGAGAACAATCATTAGGGGATTTTAACATTATTTCTCGACTTCTACTCATAACAACAAACACATTTACTTTCTCTCATTTTTCGATCAACGTTTGTAAATCTTAACTTATCGAAATGGAGTACACATCTCTTACGGATAAGTCCATCCTCTCGGGTACGGATAATCGTCCACCAATGTTGGAGAAGTCTATGTACGAGGATTGGACTTCCTGAATGGAACTTTACATGTTGAACAAAGAGAATGGACATCTCGTTTGGGCATCGGTGCTCAATGGACCATTAGATTATGGTACTGTAACGGAAGGTACAGTTACTCGTCCTCGCACAACGGGTGAATTGACCGGAGATATGAAGATTCAATACAAATGTGATAAGTATGCTACAAACATCATTCTCCAAGCCCTTCCTCCAGATGTCTACAAACTCGTCAGCAAACATAAAGTTGCCAAAGAGTTATGAGATAGAATTCGTGCTCTAATGCAAGACACCTCGTTAACTAAACAAGAACGAGAGTGTAAGCTATATGATACGTTTGATAAGTTTGCCTATGTTCTCGGGGAGACTCTCAATGATTACTATTTAAGATTTACCCTATTGTTAAATGAGCTCAATATCTATGGCATGGCAATTCCTACATTTCAATTGAACACCAAGTATTTGAACACCCTTCCTTCAGAATGGCGTATGTACGTGACGGATGATAAATTGGCTAAGGACTTGCATAACACCAATGTGGATCAACTTCAAGCTTTTCTTCAACAACACGAATGCCATGTGATAGAGGCTTGGTTGTCTATACCTCAAGTTCATGATCCACTTGCCATGTATGCTTCTCAACAAAACATGGCTTATACTTATCAACAACCATCATACTTGCAGCAGCCACCACCACACACCTATCAGCAACCACATCAACCATCCTATCAACCACTAATGATGCCACAACAAGCATTTCAACAAAGTGTTCATCAACAATCTTTTCCACAGCAACCACCACATCAGACATCACCATCACAAGCCAACACTTCTCCAATGGGCTATACTCCTCAGCAAGGATATTTTCCAATTGAAGCACAACCAGCACAAGCCTTCTACTCCAATGAACTTCCACTAATTGAAGCACCGGTCTTTACTCCAAATGATACGCCAGCTGATTTTTTCTAATCATCTCACTGCCTACTTGTCAAAACTTGTTGCAACTAGAGGATTTCCACCAACAAACAATCAGCTCTGTACCTCTTCAAATCCTCGACAACAAGCCACTGTTCAAGATGGTCAAGTGACGGTGCAACCTATTCAGGGAAGGCTAAATTCATATGGACCTCCTACAAATGTGAATGCTCAAGCTGTGAATTCTCAAACTAATGGAAATGGAAGCCCTATTGGTCCTCAAAAGATTGTGACTTGCTACAATTGTCGAGGACAAGGTCATATGGCTAGGGAATGCACTCAGCCAAAAAGAAGAAGGGATGCAACATGGTTTCGTGAGAAGATGTATTTGGTTGATGCTCAGTTGTGACAACCGTGGTTTTGAGGTTCGTCACTTGGTCTTATTTTAAGGTTAATTTATGTGTGACTATGTGATTTGCGTGTTTACATGTAATTTTGTGTGAACGAGGTTGGTGTGGATATCATTTATGGGTATAAAGTACTCATAAGTAAATCGAGGAACGGTTATTTCATGTTCATGAGCTCACAAATTAGTGACTATGAAATGAAATGGTGTTATTTTGGTGTTTACGTATACGTATAAGTATTATAGTAAATTGTATTTTTTTTAGGATTTGGGGTTTAGCATTTAGAGGTCTCGGATAAGGTGTTTAGTCATGTGAGTATTTTTCGGGATGGTTTATGTCATTTAGGACTTAGTTATAAAGTTTATTTCAAAATATATTTTTTTATAAAACTGTATATTTTACGGGTTTTTTCGGTATACGCGTAAATTTGACTAGTTTTACGGTTTTGAGGTTTTGGAGACTTTAGGAGCTGAAATAAATTAAGGAAAATTAAGGTAATATTATTATTACAAGTATTAATAAATTAAATAAAAAAACGAAATTATGGGGTATATAGTCGGTATATATGCAATTAAAACATAAGGAAGGAAAGAAAAAAAAGGAAAAAAAACAAAAGGAGACATTGTATTGGGTTAGGATTAGTATGTTAAGTATATAAAGCATTGTTATAAACCAAAACACATCATTAATCAATGGAGAAAAATAAAAGTCGACGGTTCACAAGAGTTTTTTTAGGGTTTCATTGTTTTTTTTATCTTCCATTAATCTTAAGGTAAAACCTCAAATCCCTTTTCAATTTAATTTTTTTTAATGTTTTTAGAATCAATATATGATGGATCTAGGGTTTATTATAAATTAAAAACCTGACTTCTTGTGATATTACAATGTTTAGAATAATTAGGGTTTGTGATTAAATAAGTTATGAATAACTAATTAGGTTAATCATGTTAAATTCGTCATTAAAAAATGGGCAGAATTTTAGGTCCATTGTTTTGATCATATCTAGAGTTCTATAAACCCTTATTTTGCGATCCAAGTATCCGTGAAAAGGTAATTGAAGTGGCTTTCAAATGCAAGCAACGAGAACTAAATTGGAGGTAGGGAGGTGGGTCAAAAACAGGTTACAACAGTCGGAGGTCAAAACAGTTTTGAAATCAGTCAGGTTTAATTTAATTTTTTAAGGTGATTGGGGTACTTAGGATTACACTTGAGCCCTATAATGAGCATGGGAGTTGGTTTATATATTAAATAAGAGGCCTGGAGTAGGGCTAAGCAAATGGGTTAGGGTAAGACCCCCTAATCATAACAAACTTTTTTTATGTTCAAAATCGATAAAATGCAGATAGGCAGAAGTATATATATATATATATATATATATATATATATATATATATATATATATATATATATATATATATATATATATATATATATATATATATATATATATATATATATATATATATATATATATATATATATATATATATATATATATATATATATATATATATATATATATATATATCGGTGCCTTAACAGTAGCTTTAAGGTTGGGGAAAAAGGGAGGAGTTATCTAACATAAGTAAGGGCATAGGATTTCCTTTAAAGAGATCATGGGTATGGTTAGGTGAGCGTTTGGCTTATAGTTTGGAGACCTAAAAACCGGGACTGTTTTGGGTAAAATGTTAACGAGACGGGTTATGAAGTAAACTAAGTTAAGGCCTTTATAGAGGGGTGTAATGAGATGCTTAGAGCATATAAATGAGGTATATATATGGGAGAAGGTTAGATGTCCATCATGGATTGATAAGCCATTTTAGTGTTTGGTTCATGTTTTGATTGTGTGCTTTTGTTTGTTAGCTTTTTGCTGGTGCGTAGATTTTTGGAGAAGCTCAATCAGGTGAGTTTCATAGTCCCATATCTTTTAATGATTTTGACTTCCAGATGGGATGGAAGAGACACTTGTTATAGTTTTGTAAATTGTTGCTGTGAATGTTTTATGATTGGTGATGGACTTGTGTGTACTTATGTGATTAACTGCTAATTGATTCATGATTGTTTTGTGATTTGACTTGGTACCAAGGGGATGTTGACAAGGCGGGGCCTTGGGGAGGTACATAGATGTGTGAGCGTCTATGGGACCAATGAATGGTGACAAGGCGGGGCCTTGGGATTAGCACATAGGTGTATGGGCGCCTATGGTACCATGGTGTTTGGTAAGGCTGGGAGCCTTGGATTTTTGTTTGGAATGATTGATCTTGAATGTTAGTTGTTAATGCATATTTGTAGCACATTGTCCATATGTGTAGTGGTTTATGGTTGTTCACAGCTTATTATAATCTGTTTTCGGTTGGAGTCTAAACCTATGACTCTCACCAACATTATGTTGACGTGTTTTAGTGTCTTTTTCAGGGGAGAATGTGTTTAAGCTTGAGAGTAGAAGTGGCTAGCTTTGGAGGCATTAGGATTGCATTTAGAAGGAGATCCCCGTTCCTTCTTAGTTTATTTTTTTGTGTGTTTTGAATAAGTGATACTTTGTGGACACCTTTATGATGGTTTGTTTGTGGTAATTGTTTGTCTTGGGTAAGAGGTAGGACTGTTACCTACTTGCCTAGACTCCTGCATTTTGTGGAGCTATTTTTATGACATTTGTGTCACCATTTTATGACATTTCCATTTCATTTAGTTATCTCTATAGACACGCCATATTGTGATGATATACATACGTCGCGCCCCATATTTCGCCATGTTGGGGTGTGACAGAATGGTATCAGAGACAATGGTTATAGAGAATTAGATTGCCTAGTCTAGTAACCTAGTCTATAGCTTAAGGGTCCGTGCATATAGGCGTCATAGGAGTATGTGTGCATTTTATATTAATTAAAGTTTTCTGGATGTTATTGGTTTTTACTTGCGATGTTTGTTAAGTTTTGACTAGTATGGGTTGAACCATAGTAGTTCATACTTAGCCACATGTTATTTTATTTTCAGGGTGTGACTAGTGCTGGTTGAACCATAATCACCCACGCTAGTCATTGTCGTATTTTGCTTAAATTGTACATTATAGTACATAATTTGGTACATGGTAGTTTCTATCTTTTGTTGGGTTATTTTATATTCCTAAGGTATAGTATTTTCTTTTGATGTTTAAGTCATGTTCCCTAAGAATCATGTGGTGGTTCGAGTTATTAGGAGTAGGTGGGTATGAAGGATTTTAAGCTGTTTCCACTCTTATGGGCGACATGACTTATAACTAATTATGTTTTCGTTTTGGATTTAGTCTATGCTGTTTTAGCTAGACTATGGATTTCTGTATTCCAGGAGTTTGACTATGTTATTTTAATAGTTGGAGTTTTGACCTTATTGTTTATGTGGTTATGTGCTAAGGTGAGTTGATGGAGGTATGTATTATGTGTTGTATTGATTCTTATAAGTGTCATCATAGGAGGGAGTGCATTGGGGAAAGGGTAATTGTATAAGTATGGTGGCCAACATAGTTATACAAGTACCACAACTTCATTGGATTCCTAAGTATGATTGCATGAAAGAGGGTTAGTACATGCTTGTATAGTAGATGTTAGACGGATTTAAGTATATGTATCCCGATATGCCTATATATGTATGCTCCCCTACAATTATCTATTGTATCCTTAGGGGGGTGGCTAGCTCGTTTTTTTGTGATATTAAACCTCCGTTATAGCGTATTCTTTGAGTTTCCTATTTCACGTGTACGTTTTAAAATGGTGTTATTGGTTTTAAGTCTATTGAAATAACTTGGGATTTCTTTTGAGATAATGAAATCTTTTGTGTTGGGTCTTACATTTCTTTTGTTCGGTATATATTAAAAAAATAGGACTTGGAAATCTACTATAGAGTTAGGTAGTTGGTTGTATTCGGTAAAATAAGGGTAAGGTGTTGGAGTCGTGTTTGAAACAAGATGTAACATAAGATTTTTTTTAATCAACACTTATTTATTTCAAATTCTAAAAGACTTTCTTTAAAATAAAGCGAAATAAAATTTCTTTCTACTTAAATAGTTTATATAAGTGAGCTTAATCAATATACGTCATTTATAATTATTTATGCAAGACTAAACAAAGTTCATGAAAATTTCACATACATTTATTTCTTTTCATTTAAAAAGGATTACGTTAATTACTAAGAGGATTCTTTAGTTTTTTTAAAAAAACAACTAGTATAAAACTGTTTTGGTCATAACTTGTTCGTTTTTAAAGCTTTTTGGGTGATTCAAAAGCCTAAAATTATGTACTCGGAACGTACTTTTCAAATATTCAGAATGTATAGTCATGGGAGGTAAGTAGCCTGGTCGAAATTGTTGTACAAGTGTCGGGTTCAAGGTTGAGTTTTGAATAGTAGTTTTTAAACTTATGATTTGGGATGTTCGGGGTACCTAATCTTTGAGTTGAGTCTTGAGATCGTATAGAGGGTTGTTTGTAGATTGTTTGAGTCACATAGATGTGGAGAGGTAAAGAAAAGTATTCTTTTAGGAAAAGTCGGTGTCGTGCAAGGTTTAAAAAATATGTCGCGGGGCGTTATATGTTTTGGTTGCCATTAGGTGTTTCTTGGATTATTTTTCGTTGTCATGGGTCATTTTGAATTGATACATGTTTTAGGTTTGAGTTTTCTTTTGAGTCTCGTGGTTTTTGACTTGTTTTAACTGGTGCACGTGAAATGTCGTTAGTTATCAGTGGGTTTGATTCGTTGATCGTATCTAGTGGATTCAGGATGTGGTTTTGGGTTCGTATTGATTGGGAGCGTTGAGATAGACATATGAAAGAATTGGTCGCGCCTACACGATTAAGTAGGTGGCCCTGAGAGAATGGTCGGAATGCCCTATTGGGGATGAAAGAGTTAAAAGTTCGTAGACGAACTAATGTGGTCATGAGGTCTCTTAGGAGTGCCAAGGGAGATGAATAGAGATTTGTATAATGTATGGATATTGGCACAAGTAACGCGTCATAGAGAGTGTTGAAAGAGGATATAATACCTCAAAGGTATTTATGATTGTTCGTAAGGCATGTAAGTTTTCTGAAAATTTCCTGAGATTTAGTAGGTTTGCCTATTACTGTGAGGTAGGACCATAAATAGAGCAAGTAGGAGAAGTGAGAGGAGTTGTAGTTAGTGCCTTTCCAAGGAAATTGTTGATGGAATGATTTTAAGAGCAAGAATTGTTAGAAATTACAACGGATGCAAGGTAAAATTTGAGTTGCTTAGTAGTAGATTGGCTGTGAAAAGCGGTTGAGTGGTCTGATAAGAGGAAGTATTGGTCTTTTAGAATACGTGTAGATTTTCGCGAGTAGAACGAGGTAGAAATTTATTCGTATTGCTTCTAAGAGAGGGTGCAAGGAGGACGTAGTTGAAACTGCTAAGGATGTTGTATGAACGCTTTGGGTTTACGGTTATGATTTTGGCTTCGCCGAGGCGCTAGCAGTTTTCATGGAGTCAATGAACCGGGGGTGCATGACGATATATAAACGAGTTGTCATCGGGAGCATCGACGACATCTTGATCTACTCAAATCTAAGAAGGAGAGTGAGGCGAATTTTGAGTTGGTTTTGGAGTTGTTAGGAAAGGGAATTATACGTGAGATTTTCAAGTGTGAGTTTTAGGATTAAGTTGGCCAGGACGAGTAGTCAGAGATGATGGCATATCGTGGAACCAGCAAGGGGCAAAGTGAAGAAGGGCGAGGAAGCGTTTTGGAGGCTGAAGAGGTGGATTGGATAATGAGCAGATCTTGGAATTATTGGAAGGACTGGATGAATTCACGAAGCATGACGATACGTGGATCAAGGATTTGGATGCGTACGAGGACGATAAAGAAAGGCGATTGCTTATACGTTGTAGGAACTTGAGATTTAGAAGAACTAGATAAGACTTAGTTAGTAGAGCTGGATTGTTAGATGTGCCTAGAATGCTAGAGGCATTTGGTGTACGAGACGTAGAGAATGATCTATACGGATCATGAACGTCTCCAGCACATATTCAGTCCTCTTGATTGAACATTTGGAAAAGGTGATGGGTGGAGATAAGTGATGAAGGAAAATTGCAATGCCAAGTACCATCTGGGAAAGGCAAGCATGGTTGATGAGACATGGAATAAGAAGAATGATGTGAAGATGAGACGAACTTGAACTATATGGATGACGTATTAGGGTGGTTTGGATTAAGGATGTAAGTTTCACGAGAAAGCAGAGAACATGTCAACATTTATGTTGCGTGACTTGGACAATCATATGGAGAAAAGGGACATAAGCTATACTTCCTACATAGATAGGAGTAGCATAGAAAGGGCGGTGTAAGGACGAAGATGGTATAGGGGATACATAATGGGGTGGAGGAATAAGTACGACGAGAGTTGGGTGATAGTCGATAGACTGACTAATTCATCTCATATTTCAAGAGGAATAAGAAGTCACGTAGTTGAGAAGTTGGAAGGATTGCGTACGAATGTGATGGAATAGAGGGTTTTGCGTAAAAGTTAGCCTAATATGTATGGAATGCCTTATGAAGGATTATGGCAAGGGAAGAAACGATGGGTAGCAAGCGCAGTATACCGTCGATAGACTAATGTATGGTATGAGCATACTATAGGGGTAATTGAGAAAGATGCCTAGATCATTGGCGTGAGATTTGGAGATAGTTGGAGAACGCATTATATTAGGAAGAATTCTCCTACAAAGAGAGAGTCACCGGTGAGAGGGGCATATTCCCCATTGATGAGGATGTAAGGAATAAAGGAGGAAACACCTAAATTATAGGCTGAAGACGGGATATAAGATGGTATGGAAATTAAGATTGCGGAGAGACAAGCGAAAAGTAGTATGGAGGAAGAATGATTCGAGGGAGCAAGAGGTTAGTAGTCACGAACAATGGAATGCCCACCTAGAGAAAATGTATAACACATGTTAGTATGAAGGATGGTTAGTTACTTGGTGCCGAGCATGGGAAAGCAAGGATGAGGTGGTGGTTATGACATATTTCTTGTGAATATTATGGGAAGCTTTTGGTTATGCAATCCTGCATATACCATTGGATGTGTTTAAGGTTGGGAGAACTTTTGAATGATGGAAAATCCGTAGAGGATAGAAGTCGTTAGGTATGGTGATAGGAATTGTAGTAGAAACTGCTGGAGTTAATTCATAGGAGATGAGGTGGATCACCGTTACAGTGGGATGAAGTTAGAAGCGGCCAACGTATTGGACCGGAGGTGGATCGGAAAACTATGGAGGTGGTGGCAATGACTAAGTAGAGGTTGAAAATAGCAAAGAACCGACAAGAGAGCTATGCGGACAAGTGGTGTAAGCCGTTGAGATTTGAGATAAAGTTATGCTAAAGATTTCACCATGGAAAGGGGTGATGCGGTTAGTAAATAAAAGGGAATTTGTGGGTCCATTTGAAATCCTTGAAAGGATTGGGCTAGTGGCGTATAGGTTGAGATTACCGGAGGAATTGAGTAGTGTGCATGACGTATTTCATGTATCAAACTTGAGGAAATGCTTAGCAAGAACTGACTTGCAAGTACCGTTAGATGATATTAGTATTCATACGAGTCTTCGTTTTATCGAAGATCCGATAGAGATTTTGGGTCATGAAGTTAGGACGCTGGATAAAAAGGGTAATACACCGTAGTTATGGGTAGATGGAATTTGGAACATGGACTAGAGTTCACGTGGGAACGGGAAGGATTTATGAGGAGCAAGTATCCTCAGCTAATTGATAATGACGGTCCTAAGGAGTAAATCTCGGGACGAGATTTTTATTAGGAGGGAGTGATGTGACAACCGTGGTTTTGAGGTTCGTCACTTGGTCTTATTTTAAGGTTAATTTATGTGTGACTATGTGATTTGCGTGTTCACATGTTAGTTTGCGTGAACGAGGTTGGTTTGGATATCGTTTATGGGTATAAAGTACTCATAAGTAAATCGAGGAACGGTTATTTCATGTTCATGAGCTCACAAATTAGTGACTATGAAATGAAATGGTGTTATTTTGGTGTTTACGTATACGTATAAGTATTATAGTAAATTGTATTTTTTTTAGGATTTGGGGTTTAGCATTTAGAGGTCTCGGGTAAGGTGTTTAGTCATGTGAGTATTTTTCGGGATGGTTTTAAGTCATTTAGGACTTAGTTATAAAGTTTATTTCAAAATTTAAGATTTTTTTTTAAAACTGTATATTTTACGTTTTTTCGGTATACGCGTAAATTTGACTAGTTTTACGGTTTTGAGGTTTTGGAGGCTTTAGGAGCTGAAATAAATTAAGGAAAATTAAGGTAATATCATTATTACAAGTATAAATAAATTAAATAAAAAAACGAAATTATGGGGTATATAGTCGGTATATGCAATTAAAACATAAGGAAGGAAAAAAAAGGAAAAAAAAAACAAAAGGAAACATTGTATTGGGCTAGGATTAGTATGTTAAGTATATAAAGCATTGTTATAAACCAAAACACATCATTAATCCTGGAGAAAAATAAAAGTCGACGGTTCAAAAGAGTTTTTTTAGGGTTTCATTGTTTTTTTATCTTCCATTAATCTTAAGGTAAAACCTCAAATCCCTTTTCAATTTAATTGTTTTTAATGTTTTTAGAATCAATATATGATGGATCTAGGGTTTATTATAAATTAAAAACCTGACTTCTTGTGATATTACAATGTTTAGAATAATTAGGGTTTGTGATTAAATAAGTTATGAATAACTAATTAGGTTAATCATGTTAAATTCGTCATTAAAAACTGGGCAGAATTTTAGGTCCATTGTTTTGATCATATCTAGAGTTCTACAAACCCTTATTTTGCGATCCAAGCATCCCTGAAAAGGTAATTGAAGTGGCTTTCAAATGCAAGAAACGAGAACTAAATTAGAGGTTGGTAGGTGGGTCAAAAAGAGGTTACAACAGTCGGAAGTCAAAACAGTTTTGAAATCAGTCGGGTTTAATTTAATGTTTTAAGGTGATTGGGGTACTTAGGAGTACACTTGAGCCCTTTAATGAGCATGGGAGTTGGTTTATATATTAAATAAAAGGCCTGGAGGAGGGCTAAGCAAATGGGTTAGGGTAAGACCCCCTAATCATAACAAACTTTTTCTATGTTCAAAATCGGTAAAATGCAGATAGGCAAAAGTATATATATATATATATATATATATATATATATATATATATATATATATATATATATATATATATATATATATATATATATATATATATATATATATATATATATATATATATATATATATATATATATATATATATATATATATAGATATATATATCGGGGCCTTAACAGTAGCTTTAAGGTTGGGGAAAAAAGGAGGAGTTAGCTAACATATGTAAGAGCATAGGGTTTCCTTTACAGAGATCATGGGTATGGTTAGGTGAGCGTTTGGCTTATAGTTTGGAGACCTAAAAACCAGGATTGTTTTGGGTAAAATGTTAACGAGACGGGTTATGAAGTAAACTAAGTTAAGGCCTTTGTAGAGGGGTGTAATGAGATGCTTAGAGCATATAAATGAGGTATATATATGGGAGAAGGTTAGATGTCCATCATGGGTTGATAAGCCATTTTAGTGTTTGGTTCATGTTTTGATTGTGTGCTTTTATTTGTTAGCTTTTTGCTAGTGCGCGAATTTTTAGAGAAGCTCAATCAGGTGAGTTTCATAGTCCCATATCTTTTAATGATTTTGACTTCCAGATGGGATGGAAGAGACACTTGTTATAGTTTTGTAAATTGTTGCTGTGAATGTTTTATGATTGGTGATGGACTTGTGTGTACTTATGTGATTAACTGCTAATTGATTCATAATTGTTTTGTGATTTGACTTGGTACCAAGGGGATGTTGACAAAGCGGGGCCTTGGGGAGGTACATAGATGTGTGAGCGTCTATGGGACCAATGAATGGTGACAAGGCGGGGCCTTGGGATTGGCACATAGGTGTATGGGCGCCTATGGTACCATGGTGTTTGGTAAGGCTGGGAGCCTTGGATTTTTGTTTGGAATGATTGATCTTGAATGTTAGTTGTTAATGCATATTTGTAGCACATTGTCCATATGTGTAGTGGTTTATGGTTGTTCATATCTTATTATAATTTTTTTCGGTTGGAGTCTAAACCTATGACTCTCACCAACATTATGTTGACGTGTTTTAGTGTCTCTTTCAGGGGAGAATGTGGTTAAGCTTGAGAATAGAAGTAGCTAGCTTTGGAGGCATTAGGATTGCATTTAGAAGGAGATCCCCGTTCCTTCTTAGTTTATTTTTTTGTGTGTTTTGAATAAGTGATACTTTGTGGACACCTTTATGATGTTTTGTTTGTGGTAATTGTTTGTCTTGGGTAAGAGGTAGGACTGTTACCTACTTGCCTAGACTCCTGCATTTTGTGGAGCTATTGTTATGACATTTGTGTCACCATTTTATGACATTCCATTTCATTTAGTTATCTCTATAGACACGCCATGTTGTGATGATATACATACGTCGCGCCCCATATTCCACCATGTTGGGGTGTGATATCAGTCTAAAGGAAAGATTTTGGATTCAGGAGAGTTAGCATTTCTTGCAGACCCAGGGGCAGCAGATAATGAAGGCATTGTAGTCGTTTCTACTTCTAATGCAGCATATCAAGCGGACGATCTTGATGCATATGATTCGGATTGTGATGACATTCACTCAGCCTCAGCTGCTCTCGTTGCTAATCTATCTCACTACGGTTCTGATGTCGTCAGTGAGGTACCCACCACAACCAATCTGGGTAATGATGATAACCCACATCAAGTTGGACATGAAAATAACAAGCTCGAATAGCATTCTGTAACTAGTAACTCAAATGATGTGGTAACCAATCCTACACATTTGAGTGAACCTCAACCAAATGCTACGACGGGTATGGAATCTTATGCTCAACATGATTTGGTCATGGTGCCTAAACATATTATTGATCAAATGCATATGGCTCTCAGACAATCCGTAGATACGAATTCCACCCTAACTGCTGAGCTTGTGTTGCATAAAGAAAAGTGATAGGTGTGTAAACACCCATCCTTTTTACCACTTAATTACAATAATAACCGAGCCAAAACGTGTATTTTATGTCAATTATGTCGGAATTATGTCGGAATTATGCTTGGTTTGTGTTTTTGTTGTGATTTAGGACGAAATTGTGAAAAGGGGAGAAAACACGGGCATTTACGGGCTTTTATCGAAGAAAAAGACGAAAGACGAAGTCAAGAAGTCAAGAGTGCAAAAAGAACGGAAGTCCAAGACCAATTCTGAAGATTTATCGAAGAAAAAGTCAAAAGACGGAAGTTTATCAAAAGCCGAAAAACTCAAGTCTAATTTATTGAAGAATTACAAGACGAGTTTGAAGAAATCCCAAGACAAAGCCATTTAAAGTCCAAGATTAAGAAGATTAAAAGGCTTAAGGACTTAAGTATGCAATTAAGGAAAAATGAAGGAGGGGAGGAAGCTTCCTAAGCACTCCTTAATCCTCCCCTATAAATAGTCATTAGGATAATCATTTTCTTTTTGTTGGATAGTTTGACACACTATTTCTTCCATTTTATTTACCTTACACCTTTAAATTCATGTCCATTTAATTACTTTTCAAATTTAAATACCTTGTCTTGCACCGTAATTACATTTAATTTCAAGTAAGTTTCCATTTACTTTTCTTGTCAATCTTTACTTTTCTTGTCATCTCCTATCTACCTTTCTTTAATCTTTGATTTTATGTTTATGTTCATGTCCATGTTCTTGTGTTTTTATTTTGATTAAAGTGGGTTTTGATTATTGTGGTTAGTTTTGTTAGTTTGATTGTTTTGGATTGTTTGTTTATGATTAATACATGTTTATTGATTAGTTTGATTTAATCTTGTGGTTGATTTTGTTTAGTTTTTATTAGATTCGTGTATATCTTGCTCTCCTTGTTCTTCGCTGTGTTTGTTACTGTATTCCCAGGAAAAGTTCCGGATCAAGCAGGTTATTCCGTGTGAAGGATTTCAAAAGTCGTTCATCTAGAATATTTGACATTCTGGATCAATAGTGCTCATACGGAATATTAGACATTCCGGATCAATAGTGCTCATTCGGAATAATTTATTATTCCGGATCAAGCATTTCATCCGGAATATCCAAACATTCCGGATCAACCTTTTATTCCGGATCAACAGAATATTCCGGATCAAGGGAATTCATCCGGATTAATTTATTATTCCGGATCAAGGAGTTTATTCGGAATATTAAGACATTCCGGATCAAGGGTTTTATTCGGAATAATATTCCGGATCAAGAGATATTCCGGATCAAGGGCAACATTCGGGATCAACAGCAACATTCTGAATCAAGACCAACATTCCGAATCAAGAATTTATTCTGGATAAGTGACATATTCCGGATAAAGGATTTATTCCGGATCAAGGGGTTTGGTGAATATTCCGAGTGAAGAAAAACATTCCGAACGAAGGTGACATTCCGGATTAGTGTTTATTCCGAACGAAGGATTATTCCGGATGAGCTGTTTTCAGGTTATTTTTCATTTCAGTTTTTAAGTTTCTGTGTTTAATTTTCAAGCTTTAATTTTCCCGCCTTTTTATTTAGTTGCACTTTAAGTTTATTTGCCTTAGATTTACTTTAGCCTTGCCTTAGTTTTAAGTTTTAGTTGCGTTTTAAGTTTGCCTTAGTTAGATTTAAGTTTGCGTTATTTACTTTTAGTACCTTTTAATTTTCGTCTCGCTTTTAAATACTTGCCTTTTATTTTTAAATTAGACTTAGATCTACTTTAAAGCCATTTTATTTAATTGTTTTGCACTTTTAATTACTACAACGACACAACTTTTGTTTCACCAAAGAACGACTGAGTCGCATAGTTAAACCAGATCAATTCGATTAGACACACGACAAAGAATCTTTTTTAACTAGGCAAAAACCTAGTTATCAAATGGCGCCGCTGTCGGGGATCCGTTCACTTGTGAGCGTTATTTTCTTGCTTAAAAATTCAAAAATCCATAAAAATTAAAAATTCAAAAAACCATAAAAATTAAAAATTGTTAAAAATCCATAAAAATTAAAAATTTCAAAAATCCAAAAAGATTTTATTTTTATTGTATATATATATTCTCTTTGTGTTTGGTATTGTTTTCTTTTGCCTTTGTAGGTGTATGCGTACTAGATCTTCTAATTATCAAGAGCCCGAGACTCGAGAAGATTTAAGTATGGCAGGTGTTAACAACAACAATAATCCACCGCACCTTAATAATAACAACAATGTTCATCCACAACCCGATCTTCGGACAATGGAGGAGCTTTGTCAACCTACCATGTTTGGACGAGGAGGACCGATTGCGCCGATGCAAATCACGGCTCCGGAGTTTTCGTTGAAGCACCACATGATACAGCAAGTGCAAACTAATCCATTCGCCGGAATGCTTGATGATGATGCCAACAAACACCTCGATAAGTTCATTACAATCACCCAAAGCATGAAGTTGCCTGGTGCCACAATGGATGTTCTTCGCCTACAAATCTTTCCACATACTTTATCACACCACGCCGAGAAATGGTTTGATCGTCTCCCAAAGAATTCAATTCATAGTTGGGATGACATGACTCAACGCTTTTTGTCACGCTACTTTCCACCATCCATGGTCATGAGCCTTCACAATAAAAATCAGCGGTTTCATGCAAGATCCCGATGAATCTCTTTTTGATGATTGGGAAAGATATAATGTTTTGATCGTTCGTTGCCTAAACCACAACATGCTTCCAGTCACATTGATTGATACTTTCTACAACGGTTTGACTTTTCGTGATCGTGATATGATTAATGCAGCCGCCGGTGGCACATTTATGAAAAGGAGACCCGAGGAGTGTAGAGAGCTTATTGAGAACATGACTACTCACCACAAAAATTGGGATTCCTCCGCTTCTTCAAGGAACAAACCGAGAGTCAATGTTTCTTCCACTTCAGCAAGCCCCGATATGACCGAATTCACCCGCATGATGACTGAAATGAACAAAAGTATCTTGCTTCTAGCTTCAAACCAACAACAACAAGTTAAAGCGGTAGCACCTTCTTGCGAAACATGCGGCGGTCCACACTCATACACTGATTGTCCTTCTACTCAAGGAAATCCAGAAAACGTGTATGCAGCTTATGGTAATTATTCACCGGAAAATTACCAAGCTCGACCTCAAGGGGATCGAAATTTGCTGAGTTACCGGTCAAACAACTTCCTTTCACCCGGTTTTTCTCCTCAAAACCATAACCCCGCCAACAACTACAATAGAAGCAACCAAATCCCACCAAGAGCTTCTAATCCTTATCACCCACCCGCTCAACAAGCCCCACCCATTAACCAAGATGTTGAAGCCATCATGAGAACCCAAGGTGAGCAAATCAAGAATCTGCAGAGCCAAATTATCAATCTAAAAGGAGATATCACCAAGCAAGGAAATGACATAAGATCCGAGCTTCGAGATAATATTCAATCCTTCTTCAGCAATCAAACGAATGATTTGAAGAATATGCTGGCTAGTTTCTTACCCACAGCTCAACCTTCTGCTTCGAGTTCTCTACCTTCAAACATCGTCACCAATCCGCGAGCGAATGTGAGTGCTATTACTACCCGTAGTGGAGTTACCATCGTAGGACCACCTATCCCGCCCCCATCATCTACACCTCCTCCTCCACCATTTATCCCTACTCCTCCTACACCTAGTATTAGTGCACCATTACCGTCTTTGCCTCGTCATGACGATGTATCTAGGAAGGACCCTTCAACATCTCAACCTTTACCTACACCTACACCTACACCTTCACCACCCAAACCCAATATCCCTTATCCTTCACGGCTAGGCAAGACCACAATGCTCACCAAGGATGACTCTCAAATGTCAAATTTATGAAGATGATCTCTCAACTGAATTTCAACATTAGCCTTGTCGAAGCACTTGTCCACATGCCGAAATTTGTGTAAGCATTCAAGGAATTGCTGAACAAGAAGGAGAAGTTGATTGAGCTCGCCAACACATGCTGAAATGAAAACTGTTCTGCGGTTATTCTTAAAGAACTTCCAGAAAATCTTGGAGATCCCGGTCGTTTTGTGTTGCCTTGCATTTTTAACAAAACCGAGGAATTTACTGCCCTAGCTGATCTCGGGGTCAGTATTAATCTTATGCCTTTGAGTGTTTGGAAAACACCATCATTACCCGACCTTACTCCAACAAATATGACTCTTGAACTTGCAAATCGCACTCTCGCTTACCCCGTTGGTATTGCCGAAGACGTGTTCATTAAAGTTGGCACATTTACTTTCCCGGTCGACTTTTTCGTTGTTGATTATGAAATGGACCCTCGTATTCCTTTAATACTTGGCCGGCCATTCTTGAGAACCGGACGAGCTTTAGTTGATGTTGCCGAAGGTGAGTTAATCTTAAGAGTCGGGGATGGTGCACAAGTTTTTAAAATGGGGAAGCTTACAAGCAAATCCTTTGGACGAGAATCTGCGAATATGATTAATGTGCTCGATGATTTTGTCATCTACAACAATCCTCTATTCGATTCTTGCATTGATAATCCACTTTTTCAAGATGATGTGGATGATTCTCTCTCCAATTTGGAACCTTCACCCATTTATGATTCTCCACCGATCTTTGATGCTTATGATGATGATTCTAGCTCAGATTCGGATGATTATGATGATCTTACTTCCGACTATCTCGACCTGCCCATTTATGATGATTTTGATGAGGCCGATACTCTTTCGAGTGATTCTTCTCATGATGAAGATCCTCCGTCATCCATGCTTAATCCTACTTTGGATGATTACTCTTTTGAGGAAGACTTCTCTACATTTCTGAATACTTACTTCCCTCATGAGAGTGATGCTCCTCCTTTAGACTTTGAAGATTATCGTCTTGATCCTACTTTGGATTTGAAGAAAAATCTTTCAAAGGAGAAGCAACCGGCCGACACCGACATCCGCAGCACGTATGAGTTAACATCTCTTTGTCCACCTTCTGAGGATGAGGTTGTGCATGTTCTTCGCGGATCTTCTTCACATTCTGCTGAGCCTGAGTGCTATTTTCCCTTAAAGGAAAAGGTGTTCGACCCCGGTATTGATATTCTTCAGCCATCTCAGTATCCACCTGATGAAATAAAAGGAAAGATTTTTGGACCTATTGAAGATATGCTTGCACCCCACCATACTTGCTCCCATCGTGCTCCATCGTTGCTTAAGGGAACCTTGCCTACTCTTCTTTGGCTTGCCTTGTTCGCCTTAAGCTTGTGCTATTTGATGGACGAAAACTATGTCTTTGATCCCGGTGGATATGTTTCATGCTTCTTCCTATGGTAATCAAGGTCGAGTCAGGCTCACGACTCGGTTAACAAAAATCAAGCGCTTCTTGGGAGGCAACCCATGTATCTATCTTTTAGCTTTCTTTATCCTAAGTGTAGGGGAGACCCGTTGGTGTTGCTATTTCCTCTCTTCTTATATTCAGGGATTCGAGCGCTCAATGATCCACCCTTGATGATTTTTGACGACCCATGATTCCGTGTTCCCTCCTTCCCGGTTCTATCCTAAACTCTTTTCGATTCATTATTTTATATTTCTCAATATTAAAATAGGAATCTCGTTAGTTGTCTTTTCCTTAGCGAGATTTAAACAAAGTGCACAATGGCCTAAGTGTAGGGGAGTTTACTCCCACATGCTTAAACATTGAGGACAATGTTTATATTAAGTGTAGGGGGGACTTCTATCGAAGTTAAGTGGCTCTTTTCCTTGTATTTGTCCTCATTTTAACCGGAAAATCAATTTTTCGACATTTTTCAAAATTTTTGATCTATTTTGCCCTATTAGTTTTTCCCTTTGTATAGTTATTTTCTTTCCTTATTAGAATAAATCTTTAATAAAGTGGTTTTAATTTTCAAACGTTGTGAATCTTTTGACTCAACCCGAGTTTACTAATCTAAGTTTACTCTAGCTAGTATCCTTAACGTGTTTAAGTCAAGTTTTGCTAGGCTTTTATATAGGGAGCTATAAAACGCGAAAGTCTTAACTCTCACGGGTTAAGAACAAGAACTTTTCGCAAGTTCCTATAATTGATCCTAGAGAGTCTTTTATCAAGGGAACTTTAAAATGCGATTTCTAAACTTGAAAAAGTCTAAGAGTTTGCAAGATCCTATAGGCGACTCGAAAACCCAAAACTTTGATTTAATAGGCTAAGCATCCACGAGTCTCATTCCTTGAGATTTTAAACTGTGGAGAACGAGAGATGATAGAGTCAATTATAAGTTTGATATTCTTTCGTGAATTTATGTGAGTTAATTATAAGCCTATTCTCCCATCGCTTGCTAATAAATTTATCTGCAATAAATAAGGTTGTATGATTTGAAAAGTTACTTAACTTCTAGCCCAAGATCGTTTAAAAGTTGCTCGGTATAGATTAGAGTTCATAGCCAAGGCATAACTTATTGAAGCGGGATGCGAAGACTGGAGAGTCCAAAACGGTCCTAACAAGACATGAGGGCTACATTTTGTTGCTAAAGATCCAAAGTGATGTGAAGAATCATTTATCAAAAATTAATATGAAGGATCGAGACACACGGCGAAAAGCAAAAACTCCCCAAAAATCATGGAGAAGTCTATCCGAAAAGGCCCTAACAAGGTATGAGGATAAATAAAGCCAAGTCCAAAAAGGGGGCGGATCGTTGTATATCAAAGTCCAAAATAAAGATTGGAGAAAAATGAAGAAGTCGTGGTCCTAATATGAAGAATCTCTCAAAACTTCAAGTGAAGAAATTCCTATTATGAAGAGAAGGCCATTATTTCATGAACGTCTCTCATGGTTTGAAGTATGAAGTCGCTGCCAAATATCGGTCCGAGAAAGGTCTCAAATCGCGAAGCGAGTTATGCCAAGATATGAACTTTATGAGGTCCCGAGAAGCAGTTTTAAAAGATTTTGTCCTTTAGCTAACTATTGATTAAATCGTTCACTTTATTTTCGGCCTAAATAACTATCGAAATAAGTCAACAATGTATCCTCGTGATCATTCAAGACAACAATAAAATATAAGAGATACCCATAGGAATAAGGGAGTCTAAGTGAATAATTGGCCCACATGAGTTCGTGTTAGTTTGCTAACTTATAATAACAATGATCTCGTTTTTAAGCTTGGTTTGGAGAAAGTGAAAACTTGAGGATGATGATCATTCATAACATTTCCAAAACCCGAAGGTATGATTTTGGTTTCTTTACTTTGAATGTTTATAGTTTTCTATCTCTTTAATAAAGGCCAACGTGGATTGATTATGATGAAAAGTGTAAACGTGCTTTGTAACTAGTGCATTGCATGAGGACATTGCAATGGTCAAGTGTAGGGGATTTGATAGGTGTGTAAACACCCATCCTTTTTACCACTTAATTACAATAATAACCGAGCCAAAACGTGTATTTTATGTCAATTATGTCGGAATTATGCGTGGTTTGTGTTTTTGTTGTGATTTAGGACGAAATTGTGAAAAGGGAGAAAACACGGGCATTTACGGGCTTTTATCGAAGAAAAAGACGAAAGACGAAATCAAGAAGTCAAGAGTGCAAAAAGAACGGAAGTCCAAGACCAATTCTGAAGATTTATCGAAGAAAAAGTCAAAAGACGGAAGTTTATCAAAAGCCGAAAAACTCAAGTCTAATTTATTGAAGAATTACAAGACGAGTTTGAAGAAATCCCAAGACAAAGCCATTTAAAGTCGAAGATTAAGAAGATTAAAAGGCTTAAGGACTTAAGTGTGCAATTAAGGAAAAAATTAAGGAGGGGAGAAAGCTTCCTAAGCACTCCTGAATCCTCCCCTATAAATAGTCATTAGGATAATCATTTTCTTTTTGTTGGATAGTTTGACACACTATTTCTTCCATTTTATTTACCTTGCACCTTTAAATTCATGTCCATTTAATTACTTGTCAAATTTAAATACCTTGTCTTGCACCTTAATTACATTTAATTTCAAGTAAGTTTTCATTTACTTTTCTTGTCAATCTTTACTTTTCTTGTCATCTCCTATCTACCTTTTTTTAATCTTTGATTTTATGTTTATGTTCATGTCTATGTTCTTGTGTTTTTATTTTGATTAAAGTGGGTTTTGATTATTGGTGTTAGTTTTGTTAGTTTGATTGTTTTGGATTGTTTGTTTATGATTAATACATGTTTATTGATTAGTTTGATTTAATCTTGTGGTTGATTTTGTTTAGTTTTTATTAGATTCGTGTATATCTTGCTCTCCTTGTTCTTCGCTGTGTTTGTTACTGTATTCCCAGGAAAAGTTCCGGATCAAGCAGGTTATTTCGTGTGAAGGATTTCAAAAGTCGTTCATCCGGAATATTAGACATTCCGGATCAATAGTGGTCATTCGGAATAATTTATTATTCCGGATCAAGCATTTCATCCGGAATATCCAAACATTCCGGATCAACCTTTTATTCCGGATCAACAGAATATTCCGGATCAAGGGAATTCATCCGGAATAATTTATTATTCCGGATCAAGGAGTTTATTCGGAATATTAAGACATTCCGGATCAAGGGTTTTATTCGGAATAGTATTCCGGATCAAGAGATATTCCGTATCAAGGGTAACATTCCGGATCAACAGCAACATTCCGAATCAAGACCAACATTCCGAATCAAGAATTTATTCCGGATAAGTGACATATTCCGGATAAAGGATTTATTCCGGATCAAGAGGTTTGGTGAATATTCCGAGTGAAGAAAAACATTCCGAACGAAGGTGACATTCCGGATGAGTGTTTATTCCGAACGAAGGATTATTCCGGATGAGCTGTTTTCAGGTTATTTTTCATTTCAGTTTTTAAGTTTCTGTTTTTAATTTTCAAGCTTTATTTTTCCCGCCTTTTTATTTAGTTGCACTTTAAGTTTATTTGCCTTAGATTTATTTTAGCCTTGCCTTAGTTTTAAGTTTTAGTTGCGTTTTAAGTTTGCCTTAGTTAGATTTAAGTTTGCGTTATTTACTTTTAGTACCTTTTAATTTTCGTCTCGCTTTTAAATACTTGCCTTTTATTTTTAAATTAGACTTAGATCTACTTTAAAGCCATTTTATTTAATTGTTTTGCACTTTTAATTACTACAACGACACAACTTTTGTTTCACCAAAGAACGACTGAGTCGCATAGTTAAACCAGATCAATTCGATTAGACACACGACAAAGAATCTTTTTTAACTAGGAAAAAACCTAGTTATCAAAAAGGTCAAAGCTTTTGAAATGGTCCCTCAAGCAGAAAAAATAACATGTTCTGAATTTGACCAATTTCGTTTTGAAAAGATTGAACACTTGAAAGAAATAGAATCATTAAAAGCTAATCTTTCCAATGAATTAAAAGCAAAAGAGTCGGTTGTCAATGATTTTCAGAAACTTAAAATGAATTTCGAAACTATCGAGTATAAAAAGTTTGAATCGGAAATTAATGCTACCAAACTTCTTAAATTCAAAGAACAACAGCTTTTAAAACAATACGCTTCCACAGAAAAGGTTATCTTTTAACTAAATCGTTTAAAGAACTCGAACTTAAGCGTCTTCAAGATTTACCACCTAATCCCGGTTATGCAAAACAAGCTCAAGAATATATTCATTGTCTTTATGATGTGACCCTAATTGGCAAATCGAAAGAAGCACCTTATGTTCGTAGTACTGAGGAGACACAGTCACTTGCGGAAGAAACTCATTCTAAAATGCTTTCAAAAATTCCATAAGCTTGATTGTGATAAGTATAATAAAGATCAATTTTCTAAAAAGACACGTATTCGCTTACAAAAGGAATTAGCTGAATTGACAGTTCTTGTGCCCTAAAGTTTGTCAAATGAAAACCCTCCTAGTACGTCTCCTACACTTGTCAAAACGGATTTAACGAAGTTAATTCCACCGGTAAGTAAGGCATTCGTTAACTTAAATGCGGTACACCAACACTTAGCCGATTTTGACAAGGTCATTTTGTAACGTACGACGGCTTCGGCCATAACGGAAGGTGAATGGAATTTTGAGCACACTAGAGCTGTGTTTCGAGGCGAAATTGTTCCGTTTGTAAAGAATGTTAAAGCTTGCCTTAGCAATCTTGATCAAGATTTGCTTTTAGAAATATAAGAAGTTAGACGTGTTTTCAATGAAATGGATGATGCTTATGAAAACAGTTTACTTGAAATAGAACGAGTTTTACGCCAAAATGATCAGCTTCTGAAGCAAGTGATGTCTCATGATATAGTTTCCGTCTGTGTGAATAAAAGTGTTGATAATGATTCTATTGTGCATAATGTTGAATATGTGGATAATGTGGTAGATAGTACTTGTTACGAATCTGACGCTGAATTTTTAAAGCTTCAAGATTCATATATTTCGCTTTCAAAACGTTTTGATGAGATTCAAACACATTGTATTTCGCTTGAATGCAAGCAACAATTTATTCAAGAAATCTTTGAAACGTCATTCGAAGGTGTTAATATCGATGATGCAAGTTTTCAAAAGAATTTTCAATTGAATTTACAATCAAAACAGCGTCAGCCAAGTGACAAGGTTGCTAAATCTTTGCCGATAGACATAGAGAAATCTATGGCGCTTAACTGTGTGAACGTACTTGAGGCTGTTGAGCATATTAAACTTGATCTAGATAATCGAGTTTCCAAGATTTTGTCCAAAGTTGATAACTTAAAACAGAAAAATACACAACTCTTCGATTCAGTAAAGCCCGCATGTGCTATTACCACTGCACAGAATCAATCTTTGATTGAACAACTGAATCGAGAGTCGGTGGAAATATCTGATTTGAGGGAACAAATTTGTGATAAAAATCTGGCCTTAGCCGAGTTAAAGGAAATACTTCGTACTCTAAAAGGTAAGAATGTTGTGGATAACGCAGCCACTGTCTCAGCATCGTCCTCTAGTGCAATCAAAAGGAACCTTATAGCCGTCACACCATTTAATAAGGGCCCTAGGACTAAACCATATCAAACATTGGTCACTAAAGATAAGGCAAAATCAAAACCAGCTTCTAATATTCCCTTGTTGCCTTCTATAGGAGTAATCACCACTACTAAGGCTCAAAGATCTAAGCTTAAAAGAAACAAGAAGAATGATAGGATCTTGTCCCCATCTAGTAGTCAAGAGAAGAAGAAAGTAGAATCCCACCCTAGGAATGTTATTTCTGTTTTGGATAAAAAGAATCATGTAGCTAAACCTAAAGGGTCTGCGGTTGTGCAGTGTTCTAAGCCTACTGTGAATTCTATTTTGAAATGTTGGAATTGCAAAAAATGTATGTTTTCTAGTCATCATGATTCTTGCCTTATTGACCATGTGAATGAGATGAGTGCACAGAAAAATGGATTAGAATGGAAACCGACTGGGAAAGTGTTAACCCAAGTTGGCTGGATGTGGCGCCCCACTGGTAGAACTTTCACTATAGTAGGAAATACGTTCCCTTTAACTAGGATCACTCCCACTAAAGCGAAGCAAGCGTGCCCTTTAATTAGGAGTACCAAGGCTACCAAAACACAAGCGTGTCCTTTAACTAGGAACACCAACACTACTGTAGGAAACAAGTGCCCATTAAATAGGTCTACTCCCACAGTAGTGCCCTCTAATAATCCAAAACCTTAGAAAATTGGAACAATAAAACCTGTTCGTGGTAAAACTAATAATAGAAAATGCAGGAAATCTAAGGGCAACACAAATGTTAGCAATTCTGATAATATTATATCTGTATCTGCTAACACTTCGGAACCAAAAGTTTCCAATGCATTATCTACTGTTGTTGTTGAAAACAGGTGGTCCAAATTGTTCTCTGGTATTTGGACTCTGGTTGCTCTAAACATATGACCGGAGATCGCTCTCAGCTCAGAAATTTCGTCAGCAAGTTTATTGGTACGGTTCGATTCGGAAATGATCATATTGTAAAGATAATGGGTACGGTGAATATCATATTGGGAATGTTATAATTTCGAGAGTGTATTATGTGGAAGGTCTCGGTCACAACTTATTTTCTGTGGGACAATTTTGTGATGCAAACCTAGAAGTTGCTTTTCGAGAGCATACCTGCTTCATTCGTAATTTGGAAGGGGTTGATTTATTGAAAGGTACTCGAGGGAATAATTTGTATACTTTGTCTCTACAAGACATGATGGCCGCTGCTCCCATATGTCTTCTCTCCAAAGCATCGAAGACTAAGTCATGGTTATGGCATCGACGGTTATCTCATCTTAACTTTGACGCTATTAATCATTTGGCGAAAAACGAACTTGATCGTGGTCTTCCTAAACTTTCATTTCACAAGGATCATTTGTGTTCCGCGTGTACTATGGGGAAAAGCACTAAGAAATCATACAAACCCAAGATTGAAGACACCAACCAAGAGAAACTTTATTTGTTGCATATGGATCTTTGTGGGCCAATGCGTGTTGAAAGTCTTAGTGGTAAAAAGTACATCCTCGTCATTGTCGATGATTACTCTCGGTTTACATGGGTGAAATTTCTTACAACAAAAAATGAGGCACCTAAAGTCATCATCGGATTTCTCAAGATGATTCAAGTACGTCTCAACACTACTGTCCGACGCATTCGTACAGATAATGGAACCGAATTTGTGAATCAAATCTTGCGTGATTATTATGAAGAAGTTGGCATATCTCATGAAACATCTGTTGCACGCACTCCACAACAAAACGGTGTCGTTGAAAGGCGAAATCGCACACTTATAGAAGCTGCTCGAACGATGTTAATTTACGCAAAGGCTCCATTATTTTTATGGGCAGAAGAAGTATCTACAGCAGTTTACACCAAAAACCAATCACTAATTCGTAAACGCCATGGTAAAACACCTTATGAGATGCTCCATGGAAAAGTACCAGATTTATCATATCTTCATGTATTTGGTTCTCTTTGCTATCCAAATAATGATGGTGACAATTTGGGAAAACTCCAACCCAAGGCTGATATTGGTATTTTCATTGGTTATGCACCCACAAAGAAGGCATACAGAATCTACGACCGTAACTCTCGCAAGATCCTCGAAACTTTGAATGTTGATTTTGAAGAGCTGACAGAAATGGATTCTGAGCAAAGCAGCTCTGAACCCGCACTTCATGAAATGGGACCCAGTAACATTAGCTCTGGTCTTGTCCCAAATAACCCTACTTCATCATCATTTATACCACCCACTAGGAATGAATAGGATACATTGTTTCAACGTTCTTAGATGAATTCTTTACTCCTCCAAGTATTGTTGCTCCAGAACCTGAGGTAATAGCTCCGGTAACCGAAGTTGTAGCTCCAGCAACCGAAGCACAATCAGATACGTCTGCACCTACAATTGGTCAAGATATACCATCAACGAGTAATTCTCAACCAACACCTGAATCAACTACCCATGTCATGCCTATTGATGATGAAGAGGATGATGATGATCACGATTTGGAATTCGCTCAAATGTGTGAACTTCCATTCTTTGGTATACATATTCCCGACTCTAATCAAGCCGGGTCGTCCACCTCAGAGGAAGCTCCTAGTACGGTTTACTCCAACCCACGGTGTAAAACCCGCATGCTTTTACCATGAATAGTACCCTTAAGATCGTACGTACTAGATTAAAACTTTCCTATTATAGCATGATTACGATTACGTGTTAGGATTTTACGTATTACGTACGTGTTAGAACACAATAAGTATTTACTACGCACGAACACGTAATAATTATTTGACAATAATTAATCACGAACATGCGATCATGAAATCATGACCATAATTAAATCACAAACTATTATTAATTACATATATATATTTATTACGAGCGTAAATAAATATATTAGGTCACGGTAATTATTTAACGAGAACACACAAAACGCGAACACAAATAAACACGAACAAACACGTAAAACACGAACACGAGAACACACTTATTAATTAGAAACGGAAAATGATCGGGTTACCCCATGTGGGCCCCATACCACGAAGTTAGGGAGGAATAATGGGCTTATCCCATCAATTTTTACTAAACAAGAAAAACTAGGGAAAAAGATGTCATTTTTCACTTTACAGGAAAACATCAAAAACCCTAATTCTTTTCCTTCTCCCTCTTTTGGCCGCCACCTTCAAACACACCAAAGGGGTGTTTGATTGATCTTTGATCTTGGATTTATTGCTAGTGTTCGTGTTTGTTCATCGTTGTTTAGTTCCACGCATTCGGTAATTCTTGTAACCCTTTTCTTTTGATTTAATCTTTTAAATAATTAAGAACATGATATGTTTTTCTTAAAAACCTAATTAAATCATAGATCTAACATGGAATTGGATTTGGAATAAATCAAAAAGTAATGTTTTAGGGGTGTTTGTTCTTGGCCGCGCCTAAACCGAACCCGAGAGGGTCTCGGTTTGGCCATTTGACCACCACCGAGACCATATGGTCCCGGTTGGTTGGTGTGGGTCCCACGGCAGCAACAAGACAAGGGGAACCCCGATGTGGTTCGGGGTATGATGTCGATTTCATGTCCGGTTCATGGTTCTTAATCAAGATCCGGTTCATGGTGTATGTTTAGTTTTTTATTTTTATGATCATATGTTAAAATTAAATTAATAACATGACATGATTAATTTAATAACATGACTTAGGTTATTTTAATTATTAATAATCATGAAATTATTAACCTAAGTATTTTCATATTTTAGACTTATAAAATAATTAATTATTTAAAAACCATGGTTATAATTAATTAATTAACATGACTTAGGTTATATTATTAATAAATAATAATACATGTTTTAACCTAAGTATTTAAATTTATTTAGTTAAAAACATGTTATACTTTAATTAAATATTTTAACCTATAGTTTATTTTAATTACATGAAATAATTAATAAACTATACATTATATCATAAGACTTAGAAAATAATCATGAAAACACTTAGGCTTATATACTTATTTAAATAAGGCATCAAATCTATTTATGGAAACGTTCTATTTTTAGAAACTTATTTATTTCAGGCAGCTAATCTATTTACGGAAACTTATTTAAATAAGGCAGCAAATCTATTTATGGAAACTTTCTATTTTTAGAAACTTATCTATTTTAAGCAGTAATTCTATTTTTGGAAACTTTCTATTTTTGGAAACTTTCTATTTTTTGTAACTTTCTATTTTTGGAAACTTTCTGTTTTTGGAAACTTTCTATTTTTGGAAACTTTCTATTTTTGGAAACTTTCTATTTTAGGAAACCTGCTATTTTTGGAAAGTTACTTATTATTACACAGTAAGTATAATAATACATGAAATACCAGAAATACTTAATCAGATTAAACAGAATATAAGATAAACACAATTTAAGGCATTAAACAGTAAAACATGGTAAGAACATATAAAATAAGCTAAGACATGACATAAAACCAGCTACGTATTTAGTAAGCAGATACTTATTCATGTATGTATTTATGTAGCACTAGTGATAGGGAAGTAGGATTCCTCTCAGTTCATCTCCTTCGTTCACTGGACATAATGTACGGATTCCCGTCCTTTCAGTATGGACATTCTTTCCTTATTAGGTTCCCCGTATGCAGCCAACTGTTTTTCCTAGTATTTGTTTTATATGTTTTTGAATTGCTTATGTTTAATTAAGAATACCTATAGCCATATACATGCATGACTAGTTTCACATAGTTATGGAGGTACCATAACCATAACATTAGAGGCACTGATGTTATGACTTCACCACGGCGGAGTAATTGCTCGTGGCGTCCCTTCAGCTTTTGGCCATTTATATTATATTTATCATGTGGGACGTATGGGTGCATCCTAGTTACATGTTTTCTGTCAGGATTTCATGGTGAATGTGGTGTGTGCCTTGCATCCTTCACAAGGAGCTGATCCCTCCTACCCAGAACCAGTATATTAAATTAGAGGCAGCCCCTCTAATTTGCATGATGAGGTCACCCCTCCAAGTATTCATGCACGGTGGATTTTCATGACCTATATTGGCTAATGGTAAAATATGTTAAACAGTTTTCATAAGATAAACATAAGGCTTTTCAAACTATAAAACCAGTTTTATGACCATGTTCCAGGTTTTCCAGGACTTATACAATTCCGCTGCTATTAAGTCTTTAATATGCTTAGTCATTCATACTATGTCTATATCCGTGCACTGAGCGTTTTTGTGACAATCTAACATTTTCAGGTAGTGAAATATTTTCTCGTATAATATTTTGAAACTTATTTTTGTGTTGGTTGACGAACTCATAATTTACGGATTTAAATTTGGGCTTACGTGCATAATTTGGCGTTTTTTACGACTAAACCGGAAACCTTAGGATTACGTATTTACGTTTTTGAACTCCGTTTTTGATGAGACAATTTTTATTGGATTCGTTTTGTGACGTTGATTCATAATTTATAAAAACGTTTTTCGTAAAACGACCCAAGGGCACGTAAATCGAGAAAACTAGAATCGATAAATACCCGTAAACTAGTGAGATGGGACAAAATACATTGTCCCACCCCACTAGCTAGCTTGGACGGCACACACATGACACCACCTCTTAGGATGTGGCATCATGTTAGCTCAATGTTTACAAATGTAAGCATAGCTTACACCTTAAGCTTACAAGTTTCCCACTAACACAAAACCACTAGCAACTTTCATTCCACCATTTACTTACATGCAAAATCAACATCAAAACTCTCTCAAAACCCTCCCCTTTCCGTCCACTTTGAAGCTACAAACACCTTTTTTGATCTTTTCTAGCCATGAAATACATGTTTACTAGCTCTATCATGGAGTTATCTTGAAGCCTTGATCATTTGGTGGCCATATTAACAACATTGGAGGTGATTTGCTTGTGTTCTAGGGCTGATTTCCCAACTTATGTTCTTGGTGTTTGATGATCTTGGAGTTACTTGTGGTGTTCATCAAGTTCTTGTCTTCCAAAAACAAGAAATACACTTGGTTGGTAAAGAAGATCACCCTCTCCATTTTTCTATTGTTATTTTGTAAAGAACAAATGTATTTTCTTTCATTTTGTATATGTATATGATGTATATATGATGATAAAAATGTTGTGTGGGGATCAAGTGTTGATAGATATGCTAAAAAAGGTTAATAACTATAAGAAATGAGGCTAAAATCTTCATTATTTAGTTGGCTGTATAAAAACAGTATATAACTAAAACTTGAACTGATAAAATTGCATGGTATGATCCATTTACAGTAAGTACAAGATGTTATACACATGTGAGAGTTGGCCATGCAATGGAATCAATATAATGAGTGAGATATGATCAAAACAAGTTAGGTGTTCTAATATGAATAAGCAGTTTTGTAGAGACCGTTAAGGCAAGATGAACTTAAAATGAGCAGTAGCTATAACTAAGTTAAATGTAGCACATAATATGAAGAACACGTCACCCAAAAATGAGCTTCTAATTCATTATATAACTCTAGATATGGTAAAAATGGTGAACATGAAGATAAAAATCAGATTTTAAGAATTAACGTTTATTATTATTATATAAGCACTCACATTTTATTGTATAAAATGTAAAATAAAAACCCACCAACTTATAAAACTTATTTATATAAATATATAAGAGGTTAATTAAATGGATAAATTATATAAATGGTAGTGGAATAATATTTATAAGTAATAAAAACTATAAACTTGATTTTTACGACTTTTTCGGCTATTACCGTAAAATTAACGTTTTTCGCCAAATAAAACTTAGACGATCAAACCCGTCTAATGTAAAGTTTTTAAAAGTCATATACTGATATATAAGTAACTAATACAAGTAAAAACCGATAAAACCCGAACTATAGGACATACGGACATTAACGAGCTAACTAAGCATATTAGACTAATAATTGGACTAAATAAGATAAACACTTATAAAAAGAACTTATTGGGCTTAACCCATTTAGGCCCAACATGGAAAGTATATATACTGATAATATAGGTATAAAATGGATTAAAACAAGTTAAAGAACTTATACTAAGCTTATTGGACTTAATATAGGTAATTAGGTAAAACTAGTAAACTAGTAAAAAGTTACTAATACGTAAACACTAAAATGAGTAAACAAGGATATATAAACCCACTTGATCATCATCATCATATGTAAAAAATCATCATATGTATATTGTTATTTTGATAAAAGTCATTGGACAAAGTCTAAGAACGATTATTATTTATATAGGTTTCCGTGACCGAAGCACGCCCGTAGCCGATAATCCGCCTTTCATTATCACCGTGAGTTCATAGCCTCGCACTCTTTCAAATGTTTTATAAAATGATTTATAAACCCACGAGGAGATAACATGCTAGATTTTGATAAAAATAGAACACAAGTAGTCCCGATGGTATGCTTAATGATATGGACCCGAATGATGCTATGACCCTATAAACGAGACTAAAAGGATTATTAGTAGTTAGGTTATGTCACTTAAAGTCCCATTAGCATGAATTGTGAACTACCGGGATTTGGTAGACGCTTATGCATTTGATAGTACTATTTGGGGACGATCACCCCAGTTCGCGCCTTGACGGTTGATCCCCGTCGTACCACATTGATTGGTAAGCGAATTTATGTATGAGAAGATTCCATAGCGTGATTTTTGTGACGACACGCTAACTTAGATGGGCAATTTGTTTGTCAGGTTCGCGGCCCGCTATTTTCATAGTAAGGTAACAATGTCATGCGGCTAATAATAATCCTAATCCAAATAAAAATGTATCCTATACATAATAACGACGCTATTAACGATGAATATATTACCTATCATGGTAATATAGAGACTACAGTCTCATGGACGGTTTAAGATGTACGCTTGATTTATATATTGCCTGACTAGCAATATGAGGACTTACTTCCGATATTATACTTGTGTTCTGATTTTAAATGATTGTTTTATATAACGGTTTTTATTAAACTCTATGAATTCACTCGGCATTCGCTGATATGATTTTTGCATGTTTTTATCTCAGGTGCTTGAAGGTAATCCGGATGGAGATCGACTCTGATGGCCCACATAATATTAAAAATGTTCATTCGATCTATGTTTTGTAAACTTAATGACCTGTATAATTTGGGACCTGTTGTACACTTTAAAACTTTTTACCGAATGAATGTATGTTGAACCTTGTACAACCATTTTTATGTGTTGTCTATGATTGGAGTTATTGTGCTATCCCGTAACACTCTAAAACACCCTTCCGCTGTACCAATACGAAAAATAAGAGTGTTACAGTTTGGTACCAGAGCTCTCGTTATAGAGAACAAAAGATTTTAAAAACCAAGCTTTTGAACAAAACTTTTCAAAATATTTTGACAATGAACATTTGAGAAAATATTTGAAAAATCTTTTGACTATAACGGTGCCATAGATCTCCGACGTTACCAACAAGCCCTATTGAGAAGATATATATTTTGATATATATAATTTAATTTATACATATTTATATATCGTGGTTTTAGTATGTAATTGTTTAACTACTATGTTATCCTAATACGAGATATATATATAAATGCAGATTGTCATGGCTGACCCTAATATTCCTGTAGAAAACCATGCTATTCCCGAAGCTAATGTAGATGATGATCCTTATTTAGACTTAGTAGATTATGATATGGATGATGAGGAGGAACCATTTGAGGATCCCGAGCCCGAGTTAGGACTAGGAGATCAGATTGCCCCTCAGGTTGACTTGGTAGAGAATGAGATTGAGAATGTGGATATTGAGAATGATGATGAGATTGGGTTAGATAATTTAGAAGATGAGATTGACGACGAGGATGTCGAGGAAGATGTAGGTATAGATGTTGAGGTCGATAATGATGAGGAAGCTAAGCTTATTTATCCTTATGATGTTACAGAGGGCGAGCCTTTGCCCCCACCAGTTTATTTGTCTGATTCTGAGGTTGAGTTACCTAGGTATGAAATGTTTGAATCGTCTGAATCTGCTCTGAATCAGAGGAGGATGAGGATGATGATGCACCTGATGGTATTGCTACTCGTAGACGTGAGATAGGAGAGTCGTCTAGTGCTCGAGAGGCTACTCATATTGATGGTCTTGCACCATGGGCCTTGAGACGTGATCTAGATGCTTCCCGTGTTAAGAATTGTATGACAGAGGTCGGATTAGGTGTTGTTCAGACTCATGTTGCTTATTTGGAGTCGAAGACTAAGGTTGGCGAGAAAGAGCGGGAATTTCTTAGTTTGGATTTGACTGATGTTGAGCGTGGTTTGAATGAGGCTTTTAGGAGGTTATCGGTGTTGGAAAGTGGTGAGTTTGCTGAAATGAAGAGAAAGGTGAATTCTATGAAGATTCAGTTGAATGTAGCTCGTGCGATGCGTGAGAAAGCTGAGAAGGAGTTGAATATATCTGTGGGATGGAATAGTAGATTTTTTGCTGACATGGTTGAAAGACGAGTGATCCGTAAGCGCCCAGCTGAAGATGTGTCTAGTGATCGTCCGACGAAGATTCAGAAGACGATGGATGATGGACCATCTAGCGGTTCTCAGTAGACCAGTCTGTATTTAGTAGTGACCTTTGTATCTTTTGTGCTTTTGTAGCTTTGACTGAACCGACTTGTTAGTAGTAGACTTGGCACGAATTTTGAGTGTATATAATGCTAGAACTTTGATATGGGATGTAACTAAGACAATACTTTTGTTTCAAATCGAATGAAATATGTATCTTGTCTTGAATTCCATATTGTGCCTTATTTGTATCTTGATTATGAATTCAATCCATATTATATGAATCCTTTGTTGGGTGAATGCTTAATATTTTGAAATTGTGAAATTTTAGAACTATGCCACCCAAGAAGGCTGTGACTGAGGATGATGTACGTAGGATTATTACGGAGCAAGTTACTGCATCTATGATTGAATTTATGGCAAATGCTAGAAATGAAGCTGGCGGTAGTGGAGCTGGCGGTAGTGGAATTGGTGGTACTAATGTGAATGTGAATGCTAATAATGTGAATGCTAATGCTGGAGGAAATGTAGGAGGACTTGGAACTAATGCACCTGAAGTTGGTGGATGTACTTATGTGACGTTCATGAAGTGTGAACCTCTACCTTTTAATGGAACTGAAGGTGCTGTAGGATTAAGCCAGTGGATTGAGAAGATTGAGTCGGTGTTTAGGATTAGTAAGTGTAAGGAGGAAGATAAAGTGACTTTTGCTATGGCTACTCTTAAAGGTCGTGCGTTGACTTGGTGGAACGGGAGAATTGCTTTCATGGGTCTTGATGCTGCTAATGCTACTCCTTGGGCTGAAATTAAGAAGTGGATGACTTTGGAGTTTTGTCCTCGTAGTGTGATCATTAGGTTAGAACAAGAGTTGATTCATCTGAGAATGAAAGGTGTGGACATTGATAGTTACATAAACCGATTCCATGAGTTGGCCTTGCTATGTCCTCGATTGGTTAAACCCGAAGAGATCCGAATTGAGCAATATATTAAAGGGTTGACCAGGAATATCCGGGGGGACGTGACATCATCTAAACCACTGACCATTGATGATGCTGTTCGAATGGCTTACCAACTCATTGGACAGATAATTCAGGATAGGGAAGATGAAGCCCGTGTTGGAGAGAAAAGAAAGGGAGACGGTGATCGTGTAGATAGAGGTGATAATAGGAAGAATTTTAATTGCCGTCAGAACCAGAGAAAGGGGAATGCAAATGCTCTTACCAACAATACACCACGCAACGATGATAGATGTCCTAAGTGTGGCAACAAGAGGCATGCTGGCGACTGCTGGAAGTGCCGAAATTGCGAAAAGCTTGGACACAAGGTTGAAAGGTGTAAGAAGGGAACCATTTGCTTTAACTGTAATGAAGAAGGTCATAGGAAATCGGAATGCCCCAAGTTGAAAGCGATTGTACCTGGAAGAAACCCCCAGGGTGGTATCTATCAACTTGGAACAATTGAGGTGAAGAAAGAGGATCCGAATGTCGTTACCGATACGTTTTTACTCAACAATCATTATGCTGTTGCTTTATTCGATTCGGGTGCTGATAGGAGCTTTGTATCCACTAAATTTAGTGCCCTTATTGACATTGAACCTGTTGAGATAAGTACCAGTTACGAGGTGGAATTGGCTAATGGTAAATTAGTGAAAACTAATAAGCTATTAGGAGGATGCTCTCTAAATCTCTTGAACCATTCCTTTCCGATTGATTTGATGTTGATAGAATTAGGTAGTTTTGATATTATTATTAGTATGGATTGGTTGTCGTTGAATAATGCAACTATTTTATGTGGAGAGAAGAAGGTTAAGATTCCTCTTAGGCATAGTACGTTAGTAATTGATGGTAATCGAGGTGAATCCCGTTTGAAAATCGTTTCATGTATTAAAGTCCGAAAGTACATCAGGAACGGCTATGAGTTATTCTTAGCTCAAGTGACCGGGAATGAGTCTAGGGAGAAACGATTGGAAGATGTACCTATTATTTGTGAATTTCCTGAGGTATTTCCTAAAGATTTACCCGGACTTCCACCGATAAGGCAAGTAGAGTTTCAAATCGATTTAATTCCTGGTGCTGCACCGGTGGCACGTGCGCCTTACCGATTAGCCCCTTCTGAATTAAAGGAGTTATCTGAACAACTTAAGGAGTTTTCTGATAAAGGTTTTATTCGACCGAGCTCGTCGCCTTGGGGAGCTCCAGTCTTGTTCGTTAAGAAGAAGGATGGATCTTTTCATATGTGCATTGATTATAGGGAACTGAATAAGTTGACAATTAAAAATCTCTATCCTTTACCTAGGATTGATGATTTGTTTGATCAACTGCAAGGATCTAGTGTGTATTCTAAGATAGATTTACGGTCAGGATATCACCAACTTCGCGTCCGTGAAGAAGATATTCCTATAACTGCATTTAGAACTCGTTATGGACACTATGAATTTCAAGTAATGCCATTTGGGTTAACTAACGCACCTGCGGTTTTCATGGATTTAATGAATCGAGTGTGCAAGCCCTACTTGGATAAATTTGTGATTGTGTTTATTGACGATATTCTAATCTATTCTAAGAATGAAGATGAACATAGAGAACATTTGAGGATTGTTTTGAATTTGTTGAAGGATGAAAAGTTATATGCTAAGTTTTCGAAATGTGATTTCTGGTTAGATTATGTGCAGTTTCTTGGTCATGTGATTAACAAAGATGGAATTCATGTTGATCCTACAAAGGTTGAAGCTATTAAGAATTGGTCTACACCGACAACGCCAACGGAAGTGCGACAGTTCTTAGGATTGGCTGGCTATTATAGGCGATTCATTAAAGAATTTTCTTTGATAGCTAAACCCTTGACTAAGCTTACTCAGAAGAATAAACCTTTTGTTTGGGGAAGTGGTGAAGATGGAGCATTTCAGACATTGAAGCAAAAATTATGTAGTGCGCCAATCTTATCATTACCCGACGGGAGTGAAGATTTTGTAGTGTATTGTGATGCATCTCTTAGAGGCTATGGAGCTGTTTTGATGCAGAGAGAGAAAGTGATAGCTTATGCTTCTAGGCAATTAAGGAAGAATGAGGAGAATTATACTACTCATGATCTTAAATTAGGAGCTGTAGTCTTTGCTCTTAGGTTGTGGAGACATTATCTGTATGGCACCAAGTGTACGGTATTCACCGATCACAAAAGCCTACAGTATATTCTCGATCAGAAGGAATTGAACATGAGGCAACGAAGATGGATAAAGTTGTTAAGTGATTATGATTGTGATATAAAATATCACCCAGGAAAAGCCAATGTTGTTGCCGACGTGTTAAGTAGGAAAGATAGAGAGCCTATCAGGGTGCGTTCTCTAGTCTTGACCGTGCACAATAATTTGCCTGAGCAAATTAGAAATGCGCAAATAGAAGCTTGTAAGAAGGAGAATTTTGTTAATGAAGGGTTCCGAGGAGAAGGAGATCCTTTAGAGGTTAGAGCTGATGGAGTGAAATGCTTAAGAGGTCGTATGTGGATACCTAAGTTTGGAGGCTTAAGAGACTTGATTATGTTAGAATCCCATAAATCTAAGTATTCCATTCATCTGGGATCTGATAAGATGTACCATGATTTGAAGAAGTTGTACTGGTGGCCGAATATGAAAGCTGACATAGCTATGTATGTTCTTCAATGCTTGACTTGTGCTAGAGTTAAAGATGAACATCAAAAGCCATCAGGACTACTTCAACAGCCAAAGATTCCTGAATGGAAGTGGGAGCGAATTACGATGGACTTTATCACCAAGCTTCCTAGAACATCATCTGGAAACAACTCGATTTGGGTTATTGTCGACAGACTGACCAAATCAGCACACTTCATTCCGGTTAAAGAGCAGTTCTCACTGGAGAAGTTGACTCGTATATACCTTGAGAATGTTGTATGCAAGCATGGAGTGCCTGTATCGATCATTTCAAATCGAGATCCTTGATTCGCATCGAAATTTTGGAAATCTCTCCAAAGATCTTTGGGAACGAATCTCGACATGAGCACTGCTTATCACCCCCAGACTGATGGGCAGAGTGAAAGGACGATACAAACACTAGAAGATATGTTGAGAGCTTGTGTGTTAGATTTTGGTAAGAATTGGGATAAACATTTGCCGTTAGCAGAGTTTTCGTATAACAATAGCTACCATTCTAGTATTAAGGCTGCACCGTTTGAAGCTTTGTATGGTAGGAAGTGTAGATCTCCTGTATGTTGGAGTGAAGTTGGGGATACCCAGCTCACGGGACCGGAATTGATCCGGGAGACTATAGAGATGATAGTTCAGATTAAGAATAGGTTGTTGACAGCCCGTAGTAGACAGAAAGGTTACGCGGATGTGCGGCGGAAGCCAATGGAGTTTAAAGTGGGTGACCAAGTAATGTTGAAAGTAAAAGGCGTTATAAGATTTGGAAAGCGAGGAAAATTGAATCCCCGTTATATTGGACCCTTTAAGATTTTATCTAGAGTAGGTCTGGTGGCTTACAAACTAGAGTTACCCCCAGAACTTCATGGTGTTCACAACACATTCCATGTATCTAATATGAAGAAATGTCTAGCAGTGAGTGATGAGAAAATTCCGTTAGGTAAGGTTCGAATAGATGGGAAGTTGCATTTTATCGAAGAGCCCGTAGAGGTTATGGACCGTGAGGTAAAGCAACTGAAACAAAGTCGGATACCTATTGTCAAGATCCGATGGAATTCAAAGCATGGACCGGAGTATACTTGGGAACGAGAGGATGAAATGTGGAAGAAATATCTGCACCTCTTCGATTTCAATAAGAAACGGACATCCAAATGAAATGGATCACGAGGACGTTGATCCCTTTTAGGAGGAAAATCTGTGACAATCTAACATTTTCAGGTAGTGAAATATTTTCTCGTATAATATTTTGAAACTTATTTTTGTGTTGGTTGACGAACTCACAATTTACGGATTTAAATTTGGGCTTACGTGCATAATTTGGCGTCTTTTACGACTAAACCGGAAACCTTAGGATTACGTATTTACGTTTTTGAACTCCGTTTTTGATGAGACAATTTTTATTGGATTCGTTTTGTGACGTTGATTCATAATTTATAAAAACGTTTTTCGTAAAACGACCCGAGGGCACGCAAATCGAGAAAACTAGAATCGAGAAATACACGTAAACTAGTGAGATGGGACAAAATACATTGTCCCACCCCACTAGCTAGCTTGGACGACACACACATGACACCACATCTTAGGATGTGGCATCATGTTAGCTCAATGTTTACAAGTGTAAGCATAGCTTACACCTTAAGCTTACAACTTTCCCACTAACACAAAACCACTAGCAACTTTCATTCCACCATTTACTTACATGCAAAACCAACATCAAAACTCTCTCAAAACCCTCCCCTTGCCGTCCACTTTGAAGCTACAAACACCCCTTTTGATATTTTCTAGCCATGAAATACATGTTTACTAGCTCTATCATGGAGTTATCTTGAAGCCTTGATCATTTGGTGGCCATATTAACAACATTGGAGGTGATTTTCTTGTGTCCTAGGGCTGATTTCCCAACTTATGTTCTTGGTGTTTGATGATCTTGGAGTTACTTGTGGTGTTCATCAAGTTCTTGTCTTCCAAAAACAAGAAATACACTTGGTTGGTAAAGAAGATCATCCTCTCCATTTTTCTCTTGTTATTTTGTAAAGAACAAATGTATTTTATTTCATTTTGTATATGTATATGATGTATATATTATTATAAAAATGTTGTGTGGGGATCAAGTGTTGATAGATATGCTTAAAAAGGTTAATAACTATAAGAAATGAGGCTAAAATCTTGATTATTTAGTTGGCTGTATAAAAACAGTATATAACTAAAACTTGAACTGATAAAATTGCATAGTATGATCCATTTAAAGTAAGTACAAGATGTTATACACATGTGAGAGTTGGCCATGCAATGGAATCAATATAATGAGTGAGATATGATCAAAACAAGTTAGGTGTTCTAATCTGAATAAGCAGTTTTGTAGGGACTGTTAAGGCAAGATGAACTTAAAATGAACAGTAGCTATAACTAAGTTAAATGTAGCACATAATATAAAGAACATGTCACCCAAAAATGAGCTTCTAATTCATTATAGAACTCTAGATATAGTAAAAATGGTGAACATGAAGATAAAAATCAGATTTTAAGAATTAATGTTTATTATTATTATATAAGCACTCACATTTTATTGTATAAAATGTAAAATAAAAACCCACTAACTTATAAAACTTAATTATATAAATATATAAGAGGTTAATTAAATGGATAAATTATATAAATGGTAGTGGAATAATATTTATAAGTAATAAAAACTATAAACTTGATTTTTACGACTTTTTCGGCTATTACCGTAAAATTAACGTTTTTCGCCAAATA
Source organism: Glebionis coronaria (assembly GCA_025667525.1). Lineage (NCBI taxonomy): Eukaryota > Viridiplantae > Streptophyta > Magnoliopsida > Asterales > Asteraceae > Glebionis > Glebionis coronaria. The sequence continues at coordinate 602,337,682 of CM046876.1, read as the reverse complement.
AAACTTAGACGATCAAACCCGTCTAATGTAAAGTTTTTAAAAGTCATATACTGATATATAAGTAAATAATACAAGTAAAAACCGATAAAACCCGAACTATAGGACATACGGACATTAACGAGCTAACTAAGCATATTGGACTAATAATTGGACTAAATCAGATAAACACTTATAAAAAGAACTTATTGGGCATAACCCATTTGGGCCCAACATGGAAAGTATATATACTGATAATATAGGTATAAAATGGATTAAAACAAGTTAAAGAACTTATACTAAGCTTATTGGACTTAAAATAGGTAATTAGGTAAAACTAGTAAACTAGTAAAAAGTTACTAATACGTAGACACTAAAATGAGTAAACAAGGATATATAAACCCACTTGATCATCATCATATGTACAAAATCATCATATGTATATTGTTATTTTGATAAACGTCATTGGACAAAGTCTAAGACCGATTATTATTTATATAGGTTTCCGTGACCGAAGCACGCCCGTAGCCGATAATCCGCCTTTCATTATCACCGTGAGTTCATAGCCTCACACTCTTTTAAATGTTTTATAAAATGATTGTAAACCCGCGAGGGAGATAACATGCTAGATTTTGATAAAAATAGAACACAAGTAGTCCCGATGGTATGCTTAATGATATGGACCCGGATGATGCTATGACCCTATAAACGAGACTAAAAGGATTATTAGTAGTTAGGTTATGTCACTTAAAGTCCCATTAGCATGAATTGTGAACTACCGGGATTTGGTAGACGCTTATGCATTTGATAGTACTATTTGGGGACGATCACCCCAGTTCGCGCCTTGACGGTTGATCCCCGTCGTACCACATTGATTGGTAAGCGAATTTATGTATGAGAAGATTCCATAGCGTGATTTTTGTGACGACACGCTAACTTAGATGGGCAAATTGTTTATCGGGTTCGCGGCACGCTGTTTTCATAGTAAGGTAACAATGTCATGCGGCTAATAATAATCCTAATCCAAATAAAAATGTATCCTATACATAATAACGACGCTATTAACGATGAATATATTACCTATCATGGTAATATAGAGACTACGGTCTCATGGACGGTTTAAGATGTACGCTTGATTTATATATTGCCTGACTAGCAATATGAGGACTTACTTCCGATATTATACGTGTGTTCTGATTTTAAATGATTGTTTTATATAACGGTTTTTATTAAACTCTATGAATTCACTCGGCATTCGCTGATATGATTTTTGCATGTTTTTATCTCAGGTGCTTGAAGGTAATCCGGATGGAGATCGACTTTGATGGCCCACATAATATTAAAAATGTTCATTCGATCTATGTTTTGTAAACTTAATGACCTGTATAATTTGGGACCTGTTGTACACTTTAAAACTTTTTATCGAATGAATGTATGTTGAACCTTGTACAACCATTTTTATGTGTTGTCTATGATTGGAGTTATTGTGCTATCCCGTAACACTCTAAAAGACCCTTCCGCTGTACCAATACGAAAAATGAGAGTGTTACAGTTTTGCTCAGCCGTTACTTTCCTTTCCATGTCTCAAAACCGCAGGTACCCTAGGAAGACTCGAGCATTTGGAGGACGTGCATAGGATGGAAGCTGCTAGAGACTTCTTTTCCTTTTTGCTTTCATATACTCATGCTTGCTTAGTCTTTCATTCATTTCGTTTACTTTATTATGTTTTGGGCTTATGTTTAGGAACCGATGTTTGATTCCGGTTATCCATATGGTCATGTAATGTTTCAGACATTTATCCTTGTATGCTTTGATGACACGCCATAATTACGCGTGACATTCCATTATCAAAATAGGGTGTTACAATTATGGTATCAGAGACAAGGCTTCGACCTTTAGGCTCTAAAACTTGACCTGTGACTAGTGGGTAGTCACCAGGAGCTTCCTAAGCCAACGTTTGTCATTCTACGTATTGACGTTTTCAGCGCATTGTTGTTTTAACCATGATGTTTTCAGCACCTTGAGGTTTTAACCTTGATGTTTTCATCGATATTGTTTTACTAATATGGATGGACAACCGTCATTCATATTTAGTTATGTGTCATTGTTTCATGCATAATGTTCCTCGTGAACTGTGGCTATGTGGACTGAACCCCAGTAGTTCATAATTAGTCACATAAAAATTTTTCTGATAAGTTTTGACAGATGAGTTTCATTTATTTATGTTTCATGTATCATTGTTGCAGGGATTATGACTAAGTAATGGTTGGTACAGGACTGGCCCTATTTAGTCGCATGTGCTTTTATCGAAACTTTTAATTTTGGGACCGACCCATAGGCGCCCCCTCGCCATGTCTTTTGTTTTGGGACCGACCCATAGGCGTCCCCTCGCACATATAAAGGTTTTTATAAACTACATAACGCATTCATGCATAAAATTTTTCTCATGATTTAAATTGGCATAATTTTTTTTTCAGGTCCCCTCATAAGTTACTATGTTTTTATGTCAAGTAAGTTTTCATACTGTCATGGTTTACTTCAGTTTCATGCTGATTATGTTATACACTTCTTCATGATAGATGGTTTCATGTTTCTTCATGATAATTCCGTCTTCATGTTGATTATGTCTTACGCCTCTTTTGTTATTTACGCTGTCTTGCAAGACATTGTTAGATTTTATTGAATCCTGCTTTCATGATAGTCATGGTTGGTTTTCATTGATCATGCTGTCAGGCAAATCATCATTGAATTTGGTGTAACCACACCTTAACGTTTCCGTTGCAACCACAATGATGTCTATGCTAATACTGCCAGGTTATCATGATGGTTTTCCTAACCGTTTAACCGATATACTTTCCATAAATCATGACAAATGATCGACCCCAATACCGATCATTTCATGAACATTCCATGTGTAATCCATGTACCGTATTCCATGTGTATTACACGTACCTAAATCCATGTGTATTTCACTTGCATTACTTCACGAGTATTCGCTAGTCGATTCTAAATTATCTCACGTGTATGTTCACTTGCTGATATTCTACAAGATTGCCGATGCCGCTCATAGCTTGGAGATGTTACTAAAGGTTGATGCTGCTGACGTTCGGACACGCTACGAGATGCGGATGCTGTTCACATCCTACAAGACAAAGACAAAGGCATCAGAGCAAAGTAATTGGACGAGAAGATGCTTCACCATCAGACAATTTCCATCAATCATTGTCCCTAATTCTTAGTTACATGTCACACGTCATTCAGCTGTCATTTCAGCCATATGAGTGCAAACCGGTACCAGCCGGCCACTCACTGAATAGTTACATGAATCACGGTCATGAGAATGACCGTCATGGAACTGACAGACAGGACGATAGTAACCACTACTATGACAGAAACTATCCTAGAAATCGCAACCGAGGCTCCGGCCGCGGACGTGATCAGACATACAAATGATCAGTAGTCCAACCGATCCGCCAATTCTGGCGTAATAAACTAATATTGTAGTTCTATTGTTTTACGTCTCGAGACACATGTCAAGACATCAGTCAAGACACATATCTCACGTATACTTTCTGAAGACACATGTCAAGACATCAGTCAAGACACATGTCTCACGTATACTTCCTGAAGACACATGTCAAGACACCAGTCAAGACATATGTCATGCTTGTAGTTCCAAGACACGAGTCAAGACACATGACTCACGTCTAACTATGGGACATTTCTAAGAAATTCAGGGTACCCTCCAAGGGTATATCCCTTTTGTTGTGCCATGTATTAATAAGGCCACAAGAATTTCAATACCATTACCGGCGCATCAGTGAGAACTGTTACGTTGCCGATGTCACTTTCATTTGTTTTACCATATTTCATATATTCATGACCATGAAGGACGCCTTTCGTATTCCCACGTATACGAAGGTTTTCCTTCAGCTTAATGATGAGATCCAAGCTGCTAACGCAATTCCTCGGACAGACACAAGTTGAATTTTATCCTAATTTTATGGACTATCAACAGCACACCATGCTACGATTTATAATTATGTACAGTAATGTTCAGGCTTCTGAATACATTCAGCTTGATTTTCCATCAGGAAAATCTGTACAAATTATCTACGCTTACAAGCATGTGCGTTGTTAGCCATGGTCGCTAAAATTTTCTAGCTGTCAGTAAGACACGACCACTTAAGTCTTTTACGCATAGCCAGTTGATTATTCCAAAATCTTCCCATACATTCCAGAAGAACTTACAAGGAGAAGGACAGTACCATGAGATTATGTGTCGACTACCGTCGGCTTAAACAAATCACCATTCATGACCGTTATTCTCCTCCACGTATTGACAACATGTCCAATCGACCTTATAGTGTTAATCACTTTTCCAAGATTGAACTCATGATCTTGCTGCCAACAATGACGAGTGAAAGAGCAGGACATGTCCATGACTGCTATTCGTACACGACTCGGTCATGTTAGATTTATGATTTTGAATTAGTCTCATCAATGCTCCAACGGTATTATAAGAATGAGTTTCCATGAACTCATAGCAAATTCATCAGTGTTTTCATGGAGGATAACCTGATTTCCTCTAAGCCTAGAGAAGAACAGGAAGACCGTATCTGCACTATGTTGCAAATTCTATGACAAGAGAAATTCTACCCTGGAAATTTTTCCAATACCAATTCTGTTTGATTACAGTGACACACTGAATCACATGGGTTTCTACGGTTAATCTTACCATGACTCAGCTTATGCGTAAAGGAGAGAACCCTATACTACATTAGGTGTTCTAGAAAATCCTACGCTAGGGGAAGTCTAGATTCAGAGACATTAGAGTTTCGCAAACTCCTATGTATCAGGTTCTACGAAGCAAGATACACTTACGTTCATATCTAAGTACCTGACATACCAACAGGTTGAGATAGGACACCAACAGACTGGGATGTTTTTCATCATCTGAAATTGTGAATTGAAAATGGGACAAGATCTCCATGGATTTTGGTTACCAGGTTAACGCAAACTCAGAAGAAGCATGATGCTATCTGGGTTATTGCAAAAAGTTTGATCAAGTCTACAGAATCCTTACATCCGCAAGGATTGCAGAACCAAATGATTGATCGGACATGTTCCAGCCAAGGCTCATCCGACCACTTGATAATCCCTCAGCTATCGGGTCAGACAAAGATTCGCAATTGTACTCCTAACTTACTTCACGTATTCATTCTGATTCCACGACTTGCTTTCGCGCTCGCGTTCATGACACTATTCACGTTCATGATCGTATCTGGGCTTACAATTTTACGTTCATTTCGTTCTGGGAAGTTTTGCAAGAACTTGAGAGACCAGACTCAAGTTTAGTATAACTCTCCATCATCAGATAGACGTTTCACGTCATATTCCACGTCTCACCTTGTAGCATTTGGCGTTACCGCCATTATATTCTATGATCACGATATGTTTCACATGTCATGTTCATTCCACGTTCCTCATATCATGATCAAGATATGTTACACGTATCATGGATCAAGATATGTTTCACATGTCATGTTCATTCCACGTTCCTCATATCATGATCAAGATATGTTACACGTATCATGGATCAAGATATGTTTACTCATACTACACTCGCCATATCTCCACGTAGCACGTTCAAAATTTTTCACGTATCACGTTCAAAATTTTTCACGTACTACGTTTCTTTATGTCTCGCGCATCGTTTCTAATTATCAGTTAAGTCAGATTGTCTTGCATCGTAACGTTTCAGTTACCCTAGCACGTTAACTCTTATTTTCCTCGATCGAATTTAGGGGATCTAACTTCCGTTGATAACCAAGAATTTCTTCGTATTCCAAGTCAAGGTCAGGAGGACCAAGATTTATCATTAGTGTCAAGATCTTCTGAAGGAACCGTTCCAAGAGGGAGGCCACTTGGAAACGGACAAGTTCATCCGGACTTTTATCCGTTTTCTCTCATCAATTAGATATGTCCTTTCAGTCACGTCACGTTCCATGTCCTTTCAAGACATGTTACGTTCCACGTTCCTTCTACCATGTCACCGCACGTTCATTTATCTTACATACCCTCTCAGTTTGATTTGGGTATGTTTCTCTTTCAGTTTACGTTATCTATAATTCGGGGACGAATTATTCTTTTTAGGGGGGAAGAGTTGTAAAACCCGCATGCTTTTACCATGAATAGTACCCTTAAGATCGTATGTACTAGATTAAAACTTTCCTATTATAGCATGATTACGATTACATGTTAGGATTTTACGTATTACGTACGTGTTAGAACACGATAAGTATTTACTACGCACGAGCACGTAATAATTATTTGACAATAATTAATCACGAACATGCGATCATGAAATCATGAACATAATTAAATCACGAACTATTATTAATTACGTATATATATTTATTACGAGCGTAAATAAATATATTAGGTCACGGTAATTATTTAACGAGAACACACAAAACGCGAACACAAATAAACACGAACAAACACGTAAAACACGAACACGAGAACACACTTATTAATTAGACACGGAAAATGATCGGGTTACCCCATGTGGGCCCCATACCACGAAATTAGGGAGGAATAATGGGCTTAGCCCATCAATTTTTACTAAACAAGAAAAACTAGGGGAAAAGATGTCATTTTTCACTTTACAGGAAAACATCAAAAACCCCAATTCTTTTTCTTCTCCCTCTTTTGGCCGCCACCTTCAAACACACCAAAGGGGTGTTTGATTGATCTTTGATCTTGGATTTATTGCTAGTGTTCGTGTTTGTTCACCGTTGTTTAGATCCACGCATTCGGTAATTCTTGTAACCCTTTTCTTTTCATTTAATATTTTAAATAATTAAGAACATGATATGTTTTTCTTAAAAACCTAATTAAATCATAGATCTAACATGGAATTGGATTTGGACTAAATAAAAAAGTAATGTTTTAGGGGTGTCTGTTCTTGGCCGCGCCTAAACCGAACCCGAGAGGGTCTCGGTTTGGCCATTTGACCACCACCGAGACCATATGGTCCCGGTTGGTTGGTGTGGGTCCCACGGCAGCAACAAGACAAGGGGAACCCTGATGTGGTTCGGGGTATGGTGTCGATTTCATGTCCGGTTCATGGTTCTTAGTCAAGATCCGGTTCATGGTGTATGTTTAGTTTTTTTATTTTTATGATCTTATGTTAAAATTAAATTAATAACATGACATGATTAATTTAATAACATGACTTAGGTTATTTTAATTATTAATAATCATGAAATTATTAACCTAAGTATTTTCATATTTTAGACTTATAAATTAATTAATTATTTAAAAACCATGGTTATAATTAATTAATTAACATGACTTAGGTTATATTATTAATAAATAATAATACATGTTTTAACCTAAGTATTTAACTTTATTTAGTTAAAAACATGTTATACTTTAATTAAATATTTTAACCTATAGTTTATTTTAATTACATGAAATAATTAATAAACTATACATTATATCATAAGACTTAGAAAATAATCATGAAAACACTTAGGCTTATATACTTATTTAAATAAGGCAGCAAATCTATTTATGGAAACGTTCTATTTGTAGAAACTTATTTATTTCAGGCAGCTAATCTATTTATGGAAACTTATTTAAATAAGGCAGCAAATCTATTTATGGAAACTTTCTATTTTTAGAAACTTATCTATTTTAAGCAGTAATTCTATTTTTGGAAACTTTCTATTTTTGGTAACTTTCTATTTTTGGAAACTTTCTATTTTTAGAAACTTTCTATTTTTGGAAACTTTCTATTTTTGGAATATTTCTATTTTTGGAAACCTGTTATTTTTTGGAAAGTTACTTATTATTACACAGTAAGTATAATAATACATGAAATACCAGAAATACTTAATCAGATTAAACAGAATATAAGATAAACACAGTTTAAGGCTTTAAACAGTAAAACATGGTAAGAACATATAAAATAAGCTAAGACATGACATAAAACCAGCTACGTATTTAGTAAGCAGATACTTATTCATGTATGTATTTATGTAGCACTAGTGATACGGAAGTAGGATTCCTCTCAGTTCATCTCCTTCGTTCACTGGACATAAGGTACGGATTCCCGTCCTTTCAGTATGGACATTCTTTCCTTATTAGGATCCCCGTATGCAGCCAACTGTTTTTCCCAGTATTTGTTTTATATGTTTTTGAATTACTTATGTTTAATTAAGAATACCTATAGCCATATACATGCATGACCAGTTTCACCTAGTTATGGAGGTACCATAACCATAACATTAGAGGCATTGATGTTATGACTTCACCACGGCGGAGTGATTGCTCGTGGCATCCCTTCAGCTTTTGGCCATTTATATTATATTTATCATGTGGGGCGTATGGGTGCATCCTAGTTTCATGTTTTTAGTCAGGATTTCATGGTGAATGTGGTGTGTGCCTTGCATCCTTCACAAGGAGCTAATCCCTCCTACCCAGAACCAGTATATTAAATTAGAGGCAGCCCCTCTAATTTGCATGATGAGGTCACCCCTCCAAGTATTCATGCACGGTGGATTTTCATGACCTATATTGGCTAATGACAAAATATGTTAAACAGTTTTCATAAGATAAACATAAGGCTTTTCAAACTATAAAACCAGTTTTATGAACATGTTCCAGGTTTTCTAGGACTTATACAATTCCGCTGCTATTAAGTCTTTAATATGCTTAGTCATTCATACTATGTCTATATCTGTGCACTGAGCGGTTTGCTCAGCCGTTACTTTCCTTTCCATGTCTCAAAACGGCAGGTACCCTAGGAAGACTTGAGCATTTGGAGGACGTGCATAGGATGGAAGCTGCTAGAGACTTCTTTTCCTTTTTGCTTTCATATACTCATGCTTGCTTAGTCTTTCATTCATTTCGTTTACTTTATTATGTTTTGGGCTTATGTTTGGGAACCGATGTTTGATTCTGGTTATCCCTATGGTCATGTAATGTTTCAGACATTTATCCTTGTATGCTTTGATGACACGCCATAATTACGCGTGACATTCCATTATCAAAATAGGGTGTTACACACGGATTCGTGAATATGACAGCAAGTGGACAAAGGATCATCCTACAGATTCTATTATTGGTGACCCTAATCGTCCGGTATCCACACGAAGTCAGCTACAAGAAAATGCAATGTTTTGTCATTTTGATGCTTTTCTCACTGAAGTTGAACCTAAGACATGGCAAGAAGCTTTTACTCAATCCTGTTGGATAGAAGCTATGCAAGAAGAACTTAATGAATTTATACGTCTTGAAGTATGGGAACTTGTTCCATGCCCGGATCAAGTGCAATTACTCACTTTGAAATGGGTTTACAAGGTGAAACTCGACGAGTTAAGTGGAATATTGAAGAACAAAGCTCGACTAGTAGCTTGTGGATACAAGCAATTATTAGGCATCAAATTTATGGAATCCTTTGCACCTGTTTCCCGTTTGGAAGCTATTAGATTATTCCTTGCTTATGCAGCCCACATGAATATGATCATCTATCAGATGGATGTGAAGACGGCATTTCTTAATGGTGAAATCAAGGAAGAGGTCTATGTTCAACAGCCGAATGGTTTTGTGAATCCTAAATATCCTAATCATGTGTACAAGCTTAAGAAGGCTCTTTATGGGTTGAAGCAAGCTCCACGTGCATGGTATGATCTGTTGTCACAATTCCTCATTACGCAAGGCTTCGCTAAAAGCAAGGTGGATCCCACGCTGTTCATTCAGAAACGAGGTAAATATATGATTATGGTACAAATATATGTTGATGATATTATATTTGCAGCCTCGACCCAAACCTTATCCGATGAGTTTGGGACACTCATTTCTTCTAAGTTTAAGATGTCAATGATGGGCAAGGTATCATTCTTCTAAGGTCTTCAGATATCTCAGAGTCCCAAAGGCATCTTTATCAATCAATCCAAGTATGCCCTTGAATCTCTTAAGAAATATAAGATGGAATCTCGTGACCCCGTGGATACTCCAATGGTGGAACGAACTAAGCTAGATGCAGATCCACATGGAATTGCAGTTGATCCGACACTTTATCGTGGAATGATCGGTACCCTTCTGTATATCACAGCCAGTCGACCTGATCTTCAGTTTGCTATATGTATGTGTGCTCGATATCAAACTAGGCCTACTGAGTTACACTTAGCTACTGTTAAACGAATCTTTTGGTATCTTAAAGGAACCATTAATCGGGGACTTTGGTACTCGAAGGACTCTTCGATCGCACTAATGGCATACGTAGATGCGGATCACGCGGGTTGTCAAGATACAAGGAGTAGCACGAGTGGAACTTTCCAACTACTAGGAGATCGACTAATCAGTTGGGCATCTAAAAGGCAGAAAAGCGCTGTAATTTCTAGTACGGAAGCAGAATACATATGTAACACCCCCAAATTTATACAACTCAATACAGCGGAAGACTCGTTGGTGTTACGGGATAGCACATTACTCACATCATAGACAACGCATAAAATCACGTCGTTTAATAATAAAGCATTTCCATTCATAAATGTCAAAGTTACATCGGTCCCAAGTCATTACATTTTATACAAAGTTTTACAAAATATTTGAATGGAAAATATTGTTTAGGTGCGGGCCATGAATTCTTTTCGTCTTCCCGAGAATTACCTTCAAGTACCTGAGATAAAACATGTTAAAAGAAAAAGTCAGCGATAACGCCGAGTGAATTCATAGAGTTTAATAAAATCCATCAATATAATATCAGTATAAAATTATTACTGAAAATCATTTTGTACAAATCATTTTAATAGGCCATAAAATAGCCAAAGTCGTTTTATAAAAATCCTTATCGAAAATCATAATATAGGCATTTGCCTTAAAAACCATTATACGAGCCAATGTCGCAAAAATATCATACAATACGTCTTATAACGTTGTATGAAAATAAAAACCGTTATATGAATATGGTTATGAAAACCAAAACACGAACATAATATCAATAGTATGACCCCGTATTGCTAGTCAGGCAATACGTCGTAATTCTGAGCGTCTAGTAGTATTTCGTTAGTTTTGGATTATTATAAGCCGCATGACATTGTTACCTTACTAAACCAACAACGGGTAGCTAACCCGATACAAATTTTGCCCATCTAAAGTAGCGTGTCGTCACAAAGGTCACGCTATGGAAATCTTCTCATACATAAATTCGCTTACCAATCAATGTGGCACGACGGGGATCAACCGTCAAGGCGCGAACTGGGGTGATCGTCCCCAAATAGTACTATCATATGCACAAGCGTCTACCAAATCCCGGTAGTTAACAATTCATGCTAATGGGACTTTTAGTGACATAACCTAACTTTAATAATCCATTTTATTTCATCTATCGGGTCCTTTAATCATTTATCGGGTCATACAATCGGGTCATTCAATCATTCGGGTCCAAATCAAATAACAAACAATCGGGACAAATGGTGTCCTATTTTATAAAAACTAACATGTTATCTCCCTCGCGGGTTTATAAAACATTTATAAAAACATTTAAAAGAGTGCGAGGCTATGAACTCACGTTGATATGGGAAGGCGGGTTATCGGCAATTCGGTCGTACGGTACGTGCTTCAATCACGGAAACCTAGACAAATAATACTCGGTCTTAGACGTTTGTCCAATGACTTTATAAAATTAACAATTATGTATACATATGATGATTATATATATATGATGATCAAGTGGGTTTACATATTCTCGTTTACCCATTTTAGAGTTATGTGTTGATAACTTTTATACTAGTTTTCTCGTTTTACCTATTTACGTGTTTTAGGTCCAATAAGCCTATTATAAGTTCTTAACTTGTATTAATCCTTGTTATACTTATATTATCAGTATCTACACTTTACATGTTGGGCCTAAATGGGTTAAGCCCAATAAGTTCTTTTTAGGAGTGTTTATCTTATTAAGTCCAATTATTAGTCCAATATGCTTAGTTAGCTCGTAAATGTCCGTATTTCTTATAGTTCGGGTTTTATCGGTTTTTACTTGTATTAGATACTTATATATCAGTATATGACTTTTATAAACTTTACATTAGACGGGTTTGGTCGTCTAAGTTTTATTTGGCGAAAAACGTTAATTTTACGGCGATAGCCGAAAAAGTCGTAAAAATCAAGTTTATAGTTTTTATTACTTATAAATATTATTTCACCACCATTTATATAATTTACCCATTTAATTAACCTTTTATATATTTATATAAATAAGTTTTATAAGTTAGTGGGTTTATATTTTTACATTTTATACATTATAATGTGAGTGCTTATATAATATTAATAAACATTATTTCCAAAAATCTGATTTTTAACTTCATGTTCACCATTTTTACCATATCTAGAGTTCTATAATGAATTAGATGCTCATTTTTGGGTGACATGTTCTTCATATTATGTGCTACATTTAACTTAGTTATAGCTACTGCCCTTTTTGAGTTTAACTTGCCTTAACAGTCCCTACAAAACTGCTTATTCAGATTAGACCATCTAACTTGTTTTGATCATATCTCACTCATTATTTTGATTCCATTGCATGGCCAACTCTCACATGTGTATAACATCTTGTACTTACTGTAAATGGATCAAACCATGCAATTTTATCAGTTCATCTTTTAGTTATCTACTGTTTTTACACAGCCAACTAAATAATCAAGATTTTAGCTTTATTTCTTATAGTTATTAACATTTTTAAGCATATCTATCAACACTTGATCCCCACACAACATTTTTATCATCATATATACATCATATACATATACAAAATGAAAGAAAATACATTTGTTCTTTACAAAATAACAAGAGAAAAATGGAGAGGATGATCTTCTTTACCAACCAAGTGTTTTTCTTGTTTTTGGAAGACAAGAACTTGATGAACACAACAAGTATCTCCAAGACCATCAAATATCAAGAACATAGGTTGGAAAATCAGCCCTAGGACACAAGCAAATAACCTCCAAAGATGTTAATATGGCCACCAAATGAGCAAGGCTTCAAGAGAACTCCTTAATAGAGCTAGTAAACATGTGGTTCATGGCTAGAAGAGATCAAAGAGGGTGTTTGTTGCTTAATTTTGGACGGCAAGAGGAGAGTGTTTGAGAGAGTTTTGAGAGGATTTTGCATGTAAGGAAATGGTGGAAGTGAAAACTAGTAGCTAGTTTTGATAGTTAGTGGTAAGAGTTAGCTTAAAATGTAAGCATGGCTTACACATGTAAGCTTTGAACTAACATGATGCCACATCTTATGGTGTGGTGTCATGTGTGCCGTCCAACTTAAGCTAGTGGGGTGGGACAATGTATTTTGTCCCATCTCACTAGTTTACGGGTATTTCTCGATTCTAGTTTCCTCAATTTGCGTGCCCTCGGGTCGTTTTACGAAAAACGTTTTTATAAATTATGAATCAACGTCACAAAACGAATCCAATAAAAATTGTTTCATCAAAAACAGAGTTCAAAAACGTAAATACGTAATCCTAGGGTTTCCGGTTTAGTCGTAAAGGACGTTAAAATAAAATCGCAAGTCCTAATCTCTTCTCGTAAATTTGTGAGTTTACGAACTAACACAACTTTAAAACTCCAAAATAATATTCACGAATAAATTTATTTTTCTGAAATGTCGGACTGTCACCAAAGACGGTGTATGTAAACGTAAGCACGTAACGTAGAATCCTCCGGTTTAAACGTAGTCGATGCTACTTCAAGACGTAAATCCAAATTACTTCCCAAAAATAAGTGAGTTCATATTATAACATTAAAATAATGTTTTCAAATAAATATTGAGAATAAAATATCAACCATAAATTGACGGATTGTCACAGCATTTACCCTAAACAGGATCTTTGTCCTCAAGATCATCTTACCTTACTACTCGCTTCTTATAGAGTTAAAGCCATGTGGGTATTTCCTCCACACTTGGTCTTTTCTCACAAGTGTATTTCATTACAATACGCGAGTTTCACCACACATAACTACGGGAATAAGATCAGGCTTAATGTTGACTTACTTCTCTATCCATGATGTTCACGGGTTTTTGATGAATGCAACTTTTCGCCGATCTAAGCTCTACTAAGAATAATCAGATTCTCACTTGAGAGATATTCCATCAAGTTCGATATACGAAACATAATTCACGCAGTATTTGAAGTCCTAGGGTAGATCCAGCTTATATGCCTTTCAAACCAATCATTTATATCATCTCAATGGTCCCATACAACGGGGACTTATATCCCATGATTTGTCAGATCATGAATTCATTTTTCCGAGGTTAAAATTTTTGGCATAACTTCGCTACCCATTTGGCACTTCAAGATCTACATTTCATATTCACATAACCTCCTGCCCACTATCGGCAGTTAATAATCAAATCCTAATTTCAACAATCATTTCAGATCTCGCGGGTCGGGTATTTTGCAAGGATAGGTTCGCCATCATAGGAAACCTTAAACCTAAGAGACATGTCCAACTCACAATGGGTGTATGTCAGGTGTCTTCGTCTCAACTCCTGCTTACAGATGCTCTAATATTTAGATCCTAACAAGATTCGATCTCAATCCTGATACGATGATTATTAATGGTAATCCTTCCAAAGGAAAGCGATTATACGGTTTATTACCAAAGGTCAATCATTCAAACATAGAACAACGCTTATAGTATTTTGTATCGTTACTTTACCTCGTCCCTTCGATTGGGGTGGTACATAGTACTCTCATCAAGGTTCGTTCTCAATGATTTCTGAGCAAATCTCTAGAAATTCGATGCGAAGCGAGGATCTTGATATAGATGTTCGATACAGGCACACTATGCTTACATAACTCTTTTGCATTTATCATTAACAGGAATGACATTAGCAGATTTGGTCAGTCTGTCGACGATGACCCAAATCGAATCAAATTCAGATGATGACCTTTGCAATAGCTAGACGTTTACTAATGTATGAGGCGATCTCTGCCTTCATAATTGTCATCAATACAACTTCTTCTGATAATGATACATTAAATCAGAAATGACAAGAATAGAATACTTATACTTACAAATTCCAACATAACTATATCTCACAATCTTCCACATTTAGGCAACCATAAAAGGCCCTTTAAAACATTTAACGCTATCGGCTTCTCAATTCTAATGGTTCACATTAGCCGCGAACCCCTTTTATTATCTATATTATCCTTTTTACAAGTATTGTTTATTTTTATATCGTTCGGCAATTTATTTTGCACCTTCATTAATAAGGAACATGTCCTAACTGGTTCTTTATCTTTTCTACATAATGCATCGGTATCTATATTCACTTCTCATGATGATATAATTGTCATGTCCACAATTCACTCAGATATTCTTTCTATATTATGCGTCAGTAATTACGTTCACTTTCTCCTGATGAAATAAATATCATAACTGTATTTATTCAAAATTCTTTCTTCATATCTTTTATGTTTCAGTTTCGTCTCAACTATCATTTTTATCAGTTTTTCTCAATCCGGCGTCTAAAGCGTCGATAATTATTATATGTAAATTAACAATAATTATTTAATTTTTATGAAACGTAAACGTTAAAAGTTTAAATTTCTTAGTTCGACCAATTATATAAAATGTTTAAAATAAATTTGGATTTAATTAACAAGATTTTTGTTGATTTATCGAAAATATTTAATAAGATTCGTAAATGTTCGAAAAACCTTTGTTTATACTTTGGTCAAAGTTTTCTTAGTTTGAAAAGCAAAAATTTTCGTTTTAAGTTTTCAGGTTATGGTATAAATGGTTTTACTCAGTCCTTCTTAAGTTATCTTGAGGTATACACAAACATTTACCCCTAAACAGAAGTTTAGTTAAATGGTTTGTGTATAAGGGAATAATCCCTTTAAAAATCCTTTGTTAAAACATTTGTCAAAACATATTTCCATTTCTTTTTGGTAAAATCCAAAGTCTTAAAAGGGCTCTTAATTTTTGAAGAGTCTATATGCATACATCTTACCATTATTAATCCAACGGTCATTTTATGTAAAGGATTAAGTTTTTAATCCCTAAGCGTTAATGGTTCTAATCTTTGAAAAGTCAATATAACTTCCATTATCTATTAATCACATGGTTAAATCATGTAAAGAATTAAGTCTTAAGTCTTATGTTAAATATTTAAGGTACATGTTTTCATTGTTCGGCCAATTCAGGGCAATCTATAAATATTTATTAACTCATTCTTATTCTTATAAACAAACAAATGATCCTTAATGATCACAAGCATGAATTTATCAAATTACAGCCTACACACGTGATTCACCAATTTTATGAATGCTACATGTCTATTAGTCAATCCAAACGACATCACGTGAAACCCATAATTTAACACCCCCAAATTTACATGCAGCGGAATACATCTTTGGGTGCTAAACAATGATACTACAACACATAATTTATAAAGAACGACTCAAAAAGAGACGTTTTAGATTTATTGTTCCTAAAACATTTGTCAGAGTAGCGTAGTCCCAAGACATCGTAACCAAAGTACAACCAAAACAAAAGATTTAAATTGTTTTGAACAAAAGGAACGACAAATTTTCAAAGAGTTTATATTGCAAAGTAGTGCACAACATTCATTCCCGTGGCTTCCAAGCTTCACCCTTCCTGATTACCTGAAATACATGTGAGTAAAACATCAGCAAAAATGCCGAGTGAATCTATAGGTTTATGTAATCAATTTGAACACAAGCAAAGATTATAAGTTTGTGGCATGCTTATAAGCATCAAATAATAATTTGCATCAACAATGATAATTGTATATAGCATAGATTGCAATAAGCTCATGGAACCGAGCCCTTAGATACTCCCATATCAGTCTAATAAGACGAGAGATTTATTAATTGTCGGTTACCTCCAGATTATTGGTACATTGCCGTATACCTGACTTCTCAATACAATATGCTCAAACAGTATGGAGGTCGGGCCTAAGCTTCTATGACAAGTCCACAAAAACTGAACCGAGGCGGCTTCCCCCATAGATCTATTAATTGTACTAGCGGTTAACCCATCATAGGTTAATTAACGGTCCATAATTGAGGTTTTAACAAAGGCAATCACTTAATGCAATTTAAAGGCAACCACGGGTCCATTCATAGAGGGACAAAGCATACCATAAAAATCTTGTGTTCTAAGTTTATAAAAATATGTATTCCCCCTCGCGGGTTTAAAATCATTTAATAACTAGTATAAAGCGAGGCTATAGACTCACCTTAGCCAATAGTGGTAATGAGACGATCGCCGACGATAGATGATGCCTTTCAAACACGAGAACCACAACCTATCAAATGAGGTGCGTTCATTAATAATAGACTCGATAAATAAACCATACATAAGAATATAAAACTCGACTCATATAATCACGACAAACTTGAGAGAAAACGATACAAGTGATACTATTACACTCTCCTATATATTCATTTTATTATTCTATGTCTTTAATAAAAATCTGCCGGAACATACCGAATGTCCAAGCCGTTTTCCCATACTTAAACATATCAAATTTTTATGATACTACTCAGAGAACTTACTTACTATATATAAGAAGTCCTCTCAAAAGCCCATTAAAAGACTTTACTTCTAAAGTTCCCTGCCCGACTCATTTTTGAATCACAAAATCCGGACAGTTTAGCGACCTTGACTTACGAAACCATTTTGACCATTCTAAACAACTCCATTTGTAAAACCGCCACTTGATTCTAAAATAAGACTCAAAATACTAAACTTAGAGCCTGAGAACAGCCCTTGAATCATTTTGAAACTCATTTTATAGTCCCCGAGATTCGATCCAAATATCGACAACAATTTTCGGATTGTGTCGACACTCGTCTCCCGGTACACGAAAATCAAACTAGTGTATCTTCCACCTCGTTTGGAGTTGGAAGGCCTACTTTATATCAAATCGAAGCTAACGAAATTCTCTACGACATAATCCCATAATAACAACCTATATTCAGACTTAAGATTTCCGAAAATGACCTCAAACCTACTGCCCAAAATTGACTATTAAAATCTCTTGCAAAATCATGTTTTTGATCAATTCCAACAACTTTTGGCATCAACCTAAGCCCCTAATATCATCATAAACCATTCCTAACACTTGTATCATCATCAAAATAAAAAACCCAAAAATTAAAAATCAACTTTTTAACAAAAACATAGCATGAAAATCTTTTGATCATCACTACTAACACATGCATACAACAAATTTGGATCAAACATCACCAACTTTTCTTGAAAAATTAATATGGTTGCATGTTTATAAAAATGATACCAAAATACTCACAAGAAGATTTTAAGATAGGGATTAAGCTTGGTTTCTCTTGAATTTGGCTTAGAAAAATGTTGATGATGGTTTTAGGTGATGGAGGGTGTATGGCTAAAAAGGAAAAGGAAGAAGAAAGATGGCGATTTTTGTTTAATAATTTTTAAATGAACTTGTGCTAGTAGAATTTTTATATATAGTGTAAGGTTAGGGTAGTTTTTGCCAATTTGTGATAGTTTTGGTCCAAAATGTAATAAAATAGTTTAAGAGGGTAGAAAATATAAATTGTAAATTTTGAAATATTTACGAGACTCGGGTTTCGTAAAAATACTTTTTAAAAGTTTAAACGCACACGAAAAATAGTAATATAACGACTCGATACGTAATTAAAACGATATCGTCGAAAATATTAAATATCGAAACGATCGATAATAAAATATAAAAATTTTGGCATCCGTCGGTATCGCGATCACTAGTAGTCCTCGTTACTCGTCAAAATATTAAAATATAATATTTAATATCGGTTTCAACTTAAACCGTTAAACATAATAATATTTAACGTTATAAAATACTTCAAAATAATTGAAAGTAGAATTAAATTATGACCTTATTTTTACGGGTTTTACATCCTCACCACCTTAAGGGAGCGACGTCCCGACGCTCAACTCGCCTCATACACGAGTTGTTCAGTACCCGGAAGGATGAGGACATTCCTTATAAAGAAGTCTTCACGTTCCTACGTGAATCTCGATCCACGATCTCCACTGGTTCTTTTACAAAACGCAACTTGTCGTCAAGTTGTATCTCACCAAAAAGGAATAAATAAATCCTTATCCACAAGTCACCCGTCAAGCTCGACACATGAAAATTTTATGAATCACACGAAGCTCATTCGACGACACGAATAGATGACAGGATTTTCGGGTAAGTCCAGTTAAAAGGAAGGTTGCAAACTAAAGGATATCCATCGGCCGGATAGCCATGGACACACATCGAAAGAACTAACAAGAAAGACATTTTCGTCATCGAAGGGTGCTCACACGCGGGTCCTCACTCAAAAGATAATACAAAGACACCATCTCACTTTCGCCAACGCGCATTAAAGTCTCAATAAACATCGTCGTTGAAAGTCAAAAAGATATTACATAATATATGTTCTACATGATCGGACGTCATCGGATGATGCCGTCTCAAGTTCTCACAACTTACGATCATTTGACTAGATCACATACCACATAAGTACATAAAAATAAAAGGTCGAACAATAACATCAAGTATAGATTTCCATCGTTAATCATCGAGAAAACCTTGAACGAACCCTTGATAATAACCACTTGATCACAAGAGTCTTTCCACTTGCGATGTCGGCTTCAACATGCTCCTCGAGGTTGTAACAAATTTATTAACTCCATTCATTAAGAGATTCGGTCCTCAATCATTCCACAAGTACACGCATAAATCCTGGTGACACTTATCGTTTCTTCTTATACACTGCTTCCCGAGATTCATTTTAAACTCAGAATAAAATAGTAATCTTCAATACGAGGAACAGAACGAGATAAAAATAACTTCAATAAACGCATAAACGAACAAGATGTGGTAAAATGATTTAAGGTTGACGATCGACGAGGGATCTCGACTCACGTAACCGTAAAACATAATAAATCACAATACTAGAAAAATGAGAGCGAAGAATAAATTATACATTAAAATAACATTTGTCACAATTATCCGTCCCGGATTTGGTATTACCTTAAAACTCAGTTGAGGTACTTTCTTGATAAAGATGATACATCAAAAAAGAAGTAAAATAGTTTCAAAATTTATTTGGTCGTCTTAAGAAACTTTGAAAGAATGACGTAAATTTATTAATTATACTCATATTGATGGTTACGATTTAGAAAATATAATTTCCAAATTAAATCATTGTTAGGAATATAAATTAAACCGGTAATTTCATTACATTAAAAATAAAGTATGATAAGTCAATTAGTTCAAAAGGTAGAACATAATTTTATTTTTAACATTAGTTTTAGTTATACAAAATATGATGTATAAATTTAACCTTTTTCTTGTAATGGTTATTTCGATAACTGAAAATCATTGGAAAATGTATAAAAGTTCCATAAAAATTTTTATAATACTTTGTAGAAATACATAAAGGTGTTTATTATTTCAAAATAACATGGGATATATTCGGGTTTCGAAATGTGACAAGATAACAAACGAATATGAATGAAAATAATGGTCAACGGTTAGTACGAAATCAATGGTACAAAAGAGAACGAAGCAAATGTCGTATGAATTCTTAAAGGGAATAATAAAATAAAGGCGTTGATGGTATGACGATAAGAAATAATAGATTAAACAAGTTGTCGATTTTGTTAGTGCGGTTGATGGTTCACCAACATCAGCTCGTTAACTTAGCGGTGGTCGATACACGATCGTAAATAAAATCCATACAAAAATTTTAATAAAATAAATTCCTAATAATCACTTGTAATTAAAACAAATCAAATGAACGATGTTAGTGTTTAAAGAGAGAAATCAAAGCACGGTTCACAAAAGTGGATTTCGAGACAAACGAGAGTGACGGACGTCATCCCGGATATACGGAAATCACTCTAGTGATAATTCATTATTCACGTGCGGAGACATTCCAAAGATCTACCCAGTCGCATAAAGAAGATTGGACGAGAAGAAAGGATAAAACAAATCGAGACTTTCAAGTCTTTTATCAACAGTCAGTAATTAAACGAATGGTCAAAAGAAATCAGTTATAAGACAAAATGAAGTAACAAGTGGAAAAACGATTGTCGAGTAAAAACGTGCTTATAATCACGTAATTCGTTTAACAAAAGGTAAGAAAACATATGCGGATGCATAGAAATTGTGCTACTTGCATAAAATATAAAGTTTTCAAAACTTCTTTTCAATTTATTTCATTTTATTTATCTTTATCATAATTACAAGTAAAAAGTTGATTATTATCAAGATTTTTAAGTTGACTACTATTCAGCCTAGCATGGCTCCTTCTAGATTAGACATAGGTGATCAGGCCATGTATAATTTAGGGCTAGCAATGTAGTGCTCCATTTCGTCGAAAAGTATTACGTTTCTTATGTTTATATATAAACCATGCCATTTGTAAAATGGAATTTAAAAATAGTTTATAAATTTATAGGATACAAGTAATTTGTGAGATACTTAATAAGCAACTTTTAATCTTACGAAAAGTATTTTATAAGACCAAAGTAAAAATAATTGGTGAAAATAATCGTAAAACGATATCAGATTTATTTATAATATGACATTATGACAACGTATAAAGTAGTCAAAGTTTTGCAAAAAGTGGCAAATAGTAGCTCATAAAACAACCAATGAAATGGTTATAAGTTGTTAAGTTTTCAAAAGGTTATAAGGTTTAGACGAAAACGCCATGAGACATGTGACAAGAATGTCAACGAAGAATGTGAAGGCAAAACTTCAGAACTCAACTCAAATCAGTGGAAAGTTAGAAGAAAACGAAAATAAAATAACATCGAATGATAAATGAGTCATATATATGAAAAGAATAAAACAATCCACATGTGTATTCTTTGTAAGATACTCGACACAACATGCTTTTAAGAAAGTATGTTATTCGTTTTTAAATTACACCATTAATCCGGTAATTGCTAATCCTGTATTGTTTCTATTTTTAAATATTTTCACATGCAACTAGTATTCGTTAGTTGTAAAATAATATTTCTTAAAATTTTACGATCTCAAATGAAATCAAAACAGCTTAGAAACATTTAAAACTCATGTTCTAAATTTTCTATCAGAATTAACTTTTAAATATGAGCCGATTAATTGACCCGATAAACGACATTTCCAAGACTCGGAGTCTAAAGCATTTTGATGCAAAACGACGTTTCAGACGACTTTCTAGTTTTACCCGAGCCCTGAAAACCAATGTAAAATGACCAAAATACCCCTGCAAGTTCTGTGCAGGTTTCACTATTTTATTTTAAAAACACAGGTTTTACTTTTAAGTTGTGACTTGTTTATACTGCCCCTGCAGTTCCTCCATTAAATATATTTTTCGACACTTCCTAACGGCTCAAAATATATATATATATATATATATATACACACATGTCTTGTGGATTTTACAACAACGAAAAATAAATCTCGTAATGAGCATCAAATAAAAATATAGCATAATAAATGACAAAAGATGCTTCAAGGTATCCAACACAAAATTTAGGAAGCAAAACGGTGAAAGACGTTCGTAATTTAGATTTCAAAATGCAATGTAGGCAAATCTCCTTGGTGCCACGATTGTCAAAAACACAAAACATAGCAAGAAAAGAATGGAACATTAACATGCTACACTCCGGGAGCGAGAAGGGTAATGAAAAACAAATGATACAATTTTATATAAGTAAAATCGTATTCCAATTCTAGTGCCATAATCTAGACGATGATTTATAAAATAACGATGATGTTACCGAGATATAAGTGAACAATACACTTCGGAGTCGATACATATAAATGTCAACGAATTAAATCTTCGCATGTCATGTAAAACGATAATAAAAATCAACAAAATATTATGAAAAACCATGATATTATTCAACACGATTATAAGAAGTATTTCAAAATGTGTGACTCACACGATAGCGGTTAGTCTTTTCTAGGGACACATTGAGCTACACAATGGTCTAGAGATTATGTTTCAAGACGTCCAAGCACAAACAACCGAAAGACGATTTGGATATCTATATAAATATCACAAGGGTTAAACAATAAAAGTAACGCGCGCAGATGAAGGTATGTAAGGTCATAATATAAATTTTTTACAATAAAGGCAATTTAAATACTTCAAAAATAAATACAGAAAGATCTTGAAAATTCAATGTATTTATTTAAGTTAATCATTAATAAATGATAAACTTTTATCGAAAAGTTTAACGACATAAATATATATCGATAAAGGATTATAGTATTTATTTAGAAATACTTAGCAATAAGGCATACATAATAATGTATACTAAAGTTGTAATCCCAGAAGTAGCTTGAACCTGAAGTCACGCGAAATCATGTGCACCGACTCTTTGAAAAATAAAACCGACAGTTATAGTTTAGGTTTTTAGAAAAAGACCTAGTTCTCTATAACTCATGGCTCTGGTACCAATCTTTAACACCCCCAAATTTACATGCAGCGGAATACATCTTTGGGTGCTAAACAATGATACTACAACACATAATTTATAAAGAACGACTCAAAAAGAGACGTTTTAGATTTATCGTTCCTAAAACATTTGTCAGAGTAGCGTAGTCCCAAGACATCGTAACCAAAGTACAACCAAAACAAAAGATTTAAATTGTTTTGAACAATAGGAACGACAAATTTTCAAAGAGTTTATATTGCAAAGTAGTGCACAACATTCATTCCCGTGGCTTCCAAGCTTCACCCTTCCTGATTACCTGAAATACATGTGAGTAAAACATCAGCAAAAATGCCGAGTGAATCTATAGGTTTATGTAATCAATTTGAACACAAGCAAAGATTATAAGTTTGTGGCATGCTTATAAGCATCAAATAATAATTTGCATCAACAATGATAATTGTATATAGCATAGATTGCAATAAGCTCATGGAACCGAGCCCTTAGACACTCCCATATCAGTCTAATAAGACGAGAGATTTATTAATTGTCGGTTACCTCCAGATTATTGGTACATTGCCGTATACCTGACTTCTCAATACAATATGCTCAAACAGTGTGGAGGTCGGGCCTAAGCTTCTATGACAAGTCCACAAAAACTGAACCGAGGCGGCTTCCCCCATAGATCTATTAATTATACTAGCGGTTAACCCATCATAGGTTAATTAACGGTCCATAATTGAGGTTTTTAACAAAGGCAATCACTTAATGCAATTTAAAGGCAACCACGGGTCCATTCATAGAGGGACAAAGCATACCATAAAAATCTTGTGTTCTAAGTTTATAAAAATATGTATTCCCCCTCGCGGGTTTAAAATCATTTAATAACAAGTATAAAGCGAGGCTATAGACTCACCTTAGCCAATAGTGGTAATGAGACGATCGCCGACGATAGATGATGCCTTTCAAACACGAGAACCACAACCTATCAAATGAGGTGCGTTCATTAATAATAGACTCGATAAATAAACCATACATAAGAATATAAAACTCGACTCATATAATCACGACAAACTTGAGAGAAAACGATACAAGTGATACTATTACACTCTCCTATATATTCATTTTATTATTCTATGTCTTTAATAAAAATCTGCCGGAACATACCGAATGTCCAAGCCGTTTTCCCATACTTAAACATATCAAAATTTTATGATACTACTCAGAGAACTTACTTACTATATATAAAAAGTCCTCTCAAAAGCCCATTAAAAGACTTTACTTCTAAAGTTCCCTGCCTGACTCATTTTTGAATCACAAAAATTCGGACAGTTTAGCGACCTTGACTTACGAAACCATTTTGACCATTCTAAACAACTCCATTTGTAAAACCGCCACTTGATTCTAAAAATAGACTCAAAATACTAAACTTGGAGCCTGAGAACAGCCCTTGAATCATTTTGAAACTCATTTTAT
This sequence comes from Glebionis coronaria, assembly GCA_025667525.1. Taxonomy (NCBI): domain Eukaryota; kingdom Viridiplantae; phylum Streptophyta; class Magnoliopsida; order Asterales; family Asteraceae; genus Glebionis; species Glebionis coronaria. The sequence continues at coordinate 602,312,738 of CM046876.1, read as the reverse complement.
AGTCCCCGAGATTCGATCCAAATATCGACAACAATTTTCGGATGTTGTCGACACTCGTCTCCCGGTACACGAAAATCAAACTAGTGTATCTTCCACCTCGTTTGGAGTTGGAAGGCCTACTTTATATCAAATCGAAGCTAACGAAATTCTCTACGACATAATCCCATAATAACAACCTATATTCAGACTTAAGATTTCCGAAAATGACCTCAAACCTACTGCCCAAAATTGACTATTAAAATCTCTTGCAAAATCATGTTTTTGATCAATTCCAACAACTTTTGGCATCAACCTAAGCCCCTAATATCATCATAAACCATTCCTAACACTTGTATCATCATCAAAATAAAAAACCCAAAAATTAAAAATCAACTTTTTAACAAAAACATAGCATGAAAATCTTTTGATCATCACTACTAACACATGCATACAACAAATTTGGATCAAACATCACCAACTTTTCTTGAAAAATTAATATGGTTGCATGTTTATAAAAATGATACCAAAATACTCACAAGAAGATTTTAAGATAGGGATTAAGCTTGGTTTCTCTTGAATTTGGCTTAGAAAAATGTTGATGATGGTTTTAGGTGATGGAGGGTGTATGGCTAAAAAGGAAAAGGAAGAAGAAAGATGGTGAACTTTGTTTAATAATTTTTAAATGAACTTGTGCTAGTGGAATTTTTATATATAGTGTAAGGTTAGGGTAGTTTTTGCCAATTTGTGATAGTTTTGGTCCAAAATGTAATAAAATAGTTTAAGAGGGTAGAAAATATAATTGTAAATTTTGAAATATTTACGAGACTCGGGTTTCGTAAAACTACTTTTTAAAAGTTTAAACGCACACGAAAAATAGTAATATAACGACTCGATACGTAATTAAAACGATATCGTCGAAAATATTAAATATCGAAACGATCGATAATAAAATATAAAATTTTTGGCATCCTTCGGTATCGCGATCACTAGTAGTCCTCGTTACTCGTCAAAATATTAAAATATAATATTTAATATCGGTTTCAACTTAAACCGTTAAACATAATAATATTTAACGTTATAAAATACTTCAAAATAATTGAAAGTAGATTTAAATTATGACCTTATTTTTACGGGTTTTACACATAATGTTCATTACAAGTACCGGATGTAGTGATTGGAATAGATAATATTTTTCGCAGATGCGAAGTTGATGATAACCATGCCGTGGATCAAACCTTTAAAACATACGCTAGAACCTTGTAAATGATCGAACAAATCTTCCATTTCGAGTTATGGATATCGTTTTCGATTGTCAATTTACTCAGTCACAGTAATCTATATATATAAGAAATGATAACACCATAGCTCTTCATGATGACAGGCTTGGTAGAATAAAATCTTTCTCCGACAACTCTCTCAGTTGTACGGTAATTCCTTAAATTCGGATGGTGCTGACGTACAGTGCACAAGCCACAAGTGCAGCACCGGAAATATAATCAATATCAATTTCAACTTGCCTTAGTGGCGAAAGTCTAGGTAATTCACCAACAAATACTTACTAAAGCTTCAAATAACCGAATTATCTTTTAATAATTTCATATTATGTTCTTTCTAGATTATAATATCTATGACTAATTCACAACCATTCATGGTAATATTTCAAGTCTTTATACAGGATATGGTCATCCATCAAGAATTATTTAGATCACTTTTGATAATCAACATCTTATCATTTAGGGGAATTCAATTCGAGTTCCCATCAATTAAGACAATGTCGTCATGTCATAATCAATCAATCCATTTTACTGGCACTATCAACTTTCTAGTTTTATTGCCGCCGATAAGATGTGATCTCCTCAAAAGACTAATAATAACTCATAATCCTTCACAAATTCAAGGATATATGGAGATACAACTACCATTAAAAGAGTAAGGTCAACGCATAATCTATGCGAGAGAATTTCAAATCAGATACGGATGAAAACATTTAACGAATATGAATATATCCCATGTTTTCATAATTTGAGTACGCATTCGAAAGCTCCTCGGATCGTTACCCAGGTCATTCAAATGAAATCAGATCATAAGAAATGATAAGAACGTCAATACATCCAGTCGGGTATCGACACTCGGTTATCAGATACTTTTCCTAAGAATCTCACTACGGGAGAATTGGACAAGAAAGAATTGTCAATTGTCAAATAAGACAATGTCCACAGATGAGTAAATTCGACTCAGAAGAATAGATGCTACAGGCACATATGTAGGTGTCCCTAACACTATGTCCCTATTTTTCACTTCTTGCAGATCTCATAAAATTTAATCTTTCACAATCTGTAAAGAAAATGTAGTGTTTATTCATTAGTTTTATGGTGAGTACTAATCAACCTTGCATGGTCCATTCCAAATTGTATGTAGGCGCGCAACTATATACAATTTCAAGATTAACGATGCAATACTCAGTTCGTCAAAATTTTATCATCATAAAAACATTTTCATACTTAATTCTTAAATAAGAATCAAAAATAAATTTACAAAGATTTTCTTTGTCATGAAAACAATTAAGTTTCTAAAGCGTTTCATAAACAACTTCATTTCGATAACAATCACTTATAAATCTCACTTTAAATAATCCTTATAGTGATGAAAATTAAATTTTCTCAAAGGATACCGTGTTAACTTTATAAAAACAAGGTGTGATCTGCAAAAGAGTGATGAAAGCTTGTTCACCAAGAATTAACTATGATATGATAGGAAATGAGCTTAGCCAAATAATCATGAGGTTCATGACTTTGATGGCACTCAGGAATACAAAGAGAATAATCCACAATGTAACTCAATTCGAGATGAGTACTTGTTCAATGGTTGCATCACTAATGCGAACATTAGGATGAAGCAATAAAAGATAGATAACATCGATACATGTAGGATTTAGCAATCAAAGGTAGTCTTTCTCATTAATCACAAACAAGTCAAAATTGTACCGTAACACATTACGTGTCACTATGTCATACAATTCTCAGAACTCATCCTACCAACTGATGTCACAGTTAAGTTAGGGATTATTTTTAAAAGATACCACAATGAATACTAATCTACAAGAGTCATTAGGTGTTCCACATGTCTCGAGAGATCCATCGGTCCTAATTCAGAAGAAGATTTCTTCAATTTATTTCTTGGACACTGGGCATCCTCGTTAGTGGACAATGGCCTAGGAACAACCCTTAACACTAATCAACAATCAATTAAAACCTTATAATTCAATTACAGGACTTAACGACTTCTTCTTAACAATCTCATAATCCATACAGGTTAAGTTTCACTTTATTCAAGTTTTTAACCAATTTTATACTCAATTCGACATCCTGCCTTATTCTCCAATACTTACAACCTTATTATTCGGCCTTGTAAAGGCAATACAATCTCAATATGAATCAACACTTAATTTCCAATCCTATTAGCTCTTACAACAACAATTATCAAATGAGTCATTAATATGAAATGACTTTATCATTCAACTAGACTTCTCGGAGGGGTATTAGTGGCATGAGGCTTTTGGGTAATGGTTCCAATAACAGCCTCAAGTGAAATCATTCACCCTTTCGATTTCAATTTAAGAATTGGGTGACAACGAATCAGATGACATCTTTCTAGGTGGTAACGTTTTGTCAAACTCCACTCTATAAGAAAAGATCGTCATAACATCGATATCAGATTTAATCTCGCCAACCTTTTTCAATATCGCAATCAACTAATATCTACATTTCTACGAATATCAACCATTTGTTGGGATCATAAATATCCACAACTTGGTTTAGATCTAGGATAGCTAGAATTCCTACGAGAATAGCTTCGATTAATTTACTAGGGGATTTAGGGTTACTTGTGACAATCTACGTCGTATAAATACCTCGTATAAACATCAAAATAATCATCAAACAATCATGTAATAAAATTACATCATATATATATATAATTCAAGTTATATATATATATTAAAATAACACTTCTCAGTCTGGCCTTGTCGGTAACTCGGGAATTCTTCGGCACCGTTATAGTCAAAAGATTTTTTAGACATTTTTAGAAAAATGTTTATAGTTAAAAGGTTTTGAAAAGTTTTATTCAAAACCTTGGTTTTAAAAATCTTTCGTTCTCTATAACGAGAGCTCTGGTACCAAACTGTAACACCCCCAAATTTATACAACTCAATACAGCGGAAGACTCGTTGGTGTTACGGGATAGCACATTACTCACATCATAGACAACGCATAAAAATAGCGTCGTTTAATAATAAAGCATTTCCATTCATAAATGTCAAAGTTACATTGGTCCCAAGTCATTACATTTCATACAAAGTTTTACAAAATATTTGAATGGAAAATATTGTTTAAGTGCGGGCCATGAATTCTTGTCGTCTTCCCGAGAATTACCTTCAAGTACCTGAGATAAAACATGTTAAAAGAAAAGGTCAGCGATAACGCCGAGTGAATTCATAGAGTTTAATAAAATCCATCAATATAATATCAGTATAAAATTATTACTGAAAATCATTTTGTACAAATCATTTTAATAGGCCATAAAATAGCCAAAGTCGTTTTATACAAATCCTTATCGAAAATCATAATATAGGCATTTGCCTTAAAAACCATTATACGAGCCAATGTCGCAAAAATATCATACAATACGTCTTATAACGTTGTATGAAAATAAAAACCGTTATATGAATATGGTTATGAAAACCAAAACACGAACATAATATCAATAGTATGACCCCGTATTGCTAGTCAGGCAATACGTCGTAATTCTGAGCGTCTAGTAGTATTTCGTTAGTTTTGGATTATTATAAGCCGCATGACATTGTTACCTTACTAAACCAACAACGGGTAGCTAACCCGATACCAATTTTGCCCATCTAAAGTAGCGTGTCGTCACAAAGGTCACGCTATGGAAATCTTCTCATACATAAATTCGCTTACCAATCAATGTGGCACGACGGGGATCAACCGTCAAGGCGCGAACTGGGGTGATCGTCCCCAAATAGTACTATCATATGCACAAGCGTCTACCAAATCCCGGTAGTTAACAATTCATGCTAATGGGACTTTTAGTGACATAACCTAACTTTAATAATCCATTTTATTTCATCTATCGGGTCCTTTAATCATTTATCGGGTCATACAATCGGGTCATTCAATCATTCGGGTCCAAATCAAATAACAAACAATCGGGACAAATGGTGTCCTATTTTATAAAAACTAACATGTTATCTCCCTCACGGGTTTATAAAACATTTATAAAAACATTTAAAAGAGTGCGAGGCTATGAACTCACGTTGATATGGGAAGGCGGGTCATCGGCAATTCGGTCGTGCGGTACGTGCTTCAATCACGGAAACCTAGACAAATAATACTCGGTCTTAGACGTTTGTCCAATGACTTTATAAAATTAACAATTATGTATACATATGATGATTATATATATATGATGATCAAGTGGGTTTACATATTCTCGTTTACTCATTTTAGAGTTATGTGTTGATAACTTTTATACTAGTTTTCTCGTTTTACCTATTTACGTGTTTTAGGTCTAATAAGCCTATTATAAGTTCTTAACTTGTATTAATCCTTGTTATACTTACATTATCAGTATCTACACTTTACATGTTGGGCCTAAATGGGTTAAGCCCAATAAGTTCTTTTTAGGAGTGTTTATCTTATTAAGTCCAATTATTAGTCCAATATGCTTAGTTAGCTCGTAAATGTCCGTATTTCTTATAGTTCGGGTTTTATCGGTTTTTACTTGTATTAGATACTTATATATCAGTATATGACTTTTATAAACTTTACATTGGACGGGTTTGGTCGTCTAAGTTTTATTTCGCGAAAAACGTTAATTTTACGGCGATAGCCGAAAAAGTCGTAAAAATCAAGTTTATAGTTTTTATTACTTATAAATATTATTTCACCACCATTTATATAATTTACCCATTTAATTAACCTTTTATATATTTATATAAATAAGTTTTATAAGTTAGTGGGTTTATATTTTTACATTTTATACATTATAATGTGAGTGCTTATATAATATTAATAAAAATTATTTCCAAAAATCTGATTTTTAACTTCATGTTCACCATTTTTACCATATCTAGAGTTCTATAATGAATTAGACGCTCATTTTTGGGTGACATGTTCTTCATATTATGTGATACATTTAACTTAGCTATAGCTACTGCCCATTTTGAGTTTAACTTGCCTTAACAGTCCCTACAAAACTGCTTATTCAGATTAGACCACCTAACTTGTTTTGATCATATCTCACTCATTATTTTGATTCCATTGCATGGCCAACTCTCACATGTGTATAACATCTTGTACTTACTGTAAATGGATCAAACCATGCAAATTTACCAGTTCATCTTTTAGTTATCTACTATTTTTACACATCCAACTAAATAATCAAGATTTTAGCTTTATTTCTTATAGTTATTAACATTTTTAAGCATATCTATCAACACTTGATCCCCACACAACATTTTTATCATCATATATACATCATATACATATACAAAATGAAAGAAAATACATTTGTTTTTTACAAAATAACAAGAGAAAAATGGAGAGGATGATCTTCTTTACCAACCAAGTGTTTTTCTTGTTTTTGGAAGACAAGAACTTGATGAACACAACAAGTATCTCCAAGACCATCAAATATCAAGAACATAGGTTGGAAAATCAGCCCTAGGACACCAGAAAATCACCTCCAAAGATGTTAATATGGCCACCAAGTGAGCAAGGCTTCAAGAGAACTCCTTAATAGAGCTAGTAAACATGTGGTTCATGGCTAGAAGAGATCAAAGAGGGTGTTTGTTGCTTAATTTTGGACGGTAAGAGGAGAGTGTTTGAGAGAGTTTTGAGAGGATTTTGCATGTAAGGAAATGGTGGAAGTGAAAACTAGTAGCTAGTTTTGATAGTTAGTGGTAAGAGTTAGCTTAAAATGTAAGCATGGCTTACACATGTAAGCTTTGAACTAACATGATGCCACATCTTATGGTGTGGTGTCATGTGTGCCGTCCAACTTAAGCTAGTGGGGTGGGACAATGTATTTTGTCCCATCTCACTAGTTTACGGGTATTTCTCGATTCTAGTTTCCTCGATTTGCGTGCCCTCAGGTCGTTTTACGAAAAACGTTTTTATAAATTATGAATCAACGTCACAAAACGAATCCAATAAAAATTGTTTCATCAAAAACGGAGTTCGAAAACGTAAATACGTAATCCTAGGGTTTCTGGTTTAGTCGTAAAGGACGTTAAAATAAAATCGCAAGTCCTAATCTCTTCTCGTAAATTTGTGAGTTTACGAACTAACACAACTTTAAAACTCCAAAATAATATTCTCGGATAAATTTATTTTTCTGAAATGTCGGACTGTCACCAAAGACGGTTTATGTAAACGTAAGCACGTAACGTAGAATCCTCCGGTTTAAACGTAGTCGATGCTACTTCAAGAGTAAATCCAAATTACTTCCCAAAAATAAGTGAGTTCATATTATAAAATTAAAATAATGTTTTCAAATAAATATTGAGAATAAAATATCAACCATAAATTGACGGATTGTCACAACATAGCTATGTCCGGTTGCTGTGCTCAAATTCTTTGGATGAGATTGCAATTAACCGACTATGGTTTAGGTTTCAACAAAATTCCGATGTACTGTGACAACAAGAGTGCAATTGCCTTATGATGCAACAATGTTCATTTCTCCCGGTCGAAGCATATTGACATTCGCTACCACTTTATCAAGGAGCAAGTGGAAAATGGAGTAATAGAGCTTTACTTTGTCCGATCTGAGTATCAATTGGCGGATATTTTCACGAAGGCTTTAGATCGCGCTCGAATGGAATTTTTGGCCGACAAGCTAGGAATGAGAACTTTCTCGCCCGAGACTCTAAAGGAACTGGCAGATGAAGCGAAAGAATAGTGGTGGTAAACTATTCTCCGTATCCTTGGTGATCATCTGTATATATTGTTTATATTTTTATCCACAAAAGCAAAATACAAAAATATAAAACCATATAAAAACCATAAAAATTGAAAAATTCAGAAAAATACAAAAATATTTTTACTTTATTTTTCAAAGGCATGTCTTTTGGTACGATAATACTTACGGCCTTAGAAATGTTGATTAATATTGACACGACGCCATAAATAGAGTTCGTACAAAAGTTGTAAATATTTCATAAAACATGCCCATATGGCTTGTAGTTATTTCTGACTACAACCCGGTTTTCACATTAAAGTCAAGTATTTCTTATGAAAGCTTTGGCTCACAACGGGAATTAGTTTTCTCGGGCAAGGTTTACTTTAAAACCTTGTAAGGGATCAAGTTTACTTTATAACTTGGTCTAACACGGATATATGTATGCCTCAGTGCATTTATTTGTTAAAACAAGAGAAGTCTTGTTTTTATGAAGTTATCATCTCTACAACCATAGCTATCTACATTTGGTATCTACATACTCGACGATGCGACTACTCAACCAACGACTACAGCTCTTGCGATAGAATACGGGTCAACAATTGAGGGGGAGCAATTGTCAAGCATTCAGAATCTTCGATGCCGAAAATACCAAGCTCACTAATTGGTGTCAAGACAACAATACCAATCGTACATGTGGTGTCAAGAGATGACTTCAGAAGTGACGAGGCGACCAACATATGCTGACAAGAACCATTTGATCTTATCATATGATGTTCTCATCAATCAGGTCCAACCTTGTCAATTTTTTTAATATGGTGAATATGTAATCATGTTACAAATCGGTATCATATCTCATACTTTTGGTATCATGAAGATAAATGGACTTGCATTTTTCCTCCAAAACCTTTGTTAAAACTTCATTAAATCAAATGATATTAAAAACATCGATTGGGTTAATATTTTTAATATAGGGGAGAAAATGTGGTTTAATATGGGCAATTATCAAAAATGGTTTGACTTAACGTGATGGCTCATCCCGACATGTGCAAAATGTTTTCGAATATCGTGGCATATGTTAAGGGGGAGCAAAACTCAATGTCTCAATCACAATGTGATGATGCTCACTTGGATTGTAAAACCCGCATGCTTTTACCATGAATAGTACCCTTAGGATCGTACATACTAGTTTAAAACTTTCCTATTATAGCATGATTACGATTACGTGTTAGGATTTTACATATTACGTACGTGTTAGAACACGATAAGTATTTACTATACACGAGTACGTAATAATTATTTGACGATAATTAATCACGAACATGCGATCATGAAATCATGAACGTAATTAAAACACGAACTATTATTAATTACGTATATATATTTATTACGAGCGTAATTAAATATATTAGATCACGGTAGTTACGTAACGAGAACACTTAAACCACGAACACAAATAATCACAAACGTTTAACTTAACATCGAGACACGGAAAAAGGTACGGGTACCCCAAGTGGGGCCTCTACCCGCGACTACAAGGACAAATGGGCCAAGCCCATTTGTCAAATTTACTAAAGGGGGGTTAATAATTTTTCACTACTCATTTTTCATTCACAGAAGATTTTAGAAAAAACCCTAAAACCCTCCTTCCCTTTCTTCTTTGTGCCGCGACCCTACAACCACCACAAGGAGGTGGTTTGTAATCTTGGATCTTGGAATTTTGCTTGGTGATCGTGTTTGTTCTTCATCCTTTTGATCCACGAATTCGGTAAATCCTTTTTAAACCTTTTCTTTTGCTTTAATCTTTTTATAAATCAAGAACATGTTATTTTTTTACAAAAACCTAATAATTAAACATGGATCTAACATGATTTGGGATTAAATAAAATCAAAAGAATGTTTTAAGGGGTGTTTGTTTTTGGCCAAGCCGACCACCACCAAGACCATACGGTCTTGGTTGTTGCGTGTGGGTCCCACGGCAGCAGTAAAACATGGGGTACCCCGAGTTGGTTCGGGGTACAGTGTCGATTTCATGTCCGGTTCATTGTTTTTAGCTTAAATCCGGTTCATCGTGTATGCTTAGTTTTTTTTATGTTTTATGATCTTATGTTAAAATTAAATTAATAAAATGATATGATTAATTCAATAACATGAATTAGGTTATTTTAATTATTATAATTATGAATTTAATTAACCTAAGTATTTGTATATTTAAAACTTATAATTAATTAATTATTTTAAAACCATGGATATAATTAATTAATTAACATGACTTAGGTTATATTATTAATATATAATAATACATATTTTAACCTAAGTATTTAACTTATTTAATTAAAAACATGTTATACTTTAATTAAATATTTTAACCTATAGTTTAATTTAATTACATGAAATAATTATTAAACTATACATTATATCATATGACTTAGAAAATAATCATGGAAAACACTTAGGCTTATATACTTAGCTTATTTAACTAGCTTATTTCTAATTATGGAAACTTTCTATTTTTAGAAACTTATTTATTTTAGACAGCTAATCTAATTATGGAAACTTATTTAGATAAGGCAGCTAATCTATTTATGGAAACTTTCTATTTTTAGAAACTTATCTATTTTAAGCAGTAGATCTATTTTTGGAAACTTTCTATTTTTGGAAACTTTCTATTTTTGGAAACTTTCTATTTTAGGAAACCTGCTATTTTTGGAAAGTTACTTATTATTACACAGTAAGTATAATAACACATGAAATACCTGAAATACTTAATCAGATTAAACAGAATATAAGATAAAACACAGTTTAAGGCTTTAAAACAGTAAAACATGGTAAGAACACATAAAATAAGCTAAGACATGACGTAAAACCAGCTACATAATTAGTAAGCAGATACTTATTCATGTATGTATTTATGTAGCACTAGTGATTCGGAAGTAGGATTCCTATCAGTTCATCTTCTTCGTTCACTGGACATAAGGTACGGATTCCCGTCCTTTCAGTATGGACATTCTTTCCTTATTAGGATTCCCCGTATGCAGCCAAATGTTTTCCCGTAGTATAAGTATGTGTTTGAATTGCTTATCTTTAATTAAGATTACCTATAGCCATATACATGCATGACCAGTTTCACCTAGTTATGGAGGTACCATAACCATAACATTAGAGGCACTGGTGTTATGACTTCACCACGGCGGAGTGATTGCTCATGGCGTCCCTTCAGCTTTTGGCCATTTATTTATATTTATCATATGGGGCGTATGGGTGCATCCTAGTTACATGTTTTTATTCAGGATTTCATGGTGAATGTGGTGTGTGCCTTGCATCATTCACAAGGAGCTGATCCCTCCTACCTAAAATCAGTATATTAAATTAGAGGCATCCCCTCTAATTTGCATGATGAGGTCACCCCTCCAAGTATTCATGCACGGTGGATTTTCATGACCTATATTGGCTAATGGTAAAATATGACAAACAGTTTTTTTATAAGATAAACATAAGACTTTCAAACTATAAAACCAGTTTATTTAAGTCTTAACCAAGTTAATTGGGACTTAGTTTTCTTCCGCTGTTATTATGTTATATGATTATCCTATTCATGCTTTATTGTACATCCGTGCACTGAGCGTATTTGCTCAGCCGTTTTCCTTTTCTATGTTCCCAAAACGGCAGGTACTCAAGGACGCTCGTAGACACTAAGAGTACGTGCATATGGACTGGAAGCTGTCTAGCCTTCTTTACTTTATGCATTTCCTTTCTTACGATACTTATGCTTTGGACATTTTTAAGTCCTTTCCTTTATTATACGATGTTTGTGTGTGATGAGCTTTACTTTTGGACTACCGATGTTTGATTCCGGTATTTTCCATTTACGGTCAAGTAATGTTTAGACATTTTTCCTTGTATGCTTTGATGACACGCCATAATTTCTGTGATATTTCCATTTCCAAAAAGAGGTGTTACAATTATGGTATCAGAGCCAAGGCTTCGACCTGTAGGCTCTCAAATATGACCAGTGATTAGTGGGTAGTCACTACCGTCTTCCTAGAACTGACAGTTTTATTCATGCATTCATCATTTTTAAGCATACATATACATGTCATTGTCACAGATTTTTGACTAAGTAATGGTTGGTACAGGACTGGCCCTATTTAGTCGCATGTTTTTTTATCGAAACTTTTAGATTTGGGACCTGTTGATCCCAAACTTAGATCGATTAGGCTTGTGTATACGAGATTGAATCAAGTAATACACGTAGAGAAACTTTTGATATGTATGAAGTAATCTAAGTGTTATGCGGAATTTAACACTTAGAACAACGAACAAAACAAAGTAAAGCAAACTTTCACTTTGATTAATAATATCAATGAATGATTACAATGAAAGTGTTATGAGATATGTGGAAGAGGTGTGTGAAAAAGATGTATGTGAGATGTGTCTTATGTCTAACCCTAAGGCCTCCTTTTATAGGTTTAAGGAGCCTTGTACAAAAAGCTAAGATCAACTATTTTAGGAAGAGACACAAGATAAACATACTCAAATAAAATAATGACTAAATCTTTTTAAACATTAAGAATATATTCTGAATTCTTATCTTCATATTTTGTCCACCAGCTTGAAGAATTCATCATTGACAGATTTAGTCCTTGTCTTTATGTTAAGATTCTTCTCGTCAGCGTCTTGATAATTCTTATCAGCGTCTCATCTGTCAACGCCCTGTTTACTCTTGTCAGCGTCCAAGTTCCTCTTGTCAGCGTCTAGGGACTTGGTCAATTTTATTCCCAACAATCCTCCCCTAAACTTGATATCTACTCTAGTAATCAAGTTTCTGAATAAAATAAAACATACAGAGAGGATTCTTACAAACATACTTATCCCTGAATTTGAGTAATAATAAATCTCGAAAAGTCAATCACTCAAATCACTTGTATAGTCAGACTTCACTTGGTCTTAATCATCTTCAACACCTGTAGAGTCTTTGGAGCAATTCTTTATTACTTTTGTCACTCAAATTCGATTGCTCCTCCCCTTTTTAAGACTCCTCTCCAAGATCAATATACAAGGACGGAACCAAGAACATCCTCCTTGCATTAGCTTCCAAAACAACAAGTCTATCAGTTCAAAACTGTGATCCTTGACAATTTGTACCATTTCTGTATTATGCTTTTACAAGCTAATACAGATTTTCGTCAATTCCATTAATGTCAAAGGTTTCATACTGTCCTCATCCACATTCGGGAAATGAATCCTCAATGTTGATTCATAGGACATGGGGATGGACTTACTGATGATAAGACTGACTTGACCTGCATTAAAGCTAGTGCCAATAGTCTCAGCCATCTCCATAACACTATACACCCTTGTGAAAGTGATCTCTGCTGCTACTAGATATCAATCACTAGGAAAAACATCTCAATGATCATTAGGCTTCTAGATATCCAAAAATTTGAAAAATGTAAGGGTGATGAAATGTTTTGGGTCTATAAATCATTTTAGAAATGACACCAACTGAGATGAAATAGCATAAAATAGACTTGAGAATGTAGAAAACTTTAGTTAGAACATAGACAAAGGTAATAATCCTAAGGAAATTAACTAGACTCTAATAAGCAAGAGTGACAAACACTGTTCATGCATACACTCATGCAAAAGCATGATAGACACACATGAACTCTAGAGTCCTTTGTTCACAAATGCCCCAAAGAGAAAGTTAACTCATATAAAACCTTTGCAACTCCCCAAGTAAGCCCAAAAATATATCTAACCCAAGTCACCCATACGACCACACCCAATTCTAGGTCAAAAGTCTTGGTAGCACGCATGTTTAAATAAAAATGTGAATGCTACAGTGCCTCGAGGTTTAGAAATTCCAACAATTCCATAAGGAAAAGTCTTCACTATTTCTAACCCCCACTCACCAGTGGACACAATCTAGAATTGTGATAAGAGCATTCTAAGAATACCCAAAAACCTAGAGGTTTACCTCCCCTTAACAGAAGCATACAAATCATTATATGTGAAGAAGCAAAATTTTATCTCAAGATAAGAATGTAAACATTCCAACCATCATAAATAAAAGTTTGCAACTCTGTATCCATCCAAATGTAGCTCCACTTTCCTGCATAGTTAGACAAAAACCACAAAAACACACACCAACAGAGGCTGCCCTATCCCATGATAATGGGTAGAGATAACATGTCAGTGGATAAAAATAATATTAGTGCAAAGAACAACAATGCATGTTCCTTGAGCATCCACTATCCCAATATCCTTGATCATTAACCTGCTTTTGGATAGGCTGCTCAAAAAGAAAACAAATTAGTTTTCTTTGGAGACCCAAGCCTTATCAGACTTGGATCTGTCTAGTTGTTCAACTAGAGTGGTATTATTCTTTACCATAAATGCCTGTTCATCCCTTTGTGACCTAAGCACCCAATTTGTTCCAATGAGACTAGTAATGACCTTCTCAAGATATTTAAATCTATTGCAAGTCATTGAAATACCATTAAAACTAGAGTTTTGCTCTTGTTTAGGTTTCCAAGTTATGTGGGATGATGCCATAGACCCTTGACCCTTACTAACCAAGTATCTTTGTTTATATGGTCTAAAATAAGGTCTCATACCAAATTTGGAGCTGTCAGCGTTGCATTTGTTCCTGTCAGCGCTAAATTTATTGCTGTCAGCGCTGAATTTGTTCCTGTCAGTGCTGAATTTTTTCTTGTCAACACTGAATTTGTTCTTGTCAGTGCCCAAATTAGGGTTTGCTACAGGAACATACTGTCTGTTTGACCAAGTGTTGGTCTTTTGAAAGGGCCTTTGTCCATGGGTATTAGCTGCCTTAGAGAAGAAAGGAGTTGGTCTAGTAGCCTGTGGTCTAGTGTGGACAAAAGGTCTATGATTGACATTGGATGACCTATTGCCAGCGAATGAATTGTGTCCACTGACACAATTATAGGCCAAATGAGAAAAGCTCCCACATGTATAACAAGCCTTTTTAGACACAAACTTAGGCTTAGACTGGTAAAACCCTGTCCCATTAATACTTTCTTGGCTTTTGAGTGACCTAGGTTTCCTATACATTTCAGCATATTTAACACTAGGTTGTTTCTTAATTGGGGAGCCAAGATTAACAGCTTTTCCAGTGATGGGATTGGTCACAGTGATAGGTTTAGATACTACTGGACTCTCAATGGGTGTAGGCACGAATGGACTCTCACTAAGCATCCCACCCTTAACAAACAAAGTGGGGTTAGCCTTTTTCCATTCTTCTAGGTCAGTAACCTTTTGTTGATATTCCTCAACTGGGGAAACAACTCTAGGTGGAGGAATAAATTCCTCTTCTTGGAGTACTGGAATACCAGTCCAAGAGAGATCCTTTCTATGGACACCATAGAAGTCCCCAGCAGGTGGTGGAACGACAACATATTCTTTCAACCCAATCCCAGACATATCCTTAGAATCCCTTTGTTTATTAACACAATCTCCTAGGGTTTGTGTGGCCTTATCAAATCTCTGAATTTTAAGACTCACATTGTCTTTATTCTTATTAGCCTAATCTAACTTAGCTATTAAATCAACATTAACCCTATTCACGATATCGTTAATATCATTACTTTGATTTAACTCATGTTTTAAGATATTTATTTTATCTTTTAAATCAAACTCCATTTTCTTATACTCAGAAACAGTCTTTTCAGTTTGAACAAGTGCCACTTGATAATTAGATAACGTGCATCTTACGTCTGAAAGATCTGATTTTAATTTTAAAGTCTCTTTATTAAGTTTTTCAGTATTTATCCTACAAGAAGAGTCATCACATACCTCATTATCAGATGACGAAGATGAGTTGGAACTTGAAGTAGACTTCGCCTTGACTGAAAACATCATCAGATTCTTTTTCACCTTCTTCCTTAGCCTGGTTCACCTCACGATATTGGATCTCGTTCTTCAAATCAAAGTTTCTCAACAAGCTCTGATACCACTTGTTGATCCCAAACTTAGATCGATTAGGCTTGTGTATACGAGATTGAATCAAGTAATACACGTAGAGTTGATATGTATGAAGTAATCTAAGTGTTATGCGGAATTTAACACTTAGAACAACGAACAAAACAAAGTAAAGCAAACTTTCACTTTGATTAATAATATCAATGAATGATTACAATGAAAGTGTTATGAGATATGTGGAAGAGGTGTGTGAAAAAGATGTATGTGAGATGTGTCTTATGTCTAACCCTAAGGCCTCCTTTTATAGGTTTAAGGAGCCTTGTACAAAAAGCTAAGATCAACTATTTTAGGAAGAGACACAAGATAAACATACTCAAATAAAATATTGACTAAATCTTTTTAAACATTAAGAATATATTTTGAATTTGTATCTTCATATTTTGTCTACCAGCTTGAAGAATTCATCATTGACAGATTTAGTCCTTGTCTTTATGTTAAGATTCTTCTCGTCAGCGTCTTGATAATTCTTATCAGCATCTCATCTGTCAACGCCCTGTTTACTCTTGTCAGCGTCCAAGTTCCTCTTGTCAGCGTCTAGGGACTTGGTCAATTTTATTCCCAACAGGACCGACCCATAGGCGTCCCCTAGCTATGTCTTTTGTTTTGGGTGAACTGACCAGAGGCGTTCACTCTCGAGCATACAAAAGTTTTCATAAAACTGCATCATGCATTCATACACAAAATTTTCTTGCATAAAATTTTTCTCGTGAAATTTTGGTATAAAATTTTTTTCATGTATATATATAGATTTTATGTTTTGATCTGTTTAATCATACGTTTTATGTAATACTGTCAGATGGCAAACACAGACAATCTCTGGGCAATATTTGTAGCTGCTGATGCAGAGATGCAAGACGCTCTTCTTCATAACGACGGTTACCCTCCCCCGCCTAACATCTTTCCCATGGAAGGAAGGAATCGGATCATGAGGGAATACTATACCCTTAGACAGCGACCTGACGAAGACAGCAATGAATTCATGTAGCGTTTCCTTCGCTACGCTGGTGTCCTGAGAGCAGCTGCAGGCACCACTGAAGAACAAGCACTACATTTTCGTTGGGCTCTCAATCCAAGGATCGCCAATAACTTATCAGGTGCTCCGTTGGACACGGTAGCACAAGTGGCTGATGCAGCACGAAAACTGGAGATGCTGCAAGAGAGAGATGAGTTTGGGGAAGCTGAAAGACCCGACAAGAGGTAGACCTTCATATTCAAGCGGTGACCAATCCGTATACTTTCCATATGTCAATTATTCATCTCTTAAATGTATCTTCCAGGCAGAAAACTGGGGACCGGTCTCAGCCGGCTACTTAGCAGCAGCCTCATCAGCCCAAGGGAAACGATCAGACTAACGACCGTTCTGCTACGGATAGGCGTGGCGGTAATGATAATTACCGTAACATCGCTGGGCACTCCAATAGCAGCAGGTCCTAATACTTAAGCATTTCCTTATGATTTCATGTTATAACTCATATTCTGACACTTTAGCAAAACTTCTACCAGGAACCATGGAAACGGTAGGGACCAGAACCAGAGAGGTTCGCAGCCTAGCCGTCCAGCTATCACTGGTATTCAATCTTACGATTATCCGCTTTGTCCTTTGTACCCAATTATCATGTCTTATGTAAAATGTCTTATCAGGTTCCCAGCCAGCCAGAGCACCTGCTGGAGGATTCACTCATCCTCTTTGCTCTACTTGCCACCGTAGGCACCCAGGACCATGTCGCCGTAATACTGACGCGTGCTTCAAGTGTGGTCTTCCTGGCCATATTATGAAGGATTGCCGTAAGGGCGAGATGGAGGGTACATCGGGACATGCTGATACCAAGCCGCCTCCTACCGTCGGGCGTGTCTACACGACATCTCGAGACCAGGCCAACAAGTCTACAGGTACCATCACTGGAATCTTTTATATGTATGGTCAAGCTGCATGTGTTCTTTTCGATACGGGTGCTACTCACTCAGTTATTTCTACTGCTTATGCTAAGAACATTAGGATGCCTCCCATGCCACTAGAAAATAGGCTTACTATTTCCACGCCTTTGAGGGACTCTGTATTAATCACCCATGTATACAAGAGTCTTCCCCTAGAATTTGACGATAAGATTCGACCTATCGACGTACTTCCGCTGGACATGAATGACTTCGACATGATTTTGGGCATGGATTGGCTATCCAAGCATCATGCTACCATAGACTGCCATTCATATCGAGTTATCTTCGGTGATGTTAATACCCGGACGGTCTGTACAAGTCATATCCACCCTGTAAGCGCGTGCACTACTGTCACATGGCTGCGAGGGTTTTCTAGCTACGGTTCACGACATGGATGATGAATCCCTAACAATTCAGTATCAACCTATAGTGTCGGAATTCCAAGATCTTTTTCCAGCAGAACTTCCGGGCCTACCACCTGCACGAGAAGTGGAATTCAGTATCGAGCTGGTTCCAGGAGCTGAACCAATATCCAAGGCTCCTTATCGCATGGCTCCCATAGAGCTGAAAGAGCTGAAGGATCAACTGCAAGAACTTCTTGAACGAGGTTTCATTCGATCGAGTGCATCTCCATGGGGCGCACCGGTCTTGTTTGTTAAGAAGAAGGACGACAGTATGCGTCTTTGCATAGACTATCGCGAGCTCAACAAGATTACCATTCGGAATAGGTATCCACTGCCACGCATTGACGATCTGTTTGACCAACTCCAAGGGGCCAACACTTCTCCAAGATTGATCTTAGGTCAGGCTATCATCAGCTACGGGTCAAGGAGCAACACATCGCTAAGACTGCCTTTCGTACCCGTTATGGCCACTACGAGTTTGTAGTTATGCCATTTGGCTGACAAATGTGTTGATCCCAAAGTCAGATCTTAAACCTTAATAGCTTGTTTAAGGGTTGTGATAGAGAGAAAGAATTCAATCTAACACTAGAGAAACTTTGCAAAGCAAAGTAACTAAACAAGATGCGGAATGTAATGTTTAGCACAAGAACAAATAAGATTCAAACGTTGCACTTTAATATATCAAAGATATACGAATACCCAAAGTGGTATTAGGGTTTACAAAACCTTAAAGTAATAATAATGAAAAACGAAATGAGAAAGACACACATTGCATGCTAACCTAGTGAGTCCTTTTATAGATGCAAGGACCCACGTACAAGATCACTACTAACAAACTATGGAAAGTATTAAGGAATAATAACTGAAACGCGTAAATATCTATTCCATGTTTATCTTGACAGCAGGGCCTTTGACTTCAGCAGGGGAACGGATCCCCCTGCCTTTGTTATTTAGCAGGGGGAACTTACTCTAGCAGGGGTATGAATAATCAACTAGCAGGGGAAACAAATAAGCATAGATTTATTCCCAACAATCCTCCCCTAAACTTGTGCTTTCCCCTAAAGACAAGTTTCTGAATAAATGCTAGTTGATGAGGATGCTTACAAACTCTCTGGCCAAATCTGACTATGAACCATTCTTACCAGATCATAAGCAACAGGCTTTTTGGCATCAACAATTAATTTAGCCTGTGCTAACTTCTTCAAGGTTTCCTGAGAGAAAGGATAATACCTGTGATTTAGTAAATAAACACTCACACCTTCCATTACTACCTCATAAACCCCAGAATTGGTAAACAGGTTCCAATACACCAAATTTCCTTTATTCACTGCATCAAATAGAGGATCAAATAATTCATGCTCATACATTCTATGCATGCACTCCCAGATTACCCAATCCTTCTCAACACCATCCATGGTAGGAGGTTTTGCAGCAAACGTCTTCTTCAATATTTTCCACAGATCTTCTAAGTCTTCACTATCCAAAATTTGAAGCATGACATCTAGGCTTAGAAAAGTCTGTGCTGTATTGTCAGCCCTTGTAAGCTTCCACCAAGTTCTCCCTCTGTGTTCATAAACAGCATACTCTATGATAGCAAACTTCTTTCCAAGTTCACTAGGTGAGATTTCATCATTTTCCTGTAAAATCAGCTGTTTGTCAATTTCATCATTTGATGGCCCTTGAGACTCTTTAGTGATTATGCCCACTTGCTCCATTCTCTTGAGTCTCTTTGCTGCTCTTTGTGCATTAAGTACTGACTTCTCAAGTACTTCTGGAAGACTTTCACCTGCTTGGTGTGATTCCCCTGCTGGGGATGATGCACCTGCTTGTGTAGTCTCTCCAGTTTTTCTTTTCTTTGTTGCTCTAGTTTTCTATAGCACTTCACTTTGTCTCCTAAGATACTCAGCTTCCTCAGGAGTGTTGATAGTCATCCAATCCTCCACATCATACAACTTTAGAACTGGTCTGACTGCTCTCTTTATGGCTTCAAAGCTCATATCTGTGAAGTCACCATCCTTCCACTTTCTGTGCCTTTTAAGCAGAAGTTTGTAGTGATCAAGCTGCCCTTTCTCTGAAGTTCTATACTTCTCACTCTGAATTTGCATTGCCCTTCTTTCCAGATATTCTGTCTGATATTTAAAAACAAGGCAAGTCAACTTATACCTTTCTTCTAAAGGAGCATTTTTCAACTCCTTCTCCCATTGATCAAGAAATTCTTCAACATGAGGTACCCTCTCATCTAGTTCCCTATGCATAATCTCAACCTGCTTGAGCATATCTTTGGGCCTCATCTTCTCCATTCTTTGATCCTGCATATCCATCTCCTCTTGTTGTAGCCTGAGAGCTACTTGTGCATCATGTGCCTCTTGTTCCCTTTGTTGTTCAGGAGTCAGATACTTGAATTTTCTCTTGGGCTGTTGCACCATGATTCCTTTTCCTTTATCTTTTGGATCCACTGCTGGTGCTGGTTTTGCTTTAGTTGCAGGTTCTTTGATTGTTATCCCCTTCTGAGCTGGTTGCTTTCTGTTCTTCCTAACAAATGTTTGAGTTATGTTTTTAGCAGGGGATAAACTTACAGCAGTGGGATCAGCAATGGCAGGGGGAACTTTAGAAGCAGGGGCTTCTTCTTGATTGCCCATAGTGAGCAATGTCTGAGCAATGTCTTTGGTTGCACTCCCCTTGTCACTTCCTTTATCAGCACTTTCTTTCTCCATTCCTTCCTTAGCACTTTTTATCTTTCCATGCTCCATACCAGGATATGAATAATACTCAGTAGATCCTTCTTTGGTTGGAATTTCCTCCCCTTTGGAAGCATCCTCATCTGTGGAAAGAATCAGTCTGGGCTTTCTCCTCCCCTCAAGAGTAGCAAGTCTGGTTTCCAAATGAGAGATAACCAGACCTTGCTTTTTGACATCTTGTACCAGTTGTGCATTCTGCCTTTTCAGGCTCATGCACATTTTCGTCAATTCCAAGTTTGTCAAAGGTTTCATACTGCTCTCAATCCTAGAAGGGAATTTCTCCCCTTGTTGGATATCATGGAGTGGGGGAGAGGACTTATTGATGGTGTCACTATCCTGCTCACCCCTTGAGGATGAGACAGTAGTGGCAGCCAAACCCCCAGGTTGCTCCAAACTCTTGGAGACTCTCCTCTCTGCTGCTTGTGAAGATTCACCAGGCAAGGGAGACCTGGCAAACCTGGATTTGGAACGCCTTTCTTGGTGTGGATCAGCAGGTGGTAGGTTCTTGGCAGGGGATTCAGCAGGTGGATTTATGGCTGTTTGATGTTTGGCTTCTTCCCGTCTGATTTGGTCTAGCATGATTGAAGTAAATGGAATATTTCTGCCAGAGAACAAAGGTGATGGTGCAAGTAATGTGGTGAACAGTTTGGTTGTGTGTTTGGTTGCTGAAAAATAGTTTCTGTGTGTAATGGGACCATGGTCACTCATATTCAGCAAAACTTCTATAAACCTTGGATACATACAAAACTTTGAGGTGCTTGAAACATTTTTCACCATGCCTTTAAAAATCATTTGAGAAAAACAATACTTCCTTCCTGTTGCAATCTTCAACTGCCACCATTTTGTTGAATTGATCACCAAACTCTATGATCTCCCAGAGAACATAGTGTTCCATTTTCAGGTATTGTTGGATTCTGAATTCCCATAATTCAAAGTTTTCAGGATCCAACATGGGTAACTTGAGGTTATTATGGTTGTTGCTGTTTGTGGATGAATCTGAAGACATGTTTGCTATGAGGATTTTGTTCTTGATTTAGACAAAGTTTCTCAACAAGCTCTGATAGTAAAAACCATTTTATCTAGGTTGTCAATTATATATGTGATGAACACAGCGGAATAATACAATTGACAAGAACAAGATGTTTAACAAGATGAATAATTCCCAAAGAGAGTTTGTATTAATGATTAACACAAACTACTCTAGGTGTGTACATTGAATCCCACACCTAGAGATCAAACAAGCAGTAGGTTACATTTTAGTAGTATAAATGAATGAATAAACCTACGGTCTGGTGTTCCTTTTATAACTTAAGGAACCCAGGGATACATGGAAACTAAATAAGATAATAATGACTAAATCAAAACAGAATTATTCATTCTTATCACTACTTGACCAAATATCCATATTTTTAGTATATAACAGGGGAATCTTCACAGCAGTGGAAAGTTTTGTAGCAGGGGAAACTTTCTTGTATTTTTTCCACCAGCTTGAAGTTTCTCCTAATGCTATATTTGGTCCTTCTTGTTTCCATAGTGATTTGACTCATCAACTTTTGACCCAACAATCTTCCCCTAGTTGATGATGTCAAAACACTTCCCCTTAAACATACAACACCAAAGATCAACAGGCTGAACATTCTTTGTAGACAACTTCCCCTTTTTGACATGATCAAATAGGGGTCTTCTATGTGAACAACCTTGATTTTCAACTACTACTAACCAATATCATACATCAAACCCAAGTATTCTACTTTTCAAAATACCCTCCATGAAGCACATAGGGGATAGTGTTCCTAATAAAAAATGATTTTGAGCAGTAGATACTCACACTAGTTGTAGTAATACCAATAAGCAACAACAAAAACCTTCACCTCATTGTTGTATGTGAATGACTAGCACTTTTTAACAATATAGCTTCCCCTTAAATTGTGCTAATCATTTATGAATCTTCAATTCTGTAGGCTTTATGTAATGATCACATATGAAGAACATGAATTATAACTTACTTGATGATGAAGAAGAGTAACCCGAACTTGCATTCTATTACTTGCACTAACCATGTGACAAAGAGTCTGCTTATACAAAATCCTCATTTACCTTTGAAACGAGACACTGAGCACGATAATGTAACTCCTTCAAGTGATAGAAAATATGTGCATAGAGTACCATAAGAAAAATCACATATTCCTAGATCTTGTATCACTTCGTCACTAAGCGTTTAAGCATAAAACCCATACCCGCGAAAATCTCCTTCATCTTCAAATAAATAATAAAAGCTTTTCTTCGTAATCAATAAAATTAAATCAAGCCGTTATAGCTTTAAGACCAGTTGCTGTGAATATGCCAAACTCCAAAATACTGTTGTCCCAAATCTCATATCTGACAGCAGGGGGAACTTTCAAAAACAGTGGGAATCTATTAATGAAAGCAGGGGGAACTGTTGAAGGCAGGGGGTGGTAGCAGGGGGAACTTTTAATGAAAGCAGGTGGAACTTTTTCACAAGCAGGGGGAATTTTTAATGCCACTGTTTTTGTTATCAACTGTGCCAAATCCACATAATGGGAATGAATTTATAACAGTAAAATAACAAAACCAAAAACAAAAAAATATACCCTACTGTTGTAAATTGTCGCACCAGCAATCGTGTAAATCATATACCATGGCCTTTTATGCTATCACTGTATACGCAATAAGCAAATAATAAAGTCCCCTTTTATTAGCTGCTATAATTGACCAATGAGAATATACATTCTCACATAATGAATCCGTAATATCATGTGTCCCACGTCCTTTGCACTCTTTGTTTAAACCGTGTGAACACAACATTAGCTTAAACTATATTTATTCGTGTGAACACATTGTTCATTCATGTGACACAAAATAAATAATACCTCTTATAAGGATTCCAACGTAGTCAATCCCCACTTGATTATATGTCCCACGTGAATGAATCATGGGATTCAATTATCAACAATGAATGCGTATAAGACAAAAGTCATTATCACAGCCCATACATTCTTTTCACTTGGCTGCGTTGAATATAAATTAACAAAACATATTACGAGGCCCTTATGTTTTGTTGACATAATCTTATTTTGCAACCGTATAATAGATTTAAATAACTAAATCTTTTATTGAACCTTCTGTTCATCAACGATTGTATCACAGCCAGTCACCATCATCTTCACAACAACATAAATTAATTATTTAGGGTTTTAACAGAAACCCTAAATCCTCACAGCAACGAATACGAACCCGAAAAACATCTTGATTCTCCTAGATATCGAGCCACCCGCTCTGATACCACATGTTGATCCCAAAGTCAGATCTTAAACCTTAATAGCTTGTTTAAGGGTTGTGATAGAGAGAAAGAATTCAATCTAACACTAGAGAAACTTTGCAAAGCAAAGTAACTAAACAAGATGCGGAATGTAATGTTTAGCACAAGAACAAATAAGATTCAAACGTTGCACTTTAATATATCAAAGATATACGAATACCCAAAGTGGTATTAGGGTTTACAAAACCTTAAAGTAATAATAATGAAAAACGAAATGAGAAAGACACACATTGCATGCTAACCTAGTGAGTCCTTTTATAGATGCAAGGACCCACGTACAAGATCACTACTAACAAACTATGGAAAGTATTAAGGAATAATAACTGAAACGCGTAAATATCTATTCCATGTTTATCTTGACAGCAGGGCCTTTGACTTCAGCAGGGGAACGGATCCCCCTGCCTTTGTTATTTAGCAGGGGGAACTTACTCTAGCAGGGGTATGAATAATCAACTAGCAGGGGAAACAAATAAGCATAGATTTATTCCCAACAAAATGCTCCATCAGTGTTCATGGATTTGATGAACAGAATCTTCCATGAATTTCTGGACAAGTTTGTCATTGTCTTCATCGATGACATCCTGATTTTCTCAAAGTCCAAGGAGGAACACGAAGACCATCTTCGTACAGTACTACAGATTCTTCGCCAGAAGCAGCTGTATGCTAAATTCTCCAAGTGTGAGTTCTGGTTAGACAAGGTGGCATTCTTAGGTCACATTGTATCAGCAGAAGGAATCACTATGGATCCAGCAAAGGTTGAGGCCATTACTAAGTGGCCAAGGCCGACATCAGCGACGAAA
The DNA here is from genome assembly GCA_025667525.1 of Glebionis coronaria. NCBI lineage: Eukaryota > Viridiplantae > Streptophyta > Magnoliopsida > Asterales > Asteraceae > Glebionis > Glebionis coronaria. The sequence continues at coordinate 602,287,561 of CM046876.1, read as the reverse complement.
GTCCGCAGTTTCTTAGGCTTAGCTGGCTATTACCGTAGGTTTGTGGAGAACTTTTCCCGCCTAACACTACCATTGACCAAACTGATGCGGAAAGGGGAGAAATTCGTCTGGACTGAAGATCGAGAAAAGAGCTTTGAAGACCTGAAGCAGAAGCTAGTATCTGCACCTATTCTTACTCTACCATCTGGTACGGGTGGATTTCAAATCTACAGTGATGCATCGGGGAAGGGACTTGGCTGTGTTCTCATGCAACATGGGAAAGTGATCGCGTACGCTTCACGACAGCTTAAGCCTTATGAAGAAAATTACCCCACGCACGACTTGGAACTTGCTGCAGTCGTGTTTGCATTGAAGATATGGAGGCACTACTTGTATGGAGAATCATGTGACATTTTCACGGACCACAAGAGCTTGAAGTATATCTTTACTCAGCGTGAATTGAACATGAGGCAGAGGAGATGGTTAGAGCTGTTGAAGGATTATGACATTAATCTAAAGTATCATCCCGGAAAGGCAAATGTAGTAGCAGATGCTCTTAGCAGGAAGTCCGGAATGATCAACGACATCAAAATCGAAGAGGAAATCATAAGAGACTTGGAGCGACTAGACATCGAGTACATGGTACGTGGACAACACGGTTACTTGGCTAATCTTAGAGTAGAACCCGAGTTACTATCTAAGATCAAGGAAGCTCAGAAGGATGACGGAGAAATCTGGGCGATAGTACAGAATTTAGAGAAGCAGACAGAATTCAGAGTAGATGCAGATGGTATCGTATGGCAGGGCACGAGACTTTGTGTTCCTGATGACCAAGAACTCCGGGAAGCCTTGTTAGCTAAAGCTCATAGCTCCCCATTCTCGATACATCCTGGTTCGACTAAGATGTACCATGACATCAAGCAGTACTTTTGGTGGAATGGTATGAAACATGATGTGGCCACCTACGTCTCCAAATGTCTTACCTGCCAGCAGGTTAAGATCGAGCATCAGCGATCTGGTGGTCTCCTTCAACCGTTAGACATTCCAGAGTGGAAGTGGGAAAAAATCACCATGGATTTTGTTACCGGTCTTCCGCCTACCAAGAGGAAGCACGATGCAATTTGGGTTATCGTTGATCGACTTACCAAATCAGCTCATTTCTTACCGATCCGCAAGGAAGATTCGGTAAGTAAACTCGCAGATACGTACAGAAGAGAGATCATGAGACTCCACGGTGCACCATCCAGCATCGTCTCAGACAGAGATCCTCGATTCACTTCGTGCTTTTGGAAGAGTCTGCAAAAAGCTTGGGGTACACAACTTAAGCTTAGCACGGCTTTTCATCCTCAAACGGACGGACAGTCGGAGCGAACCATTCAGACATTGGAAGATATGTTGAGGTCATGTGCGTTAGAATGGACGGGTGATTGGGACGAATACATTTGTTTGGTGGAGTTTGCATACAACAACAGTTGGCACGCGAGTATCAAGTGTGCTCCATTTGAGATGTTGTATGGCAGAAAGTGTCGCGCCCCAATCTGCTGGGATCAGGTTGGCGAGGGAACACTTGAAGGACCGGAAATCATAGAGATGACCAATGAGAAGATCGCAGTAGCTAAGCAGAAAATTCAGGAGGCGTGGTCACGTCAGAAGAGTTACGCCGATAAGCATCGTAGAGATATACACTTTAATGTAGGAGATCACGTCTTCCTTAAGGTTTCGCCGGCACGTGGTGTTAGACGCTTTGGGATTAAAGGGAAGCTCAGTCCTTGTTTCATCGGACCGTTTGATATCATTGAACGAGTCGGTGAAGTATCTTACCGATTGGCGTTACCTCCGCAGCTTTTGCATGTGCACAATGTGTTTCATGTGTCCTTACTCAGAGGGTACCAGTATCATCCCCTTCACATGGTTCAGTATCCACTGGAACAGATACGTGAAGATCTCACTTTTATAGAAGAACCCGAACGAGTTCTTGACAGACAAGAACGAGTCATGAGAAAGAAGACGATTCCATTCGTCAAAATTCTATGGAGGGATCATACCGAGCGGGAAGCCACTTGGAAAACAGAGGAGTCTATCCGGGCTTCTTACCCTCATTTCATATTTTGAATCCGGGTATGTTCTTCTTTTCCAGTTTACTTTATCTATAATTCGGGGACGAATTATTCTTTTTTGGGGGGAAGAGTTGTAAAACCCGCATGCTTTTACCATGAATAGTACCCTTAGGATCGTACGTACTAGTTTAAAACTTTCCTATTATAGCATGATTAGGATTACGTGTTAGGATTTTACGTATTACGTACGTGTTAGAACACGATAAGTATTTACTATACACGAGCACGTAATAATTATTTGATGATAATTAATCACGAACATGCGATCATGAAATCATGAACGTTATTAAAACACGAACTATTATTAATTACGTATATATATTTATTACGAGCGTAATTAAATATATTAGATCACGGTAGTTACGTAACGAGAACACTTAAAACACGAACACAAATAATCACAAAAGTTTAACTTAACATCGAGACACGGAAAAAGGTACGGGTACCCCAAGTGGGGCCCCTACCTGCGGCTACAAGGACAAATGGGCCAAGCCCATTTGTCAAATTTACTAAAGGGGGGTTAATAATTTTTCACTACTCATTTTTCATTCACAGAAGATTTTAGAAAAAACCCTAAAACCCTCCTTCCCTTTCTTCTTTGTGCCGCCACCCTACAACCACCACAAGGAGGTGGTTTGTGATCTTGGATCTTGGAATTTTTCTTGGTGATCGTGTTTGTTCTTCATCCTTTTGATCCACGAATTTGGTAAATCCTTTTTAAACCTTTTCTTTTGCTTTAATCTTTTTATAAATCAAGAACATGTTATGTTTTTACAAAAACCTAATAATTAAACATGGATCTAACATGATTTGGGATTAAATAAAATCAAAAGAATGTTTTAAGGGGTGTTTGTTTTTTGCCGCAGTCTGCACCGAACCCGAAGGGGTTTCGGTTTGGCCAAGCCGACCACCACCAAGACCATACGGTCTTGGTTGGTGCGTGTGGGTCCCACGGCAGCAGTAAAACACGGGGTACCCCGAGTTGGTTCGGGGTACGGTGTCGATTTCATGTCCGGTTCATTGTTTTTAGCTTAGATCCGGTTCATGGTGTATGCTTAGTTTTTTTTTATGTTTTATGATCTTATGTTAAAATTAAATTAATAAAATGATATGATTAATTTAATAACATGACTTAGGTTATTTTAATCATTATAATCATGAATTTAATTAACCTAAGTATTTGTATATTTAAGACTTATAATTAATTAATTATTTTAAAACCATGGATATAATTAATTAATTAACATGACTTAGGTTATATTATTAATATATAATAATACATATTTTAACCTAAGTATTTAACTTATTTAATTAAAAACATGTTATACTTTAATTAAATATTTTTACCTATAGTTTAATTTAATTACATGAAATAATTATTAAACTATACATTATATCATATGACTTAGAAAATAATCATGGAAAACACTTAGGCTTATATACTTAGCTTATTTAACCAGCTTATTTCTAATTATGGAAACTTTCTATTTTTAGAAACTTATTTATTTCAGGCAGCTACTCTAATTATGGAAACTTATTTAAATAAGGCAGCTAATCTATTTATGGAAACTTTCTCTTTTTAGAAACTTATCTATTTTAAGCAGTAGATCTATTTTTGGAAACTTTCTATTTTTGGAAACTTTCTATTTTTGAAAACTTTCTATTTTTGGAAACTTTCTATTTTAGGAAACCTGCTATTTTTGGAAAGTTACTTATTATTACACAGTAAGTATAATAACACATGAAATACCAGAAATACTTAATCAGATTAAACAGAATATAAGATAAAAAACAGTTTAAGGCTTTAAAACAGTAAAACATGGTAAGAACACATAAAATAAGCTAAGACATGACGTAAAACCAGCTACGTAATTAGTAAGCAGATACTTTTTCATGTATGTATTTATGTAGCACTAGTGATTCGGAAGTAGGATTCCTCTCAGTTCATCTTCTTCGTTCACAGGACATAAGGTACGGATTCTCGTCCTTTCAGTATGGACATTCTTTCCTTATTAGGATTCCCCGTATGCAGCCAAATGTTTTCCCGTAGTATAAGTATGTGTTTGAATTGCTTATGTTTAATTAAGATTACCTATAGCCATATAAATGCATGACCAGTTTCACCTAGTTATGGAGGTACCATAACCATAACATTAGAGGCACTGATGTTATGACTTCACCACGGCGGAGTGATTGCTCGTGGCGTCCCTTCAGCTTTTGGCTATTTATTTATATTTATCATGTGGGGCGTATGGGTGCATCCTAGTTACATGTTTTTTATTCAGGATTTCATGGTGAATGTGGTGTGTGCCTTGCATCCTTCACAAGGAGCTGATCCCTCCTACCCAAAACCAGTATATTAAATTAGAGGCAGCCCCTCTAATTTGCATGATGAGGTCACCCCTCCAAGTATTCATGCACTGTGGATTTTTATGACCTATATTGGCTAATGGTAAAATATGACTAACAGTTTTTTTATAAGATAAACATAAGACTTTCAAACTATAAAACCAGTTTATTTAAGACTTAACCAGGTTACTCGTGACTTAGTTTTCTTCCGCTGTTATTATGTTATATGCTTATCCTATTCATGCTTTATTGTACATCCGTGCACTGAGCGTATTTGCTAAGCCGTTTTCCTTTTCTATGTTCCCAAAACGGCAGGTACTCAAGGACGCTCGTAGACACTAAGAGTACGTGCATATGGATTGGAAGCTGTCTAGCCTTCTTTACTTTATGCATTTCCTTTCTTACGATACTTATGCTTTGGACATTGTTTAGTCCTTTCCTTTATTATACGATGTTTGTGTGTGATGAGCTTTACTTTTGGACTACCTATGTTTGATTCCGGTATTTTCCTTTTATGGTCAAGTAATGTTTAGACATTTTTCCTTGTATGCTTTGATGATACGCCATAATTTCTGTGATATTTCCATTTCCAAAATGGGGTGTTACATGGATGTTGTTCAAAACCCTGATCCAATACCACAGGGACAACCACAAGGACAACCACAAGTTGTGCATCCTGCACCAGCACAAGGTGTTCAAGCCGTGAATGCTATAGCTACCTCTACAACTAGAACACCTTCTTATACTCTTTCTGCTGTCAAACTTCCAGTGCTCATAGGTGAAAATTATGAGACATGGGCTATGCAGATGGAACATTACTTGAATCACACAGATCACACTGTGTGGCAAGTTATCAAGAATGAGAATACACCTAAGAAGCTATACTGGTTGCCTGATGGTACATGCTATGCTCTACCTGCTGTGACTGCTGATGAGATACAAGCAGAGATCAGAGAGAGAAAATCTAGAACTGCTTTGGCTATGGCTCTTTCAGAAGACATCTTACCAAGCTTTCATCATTATAAGGATGCTAAAGCTATGTGGGATGTCATAAAACTTAGATTTGGAGGTAATGACAAATCTAAGAAGATAAAGAAGATTGTTCTTAAGCAAGAATTTGATAACTTCTCAATTTCCAGTATAGATGGAATACATGGTGGCTATGGAAGGTTCAGTAAGCTGCTTATTCAATTGGCAGTTTATGGACAAGTAATTCCTAATGAAGAAGCTAATCTAAAGTTCTTAAGAAGTGTTCCACAAGAGTGGAAAGCAATGGCTATGCACTTCATCATAAGAGATGATTTGGAAATAATTCCTTTTGATCATCTCTACAACAATCTTAGAGCATACGAGATGGATGTGAAAGGCATTGAGGTGACTAAGGCAGCGACTACAACAAAGTCTAACTTGGCTTTTGTGTCAGATGGAAACAATGGTACTTATTTTCATAATACCGTTAGTGGATCAAGCAGCGGTACATACTTCACAAATACCGCTTGAGGACTTACAAACGATACTTACCCACAAAGTATTGAAGGCATCCCCATAGTCTCTCAAAATCCACATGGAAGGTCTTCACCATTGTTTAGTGACAATGATGCCTTCTCATTCTTTGCTGGACAAGACAACAGGCCAAGATTAACACTCAGTGACTTGTTCCAAATGGATGATGCTGATGTTGAAGAGATGGATCTTAATTGGCAAGCTGCTATGGTGTTAGTAAGATCTAACAGGTTCTTCAAGAAGACTGGAAGAAAGATGACTATTGATCCTAATGAGCCATTAGGATGACAAGTCCAAAGTTGAATGCTATAACTGTGGAAGGAATGGACACTTTGCAAGAGAATGCACTAGAGACAAAGCTGAGAGTAGCAGTCAGAAGTCCAAGAACAGCTATAGAACTAGTCCAAGAATAACTGAAAGCTTTCCAAAAGGAAACAACAGGAGTCCTAAAGGAACCAAAGCATTGGTGACAGTAGATGGAGGGGTGAACTGGGCTGTAGATGAAGAAGAAGAAGAGCTTGATCTAATGGCTCTTTCGCATGAACATATTGAGGTACATCCTTGTTCTAGAGACTGTGTTCTTAAATTTAATAGCTTAAAAGTAGAACTAGAGGAACAATATCAAAAAGTCAACACATGCACTGTAGAACTAAATGCTTTTAAACAGGGTGTTGTTAAGTTAGAAGAAAATATAGTTTTGTATAAAAAGGCTCAACAAAACTATGAAGAGAAAATAAGAATTTTAACTCTTCAAATAAGGGAAAAAGATGTGGAAATTAAAGCATTTGAAAGATAACTTTTGAAAGTTTCAATAGAAAATGAAGCTTTAAAAGCCAGTCTTTATAATGAAAGGGAAGTGATTAATCATTGGCAAAAGTCCTCTAAAGGATTGGGGAAACTGATTAATTCACAAATAGGATATTATGATAAGTCAGGTATATGATATATTGAGGACCAACCTGGGATAACTTTAACTGACAAGGACTTATCAAAGGGGATTTTTGATAGTTCTAGTGAGTTAGATAATACACCTGAGAATGATAGATATGCTGAAGGAATGAAGGCAGTTCCTCTACCATTATCAAGAATTTTCATGCCCCTAGTAATGATACAAGTATAGAGTTAGAAGAACCAAAGGTTAAAAATACCTTAAACTCTAGTACTTTGTCCCAAGATAAGACTATTGTGACCAAGAACATTGTTTATCCACCTTTAATGAACAATTTTGTTTCTGAAGAATCTAAGACTAGTTCTGCTCCCAAGAAGGTAAAAACTCCTAGCAAGATACTAGAAAATGATGTAAAACATATTAAAACCAAGAGGGGTGGGCTAAGTTTTGAGAAAGTTAAGTCCAAACAACCTTTTGGGTCTTCTTTGAGAAGAAAAGGATGTTATGTTTGTGGTAGTCTAAGTCATTTTATCAAAGATTGTACTTTACATGAAGATAAAATTGTGAAACAAAAGGCTACACAAAGGGCCATAAAAAACAGTAACGTGAAAAATGCACAAGTTAATAGGAATCAGAAACTTAAGAATGACAAACCTAGGATTGATCACTCAAGGGTAGCTAAACAGGTTAGAAATAACTCTACAAAAAGTTTTGTTCCTAGAGCAGTACTTATGAAACAAGGTCTAGTACCTTTGAAGTCTGGTAAACCATGTACCGGCAAGTCTAGACCTGCAAGTACTGCTAGACCAAACTTAAGTAGTGTTGTTTAAAGTCTGTCAAACCAAAGTTCTCTAAGACTTCTAAGAATGTTGTTGAAAAAGCTAAAACATCTAGAAGTAAGGCTAATAACAAACCAGTGCAAATGTGGGTTCCTAAAATAGAAAAATCATGTGTTAAAGCAAGTACTGCTAAAGCAGTACTTAAGGCAAAGAAGTCTGAACACATAGTGTCACCCTATGTCTTTGACTACATAACTGAAACCATTAAGTATAAGAGCAAAATCAGCATTACTGGAAATGCTTCTGAACAGACTCTTAAGTGTGTAGGTCCCACAAGATCCAAGCCAAATGTGGCTTGGGTCCCTGTTAAAAACTAATAAGTTTTGTTTGTGTGTAGGGGCATCGAATTGATGAATTGAAAGACAAAGGTATAGTAGATAGTGAATGCTCAAGACACATGACAGGAAACAAAGATTTTCTTGCTGAATTTGAAGAATTCAGAGGAGGACCAGTAGCCTTTGAAGGTAACAAAGGTAGAATCACTGGCAAAGGGAAAATCAACACAGGGAAGTTAGAATTTGAAGATGTGTTCTTTGTGAAAGAATTGAATGAGTTCAATCTGTTTTCTGTATCACAAATGTGTGATAAGAAGAACAAGGTGTTGTTCACAGACAAAGACTGCTTAGTGCTGTCTAAAGACTTTGAGATGCCTAAAGAATCTCAAGTACTGATTAAAGTACCCAGGCAAGAAAATATGTACACCTTTAATCTTCATACTATTACTCCAACAGGTGGTATTACATGTTTGCTAGCTAAGGCTTCTTTTGATGAGTCTAATTTATGGCATAGAAGGTTAGGTCATGTAAATTTCAAGAATCTTAACAGATTAGTGAATAGGAATTTGGTTAGACGGTTATCTAACAAATCTTTTCAAAATGATTTCACATGTGCTGCTTGTCAAAAAGATAAACAACATAGTGCCTCTTGTAAGACCAAGACTGTCAATACTGTGACAACCTTTACAACTCTTGCATATGGATTTGTTTGGTCCAGTTTCTGTAAGAAGCATTAGTCATAAGACTTTTTGTCTAGTCATAACTGATGATTATAGTAGATTCAGTTGGATTTTATTTTTAGCTCTTAAGAGTGAAACCAATGAATTACTTAAGGATTTTATCACTTTAGTTGAAAAGCAGTTCACTAAACAGGTTTTAATCATTAGGACAGATAATGGGACATAATTCAAGATTGTTGAATTTGATGAATTTTGTATGTCTAAAGGAATTAAGAGACAATTTAGTAATCCTAGGACTCTACAACAAAATGGAGTAGCTGAAAGAAAGAATAGGACACTAATTGAGGCTGCTAGAACTATGCTGGTTGATTCTCTTTTGCCAGATACCTTTTGGGCAGAAGCAATCAACACTGCATGTTATGTGTTAAATAGAGTCTTAGTGACCAAGCCTCAAAACAAAACACCTTATGAACTTTTGATTGGTGTTAAGCCTACCATAAGTCATTTAAGACCTTTTGGGTGTCATGTGTCTATACTAAATACTTTTGATTATTTGGGAAAGTTTGATGGAAAGTCTGATCCAGGTTATCTTGTAGGATATTCATTACAAAGTAAAGCATATAGGGTTTATAATTTGGCATCTAAAAAGGTTGAAGAAAATGCCCATGTTAATTTCTTAAAAAATAAACCCAATGTCCCAGGAATAGGTTATGCTTGGATGTTTGATTTAGATTATCTAACTAACTCCATGGATTACTATTCTGTACAAAAGGATTGTCAAACTAACAATGCAGGTGAGGAGTCAAGTGCAACTAATGTAGGTACTCAAGAAGAAGTTTATTCATCATATGATGATGTTCATATGTATGTGCCCAATATGCCTACTGTTACTCCCATGTCTGCCACTCCCAAGAAGCAAACCATGCCATCAAAAGATGATCAAGCCTCCCAAGAGCTTCAGAGGCTTCAAGATCAAGAAAAGAATGATACATCTATTAATAAGCATTCAGGAGAAGAATCTTTTGAGTCACAACACTCAGCAGTACATACTACACCTAGCGGTACTTCATCTGCAAGTACTGCTAAGTCAAAAACTGCTAAATCTGTTGATTCACTAGAAGAGATTTTACAACCTATGGACGATGAAGACATGTATGCTAGTCTAGCTGAAGGAATCTTCTCCAAAGCTTCCTATGATGAGCAGGGTGCAGTAACTGATTTCAACAATTTGGAAACTGAAATTCCAGTCAGTTCTATCCCCACTCATAAAGTCAACAACAACCATCCTACTACACAGATCATTGGAGATCCCAAGTCTACTGTATAAACCAGAAGACAACTTCAAACCAATACTGAAACTCATGCACTTGTGAGTTATGTCAAACAACAGCAGAGAACTAATCATAAAGATACTCAGCATTGTTTATTTGCCTGTTTCTTATCACAAGTAGAGCCCAAAAACCTTTCTCAGGCTCTTGTTGAAGAAAGTTGGGTAGATGCCATGCAAGAAGAATTAACACAATTTAAGCTACAAAAAGTTTGGATTCTTGTGGATCTTTCCTCAGGTAAGAGAGTAATTGGTACTAGATGGGTTTTTCAGGAACAAGAAGGATGAAAGAGGAGTTGTTGTGAGGAATAAGGCAAGACTTGCTGCTCAAGGCTATAGACCGGAAGAAGGGATAAACTATGATGAGTTTTTTGCACCAGTGGCAAGGATAGAAGCCATTAGGTTATTTTTGGCCTTTGCATCATATATGGGTTTTATAGTCTATCAAATGGATGTAAAAAGTGCCTTTCTTTATGGTAATATTTCAGAGGAGGTATATGTCTCACAACCTCCAGGTTTTGTAGATCCTAAATCCCCAATAGAGTCTACAAGGTTATCAAAGCACTTTATGGTCTGCATCAAGCTCCAAGGGCCTGGTATGCAACTTTATCCAATTTTTTGTTAGAGCATGGATATAGGAGAGGGACCATTGACAAAAATCTGTTCATAAAAAAGAATGGTAAGGATATTATTCTAGCTCAAGTCTATGTTGATGACATCATTTTTTGTTCTACCAAGAAGTCATGGTGTGAAGAGTTTGAGGCTTTGATGAAAGGAAGATTTCAAATGAGTTCTATGGGAGAACTAACTTTCTTTTTGGGACTGCAAGTCAAACAAAGGAAAGATGGAATATTTATCAACCAAGATAAGTATGTTGCTGAAATCTTGAAGAAATTTTCATGTATGGATACAAGGAGTATAAGCACACCTTTTGAAGCTAAGAAGTCTTTATCAAAAGATGAACATGGAGAAAATGTTGATATTCATCTATACTGATCAATGATTGGTTCATTGATGTATCTTACTGCTTCAAGGCCAGACATTATGTTTGCTGTGTGTGCCTGTTCAAGGTTCCAAGTCCATCCAAAGGTGTCACATCTACATGCTGTGAAGAAGATTTTTAAGTATCTTAAAAGTCAACCCAATTTAGGATTATGGTATCCTAGAGATTCCACCTTTGAATTGGAAGCTACTCAGACAGTGATTATACTGGAGCTAATCATGATAGGAAATCCACAACAGGAGGTTGTCAATTCCTAGCCAGAAGACTCATATCATGGCAGTGTAAGAAGCAAACCATTGTTGCTACTTCTACAACTGAAGCTGAATATATAGATGCTGCTCATTGCTGTGGACAAGTACTTTGGATTTAGAATCAATTGTTAGATTATGGGTTTAACTTCATGAACACCAAGATTTACATTGATAATGAAAGTACTATATGCATTGTCAAGAATCCAGTATTTCACTCTAAGACCAAGCATATTGAAATAAGACATCACTTTATAAGAGATGCCTATGACAAGAAGCTTATTCATGTCTTGAAGATTCATACAGATAAAAATGTAGTTGATTTGTTAACCAAGGCATTTGATGCAAAGATATTTGAATTCTTGGTGACACATATTGGTATGCTCAACCAATAGACTGCTGCATATGTTGAGGGGAGGTAATAGTTGTATAAATTTTATACTAATTTTACTGTATAGTCTATGTTTTGTGTTTTTGATGTGATTGCAGGTTGATAGAAAAAGATAAAAGAGGTAATTATGATAGTGGAATGCATGAACTGGTCAAAATTTTGAGGTACCGTTATAACTCCAAGTATCGCTAGCACAAATTCAAGTACCGAATATGTTCCATGTACCGCTACATGTCTGTTGTAACGTTAAGGGTCTCTTTTGTAAATTTGGCGGTTTTTTCGCGCTTGGGTTTGTTATTTACTTAAATACTTACTCCAATTTCACAATTGATTCAACTAATCTTTTATTTTTATCTCTTGATTCAATAACCTTCTCTCTAATTTTTCGATCATCAAAAATACTAATGGCTGCTTTACAAGTGATCTCTAAGCATAATTTGGTTGTGAATCTTGCTATGAATGATGACTCTCTTGGATTCCATGAGATTCTTGGTTTCTTATCTCGAAGTCATGTTTGTTTGCACTCACTGTAAAGTCCCATTGTCTCTATTTCCATTGTTGAACAATTTTGGAACACTACTGTGTTAGGTACTCAGTTTGATCAACCTTGCATTAAGGCTAGGGTGAATCATAGAAATATATATGTAATTGAGGTACTACTAAGGGCAAGTTTGAGATTAAATGATGAAAATGGACTTAGTATGCTTAATAATACAGAGATTCATGATGGCCTTGCAGCCATGGGCTATGAGGGTGGTAGGGAAAGTCTTACTTTCTTTAAAGCTTAATTTTTACCTCAATGGAAATTGCTTTTTCATGCTATTATTCACTGTTTAAGCTCTAAAAGTACATCTTTTGAACAAATTCCTGCTGCATTGGCATCACCTGGTATTTGTCTAGCAAACAACATGGTTTTTAATTTTTCAAGATTAATTTTTAAAGGCATGACTAGGAATTTGGAAGGAACTAAAAAGTTTTTGATGTATCCTAGATTCATTCAGACTTTAGTTAGTGACCAAATACCTAACCTACCAGAGTTAACTGATACATAGGGTGTTCCTACATTCACAAAGAGAAATTTCTCTTTCTTGACCAAACAAGGCAATGCCTTTACAAGAATAGTTACACCATTGCTTGCTCATATGTTAGCCCAACTTGCCAATCAAGAAGGTAAAGAATTTAGCAATGCTAGTGCTTTTCAGCAAACTCCTTCTTACCAGAGTTCCCATTCCCTAGATGATTCACAATCTTCTTCTTACAATGTTGGTGCTCCACCAAACAATGATGAGATGATCCATACACCTGCTGCTTCTATTGCTGCTAGTGGTTCACCACCAGCACAAGCACCAGAGGCGGTGGATGTTGCAAATTTGACTGCTTTGTGTACTAGTTTGTCCCAACAGGTACAGGTGTTGCATAAAGCAAAACTTGTTCAAGACAAGAAAATTATTGAATTGGAAGCTAGCCTAATCAAGTTGAGGAACAAATTATCACCTTGGATGAGGCAACATAGATCTATTCAGAAGGCTGCACTCAAGAAGCAAAGATTCAGGAACCACAAGAAAAGGAAACTGAATGCAACCAAACAGGGGAGGAATTATGAAGAACAACCACCTTCTTCTGATAATCAAACAAGGATCTCTGGAAATGACATCAATTTTGAGCTGGATAAAGATGTCATGGGGACTTATGAAGATGGAACTGGTTTAGAGACTGGTGTGGATGAACCTACAAATATGGAGATTCAATAGGAAAAACCACATCCTACTCATGAGGAGCCACAAGTTGAAGAAATGATGGTAACTCAGTCAGTACCAACACCTCAATCACCACTTCAAGTGAATTTGAGTACTTTCTATGAAAAGTTGGAGGAAATTACTATTCAATTTCCTGTATCTTCAACTCCACCACCACAAAGACAAATATGGTTTCAAAGGAAATAGTCTTTGCAAGTACTGTCCAGATCAAGCATGAGCAATGGATCAGACAAGACTGAAGAGGTGCAAGTTGAAAGGATAACTTCAATGGAAGAAAGGGTATCTGGAGATACACAAGTGATTAAAGAAACAAGTATGTCTAATACTGGTGAAGTCAACATTGTTGAAGATCCAAGTACTGCTAAGCCAAATAAGCCGACTACAAGTACTGCTGACATTGTTGAAGACCCAAGTACTGCTAAGCCAACTAAGCCGATTGCAAGTACCGCTGGTGATCATCCTTCACTAGAAAGTCAAACTCCTTTTGGAGAGGATGAGACTTTAGCCCAATTACTGCTTGACTTAAGAAAGAAGAATTCAGCTGAGAAAACAAAACAAGCAGAGGCAGAGAAGAAGACACAACAAGAAGTTCTTGCCAAAAAGGATCAAACTAAAGGTAAGAAAGTTCAAGCTTCACACCCTACTAAAGGAATAGTTATTCAACATCAAGCTGATGAGGAAAGACCTTCCAAGCTAAAGAAGAAGCTACCTAAGATTAATCCAAAGGATAAAGGGAAGAAGCAAATACTATCAGAACTGAAAATAAAAGTGATTCAGATGAAGATATAAGCAAAGTCATGTACATATTTAATCAATTGGACCATGATGAGGAATATGCTCTCAGAATGCAAGCTCAGATTCGTGAAGAAGACTTACAAGAACTTGAAGCTAAACAACATTTGTTAGAAGCTAAGAGAATACAACAAGAATGGAACATACAAGAGTATGATAGGATTCAAGCTGATTTACATGCAAGTGAGCTTCTTGCAGACTCATTGATAGCTGAAGAGAGAGATGCTTATGATGAAGAAGAGAAATCAAAGTTGATTGATGATCTGGTAAGGGAGAAACAAAGATTCTTTTCTGAAAAGAGAAGAAGAGAAAAGATTAAGCCTCCAACTACTATGTAGATTAGGAATCAAATAATGAACTTTCTCAAGAAAGTTAAGGGTTTCACTCATATTCAGCTGGTCAAGAAATTTTTTAATGAAGTCAGGGCTTTGTTTGAGCAAAATAAGAGAACTGAATTGAATTTTGTTGAGATTGGATCTGAAGCAGATAGAATGGTTGTTGAAAGACATAGAAGACATCTGCAACAACTGAAGGTCTACTTGATTATTGGCCTATTCTACATGATGGATTTGATGGATTAGATAGATGGATTGATTAATAAAATAAAGAAGATGAGAAGGAGGGAGATGATGGAGTAGAGAGAGAAAGGAGAGAAGGGAGAAAGTTAGAGAGAGAAAATAAAGATGGAATGATTAAAAATGTGAAAATCAACAACCACCCCTCCTAACATGCTAGGAGGGGTTATATATAGCCCACCCTACATGTGGGCTATATGGGCTATACTTGGATCACGAGCCTAATACATTAATATATCGTTGGAGCGACCGATCCTTCATAAATACGTAAAAACGTATTTCCAACAATCTCCCCCTAAGGGAGGTCGCTCCAAGTTACAAAGTTCTAAATATTCTATATCTCGTGATCTATGCTAACTAAGATGTGATCGAGACTTTATTGGGAAAAACGTATTTCCAACAATCTCCCCCTAAGGGAGGTCACATCTTTTTACAAAATCTTAAACCTAGCATCTATGCTTGAGTCTTCGATCTTGTTCTTGTGAATATGCTTGATGTGATCTTTGACTTTAGTCTTGAGCATGTTTCCTTGCCTTGACCTTGTGCATTCTTCACTTGTGATATTTGCCTCTTCGTGACTTCATGTTCCACATATTTATACTTTCAAATTCTTGAAAGCTTCAGAGTTTGATACAGCGGAAGACTTGACCTTCAGGCTTTCTTGAATTTGTTGAAGTACTAATTGTATGTAGTATAAGCATGTGGTGACGACTTCTTCTGGATTGTACACCGCAATGCCACCTTCTTGTTACGCTGCATAAGACAGTTAGCAACAAACAATATACACGGATGAAATGGCCTTGAACAGTTCATTCTAATTCGGTAGCATTTTACCTCCGGTCGGTGAAGACCGTTGGACGATATTAAATATCGTACTTGTGGCAGGTAGTTTCAATAAAGAACCTCCTTGACAAGATTTCGCGGGTAAACCCGTTCTCTTTACTCGATCGTCCAAAGCTGACTGCGAACGTAAAGAGTGAATCATTTGGATAATATTATCCGCATGATTTGAAGCCGTCAATTCATGTTCCTGGAACAAGTGAAGTTCAATTAAGAACCGCACCGTCGTTGCTTTCCAGTTGTCACTAGCTTGATTCATATAGAATCTTGCAAGTTACCTACCAAGTGCTGTTTGATGTTAACACTAGAAGGATTTCCATTCGTCACTGTAAATACTTAATAGTATTACTCTGAATGTTCTGGCAAGATCACTAAGATATTGCGTAGGGGCCTGGAACGTGTTTAAATTCATTTAAGAATTAAACCACTGTTACTTTCCAGTTATCACAAGTTTGATTCATAAAGAATCGCACAAGTCACCTACCATGAGCTTTTTGATATTCGCTCAAGAAGGATTTCCATCTTCATTGTAAATACTTTCGTATTACTCGGATGTTCGGGCAAGATCATGAAGATTTTGCGTAGGACTCTTAAGATCTTTCTTACTTTTCACAGTGTGTGAAGAAGAAAGGAAATATGAAAGTGTGTCCTAATGAGATATTTGATGATCTCAAATGGCTCTAGAATCGATCGTGCATTTTGGATTTTTAGTGAATCGGGGGCTGGAGAGGAGTGCCACCTTTTCAATACCAATTTATTCGGAGTGAATAAATCAATAGATAATGTGTTGTCTCCGTGTGATTAAAACAAATATCTTTTGAGAGATATATGAGTTAGCTGGGAAGGGTTGTGCATTGCATCACTGGGTCCATGATGTCTTTCTTCAATATCAAGAATCATTAAAAATGATCTCAATAGCATATGAATTGACCCGGTTTCTGCCTAAGGTTGTAAGGAGGGCTTCTTTCTTTACACCCTTTATCTTTTCAATTCTTTTTCATTCTTCAACCCCTTCAATGCTTACCAATACGTCATAACTAGCACCTTGTTGTGATTGTTCCAGTGCTAACTTAAGTACTTGGTCGGCATTCAGCTACATCCACAATCTTTCTCCATCTTTCCTAAGAACTACTATTTCTAGCTATGGAATGTCCTTGGGAAGATTCCTCCGGTTCTAGAGAAATCATTGGACTTTAACCTATCCTACCATCCTTATGTCACCACAATCTTCATCATCGTGAATAGAGATGTTTTGGGTAAGTGTATGTCACCATGAAATCCATTTTGAAGTGCAAATCCATTTTGCTCCCCCTTAACATATGCCATGATATCCGAAAACATTTCGCACATGTCGGGATGAGCTAGCACGTTAAGTCAAACCATTTGTAATTAATCATTTCCCATATTAAATCACATTTTCTCCCCCATATTAAAAATATTAACTCAATCAATGTTTTTAATATCAATTGATTTATTAGCGTTTTAAGAAAATTTGGGAAGAAAAATGAAAATCCAATTATCTTCATGAATTACACAAGCTCCCCCTCAAATTAATGAGGGTGTACTTGAAACGTAAATTAAATACCTTTTAAACACAAGTGTAAGGTATTTATCACGTGCAAAGATCATATATGATAATGAATTCACAAGATTAGCAATTTACGAGGTTGGACCTGAATGATGGAGAACATCATATGAAAGAAGCACATGGTTCTTGTTCACGAATGTTGGTCTTCCTCGTAACTTTTGACGTTATCTCTTGACTCCATGTGTATGATTGATATCGTTGTCTTAACACCAATATGTGAACTTGGCACTCTCGGCATCAAGTATTTGAATGCTGGACAATTGCTCCCCCTCAATTGTTGACCCGTGTTCTATTGAAAGAGCTGTAGTCACCGTTTGAGTAGTCGCATCATCGAGTATGTAGATATCAATTGTAAGTTGCTACGGTTGGTGGAGATGATAACTTCGGATTCTGAAGTCAAAGCTTTCCGGTGAAATGCTTGACTTCAAAGTAAAAAGCGGGTTACTATCGGAAATAATAGCAAACCATTTTGAGCATGTTTTAAAAGTTTGAACTTCTGCTCGAACTTTATTTACAACCTCGTGTTATTATTGAATGACATTTCTAGTATCGTAAATATTATCGATTCCAGAAGACATGCTCTTTTTATCAAAACATTTTTGAACACACAATTTTGAAAGATTTAGAAAAACCTTTTGAGAAATTCTCGAAAAATTGTGTTCAAAGTTTTGAAAACCAATTACTTGAGCTTAAGATGTTGAATATCTTACAAAACGAGCTCAAGTACGAGAAGTTGTAAACTTCCCGTTGTTAAGGATAAGTTTATCATCGGCGATAAACTTTCCTTTTATCTGAAGAACGAGTCCTAAGCTGACATTTACTTAGAAGTCGTTTTCATGAGCTTGAAAACTTTGATTGTTTTAACGGAAAGCTCATGACCGAAAAAGGTTAATTTCTCGTTATGAGGAAAAGTTCTCTTATTTAAAAGATACACTTTCCTTTCTGAGCTTAAAACTTCGAATGTTTTAATACAAGCTCATGACGAGAAAGGTGAATTTCTCGTTAAGAGGATAAGTTATCATAAAAGATAATCTTCCTTTATTTTAAGTTCGAGTTACAGTCTGACATTTAACTGTAGGTCATTGTGCATGAGCTTAAAAACCTCGAATGTTTTTAATTTTAGCTCATGCCCGAGAAAACTTAATTTCTCGTTGTTAGGATAAGTTTATCATCGGCGATAAACTTTCCTTTCTTTGATACACGGGTTACCATCTGATATTTAATGATAAACCATTTACACGAACTTAAAACCTTTGAATGGTTTTAGGATAAGCTCGTGTCCAAGAAAAATTAATTTCTTGTTAAGAGGGTAAGTTATCATTGCGTAGATAAACTTCCCTGTCTCTGAAGTCCGGGTCGTCGTCTGTCATTTAACGAGGAGCCATAGTGCATGAGCTTAAAAACTTGGTATGTTTTTGATATAAGCTCATGCTCGAGAAAAATTAATTTCTCGTTGTTAGGATAAGTTTACCATCGGCGATAAACTTTCCTTTCTTTGAAGATCGAGTTATAGTCTATGATATGACTATAAGTCCTTGTGCATGAGCTTAAAAACGTGGAATGTTTTTAACATAAGCTCATGCCCGAGAAAAATGAATTTCTCGTTTTTAGGATAAGTCATCATCGGGATGAACTTTCCTGTCTTTTGAGATCGAGTTACAGTCTGTAATGTGACTGTAAGTCCTTGTGCAGCTTAACCATGAATCCCCTGAGACATTTGTTTCTCTAATATCTGCTTCTTTAGTAACCAAACTCTAAGAGTGTCCTTAGTTGAACGGTATACAATGATTGGACCGCTTCGTTCTTTTGGAACATCAACTTTGGTACCTGCATTCTCATTAGGAGTTTGTATACTTTTGCATGGGTTAGAGATATCTTTTTTAGAAGCACGTGGGGGTTCACGGTTTTCTTTTCTTGTGTCAGAGGTGGCCTGAGGGGATGATTCACTTGTCTTAGTTGGCAAACGTTTCCGTTTATAGAAAACCTTAAGTTCAGGCTTAAATGATGTATCATCCTTTGCAATTTCCTCCCTAGTAATCTTCGTAGAATCAGAGACTATCCTAGTTAAAGGGCACTCGTTTCCTACAAGAGTGAAAGTTCTACCAGTGGGGCGCCACATTTTACCAAAGGGTTTGATTTTAGCGACCCACTGGGATTTAAGTCTAGCACGGGAGTTCACCTCATTAAGTAGTTTCTTGATACAGGAATCATGATTTGCCGTAAAGACACATTTTCTACATGTTTTACAGGTAGCATATTTAATGTCCGAGTAAGATCTAGAATTCCTAGAAGATTGATTGATGCTCCTAGGATGTGACATGCTACGGTTAGCAGTGTTGGGTAAACTAGAAGGCATCTGACTAGGTTTGAAGTTCATATCTCTTACTTGTGTCTTTTGCTTAGCTTCCCTTTGACCAAAATCCTGGCGCACATCAGTTGAACTAGTTTTAGACGTGTTCATTGAGCTATTCTTAGAGAAACTAGAGGCAATCATGTGATTAGGTCTTGCCAAAACTGATTTAGTCACATTAGGCCTAGTTGGTGGAGTGACTGTTCTGGAAATATGAACCAAATCAACTTGGGAGGCAAACCGCGATCTCGAGGATTGTGGTCGCTTGGATCTAAATGCAGTAGGTTGTCTGACAATCGGTTGTCTGACGAACTGATTTGTAGGCGGTTTCCCCAAGATTGATGGTTTTTCAAGCTTAGTGTCCACACTAGGTCCTCTATATTTCCTTAACTCGTTTTTCAACGCAGCTATAGCAAAGACCTTTTCCTGAACTTGGGCTTTTAACGTTTCATTTTCTTTGAGCAATCTATCTTGGGATGCCAATTTAGACTCTAGTAACTGAATTTGTTTCAAAAGATTTTCCTTTTCAGCTTTAGAATCTAAAACTTTTTGATCCAATTTTCTTTCAAGAACAACGTTTGACTTTTCAAGTTTTTCAAGTTTTTCAAAGTATGTTTCAAATTTGTCCGTTTTCTTAGAAAATTCAAGTTTGGCATCCTCAAGATCTTTTGATTGTTGAGCTACAGTCGTTTCGAGCTCTCTAATCTTGGAATCAGAAGCAGTGAATGAAGCAGTTATAATACAATTATCATGATGTACTATAGCATTCTGAACAATCTCTCCCCCATTATGACTTACATCGGATGAATCAGAAGTGGTATTTCTATCACTCTTTTCCATCCCATGTTTATCATAATTAGGTTCAGAATGCTCAATATGCGGCATGTCATCAGCATATACATCATAAACAACATTACTTTGTACCATGTTTGCAGGCTCTGCGTCATAAATGGGTAAGGTGTCATCAAGAGAAATCTCGTGAACATTCCCCGACGTGCCACTGGTATCATGTTGTCCTCCTGATTCCGTGCTCTCACCATCGTTAGGCTCAAAGTTTTCAACCGTATGACCAGTTTCCTCTTGCATCGAAGAGTCTTGCACTCCATTATCATACCCTTGCTGAAGTCGAGATCTTTCATAAATCGAAGACGAGACCGATGACATGAGTTTCAAAATCGTATCACGGAAAACTCGAAGCTCGGTATGTGTATCTCGAAGAAATGATTGGCAAATCACTGAACTTTCAGGCTTGATGATATTGAATTGGAGGAAAGGCGTGAGGTGTGTCACAAGAGCCTTATATGCAAGTGTCGATGCAGAGTGATTAAAGTTGTTATGGTTGAGTTGCTCGGCGAGTTGGGTCAAAGTGGTGATAACTGAGTCGATGAATATATGACGATCTTGTCCAAAGATTGTCACAAATTCGCTCCCTCCTTGAATCCCCGAAAGAGTGACAAGATGAGACTGGACCATTTGAAAGGAGGTGATGCCACTTTTCCTAACTTTGTTTTGCATTAAATACGAATCTCCCTTTTGACATGTCGAATCGAACGAATCCATTAAATATCGATTAAGAATGACGGGGATGTTGTAGTTGTCGGGATTTTAGAGTTCGTGAAAAAAACGAAAGTCCCGTAAATAACACTTAAAATTCCTCGATGGATGATATAAAGGAAGCTCGTCACTTTGACTCGTCACATTTTTCTTGAAATCCGGCCACAATAACGTTTATCCCGACAAATATTTTTCCACGTTAACTTTAAAAATACCCGCCTCGACACGATGTGCCAAAAAATTAATAAACAAAATATACTAAACTAAAAATATAAAAGTGACAAAAATACAAAAATTTAATTTAACTAAAAATAAAAAAATGTGATATTTTAAAATAGAAAATAAAATTAGAGAAATAAGAAATAAAAAATAACTTTTAAAGATAGGAAAATAAAACATGATATGTTTTGTTTTCTAAAAAATCGGATATAACCGTTTCCTTAAGATAAAAAACGTGTCCAAAAGAAAATGGAAAGTGACGTGGCCTTATGACTGTTGCATAGTTTACTCCGTCCTTTGTAAACTCCGCCCAAACCTAAAACACGCAGCCTAAATGTCTCTCTCCTCACTCAAACTGAACCTAATCTCTCTCTCTCTCAATAAACCCACAAACACAAACCTAATCTCAAACTCCTTTGTTTGCTCCGTCACTCTCTCTTCTCCAAATCTCTCTCTCCTAAAAAATCAAACACAGATCAAATAACTAATCTACACAATCCTAATTTCCTCAAACGTTAAAACGCATCCACCAATCCTAATTTTGAAAGACAGATATCAATAAAATCAAAACGAACAGATTTGCATCTTCATCTCATCTCAATCCACAGCTCAACAACATCAATCGAAGAAACAGCGTTGGCTTCAAGATCTTGGAAAAAGGTCTCGGGTAGGTATTTGTTGCATGTTGGTTAATCTTGAGATTTGTCAAATCTTTCTATTGTCGAGTCTTTCTGTCTAGCGAGGATGTCGTGTCGAGTGGTGAGTCGAGTCTTGAGTGTTGATTCTGAGTGTGTGTTGATAAAACGAATCAAAGAAAGAACATAACAGATTTGTTATAGATCTTTCTTTACCTTCGTGAAATATATTTAATACAAACAATGATCAATGATGATGAGATTTTCTTTCGTGATATTGAGTTATAAAAAAACAATACCACACAAAAATTTAAAGTTCTGAGATCTTGATTCGTTGTGTTTTTGTTTTGAATCTAGGTTGGGTTTGAGTCGAATGTCGATGAGTCGAGGGTGTGAGGGTGTGTTGTCGAAAAGATTGTGTTTGGTTTGTGGTGTCAGTTTAAAGAGTCCTGAGATTGTAAATGAGTCGTGAGTTTGTAAACGAGGGTGTTGGTTTTTCGAGTCTTGGGTGAGGGTATAAAAAATGAGTCGAGGGTCGAGAGGGTGTGAGTGAGTTTGGTTGTATCGATGGTGTGTAGAAAAAGTCGAGAGTGTTGTGAGTCTGTTTGACTTGAGAGAATGGGTTTGAGAGAATGGGTCGGTGGGGTTTTTGGATCCTGTTAAGCGAGGGTGAGTGATAGAGTTGGTTTGACCGAGAGAGGTGAGGGTGTCGTTATGGGTGTCCGAGAGAGTTAAGGTGAGACGAGGGTGAGTTGGTGAGAGACGAGAGTTGGGGTGGGAGTCCGAGTGTTTGTCGAGAGTGGGGAGTTTGGGTTACGGATTTTTTGAAAAAACAAAACAGTTTTTGGATTGTATTTCGAGTCTGTCCCGTTATGTTTGAAATGGTTCATTCGGAAGAATTTATTCATTCAGAACTTTTCATTCATTCGGAAGTGTCATTCATTCGGAAGTTTAGTTCATCCGGAACTATTCGTTCATCCGGAACTTTTCGTTTACCCGAAACTTTTCTTCACCCGGAACTTTTCTTCACCCGGAACTTTCTTCGTCCGGAAGTTTCTTCGTCCGGAACTTTTTCGTCCGGAACTTTGAGTGGAAGAACAGTAATGATG
The DNA here is from genome assembly GCA_025667525.1 of Glebionis coronaria. Taxonomy (NCBI): domain Eukaryota; kingdom Viridiplantae; phylum Streptophyta; class Magnoliopsida; order Asterales; family Asteraceae; genus Glebionis; species Glebionis coronaria. The sequence continues at coordinate 602,264,542 of CM046876.1, read as the reverse complement.
GGACAAATTTGGACAGGTTTATTGGACAGAACACGAAACCCAGATAGGATAAAAAAATGTTAAATAAAAAACTGATTATATATAAAAAAAAAATTAAAATGGTTATATAAAAAACAGATTGTAGAAAACCCAGATAGGATAAAAAAGGTTGAATAAAAAAAATTAAAAAAAATGGTTATAAAAAAAAACTGATTATAACAAACTGATAAAAAAGAAACGAATAATAAAAAATTAAAATGGAAATTGATTATTAAAAAAAATTGATTTTTGAATAAAAAATTTGTGATTTTTATATAAAATAAGTAAATCAAAGATTTAATTATGATTTAAAACATAAAAACACAAACTTTATATGAAAAATACAAACTTTTTATGATTTAAAACATAAAAACACAAACTTTATATATAAAAAATACAAACTTTTTAATATAAAAGCTTGATTAAGTCAAAACCCACCAAAATCAATAAAAAACTAAAAGCAAAAATAAACCAATCAAACCTTGGCTCTTTATACCAATTGAAGGTCTACTTGATTATTGGCCTATTCTACATGATGGATTTGATGGATTAGATAGATGGATTGATTAATAAAATAAAGAAGATGAGAAGGAGGGAGATGATGGAGTAGAGAGAGAAAGGAGAGAAGGGAGAAAGTTAGAGAGAGAAAATAAAGATGGAATGATTAAAAATGTGAAAATCAACAACCACCCCTCCTAACATGCTAGGAGGGGTTATATATAGCCCACCCTACATGTGGGCTATATGGGCTATACTTGGATCACGAGCCTAATACATTAATATATCGTTGGAGCGACCGATCCTTCATAAATACGTAAAAACGTATTTCCAACAACAACAAAGACAATTTTGTTGAGATTGAGCCAAGTACTGCTGGAACTACAACTACATCTCCAACTATCAAGACCACTTATGTGAGGAAGAATAGAAAGGAGAAGGTAAGTTCAAGGGAGGAAGAGACTGCTCAAAGAATGAATGAATGAGATAAAGCTCAAGATATTGCTCAGACTGAAATTGTACAAGCACTACATACACAGTTAACAGTACATACTGAAGAGACGGTACATACAAACTTGGAAGAGGGTTCAACAGAATTTGAGGGAATTTCCAAGGGTGTTAAAAGAAAAAGATCAACAAAGACAAAAAAAAAGCCAAGAGGGCTAAGTCAACAGTAGAAGATAGTGATGATGATGAGAGTTTGAAGAAGTACTTGAAGATAGTAAAATTTGAAGATCAATGTACTGATACAGAGATTTTTGGAAAGAGATCATCTATTACTAGATGGATATACTCTATGGATCAAGGACTTGAAGCTCATGGAATTCAAAGAACTGATGGCACAACAAGGAAATTCAGACTTTTGGAGGATATTATTCACATTCTTGACAAACAAGATATTCAGGATCTTTTCAGGTTAGTTCAAGAAGCCAGTGTAGGTAAAACTGAAGTATCACTAGTATATAGGGAATATCTCTTCATGTATGAACCACACAACTATGATCAAGAAATGTTGAAGGTATTAGAGAATCAGGTTCCTAGTTACTGGAGATATTATAGGTCATGTGGATTACATATTTTGGATATAGATGATGTTACATACTATATGCTGCAAGAGAAGACTTACCCATTCAAAAGAAGATTGTTGGAAAGAATGTTGGAACAACAATTGGAAGTTACAGAAGAATCTATTGATGCTTTGGAGTTGATCAGAATGGTTAAACAACAAATCAAGGATTTGAAAGATGAGGAAGAAACTGAGAAAGAGCCTTAAGTGTTTGACTTTTAGTCACACTTCACAAATGGTTTTCAGTTCACCATGTTTGACTAACATAAGAACTGGCTAGTCCATAAGCAAACGGTTTGTGGTAAAGACTTCTCAAAACCGTTGAGAGCTGGTAGTTTGCTAAAAACTATATGGTTCTGACTCACCTTGTTTCGAGACAAAGAGTTGGCTAGTCCTCGACAAACGGTACTAGGTAAATACTTCATCAAATCCGTTGATGGTTGACAATTTACCAAATATTATAGGGTTATCAATACACCTTATTCTTCATGAATAAAGTATTGGCTATTCCAGAGTGTACGGCTAACTGGTAAAGAATGTATCAAATTCGTTGATAGCTGGTGATTTGCTAAAAATCATGAAGCCAATACAGATTGGTTTTTGTTGTTAACTGTTTTATTTCAAGTATGAATATTGCAAGAAAAGAAGTATTCAAGAAGAAAATACTTAGAAAGTTTTGTCTTATCAAATCAAGACTGAAGTCCATGATTCAGAGTGTAAAACCCCTGTTTTTACCTTTCAACTTTGCCTCATAGTGGGCCTAGTTTACTGAACTAAGTGTGATCCCACTTCATGAAGTTTCAGTCTTTCATTAAATTTTACTGTAGATTCTTGTATGTTCATAAATATGTGAGACTTCCGTCATATTTGATCTTTGTAAAGCCTCAATTCACAAGGCTAGTGTATGCCTTACACTTTTATTTAAGTTAAAAAATTTCCACTTACCTTATGCCTTATCTTACCTAAGTAATCACACTTAGCTAAGACTTACTCAAAAACAAACTACACATCACTTGTGCAACCTTATGTTTACACGCCTAGAAACATTACACAAATGTGCACAAAACACAAAACTTACCTTTACACTAACTAACTAATACTTGCTAGATATTTTGAATCACATTTCCCCCACATGGGATATACAACCCGCGGCTAGGAGCCCTCCAACATCACCCAAATCCACTTGGTACAAGGTAAATCTTGGTACTAGGATTAGCTCATTAAGAGCATGTACTTTTGTCTCCCACAAGCCCTCACCTAGCCGGCTTTGCTAGCTCCACATCACCCTTGTACATCCCTCCATTTATGAAGATGTACTATACTCCTATACCTTGCAACTAGCTTAAAACCAAAACCACTCCCCATTTGGATGAAACCTACGGCTAAACTAGAGAGCATGGGTAACTCATCCTAAAAACATTTAACACATATCACATTTACTCTCCAATCATCACAAAACTCAAACACATTTACTTCTCCTAGCATTGAATCAAGTCAAGGAAGCATTGAAAGGGGTCTCGGCATATATATATCCGACTAGGAAGGCTTCATTGTCCACTTTTAGGAACCTCAAGCTTTAGTGTACTCTACTCCATCACATCTAAATCCAAGCAAGTAAGTAACCACTATTCCATCATCTTCCATATTCCTTACTTCTAATGCATGGCATTCACGTAAACTTACGATAACCAAGGCTTAGTATGCATGCACATGTAAAAATCGTGCTAAAACCCTCCTAGAAAGGCTCACGGCTTGCATATTTAGCCACAAGTATATACGCCTTTAGGTTGATCTTATTGGCAACATGTGTGACCAAGTAAACTACTTAGGGTTGCGTACCAAAACCCTAGGTGGCTCGGCTAAATATTCAAGACAAGGAAGGAACACTTTGTTTTACTCATCCTAGATTAACTCCTAATAAAAAGAATAGATAGATTAGTTCTAAACATTAGGAAGCTTAAGCCTTAAGCTCATTATATTCGGCTTATTTTTAAGATCTAGTATATTTCATGGCTACTTGAATCTTAAGTTAGTAACTAGCATAATGTGGTTATAGATCTCTTGTTGTGATAAGATAAATCTATACTACACAAATAAGCCAATAAGTCGAAACATATTGTGTAAATCGGGTTAGCCACAAGCTTGGTTGGGCCGAACCATATTAAGCCCAAAAGTAAATGTACTTGGTTAAATAAAGGTTTATAGTATCTTTTAATTAGCCCACTATGAACCACTTGGCCAAAAAGAAACCTAACCGTCCCTTAATGGTCCATCCGAGCCCATTAATCACAAGAATACACCTTGGAGACTTTTTGGGCCGGTTATGTAAAATAAAGGAAGTACTAAGTGGAAAATGTAAACTTATATTAATGTTGAATACATTTCGAGATTTGAGAACAAGTACAAGGACCAAAATTGACAGAGTGGAAAGTATAGGGTCTCGGTTTCAAGTAGGCAAAACTATTTCAAACTACAAGGACTAAACGAGCCTATTTATAAACATTTTACAAGCCCTAAATTTCTTTCGTGCCATATAAGGCCTTATCCGAAACATAAAGGACCTAGAGTGACATTATGAGAACTTAATGTACAACTAGTTACTTTTTGGGCTCTCTTTGACACTTAGCCGAAACCCTAAGGACCCTTTTTGCTAACTCAACGAACTCCTATAAACCCTAGGGGGCTGTTTGGTAATTATCCGAAACTTTTATAAGCCCTAGGGGCTGATTTTGTAACTTGAGTATTTACCTAAAAACTTGGCCGAAACTACGAGGGCTAGAATTGGCAAACATCGAAACTTATGTAAGCCCTAGGGGTGTTTGTGTAATCGGGGGTATTTATGCAAATTGGGGGACTAGTTTTAGCATTCCTTAAACTTGAATAAACTTACATAAACCCTAAATACATCTATATATAATCAACGTATACCAGGAAGGAAAATATAAAGGCCTGATACTTGTGGATGTATTTTTGATATGACCGTTTATACAGAATAAATATACTAATTATATTTATTTTTCCACACCTCTAATACTTATGAACTCATATTATTAAACATTTAAACCACGACTGAGTGTAGTATGAATTCTAGAATATTAATTAAACAGGATTAATTAATATAACTATAGTATTTATTTTATATTTAAAATAAATATGACTATAACCCGTACTACTTTAACCAACTACGGATACTCTAATAACATGCTTAAAAACCTGTAGAAGCATATACGGATACTTCAGTAACCTTTGTGCAACCTGTTATACTTTTACGGAGACTGTATAATTATCTAGGTTGTTGACTGAGTGTTGAGCACTACTCCAGATTTTGTGACTATCACCATACTGATAAGGTGAGTTCATGGCCCCACTTTCATATACTGACAAACTTTTAAAATCCTTTAGGGAGAGAAAACATGCAACTGATTTATGGATATAAATTAAACTGTATCAACTTTAATTATATGTGCCTATTATAGAGATACTCATGACCCATGAGCTGAAACTGTTAAAATCGTTGGATTACCTGAATGTTATAAATAGATCTATTTGGGATTGATCGTCCCCACCTGGGTGAGTCATGCTCACTGTGCCTCGGTCGGGACAACAGGTGTTTACCATGTCAGCACTTACTATTGATGGGTGCCTGTTTAGAAATGGCGATGGTTCTCATTTGTTGAGGGCCCAACTATGTCAAGTGTCAGTTTCGGGCAATAGATAGTATAATTACCTTTTAACAGTAATGCTTTGTGCCTTACTGTTTCAGTGACTATTTATATCCAAACTATACAACTAAACCTATGAATTCACCAACTTTCGTTGATTCTCCAAAGCATGTTTTTCTCAGGTGTTTGAAGCAGGTAGATACTATGTGCATGGTCTGTTTCATTTGAGTAGAGAGCATCTTAGCAAGCACTGGGGGATTTTTATAAGGGACTCATGAACAATCTTTACGTTATGTCAGAACCATTTAAAATAATGATTTACACTTTTGGTCATGTAATAAATGTTTGATAATCTTTTATCCGATGCTCTATGTACTATTTGCTATGATCCACCCACGTGACACCCAAATACTATATCCGCTGCAATCTGACCAATTTGGGGGTGTCACAGAATGGTATCAGAGCAAAAGTTATAGAGAACCAGACTCAGAAAAATTTATAAAGATAAAATAAAAATTTTATAAATAAACTGGACTATAACTACATTAAAAATCTTTGGGATTTTTCTTTTGGGACTAGAATAGTTAAGCATATAGGATGTAGAGCATACATTTACTATGTGATCTATGTGTACTTTGATTTTAACATTGGTTAAATGATCTGATAAGTATTAGCTAGACCCTAACCTGATATGTCAAGGGAATACTTACTATCACTATTATAATATTAGTATATTATCTTCTGACATACACTCACGTCAGCAAAACGATGATTTCTTTTCATAGATACTATGACATCACCATCGTTCGTGTTAGCAGGATGGCTGTCCGCCTCGGATTCCGAGGGCAGTCAGTCTGATGGAGTAGTCCCAGCTGTTTCCTCACCACCTACTGCATTGACCCCTCCAGCTGAGGAGGTGGACCCAGTGACCCACACCCTGCCGCCCTTACCACCCTCGTCATCACTCCAGGGTTATGCTCCTGGATCTCTACCCTCTCGTAAGAGGAGGTATGAGATGACCCCGGCCTCTATCTTTGAGGTCGGAGAGGGATCTGGGACTAGACAGGTGGATCCTGTCCAGGCTCAGATAGCGGCTTTGACAGCCCAGCATGCTCAGGATATGGCCGATGTTCACAGCCTACTAGCAGCTAGTCAGGCTGAGCGATCGATCTTGAGGGAGCGTCTAGATTCCCTGACTTAGACTACGTGGGCAGAAGCCCAGGTTGCCAGAGGGGCTTGGACCACATTTTATGATGCCCTTCAGTGGCTCATGACGGAGTATGACCACGCCATCCACCACATCTACACCATGGAGGGCCGACAGCAGCAGACTCATGCCGCCCTCACAGCTCAGGAGCAGTCCCTCTCCATGTTCTTTGACCTGGCGATTGTTCGTCACGATGGAGTCACATCAGAGACAGCTCACCTCAGGGGAGCTTTAGACACCCTCAGGGCCCAGTTAGTTCAGACTCTCCGCCACGTCAAGAAGACGAGGCTTGCTATGATCGCTCTACAGGACGCTATGCCTGCACCAACAGCTCCGCCAGCACCCGCTGTACCAGACACCTCCATCGGATCCGTTAGACCAGCATAGATTAGATGTACTAGAGCTCATGTACATCATGATAAGCTTTGGGTTGCATCCCAGCTATCATGATATAGGGTTTCATGTACTTTTATTTTCATGCAGCTTTTGTAGCCTATCAGTACTGTACTCTCATAGATAGGTGTCTGTATATATATCACTTTAGACTGTGCGTACCACTACCCCAGACAGACGTACTATACTTCTGTCTTGGATCGGTTGTACTTGATGTTATGTGTATTTTCTTTCAGGAAATGACATATGCCCACTCTCTTTTGTTATATCATGTGTTGTATCATAAAAATATGACAAGTTATTCAAATTGTTGTAATTATTGTATACAGGTTTGCTCACGCAAATAATATATAATCATACGGACTTTGAAGCTAACAATTTCATTTTTGTGTAAAAGTACAGACAAATGGCAATCACTAGGCAAAACCCTGCCACTAATCCTGCCATTAACCCAGCCAATAATCCTGCGGATAATCCTACTAATGACGATGCCACCCATAATGTCACCCCTGCCCAGCTTAGGGAAATGATTGACCAGGGCATCGCCACCGCTATGGCAGCTAGCCGAAACATGGACGATAGCGAAAATTCCAACAACCGAAGGAATAATAATACCACCAGGGGTTGTTCTTACCCTGACTTTCTCAAATGCAAGCCATCTTACTATCGGGGCAACGAAGGCGTGGTGGAGTTGATGCAATGGTTTGAAAGGCTAGAGACCGTATTCCGCATCAGCGACTGCACCGATGAGAACAAGGTTAAGTTCGCCACCTACACGCTACTTGAAAGTGCCCTCACCTGGTGGAATTCTGTAGCTGTTACTCTAGGACATGATGCTGCTTACACTCTGAACTGGACAAATCTAAAGGAGAGAATGACGGAAAAGTACCGCCCCAGGGGCGAAATGAAGAAACTGGAAGTCGAGCTATGGGATCTTAGGTGTAGGAACAATGACATCGTGTTGTACAACCGGAGGTTCCAAGAATTGACTCTCATGTGTACAAGGATGTTTCCCGATAAGGAGGAGAAGATTGAGAAGTACGTTGGAGGACTCCCCGACGCCATCCATGATAGCGTTCTCATTACCCGACGGGAGTGAAGATTTTGTAGTGTATTGTGATGCATCTCTTAGAGGCTATGGAGCTGTTTTGATGCAGAGAGAGAAAGTGATAGCTTATGCTTCTAGGCAATTAAGGAAGAATGAGGAGAATTATACTACTCATGATCTTGAATTAGGAGCTGTAGTCTTTTCTCTTAGGTTGTGGAGACATTATCTGTATGGCACCAAGTGTACGGTATTCACCGATCACAAAAGCCTACAGTATATTCTCGATCAGAAGGAATTGAACATGAGGCAACGAAGATGGATAAAGTTGTTAAGTGATTATGATTGTGATATAAAATATCACCCAGGAAAAGCCAATGTTGTTGCCGACGCGTTAAGTAGGAAAGATAGAGAGCCTATCAGGGTGCGTTCTCTAGTCTTGACCGTGCACAATAATTTGCCTGAGCAAATTAGAAATGCGCAAATAGAAGCTTGTAAGAAGGAGAATTTTGATAATGAAGGGTTCCGAGGAGAAGGAGATCCTTTAGAGGTTAGAGCTGATGGAGTGAAATGCTTAAGAGGTCGTATGTGGATACCTAAGTTTGGAGGCTTAAGAGACTTGATTATGTTAGAATCCCATAAATCTAAGTATTCCATTCATCTGGGATCTGATAAGATGTACCATGATTTGAAGAAGTTGTACTGGTGGCCGAATATGAAAGCTGACATAGCTATGTATGTTCTTCAATGCTTGACTTGTGCTAGAGTTAAAGATGAACATCAAAAGCCATCAGGACTACTTCAACAGCCAAAGATTCCTGAATGGAAGTGGGAGCGAATTACGATGGACTTTATCACCAAGCTTCCTAGAACATCATCTGGAAACAACTCGATTTGGGTTATTGTCGACAGACTGACCAAATCAGCACACTTCATTCCGGTTAAAGAGCAGTTCTCACTGGAGAAGTTGACTCGTATATACCTTGAGAATGTTGTATGCAAGCATGGAGTGCCTGTATCGATCATTTCAAATCGAGATCCTTGATTCGCATCGAAATTTTGGAAATCTCTCCAAAGATCTTTGGGAACGAATCTCGACATGAGCACTGCTTATCACCCCCAGACTGATGGGCAGAGTGAAAGGACGATACAAACACTAGAAGATATGTTGAGAGCTTGTGTGTTAGATTTTGGTAAGAATTGGGATAAACATTTGCCGTTAGCAGAGTTTTCGTATAACAATAGCTACCATTCTAGTATTAAGGCTGCACCGTTTGAAGCTTTGTATGGTAGGAAGTGTAGATCTCCTGTATGTTGGAGTGAAGTTGGGGATACCCAGCTCACGGGACCGGAATTGATCCGGGAGACTATAGAGATGATAGTTCAGATTAAGAATAGGTTGTTGACAGCCCGTAGTAGACAGAAAGGTTACGCGGATGTGCGGCGGAAGCCAATGGAGTTTAAAGTGGGTGACCAAGTAATGTTGAAAGTAAAAGGCGTTATAAGATTTGGAAAGCGAGGAAAATTGAATCCCCGTTATATTGGACCCTTTAAGATTTTATCTAGAGTAGGTCCGGTGGCTTACAAACTAGAGTTACCCCCAGAACTTCATGGTGTTCACAACACATTCCATGTATCTAATATGAAGAAATGTCTAGCAGTGAGTGATGAGAAAATTCCGTTAGGTAAGGTTCGAATAGATGGGAAGTTGCATTTTATCGAAGAGCCCGTAGAGGTTATGGACCGTGAGGTAAAGCAACTGAAACAAAGTCGGATACCTATTGTCAAGATCCGATGGAATTCAAAGCATGGACCGGAGTATACTTGGGAACGAGAGGATGAAATGTGGAAGAAATATCCGCACCTCTTCGATTTCAATAAGAAACGGACATCCAAATGAAATGGATCACGAGGACGTTGATCCCTTTTAGGAGGAAAATCTGTGACAATCTAACATTTTCAGGTAGTGAAATATTTTCTCGTATAATATTTTGAAACTTATTTTTGTGTTGGTTGACGAACTCACAATTTACGGATTTAAATTTGGGCTTACGTGCATAATTTGGCGTCTTTTACGACTAAACCGGAAACCTTAGGATTACGTATTTACGTTTTTGAACTCCGTTTTTGATGAGACAATTTTTATTGGATTCGTTTTGTGACGTTGATTCATAATTTATAAAAACGTTTTTCGTAAAACGACCCGAGGGCACGCAAATCGAGAAAACTAGAATCGAGAAATACACGTAAACTAGTGAGATGGGACAAAATACATTGTCCCACCCCACTAGCTAGCTTGGACGACACACACATGACACCACATCTTAGGATGTGGCATCATGTTAGCTCAATGTTTACAAGTGTAAGCATAGCTTACACCTTAAGCTTACAACTTTCCCACTAACACAAAACCACTAGCAACTTTCATTCCACCATTTACTTACATGCAAAACCAACATCAAAACTCTCTCAAAACCCTCCCCTTGCCGTCCACTTTGAAGCTACAAACCCCCTTTTGATCTTTTCTAGCCATGAAATACATGTTTACTAGCTCTATCATGGAGTTATCTTGAAGCCTTGATCATTTGGTGGCCATATTAACAACATTGGAGGTGATTTTCTTGTGTCCTAGGGCTGATTTCCCAACTTATGTTCTTGGTGTTTGATGATCTTGGAGTTACTTGTGGTGTTCATCAAGTTCTTGTCTTCCAAAAACAAGAAATACACTTGGTTGGTAAAGAAGATCATCCTCTCCATTTTTCTCTTGTTATTTTGTAAAGAACAAATGTATTTTATTTCATTTTGTATATGTATATGATGTATATATGATTATAAAAATGTTGTGTGGGGATCAAGTGTTGATAGATATGCTTAAAAAGGTTAATAACTATAAGAAATGAGGCTAAAATCTTGATTATTTAGTTGGCTGTATAAAAACAGTATATAACTATAACTTGAACTGATAAAATTGCATGGTATGATCCATTTAAAGTAAGTACAAGATGTTATACACATGTGAGAGTTGGCCATGCAATGGAATCAATATAATGAGTGAGATATGATCATAACAAGTTAGGTGTTCTAATCTGAATAAGCAGTTTTGTAGGGACTGTTAAGGCAAGATGAACTTAAAATGAACAGTAGCTATAACTAAGTTAAATGTATCACATAATATAAAGAACATGTCACCCAAAAATGAGCTTCTAATTCATTATAGAACTCTAGATATGGTAACAATGGTGAACATGAAGATAAAAATCAAATTTTAAGAATTAATGTTTATTATTATTATATAAGCACTCACATTTTATTATATAAAATGTAAAATAAAAACCCACTAACTTATAAAACTTATTTATATAAATATATAAGAGGTTAATTAAATGGATAAATTATATAAATGGTAGTGGAATAATATTTATAAGTAATAAAAACTATAAACTTGATTTTTACGACTTTTTCGGCTATTACCGTAAAATTAACGTTTTTCGCCAAATAAAACTTAGACGATCAAACCCGTCTAATGTAAAGTTTTTAAAAGTCATATACTGATATATAAGTAAATAATACAAGTAAAAACCGATAAAACCCGAACTATAGGACATACGGACATTAACGAGCTAACTAAGCATATTGGACTAATAATTGGACTAAATAAGATAAACACTTATAAAAAGAACTTATTGGGCATAACCCATTTGGGCCCAACATGGAAAGTATATATACTGATAATATAGGTATAAAATGGATTAAAACAAGTTAAAGAACTTATACTAAGCTTATTGGACTTAAAATAGGTAATTAGGTAAAACTAGTAAACTAGTAAAAAGTTACTAATACGTAGACACTAAAATGAGTAAACAAGGATATATAAACCCACTTGATCATCATCATATGTACAAAATAATCATATGTATATTGTTATTTTGATAAAAGTCATTGGACAAAGTCTAAGACCGATTATTATTTATATAGGTTTTCGTGACCGAAGCACGCCCGTAGCCGATAATCCGTCTTTCATTATCACCGTGAGTTCATAGCCTCGCACTCTTTTAAATGTTTTATAAAATGATTGTAAACCCTCGAGGGAGATAACATGCTAGATTTTGATAAAAATAGAACACAAGTAGTCCCGATGGTATGCTTAATGATATGGACCCGAATGATGCTATGACCCTATAAACGAGACTAAAAGGATTATTAGTAGTTAGGTTATGTCACTTAAAGTCCCATTAGCATGAACTGTGAACTACCGGGATTTGGTAGACGCTTATGCATTTGATAGTACTATTTGGGGACGATCACCCCAGTTCGCGCCTTGACGGTTGATCCCCGTCGTACCACATTGATTGGTAACCGAATTTATGTATGAGAAGATTCCATAGCGTGATTTTTGTGACGACACGCTAACTTAGATGGGCAAATTGTTTATCGGGTTCGCGGCCCGCTGTTTTCATAGTAAGGTAACAATGTCATGCGGCTAATAATAATCCTAATCCAAATAAAAATGTATCCTATACATAATAACGACGCTATTAACGATGAATATATTACCTATCATGGTAATATAGAGACTACGGTCTCATGGACGGTTTAAGATGTACGCTTGATTTATATATTGCCTGACTAGCAATATGAGGACTTACTTCCGATATTATACGTGTGTTCTGATTTTAAATGATTGTTTTATATAACGGTTTTTATTAAACTCTATGAATTCACTCGGCATTCGCTTATATGATTTTTGCATGTTTTTATCTCAGGTGCTTGAAGGTAATCCGGATGGAGATCGACTTTGATGGCCCACATAATATTAAAAATGTTCATTCGATCTATGTTTTGTAAACTTAATGACCTGTATAATTTGGGACCTGTTGTACACTTTAAAACTTTTTATCGAATGAATGTATGTTGAACCTTGTACAACCATTTTTATGTGTTGTCTATGATTGGAGTTATTGTGCTATCCCGTAACACTCTAAAAGACCCTTCCGCTGTACCAATACGAAAAATGAGAGTGTTACAGTTTTGCTCAGCCGTTACTTTCCTTTCCATGTCTCAAAACCGCAGGTACCCTAGGAAGACTCGAGCATTTGGAGGACGTGCATAGGATGGAAGCTGCTAGAGACTTCTTTTCCTTTTTGCTTTCATATACTCATGCTTGCTTAGTCTTTCATTCATTTCGTTTACTTTATTATGTTTTGGGCTTATGTTTAGGAACCGATGTTTGATTCCGGTTATCCATATGGTCATGTAATGTTTCAGACATTTATCCTTGTATGCTTTGATGACACGCCATAATTACGCGTGACATTCCATTATCAAAATGGGGTGTTACAATTATGGTATCAGAGACAAGGCTTCGACCTGTAGGCTCTAAAACTTGACCTGTGACTAGTGGGTAGTCACCAGGAGCTTCCTAAGCCAACGTTTGTCATTCTACGTATTGACGTTTTCAGCGCATTGTTTTTTTAACCATGATGTTTTCAGCACCTTGAGGTTTTAACCTTGATGTTTTCATCGATATTGTTTTACTAATATGGATGGACAACCGTCATTCATATTTAGTTATGTGTCATTGTTTCATGCATAATGTTCCTCGTGAACTGTGGCTATGTGGACTGAACCCCAGTAGTTCATAATTAGTCACATAAAAATTTTTCTGATAAGTTTTGACAGATGAGTTTCATTTATTTATGTTTCATGTATCATTGTTGCAGGGATTATGACTAAGTAATGGTTGGTACAGGACTGGCCCTATTTAGTCGCATGTGCTTTTATCGAAACTTTTAACTTTGGGACCGACCCATAGGCGCCCCCTCGCCATGTCTTTTGTTTTGGGACCGACCCATAGGCGTCCCCTCGCACATATAAAGGTTTTTATAAACTACATAACGCATTCATGCATAAAATTTTTCTCATGATTTAAATTGGCATAATTTTTTTTTCAGGTCCCCTCATAAGTTACTATGTTTTTATGTCAAGTATGTTTTCATACTGTCATGGTTTACTTCAGTTTCATGCTGATTATGTTATACACTTCTTCATGATAGATGGTTTCATGTTTCTTCATGATAATTCCGTCTTCATGTTGATTATGTCTTACGCCTCTTTTGTTATTTACGCTGTCTTGCAAGACATTGTTAGATTTTATTGAATCCTGCTTTCATGATAGTCATGGTTGGTTTTCATTGATAATGCTGTCAGGCAAATCATCATTGAATTTGGTGTAACCACACCTTAACGTTTCCGTTGCAACCACAATGATGTCTATGCTAATACTGCCAGGTTATCATGATGGTTTTCCTAACCGTTTAACCGATATACTTTCCATAAATCATGACAAATGATCGACCCCAATACCGATCATTTCATGAACATTCCATGTGTACTCCATGTACCGTATTCCATGTGTATTACACGTACCTAAATCCATGTGTATTTCACTTGCATTACTTCACGAGTATTCGCTAGTCGATTCTAAATTATCTCACGCGTATGTTCACTTGCTGATATTCTACAAGATTGCCGATGCCGCTCATAGCTTGGAGATGTTACTAAAGGTTGATGCTGCTGACGTTCGGACACGCTACGAGATGCGGATGCTGTTCACATCCTACAAGACAAAGACAAAGGCATCAGAGCAAAGTAATTGGACGAGAAGATGCTTCACCATCAGACAATTTCCATCAATCATTGTCCCTAATTCTTAGTTACATGTCACACGTCATTCAGCTGTCATTTCAGCCATATGAGTGCAAACCGGTACCAGCCGGCCACTCACTGAATAGTTACATGAATCACGGTCATGAGAATGACCGTCATGGAACTGACAGACAGGACGATAGTAACCACTACTATGACAGAAACTATCCTAGAAATCGCAACCGAGGCTCCGGCCGCGGACGTAATCAGACATACAAATGATCAGTAGTCCAACCGATCTGCCAATTCTGGCGTAATAAACTAATATTGTAGTTCTATTGTTTTACGTCTCGAGACACATGTCAAGACATCAGTCAAGACACATACCTCACGTATACTTTCTGAAGACACATGTCAAGACATCAGTCAAGACACATGTCTCACGTATACTTCCTTAAGACACATGTCAAGACACCAGTCAAGACATATGTCATGCTTGTAGTTCCAAGACACGAGTCAAGACACATGACTCACGTCTAACTATGGGACATTTATAAGAAATTCAGGGTACCCTCCAAGGGTATATCCCTTTTGTTGTGCCATGTATTAATAAGGCCACAAGAATTTCAATACCATTACCGGCGCATCAGTGAGAACTGTTACGTTGCCGATGTCACTTTCATTTGTTTCACCATATTTCATATATTCATGACCATGAAGGACGCCTTTCGTATTCCCACGTATACGAAGGTTTTCCTTCAGCTTAATGATGAGATCCAAGCTGCTAACGCAATTCCTCGGACAGACACAAGTTGAATTTTATCCTAATTTATGGATTATCAACAGCACACCATGCTACGATTTATAATTATGTGCAGTAATGTTCAGGCTTCTGAATACATTCAGCTTGATTTTCCATCAGGAAAATCTGTACAAATTATCTACGCTTACAAGCATGTGCGTTGTTAGCCATGGTCGCTAAAATTTTCTAGCTGTCAGTAAGACACGACCACTTAAGTCTTTTACGCATAGCCAGTTGATTATTCCAAAATCTTCCCATACATTCCAGAAGAACTTACAAGGAGAAGGACAGTACCATGAGATTATGTGTCGACTACCGTCGGCTTAAACAAATCACCATTCATGACCGTTATTCTCCTCCACGTATTGACAACATGTCCAATCGACCTTATAGTGTTAATCACTTTTCCAAGATTGAACTCATGATCTTGCTGCCAACAATGACGAGTGAAAGAGCAGGACATGTCCATGACTGCTATTCGTACACGACTCGGTCATGTTAGATTTATGATTTTGAATTAGTCTCATCAATGCTCCAACGGTATTATAAGAATGAGTTTCCATGAACTCATAGCAAATTCATCAGTGTTTTCATGGAGGATAACCTGATTTCCTCTAAGCCTAGAGAAGAACAGGAAGACCGTATCTGCACTATGTTGCAAATTCTATGACAAGAGAAATTCTACCCTGGAAATTTTTCCAATACCAATTCTGTTTGATTACATTGACACACTGAATCACATGGGTTTCTACGGTTAATCTTACCATGACTCAGCTTATGCGTAAAGGAGAGAACCCTATACTACATTAGGTGTTCTAGAAAATCCTACGCTAGGGGAAGTCTAGATTCAGAGACATTAGAGTTTCGCAAACTCCTATGTATCAGGTTCTACGAAGCAAGATACACTTACGTTCATATCTAAGTACCTGACATACCAACAGGTTGAGATAGGACACCAACAGACTGGGATGTTTTTCATCATCTGAAATTGTGAATTGAAAATGGGACAAGATCTCCATGGATTTTGGTTACCAGGTTAACGCAAACTCAGAAGAAGCATGATGCTATCTGGGTTATTGCAAAAAGTTTGATCAAGTCTACAGAATCCTTACATCCGCAAGGATTGCAGAACCAAATGATTGATCGGACATGTTCCAGCCAAGGCTCATCCGACCACTTGATAATCCCTCAGCTATCGGGTCAGACAAAGATTCGCAATTGTACTCCTAACTTACTTCACGTATTCATTCTGATTCCATGACTTGCTTTCGCGCTCGCGTTCATGACACTATTCACGTTCATGATCGTATCTGGGCTTACAATTTTACGTTCATTTCGTTCTGGGAAGTTTTGCAAGAACTTGAGAGACCAGACTCAAGTTTAGTATAACTCTCCATCATCAGATAGACGTTTCACGTCATATTCCACGTCTCACCTTGTAGCGTTTGGCGTTACCGCCATTATATTCTATGATCACGATATGTTTCACATGTCATGTTCATTCCACGTTCCTCATATCATGATCAAGATATGTTACACGTATCATGGATCAAGATATGTTTCACATGTCATGTTCATTCCACGTTCCTCATATCATGATCAAGATATGTTACACGTATCATGGATCAAGATATGTTTACTCATACTACACTCGCCATATCTCCACGTAGCACGTTCAAAATTTTTCACATATCACGTTCAAAATTTTTCACGTACTACGTTTCTTTATGTCTCGCGCATCGTTTCTAATTATCAGTTAAGTCAGATTGTCTTGCATCGTAACGTTTCAGTTACCCTAGCACGTTAACTCTTATTTTCCTCGATCGAATTTAGGGGATCTAACTTCCGTTGATAACCAAGAATTTCTTCGTATTCCAAGTCAAGGTCAGGAGGACCAAGATTTATCATTAGTGTCAAGATCTTCTGAAGGAACCGTTCCAAGAGGGAGGCCACTTGGAAACGGACAAGTTCATCCGGACTTTTATCCGTTTTCTCTCATCAATTAGATATGTCCTTTCAGTCACGTCACGTTCCATGTCCTTTCAAGACATGTCACGTTCCACGTTCCTTCTACCATGTCACCGCACGTTCATTTATCTTACATACCCTCTCAGTTTGATTTGGGTATGTTTCTCTTTCAGTTTACGTTATCTATAATTCGGGGACGAATTATCCTTTTTAGGGGGGAAGAGTTGTAAAACCCGCATGCTTTTACCATGAATAGTACCCTTAAGATCGTACGTACTAGATTAAAACTTTCCTATTATAGCATGATTACGATTACATGTTAGGATTTTACGTATTACGTACGTGTTAGAACACGATAAGTATTTACTACGCACGAGCACGTAATAATTATTTGACAATAATTAATCACGAACATGCGATCATGAAATCATGAACATAATTAAATCACGAACTATTATTAATTACGTATATATATTTATTACGAGCGTAAATAAATATATTAGGTCACGGTAATTATTTAACGAGAACACACAAAACGCGAACACAAATAAACACGAACAAACACGTAAAACACGAACACGAGAACACACTTATTAATTAGACACGGAAAATGATCGGGTTACCCCATGTGGGCCCCATACCACGAAATTAGGGAGGAATAATGGGCTTAGCCCATCAATTTTTACTAAACAAGAAAAACTAGGGGAAAAGATGTCATTTTTCACTTTACAGGAAAACATCAAAAACCCCAATTCTTTTTCTTCTCCCTCTTTTGGCCGCCACCTTCAAACACACCAAAGGGGTGTTTGATTGATCTTTGATCTTGGATTTATTGCTAGTGTTCGTGTTTGTTCATCGTTGTTTAGATCCACGCATTCGGTAATTCTTGTAACCCTTTTCTTTTGATTTAATATTTTAAATAATTAAGAACATGATATGTTTTTCTTAAAAACCTAATTAAATCATAGATCTAACATGGAATTGGATTTGGACTAAATAAAAAAGTAATGTTTTAGGGGTGTTTGTTCTTGGCCGCGCCTAAACCGAACCCGAGAGGGTCTCGGTTTGGCCATTTGACCACCACCGAGACCATATGGTCCCGGTTGGTTGGTGTGGGTCCCACGGCAGCAACAAGACAAGGGGAACCCTGATGTGGTTCGGGGTATGGTGTCGATTTCATGTCCGGTTCATGGTTCTTAGTCAAGATCCGGTTCATGGTGTATGTTTAGTTTTTTATTTTTATGATCTTATGTTAAAATTAAATTAATAACATGACATGATTAATTTAATAACATGACTTAGGTTATTTTAATTATTAATAATCATGAAATTATTAACCTAAGTATTTTCATATTTTAGACTTATAAATTAATTAATTATTTAAAAACCATGGTTATAATTAATTAATTAACATGACTTAGGTTATATTATTAATAAATAATAATACATGTTTTAACCTAAGTATTTAACTTTATTTAGTTAAAAACATGTTATACTTTAATTAAATATTTTAACCTATAGTTTATTTTAATTACATGAAATAATTAATAAACTATACATTATATCATAAGACTTAGAAAATAATCATGAAAACACTTAGGCTTATATACTTATTTAAATAAGGCAGCAAATCTATTTATGGAAACGTTCTATTTTTAGAAACTTATTTATTTCAGGCAGCTAATCTATTTATGGAAACTTATTTAAATAAGGCAGCAAATCTATTTATGGAAACTTTCTATTTTTAGAAACTTATCTATTTTAAGCAGTAATTCTATTTTTGGAAACTTTCTATTTTTGGTAACTTTCTATTTTTGGAAACTTTCTATTTTTAGAAACTTTCTATTTTTGGAAACTTTCTATTTTTGGAATATTTCTATTTTTGGAAACCTGTTATTTTTTGGAAAGTTACTTATTATTACACAGTAAGTATAATAATACATGAAATACCAGAAATACTTAATCAGATTAAACAGAATATAAGATAAACACAGTTTAAGGCTTTAAACAGTAAAACATGGTAAGAACATATAAAATAAGCTAAGACATGACATAAAACCAGCTACGTATTTAGTAAGCAGATACTTATTCATGTATGTATTTATGTAGCACTAGTGATACGGAAGTAGGATTCCTCTCAGTTCATCTCCTTCGTTCACTGGACATAAGGTACGGATTCCCGTCCTTTCAGTATGGACATTCTTTCCTTATTAGGATCCCCGTATGCAGCCAACTGTTTTTCCCAGTATTTGTTTTATATGTTTTTGAATTGCTTATGTTTAATTAAGAATACCTATAGCCATATACATGCATGACCAGTTTCACCTAGTTATGGAGGTACCATAACCATAACATTAGAGGCATTGATGTTATGACTTCACCACGGCGGAGTGATTGCTCGTGGCATCCCTTCAGCTTTTGGCCATTTATATTATATTTATCATGTGGGGCGTATGGGTGCATCCTAGTTTCATGTTTTTAGTCAGGATTTCATGGTGAATGTGGTGTGTGCCTTGCATCCTTCACAAGGAGCTAATCCCTCCTACCCAGAACCAGTATATTAAATTAGAGGCAGCCCCTCTAATTTGCATGATGAGGTCACCCCTCCAAGTATTCATGCACGGTGGATTTTCATGACCTATATTGGCTAATGATAAAATATGTTAAACAGTTTTCATAAGATAAACATAAGGCTTTTCAAACTATAAAACCAGTTTTATGAACATGTTCCAGGTTTTCTAGGACTTATACAATTCCGCTGCTATTAAGTCTTTAATATGCTTAGTCATTCATACTATGTCTATATCTGTGCACTGAGCGGTTTGCTCAGCCGTTACTTTCATTTCCATGTCTCAAAACGGCAGGTACCCTAGGAAGACTCGAGCATTTGGAGGACGTGCATAGGATGGAAGCTGCTAGAGACTTCTTTTCCTTTTTGCTTTCATATACTCATGCTTGCTTAGTCTTTCATTCATTTCGTTTACTTTATTATGTTTTGGGCTTATGTTTGGGAACCGATGTTTGATTCTGGTTATCCCTATGGTCATGTAATGTTTCAGACATTTATCCTTGTATGCTTTGATGACACGCCATAATTACGCGTGACATTCCATTATCAAAATAGGGTGTTACACACGGATTCGTGAATATGACAGCAAGTGGACAAAGGATCATCCTACAGATTCTATTATTGGTGACCCTAATCGTCCGGTATCCACACGAAGTCAGCTACAAGAAAATGCAATGTTTTGTCATTTTGATGCTTTTCTCACTGAAGTTGAACCTAAGACATGGCAAGAAGCTTTTACTCAATCCTGTTGGATAGAAGCTATGCAAGAAGAACTTAATGAATTTATACGTCTTGAAGTATGGGAACTTGTTCCATGCCCGGATCAAGTGCAATTACTCACTTTGAAATGGGTTTACAAGGTGAAACTCGACGAGTTAAGCGGAATATTGAAGAACAAAGCTCGACTAGTAGCTTGTGGATACAAGCAATTATTAGGCATCGAATTTATGGAATCCTTTGCACCTGTTTCCCGTTTGGAAGCTATTAGATTATTCCTTGCTTATGCAGCCCACATGAATATGATCATCTATCAGATGGATGTGAAGACGGCATTTCTTAATGGTGAAATCAAGGAAGAGGTCTATGTTCAACAGCCGAATGGTTTTGTGAATCCTAAATATCCTAATCATGTGTACAAGCTTAAGAAGGCTCTTTATGGGTTGAAGCAAGCTCCACGCGCATGGTATGATCTGTTGTCACAATTCCTCATTACGCAAGGCTTCGCTAAAAGCAAGGTGGATCCCACGCTGTTCATTCAGAAACGAGGTAAATATATGATTATGGTACAAATATATGTTGATGATATTATATTTGCAGCCTCGACCCAAACCTTATCCGATGAGTTTGGGACACTCATGTCTTCCAAGTTTAAGATGTCAATGATGGGCAAGGTATCATTCTTCTAAGGTCTTCAGATATCTCAGAGTCCCAAAGGCATCTTTATCAATCAATCCAAGTATGCCCTTGAATCTCTTAAGAAATATAAGATGGAATCTCGTGACCCCGTGGATACTCCAATGGTGGAACGAACTAAGATAGATGCAGATCCACATGGAATTGCAGTTGATCCGACACTTTATCGTGGAATGATCGGTACCCTTTTGTATATCACAGCCAGTCGACCTGATCTTCAGTTTGCTATATGTATGTGTGCTCGATATCAAACTAGGCCTACTGAGTTACACTTAGCTACTGTTAAACGAATCTTTTGGTATCTTAAAGGAACCATTAATCGGGGACTTTGGTACTCGAAGGACTCTTCGATCGCACTAATGGCATACGTAGATGCGGATCACGCGGGTTGTCAAGATACAAGGAGTAGCACGAGTGGAACTTTCCAACTACTAGGAGATCGACTAATCAGTTGGGCATCTAAAAGGCAGAAAAGCGCTGTAATTTCTAGTACGGAAGCAGAATACATATGTAACACCCCCAAATTTATACAACTCAATACAGCGGAAGACTCGTTGGTGTTACGGGATAGCACATTACTCACATCATAGACAACGCATAAAATCACGTCGTTTAATAATAAAGCATTTCCATTCATAAATGTCAAAGTTACATCGGTCCCAAGTCATTACATTTCATACAAAGTTTTACAAAATATTTGAATGGAAAATATTGTTTAGGTGCGGGCCATGAATTCTTTTCGTCTTCCCGAGAATTACCTTCAAGTACCTGAGATAAAACATGTTAAAAGAAAAGGTCAGCGATAACGCCGAGTGAATTCATAGAGTTTAATAAAATCCATCAATATAATATCAGTATAAAATTATTACTGAAAATCATTTTGTACAAATCATTTTAATAGGCCATAAAATAGCCAAAGTCGTTTTATAAAAATCCTTATCGAAAATCATAATATAGGCATTTGCCTTAAAAACCATTATACGAGCCAATGTCGCAAAAATATCATACAATACGTCTTATAACGTTGTATGAAAATAAAAACCGTTATATGAATATGGTTATGAAAACCAAAACACGAACATAATATCAATAGTATGACCCCGTATTGCTAGTCAGGCAATACGTCGTAATTCTGAGCGTCTAGTAGTATTTCGTTAGTTTTGGATTATTATAAGCCGCATGACATTGTTACCTTACTAAACCAACAACGGGTAGCTAACCCGATACAAATTTTGCCCATCTAAAGTAGCGTGTCGTCACAAAGGTCACGCTATGGAAATCTTCTCATACATAAATTCGCTTACCAATCAATGTGGCACGACGGGGATCAACCGTCAAGGCGCGAACTGGGGTGATCGTCCCCAAATAGTACTATCATATGCACAAGCGTCTACCAAATCCCGGTAGTTAACAATTCATGCTAATGGGACTTTTAGTGACATAACCTAACTTTAATAATCCATTTTATTTCATCTATCGGGTCCTTTAATCATTTATCGGGTCATACAATCGGGTCATTCAATCATTCGGGTCCAAATCAAATAACAAACAATCGGGACAAATGGTGTCCTATTTTATAAAAACTAACATGTTATCTCCCTCGCGGGTTTATAAAACATTTATAAAAACATTTAAAAGAGTGCGAGGCTATGAACTCACGTTGATATGGGAAGGCGGGTTATCAGCAATTCGGTCGTACGGTACGTGCTTCAATCACGGAAACCTAGACAAATAATACTCGGTCTTAGACGTTTGTCCAATGACTTTATAAAATTAACAATTATGTATACATATGATGATTATATATATATGATGATCAAGTGGGTTTACATATTCTCGTTTACCCATTTTAGAGTTATGTGTTGATAACTTTTATACTAGTTTTCTCGTTTTACCTATTTACGTGTTTTAGGTCCAATAAGCCTATTATAAGTTCTTAACTTGTATTAATCCTTGTTATACTTACATTATCAGTATCTACACTTTACATGTTGGGCCTAAATGGGTTAAGCCCAATAAGTTCTTTTTAGGAGTGTTTATCTTATTAAGTCCAATTATTAGTCCAATATGCTTAGTTAGCTCGTAAATGTCCGTATTTCTTATAGTTCGGGTTTTATCGGTTTTTACTTGTATTAGATACTTATATATCAGTATATGACTTTTATAAACTTTACATTAGACGGGTTTGGTCGTCTAAGTTTTATTTGGCGAAAAACGTTAATTTTACGGCGATAGCCGAAAAAGTCGTAAAAATCAAGTTTATAGTTTTTATTACTTATAAATACTATTTCACCACCATTTATATAATTTACCCATTTAATTAACCTTTTATATATTTATATAAATAAGTTTTATAAGTTATTGGGTTTATATTTTTACATTTTATACATTATAATGTGAGTGCTTATATAATATTAATAAACATTATTTCCAAAAATCTGATTTTTAACTTCATGTTCACCATTTTTACCATATCTAGAGTTCTATAATGAATTAGATGCTCATTTTTGGGTGACATGTTCTTCATATTATGTGCTACATTTAACTTAGTTATAGCTACTGCCCTTTTTGAGTTTAACTTGCCTTAACAGTCCCTACAAAACTGCTTATTCAGATTAGACCATCTAACTTGTTTTGATCATATCTCACTCATTATTTTGATTCCATTGCATGGCCAACTCTCACATGTGTATAACATCTTGTACTTACTGTAAATGGATCAAACCATGCAATTTTATCAGTTCATCTTTTAGTTATCTACTGTTTTTACACAGCCAACTAAATAATCAAGATTTTAGCTTTATTTCTTATAGTTATTAACATTTTTAAGCATATCTATCAACACTTGATCCCCACACAACATTTTTATCATCATATATACATCATATACATATACAAAATGAAAGAAAATACATTTGTTCTTTACAAAATAACAAGAGAAAAATGGAGAGGATGATCTTCTTTACCAACCAAGTGTTTTTCTTGTTTTTGGAAGACAAGAACTTGATGAACACAACAAGTATCTCCAAGACCATCAAATATCAAGAACATAGGTTGGAAAATCAGCCCTAGGACACAAGCAAATAACCTCCAAAGATGTTAATATGGCCACCAAATGAGCAAGGCTTCAAGAGAACTCCTTAATAGAGCTAGTAAACATGTGGTTCATGGCTAGAAGAGATCAAAGAGGGTGTTTGTTGCTTAATTTTGGACGGCAAGAGGAGAGTGTTTGAGAGAGTTTTGAGAGGATTTTGCATGTAAGGAAATGGTGGAAGTGAAAACTAGTAGCTAGTTTTGATAGTTAGTGGTAAGAGTTAGCTTAAAATGTAAGCATGGCTTACACATGTAAGCTTTGAACTAACATGATGCCACATCTTATGGTGTGGTGTCATGTGTGCCGTCCAACTTAAGCTAGTGGGGTGGGACAATGTATTTTGTCCCATCTCACTAGTTTACGGGTATTTCTCGATTCTAGTTTCCTCAATTTGCGTGCCCTCGGGTCGTTTTACGAAAAACGTTTTTATAAATTATGAATCAACGTCACAAAACGAATCCAATAAAAATTGTTTCATCAAAAACAGAGTTCAAAAACGTAAATACGTAATCCTAGGGTTTCCGGTTTAGTCGTAAAGGACGTTAAAATAAAATCGCAAGTCCTAATCTCTTCTCGTAAATTTGTGAGTTTACGAACTAACACAACTTTAAAACTCCAAAATAATATTCACGGATAAATTTATTTTTCTGAAATGTCGGACTGTCACCAAAGACGGTGTATGTAAACGTAAGCACGTAACGTAGAATCCTCCGGTTTAAACGTAGTCGATGCTACTTCAAGACGTAAATCCAAATTACTTCCCAAAAATAAGTGAGTTCATATTATAACATTAAAATAATGTTTTCAAATAAATATTGAGAATAAAATATCAACCATAAATTGACGGATTGTCACAGCATTTACCCTAAACAGGATCTTTGTCCTCAAGATCATCTTACCTTACTACTCGCTTCTTATAGAGTTAAAGCCATGTGGGTATTTCCTCCACACTTGGTCTTTTCTCACAAGTGTATTTCATTACAATACGCGAGTTTCACCACACATAACTACGGGAATAAGATCAGGCTTAATGTTGACTTACTTCTCTATCCATGATGTTCACGGGTTTTTGATGAATGCAACTTTTCGCCGATCTAAGCTCTACTAAGAATAATCAGATTCTCACTTGAGAGATATTCCATCAAGTTCGATATACGAAACATAATTCACGCAGTATTTGAAGTCCTAGGGTAGATCCAGCTTATATGCCTTTCAAACCAATCATTTATATCATCTCAATGGTCCCATACAACAGGGACTTATATCCCATGATTTGTCAGATCATGAATTCATTTTTCCGAGGTTAAAATTTTTGGCATAACTTCGCTACCCATTTGGCACTTCAAGATCTACATTTCATATTCACATAACCTCCTGCCCACTATCGGCAGTTAATAATCAAATCCTAATTTCAACAATCATTTCAGATCTCGCGGGTCGGGTATTTTGCAAGGATAGGTTCGCCATCATAGGAAACCTTAAACCTAATAGACATGTCCAACTCACAATGGGTGTATGTCAGGTGTCTTCGTCTCAACTCCTGCTTACAGATGCTCTAATATTTAGATCCTAACAAGATTCGATCTCAATCCTGATACGATGATTATTAATGGTAATCCTTCCAAAGGAAAGCGATTATACGGTTTATTACCAAAGGTCAATCATTCAAACATAGAACAACGCTTATAGTATTTTGTATCGTTACTTTACCTCGTCCCTTCGATTGGGGTGGTACATAGTACTCTCATCAAGGTTCGTTCTCAATGATTTCTGAGCAAATCTCTAGAAATTCGATGCGAAGCGAGGATCTTGATATAGATGTTCGATACAGGCACACTATGCTTACATAACTCTTTTGCATTTATCATTAACAGGAATGACATTAGCAGATTTGGTCAGTCTGTCGACGATGACCCAAATCGAATCAAATTCAGATGATGACCTTTGCAATAGCTAGACGTTTACTAATGTATGAGGCGATCTCTGCCTTCATAATTGTCATCAATACAACTTCTTCTGATAATGATACATTAAATCAGAAATGACAAGAATAGAATACTTATACTTACAAATTCCAACATAACTATATCTCACAATCTTCCACATTTAGGCAACCATAAACGGCCCTTTAAAACATTTAACGCTATCGGCTTCTCAATTCTAATGGTTCACATTAGCCGCGAACCCCTTTTATTATCTATATTATCCTTTTTACAAGTATTGTTTATTTTTATATCGTTCGGCAATTTATTTTGCACCTTCATTAATAAGGAACATGTCCTAACTGGTTCTTTATCTTTTCTACATAATGCATCGGTATCTATATTCACTTCTCATGATGATATAATTATCATGTCCACAATTCACTCAGATATTCTTTCTATATTATGCGTCAGTAATTACGTTCACTTTCTCCTGATGAAATAAATATCATAACTGTATTTATTCAAAATTCTTTCTTCATATCTTTTATGTTTCAGTTTCGTCTCAACTATCATTTTTATCAGTTTTTCTCAATCCGGCGTCTAAAGCGTCGATAATTATTATATGTAAATTAACAATAATTATTTAATTTTTATGAAACGTAAACGTTAAAAGTTTAAATTTCTTAGTTCGACCAATTATATAAAATGTTCAAAATAAATTTGGATTTAATTAACAAGATTTTTGTTGATTTATCGAAAATATTTAATAAGATTCGTAAATGTTCGAAAAACCTTTGTTTATACTTTGGTCAAAGTTTTCTTAGTTTGAAAAGCAAAAATTTTCGTTTTAAGTTTTCAGGTTATGGTATAAATGGTTTTACTCAGTCCTTCTTAAGTTATCTTGAGGTATACACAAACATTTACCCCTAAACAGAAGTTTAGTTAAATGGTTTGTGTATAAGGGAATAATCCCTTTAAAAATCCTTTGTTAAAACATTTGTCAAAACATATTTCCATTTCTTTTTGGTAAAATCCAAAGTCTTAAAAGGGCTCTTAATTTTTGAAGAGTCTATATGCATACATCTTACCATTATTAATCCAACGGTCATTTTATGTAAAGGATTAAGTTTTTAATCCCTAAGCGTTAATGGTTCTAATCTTTGAAAAGTCAATATAACTTCCATTATCTATTAATCACATGGTTAAATCATGTAAAGAATTAAGTCTTAAGTCTTATGTTAAATATTTAAGGTACATGTTTTCATTGTTCGGCCAATTCAGGGCAATCTATAAATATTTATTAACTCATTCTTATTCTTATAAACAAACAAATGATCCTTAATGATCACAAGCATGAATTTATCAAATTACAGCCTACACACGTGATTCACCAATTTTATGAATGCTACATGTGTATTAGTCAATCCAAACGACATCACGTGAAACTCATAATTTAACACCCCCAAATTTACATGCAGCGGAATACATCTTTGGGTGCTAAACAATGATACTACAACACATAATTTATAAAGAACGACTCAAAAAGAGACGTTTTAGATTTATCGTTCCTAAAACATTTGTCAGAGTAGCGTAGTCCCAAGACATCGTAACCAAAGTACAACCAAAACAAAAGATTTAAATTGTTTTGAACAAAAGGAACGACAAATTTTCAAAGAGTTTATATTGCAAAGTAGTGCACAACATTCATTCCCGTGGCTTCCAAGCTTCACCCTTCCTGATTACCTGAAATACATGTGAGTAAAACATCAGCAAAAATGCCGAGTGAATCTATAGGTTTATGTAATCAATTTGAACACAAGCAAAGATTATAAGTTTGTGGCATGCTTATAAGCATCAAATAATAATTTGCATCAACAATGATAATTGTATATAGCATAGATTGCAATAAGCTCATGGAACCGAGCCCTTAGATACTCCCATATCAGTCTAATAAGACGAGAGATTTATTAATTGTCGGTTACCTCCAGATTATTGGTACATTGCCGTATACCTGACTTCTCAATACAATATGCTCAAACAGTATGGAGGTCGGGCCTAAGCTTCTATGACAAGTCCACAAAAACTGAACCGAGGCGGCTTCCCCTATAGATCTATTAATTGTACTAGCGGTTAACCCATCATAGGTTAATTAACGGTCCATAATTGAGGTTTTAACAAAGGCAATCACTTAATGCAATTTAAAGGCAACCACGGGTCCATTCATAGAGGGACAAAGCATACCATAAAAATCTTGTGTTCTAAGTTTATAAAAATATGTATTCCCCCTCGCGGGTTTAAAATCATTTAATAACTAGTATAAATCGAGGCTATAGACTCACCTTAGCCAATAGTGGTAATGAGACGATCGCCGACGATAGATGATGCCTTTCAAACACGAGAACCACAACCTATCAAATGAGGTGCGTTCATTAATAATAGACTCGATAAATAAACCATACATAAGAATATAAAACTCGACTCATATAATCACGACAAACTTGAGAGAAAACGATACAAGTGATACTATTACACTCTCCTATATATTCATTTTATTATTCTATGTCTTTAATAAAAATCTGCCGGAACATACCGAATGTCCAAGCCGTTTTCCCATACTTAAACATATCAAATTTTTATGATACTACTCAGAGAACTTACTTACTATATATAAGAAGTCCTCTCAAAAGCCCATTAAAAGACTTTACTTCTAAAGTTCTCTGCCCGACTCATTTTTGAATCACAAAATCCGGACAGTTTAGCGACCTTGACTTACGAAACCATTTTGACCATTCTAAACAACTCCATTTGTAAAACCGCCACTTGATTATAAAATAAGACTCAAAATACTAAACTTAGAGCCTGAGAACAGCCCTTGAATCATTTTGAAACTCATTTTATAGTCCCCGAGATTCGATCCAAATATCGACAACAATTTTCGGATTGTGTCGACACTCGTCTCCCGGTACACGAAAATCAAACTAGTGTATCTTCCACCTCGTTTGGAGTTGGAAGGCCTACTTTATATCAAATCGAAGCTAACGAAATTCTCTACGACATAATCCCATAATAACAACCTATATTCAGACTTAAGATTTCCGAAAATGACCTCAAACCTACTGCCCAAAATTGACTATTAAAATCTCTTGCAAAATTATGTTTTTGATCAATTCCAACAACTTTTGGCATCAACCTAAGCCCCTAATATCATCATAAACCATTCCTAACACTTGTATCATCATCAAAATAAAAAACCCAAAAATTAAAAATCAACTTTTTAACAAAAACATAGCATGAAAATCTTTTGATCATCACTACTAACACATGCATACAACAAATTTGGATCAAACATCACCAACTTTTCTTGAAAAATTAATATGGTTGCATGTTTATAAAAATGATACCAAAATACTCACAAGAAGATTTTAAGATAGGGATTAAGCTTGGTTTCTCTTGAATTTGGCTTAGAAAAATGTTGATGATGGTTTTAGGTGATGGAGGGTGTATGGCTAAAAAGGAAAAGGAAGAAGAAAGATGGCGATTTTTGTTTAATAATTTTTAAATGAACTTGTGCTAGTAGAATTTTTATATATAGTGTAAGGTTAGGGTAGTTTTTGCCAATTTGTGATAGTTTTGGTCCAAAATGTAATAAAATAGTTTAAGAGGGTAGAAAATATAAATTGTAAATTTTGAAATATTTACGAGACTCCGGTTTCGTAAAAATACTTTTTAAAAGTTTAAACGCACACGAAAAATAGTAATATAACGACTCGATACGTAATTAAAACGATATCGTCGAAAATATTAAATATCGAAACGATCGATAATAAAATATAAAATTTTTGGCATCCGTCGGTATCGCGATCACTAGTAGTCCTCGTTACTCGTCAAAATATTAAAATATAATATTTAATATCGGTTTCAACTTAAACCGTTAAACATAATAATATTTAACGTTATAAAATACTTCAAAATAATTGAAAGTAGAATTAAATTATGACCTTATTTTTACGGGTTTTACATCCTCACCACCTTAAGGGAGCGACGTCCCGACGCTCAACTCGCCTCATACACGAGTTGTTCAGTACCCGGAAGGATGAGGACATTCCTTATAAAGAAGTCTTCACGTTCCTACGTGAATCTCGATCCACGATCTCCACTGGTTCTTTTACAAAACGCAACTTGTCGTCAAGTTGTATCTCACCAAAAAGGAATAAATAAATCCTTATCCACAAGTCACCCGTCAAGCTCGACACATGAAAATTTTATGAATCACACGAAGCTCATTCGACGACACGAATAGATGACAGGATTTTCGGGTAAGTCCAGTTAAAAGGAAGGTTGCAAACTAAAGGATATCCATCGGCCGGATAGCCATGGACACACATCGAAAGAACTAACAAGAAAGACATTTTCGTCATCGAAGGGTGCTCACACGCGGGTCCTCACTCAAAAGATAATACAAAGACACCATCTCACTTTCGCCAACGCGCATTAAAGTCTCAATAAACATCGTCGTTGAAAGTCAAAAAGATATTACATAATATATGTTCTACATGATCGGACGTCATCGGATGATGCCGTCTCAAGTTCTCACAACTTACGATCATTTGACTAGATCACATACCACATAAGTACATAAAAATAAAAGGTCGAACAATAACATCAAGTATAGATTTCCATCGTTAATCATCGAGAAAACCTTGAACGAACCCTTGATAATAACCACTTGATCACAAGAGTCTTTCCACTTGCGGTGTCGGCTTCAACATGCTCCTCGAGGTTGTAACAAATTTATTAACTCCATTCATTAAGAGATTCGGTCCTCAATCATTCCACAAGTACACGCATAAATCCTGGTGACACTTATCGTTTCTTCTTATACACTGCTTCCCGAGATTCATTTTAAACTCAGAATAAAATAGTAATCTTCAATACGAGGAACAGAACGAGATAAAAATAACTTCAATAAACGCATAAACGAACAAGATGTGGTAAAATGATTTAAGGTTGACGATCGACGAGGGATCTCGACTCACGTAACCGTAAAACATAATAAATCACAATACTAGAAAAATGAGAGCGAAGAATAAATTATACATTAAAATAACATTTGTCACAATTATCCGTCCCGGATTTGGTATTACCTTAAAACTCAGTTGAGGTACTTTCTTGATAAAGATGATACATCAAAAATAGAAGTAAAATAGTTTCAAAATTTATTTGGTCGTCTTAAGAAACTTTGAAAGAATGACGTAAATTTATTAATTATACTCATATTGATGGTTACGATTTAGAAAATATAATTTCCAAATTAAATCATTGTTAGGAATATAAATTAAACCGGTAATTTCATTACATTAAAAATAAAGTATGATAAGTCAATTAGTTCAAAAGGTAGAACATAATTTTATTTTTAACATTAGTTTTAGTTATACAAAATATGATGTATAAATTTAACCTTTTTCTTGTAATGGTTATTTCGATAACTGAAAATCATTGGAAAATGTATAAAAGTTCCATAAAAATTTTTATAATACTTTGTAGAAATACATAAAGGTGTTTATTATTTCAAAATAACATGGGATATATTCGGGTTTCGAAATGTGACAAGATAACAAACGAATATGAATGAAAATAATGGTCAACGGTTAGTACGAAATCAATGGTACAAAAGAGAACGAAGCAAATGTCGTATGAATTCTTAAAGGGAATAATAAAATAAAGGCGTTGATGGTATGACGATAAGAAATAATAGATTAAACAAGTTGTCGATTTTGTTAGTGCGGTTGATGGTTCACCAACATCAGCTCGTTAACTTAGCGGTGGTCGATACACGATCGTAAATAAAATCCATACAAAAATTTTAATAAAATAAAATTCCTAATAATCACTTGTAATTAAAACAAATCAAATGAACGATGTTAGTGTTTAAAGAGAGAAATCAAAGCACGGTTCACAAAAGTGGATTTCGAGACAAACGAGAGTGACGGGCGTCATCCCGGATATACGGAAATCACTCTAGTGATAATTCATTATTCACGTGCGGAGACATTCCAAAGATCTACCCAGTCGCATAAAGAAGATTGGACGAGAAGAAAGGATAAAACAAATCGAGACTTTCAAGTCTTTTATCAACAGTCAGTAATTAAACGAACGGTCAAAAGAAATCAGTTATAAGACAAAATGAAGTAACAAGTGGAAAAACGATTGTCGAGTAAAAACGTGCTTATAATCACGTAATTCGTTTAACAAAAGGTAAGAAAACATATGCGGATGCATAGAAATTGTGCTACTTGCATAAAATATAAAGTTTTCAAAACTTCTTTTCAATTTATTTCATTTTATTTATCTTTATCATAATTACAAGTAAAAAGTTGATTATTATCAAGATTTTTAAGTTGACTACTATTCAGCCTAGCATGGCTCCTTCTAGATTAGACATAGGTGATCAGGCCATGTATAATTTAGGGCTAGCAATGCAGTGCTCCATTTCGTCGAAAAGTATTACGTTTCTTATGTTTATATATAAACCATGCCATTTGTAAAATGGAATTTAAAAATAGTTTATAAATTTATAGGATACAAGTAATTTGTGAGATACTTAATAAGCAACTTTTAATCTTACGAAAAGTATTTTATAAGACCAAAGTAAAAATAATTGGTGAAAATAATCGTAAAACGATATCAGATTTATTTATAATATGACATTATGACAACGTATAAAGTAGTCAAAGTTTTGCAAAAAGTGGCAAATAGTAGCTCATAAAACAACCAATGAAATGGTTATAAGTTGTTAAGTTTTCAAAAGGTTATAAGGTTTAGACGAAAATGCCATGAGACATGTGACAAGAATGTCAACGAAGAATGTGAAGGCAAAACTTCAGAACTCAACTCAAATCAGTGGAAAGTTAGAAGAAAACGAAAATAAAATAACATCGAATGATAAATGAGTCATATATATGAAAAGAATAAAACAATCCACATGTGTATTCTTTGTAAGATACTCGACACAACATGCTTTTAAGAAAGTATGTTATTCGTTTTTAAATTACACCATTAATCCGGTAATTGCTAATCCTGTATTGTTTCTATTTTTAAATATTTTCACATGCAACTAGTATTCGTTAGTTGTAAAATAATATTTGTTAAAATTTTACGATCTCAAATGAAATCAAAACAGCTTAGAAACATTTAAAACTCATGTTCTAAATTTTCTATCAGATTTAACTTTTAAATATGAGCCGATTAATTGACCCGATAAACGACATTTCCAAGACTCGGAGTCTAAAGCATTTTGATGCAAAACGACGTTTCAGACGACTTTCTAGTTTTACCCGAGCCCTGAAAACCAATGTAAAATGACCAAAATACCCCTGCAAGTTCTGTGCAGGTTTCACTATTTTATTTTAAAAACGCAGGTTTTACTTTTAAGTTGTGACTTGTTTATACTGCCCCTGCAGTTCCTCCATTAAATATATTTTTCGACACTTCCTAACGGCTCAAAATATATATATATATATATACACACATGTCTTGTGGATTTTACAACAACGAAAAATAAATCTCGTAATGAGCATCAAATAAAAATATAGCATAATAAATGACAAAAGATGCTTCAAGGTATCCAACACAAAATTTAGGAAGCAAAACGGTGAAAGACGTTCGTAATTTAGATTTCAAAATGCAATGTAGGCAAATCTCCTTGGTGCCACGATTGTCAAAAACACAAAACATAGCAAGAAAAGAATGGAACATTAACATGCTACACTCCGGGAGCGAGAAGGTTAATGAAAAACAAATGATACAATTTTATATAAGTAAAATCGTATTCCAATTCTAGTGCCATAATCTAGACGATGATTTATAAAATAACGATGATGTTACCGAGATATAAGTGAACAATACACTTCGGAGTCGATACATATAAATGTCAACGAATTAAATCTTCGCATGTCATGTAAAACGATAATAAAAATCAACAAAATATTATGAAAAACCATGATATTATTCAACACGATTATAAGAAGTATTTCAAAATGTGTGACTCACACGATAGCGGTTAGTCTTTTCTAGGGACACATTGAGCTACACAATGGTCTAGAGATTACGTTTCAAGACGTCCAAGCACAAACAACCGAAAGACGATTTGGATATCTATATAAATATCACAAGGGTTAAACAATAAAAGTAACGCGCGCAGATGAAGGTATGTAAGGTCATAATATAAATTTTTTGCAATAAAGGCAATTTAAATACTTTAAAAATAAATACAGAAAGATCTTGAAAATTCAATGTATTTATTTAAGTTAATCATTAATAAATGATAAACTTTTATCGAAAAGTTTAACGACATAAATATATATCGATAAAGGATTATAGTATTTATTTAGAAATACTTAGCAATAAGGCATACATAATAATGTATACTAAAGTTGTAATCCCAGAAGTAGCTTGAACCTGAAGTCACGCGAAATCATGTGCACCGACTCTTTGAAAAATAAAACCGACAGTTATAGTTTAGGTTTTTAGAAAAAGACCTAGTTCTCTATAACTCATGGCTCTGGTACCAATCTTTAACACCCCCAAATTTACATGCAGCGGAATACATCTTTGGGTGCTAAACAATGATACTACAACACATAATTTATAAAGAACGACTCAAAAAGAGACGTTTTAGATTTATCGTTCCTAAAACATTTGTCAGAGTAGCGTAGTCCCAAGACATCGTAACAAAAGTACAACCAAAACAAAAGATTTAAATTGTTTTGAACAAAAGGAACGACAAATTTTCAAAGAGTTTATATTGCAAAGTAGTGCACAACATTCATTCCCGTGGCTTCCAAGCTTCACCCTTCCTGATTACCTGAAATACATGTGAGTAAAACATCAGCAAAAATGCCGAGTGAATCTATAGGTTTATGTAATCAATTTGAACACAAGCAAAGATTATAAGTTTGTGGCATGCTTATAAGCATCAAATAATAATTTGCATCAACAATGATAATTGTATATAGCATAGATTGCAATAAGCTCATGGAACCGAGCCCTTAGACACTCCCATATCAGTCTAATAAGACGAGAGATTTATTAATTGTCGGTTACCTCCAGATTATTGGTACATTGCCGTATACCTGACTTCTCAATACAATATGCTCAAACAGTGTGGAGGTCGGGCCTAAGCTTCTATGACAAGTCCACAAAAACTGAACCGAGGCGGCTTCCCCCATAGATCTATTAATTGTACTAGCGGTTAACCCATCATAGGTTAATTAACGGTCCATAATTGAGGTTTTTAACAAAGGCAATCACTTAATGCAATTTAAAGGCAACCACGGGTCCATTCATAGAGGGACAAAGCATACCATAAAAATCTTGTGTTCTAAGTTTATAAAAATATGTATTCCCCCTCGCGGGTTTAAAATCATTTAATAACTAGTATAAAGCGAGGCTATAGACTCACCTTAGCCAATAGTGGTAATGAGACGATCGCCGACGATAGATGATGCCTTTCAAACACGAGAACCACAACCTATCAAATGAGGTGCGTTCATTAATAATAGACTCGATAAATAAACCATACATAAGAATATAAAACTCGACTCATATAATCACGACAAACTTGAGAGAAAACGATACAAGTGATACTATTACACTCTCCTATATATTCATTTTATTATTCTATGTCTTTAATAAAAATCTGCCGGAACATACCGAATGTCCAAGCCGTTTTCCCATACTTAAACATATCAAATTTTTATGATACTACTCAGAGAACTTACTTACTATATATAAAAAGTCCTCTCAAAAGCCCATTAAAAGACTTTACTTCTAAAGTTCCCTGCCCGACTCATTTTTGAATCACAAAAATTCGGACAGTTTAGCGACCTTGACTTACGAAACCATTTTGACCATTCTAAACAACTCCATTTGTAAAACCGCCACTTGATTCTAAAAATAGACTCAAAATACTAAACTTGGAGCCTGAGAACAGCCCTTGAATCGTTTTGAAACTCATTTTATAGTCCCCGAGATTCGATCCAAATATCGACAACAATTTTCGGATTGTGTCGACACTCGTCTCCCGGTACACGAAAATCAAACTAGTGTATCTTCCACCTCGTTTGGAGTTGGAAGGCCTACTTTATATCAAATCGAAGCTAACGAAATTCTCTACGACATAATCCCATAATAACAACCTATATTCAGACTTAAGATTTCCGAAAATGACCTCAAACCTACTGCCCAAAATTGACTATTAAAATCTCTTGCAAAATCATGTTTTTGATCAATTCCAACAACTTTTGGCATCAACCTAAGCCCCTAATATCATCATAAACCATTCCTAACACTTGTATCATCATCAAAATAAAAAACCCAAAAATTAAAAATCAACTTTTTAACAAAAACATAGCATGAAAATCTTTTGATCATCACTACTAACACATGCATACAACAAATTTGGATCAAACATCACCAACTTTTCTTGAAAAATTAATATGGTTGCATGTTTATAAAAATGATACCAAAATACTCACAAGAAGATTTTAAGATAGGGATTAAGCTTGGTTTCTCTTGAATTTGGCTTAGAAAAATGTTGATGATGGTTTTAGGTGATGGAGGGTGTATGGCTAAAAAGGAAAAGGAAGAAGAAAGATGGTGAACTTTGTTTAATAATTTTTAAATGAACTTGTGCTAGTGGAATTTTTATATATAGTGTAAGGTTAGGGTAGTTTTTGCCAATTTGTGATAGTTTTGGTCCAAAATGTAATAAAATAGTTTAAGATGGTAGAAAATATAATTGTAAATTTTGAAATATTTACGAGACTCGGGTTTCGTAAAACTACTTTTTAAAAGTTTAAACGCACACGAAAAATAGTAATATAACGACTCGATACGTAATTAAAACGATATCGTCGAAAATATTAAATATCGAAACGATCGATAATAAAATATAAAATTTTTGGCATCCGTCGGTATCGCGATCACTAGTAGTCCTCGTTACTCGTCAAAATATTAAAATATAATATTTAATATCGGTTTCAACTTAAACCGTTAAACATAATAATATTTAACGTTATAAAATACTTCAAAATAATTGAAAGTAGAATTAAATTATGACCTTATTTTTACGGGTTTTACACATAATGTTCATTACAAGTACCGGATGTAGTGATTGGAATAGATAATATTTTTCGCAGATGCGAAGTTGATGATAACCATGCCGTGGATCAAACCTTTAATACATACGCTAGAACCTTGTAAATGATTGAACAAATCTTCCATTTCGAGTTATGGATATCGTTTTCGATTGTCAATTTACTCAGTCACAGTAATCTATATATATAAGAAATGATAACACCATAGCTCTTCATGATGACAGGCTTGGTAGAATAAAATCTTTCTCCGACAACTCTCTCAGTTGTACGGTAATTCCTTAAATTCGGATGGTGCTGACGTACAGTGCACAAGCCACAAGTGCAGCACCGGAAATATAATCAATATCAATTTCAACTTGCCTTAGTGGCGAAAGTCTAGGTAATTCACCAACAAATACTTACTAAAGCTTCAAATAACCGAATTATCTTTTAATAATTTCATATTATGTTCTTTCTAGATTATAATATCTATGACTAATTCACAACCATTCATGGTAATATTTCAAGTCTTTATACAGGATATGGTCATCCATCAAGAATTATTTAGATCACTTTTGATAATCAACATCTTATCATTTAGGGGAATTCAATTCGAGTTCCCATCAATTAAGACAATGTCGTCATGTCATAATCAATCAATCCATTTTACTGGCACTATCAACTTTCTAGTTTTATTGCCGCCGATAAGATGTGATCTCCTCAAAAGACTAATAATAACTCATAATCCTTCACAAATTCAAGGATATATGGAGATACAAGTACCATTAAAATAGTAAGGTCAACGCATAATCTATGCGAGAGAATTTCAAATCAGATACGGATGAAAACATTTAACGAATATGAATATATCCCATGTTTTCATAATTTGAGTACGCATTCGAAAGCTCCTCGGATCGTTACCCAGGTCATTCAAATGAAATCAGATCATAAGAAATGATAAGAACGTCAATACATCCAGTCGGGTATCGACACTCGGTTATCAGATACTTTTCCTAAGAATCTCACTACGGGAGAATTGGACAAGAAAGAATTGTCAATTGTCAAATAAGACAATGTCCACAGATGAGTAAATTCGACTCAGAAGAATAGATGCTACAGGCACATATGTAGGTGTCCCTAACACTATGTCCCTATTTTTCACTTCTTGCAGATCTCATAAAATTTAATCTTTCACAATCTGTAAAGAAAATGTAGTGTTTATTCATTAGTTTTATGGTGAGTACTAATCAACCTTGCATGGTCCATTCCAAATTGTATGTAGGCGCGCAACTATATACAATTTCAAGATTAACGATGCAATACTCAGTTCGTCAAAATTTTATCATCATAAAAACATTTTCATACTTAATTCTTAAATAAGAATCAAAAATAAATTTACAAAGATTTTTTTTGTCATGAAAACAATTAAGTTTCTAAAGCGTTTCATAAACAACTTCATTTCGATAACAATCACTTATAAATCTCACTTTAAATAATCCTTATAGTGATGAAAATTAATTTTTCTCAAAGGATACCGTGTTAACTTTATAAAAACAAGGTGTGATCTGCAAAAGAGTGATGAAAGCTTGTTCACCAAGAATTAACTATGATATGATAGGAAATGAGCTTAGCCAAATAATCATGAGGTTCATGACTTTGATGGCACTCAGGAATACAAAGAGAATAATCCACAATGTAACTCAATTCGAGATGAGTACTTGTTCAATGGTTGCATCACTAATGCGAACATTAGGATGAAGCAATAAAAGATAGATAACATCGATACATGTAGGATTTAGCAATCAAAGGTAGTCTTTCTCATTAATCACAAACAAGTCAAAATTGTACCGTAGCACATTACGTGTCACTATGTCATACAATTCTCAGAACTCATCCTACCAACTGATGTCACAGTTAAGTTAGGGATTATTTTTAAAAGATACCACAATGAATACTAATCTACAAGAGTCATTAGGTGTTCCACATGTCCCGAGAGATCCATCGGTCCTAATTCAGAAGAAGATTTCTTCAATTTATTTCTTGGACACTGGGCATCCTCGTTAGTGGACAATGGCCTAGGAACAACCCTTAACACTAATCAACAATCAATTAAAACCTTATAATTCAATTACAGGACTTAACGACTTCTTCTTAACAATCTCATAATCCATACAGGTTAAGTTTCACTTTATTCAAGTTTTTAACCAATTTTATACTCAATTCGACATCCTGCCTTATTCTTCAATACTTACAACCTTATTCTTCGGCCTTGTAAAGGCAATACAATCTCAATATGAATCAACACTTAATTTCCAATCCTATTAGCTCTTACAACAATAATTATCAAATGAGTCATTAATATGAAATGACTTTATCATTCAACTAGACTTCTCGGAGGGGTATTAGTGGCATGAGGCTTTTGGGTAATGGTTCCAATAACAGCCTCAAGTGCAATCATTCACCCTTTCGATTTCAAATTAAGAATTGGGTGACAACGAATCAGATGACATCTTTCTAGGTGGTAACGTTTTGTCAAACTCCACTCTATAAGAAAAGATCGTCATAACATCGATATCAGATTTAATCTCGCCAATCCTTTTTCAATATCGCAATCAACTAATATCTACATTTCTACGAATATCAACCATTTGTTGGGATCATAAATATCCACAACTTGGTTTAGATCTAGGATAGCTAGAATTCCTACGAGAATAGCTTCGATTAATTTACTAGGGGATTTAGGGTTACTTGTGACAATCTACGTCGTATAAATACCTCGTATAAACATCAAAATAATCATCAAACAATCATGTAATAAAATTACATCATATATATATATAATTCAAGTTATATATATATATTAAAATAACACTTCTCAGTCTGGCCTTGTCGGTAACTCGGGAATTCTTCGGCACCGTTATAGTCAAAAGATTTTTTAGACATTTTTAGAAAAATGTTTATAGTTAAAAGATTTTGAAAAGTTTTATTCAAAACCTTGGTTTTAAAAATCTTTCGTTCTCTATAACGAGAGCTCTGGTACCAAACTGTAACACCCCCAAATTTATACAACTCAATACAGCGGAAGACTCGTTGGTGTTACGGGATAGCACATTACTCACATCATAGACAACGCATAAAAATAGCGTCGTTTAATAATAAAGCATTTCCATTCATAAATGTCAAAGTTACATCGGTCCCAAGTCATTACATTTCATACAAAGTTTTACAAAATATTTGAATGGAAAATATTGTTTAAGTGCGGGCCATGAATTCTTGTCGTCTTCCCGAGAATTACCTTCAAGTACCTGAGATAAAACATGTTAAAAGAAAAGGTCAGCGATAACGCCGAGTGAATTCATAGAGTTTAATAAAATCCATCAATATAATATCAGTATAAAATTATTACTGAAAATCATTTTGTACAAATCATTTTAATAGGCCATAAAATAGCCAAAGTCGTTTTATACAAATCCTTATCGAAAATCATAATATAGGCATTTGCCTTAAAAACCATTATACGAGCCAATGTCGCAAAAATATCATACAATACGTCTTATAACGTTGTATGAAAATAAAAACCGTTATATGAATATGGTTATGAAAACCAAAACACGAACATAATATCAATAGTATGACCCCGTATTGCTAGTCAGGCAATACGTCGTAATTCTGAGCGTCTAGTAGTATTTCGTTAGTTTTGGATTATTATAAGCCGCATGACATTGTTACCTTACTAAACCAACAACGGGTAGCTAACCCGATACCAATTTTGCCCATCTAAAGTAGCGTGTCGTCACAAAGGTCACGCTATGGAAATCTTCTCATACATAAATTCGCTTACCAATCAATGTGGCACGACGGGGATCAACCGTCAAGGCGCGAACTGGGGTGATCGTCCCCAAATAGTACTATCATATGCACAAGCGTCTACCAAATCCCGGTAGTTAACAATTCATGCTAATGGGACTTTTAGTGACATAACCTAACTTTAATAATCCATTTTATTTCATCTATCGGGTCCTTTAATCATTTATCGGGTCATACAATCGGGTCATTCAATCATTCGGGTCCAAATCAAATAACAAACAATCGGGACAAATGGTGTCCTATTTTATAAAAACTAACATGTTATCTCCCTCACGGGTTTATAAAACATTTATAAAAACATTTAAAAGAGTGCGAGGCTATGAACTCACGTTGATATGGGAAGGCGGGTCATCGGCAATTCGGTCGTGCGGTACGTGCTTCAATCACGGAAACCTAGACAAATAATACTCGGTCTTAGACGTTTGTCCAATGACTTTATAAAATTAACAATTATGTATACATATGATGATTATATATATATGATGATCAAGTGGGTTTACATATTCTCGTTTACTCATTTTAGAGTTATGTGTTGATAACTTTTATACTAGTTTTCTCGTTTTACCTATTTACGTGTTTTAGGTCCAATAAGCCTATTATAAGTTCTTAACTTGTATTAATCCTTGTTATACTTACATTATCAGTATCTACACTTTACATGTTGGGCCTAAATGGGTTAAGCCCAATAAGTTCTTTTTAGGAGTGTTTATCTTATTAAGTCCAATTATTAGTCCAATATGCTTAGTTAGCTCGTAAATGTCCGTATTTCTTATAGTTCGGGTTTTATCGGTTTTTACTTGTATTAGATACTTATATATCAGTATATGACTTTTATAAACTTTACATTGGACGGGTTTGGTCGTCTAAGTTTTATTTCGCGAAAAACGTTAATTTTACGGCGATAGCCGAAAAAGTCGTAAAAATCAAGTTTATAGTTTTTATTACTTATAAATATTATTTCACCACCATTTATATAATTTACCCATTTAATTAACCTTTTATATATTTATATAAATAAGTTTTATAAGTTAGTGGGTTTATATTTTTACATTTTATACATTATAATGTGAGTGCTTATATAATATTAATAAACATTATTTCCAAAAATCTGATTTTTAACTTCATGTTCACCATTTTTACCATATCTAGAGTTCTATAATGAATTAGACGCTCATTTTTGGGTGACATGTTCTTCATATTATGTGCTACATTTAACTTAGCTATAGCTACTGCCCATTTTGAGTTTAACTTGCCTTAACAGTCCCTACAAAACTGCTTATTCAGATTAGACCACCTAACTTGTTTTGATCATATCTCACTCATTATTTTGATTCCATTGCATGGCCAACTCTCACATGTGTATAACATCTTGTAATTACTGTAAATGGATCAAACCATGCAAATTTACCAGTTCATCTTTTAGTTATCTACTATTTTTACACATCCAACTAAATAATCAAGATTTTAGCTTTATTTCTTATAGTTATTAACATTTTTAAGCATATCTATCAACACTTGATCCCCACACAACATTTTTATCATCATATATACATCATATACATATACAAAATGAAAGAAATTACATTTGTTCTTTACAAAATAACAAGAGAAAAATGGAGAGGATGATCTTCTTTACCAACCAAGTGTTTTTCTTGTTTTTGGAAGACAAGAACTTCATGAACACAACAAGTATCTCCAAGACCATCAAATATCAAGAACATAGGTTGGAAAATCAGCCCTAGGACACAAGAAAATCACCTCCAAAGATGTTAATATGGCCACCAAGTGAGCAAGGTTTCAAGAGAACTCCTTAATAGAGCTAGTAAACATGTGGTTCATGGCTAGAAGAGATCAAAGAGGGTGTTTGTTGCTTAATTTTGGACGGCAAGAGGAGAGTGTTTGAGAGAGTTTTGAGAGGATTTTGCATGTAAGGAAATGGTGGAAGTGAAAACTAGTAGCTAGTTTTGATAGTTAGTGGTAAGAGTTAGCTTAAAATGTAAGCATGGCTTACACATGTAAGCTTTGAACTAACATGATGCCACATCTTATGGTG
Organism: Glebionis coronaria; assembly: GCA_025667525.1. Lineage (NCBI taxonomy): Eukaryota > Viridiplantae > Streptophyta > Magnoliopsida > Asterales > Asteraceae > Glebionis > Glebionis coronaria. The sequence continues at coordinate 602,221,182 of CM046876.1, read as the reverse complement.
TGGTGTCATGTGTGCCGTCCAACTTAAGCTAGTGGGGTGGGACAATGTATTTTGTCCCATCTCACTAGTTTACGGGTATTTCTCGATTCTAGTTTCCTCGATTTGCGTGCCCTCAGGTCGTTTTACGAAAAACGTTTTTATAAATTATGAATCAACGTCACAAAACGAATCCAATAAAAATTGTTTCATCAAAAACGGAGTTCGAAAACGTAAATACGTAATCCTAGGGTTTCCGGTTTAGTCGTAAAGGACGTTAAAATAAAATCGCAAGTCCTAATCTCTTCTCGTAAATTTGTGAGTTTACGAACTAACACAACTTTAAAACTCCAAAATAATATTCTCGGATAAATTTATTTTTCTGAAATGTCGGACTGTCACCAAAGACGGTTTATGTAAACGTAAGCACGTAACGTAGAATCCTCCGGTTTAAACGTAGTCGATGCTACTTCAAGAGTAAATCCAAATTACTTCCCAAAAATAAGTGAGTTCATATTATAAAATTAAAATAATGTTTTCAAATAAATATTGAGAATAAAATATCAACCATAAATTGACGGATTGTCACAACATAGCTATGTCCGGTTGCTGTGCTCAAATTCTTTGGATGAGATTGCAATTAACCGACTATGGTTTAGGTTTCAACAAAATTCCGATGTACTGTGACAACAAGAGTGCAATTGCCTTATGATGCAACAATGTTCATTTCTCCCGGTCGAAGCATATTGACATTCGCTACCACTTTATCAAGGAGCAAGTGGAAAATGGAGTAATAGAGCTTTACTTTGTCCGATCTGAGTATCAATTGGCGGATATTTTCACGAAGGCTTTAGATCGCGCTCGAATGGAATTTTTGGCCGACAAGCTAGGAATGAGAACTTTCTCGCCCGAGACTCTAAAGGAACTGGCAGATGAAGCGAAAGAATAGTGGTGGTAAACTATTCTCCGTATCCTTGGTGATCATCTGTATATATTGTTTATATTTTTATCCACAAAAGCAAAATACAAAAATATAAAACCATATAAAAACCATAAAAATTGAAAAATTCAGAAAAATCCAAAAATATTTTTACTTTATTTTTCAAAGGCATGTCTTTTGGTACGATAATACTTACGGCCTTAGAAATGTTGATTAATATTGACACGACGCCATAAATAGAGTTCGTACAAAAGTTGTAAATATTTCATAAAACATGCCCATATGGCTTGTAGTTATTTCTGACTACAACCCGGTTTTCACATTAAAGTCAAGTATTTCTTATGAAAGCTTTGGCTCACAACGGGAATTAGTTTTCTCGGGCAAGGTTTACATTAAAACCTTGTAAGGGATCAAGTTTACTTTATAACTTGGTCTAACACGGATATATGTATGCCTCAGTGCATTTATTTGTTAAAACAAGAGAAGTCTTGTTTTTATGAAGTTATCATCTCTACAACCATAGCTATCTACATTTGGTATCTACATACTCGACGATGCGACTACTCAACCAACGACTACAGCTCTTGCGATAGAATACGGGTCAACAATTGAGGGGGAGCAATTGTCAAGCATTCAGAATCTTCGATGCCGAAAATACTAAGCTCACTAATTGGTGTCAAGACAACAATACCAATCGTACATGTGGTGTCAAGAGATGACTTCAGAAGTGACGAGGCGACCAACATATGCTGACAAGAACCATTTGATCTTATCATATGATGTTCTCATCAATCAGGTCCAACCTTGTCAATTTTTTTAATATGGTGAATATGTAATCATGTTACAAATCGGTATCATATCTCATACTTTTGGTATCATGAAGATAAATGGACTTGCATTTTTCCTCCAAAACCTTTGTTAAAACTTCATTAAATCAAATGATATTAAAAACATCGATTGGGTTAATATTTTTAATATAGGGGAGAAAATGTGGTTTAATATGGGAAATTATCAAAAATGGTTTGACTTAACGTGATGGCTCATCCCAACATGTGCAAAATGTTTTCGAATATCGTGGCATATGTTAAGGGGGAGCAAAACTCAATGTCTCAACCACAATGTGATGATGCTCACTTGGATTGTAAAACCCGCATGCTTTTACCATGAATAGTACCCTTAGGATCGTACATACTAGTTTAAAACTTTCCTATTATAGCATGATTACGATTACGTGTTAGGATTTTACGTATTACGTACGTGTTAGAACACGATAAGTATTTACTATACACGAGTACGTAATAATTATTTGACGATAATTAATCACGAACATGCGATCATGAAATCATGAACGTAATTAAAACACGAACTATTATTAATTACGTATATATATTTATTACGAGCGTAATTAAATATATTAGATCACGTTAGTTACGTAACGAGAACACTTAAACCACGAACACAAATAATCACAAACGTTTAACTTAACATCGAGACACGGAAAAAGGTACGGGTACCCCAAGTGGGGCCCCTACCCGCGACTACAAGGACAAATGGGCCAAGCCCATTTGTCAAATTTACTAAAGGGGGGTTAATAATTTTTCACTACTCATTTTTCATTCACAGAAGATTTTAGAAAAAACCCTAAAACCCTCCTTCCCTTTCTTCTTTGTGCCGCGACCCTACAACCACCACAAGGAGGTGGTTTGTAATCTTGGATCTTGGAATTTTGCTTGGTGATCGTGTTTGTTCTTCATCCTTTTGATCCACGAATTCGGTAAATCCTTTTTAAACCTTTTCTTTTCCTTTAATCTTTTTATAAATCAAGAACATGTTATTTTTTTTACAAAAACCTAATAATTAAACATGGATCTAACATGATTTGGGATTAAATAAAATCAAAAGAATGTTTTAAGGGGTGTTTGTTTTTGGCCAAGCCGACCACCACCAAGACCATACGGTCTTGGTTGTTGCGTGTGGGTCCCACGGCAGCAGTAAAACATGGGTTACCCCGAGTTGGTTCGGGGTACAGTGTCGATTTCATGTCCGGTTCATTGTTTTTAGCTTAAATCCGGTTCATCGTGTATGCTTAGTTTTTTTTATGTTTTATGATCTTATGTTAAAATTAAATTAATAAAATGATATGATTAATTCAATAACATGAATTAGGTTATTTTAATTATTATAATCATGAATTTAATTAACCTAAGTATTTGTATATTTAAAACTTATAATTAATTAATTATTTTAAAACCATGGATATAATTAATTAATTAACATGACTTAGGTTATCTTATTAATATATAATAATACATATTTTAACCTAAGTATTTAACTTATTTAATTAAAAACATGTTATACTTTAATTAAATATTTTAACCTATAGTTTAATTTAATTACATGAAATAATTATTAAACTATACATTATATCATATGACTTAGAAAATAATCATGGAAAACACTTAGGCTTATATACTTAGCTTATTTAACTAGCTTATTTCTAATTATGGAAACTTTCTATTTTTAGAAACTTATTTATTTTAGACAGCTAATCTAATTATGGAAACTTATTTAGATAAGGCAGCTAATCTATTTATGGAAACTTTCTATTTTTAGAAACTTATCTATTTTAAGCAGTAGATCTATTTTTGGAAACTTTCTATTTTTGGAAACTTTCTATTTTTGGAAACTTTCTATTTTTGGAAACTTTCTATTTTAGGAAACCTGCTATTTTTGGAAAGTTACTTATTATTACACAGTAAGTATAATAACACATGAAATACCAGAAATACTTAATCAGATTAAACAGAATATAAGATAAAACACAGTTTAAGGCTTTAAAACAGTAAAACATGGTAAGAACACATAAAATAAGCTAAGACATGACGTAAAACCAGCTACGTAATTAGTAAGCAGATACTTATTCATGTATGTATTTATGTAGCACTAGTGATTCGGAAGTAGGATTCCTATCAGTTCATCTTCTTCGTTCACTGGACATAAGGTACGGATTCCCGTCCTTTCAGTATGGACATTCTTTCCTTATTAGGATTCCCCGTATGCAGCCAAATGTTTTCCCGTAGTATAAGTATGTGTTTGAATTGCTTATCTTTAATTAAGATTACCTATAGCCATATACATGCATGACCAGTTTCACCTAGTTATGGAGGTACCATAACCATAACATTAGAGGCACTGGTGTTATGACTTCACCACGGCGGAGTGATTGCTCGTGGCGTCCCTTCAGCTTTTGGCCATTTATTTATATTTATCATATGGGGCGTATGGGTGCATCCTAGTTACATGTTTTTATTCAGGATTTCATGGTGAATGTGGTGTGTGCCTTGCATCATTCACAAGGAGCTGATCCCTCCTACCTAAAATCAGTATATTAAATTAGAGGCATCCCCTCTAATTTGCATGATGAGGTCACCCCTCCAAGTATTCATGCACGGTGGATTTTCATGACCTATATTGGCTAATGGTAAAATATGACAAACAGTTTTTTTATAAGATAAACATAAGACTTTCAAACTATAAAACCAGTTTATTTAAGTCTTAACCAAGTTAATTGGGACTTAGTTTTCTTCCGCTGTTATTATGTTATATGATTATCCTATTCATGCTTTATTGTACATCCGTGCACTGAGCGTATTTGCTCAGCCGTTTTCCTTTTCTATGTTCCCAAAACGGCAGGTACTCAAGGACGCTCGTAGACACTAAGAGTACGTGCATATGGACTGGAAGCTGTCTAGCCTTCTTTACTTTATGCATTTCCTTTCTTACGATACTTATGCTTTGGACATTGTTAAGTCCTTTCCTTTATTATACGATGTTTGTGTGTGATGAGCTTTACTTTTGGACTACCGATGTTTGATTCCGGTATTTTCCATTTACGGTCAAGTAATGTTTAGACATTTTTCCTTGTATGCTTTGATGACACGCCATAATTTCTATGATATTTCCATTTCCAAAAAGAGGTGTTACAATTATGGTATCAGAGCCAAGGCTTCGACCTGTAGGCTCTCAAATATGACCAGTGATTAGTGGGTAGTCACTACCGTCTTCCTAGAACTGACAGTTTTATTCATGCATTCATCATTTTTAAGCATACATATACATGTCATTGTCACAGATTTTTGACTAAGTAATGGTTGGTACAGGACTGGCCCTATTTAGTCGCATGTTTTTTTATCGAAACTTTTAGATTTGGGACCTGTTGATCCCAAACTTAGATCGATTAGGCTTGTGTATACGAGATTGAATCAAGTAATACACGTAGAGAAACTTTTGATATGTATGAAGTAATCTAAGTGTTATGCGGAATTTAACACTTAGAACAACGAACAAAACAAAGTAAAGCAAACTTTCACTTTGATTAATAATATCAATGAATGATTACAATGAAAGTGTTATGAGATATGTGGAAGAGGTGTGTGAAAAATATGTATGTGAGATGTGTCTTATGTCTAACCCTAAGGCCTCCTTTTATAGGTTTAAGGAGCCTTGTACAAAAAGCTAAGATCAACTATTTTAGGAAGAGACACAAGATAAACATACTCAAATAAAATAATGACTAAATCTTTTTAAACATTAAGAATATATTCTGAATTCTTATCTTCATATTTTGTCCACCAGCTTGAAGAATTCATCATTGACAGATTTAGTCCTTGTCTTTATGTTAAGATTCTTCTCGTCAGCGTCTTGATAATTCTTATCAGCGTCTCATCTGTCAACGCCCTGTTTACTCTTGTCAGCGTCCAAGTTCCTCTTGTCAGCGTCTAGGGACTTGGTCAATTTTATTCCCAACAATCCTCCCCTAAACTTGATATCTACTCTAGTTATCAAGTTTCTGAATAAAATAAAACATACAGAGAGGATTCTTACAAACATACTTATCCCTGAATTTGAGTAATAATAAATCTCGAAAAGTCAATCACTCAAATCACTTGTATAGTCAGACTTCACTGGGTCTTAATCATCTTCAGCACCTGTAGAGTCTTTAGAGCAATTCTTTATTACTTTTGTCACTCAAATTCGATTGCTCCTCCCCTTTTTAAGACTCCTCTCCAAGATCAATATACAAGGACGGAACCAAGAACATCCTCCTTGCATTAGCTTCCAAAACAACAAGTCTATCAGTTCAAAACTGTGATCCTTGACAATTTGTACCATTTCTGTATTATGCTTTTACAAGCTAATACAGATTTTCGTCAATTCCATTAATGTCAAAGGTTTCATACTGTCCTCATCCACATTCGGGAAATGAATCCTCAATGTTGATTCATAGGACATGGGGATGGACTTACTGATGATAAGACTGACTTGACCTGCATTAAAGCTAGTGCCAATAGTCTCAGCCATCTCCATAACACTATACACCCTTGTGAAAGTGATCTCTGCTGCTACTAGATATCAATCACTAGGAAAAACATCTCAATGATCATTAGGCTTCTAGATATCCAAAAATTTGAAAAATGTAAGGGTGATGAAATGTTTTGGGTCTATAAATCATTTTAGAAATGACACCAACTGAGATGAAATAGCATAAAATAGACTTTAGAATGTAGAAAACTTTAGTTAGAACATAGACAAAGGTAATAATCCTAAGGAAATTAACTAGACTCTAATAAGCAAGAGTGACAAACACTGTTCATGCATACACTCATGCAAAAGCATGATAGACACACATGAACTCTAGAGTCCTTTGTTCACAAATGCCCCAAAGAGAAAGTTAACTCATATAAAACCTTTGCAACTCCCCAAGTAAGCCCAAAAATATATCTAACCCAAGTCACCCATACGACCACACCCAATTCTAGGTCAAAAGTCTTGGTAGCACGCATGTTTAAATAAAAACGTGAATGCTACAGTGCCTCGAGGTTTAGAAATTCCAACAATTCCATAAGGAAAAGTCTTCACTATTTCTAACCCCCACTCACCAGTGGACACAATCTAGAATTGTGATAAGAGCATTCTAAGAATACCCAAAAACCTAGAGGTTTACCTCCCCTTAACAGAAGCATACAAATCATTATATGTGAAAAAGCAAAATTTTATCTCAAGATAAAAATGTAAAAATTCCAACCATCATAAATAAAAGTTTGCAACTCTGTATCCATCCAAATGTAGCTCCACTTTCCTGCATAGTTAGACAAAAACCACAAAAACACACACCAACAGAGGCTGCCCTATCCCATGATAATGGGTAGAGATAACATGTCAGTGGATAAAAATAATATTAGTGGAAAGAACAACAATGCATGTTCCTTGAGCATCCACTATCCCAATATCCTTGATCATTAACCTGCTTTTGGATAGGCTGCTCAAAAAGAAAACAAATTAGTTTTCTTTGGAGACCCAAGCCTTATCAAACTTGGATCTGTCTAGTTGTTCAACTAGAGTGGTATTATTCTTTACCATAAATGCCTGTTCATCCCTTTGTGACCTAAGCACCCAATTTGTTCCAATGAGACTAGTAATGACCTTCTCAAGATATTTAAATCTATTGCAAGTCATTAAAATACCATTAAAACTAGAGTTTTGCTCTTGTTTAGGTTTCCAAGTTATGTGGGATGATGCCATAGACCCTTGACCCTTACTAACCAAGTATCTTTGTTTATATGGTCTAAAATAAGGTCTCATACCAAATTTGGAGCTGCCAGCGTTGCATTTGTTCCTGTCAGCGCTAAATTTATTGCTGTCAGCGCTGAATTTGTTCCTGTCAGCGCTGAATTTTTTCTTGTCAACACTGAATTTGTTCTTGTCAGTGCCCAAATTAGGGTTTGCTACAGGAACATACTGTCTGTTTGACCAAGTGTTGGTCTTTTGAAAGGGCCTTTGTCCATGGGTATTAGCTGCCTTAGAGAAGAAAGGAGTTGGTCTAGTAGCCTGTGGTCTAGTGTGGACAAAAGGTCTATGATTGACATTGGATGACCTATTGCCAGCGAATGAATTGTGTCCACTGACACAATTATAGGCCAAATGAGAAAAGCTCCCACATGTATAACAAGCCTTTTTAGACACAAACTTAGGCTTAGACTGGTAAAACCCTGTCCCATTAATACTTTCTTGGCTTTTGAGTGACCTAGGTTTCCTATACATTTCAGCATATTTAACACTAGGTTGTTTCTTAATTGGGGAGCCAAGATTAACAGCTTTTCCAGTGATGGGATTGGTCACAGTGATAGGTTTAGATACTACTGGACTCTCAATGGGTGTAGGCACGAATGGACTCTCACTAAGCATCCCACCCTTAACAAACAAAGTGGGGTTAGCCTTTTTCCATTCTTCTAGGTCAGTAACCTTTTGTTGATATTCCTCAACTGGGGAAAGAACTCTAGGTGGAGGAATAAATTCCTCTTCTTGGAGTACTGGAATACCAGTCCAAGAGAGATCCTTTCTATGGACACCATAGAAGTCCCCAGCAGGTGGTGGAACGGCAACATATTCTTTCAACCCAATCCCAGACATATCCTTAGAATCCCTTTGTTTATTAACACATTCTCCTAGGGTTTGTGTGGCCTTATCAAATCTCTGAATTTTAAGACTCACATTGTCTTTATTCTTATTAGCCTCATCTAACTTAGCTATTAAATCAACATTAACCCTATTCACGATATCGTTAATATCATTACTTTGATTTAACTCATGTTTTAAGATATTTATTTTATCTTTTAAATCAAACTCCATTTTCTTATACTCAGAAACAGTCTTTTCAGTTTGAACAAGTGCCACTTGATAATTAGATAACGTGCATCTTACGTCTGAAAGATCTGATTTTAATTTTAAAGTCTCTTTATTAAGTTTTTTAGTATTTATCCTACAAGAAGAGTCATCACATACCTCATTATCAGATGACGAAGATGAGTTGGAACTTGAAGTAGACTTCGCCTTGACTGAAAACATCATCAGATTCTTTTTCACCTTCTTCCTTAGCCTGGTTCACCTCACGATATTGGATCTCGTTCTTCAAATCAAAGTTTCTCAACAAGCTCTGATACCACTTGTTGATCCCAAACTTAGATCGATTAGGCTTGTGTATACGAGATTGAATCAAGTAATACACGTAGAGAAACTTTTGATATGTATGAAGTAATCTAAGTGTTATGCGGAATTTAACACTTAGAACAACGAACAAAACAAAGTAAAGCAAACTTTCACTTTGATTAATAATATCAATGAATGATTACAATGAAAGTGTTATGAGATATGTGGAAGAGGTGTGTGAAAAAGATGTATGTGAGATGTGTCTTATGTCTAACCCTAAGGCCTCCTTTTATAGGTTTAAGGAGCCTTGTACAAAAAGCTAAGATCAACTATTTTAGGAAGAGACACAAGATAAACATACTCAAATAAAATATTGACTAAATCTTTTTAAACATTAAGAATATATTTTGAATTCGTATCTTCATATTTTGTCTACCAGCTTGAAGAATTCATCATTGACAGATTTAGTCCTTGTCTTTATGTTAAGATTCTTCTCGTCAGCGTCTTGATAATTCTTATCAGCGTCTCATCTGTCAACGCCCTGTTTACTCTTGTCAGCGTCCAAGTTCCTCTTGTCAGCATCTAGGGACTTGGTCAATTTTATTCCCAACAGGACCGACCCATAGGCGTCCCCTAGCTATGTCTTTTGTTTTGGGTGAACTGACCAGAGGCGTTCACTCTCGAGCATACAAAAGTTTTCATAAAACTGCATCATGCATTCATACACAAAATTTTCTTGCATAAAATTTTTCTCGTGAAATTTTGGTATAAATTTTTTTTCATGTATATATATAGATTTTATGTTTTGATCTGTTTAATCATACGTTTTATGTAATACTGTCAGATGGCAAACACAGACAATCTCTGGGCAATATTTGTAGCTGCTGATGCAGAGATGCAAGACGCTCTTCTTCATAACGACGGTTACCCTCCCCCGCCTAACATCTTTCCCATGGAAGGAAGGAATCGGATCATGAGGGAATACTATACCCTTAGACAGCGACCTGACGAAGACAGCAATGAATTCATGTAGCGTTTCCTTCGCTACGCTGGTGTCCTGAGAGCAGCTACAGGCACCACTGAAGAACAAGCACTACATTTTTGTTGGGCTCTCAATCCAAGGATCGCCAATAACTTATCAGGTGCTCCGTTGGACACGGTAGCACAAGTGGCGGATGCAGCACGAAAACTGGAGATGCTGCAAGAGAGAGATGAGTTTGGGGAAGCTGAAAGACCCGACAAGAGGTAGACCTTCATATTCAAGCGGTGACCAATCCGTATACTTTCCATATGTCAATTATTCATCTCTTAAATGTATCTTCCAGGCAGAAAACTGGGGACCGGTCTCAGCCGGCTACTTAGCAGCAGCCTCATCAGCCCAAGGGAAACGATCAGACTAACGACCGTTCTGCTACGGATAGGCGTGGCGGTAATGATAATTACCGTAACATCGCTGGGCACTCCAATAGCAGCAGGTCCTAATACTTAAGCATTTCCTTATGATTTCATGTTATAACTCATATTCTGACACTTTAGCAAAACTTCTACCAGGAACCATGGAAACGGTAGGGACCAGAACCAGAGAGGTTCGCAGCCTAGCCGTCCAGCTATCACTGGTATTCAATCTTACGATTATCCGCTTTGTCCTTTGTACCCAATTATCATGTCTTATGTAAAATGTCTTATCAGGTTCCCAGCCAGCCAGAGCACCTGCTGGAGGATTCACTCATCCTCTTTGCTCTACTTGCCACCGTAGGCACCCAGGACCATGTCGCCGTAATACTGACGCGTGCTTCAAGTGTGGTCTTCCTGGCCATATTATGAAGGATTGCCGTAAGGGCGAGATGGAGGGTACATCGGGACATGCTGATACCAAGCCGCCTCCTACCGTCGGGCGTGTCTACACGACATCTCGAGACCAGGCCAACAAGTCTACAGGTACCATCACTGGAATCTTTTATATGTATGGTCAAGCTGCATGTGTTCTTTTCGATACGGGTGCTACTCACTCGGTTATTTCTACTGCTTATGCTAAGAACATTAGGATGCCTCCCATGCCACTAGAAAATAGGCTTACTATTTCCACGCCTTTGAGGGACTCTGTATTAATCACCCATGTATACAAGAGTCTTCCCCTAGAATTTGACGATAAGATTCGACCTATCGACGTACTTCCGCTGGACATGAATGACTTCGACATGATTTTGGGCATGGATTGGCTATCCAAGCATCATGCTACCATAGACTGCCATTCATATCGAGTTATCTTCGGTGATGTTAATACCCGGACGGTCTGTACAAGTCATATCCACCCTGTAAGCGCGTGCACTACTGTCACATGGCTGCGAGGGTTTTCTAGCTACGGTTCACGACATGGATGATGAATCCCTAACAATTCAGGATCAACCTATAGTGTCGGAATTCCAAGATCTTTTTCCAGCAGAACTTCCGGGCCTACCACCTGCACGAGAAGTGGAATTCAGTATCGAGCTGGTTCCAGGAGCTGAACCAATATCCAAGGCTCCTTATCGCATGGCTCCCATAGAGCTGAAAGAGCTGAAGGATCAACTGCAAGAACTTCTTGAACGAGGTTTCATTCGATCGAGTGCATCTCCATGGGGCGCACCGGTCTTGTTTGTTAAGAAGAAGGACGACAGTATGCGTCTTTGCATAGACTATCGCGAGCTCAACAAGATTACCATTCAGAATAGGTATCCACTGCCACGCATTGACGATCTGTTTGACCAACTCCAAGGGGCCAAACACTTCTCCAAGATTGATCTTAGGTCAGGCTATCATCAGCTACGGGTCAAGGAGCAGCACATCGCTAAGACTGCCTTTCGTACCCGTTATGGCCACTACGAGTTTGTAGTTATGCCATTTGGCTGACAAATGCTCCATCAGTGTTCATGGATTTGATGAACAGAATCTTCCATGAATTTCTGGACAAGTTCGTCATTGTCTTCATCGATGACATCCTGATTTTCTCAAAGTCCAAGGAGGAACACGAAAACCATCTTCGTACAGTACTACAGATTCTTCGCCAGAAGCAGCTGTATGCTAAATTCTCCAAGTGTGAGTTCTGGTTAGACAAGGTGGCATTCTTAGGTCACATTGTATCAGCAGAAGGAATCACTATGGATCCAGCAAAGGTTGAGGCCATTACTAAGTGGCCAAGGCCGACATCAGCGACGAAAGTCCGCAGTTTCTTAGGCTTAGCTGGCTATTACCGTAGGTTTGTGGAGAACTTTTCCCGCCTAACACTACCATTGACCAAACTGATGCGGAAAGGGGAGAAATTCGTCTGGACTGAAGATCGAGAAAAGAGCTTTGAAGACCTGAAGCAGAAGCTAGTATCTGCACCTATTCTTACTCTACCATCTGGTACGGGTGGATTTCAAATCTACAGTGATGCATCGGGGAAGGGACTTGGCTGTGTTCTCATGCAACATGGGAAAGTGATCGCGTACGCTTCACGACAGCTTAAGCCTTATGAAGAAAATTACCCCACGCACGACTTGGAACTTGCTGCAGTCGTGTTTGCATTGAAGATATGGAGGCACTACTTGTATGGAGAATCATGTGACATTTTCACGGACCACAAGAGCTTGAAGTATATCTTTACTCAGCGTGAATTGAACATGAGGCAGAGGAGATGGTTAGAGCTGTTGAAGGATTATGACATTAATCTAAAGTATCATCCCGGAAAGGCAAATGTAGTAGCAGATGCTCTTAGCAGGAAGTCCGGAATGATCAACGACATCAAAATCGAAGAGGAAATCATAAGAGACTTGGAGCGACTAGACATCGAGTACATGGTACGTGGACAACACGGTTACTTGGCTAATCTTAGAGTAGAACCCGAGTTACTATCTAAGATCAAGGAAGCTCAGAAGGATGACGGAGAAATCTGGGCGATAGTACAGAATTTAGAGAAGCAGACAGAATTCAGAGTAGATGCAGATGGTATCGTATGGCAGGGCACGAGACTTTGTGTTCCTGATGACCAAGAACTCCGGGAAGCCTTGTTAGCTAAAGCTCATAGCTCCCCATTCTCGATACATCCTGGTTCGACTAAGATGTACCATGACATCAAGCAGTACTTTTGGTGGAGTGGTATGAAACATGATGTGGCCACCTACGTCTCCAAATGTCTTACCTGCCAGCAGGTTAAGATCGAGCATCAGCGATCTGGTGGTCTCCTTCAACCGTTAGACATTCCAGAGTGGAAGTGGGAAAAAATCACCATGGATTTTGTTACCGGTCTTCCGCCTACCAAGAGGAAGCACGATGCAATTTGGGTTATCGTTGATCGACTTACCAAATCAGCTCATTTCTTACCGATCCGCAAGGAAGATTCGGTAAGTAAACTCGCAGATACGTACAGAAGAGAGATCATGAGACTCCACGGTGCACCATCCAGCATCGTCTCAGACAGAGATCCTCGATTCACTTCGCGCTTTTGGAAGAGTCTACAAAAAGCTTGGGGTACACAACTTAAGCTTAGCACGGCTTTTCATCCTCAAACGGACGGACAGTCGGAGCGAACCATTCAGACATTAGAAGATATGTTGAGGTCATGTGCGTTAGAATGGACGGGTGATTGAGACGAATACATTTGTTTGGTGGAGTTTGCATACAACAACAGTTGGCACGCGAGTATCAAGTGTGCTCCATTTGAGATGTTGTATGGCAGAAAGTGTCGCGCCCCAATCTGCTGGGATCAGGTTGGCGAGGGAACACTTGAAGGACCGGAAATCATAGAGATGACCAATGAGAAGATCGCAGTAGCTAAGCAGAAAATTCAGGAGGCGCGGTCACGTCAGAAGAGTTACGCCGATAAGCATCGTAGAGATATACACTTTAATGTAGGAGATCACGTCTTCCTTAAGGTTTCGCCGGCACGTGGTGTTAGACGCTTTGGGATTAAAGGGAAGCTCAGTCCTTGTTTCATCGGACCGTTTGATATCATTGAACGAGTCGGTGAAGTATCTTACCGATTGGCGTTACCTCCGCAGCTTTTGCATGTGCACAATGTGTTTCATGTGTCCTTACTCAGAGGGTACCAGTATCATCCCCTTCACATGGTTCAGTATCCACTGGAACAGATACGTGAAGATCTCACTTTTATAGAAGAACCCGAACGAGTTCTTGACAGACAAGAACGAGTCATGAGAAAGAAGACGATTCCATTCGTCAAAATTCTATGGAGGGATCATACCGAGCGGGAAGCCACTTGGAAAACAGAGGAGTCTATCCGGGCTTCTTACCCTCATTTCATATTTTGAATCCGGGTATGTTCTTCTTTTCCAGTTTACTTTATCTATAATTCGGGGACGAATTATTCTTTTTTGGGGGGAAGAGTTGTAAAACCCGCATGCTTTTACCATGAATAGTACCCTTAGGATCGTACGTACTAGTTTAAAACTTTCCTATTATAGCATGATTAGGATTACGTGTTAGGATTTTACGTATTACGTACGTGTTAGAACACGATAAGTATTTACTATACACGAGCACGTAATAATTATTTGATGATAATTAATCACGAACATGCGATCATGAAATCATGAACGTTATTAAAACACGAACTATTATTAATTACGTATATATATTTATTACGAGCTTAATTAAATATATTAGATCACGGTAGTTACGTAACGAGAACACTTAAAACACGAACACAAATAATCACAAAAGTTTAACTTAACATCGAGACACGGAAAAAGGTACGGGTACCCCAAGTGGGGCCCCTACCTGCGGCTACAAGGACAAATGGGCCAAGCCCATTTGTCAAATTTACTAAAGGGGGGTTAATAATTTTTCACTACTCATTTTTCATTCACAGAAGATCTTAGAAAAAACCCTAAAACCCTCCTTCCCTTTCTTCTTTGTGCCGCCACCCTACAACCACCACAAGGAGGTGGTTTGTGATCTTGGATCTTGGAATTTTTCTTGGTGATCGTGTTTTTTCTTCATCCTTTTGATCCACGAATTTGGTAAATCCTTTTTAAACCTTTTCTTTTGCTTTAATCTTTTTATAAATCAAGAACATGTTATGTTTTTACAAAAACCTAATAATTAAACATGGATCTAACATGATTTGGGATTAAATAAAATCAAAAGAATGTTTTAAGGGGTGTTTGTTTTTGGCCGCAGTCTGCACCGAACCCGAAGGGGTTTCGGTTTGGCCAAGCCGACCACCACCAAGACCATACGGTCTTGGTTGGTGCGTGTGGGTCCCACGGCAGCAGTAAAACACGGGGTACCCCGAGTTGGTTCGGGGTACGGTGTCGATTTCATGTCTGGTTCATTGTTTTTAGCTTAGATCCGGTTCATTGTGTATGCTTAGTTTTTTTTTATGTTTTATGATCTTATGTTAAAATTAAATTAATAAAATGATATGATTAATTTAATAACATGATTTTAATCATTATAATCATGAATTTAATTAACCTAAGTATTTGTATATTTAAGACTTATAATTAATTAATTATTTTAAAACCATGGATATAATTAATTAATTAACATGACTTAGGTTATATTATTAATATATAATAATACATATTTTAACCTAAGTATTTAACTTATTTAATTAAAAACATGTTATACTTTAATTAAATATTTTTACCTATAGTTTAATTTAATTACATGAAATAATTATTAAACTATACATTATATCATATGACTTAGAAAATAATCATGGAAAACACTTAGGCTTATATACTTAGCTTATTTAACCAGCTTATTTCTAATTATGGAAACTTTCTATTTTTAGAAACTTATTTATTTCAGGCAGCTACTCTAATTATGGAAACTTATTTAAATAAGGCAGCTAATCTATTTATGGAAACTTTCTCTTTTTAGAAACTTATCTATTTTAAGCAGTAGATCTATTTTTGGAAACTTTCTATTTTTGGAAACTTTCTATTTTTGAAAACTTTCTATTTTTGGAAACTTTCTATTTTAGGAAACCTGCTATTTTTGGAAAGTTACTTATTATTACACAGTAAGTATAATAACACATGAAATACCAGAAATACTTAATCAGATTAAACAGAATATAAGATAAAAAACAGTTTAAGGCTTTAAAACAGTAAAACATGGTAAGAACACATAAAATAAGCTAAGACATGACGTAAAACCAGCTACGTAATTAGTAAGCAGATACTTATTCATGTATGTATTTATGTAGCACTAGTGATTCGGAAGTAGGATTCCTCTCAGTTCATCTTCTTCGTTCACAGGACATAAGGTACGGATTCTCGTCCTTTCAGTATGGACATTCTTTCCTTATTAGGATTCCCCGTATGCAGCCAAATGTTTTCCCGTAGTATAAGTATGTGTTTGAATTGCTTATGTTTAATTAAGATTACCTATAGCCATATAAATGCATGACCAGTTTCACCTAGTTATGGAGGTACCATAACCATAACATTAGAGGCACTGATGTTATGACTTCACCACGGCGGAGTGATTGCTCGTGGCGTCCCTTCAGCTTTTGGCTATTTATTTATATTTATCATGCGGGGCGTATGGGTGCATCCTAGTTACATGTTTTTTATTCAGGATTTCATGGTGAATGTGGTGTGTGCCTTGCATCCTTCACAAGGAGCTGATCCCTCCTACCCAAAACCAGTATATTAAATTAGAGGCAGCCCCTCCAATTTGCATGATGAGGTCACCCCTCCAAGTATTCATGCACTGTGGATTTTTATGACCTATATTGGCTAATGGTAAAATATGACTAACAGTTTTTTTATAAGATAAACATAAGACTTTCAAACTATAAAACCAGTTTATTTAAGACTTAACCAGGTTACTCGTGACTTAGTTTTCTTCCGCTGTTATTATGTTATATGCTTATCCTATTCATGCTTTATTGTACATCCGTGCACTGAGCGTATTTGCTAAGCCGTTTTCCTTTTCTATGTTCCCAAAACGGCAGGTACTCAAGGACGCTCGTAGACACTAAGAGTACGTGCATATGGATTGGAAGCTGTCTAGCCTTCTTTACTTTATGCATTTCCTTTCTTACGATACTTATGCTTTGGACATTGTTTAGTCCTTTCCTTTATTATACGATGTTTGTGTGTGATGAGCTTTACTTTTGGACTACCTATGTTTGATTCCGGTATTTTCCTTTTATGGTCAAGTAATGTTTAGACATTTTTCCTTGTATGCTTTGATGATACGCCATAATTTCTGTGATATTTCCATTTCCAAAATGGGGTGTTACATGGATGTTGTTCAAAACCCTGATCCAATACCACAGGGACAACCACAAGGACAACCACAAGTTGTGCATCCTGCACCAGCACAAGGTGTTCAAGCCGTGAATGCTATAGCTACCTCTACAACTAGAACACCTTCTTATACTCTTTCTGCTGTCAAACTTCCAGTGCTCATAGGTGAAAATTATGAGACATGGGCTATGCAGATGGAACATTACTTGAATCACACAGATCACACTGTGTGGCAAGTTATCAAGAATGAGAATACACCTAAGAAGCTATACTGGTTGCCTGATGGTACATGCTATGCTCTACCTGCTGTGACTGCTGATGAGATACAAGCAGAGATCAGAGAGAGAAAATCTAGAACTGCTTTGGCTATGGCTCTTTCAGAAGACATCTTACCAAGCTTTCATCATTATAAGGATGCTAAAGCTATGTGGGATGTCATAAAACTTAGATTTGGAGGTAATGACAAATCTAAGAAGATAAAGAAGATTGTTCTTAAGCAAGAATTTGATAACTTCTCAATTTCCAGTATAGATGGAATACATGGTGGCTATGGAAGGTTCAGTAAGCTGCTTATTCAATTGGCAGTTTATGGACAAGTAATTCCTAATGAAGAAGCTAATCTAAAGTTCTTAAGAAGTGTTCCACAAGAGTGGAAAGCAATGGCTATGCACTTCATCATAAGAGATGATTTGGAAATAATTCCTTTTGATCATCTCTACAACAATCTTAGAGCATACGAGATGGATGTGAAAGGCATTGAGGTGACTAAGGCAGCGACTACAACAAAGTCTAACTTGGCTTTTGTGTCAGATGGAAACAATGGTACTTATTTTCATAATACCGTTAGTGGATCAAGCAGCGGTACATACTTCACAAATACCGCTTGAGGACTTACAAACGATACTTACCCACAAAGTATTGAAGGCATCCCCATAGTCTCTCAAAATCCACATGGAAGGTCTTCACCATTGTTTAGTGACAATGATGCCTTCTCATTCTTTGCTGGACAAGACAACAGGCCAAGATTAACACTCAGTGACTTGTTCCAAATGGATGATGCTGATGTTGAAGAGATGGATCTTAATTGGCAAGCTGCTATGGTGTTAGTAAGATCTAACAGGTTCTTCAAGAAGACTGGAAGAAAGATGACTATTGATCCTAATGAGCCATTAGGATGACAAGTCCAAAGTTGAATGCTATAACTGTGGAAGGAATGGACACTTTGCAAGAGAATGCACTAGAGACAAAGCTGAGAGTAGCAGTCAGAAGTCCAAGAACAGCTATAGAACTAGTCCAAGAATAACTGAAAGCTTTCCAAAAGGAAACAACAGGAGTCCTAAAGGAACCAAAGCATTGGTGACAGTAGATGGAGGGGTGAACTGGGCTGTAGATGAAGAAGAAGAAGAGCTTGATCTAATGGCTCTTTCGCATGAACATATTGAGGTACATCCTTGTTCTATAGACTGTGTTCTTAAATTTAATAGCTTAAAAGTAGAACTAGAGGAACAATATCAAAAAGTCAACACATGCACTGTAGAACTAAATGCTTTTAAACAGGGTGTTGTTAAGTTAGAAGAAAATATAGTTTTGTATAAAAAGGCTCAACAAAACTATGAAGAGAAAATAAGAATTTTAACTCTTCAAATAAGGGAAAAAGATGTGGAAATTAAAGCATTTGAAAGATAACTTTTGAAAGTTTCAATAGAAAATGAAGCTTTAAAAGCCAGTCTTTATAATGAAAGGGAAGTGATTAATCATTGGCAAAAGTCCTCTAAAGGATTGGGGAAACTGATTAATTCACAAATAGGATATTATGATAAGTCAGGTATAGGATATATTGAGGACCAACCTGGGATAACTTTAACTGACAAGGACTTATCAAAGGGGATTTTTGATAGTTCTAGTGATTTAGATAATACACCTGAGAATGATAGATATGCTGAAGGAATGAAGGCAGTTCCTCTACCATTATCAAGAATTTTCATGCCCCTAGTAATGATACAAGTATAGAGTTAGAAGAACCAAAGGTTAAAAATACCTCAAACTCTAGTACTTTGTCCCAAGATAAGACTATTGTGACCAAGAACATTGTTTATCCACCTTTAATGAACAATTTTATTTCTGAAGAATCTAAGACTAGTTCTGCTCCCAAGCAGGTAAAAACTCCTAGCAAGATACTCGAAAATGATGTAAAACATATTAAAACCAAGAGGGGTGGGCTAAGTTTTGAGAAAGTTAAGTCCAAACAACCTTTTGGGTCTTCTTTGAGAAGAAAAGGATGTTATGTTTGTGGTAGTCTAAGTCATTTTATCAAAGATTGTACTTTACATGAAGATAAAATTGTGAAACAAAAGGCTACACAAAGGGCCATAAAAAACAGTAACGTGAAAAATGCACAAGTTAATAGGAATCAGAAACTTAAGAATGACAAACCTAGGATTGATCACTCAAGGGTAGCTAAACAGGTTAGAAATAACTCTACAAAAAGTTTTGTTCCTAGAGCAGTACTTATGAAACAAGGTCTAGTACCTTTGAAGTCTGGTAAACCATGTACCGGCAAGTCTAGACCTGCAAGTACTGCTAGACCAAACTTAAGTAGTGTTGTTTAAAGTCTGTCAAACCAAAGTTCTCTAAGACTTCTAAGAATGTTGTTGAAAAAGCTAAAACATCTAGAAGTAAGGCTAATAACAAACCAGTGCAAATGTGGGTTCCTAAAACAGAAAAATCATGCGTTAAAGCAAGTACTGCTAAAGCAGTACTTAAGGCAAAGAAGTCTGAACACATAGTGTCACCCTATGTCTTTGACTACATAACTGAAACCATTAAGTATAAGAGCAAAATCAGCATTACTGGAAATGCTTCTGAACAGACTCTTAAGTGTGTAGGTCCCACAAGATCCAAGCCAAATGTGGCTTGGGTCCCTGTTAAAAACTAATAAGTTTTGTTTGTGTGTAGGGGCATCGAATTGATGAATTGAAAGACAAAGGTATAGTAGATAGTGAATGCTCAAGACACATGACAGGAAACAAAGATTTTCTTGCTGAATTTGAAGAATTCAGAGGAGGACCAGTAGCCTTTGAAGGTAACAAAGGTAGAATCACTGGCAAAGGGAAAATCAACACAGGGAAGTTAGAATTTGAAGATGTGTTCTTTGTGAAAGAATTGAATGAGTTCAATCTGTTTTTTGTATCACAAATGTGTGATAAGAAGAACAAGGTGTTGTTCACAGACAAAGACTGCTTAGTGCTGTCTAAAGACTTTGAGATGCCTAAAGAATCTCAAGTACTGATTAAAGTACCCAGGCAAGAAAATATGTACACCTTTAATCTTCATACTATTACTCCAACAGGTGGTATTACATGTTTGCTAGCTAAGGCTTCTTTTGATGAGTCTAATTTATGGCATAGAAGGTTAGGTCATGTGAATTTCAAGAATCTTAACAGATTAGTGAATAGGAATTTGGTTAGACGGTTATCTAACAAATCTTTTCAAAATGATTTCACATGTGCTGCTTGTCAAAAAGATAAACAACATAGTGCCTCTTGTAAGACCAAGACTGTCAATACTGTGACAACCTTTACAACTCTCGCATATGGATTTGTTTGGTCCAGTTTCTGTAAGAAGCATTAGTCATAAGACTTTTTGTCTAGTCATAACTGATGATTATAGTAGATTCAGTTGGATTTTATTTTTAGCTCTTAAGAGTGAAACCAATGAATTACTTAAGGATTTTATCACTTTAGTTGAAAAGCAGTTCACTAAACAGGTTTTAATCATTAGGACAGATAATGGGACATAATTCAAGATTGTTGAATTTGATGAATTTTGTATGTCTAAAGGAATTAAGAGACAATTTAGTAATCCTAGGACTCTACAACAAAATGGAGTAGCTGAAAGAAAGAATAGGACACTAATTGAGGCTGCTAGAACTATGCTGGCTGATTCTCTTTTGCCAGATACCTTTTGGGCAGAAGCAATCAACACTGCATGTTATGTGTTAAATAGAGTCTTAGTGACCAAGCCTCAAAACAAAACACCTTATGAACTTTTGATTGGTGTTAAGCCTACCATAAGTCATTTAAGACCTTTTGGGTGTCATGTGTCTATACTAAATACTTTTGATTATTTGGGAAAGTTTGATGGAAAGTCTGATCCAGGTTATCTTGTAGGATATTCATTACAAAGTAAAGCATATAGGGTTTATAATTTGGCATCTAAAAAGGTTGAAGAAAATGCCCATGTTAATTTCTTAAAAAATAAACCCAATGTCCCAGGAATAGGTTATGCTTGGATGTTTGATTTAGATTATCTAACTAACTCCATGGATTACTATTCTGTACAAAAGGATTATCAAACTAACAATGCAGGTGAGGAGTCAAGTGCAACTAATGTAGGTACTCAAGAAGAAGTTTATTCATCATATGATGATGTTCATATGTATGTGCCCAATATGCCTACTGTTACTCCCATGTCTGCCACTCCCAAGAAGCAAACCATGCCATCAAAAGATGATCAAGCCTCCCAAGAGCTTCAGAGGCTTCAAGATCAAGAAAAGAATGATACATCTATTAATAAGCATTCAGGAGAAGAATCTTTTGAGTCACAACACTCAGCAGTACATACTACACCTAGCGGTACTTCATCTGCAAGTACTGCTAAGTCAAAAACTGCTAAATCTGTTGATTCACTAGAAGAGATTTTACAACCTATGGACGATGAAGACATGTATGCTAGTCCAGCTGAAGGAATCTTCTCCAAAGCTTCCTATGATGAGCAGGGTGCAGTAACTGATTTCAACAATTTGGAAACAGAAATTCCAGTCAGTTCTATCCCCACTCATAAAGTCAACAACAACCATCCTACTACACAGATCATTGGAGATCCCAAGTCTACTGTATAAACTAGAAGACAACTTCAAACCAATACTGAAACTCATGCACTTGTGAGTTATGTCAAACAACAGCAGAGAACTAATCATAAAGATACTCAGCATTGTTTGTTTGCCTGTTTCTTATCACAAGTAGAGCCCAAAAACATTTCTCAGGCTCTTGTTGAAGAAAGTTGGGTAGATGCCATGCAAGAAGAATTAACACAATTTAAGCTACAAAAAGTTTGGATTCTTGTGGATCTTTCCTCAGGTAAGAGAGTAATTGGTACTAGATGGGTTTTTCAGGAACAAGAAGGATGAAAGAGGAGTTGTTGTGAGGAATAAGGCAAGACTTGCTGCTCAAGGCTATAGACCGAAAGAAGGGATAAACTATGATGAGTTTTTTGCACCAGTGGCAAGGATAGAAGCCATTAGGTTATTTTTGGCCTTTGCATCATATATGGGTTTTATAGTCTATCAAATGGATGTAAAAAGTGCCTTTCTTTATGGTAATATTTCAGAGGAGGTATATGTCTCACAACCTCCAGGTTTTGTAGATCCTAAATCCCCAATAGAGTCTACAAGGTTATCAAAGTACTTTATGGTCTGCATCAAGCTCCAAGGGCCTGGTATGCAACTTTATCCAATTTTTTGTTAGAGCATGGATATAGGAGAGGGACCATTGACAAAAATCTGTTCATAAAAAAGAATGGTAAGGATATTATTCTAGCTCAAGTCTATGTTGATGACATCATTTTTTGTTCTACCAAGAAGTCATGGTGTGAAGAGTTTGAGGCTTTGATGAAAGGAAGATTTCAAATGAGTTCTATGGGAGAACTAACTTTCTTTTTGGGACTGCAAGTCAAACAAAGGAAAGATGGAATATTTATCAACCAAGATAAGTATGTTGCTGAAATCTTGAAGAAATTTTCATGTATGGATACAAGGAGTATAAGCACACCTTTTGAAGCTAAGAAGTCTTTATCAAAAGATGAACATGGAGAAAATGTTGATATTCATCTATACTGATCAATGATTGGTTCATTGATGTATCTTACTTCTTCAAGGCCAGACATTATGTTTGCTGTGTGTGCCTGTTCAAGGTTCCAAGTCCATCCAAAGGTGTCACATCTACATGCTGTGAAGAAGATTTTTAAGTATCTTAAAAGTCAACCCAATTTAGGATTATGGTATCCTAGAGATTCCACCTTTGAATTGGAAGCTACTCAGACAGTGATTATACTGGAGCTAATCATGATAGGAAATCCACAACAGGAGGTTGTCAATTCCTAGCCAGAAGACTCATATCATGGCAGTGTAAGAAGCAAACCATTGTTGCTACTTCTACAACTGAAGTTGAATATATAGATGCTGCTCATTGCTGTGGACAAGTACTTTGGATTTAGAATCAATTGTTAGATTATGGGTTTAACTTCATGAACACCAAGATTTACATTGATAATGAAAGTACTATATGCATTGTCAAGAATCCAGTATTTCACTCTAAGACCAAGCATATTGAAATAAGACATCACTTTATAAGAGATGCCTATGACAAGAAGCTTATTCATGTCTTGAAGATTCATACAGATAAAAATGTAGTTGATTTGTTAACCAAGGCATTTGATGCAAAGATATTTGAATTCTTGGTGACACATATTGGTATGCTCAACCAATAGACTGCTGCATATGTTGAGGGGAGGTAATAGTTGTATAAATTTTATACTAATTTTACTGTATAGTCTATGTTTTGTGTTTTTGATGTGATTGCAGGTTGATAGAAAAAGATAAAAGAGGTAATTATGATAGTGGAATGCATGAACTGGTCAAAATTTTGAGGTACCGTTATAACTCCAAGTACCGCTAGCACAAATTCAAGTACCGAATATGTTCCATGTACCGCTACATGTCTGTTGTAACGTTAAGGGTCTCTTTTGTAAATTTGGCGGTTTTTCGCGCTTGGGTTTGTTATTTACTTAAATACTTACTCCAATTTCACAATTGATTCAACTAATCTTTTATTTTTATCTCTTGATTCTATAACCTTCTCTCTAATTTTTCGATCATCAAAAATACTAATGGCTGCTTTACAAGTGATCTCTAAGCATAATTTGGTTGTGAATCTTGCTATGAATGATGACTCTCTTGGATTCCATGAGATTCTTGGTTTCTTATCTCGAAGTCATGTTTGTTTGCACTCACTGTAAAGTCCCATTGTCTCTATTTCCATTGTTGAACAATTTTGGAACACTACTGTGTTAGGTACTCAGTTTGATAAACCTTGCATTAAGGCTAGGGTGAATCATAGAAATATATATGTAATTGAGGTACTACTAAGGGAAAGTTTGAGATTAAATGATGAAAATGGACTTAGTATGCTTAATAATACAGAGATTCATGATGGCCTTGCAGCCATGGGCTATGAGGGTGGTAGGGAAAGTCTTACTTTCTTTAAAGCTTAATTTTTACCTCAATGGAAATTGCTTTTTCATGCTATTATTCACTGTTTAAGCTCTAAAAGTACATCTTTTGATCAAATTCCTGCTGCATTGGCATCACCTGGTATTTGTCTAGCAAACAACATGGTTTTTAATTTTTCAAGATTAATTTTTAAAGGCATGACTAGGAATTTGGAAGGAACTAAAAAGTTTTTGATGTATCCTAGATTCATTCAGACTTTAGTTAGTGACCAAATACCTAACCTACCAGAGTTAACTGATACATAGGGTGTTCCTACATTCACAAAGAGAAATTTCTCTTTCTTGACCAAACAAGGCAATGCCTTTACAAGAATAGTTACACCATTGTTTGCTCATATGTTAGCCCAACTTGCCAATCAAGAAGGTAAAGAATTTAGCAATGCTAGTGCTTTTCAGCAAACTCCTTCTTACCAGAGTTCCCATTCCCTAGATGATTCACAATCTTCTTCTTACAATGTTGGTGCTCCACCAAACAATGATGAGATGATCCATACACCTGCTGCTTCTATTGCTGCTAGTGGTTCACCACCAGCACAAGCACCAGAGGCGGTGGATGTTGCAAATTTGACTGCTTTGTGTACTAGTTTGTCCCAACAGGTACAGGTGTTGCATAAAGCAAAACTTGTTCAAGACAAGAAAATTATTGAATTGGAAGCTAGCCTAATCAAGTTGAGGAACAAATTATCACCTTGGATGAGGCAACATAGATCTATTCAGAAGGCTGCACTCAAGAAGCAAAGATTCAGGAACCACAAGAAAAGGAAACTGAATGCAACCAAACAGGGGAGGAATTATGAAGAACAACCACCTTCTTCTGATAATCAAACAAGGATCTCTGGAAATGACATCAATTTTGAGCTGGATGAAGATGTCATGGGGACTTATGAAGATGGAACTGGTTTAGAGACTGGTGTGGATGAACCTACAAATATGGAGATTCAATAGGAAAAACCACATCCTACTCATGAGGAGCCACAAGTTGAAGAAATGATGGTAACTCAGTCAGTACCAACACCTCAATCACCACTTCAAGTGAATTTGAGTACTTTCTATGAAAAGTTGGAGGAAATTACTATTCAATTTCCTGTATCTTCAACTCCACCACCACAAAGACAAATATGGTTTCAAAGGAAATAGTCTTTGCAAGTACTGTCCAGATCAAGCATGAGCAATGGATCAGACAAGACTGAAGAGGTGCAAGTTGAAAGGATAACTTCAATGGAAGAAAGGGTATCTGGAGATACACAAGTGATTGAAGAAACAAGTATGTCTAATACTGGTGAAGTCAACATTGTTGAAGATCCAAGTACTGCTAAGCCAAATAAGCCGACTGCAAGTACTGCTGACATTGTTGAAGACCCAAGTACTGCTAAGCCAACTAAGCCGATTGCAAGTACCGCTGGTGATCATCCTTCACTAGAAAGTCAAACTCCTTTTGGAGAGGATGAGACTTTAGCCCAATTACTGCTTGACTTAAGAAAGAAGAATTCAGCTGAGAAAACAAAACAAGCAGAGGCAGAGAAGAAGACACAACAAGAAGTTCTTGCCAAAAAGGATCAAACTAAAGGTAAGAAAGTTCAAGCTTCACACCCTACTAAAGGAATAGTTATTCAACATCAAGCTGATGAGGAAAGACCTTCCAAGCTAAAGAAGAAGCTACCTAAGATTAATCCAAAGGATAAAGGGAAGAAGCAAATACTATCAGAACTGAAAATGAAAGTGATTCAGATGAAGATATAAGCAAAGTCATGTACATATATAATCAATTGGACCATGATGAGGAATATGCTCTCAGAATGCAAGCTCAGATTCGTGAAGAAGACTTACAAGAACTTGAAGCTAAACAACATTTGTTAGAAGCTAAGAGAATACAACAAGAATGGAACATACAAGAGTATGATAGGATTCAAGCTGATTTACATGCAAGTGACCTTCTTGCAGACTCATTGATAGCTGAAGAGAGAGATGCTTATGATGAAGAAGAGAAATCAAAGTTGATTGATGATCTGGTAAGGGAGAAACAAAGATTCTTTTCTGAAAAGAGAAGAAGAGAAAAGATTAAGCCTCCAACTACTATGTAGATTAGGAATCAAATGATGAACTTTCTCAAGAAAGTTAAGGGTTTCACTCATATTCAGCTGGTCAAGAAATTTTTTAATGAAGTCAGGGCTTTGTTTGAGAAAAATAAGAGAACTGAATTGAATTTTGTTGAGATTGGATCTGAAGCAGATAGAATGGTTGTTGAAAGACATAGAAGACATCTGCAACAACTAAAGGTCTACTTGATTATTGGCCTATTCTACATGATGGATTTGATGGATTAGATAGATGGATTGATTAATAAAATAAAGAAGATGAGAAGGAGGGAGATGATGGAGTAGAGAGAGAAAGGAGAGAAGGGAGAAAGTTAGAGAGAGAAAATAAAGATGGAATGATTAAAAATGTGAAAATCAACAACCACCCCTCCTAACATGCTAGGAGGGGTTATATATAGCCCACCCTACATGTGGGCTATATGGGCTATACTTGGATCACGAGCCTAATACATTAATATATCGTTGGAGCGACCGATCCTTCATAAATACGTAAAAACGTATTTCCAACAATCTCCCCCTAAGGGAGGTCGCTCCAAGTTACAAAGTTCTAAATATTATATATCTCGTGATCTATGCTAACTAAGATGTGATCGAGACTTTATTGGGAAAAACGTATTTCCAACAATCTCCCCCTAAGGGAGGTCACATCTTTTTACAAAATCTTAAACCTAGCATCTATGCTTGAGTCTTCGATCTTGTTCTTGTGAATATGCTTGATGTGATCTTTGACTTTAGTCTTGAGCATGTTTCCTTGCCTTGACCTTGTGCATTCTTCACTTGTGATATTTGCCTCTTCGTGACTTCATGTTCCACATATTTATACTTTCAAATTCTTGAAAGCTTCAGAGTTTGATACAGCGGAAGACTTGACCTTCAGGCTTTCTTGAATTTGTTGAAGTACTAATTGTATGTAGTATAAGCATGTGGTGACGACTTCTTCTGGATTGTACACCGCAATGCCACCTTCTTGTTACGCTGCATAAGACAGTTAGCAACAAACAATATACACGGATGAAATGGCCTTGAACATTTCATTCTAATTCGGTAGCATTTTACCTCCGGTCGGTGAAGACCGTTGGACGATATTAAATATCGTACTTGTGGCAGGTAGTTTCAATAAAGAACCTCCTTGACAAGATTTCGCGGGTAAACCCGTTCTCTTTACTCGATCGTCCAAAGCTGACTGCGAACGTAAAGAGTGAATCATTTGGATAATATTATCCGCATGATTTGAAGCCGTCAATTCATGTTCCTGGAACAAGTGAAGTTCAATTAAGAACCGCACCGTCGTTGCTTTCCAGTTGTCACTAGCTTGATTCATATAGAATCTTGCAAGTTACCTACCAAGTGGTGTTTGATGTTAACACTAGAAGGATTTCCATTCGTCACTATAAATACTTAATAGTATTACTCTAAATGTTCTGGCAAGATCACTAAGATATTGCGTAGAGGCCTGGAACGTGTTTAAATTCATTTAAGAATTAAACCACTGTTACTTTCCAGTTATCACAAGTTTGATTCATAAAGAATCGCACAAGTCACCTACCATGAGCTTTTTGATATTCGCTCAAGAAGGATTTCCATCTTCATTGTAAATACTTTCGTATTACTCGGATGTTCGGGCAAGATCATGAAGATTTTGCGTAGGACTCTTAAGATCTTTCTTACTTTTCACAGTGTGTGAAGAAGAAAGGAAATATGAAAGTGTGTCCTAATGAGATATTTGATGATCTCAAATGGCTCTAGAATCGATCGTGCATTTTGGATTTTTAGTGAATCGGGGGCTGGAGAGGAGTGCCACCTTTTCAATACCAATTTATTCGGAGTGAATAAATCAATAGATAATGCGTTGTCTCCGTGTGATTAAAACAAATATCTTTTGAGAGATATATGAGTTAGCTGGGAAGGGTTGTGCATTGCATCACTGGGTCCATGATGTCTTTCTTCAATATCAAGAATCATTAAAAATGATCTCAATAGCATATGAATTGACCCGGTTTCTGCCTAAGGTTGTAAGGAGGGCTTCTTTCTTTACACCCTTTATCTTTTCAATTCTTTTTCATTCTTCAACCCCTTCAATGCTTACCAATACGTCATAACTAGCACCTTGTTGTGATTGTTCCAGTGCTAACTTAAGTACTTGGTCGGCATTCAGCTACATTCACAATCTTTCTCCATCTTTCCTAAGAACTACTATTTCTAGCTATGGAATGTCCTTGGGAAGATTCCTCCGGTTCTAGAGAAATCATTGGACTTTAACCTATCCTACCATCCTTATGTCACCACAATCTTCATCATCGTGAATAGAGATGTTTTGGGTAAGTGTATGTCACCATGAAATCCATTTTGAAGTGCAAATCCATTTTGCTCCCCCTTAACATATGCCACGATATCCGAAAACATTTCGCACATGTCGGGATGAGCTAGCACGTTAAGTCAAACCATTTGTGATTAATCATTTCCCATATTAAATCACATTTTCTCCCCCATATTAAAAATATTAACTCAATCAATGTTTTTAATATCAATTGATTTATTAGCGTTTTAAGAAAATTTGGGAAGAAAAATGCAAATCCAATTATCTTCATGAATTACACAAGCTCCCCCTCAAATTAATGAGGGTGTACTTGAAACGTAAATTAAATACCTTTTAAACACAAGTGTAAGGTATTTATCACGTGCAAAGATCATATATGATAATGAATTCACAAGATTAGCAATTTACGAGGTTGGACCTGAATGATGGAGAACATCATATGAAAGAAGCACATGGTTCTTGTTCACGAATGTTGGTCTTCCTCGTAACTTTTGACGTTATCTCTTGACTCCATGTGTATGATTGATATCGTTGTCTTAACACCAATATGTGAACTTGGCACTCTCGGCATCAAGTATTTGAATGCTGGACAATTGCTCCCCCTCAATTGTTGACCCGTGTTCTATTGAAAGAGCTGTAGTCACCGTTTGAGTAGTCGCATCATCGAGTATGTAGATATCAATTGTAAGTTGCTACGGTTGGTGGAGATGATAACTTCGGATTCTGAAGTCAAAGCTTTCCGGTGAAATGCTTGACTTCAAAGTAAAAAGCGGGTTACTATCGGAAATAATAGCAAACAATTTTGAGCATGTTTTAAAAGTTTGAACTTCTGCTCGAACTTTATTTACAACCCCGTGTTATTATTGAATGACATTTCTAGTATCGTAAATATTATCGATTCCAGAAGACATGCTCTTTTTATCAAAACATTTTTGAACACACAATTTTGAAAGATTTAGAAAAACCTTTTGAGAAATTCTCGAAAAATTGTGTTCAAAGTTTTGAAAACCAATTACTTGAGCTTAAGATGTTGAATATCTTACAAAACGAGCTCAAGTCCGAGAAGTTGTAAACTTCCCGTTGTTAAGGATAAGTTTATCATCGGCGATAAACTTTCCTTTTATCTAAAGAACGAGTCCTAAGCTGACATTTACTTAGAAGTCGTTTTCATGAGCTTGAAAACTTTGATTGTTTTAACGGAAAGCTCATGACCGAAAAAGGTTAATTTCTCGTTATGAGGAAAAGTTCTCTTATTTAAAAGATACACTTTCCTTTCTGAGCTTAAAACTTCGAATGTTTTAATACAAGCTCATGACGAGAAAGGTGAATTTCTCGTTAAGAGGATAAGTTATCATAAAAGATAATCTTCCTTTATTTTAAGTTCGAGTTACAGTCTGACATTTAACTGTAGGTCATTGTGCATGAGCTTAAAAACCTCGAATGTTTTTAATTTTAGCTCATGCCCGAGAAAACTTAATTTCTCGTTGTTAGGATAAGTTTATCATCAGCGATAAACTTTCCTTTCTTTGATACACGGGTTACCATCTGATATTTAATGATAAACCATTTACACGAACTTAAAACCTTTGAATGGTTTTATTATAAGCTCGTGTCCAAGAAAAATTAATTTCTTGTTAAGAGGGTAAGTTATCATTGCGTAGATAAACTTCCCTGTCTCTGAAGTCCGGGTCGTCGTCTGTCATTTAACGAGGAGCCATAGTGCATGAGCTTAAAAACTTGGTATGTTTTTGATATAAGCTCATGCTCGAGAAAAATTAATTTCTCGTTGTTAGGATAAGTTTACCATCGGCGATAAACTTTCCTTTCTTTGAAGATCGAGTTATAGTCTATGATATGACTATAAGTCCTTGTGCATGAGCTTAAAAACGTGGAATGTTTTTAACATAAGCTCATGCCCGAGAAAAATGAATTTCTCGTTTTTAGGATAAGTCATCATCGGGATGAACTTTCCTGTCTTTTGAGATCGAGTTACAGTCTGTAATGTGACTGTAAGTCCTTGTGCAGCTTAACCATGAATCCCCTGAGACATTTGTTTCTCTAATATCTGCTTCTTTAGTAACCAAACTCTAAGAGTGTCCTTAGTTGAACGGTATACAATGATTGGACCGCTTCGTTCTTTTGGAACATCAACTTTGGTACCTGCATTCTCATTAGGAGTTTGTATACTTTTGCATGGGTTAGAGATATCTTTTTTAGAAGCACGTGGGGGTTCACGGTTTTCTTTTCTTGTGTCAGAAGTGGCCTGAGGGGATGATTCACTTGTCTTAGTTGGCAAACGTTTCCTTTTATAGAAAACCTTAAGTTCAGGCTTAAATGATGTATCATCCTTTGCAATTTCCTCCCTAGTAATCTTCGTAGAATCAGAGACTATCCTAGTTAAAGGGCACTCGTTTCCTACAAGAGTGAAAGTTCTACCAGTGGGGCGCCACATTTTACCAAAGGGTTTGATTTTAGCGACCCACTGGGATTTAAGTCTAGCACGGGAGTTCACCTCATTAAGTAGTTTCTTGATACAGGAATCATGATTTGCCGTAAAGACACATTTTTTACATGTTTTACAGGTAGCATATTTAATGTCCGAGTAAGATCTAGAATTCCTAGAAGATTGATTGATGCTCCTAGGATGTGACATGCTACGGTTAGCAGTGTTGGGTAAACTAGAAGGCATCTGACTAGGTTTGAAATTCATATCTCTTACTTGTGTCTTTTGCTTAGCTTCCCTTTGACCAAAATCCTGGCGCACATCAGTTGAACTAGTTCTAGACGTGTTCATTGAGCTATTCTTAGAGAAACTAGAGGCAATCATGTGATTAGGTCTTGCCAAAACTGATTTAGTCACATTAGGCCTAGTTGGTGGAGTGACTGTTCTAGAAATATGAACCAAATCAACTTGGGAGGCAAACCGCGATCTCGAGGATTGTGGTCGCTTGGATCTAAATGCAGTAGGTTGTCTGACAATCGGTTGTCTGACGAACTGATTTGTAGGCGGTTTCCCCAAGATTGATGGTTTTTCAAGCTTAGTGTCCACACTAGGTCCTCTATTTTTCCTTAACTCGTTTTTCAACGCAGCTATAGCAAAGACCTTTTCCTGAACTTGGGCTTTTAACGTTTCATTTTCTTTGAGCAATCTATCTTGGGATGCCAATTTAGACTCTAGTAACTGAATTTGTTTCAAAAGATTTTCCTTTTCAGCTTTAGAATCTAAAACTTTTTGATCCAATTTTCTTTCAAGAACAACGTTTGACTTTTCAAGTTTTTCAAGTTTTTCAAAGTATGTTTCAAATTTGTCCGTTTTCTTAGAAAATTCAAGTTTGGCATCCTCAAGATCTTTTGATTGTTGAGCTACAATCGTTTCGAGCTCTCTAATCTTGGAATCAGAAGCAGTGAATGAAGCAGTTATAATACAATTATCATGATGTACTATAGCATTCTGAACAATCTCTCCCCCATTATGACTTACATCAGATGAATCAGAAGTGGTATTTCTATCACTCTTTTCCATCCCATGTTTGTCATAATTAGGTTTAGAATGCTCAATATGCGGCATGTCATCAGCATATACATCATAAACAACATTACTTTGTACCATGTTTGCAGGCTCTGCGTCATAAATGGGTAAGGTGTCATCAAGAGAAATCTCGTGAACATTCCCCGACGTGCCACTGGTATCATGTTGTCCTCCTGATTCCGTGCTCTCGCCATCGTTAGGCTCAAAGTTTTTAACCGTATGACCAGTTTCCTCTTGCATCGAAGAGTCTTGCACTCCATTATCATACCCTTGCTGAAGTCGAGATCTTTCATAAATCGAAGACGAGACCGATGACATGAGTTTCAAAATCGTATCACAGAAAACTCGAAGCTCGGTATGTGTATCTCGAAGAAATGATTGGCAAATCACTGAACTTTCAGGCTTGATGATATTGAATTGGAGGAAAGGCGTGAGGTGTGTCACAAGAGCCTTATATGCAAGTGTCGATGCAGAGTGATTAAAGTTGTTATGGTTGAGTTGCTCGGCGAGTTGGGTCAAAGTGGTGATAACTGAGTCGATGAATATATGACGATCTTGTCCAAAGATTGTCACAAATTCGCTCCCTCCTTGAATCCCCGAAAGAGTGACAAGATGAGACTGGAGCATTTGAAAGGAGGTGATGCCACTTTTCCTAACTTTGTTTTGCATTAAATACGAATCTCCCTTTTGACATGTCGAATCGAACGAATCCATTAAATATCGATTAAGAATGACGGGGATGTTGTAGTTGTCGGGATTTTAGAGTTCGTGAAAAAAACGAAAGTCCCGTAAATAACACTTAAAATTCCTCGATGGATGATATAAAGGAAGCTCGTCACTTTGACTCGTCACGTTTTTCTTGAAATCCGGCCACAATAACGTTTATCCCGACAAATATTTTTCCACGTTAACTTTAAAAATACCCGCCTCGACACGATGTGCCAAAAAAATAATAAACAAAATATACTAAACTAAAAATATAAAAGTGACAAAAATACAAAAATTTAATTTAACTAAAAATAAAAAAAAATGTGATATTTTAAAATAGAAAATAAAATTAGAGAAATAAGAAATAAAAAATAACTTTTAAAGATAGGAAAATAAAACGTGATATGTTTTGTTTTCTAAAAAATCGGATATAACCGTTTCCTTAAGATAAAAAACGTGTCCAAAAGAAAATGGAAAGTGACGTGGCCTTATGACTGTTGCATAGTTTACTCCGTCCTTTGTAAACTTCGCCCAAACCTAAAACACGCAGCCTAAATGTCTCTCTCCTCACTCAAACTGAACCTAATCTCTCTCTCTCTCAATAAACCCACAAACACAAACCTAATCTCAAACTCCTTTGTTTGCTCCGTCACTCTCTCTTCTCCAAATCTCTCTCTCCTAAAAAATCAAACACAGATCAAATAACTAATCTACACAATCCTAATTTCCTCAAACGTTAAAACGCATCCACCAATCCTAATTTTGAAAGACAGATATCAATAAAATCAAAACGAACAGATTTGCATCTTCATCTCATCTCAATCCACAGCTCAACAACATCAATCGAAGAAACAGCGTTGGCTTCAAGATCTTGGAAAAAGGTCTCGGGTAGGTATTTGTTGCATGTTGGTTAATCTTGAGATTTGTCAAATCTTTCTA
Organism: Glebionis coronaria; assembly: GCA_025667525.1. Lineage (NCBI taxonomy): Eukaryota > Viridiplantae > Streptophyta > Magnoliopsida > Asterales > Asteraceae > Glebionis > Glebionis coronaria. Next base: position 602,187,098 of record CM046876.1, on the reverse strand, counting down.
CTGTCGAGTCTTTCTGTCTAGCGAGGATGTCGTGTCGAGTGGTGAGTCGAGTCTTGAGTGTTGATTGTGAGTGTGTGTTGATAAAACGAATCAAAGAAAGAACATAACAGATTTGTTATAGATCTTTCTTTACCTTCGTGAAATATATTTAATACAAACAATGATCAATGATGATGAGATTTTCTTTCGTGATATTGAGTTATACAAAAACAATACCACACAAAAATTTAAAGTTCTGAGATCTTGATTCGTTGTGTTTTTGTTTTGAATCTAGGTTGGGTTTGAGTCGAATGTCGATGAGTCGAGGGTGTGAGGGTGTGTTGTCGAAAAGATTGTGTTTGGTTTGTGGTGTCAGTTTAAAGAGTCCTGAGATTGTAAATGAGTCGTGAGTTTGTAAACGAGGGTGTTGGTTTTTCGAGTCTTGGGTGAGGGTATAAAAAATGAGTCGAGGGTCGAGAGGGTGTGAGTGAGTTTGGTTGTGTCGATGGTGTGTAGAAAAAGTCGAGAGTGTTGTGAGTCTGTTTGACTTGAGAGAATGGGTTTGAGAGAATGGGTCGGTGGGGTTTTTGGATCCTGTTAAGCGAGGGTGAGTGATAGAGTTGGTTTGACCGAGAGAGGTGAGGGTGTCGTTATGGGTGTCCGAGAGAGTTAAGGTGAGACGAGGGTGAGTTGGTGAGAGACGGGAGTTGGGGTGGGAGTCCGAGTGTTTGTCGAGAGTGGGGAGTTTGGGTTACGGATTTTTTGAAAAAACAAAACAGTTTTTGGATTGTATTTCGAGTCTGTCCCGTTATGTTTGAAATGGTTCATTCGGAAGAATTTATTCATTCAGAACTTTTCATTCATTCGGAAGTGTCATTCATTCGGAAGTTTAGTTCATCCGGAACTATTCGTTCATCCGGAACTTTTCGTTTACCCGGAACTTTTCTTCACCCGGAACTTTTCTTCACCCGGAACTTTCTTCGTCCGGAAGTTTCTTCGTCCGGAACTTTTTCTTCCGGAACTTTGAGTGGAAGAACAGTAATGATGGGACAAATTTGGACAGGTTTATTGGACAGAACACGAAACCCAGATAGGATAAAAAAATGTTAAATAAAAAACTGATTATATATAAAAAAAATTAAAATGGTTATATAAAAAACAGATTGTAGAAAACCCAGATAGGATAAAAAAGGTTGAATAAAAAAAATTAAAAAAAATGGTTATAAAAAAAAAACTGCTTATAACAAACTGATAAAAAAGAAACGAATAATAAAAAATTAAAATGGAAACTGATTATTAAAAAAAAATTGATTTTTGAATAAAAAATTTGTGATTTTTATATAAAATAAGTAAATCAAAGATTTAATTATGATTTAAAACATAAAAACACAAACTTTATATGAAAAATACAAACTTTTTATGATTTAAAACATAAAAACACAAACTTTATATATAAAAAATACAAACTTTTTAATATAAAAGCTTGATTAAGTCAAAACCCACCAAAATCAATAAAAAACTAAAAGCAAAAATAAACCAATCAAACCTTGGCTCTTTATACCAATTGAAGGTCTACTTGATTATTGGCCTATTCTACATGATGGATTTGATGGATTAGATAGATGGATTGATTAATAAAATAAAGAAGATGAGAAGGAGGGAGATGATGGAGTAGAGAGAGAAAGGAGAGAAGGGAGAAAGTTAGAGAGAGAAAATAAAGATGGAATGATTAAAAATGTGAAAATCAACAACCACCCCTCCTAACATGCTAGGAGGGGTTATATATAGCCCACCCTACATGTGGGCTATATGGGCTATACTTGGATCACGAGCCTAATACATTAATATATCGTTGGAGCGACCGATCCTTCATAAATACGTAAAAACGTATTTCCAACAACAACAAAGACAATTTTGTTGAGATTGAGCCAAGTACTGCTGGAACTACAACTACATCTCCAACTATCAAGACCACTTATGTGAGGAAGAATAGAAAGGAGAAGGTAAGTTCAAGGGAGGAAGAGACTGCTCAAAGAATGAATGAATGAGATAAAGCTCAAGATATTGCTCAGACTGAAATTGTACAAGCACTACATACATAGTTAACAGTACATACTGAAGAGACGGTACATACAAACTTGGAAGAGGGTTCAACAGAATTTGAGGGAATTTCCAAGGGTGTTAAAAGAAAAAGATCAACAAAGACAAAAAAAAAAAGCTAAGAGGGCTAAGTCAACAGCAGAAGATAGTGATGATGATGAGAGTTTGAAGAAGTACTTGAAGATAGTAAAATTTGAAGATCAATGTACTGATACAGAGATTTTTGGAAAGAGATCATCTATTACTAGATGGATATACTCTATGGATCAAGGACTTGAAGCTCATGGAATTCAAAGAACTGATGGCACAACAAGGAAATTCAGACTTTTGGAGGATATTATTCACATTCTTGACAAACAAGATATTCAGGATCTTTTCAGGTTAGTTCAAGAAGCCAGTGTAGGTAAAACTGAAGTATCACTAGTATATAGGGAATTTCTCTTCATGTATGAACCACACAACTATGATCAAGAAATGTTGAAGGTATTAGAGAATCAGGTTCCTAGTTACTGGAGATATTATAGGTCATGTGGATTACATATTTTGGATATAGATGATGTTACATACTATATGCTGCAAGAGAAGACTTACCCATTTAAAAGAAGATTGTTGGAAAGAATGTTGGAACAACAATTGGAAGTTACAGAAGAATCTGTTGATGCTTTGGAGTTGATCAGAATGGTTAAACAACAAATCAAGGATTTGAAAGATGAGGAAGAAACTGAGAAAGAGCCTTAAGTGTTTGACTTTTAGTCACACTTCACAAATGGTTTTCAGTTCACCATGTTTGACTAACATAAGAACTGGCTAGTCCATAAGCAAACGGTTTGTGGTAAAGACTTCTCAAAACCGTTGAGAGCTGGTAGTTTGCTAAAAACTATATGGTTCTGACTCACCTTGTTTCGAGACAAAGAGTTGGCTAGTCCTCGACAAACGGTACTAGGTAAATACTTCATCAAATCCGTTGATGGTTGACAATTTACCAAATATTATAGGGTTATCAATACACCTTATTCTTCATGAATAAAGTATTGGCTATTCCAGAGTGTACGGCTAACTGGTAAAGAATGTATCAAATTCGTTGATAGCTGGTGATTTGCTAAAAATCATGAAGCCAATACAGATTGGTTTTTGTTGTTAACTGTTTTATTTCAAGTATGAATATTGCAAGAAAAGAAGTATTCAAGAAGAAAATACTTAGAAAGTTTTGTCTTATCAAATCAAGACTGAAGTCCATGATTCAGAGTGTAAAACCCCTGTTTTTACCTTTCAACTTTGCCTCATAGTGGGCCTAGTTTACTGAACTAAGTGTGATCCCACTTCATGAAGTTTCAGTCTTTCATTAAATTTTACTGTAGATTCTTGTATGTTCATAAATATGTGAGACTTCCGTCATATTTGATCTTTGTAAAGCCTCAATTCACAAGGCTAGTGTATGCCTTACACTTTTATTTAAGTTAAAAAATTTCCACTTACCTTATGCCTTATCTTACCTAAGTAATCACACTTAGCTAAGACTTACTCAAAAACAAACTACACATCACTTGTGCAACCTTATGTTTACACGCCTAGAAACATTACACAAATGTGCACAAAACACAAAACTTACCTTTACACTAACTAACTAATACTTGCTAGATATTTTGAATCACATTTCCCCCACATGGGATATACAACCCGCGGCTAGGAGCCCTCCAACATCACCCAAATCCACTTGGTACAAGGTAAATCTTGGTACTAGGATTAGCTCATTAAGAGCATGTACTTTTGTCTCCCACAAGCCCTCACCTAGCCGACTTTGCTAGCTCCACATCACCCTTGTACATCCCTCCATTTATGAAGATGTACTATACTCCTATACCTTGCAACTAGCTTAAAACCAAAACCACTCCCCATTTGGATGAAACCTACGGCTAAACTAGAGAGCATGGGTAACTCATCCTAAAAACATTTAACACATATCACATTTACTCTCCAATCATCACAAAACTCAAACACATTTACTTCTCCTAGCATTGAATCAAGTCAAGGAAGCATTGAAAGGGGTCTCGGCATATATATATCCGACTAGGAAGGCTTCATTGTCCACTTTTAGGAACCTCAAGCTTTAGTGTACTCTACTCCATCACATCTAAATCCAAGCAAGTAAGTAACCACTCATTCCATCATCTTCCATATTCCTTACTTCTAATGCATGGCATTCACGTAAACTTACGATAACCAAGGCTTAGTATGCATGCACATGTAAAAATCGTGCTAAAACCCTCCTAGAAAGGCTCACGGCTTGCATATTTAGCCACAAGTATACAAGCCTTTAGGTTGATCTTATTGGCAACATGTGTGACCAAGTAAACTACTTAGGGTTACGTACCAAAACCCTAGGTGGCTCGGCTAAATATTCAAGACAAGGAAGGAACACTTTGTTTTACTCATCCTAGATTAACTCCTAATAAAAAGAATAGATAGATTAGTTCTAAACATTAGGAAGCTTAAGCCTTAAGCTCATTATATTCGGCTTATTTTTGAGATCTAGTATATTCCATGGCTACTTGAATCTTAAGTTAGTAACTAGCATAATGTGGTTATAGATCTCTTGTTGTGATAAGATAAATCTATACTACACAAATAAGCCAATAAGTCGAAACATATTGTGTAAATCGAGTTAGCCACAAGCTTGGTTGGGCCGAACCATATTAAGCCCAAAAGTAAATGTACTTGGTTAAATAAAGGTTTATAGTAACTTTTAATTAGCCCACTATGAACCACTTGGCCAAAAAGAAACCTAACCGTCACTTAATGGTCCATCCGAGCCCATTAATCACAAGAATACACCTTGGAGACTTTTTGGGCCGGTTATGTAAAATAAAGGAAGTACTAAGTGGAAAATGTAAACTTATATTAATGTTGAATACATTTCGAGATTTGAGAACAAGTACAAGGACCAAAATTGACAGAGTGGAAAGTATAGGGTCTCGGTTTCAAGTAGGCAAAACTATTTCAAACTACAAGGACTAAACGAGCCTATTTATAAACATTTTACAAGCCCTAAATTTCTTTCGTGCCATATAAGGCCTTATCCGAAACATAAAGGACCTAGAGTGACATTATGAGAACTTAATGTACAACTAGTTACTTTTTGGGCTCTCTTTGACACTTAGCCGAAACCCTAAGGACCCTTTTTGATAACTCAACGAACTCCTATAAACCCTAGGGGGCTGTTTGGTAATTAGCCGAAACTTTTATAAGCCCTAGGGGCTGATTTTGTAACTTGAGTATTTACCTAAAAACTTGGCCGAAACTACGAGGGCTAGAATTGGCAAACATCGAAACTTATGTAAGCCCTAGGGGTGTTTGTGTAATCGGGGGTATTTATGCAAATTGGGGGACTAGTTTTGGCATTCCTTAAACTTGAATAAACTTACATAAACCCTAAATACATCTATATATAATCAACGTATACCAGGAAGGAAAATATAAAGGCCTGATACTTGTGGATGTATTTTTGATATGACCGTTTATACAGAATAAATATACTAATTATATTTATTTTTCCACACCTCTAATACTTATGAACTCATATTATTAAACATTTAAACCACGACTGAGTGTAGTATGAATTCTAGAATATTAATTAAACAGGATTAATTAATATAACTATAATATTTATTTTATATTTAAAATAAATATGACTATAACCCGTACTACTTTAACCAACTACGGATACTCTAATAACATGCTTAAAAACCTGTAGAAGCATATACGGATACTTCAGTAACCTTTGTGCAACCTGTTATACTTTTACGGAGACTGTATAATTATCTAGGTTGTTGACTGAGTGTTGAGCACTACTCCAGATTTTGTGACTATCACCATACTGATAAGGTGAGTTCATGGCCCCACTTTCATATACTGACAAACTTTTAAAATCCTTTAGGGAGAGAAAACATGCAACTGATTTATGGATATAAATTAAACTGTATCAACTTTAATTATATGTGCCTATTATAGAGATACTCATGACCCATGAGCTGAAACTATTAAAATCGTTGGATTACCTGAATGTTATAAATAGATCTATTTGGGATTGATCGTCCCCACCTGGGTGAGTCATGCTCACTGTGCCTCGGTCGGGACAACAGGTGTTTACCATGTCAGCACTTACTATTGATGGGTGCCTGTTTAGAAATGGCGATGGTTCTCATTTGTTGAGGGCCCAACTATGTCAAGTGTCAGTTTCGGGCAATAGATAGTATAATTACCTTTTAACAGTAATGCTTTGTGCCTTACTGTTTCAGTGACTATTTATATCCAAACTATACAACTAAACCTATGAATTCACCAACTTTCGTTGATTCTCCAAAGCATGTTTTTCTCAGGTGTTTGAAGCAGGTAGATACTATGTGCATGGTCTGTTTCATTTGAGTAGAGAGCATCTTAGCAAGCACTGGGGGATTTTTATAAGGGACTCATGAACAATCTTTACGTTATGTCAGAACCATTTAAAATAATGATTTACACTTTTGGTCATGTAATAAATGTTTGATAATCTTTTATCCGATGCTCTATGTACTATTTGCTATGATCCACCCACGTGACACCCAAATACTATATCCGCTGCAATCTGACCAATTTGGGGGTGTCACAGAATGGTATCAGAGCAAAAGTTATAGAGAACCAGACTCAGAAAAATTTATAAAGATAAAATAAAAATTTTATAAATAAACTGGACTATAACTACATTAAAAATCTTTGGGATTTTTCTTTTGGGACTAGAATAGTTAAGCATATAGGATGTAGAGCATACATTTACTATGTGATCTATGTGTACTTTGATTTTAACATTGGTTAAATGATCTGATAAGTATTAGCTAGACCCTAACCTGATATGTCAAGGGAATACTTACTATCACTATTATAATATTAGTATATTATCTTCTGACATACACTCACGTCAGCAAAACGATGATTTCTTTTCATAGACACTATGACATCACCATCATTCGTGTTAGCAGGATGGCTGTCCGCCTCGGATTCCGAGGGCAGTCAGTCTGATGGAGTAGTCCCAGCTGTTTCCTCACCGCCTACTGCATTGACCCCTCCAGCTGAGGAGGTGGACCCAGTGACCCACACCCTGCCGCCCTTACCACCCTCGTCATCACTCCAGGGTTATGCTCCTGGATCTCTTCCCTCTCGTAAGAGGAGGTATGAGATGACCCCGGCCTCTATCTTTGAGGTCGGAGAGGGATCTGGGACTAGACAGGTGGATCCTGTCCAGGCTCAGATAGCGGCTTTGACAGCCCAGCATGCTCAGGATATGGTCGATGTTCACAGCCTACTAGCAGCTAGTCAGGCTGAGCGATCGATCTTGAGGGAGCGTCTAGATTCCCTGACTTAGACTACGTGGGCAGAAGCCCAGGTTGCCAGAGGGGCTTGGACCACAGTTTATGATGCCCTTCAGTGGCTCATGACGGAGTATGACCACGCCATCCACCACATCTACACCATGGAGGGCCGACAGCAGCAGACTCATGCCGCCCTCACAGCTCAAGAGCAGTCCCTCTCCATGTTCTTTGACCTGGCGATTGTTCGTCACGATGGAGTCACATCAGAGACAGCTCACCTCAGGGGAGATTTAGACACCCTCAGGGCCCAGTTAGTTCAGACTCTCCGCCACGTCAAGAAGACGAGGCTTGCTATGATCGCTCTACAGGACGCTATGCCTGCACCAGCAGCTCCGCCAGCACCCGCTGTACCAGACACCTCCATCGGATCCGTTAGACCAGCATAGATTAGATGTACTAGAGCTCATGTACATCATGATAAGCTTTGGGTTGCATCCCAGCTATCATGATATAGGGTTTCATGTACTTTTATTTTCATGCAGCTTTTGTAGCCTATCAGTACTGTACTCTCATAGATAGGTGTCTGTATATATATCACTTTAGACTGTGCGTACCACTACCCCAGACAGACGTACTATACTTCTGTCTTGGATCGGTTGTACTTGATGTTATGTGTATTTTCTTTCAGGAAATGACATATGCCCACTCTCTTTTGTTATATCATGTGTTGTATCATAAAAATATGACAAGTTATTCAAATTGTTGTAATTATTGTATACAGGTTTGCTCACGCAAATAATATATAATCATACGGACTTTGAAGCTAACAATTTCATTTTTGTGTAAAAGTACAGACAAATGGCAATCACTAGGAAAAACCCTGCCACTAATCCTGCCATTAACCCAGCCAATAATCCTGCGGATAATCCTACTAATGACGATGCCACCCATAATGTCACCCCTGCCCAGCTTAGGGAAATGATTGACCAGGGCATCGCCACCGCTATGGCAGCTAGCCGAAACATGGACGATAGCGAAAATTCCAACAACCGAAGGAATAATAATACCACCAGGGGTTGTTCTTACCCTGACTTTCTCAAATGCAAGCCATCTTACTATCGGGGCAACGAAGGCGTGGTGGAGTTGATGCAATGGTTTGAAAGGCTAGAGACCGTATTCCGCATCAGCGACTGCACCGATGAGAACAAGGTTAAGTTCGCCACCTGCACGCTACTTGAAAGTGCCCTCACCTGGTGGAATTCTGTAGCTGTTACTCTAGGACATGGTGCTGCTTACACTCTGAACTGGACAAATCTAAAGGAGAGAATGACGGAAAAGTACCGCCCCAGGGGCGAAATGAAGAAACTGGAAGTCGAGCTATGGGATCTTAGGTGTAGGAACAATGACATCGTGTTGTACAACCGGAGGTTCCAAGAATTGACTCTCATGTGTACAAGGATGTTTCCCGATAAGGAGGAGAAGATTGAGAAGTACGTTGGAGGACTCCCCGACGCCATCCATGATAGCGTTCTCGCCTCACGGCCTACTACCGTCGAGAAAGCCATGGAGTTTGCCGCCGAATTGATCAACAAGAGGAATCGTACCATCTCTGAGAGAAACACTGAGAACAAGAGAAAGTTGGACGACCATGTCAGTGCTCCCTATCACCCAACTCCAAAGAGGCAAAACGCCGGACAGATTTACAGTGCGATCGCCCCCACCGGGTCAAGGATTTACGAAGGCACCAAACCTATGTGCCCGACATGCCACTTTCACCATCAGGTGGGTGAACCATGCAAGACTTGTTACAAATGCGGAATAGTGGGCCACTTTGTTCGCGATTGCCAGGTAAATGCTGCTACCCAGGTTCAGCCCAACCCTACTGCTAGGAGCAATAATCGAGGTGGAACCAATGCCCGTGGATTTAGGAATAGACAACCAGGAAACCGTGGTGTTACAGAAGGAAGCACAGTGGCCCAAGGAAAGGAGTCACATGCTATGAGTGTGGAGCACCCAGACATGTGAAATCAGGCTGTCCCAAGTTAGCCCATCAGAACAAAAACAATGGAGGATCCGCATCCAGAGTATACGTGGTGGGCAATGCAAAATCCAACCCAGACTCCAACATAGTTACGGGTACGTTTTTACTAAATAATCGTTACGCATCCATTCTATTTGACACTGGGGCAGACAGGAGCTTTATTTCCACTGAATTTAGTAGAATACTAGAGGTTATCCCTTCCGCGTTAGACCGCCGATTCTCAGTAGAATTAGCAGACGGTAAGATCGTAGAAGCCGATACCATCGTTAGGGGTTGTACCCTGAACCTTTCCAACCACCCGTTCAATATTGACCTAATCCCAGTGAATCTAGGCAGTTTCGATATCATCATAGGCATGGATTAGTTAGCTAAGTACCACGCAGTAATCGTCTGTGACAAGAAACTAGTCCGTTTGCCATGGGGAAATGAGACACTGATCGTTCGAGGCAATGGTAATACCGACCTTGCAGACACTAGACTGAGTGTCATATCCTGTACCAAAGTTCAGAGATATTTATCGAAAGGATGTCCCATCTTCTTGGCTCACATCTCCCAGGCAGATAAAGAAGACAACACCGAAAGGAAGCAAATCAAGGACGTGCCCATCGTCTGGGAATTCCCAGAAGTCTTCCCTGAAGAATTACCGGGCCTACCACCAGCCCGGCAAGTGGAATTCCAGATTGACTTGATTCCAGGAGCTGCACCCGTAGCAAAAGCTCCTTATCGACTGGCACCATCAGAGATGAAAGAACTAGCAGAACAACTTCAGGAATTGTCCGACAAGGGGTTCATCCGACCTAGTTCCTCACCATGGGGAGGTCCGGTCTTATTTGTCAAAAAGAAAGATGTTTCGTTTCGAATGTGTATCGATTATAGAGAACTGAATAAGTTGACTGTAAAGAACCGTTATCCACTTCCCCGTATTGACGACCTATTTGACCAGTTGCAAGGGTCAAGTGTGTACTCCAAGATAGATCTGCGATCTGGGTACCATCAATTGAGGGTTAAGGAGGAGGATATTCCAAAAACCGCCTTCAGAACTCGTTACGGCCATTTCTAATTTCAGGTCATGCCTTTTGGGTTGACCAACGCTCCTGCCATCTTTATGGACCTTATGAATCGAGTGTGCAGACCGTACCTAGATAAATTTGTAATAGTCTTCATAGATGACATACTCATTTATTCTAAGAATGAACATGAACACGAGGAACACCTTACCCAAGTTCTGAAGATACTTAAGGAAGAACAGTTGTACGCCAAGTTCTCCAAATGTGAATTATGGATCCCGAAGGTCCAATTCCTCGGTCATGTTATTGATAGCGACGGCATTCACGTGGACCCAGCGAAGGTTGAATCCGTCAAAGATTGGGCATCTCCAAAGTCACCAACGGAAATCCGCCAATTCCTAGGCCTTGCCGGATACTACCGTCAATTCATCGAGGGTTTCTCCAAAATAGCAAAACCAATGACCAAACTCACACAGAAGGGAATAAAGTTTGACTGGGGAGAAAAAAAAGAGTTGGCTTTTCAACTAATCAAGGAAAAGGTGTGTAGTGCACCTATCCTGGCCTTACCCGAAGGCAACGACGACTTTGTGGTATATTGTGATGCGTCACATAAGGGCTTGGGCGCAGTATTAATGCAGAGGATGAAAGTGATCGCGTACGCCTCCAGACAACTAAAGAAACATGAGAAGAATTACACTACTCATGATTTAGAGCTTGGATCTGTGGTGTTTGCATTAAAAATCTGGAGACACTATCTGTACGGAACCAAGTGCACGGTACATACGGACCACAAGAGCTTACAACACATACTAGATCAAAAGGAGCTAAATATGAGGCAACATCGTTGGATTGAGTTGCTAAGCGATTATGACTGCGAGATCAAATACCATCCCGGTAAAGCAAATGTGGTTGCAGACGCACTAAGCCGTAAGGAGACCGATCCTCCTATGAGAGTTCGGGCACTAGTCGTAACGATTAGCCTGGATTTACCCAAACAAATCCTAGAAGCTCAAACACAAGCTCAGAAACCTGAAAACCTCGTGAAGGAAGATGTTGGGGGTATGCTCAGGACCGACCTCACCAAGGAAAAGTTGGAACCAAGAGCAGATGGAACCCTGTGTTTGCATGGGAGGAGTTGGTTACCTTGCTATGGGGATTTGAGGGACGTGATCATGCATGAGTCCCATAAATCCAAGTATTCCATACACCCCGGGTCGGAGAAGATGTATCAGGACATGAAAAAGTTGTACTGGTGGCCAAACATGAATGCAAACATCGCCACTTACGTCCAGAAATGTCTGACTTGTTCTCGCGTCAAAACCGAACATCAAAGACCATCCGGATTACTGGTTCAACCAGAGATACCCAAGTGGAAATGGGAGAATATCACTATGGATTTCATCACCAAGCTTCCAAGATCATCTCACGGTTACGACACCATTTGGGTGATTGTTGACCGACTTACCAAATCCGCGCACTTCCTGCCCATCAAGGAGAATGACTCCCTGTCAAAGTTAGCCAAGACATATCTGAAGGAGGTAGTGACTAAACACGGAATACTCGTCTCAATAATCTGCGACCGGGACGGTAGGTTCACATCCAATTTCTGGAAGGCGTTCCAACGAGCTTTGGGAACCCGCCTAGATATGAGCACTGCTTACCACTCGCAGACTGACGGCCGAAGCGAAAGGACAATTCAGACCCTTGAAGACATGTTGCGAGCATGCGTGATTGACTTTGGGAATAGTTGGGTCGATCACATCCCTTTGGTGGAATTCTCCTACAACAATAGTTACCATGCTAGCATCAAAGCTTCCCCATTCGAAGCACTATATGGTAGAAAATGCCGTTCACCAGTGTGTTGGGCAGAAGTCGGCGAATTCCAGCTCACCAGGCCAGAACTGATCCAAGAAACGACTGACAAGATAATCCTGATAAAACAAAGAATCCAAGCTGCCCGCGACCAACAAAAGAGCTATGCAGATCAGAGACGAAAGCCTATGCAGTATGAAGTAGGTGACCGTGTAATGCTCAAGGTATCGCCATGGAAGGGAGTTGTACGTTTCGGTAAACGTGGGAAACTGAACCCACGTTATGTAGGCCCCTTTAAAGTGATAGCCAGAGTCGGAGAAGTCGCTTACCGCTTGGAGTTACCCCAACAATTGAGTCGAGTGCACTCCACCTTTCACGTGTCTAACCTGAAAAAGTGCTACGCTGATGAGCCCCTAGCTATGCCATTAGAGGGAGTTCACTTTGACGACAAACTCCAGTTCACGGAAGAGCCTGTAGAAATCATGGAAAGAATAGTTAAAAGGTTTAAAAATAGCCGAATCCCATTGGTCAAGGTACGATGGAACTCGAGGAAAGGTCCTGAGTTCACTTGGGAACGAGAAGACTCGTTCAAAACCAAGTACCCAAGCTTGTTCACCTGACCAATGACATCGATCTAAGCTTTGAGGACAAAGCTAAAATAACGGGAATGTGCTGTAAAACCCCTGTTTTTACCTTTCAACTTTGCCTCATAGTGGGCCTAGTTTACTGAACTAAGTGTGATCCCACTTCATGAAGTTTCAGTCTTTCATTAAATTTTACTGTCGATTCTTGTATGTTCATAAATATGTGAGACTTCCGTCATATTTGATCTTTGTAAAGCCTCAATTAACAAGTCTAGTGTATGCCTTACACTTTTATTTAAGTTAGAAAATTTCCACTTACCTTATGCCTTATCTTACCTAAGTAATCACACTTAGCTAAGACTTACTCAAAAACAAACTACACATCACTTGTGCAACCTTATGTTTACACGCCTAGAAACATTACACAAATGTGCACAAAACATAAAACTTACCTTTACACTAACTAACTAATACTTGCTAGATATTTTGAATCACAATTCCTCCACATGGGATATATAACCCGCGGCTAGAAGCCCTCCAACATCACCCAAATCCACTTGGTACAAGGTAAATCTTGGTACTAGGATTAGCTCATTAAGAGCATGTACTTTTGTCTCCCACAAGACCTCACCTAGCCGGCTTTGCTAGCTCCACATCACCCTTGTACATCCCTCCATTTATGAAGATGTACTATACTCCTATACTTGCAACTAGCTTAAAACCAAAACCACTCCACATTTGGATGAAACCTACGACTAAACTAGAGAGCATGGGTAACTCATCCTAAAAACATTTAACACATATCACATTTACTCTCCAATCATCACAAAACTGAAACACATTTACTTCTCCTAGCATTGAATCAAGTCAAGGAAGCATTGAAGGGGGTCTCGGCATATATATATATATATCCGACTAGGAAGGCTTCATTGTCCACTTTTAGGAACCTCAAGCTTTAGTGTACTCTACTCCATCACATCTAAATCCAAGCAAGTAAGTAACCACTCATTCCATCATCTTCCATATTCCTTACTTCTAATGCATGGCATTCACGTAAACTTACGATAACCAAGGCTTAGTATGCATGCACATGTAAAAATCGTGCTAAAACCCTCCTAGCAAGGCTCACGGCTTGCATATTTAGCCACAAGTATACAAGCCTTTAGGTTGATCTTATTGGCAACATGTGTGACCAAGTAAACTACTTAGGGTTACGTACCAAAACCCTAGGTGGCTCGGCTAAATATTCAAGACAAGGAAGGAACACTTTGTTTTACTCATCCTAGATTAACTCCTAATAAAAAGAATAGATAGATTAGTTCTAAACATTAGGAAGCTTAAGCCTTAAGCTCATTATATTCGGCTTATTTTTAAGATCTAGTATATTCCATGGCTACTTGAATCTTAAGTTAGTAACTATCATAATGTGGTTATAGATCTCTTGTTGTAATAAGATAAATCTATACTACACAAATAAGCCAATAAGCCGAAACATATTGTGTAAATCGGGTTAGCCATAAGCTTGGTTGGGCCGAACCATATTAAGCCCAAAAGTAAATGTACTTGGTTAAATAAAGGTTTATAGTAACTTCTAATTAGCCCACTATGAACCACTTGGCCCAAAAGAAACCTAACCGTCCCTTAATGGGACATCCGAGCCCATTAATCACAAGAATACACCTTGGAGACTTTTTGGGCCGGTTATGTAAAATAAAGGAAGTACTAAGTGGAAAATGTAAACTTATATTAATGTTGAATACATTTCGAGATTTGAGAACAAGTACAAGGACCAAAATTGACATAGTGGAAAGTATAGGGTCTCGGTTTCAAGTAGGCAAAACTATTTCAAACTACAAGGACCAAACGAGCCTATTTATATACATTTTACAAGGCCTAAATTCCTTTCGTGCCATATAAGGCCTTATCCGAAACATAAAGGACCTAGAGTGACATTATGAGAACTTAATGTACAACTAGTTACTATTTGGGCTCTCTTTGACACTTAGCCGAAACCCTAAGGACCCTTTTTGCTAACTCAAAGAACTCCTATAAACCCTAGGGGGTTGTTTGGTAATTAGCCGAAACTTTTATAAGCCCTAGGGGCTGATTTTGTAACTTGAGTATTTACCTAAAAACTTGGCCGAAACTACGAGGGCTAGAATTGGCAAACATCGAAACTTATGTAAGCCCTAGGGGTGTTTGTGTAATCAGGGGTATTTATGCAAATTGGGGGACTAGTTTTGGCATTCCTTAAACTTGAATAAACTTACATAAACCCTAAATACATCTATATATAATCAACGTATACCAGGAAGGAAAATATAAAGGCCTGATACTTGTGGATGTATTTTTGATATGACCGTTTATACAGAATAAATATACTAATTATATTTATTTTTCCACACCTCTAATACTTATGAACTCATATTATTAAACATTTAAACCACGATTGAGTGTAGTATGAATTCTAGAATATTAATTAAACAGGATTAATTAATATAACTATAGTATTTATTTTATATTTAAAATAAATATGACTATAACCCGTACTACTTTAACCAACTACGGATACTCTAATAACATGCTTAAAAACCTGTAGAAGCATATACGGATACTTCAGTAACCTTTGTGCAACCTGTTATACTTTTACTGAGACTGTATAATTATCTAGGTTGTTGACTGAGTGTTGAGCACTACTCCAGATTTTGTGACTATCACCATACTGATAAGGTGAGTTCATGGCCCCACTTTCATATATTGACAAACTTTTAAAATCCTTTTGGGGGAGAAAACATGCAACTGATTTATGGATATAAATTAAACTGTATCAACTTTAATTATATGTGCCTATTGTAGAGATACTCATGACCCGTGAGCTGAAACTGTTAAAATCGTTGGATTACCTGAATGTTATAAATAGATCTATTTGGGATTGACCGTCCCCACCTGGGTGAGTCATGCTCACTGTGCCTCGGTCGGGAAAACAGGTGTTTACCATGTTAGCACTTACTATTGATGGGTGCCTGTTTAGAAATGGCAATGGTCCTCATTTGTTGAGGGCCCAACTATGTCAAGTGTCAGTTTCGGGCAATAGACAGTATAATTACCTTTTAACAGTAATGCTTTGTGCCTTACTGTTTCAGTGACTATTTATATCCAAACTATACAACTAAACCTATTAATTCACCAACTTTCGTTGATTCTCCAAAGCATGTTTTTCTCAGGTGTTTGAAGCAGGTAGATACTATGTGCATGGTCTGTTTCATTTGAGTAGAGAGCATCTTAGCAAGCACTGGGGGATTTCTATAAGGGACTCATGAACAATCTTTACGTTATGTCAGAACCATTTAAAATAATGATTTACACTTTTGGTCATGTAATAAATGTTTGATAATCTTTTATCCGATGCTCTATGTACTATTTGCTATCATCCACCCACGTGACACCCAAATATTATATCCGCTGCAATCTGACCAATTTGGGGGTGTCACACAGAGTTCATAGATTTAACTCAAGAAGACAATTACTGATGCTGCAAAGATAAATGAATGTTTACAAGACACAAGAAGATCATAGTTTGAAGACAAAGATGATATTCAAGCTGTTCGAAGATTATCTTATCAGAAGAAGATATATATTGAAGTGTTTGGCTACATTCAGTTGGATACAAATACAAATTACCAAGTTCAATCCAAGGATGAAGGGAAGACTAAAGACATGTATTCTAAATACATCAAGTACAAGAGAAACAAGAAGACAACAAGTTATCATTCTTGTTTAGGGGAGGATTGTTGGGAATTATTTGTAAAGTGTCAAGTACCGTCAGTGTAATTTAAGTATTGTTAGTATTATGCAAGTATCGTTCGCGGTACATAGTAAGTACTGCTACTTATAAAGTAAGTACTGCTATATTGATTAGGACGCATATATTTTTGTATAAGATATGTCATAGTTATAGTTAGAGTATATCTTATATAATATACTTAAATAGTTAGAATATTGATAATATATCGTGTGTGATATAGTTATCTTTATAGAATATTCTAAGGTTTCTAGGGTTCCTTACTCTATAAAAGGAACATAGGTACAATGTCATTCTAGTACCTCATTCAAGTCGATTATTAAGAGAATCGAATAGTTAAAAGTAATTTTGTTCTTCTGTGCTTTATAATTTAGATTCCGCATAACTTATTTAGCTTGAGTAAGAGTTCTCAAAGTGTTTTAGTTTGATTAAAAACTACTATACTAGTTCTTAACAGAATATAAATCCAATCAAAGGGATCAACATCATCATTATCATCGTCATCGTCACCTTTATCATCACCGTCACCGTCATCTTCATCTTCATCTTTGATATTATGATTTTGTGTGTATGTGTGTATGTGTGTACTCGTTCGTTCTCGGTATCTAATCGAATTGATCACGGTTTAAGGTGGACTTATCGTTTTTGGTGTAAAAAGAAATTGGTCGTTGATTATTTATTTTAAACTAAAAATGCAAACTTTAAAATAAATGACAAAAATAATAAAAGCGATAAATGATTAAAACTTAAATGAAAGACTTAAACGAAATAATAAGGAAATTAAAGTAATTAAAAACTTGATTAAAAGTAATTTTGGAAACTTGATAAAACTTAATAAAAATGTAAACTTGAATTTAAACTAAGATAAAACAATTTAAAATAAAGCTAAGCGAAAATGGCGGGAAAAACAAGTTTGAAAGTAATGCGGGAAAAGAAAATTTGAAGTTTAAATTTGAACAAAATCGATTCAAATCCGAAATACCAAAATTGGTATTCAAATTCGCAATGAACACTTTCGATAATTCCGCAATACTAAAAATGAATTAATTCCACAATACCAAAAATCAAAGATTCTGAAATGCTTTAAAGGGTATGATTTCGCAATTCACTAAACCAAACAATTCCACAATAATGGATTAACGGAATTAATTCCGCAATATCAAATCATTAATTCCGCAACAATGAAGGTGGTTCAATTCCGCAATGTAAAATGAACTTAATTCCGCAATAATGGGAGAAGAATAATTCAGCAATAATGAAACAAGGATTCCGCAATGCTTGAAGACGATTCGATTTTGCAATAACAGGAAACATACAATTCTGCAATATTCAAAATATTGCGGAATTAAGGCAGAATTTTCCGAAAATGAAGGATCTCGGGAAAGGAAGAGTTTAAGCACTTTTTCACAACTTTTTAAGGATATTAAGCCAATAAAAACACCAAGAAGTTAACCACGAATTCTAGATGAATGATAATGCTTGTAAAACCTTAACACGCGAACCAATAAACACGAAAAGTATAGATCTTTATGTGACATGTAGAAAAGAGATGAAATGGATTAAGAACACGAAATCGTAACGAACAAAGATGATGAAAAAGATGAAGATTAGACAAAGATCAAACTTAAAAAGGGAAGATTAGATTAAAGAAAGAAAATGAAAACAAAGATAGTGTTTTTCCTAGTGAGAGAAAGTAAACACTCTCTAAAAACTAGAAACTACTAAAAAATGACTCACTCCCTACAATGAAGTTGCAGGGGAGTATTTATAGGAGAGGAGAGGCGTGGTGTGTTGCTTGCTCTTTCTTCTTGTCTTCTCGTCTTTTAAATAAGTCGTCTTTCTCGACTTTGTCTCGGGATTAGTCGAATGATAACATGAACTCGTCTTGTAATTTTCTTCTTTTAGTAGACTTGGTTCTTTGACTTCGTTAAACTTTCGTCTTTAGACTTTTTCTTCGATAAATCTTCAGAATAGGCCTTTGACTTCCGTTCTTCTTGCACTTTTGATCTTTTGACTTCGTCTTTTGTCTTTTTCTTCGATAAAAGCCCGTGAAAGCCCGTGTTTTCTTCCTTTTTCATATTTTTGTCCTAAAACACAATAAAAACACAAACCACGCATAATTCTGACTTTTACGACATAAAATACACGTTTTGGTCTTGTTTTTATTATAATTAAGTGGTAAAAGGATAATTATTTTCACACTTATTAAATCCCCTACACTTGGCCATTGCAATGCCCTCATGCAATGCATTAATTTCAAAGCATAATTTACATTTTCCATCATAATTAACCCACCTTGGCCTTTAGGAGGAACAAGTAAAAATATAGAAAATAAAAAAATACTAGTAGGAGGAACAAGTAAAGAGATCGAATACTTACATTAGGGCTTTGGTTGTCATGAATGTTTATCACCCTCAAGTTTCACGTTCCCCATACCAAGTTTAAAAACGAGATCATTGTTATTATAAGTTAGTAAGCTAACACTCACTCATGTGGCTCAATTATTCACTTAGACTCCCTTATTCCTAGGTGTATCTCTTATATTTTATAGTTGTCTTGAATGATCACGAGGATGCATTTTTGACTTATTGCGATAATTTATTTAGGCCGAAAATAAAGTAGGACGATTTAATCCATAGTTAGCTAAAGGACAAAATCTTTTAAAACTGCTTCTCGAAACCTGTTAAAGTTCATACCTTGGCATAACTCGTTTCACGATTTGAGACCTTTCTCGGACCGATATTTGGCATTGACTTCATACTTCGAATCTTGAGAGACGTTCTTGAAATAATGGTCTTCTCTTCATAATAGGAATTTCTTCACTTGAAATTTTTGAGAGATTCTTCAAACTTGGACCACGACTTCTTCATTTTTCTCCAATCTTTATTTTGGATTTTGATATACAATGATTCGCCTCCTTTTAGGACTTGGATCTATTTATCCTCATACCTTGCTAGGGTCTTTTCGGATAAACTTCTCCATGATCTTTAGGGGAGTATTTGCTTTTCGTCGTGTGTCTCGATCCTTCATATTGATTTTTGATAAATGATTCTTCACATCACTTGGGATCTTTAGCAACAAAATGTAGCCCTCATGCCTTGTTAGGGCCTTTTCGGACTCGCCAATCTTCGCATCCCGCTTCAATAAGTTATGCCTTGGCTATGAACTCTAATTAATCCCGAGCAACTTTTAAACGATCTTGTGCTAGAAGCTAAGTAACTTTTCAAATCGTACGACCTTAATTATTGCAATTAAATTTATTAACAAGCGATGGGAGAAAAAGCTCATAATTAACTCACATAAATTCATGAAAGAATACCAAACTTATAATTGACTCTATCATATCTCGTTCTTCATAATTTAAAATCTCAAGGAATGAGACTCGTGGATGCTTAGCCTATTAAATCAAAGTTTTGGGTTTTCAAGTCATCTATAGGATCTTGCATCTTCTTAGACATTTTCAAGTTTAGAATTTTCATTTTAAAGTTCCCTTGATAAACGACTTTCTAGGATCAATTATAGGAACTTGCGAAAAGTTCTTGTTCTTAAACCCGTATGAGTTAAGACTTTCGCGTTTTAAAATTCCCTATATAAAAGTCTAGCAAAACTTGATTTAAACACGTTAAGGATACTAGCTAGAGTAAACTCAAATAAGTAAACTCAGGTTGAGTCAAAAGATTCATGACGGGCCTAATATATCAAAGATATCTAAACTCATTAAAACTTATTTATTAAAATTTATGAAGAAAGAAAATAACGATAACAAAGGAAAATACAACTAGGCCAAAATAGATTATAATTTTTGAAAAATGTCGAAAAATCAATTTTCTAGTTAAAATGAGGACAATTCATGGAAAAGCCCACTTAACTTCGATAGAAGTCCCCCTACACTTAATATAAACATTGTCCTCGATGTTTAAGCATGTGGGAGTAAACTCCCCCACACTTAGGACATTGTGCACGTTGTTTAAATCTTGCTAAGGAAGAGACAACCCCAAAGTGATTCCTATTTTAATATTGAAGAATATAAAATAGTGAATCAGAAGAGTTTAGGATAGAATCGGGAAGACGGGTACACGGAATCACGGGTCGTCAAAAGTCATCAAAAGTGAATATTTGAAGCTCCAATCCCTGCACATCATAAGAAAGAAAACAACAAACACTAACGGGGCCCCCCATACATTTAGGATGAAAAACAGATAAAAAGGATAGATTAGCGGGTTGCCTCCTGAGAAGCGCTTGTTTTTGTTCACCGAGTCACAAGCCTGACTCGTCCCCGAATTAAATGGTCCATGGGAAAACCTTGAATGTAATACCGGGATCAAAGATCTTGTCCTCGGTCTCGGAGGAACATAATAAATGAGAGGCAGAAGGATAAGTCTTGAAGGGTAGAAAAGTCCTTTCAACATACGAAAAGTATGTGAAAGCTTGATCCACGGGAGGTGGGGTGGGTAAAGGAATCAAAATGTCATCCCCAAAAGACATATGATTAGCACTAAGCAGCAAAGCCGTAAAGGTGTTAATTATGGAATGGTCAATGTTACCTCCCGGGTCAAAGCACTCATCCTCAGAAATGGTCTCCAAAGTATGGGATAAAAGGTGCTCAGGAGGGGAATTTGGGACAATATCTTCATGTATCAATGTAATACCTAGAGCCGAGGTCACTTACCTTACCCTAAATTACGCTTATTTTTGAAATTTTTAATAAATTTTATTTGCTATATATTTTTCCATTTTGGTTGAAACCGATATTTGAGGTCATAATTTTGACGATTGACGATTTAAGAAGAACGATGACGACTACGATCCCGATGGATGCCCAAATTTCTATGTTTATTGTCGTTTTATCGATATTATAATTTTTCGAGAATTTTACTTTCGATTCGTGTTAAGTTGAGTCGGGTGAGTTTTATTGCTTTCCGGGTATATTTAAATTGTCCTAAAAGTATTTTGAAGTGTTCGGGATGATCCCCGACTCCCGTAAAATTTTCCAAAATGACTAGTGAGTCATTCCCATAAACTTTTAAGGTCGTTTTCACTTAAGGACAAAAGAAAGCTATTATTGCACCACAAGTCCCTCCAAAAATTACAAAATGGGAAAGTAAACACACACTAAACAAACACACTAAAAAATTTTCTCACCATCTCTCTTTTTCTCTCTTTAGGCCGACGGCCAAAACCACCCACCACCACCACTTATTTTTTTTCTAGCTTGTTTTGATCAAAAGTAAGGTTAGACCACATCTAGTTTCATCATTTCCATTGTTTTCATTTACTTTAATCCCACATGCATCCATAAAATTTTTTCCAAGAATCAATGGATTTTTCAAAAATTGTTTTGATGTTAATTGGATGTATGCATGTTTAATTCATGTGTAGTGGATGTGTAATCACTCAACAAACCAACCAAAATCAATTTGGTTGGGGGGTTTTGATCACCCACACCCCACGGCACAAAGGGGGTGTTTGGTGGATCTTGGTGATTGTTGTTTTGATCATGGTTTATGTGTTTATTACTTGTTCTTAGAAGTTTTTGAGTGGGTAAAACCCATTGCATGTTTGATTTGGTGTTTGGGTTTTATGATGGATTTGGTAATTAGGTGGTTAAGGACTGATTAGTATGAGTAGACATGATTAGGAGTGATTAGGTTGAGGTCTAGTGTCGATAAATTGGTTTGGAAACGAGTGTTGGATTGATTTTGAGATAGGTAATTTTAGGCAGAATGTTTGGGATGTTTTCATAACATTTATTTTGTAAACAGGTCATGGGATTAGGATATAGTTGTAGAGCGTCTTCTTAGCTACGATTTGATATAAGATAGAGCTTACGACTTCTAACGAGTCAAAAGTTATGATGTTTTGAAAATCGTGTACCGGGAGATGAGAACCTACATAATCCGAAATTATGTTTGGTTTTAGGTCAAATCCCGGGGACCATAGATATAGTTTGGTAAATGGTTAAAGGTTGATTTTTGGTCTCAAACCTGCATATGTGAGTCTATTATTAGACTTAGGTGTCAAATGGGTCAATGGTATATTTTAAATGGGTCAAATGAGTCCGACTTGGTCAAAGTGCAAAATCAGTCCGAAAAACGTAGGTTTAGTAAAGTGTTGAGTAACGGGTCGTAAAAGTGAAAACTTTTAATGGGATTAAAAATGTGTTTTCTACAGTACTTAAGGTATTTTTGAGAATTTTCCCAAATTTTATTAAAAGGTTTAAGTCTAGTAAAACAGCCCATACTTTTGGTAAGTATCGGCGAAAAACGTGAAAAGAGTAATAACGTTAATAACATGGGCGAATAGTATAAAACGAGTAACACTTATTTGTTTGGTTTTGGCGTGAGTTGTAATTATCACAATTGACTAATATGTATGTATTATATACAGTACTTAAGGTTTATAAATGAGATTACTCATTACGCGTTATTGGTTTGATAGGTGTTGATTTTCCCGGGCATCCTCATCATCGTCAGTGATCGTCACTCGAATCGTCGACTACTTTATATATAAGGTGTGAATTTATAGCCTCGCTTACTATTGTTTTAAATTGTTTTACCGGCGAGGGAAATGAATGCTAGTTTTCCAAAATGAACATATGTCATGAATGATTGTTGGACCCGAATGTTGCCTTAGAAATTGTGTTGAGTACCTAGTTGCAAAAGGCCCTAAATTCATGAACTATTAGCTATTGTTTAATCCTAGCGTGGATTGAAAATAGCCGCTTATACAATTGGTAGTACTATGGGGTTGACGACCCTATCCGAGACGAGGGCTAGTGCGTTGAGTACCCCCCTGCGGACGGATAACTTGTGATAAGAAATAAGGTATAATTGCAACTGATGCCTTTAGAAGGGGCACTGGTTTCATCTGAATCACGCCGGTAATTATTACACGGGTGATTGAGTTAACGGATTAGTGTCATGAGCTTAAACACAATTGTCATAACCTTGAAAATAGATTGTTTGATCGACAAGTCTATGAATGATCGTGAATGATTTTTGTAACACATATGTTCAAAATGAGATTGTAAAACCTATGAATTTCACTCAACATTATTTGTTGACCCAATTTAGCATGTGTTTCAGGTAACCGATGAAGTGTAGCATGGAGCATGCATTGGATGGGAGTTGTGTGTGGCTTGGCGTCTACTTGTTTTTCCACCCATTCTTAACTTGAATATTTTAAACTTTATGTCATGTTGTGAAAAATTGTATCTTTTGGGGGTTGAGATTCATGGGGACCGAAACGCTAACTCTGTGTTGTATCATTTGGGTTGGAAACCCATAGAAAAGTATGTTGTTAACAATGTCCAAATTAAGTTAAAACTTTTACGTCTCTTTGGAGTCGTTTGATATACCTTGTGTGTGATGATAACTGCCTAGCACCCAAATGTTGTAGTTCCGTTGCGCATAGCATTTGGTGGGGTGTTAGAATCAAAGTATCAAAAAGAATATCCCCTTCCGTGTCATCATCATCAATACCCGAAGGTATTGAGAGAATGTCGATTTCCTCCATAAATGTATCATTATTCTCAACTGGAGTAAGAGACGGGGGTGAAGACTCGGTATTAGGAGCAAAATTCAACGCTTCAGTTTTAGCAATAAGAAGATGAACTTTCAGTAATTTGTCGCGAAGAATAACCTCTTCCACCTCATCTACAAGACCAAGTTCAGTGGTGAACTGCTCGTAAGTCGGAGAGAATAAATCAACATCGCCCTCATCTCCCGGAGGAGATTGAGAAATTTCAAAGGTGAAATTCTCATAGCATGGAGAAAAATCATCATTAAGAGCGACCTCGTCCGTAAGCTCAGCAAAAGTTGGTACATCACAAACCTCCTCAAATAAGTTGTCGAGACCAAAATTCACTAATCTCACTCGATGTATCACAATCCTGTTGATCCCAAACTTAGATCGATTTAGCTTGTGTAAACGAGATTAAATCAAGTTAAACACGTAGAGAAACTTTATTGTATATGCAACAATTCAAGTATTATGCGAAATTAATACTTAAACAAGAACACACAAACAATGTAAACCAAACTTTCACTTTGATTGATAAATCAAACTTGCGTACAATGAAAGTGTAAAACGTATATTAAACTAAAACCTAAAGACCTCCTTTTATAGATTAAGGATCCTTGTACAAGAGTCTACGTATAAGATATTTTAGGTAAAGATAAACATAAGAAATACATTGTCGATCATGTCTTTACTAGAAACATACTAGAAACATAATACGTGTAGACTAAGTCTTCTATCAGTGCTTGACTTCTTCTTATTAACGCTTGACTTCTTCTTGTCAACGCTTGTCCTGTCAAAGCTTGATTTCTTCTTATCAACGTCCCGATTGCTCTTGTCAGCGTCCAAGTGTATTGACTACATTTTATTCCCAACAATCCTCCCCTAAACTTGATATCTATTCTAGTAATCAAGTTTCTGAATAAAAACTAAGAACTAGGAGGATTCTTACAAATCTTATCAAGTTGGAAATAAATATATCTGATCAAATCTTTGGCCACATCGCTTGAGTAGTCAATTTCCAGCTGTGTTGTGTTCATCTTCTCCAAGACTTCTTTGGACATAGGATACTCAGCATCCACAAGAAGATACTCAGAAAACTTTGTAGAACTCAAATGATACACACCAGCTGCTAAATATAGACGCCATTGAAGTCCACTGATATCATCCTCAAGATCCTTCCAAACTGGATCTTCTTCTTCTTTTGGTGCACACATTCTCTTGAATGTTGACCAAAGCTTTATTCCATTGACTGAAGTAGGTGCTTCAGTCTCATACTTGGCCTGCAGTAACCTCCAAAGGTCTGCCAAGTCTTTCCTATCATAACTTGCAAACAAAGACATAAGAGTAGTAAAAGTATGTACCTCTTTCCCATATCTGCCAATCATCCAAAACCCACTTGCATCTTCTTCATAACTAATGATAGGGTTTCTGAAATCATGAGGTAATACTTGTACCATGGGTGAGAGCTTAATCTTCTTTCTAATAACAACTTCACTGGGATTCACTCTATTCAAATCTAAAGGAAACTCAAGTAGAACTCCCTTCTTCAATGGTCTTGGTACAATCATAGCCTTTTGAATCTCCATCTCCTCTGCAAGTTCTTCTTTCCTTTCATCTGAAAGAAGTCTGATGGTGTTCATCTCTTGCACTCTTGCCCAAATAGGATAAGCCTTATACTCCAATTCATCAAAGGACAATCCCTGCAATTTTCTAAAAGTCCAACCTGTTTGATGACATCTGAGCAACATGTAATAGAGCTCCCTCCTTGCTGTTTTGTTTTGTTCAAAAACCTTGCTAGCTTTATATTTCATAATCACCTTGCAATCTCTTTGAACTCTAAGTAAAATTTCCAAACCCCAAATCTGATCTGACAAAGTCATGTTTGGATTCTCCATTACTCTGTTCTCCCATGCAAAGTACAACTGAGCAACCTCAAGCATATCATAATCTACCTTCATCTTCAATTTTTGCAAGCTTTTCTCTTGACAACTCATCACCATATTTAAGTCTTTCTGGTTCTTCAATAATCATTACACTTGAATCTGAACTTTCATCATTACTTCCTTCTTGTTCCTCAGAAGTAACCACAAATGGTAACTCAACAACCTTCTTCTTTTCTTGTTCCATAAGTTGTGCAGCCAACATTGAATCAAATTTTACATGTGTTGCATCCTTGGGAACCTCTATTTCTACCATAATACCTTTACCCTTATCTAATGCACCAATGATGGGTAAAGATGATGATGGTACATGTGAAGACACTTCCTTGATGATAGCTGATGACTGGAATACATCAACCATATCTGCAGGTCTATCAACGTCCAAAACCTGTGTGTCAACGCCCAACTTACTCTTGTCAGTGCTTGGCATGTCAGCGTCCAAAATCTGCTTGTCAACGCTCACCTTACTCTTGTCAGTGCTTCTTGTGAACTACTCCATCATTTCTGTAAAGGATAAATTCAAATTTGTAGGAGTAACCAAAGAGACATCAAAACCTGGTTGCTTCTTCAAATTTGTAAGAGCTTCAGCCACACCCAAAGATTCTCCATCATGTGAGCCTTTGTCACTCACATGTATCTGCTCATCCTCCCCTTTGGAAGAATCCTCCATACCACGCCTATTGTTAGCACTTTCTAAAAGAACAATCCTCTCCCTCAATTGCTTGAGTTCAAGGCCTTGTGTAGTGACAGTATGTACCAGGTCTGCAATTTTCTTTTGCAAGCTAATGCAGACAGCCGTCAATTCCAACATTGTATATGGTTCCAATCTGCCCTCCTCTAGAGTGGGGATTTGACCTCCCAAAATAGAGTCATGGGTCATGGATGAGGTCTTAATGATGGTAGGACTGGCTTGGCTTGCATCTAAGCGAGTACCAATAGTCCTAGCCTCACCCATATCACCAACCACACTTGTGGTGGTGGTTCTCTCTGCAACATGGCTAGGACCACTAGAGGAGAACACTCCAGTAGTCCTTGGGCATTTTACCAACCTAAATTCAGGTGGTGTAGAAGATGATGTGGATTGGGTTTCAGTTTGAAGGTTAAGGGGTGTTTGGGTCTGTTGTAGAAAGGTGTCAACGTTTGGATTTGAAGTATCAACGCCAACATTTAACGTGTCAGCGTTGAAGGGATCCTGGTCAAGTTCCATATGTTGAGGTGAAGGGGATAGGTCAGGTAATGGGTCAAGTTGTGGTTGTGGGTCAGGTTGAGGTTGTGCTGCTGCAGCAATAACAGCAAGCATGGCATGGGTAAAGGATAAGTCTTTGTGAGGGGGTGAATTCATCTTACTAAAAATAGCTTTCTTTTGCA
Source organism: Glebionis coronaria (assembly GCA_025667525.1). Lineage (NCBI taxonomy): Eukaryota > Viridiplantae > Streptophyta > Magnoliopsida > Asterales > Asteraceae > Glebionis > Glebionis coronaria. The sequence goes on along the minus strand of CM046876.1, from coordinate 602,159,602 downwards.
CAGGGATCGCATAAAAATCATCATGATCCCTAGTGCAGTACCTTTGCTCATCAAAAATCATTTGTAAAAATCGTGGGTAAGCCAGAGTCATCTTGCTACCCTTGTTTTTACACATGCCATCAAAAATCAGTTTAGAAAAATTATACTTTTGCCCATTAGTAATACACACAATTGCACTAGCAACAGATCTGTTAATTTCATTATGTGCAGTACATTTGGGACTTAAACATTGAAGGATGACATTTATTAAGTACTTCCAAGCTGGGGAAATTCATGTTTATTATATTTATTTAAAGTACCCTCTTCAGGGAACGGATACCCCAAGGCTTGAAGTCCCTGTTCTATCTCACCAATGGGTAGAGTGGTTATACCATCTACATCATTAAGATGCAAAGCCTGGCGAACCAAGGCTTCAGTAACCACCCATGGACGCCCATGGACAATAGCAGTTAATGTAGTCACATTATTAAGCTAACTGACAGTGTTCCAAAACTGTTTAATATGAGTGACAGGGATAAGAGGAGCATGAGAAAGTGCATACCTTAATGGGGATGCATTCAAATACGCCACCATCTGAGTATATTGAGGAAACAGAGCATCATCAGCCTCCAAATAGGCAACCATGTTATGCTGACTTCTGAATCCCAATACCAAGTCACTCGGTTTAAACCTAGGCGCCATTGATGTAGAAATCTGTGTGAAAGGTTATGAAAGATGAATTATAGGAGAAAAATTTGTTAGACAACAATAAGCAAATACCCTGTTTAAAAATAAGAAGCCAAATTTATAGGAGAGGTAGGCACATGTGATTGGTAAAAAATGAGGCAGTTATTTTCAAAATATAATGATGAAAATCTTGAAAAGAAAATAAGTTATCTTGTTCATTAATTAAAAGTTACCAGCTCCTAAAATTACTACTGGGAATAAAATGTAGTCAATACACTTGGACGTTGACAAGAGCAATCGGGACGTTGTTAAGAAGAAATCAAGCGTTGAAAGGACAAGCGTTGACAAGAAGAAGTCAAGCGTTGATAGGAAGAAGTCAAGCAATGATAGAAGACTTAGTCTACACGTATTATGTTTCTAGTATGTTTCTAGTAAAGATATGATCGACAATGTATTTCTTATGTTTATCTTTACCTAAAATAGCTGATACGTAGACTCTTGTACAAGGCTCCTTATGTCTATAAAAGGAGGCCTTTAGGTTTTGTTTTAATACAAGTTTTCATACGTTTTACACTTTCATTGTATGCAAGTTTGATTTATCAATCAAAGTGAAAGTTTGGTTTACATTGTTTGTGTGTTCTTGTTTGAGTATTAATTCCGCATAATACTTAAATTGTTTTATACACAACAAAGTTTCTCTACGTGTTTAACTTGATTTAATCTCGTTTACACAAGCTAAATCGATCTAAGTTTGGGATCAACAAGTGGTATCAGAGCTTGTTGAGAAAATTTGATCTAAAGAACACAAAAACCCTAAATCGCCAAAAACCCTAATTTTCAACAAACCTAAAAACAACATGTCTACTCCAGAGTTAACCTCATCCTCCTCCTCAACCCCTAACATCAAGATTCCCATGCTAGACCCAGACAATTTTTAGCTGTGGAAGTTTAGTTTTGAATAGTATCTTCAAATCTTTGACTACACCCTATGGGAAATTATTAAATATGGAAACACATTCAATAAAGCTCAAAAGATTGCAGCTGCCATCTTGACAAGATCAAGTGTTTAAGGCTCTACTGAAGAGGATCGAAAAGAAAAACCTGAAGATGGTAGAGCTGTCTCAGCTGAGGACATAGCAAAGAGAAGGAATGACATGAAAACCCTAAGCATTCTCAAACTCTCTTTGGGACAAACCAGTCGGCATAAATATAGAAGCTATGAGTCTTCAAAAGATCTTTGGGTAGCCCTTGAAGTTGCTTATGGTGGTAATGCTGATACTATACAAGAGAAAAAGAAGCAACTCTTGCATGAGTATGCTGTTTTTAAAGCTCAACCCAATGAAAAGCTAAGTGGAGTGAGAAGCAGACTTCTTGACATTACAAGCAAGCTGTCCTTTATGGGAACAGTGCTTGGTGATGTTGATATCATCACCACTTTTCTTAAAAGTCTTGGTGATGTAAGGAAGATTGAAACAAGGTCTATAATTGCTAATAATACTCACAAAAGTTCTACTTTGATGATGTTTACAATAAAATGAGGCTGGTAGAGAATGAAACTCTTTTGGATCAAGGAAGCAAGTCTACCAATGGAAATATGGCATTCTGTTAGCCTCAAAATATTGAGTCAAACACGAATGCTCGGTTATATGTTTATTATGTATCGTATTTTAGAACGTTGTAATAGGTAGTATATTAGTCGTGTTATACGGGCTTAACTTTAGGCTAAAGTTCATTAATAAGTAACTAAAGCCCAAAAGGAAAGCCTGGCCCAAACCATATAGTCCATAAAGAAGCTCGCATGTGGATGGACTATATATACCCTTCCTAGCATGTTAGGAAGGGTGTTGGTTCATTTTTATTCTCACTTCTCTTAATCTAATATCACCAAGTTCCAACCATTTCTCTCTACTTTCTCTCACTACTTTCTCTTTCTAGAATTCATCTTCTTCATCTATTTTCTTTCTTTAAATTCGTGCTATATTATCTAAACTTATGGGACAACAATTGGTATCAATCGCCATAGGGTAGTTTTGTGATGGGTTGTTGTGTTTTCATTTGATTTATTTGATTTGATCCTTATTTCTTCCACGAATTCAAGATTTTTTTGTGTTTTTTAGTGTTCTTCAAGTCGTATACCTTCTTTAATCGTGTTGTAGTGATTTGGGTATCTTGGTTTTGGTTAAAACTCAAGTCTTTTGGATCAAAAGTTGAAAACTTTCTTGTTTTTCATCTTTCCGGAGTTCTAGCTACTGATTCCATCAGAAAGTAAAAAGTATGTGAGCCTCGATCACAATAATCTAAGGATTCTACTTTGCGATCACCCGGATTTCGATACCTTATTCCGACGAGATATTCCGATCGTACATTGCGATCGTGTATTCCGACGGTTTCAAGAGATATTGAGTCGTTACTCTGTCCAATTTGCTTAAGCTATATTGCGATCTAAACATTCCGATAGAAAGGGTATTCCGACAGAATCACATTCCGATACAATATTACGATAGGTTATTCCGACAGATCATTTCGACAGCATTCCGATAGCCTACATTCCGACAGCCTACATTCCGAAAGCCTACATTCCGACAGCCAACATTCCGACAACCTACATTCTGACAGCCTACATTCCGACATCCTACATTCCGACAGCCTACATTCAGACAGCCAACATTCCGATGGACATTCCGATGGCACATTCCGATGGACATACCGATGACATGTTTAACTAAATTTTGTTCGAGTATTTTTTAGACTTAGCCACCATCTAGACTAGTTTCGGAATATAGTTTACACGAAGAGTTAAAACTTTTCCGTCAAGTAAATTCAAATTTTTTCCACACTAGTTTTAGGACATTTCTAGCTCGATTTCAAAATTTGACGATTACAAAAATTTTTTGTCTACCGTTTTGTCAGAATGGGGAATTTATTGTCGGACTGAAGAAAAATTGCAATTTTCGGAATTTTAACCACAACAACAATCACAACAAATATACTTAAGATCCATATTCACTTCATCATTTCAAAGAATATTGAGATGGATTCTACTGCCGAATATCGTGTGACGAACAACAACATAATGGTGGCAGGTAACAAAGAAATACCACCAATGCTTGTGTCGGGTCGATATGATCAATGGCAATCCCGTTTTCTACTTATCTTGACACAAAACCTAACGGTGATGATTTAAGGCAATGCATTTTGGATGGACCTTATAACCTCTCAAGGATTCAAGTTCCTACAGTACCAGCCACTGACACAAGTGACGCACAACCCGCATATGAACGTAATGAAAAGAGGACCGACCTCACCCCAGAGAACCGTGCGTGGTTTGATGTAGAGAAAGAAGCAATCTACTTAATTCTCAGTGGCATTGGAGATGATATTTACTCTATCGTTGATGCATGCCATAATGCTCAAGAAATGTGGATGACTATTGAAAGATTGCAACAAGGTGAATCACTTAACAAACAAGATGTGAAAACTAAGATGTTTTGGAACTTTTGCAAGTTTACATCAAAGCATGGGGAATCAATTGATTCTTATTACTCCCGATTCTATAAGATGTTGAATGATATGACCCGAAACAACTTGCAAGTTTCCACCATGCAAGTCAATGTCCAATTTCAACAACAACTTCAACCAGAGTGGACACGGTTTGTCACCTTGGTGAAACAACAACAAAAGTTAGACGAAGTTTCATACCACAAGCGCTTTGACATTTTGAAACAATTTCAAAATGAGGCAAATGAACTTCGAGCTGAACGAGTTGCAAAGATTTCCAATCCACTTGCTTTGGTGTCTACCACTCAACGTTACCCAGATTGTCACTCTCGTACTTCAAAGACCTACTCTACTCAATCATCATCACCACGATCATCCATTGTCTCCAAGTCACATGATCCAACACGATCCCGAGGCAAAGAAGTTGCAAGAGCACCATCACCCACACCTGAGCAATCATCCGAAGAAGACAGTGATGAAGAAGCAGCTCAAAAGGATAGGGAATTCAAGCAACAAATAGCTTTCATTATAAAGCAATATAAGAAAATCTACAAACCCACCAACAACAACCTTCGAACATCTTCAAACCCGAGGAACACCCATGCACAGAGTCCTCCAAGGTATGACACACGAAGACGTGCTAAGAGTCCTCCAAAGTATGATCGACAACCTAAGTATGATAATCAGAGGGTGGCTACTGTTGTTGGAAATAGGGAAACTGTTGGTACTCAAGTTGTGCAACAAAGTGGGATTCAGTGTTTTAACTATAGAGGTTTTGGGCATTTGGCTAGGGAATGCAGGAAGCCAAAGAGGGTTAAAGATTATGGTTATCATAAGGAAAAGATGCCGCTGTGTAAGAAAATGGAAGCTGGAATCAAGTTATCAGCTGAGGAAGGAGAAATGCTTGACGACACAGATGATGAACTCTCTGACCAAGAACTTGAGGCACATTATTCATACATGGCAAAGATTCATGAGGTTCTTAACGTCACTGAAGATGACAATGGTCCTATCTTTGATACCGAGCCAATTGATAAGGTACAAGATGATGCTGAATATAATGTGTTTGGTGATACACATGAGCATAGTGATCTACCAACAACAATTACTGACACGTGTATGATGGAAACGGTTGATAGCAATACCACACCCGATTCATCAGACATGTGCAATAATGAGTTTGAGGATGATCAACATGCAAATGAGTATGATGACGAGGAGCGTGTCGCGCTTGCTAATTTAATTGCTAGTTTACAAAAAGATGTCAATGAAAATAGAAAGAGTCAAAAGCAATTAAAGAAGGCAAACGCAACGCTCACTCAAAACTTTGAAGAATGCAAAGCCGCTCTTATAAAATCTAGTGAGACTATTGATAGTTATAGGGCTGAGCTTCTTCAAAAGACCAACGAGCTTGAGGGGTACAAAAGTCGTGTCATCAACGTTAAAAAGGACGAGTTTCAAAATAAATACAACGACGCTCTTGCTTTGTTAACTAAAGAAAAACATCAATTTAATGTCTTATTAAGTGATGAACGTCAAAAAACGTACCTTGCCACAACAAAAGTTAATGAACTTGAACAGAGGCTTTCTATGAATACCACTGATTCTGCTAAAATTCTTGACGAAAAGAAACAAGAGGTTGAAACAATAAAACAAGATTTCAAAAATAGACAAAGCAAAGATACTGAAAAGGTAAAGGATCTCGAAGAACAAGTCGATTTTTTGAAAAAAGTTGTTTATAACACACATGACTCTATTAAAACCGTCAGAATGATAGCACCTCGGTCGTTTTTCAAGGGTCAGCCTAGTTTTGCAAGTCCCAAGTACCTCGAACAAGCTCAAGCTGCGAACCCTCACTTATATCTTGATGAGTCCGAATGGACTGATAATGACAGCTCAGTAGCTAACCTCGATAGTGAAGAGACGTCCCTTTGGGATGAGAAGAGTAGATCACCAGTCAATAAAGATTTTGTGAAACCTGTAACTATGCTTATCTAAACAGTCTTTATGGTCTTTTCACTCCACAAAAACAGAAGTCTCGTGAGGAATTCTTTTTAGAATGCAAACAAAGAAGAATTCAATGGAAAAAGGCTTTTGCCGCTAAGAGGAAAACTAATGTTTTTAAATATATTAACTATTTGCCTCTAGATGCTTCTAAAAGAAAAAGTAGAAAAACACTTGGTTTTCTTAAACACCACATTGATAATGTTCAATCAATTGTTGAAAGCGATTGGGAAAAACGTCAAAAGGATAAGTGGAAAACCGAGATTCCTCATGACATAACTGTGTTTGTGAAAGAACTTTTAATACCAAATACTAAGATAATAAAAGAACATGTTCTTGAGTTTGAAAATTTGATTCGGTCTGAAATGTTTGATGATTTGAAATATGTTGAGTCTCTTGAAAAAGAAATTGATGAACTTTCAAAATGACAAATCAGAATTTTCAAACGAATATGATCTACTCTTAGAAGAATGTCTCTCCAAAGATATTTTGTGTGTTACTCTTCAATCTTGTGCTCATATCGATGAATATTCTGATGTTGCATGCAAATATCTTGATAAAATCAAAGAATGTGAGCGTCTTGAACTTGAGCTTTCGAAACATTAAGAAAATGTTGATAAAAAGGCTTTTGAGTTACTTCAACACAATACTGATTTCCTTCAAAAACATTGTCATTCTCTTGAACTTGCTTTACAAAAACACGTTGGTAGTTTTCCACATGATAATAATTTGCAAGAAAAACATTCCAAAACATTTCGAGAAATGAAGAACAGAATTTGGAAATTAAAGGGTTGAAAGCTCAGTTACAAGACAGGGAAATAGCGATAGCAGAGTTGAAGAAACGCGTTGCTAAGATGGGTGGGAAAATTTTGGAACCTAGTGTTAAGAAACCTGTTGTAAGACAACCCAATGCGCAAAAAGTGACTAGACCCTCTGTCTTGGGAAAACCATATGTTTTCTCTAATTATGCATTTGCAAAACCTGCGTTTGCCCCCAAGACGGATGGGAAGGATAAGTTACCACAAAACACTCCCAAAACACATATTCGATCACAAAGCATTAAGAACACAAATGTGGTTAAACCAGGGATGTATAGATTGGCCACTACAGCTACACACAACAAAGAAAGTCAATCACCTCAGACTTCTAGAAACACTAATAGACGTGTGTCTTTTACTACAGGAGTAGTCCCCACTGATAGTGTTAGCCGGACCCAGCTTAAGAGCACTCGCATGAATGAAAAGGTTTGGCAAAACAAAAGTCAAGGGAAGATGAAGACAGTAGAAGACCACCCTAGGATTTTCAATGTTTCTAAGAATAAAACGTCTGTAATCGCGTGTAATGACGATATGAATGATTCGACTTTGAATGCTTTGAATTTTAAGTTTGTTTGTGTGAAATGTGGAAAGTGTGCTAATGTTAATCATGCTATGTGTGTTTCGAATAATGTCAAAGGCGTAGAAACTAGAACTAAGAAGCAAACTGTGATGCCTATTAGTGCTAGAAAACCCAAACGCAAAGTGAACCATTCTGGTGCAACCCCCCCCCCCCCCCCTAAGAAAAGTATTACATCAGACTCCACCACTAAGAACCCTAGAAGCAGAATTAGGGAATTATATGAGTCTACTAGCAAGCCTTGGAAATGGTGGTTTGCTAATCAGTGTCCTCCAGGATATAAATGGATGCCTAAGGTTAGGACAAAAAATGTGACTACGTGCGTTAGTGTGACTCTAAGTGATGAAACTTGGGAAACTAATGAATCGGAAATCACAACTAACATGGAGTCCAATTTAGCAAATGCTCCATCGTGTTTTAATTCTTCTGCAGGTGATCAAAATAATTCTCTTCATACTGGACTCCGGATGCACGAAGCACATGACGGGGAATCTCAAGCTTCTAATTAACTTCGTGGAGAAGTTCCTGGGTACGATCCGATTCGGAAATGATCAATTTGCACCGATCCTAGGATATGGAGACTTGGTTCAGGGGAATATCACTATCAAAAGGGTTTACTACGTTGAAGGGCTCAATCACAATCTTTTCTCGGTTGGTCAATTCTGTGATGCGGATTTGGAGGTTGCTTTTAGAAAGAAGACATGTTTTGTTCGTGATTATGATGGGAATGACTTACTTACGGAACACGGGGTACTGATCTCTACACTATTTCACTACAAGACTCCACATCTTCAACTGCAATCTGTTTCATGGATAAAGCTTCAACAACTCAAGCTTGGTTATGGCATCAACGTTTATCTCATCTTAACTTTGATACCATCAACTTGCTTTCCAAGAAAGATATTGTGCAAGACCTTCCTAACTTGAAATTCATCAAAGATCATCTTTGTTCTTCTTGTGAGCTTTGTAAAGCTAAACGGAGTAGTTTCAAGACAAAGACTACACCAAGCTCTAAAGGACGGTTAGATCTTCTTCATATAGATTTGTGTGGTCCCATGCGTGTTCATAGTATCAATGGGAAGAAATACGTTATGGTCATTGTCGATGACTACTCAAGGTACACATGGACTCACTTCTTGAGGTCCAAGGATGAAACACCCGATGTTCTCATCAGCTTCCTTAAAATGACACAACGTGGTCTTCAAGCTCAAGTTAAAGTGGTTCGTACTGACAGAGGTACAAAATTTTTGAATTCAAAACTGAGAAACTATTTTGAAGCCGAAGGAATTGAACATGAAACATCTATTGCTCGAACACCCGAACAAAACAGCGTTGCTGAAAGACGAAACCGTACTTTAGTTGAGGCTGCTCGAACATTATTATCCGCTTCAAAACTTCCACTATACTTTTGGGCCGAAGCCGTGTCAACCGCATGCTACACACAAAACCGCTCCTTAATTATCCCAAGACATGAAAAGACACCATATCACATAATTAATGATCGCAAACCTTCACTCAAACACCTTCATGTTTTTGGATGTACGTGTTACATTATTCGAGATGGTGAAAATCTGGACAACATGAAAGAGAAAGGTGACGCATGCATTTTAGTAGGATATGCAACTCAGTCTAAGGGATACAGAGTGTACAACAAGAGAACAAAATTGATAGTCAAGACTATTCATATCAAATTTGATGAATTGCAAGAAATGGCACTTGAACAAAACAGTTTAAGTCCCGATCCACAACGACAAAAGACTTTTGTGCACAACCGCACGGAACTCGGAACTCAAGACCACAGCAATGAACCGTCAAGTTCAAAGCTGGATCCTAAACATGTTCCTAGAGCAGATATGACCGTCGATACGACACTTGAAGAGTTGGAAATGTTATATGGACCAATGTTTGATGAATATTTCACGGGGTAGAAACACGTTGTATCGAAGTCTTCCGCTGTCACTCATGATACGAATGATGATACCGATCATCGTCAACAAAAGGATAAAACTTCATCTACTTCAACACGGGTTGCTGCAGATTTACTTCCTCGGAATATCACATCAACAACCGCTCCTACAACATCCACAACCACTGTCATTGCTCCAGAGAACACAAATCAAGCAGACGATGCATTATCTAACGATGACAAATTTATCAACCCATTCGGTACACCAGTACACAAAACTGGAGAGTCTTCTACTCGCCATGTTGATCCGTCAAATATGCATACGTTTTATCAACGACATCCTTGAACACATCATTGGACCCGAGATCATCCTTTGGTTCACGTAATTGGAAACCCTTCACAGCCTGTTCGTACAAGACGACAACTAGCAACCGATGGCGATGTTTGTATGTTCGCACTCGCCGTGAGTATTGCTGAACCGAAAAACATCAAAGAAGCCATGGCTGATCATGCTTGGATTGAATCAATGACGGATGAACTTCAACAATTTGAAAGACTTAAAGTCTGGGAACTTGTTGACAGACCATACGATGTGATTCCTCTAAATCTTTGTTGGATCTGGAAAAACAAGATGGATGAAGAAAAAACGATCATCAAGAACAAAGCTAGGCTAGTGGCTAAGGGGTATGGCCAGAAAGAGGGAATTGATTTTGACGAATCATTTTCACAAGTAGCTCGTATGGAAGCGGTCAGGATTTTTCTTGCTTATGCTGCAAAAGGATTCACTGTCTATCAAATGGACGTAAAGACGGCGTTTCTTAACGGTCCTTTGAAGGAAGAAGTCTATGTCACGCAGCCGGAAGGATTCGTCAATCCTCATTATCCTGACAAGGTGTATCGTCTCCACAAGGCACTATATGGACTCAAGCAAGCTCCAAGGGCGTGGTACGACGAACTCTCGAAATTTCTGGTATCCAAACATTTCTCAAAAGGTTCCATTGATCTAACTCTGTTCACTTATAAATATGGGGATGACATTTTGCTTGTGCAAATTTATGTTGATGACATTATTTTCGGGTCTACAAACCCAAAACTTTCAAAATGGTTTGAAAAAGTAATGCACAACAAATTTGAAATGTCTATGATGGGCGAACTAAAATTCTTTCTAGGAATTCAAGTTCACCAATCCCCAAGTGGTATCTTTATAAACCAAGCTAAGTATTGTCAAGAGATAATCAAAAAGCATGGTATGACTTCATGTGACCCCGTTGGGACACCATTATCAACCACATCGCTTGATGCTGACTTGGAGGGATTACCCATAGATCAAACTAGATATCGTTCCATGATCGGGTCCCTCATGTACTTGACAGCAAGCTGACCTGATATTCATCATGCTACATGCTATTGTGCACGATATCAAGCACGACCCACTGAAAAGCACCTCAAGGAGGTTAAGCGGATCTTTCGTTACCTTAAGAATACTATTCATTTGGGACTCTGGTATCCGAGGGAAACCAGTTTCTTTCTAACAGCCTATTCAGATTCTGATCATGCAGGGTGTCTTGATACACGAAAAAGTACTTCTGGTGGTGCACAATTTCTAGTTCAAGATAAGCTTGTGGGATGGTCTTCCAAGAAGCAGGATTGTACGTGACTTTCATCAGTCGAAGCGGAGTATGTGTCTCTATCTGCGTGTTGTGCTCAAGTTCTTTGGATGAGAACACAACTCACGGATTATGGCTTCCACTTTGATAAAGTACCTATGTACTGTGACTCAAAGTCAGCCATAGCCATCTCCTGCAATCCGGTACAGCATTCCCGCACGAAGCACATTGATGTCCGATATCACTTCATTAAGGAACAAGTTGAAAGAGGTATCATTAAACTATACTTTGTTAGAACGGATTACCAATTAGCCGTCTTGTTTACAAAAGCTCTGTCGAAAGATAGGTTTGAGTACCTCGTTAGGTAAATTGGTATGAGATGTTTGACTCCAGCAGACCTGGAGATTCTGGCAAAGGTGCCTGCTTAATTTATCTATCAAACATCAACCTGTAAATATCTTTGAAAAAGCAAAATACAAAAATATAAAACATATAAAAACAAAACACAAAATTAAAAAAATCTTTCAAAATCCAAAAATATTGTTCTCGACATGTCTTTCAGTATCGATAATATGGACGTGCCTAGAAATGTCGCTCAATAACGACACGGGTGTGTAAATAAAGCTCGAATGAAAGTTGTAAATATTTTTCAAAACATGTCATTTCTTCTTTTAATACAGGAAATTGTCTATTTTGGCCAATATTTCCAAACAACGGGTAGAGAAATCTATCACGGGTTGAGCTTGTCACAAAACATTCAACGTTTTGAGCTCAACACAATGGCTTGTAATCACTTTCAGATTGCAACCCGGTTCTATATTCACGGGGGAGTGTACGCTTTAGTGCCCTTACCCTCAGCAAAAGAAGAGAAATCTTCTTACACTTGAGTGGATTCGTCAAGACATTCAAAGTCTATGAACTCAAGTTTATGATTTCGAAAAACCTCTTCGCCAAAAAGAAATAGGATTTTTCAAAAAGCGTTGAACACAATTTTTTCAAGAATTTTTCAATGATTATTCAAAATCTTTCAAAAATTGTGAGTTCAACAAACTCCCATCCTCAAAAAGCGAAATGTGGATTATATCCTCACAATGACAATTCAATTGGATCAATCTTTGAGGGGGAGCATTTTAACTTCATGCAAAAGATTAACACATCTTTCTCACGGAGATTTTCAAGACTATTTTTCAAAATATATTTTAATCAAATTTGGTATCTCTAATATCAAAAGATTTAATATATTAGAGATAGGGGAGAAAATGTGATTAAAATGTGATCTATAGACTCAAGCACTTTAACTCTTACCCACATGTGCAAAATGTCTACTTAAATTCTTTCGCATTTCAATGCACATGTGAAGGGGGAGCATTTCTAAAACGACAAAACTAGCAAGGTGTTAAATGTTTTTCAAACACTTTGTTAGAATTTAAAGTGGTTTTCATGGTTACGATCAAATACCCACAACATCTTTAATTCACAACGTTATTGGTGTCAAAAGGGTGGTTAGGTTTAAGTCCTATGATCCAACCAGAACAGGAGGGATCTTCCCAGGGACAATCCAATAGATTATTAGAAGTCCTTAGGAAAGATGGAGTAGAATGTGAACGTAGCTGAATGCCGACAAAGTACTGATGCTAGCACTGGAACAATCACAACAAGGTGTTAGTAATGATGTCTTGGTAAGCATTGAAGGGGTTGAAGAATGAAAAAGAAATGTAAGGATAAAGAGTCTAAAGAAAGAAGCCCTCCATACAACTTAGGCAGAAACCAGGTTAACTCATCATGAAGACAAACTCATCATGGACCCAGTGATGTATGCACAACCCTTTCCTAGCTACTCAGGCTTCTCTCAAAAGAAGTTTGTTTATTGTCACGGAGAACAACATCACTTATATTAGCTTTCTCATTCCGAGACAGTTGATATTGAATAGGTGGCATCTGCTCTAGCCTCCGACCACTAAAAGTGCACAAATCGAGTCTAGAGCCTTGAGATCAATCAAATCTCGTTAGGACACACGGATGATGAACAAGAGAGTCCTATGCCATATCCTTGCGATATTGCTAGAACACTCAGAGTGATACTACTTAGTATTCACAATGACGAGGGGAAATCCCTCCAGTGTTAACATCAAACAGCACTGCGGTAGGTCATATGTAAGATTCTTCATGAATTGAACATATGTAAAACTGAAAAGCAACAGTGGTTTGATTCTGAATTGATTCAAACTCGTTTCAGGTTTCGACGCAATATCTTTTTTGCTAGAACATTTAGAGTGATATTTATTAATATTCACAGTGACGAATGGAAATCCTTCTAGCGTCAACATCAAACAGTGCTACGGTAGGTGACTTGCGAGATTCTTTATGGATCAAGCTTGTGTCAACTGGAAAGCAACAATGGTAAGATTCTTTAAGAATCAAACTTGTTCGATGAATTTGAATTGACGACTTTAATCAAGCGGATATTTATCCAATTGATTCACTCTTTATGTGAGTCTTGCTTTGAGACGGTCGAGTAAAGAGAACGGCTAGTATAGCCGCGAAACCTTGTCAAGGAGATTCTTAACTAAATCTACCTATCACAGGTACGGTATTTAATATCGTATAACGGTCTTCACCGACCGGAGGTAAAACGCTACCGATTTAGGACGAATGTCAAAGCCATTCAGTCCGTGTCTAGGTTTTGTCTCGAGAAGGTGGCGTCACGGTGTACTCAGCAAAGTCAAAGATTCAAAACCACATACTCATGCCTAAAGATATATTCAACAATTAATAGTGTGAGCATGTGGATGAAGACACAAGATCGCAAGATGGCAAAGACAGGTCAAGGATGATTTGAAGATCTCAAGATCAAAAAGACAAAGTCGAAAGACAACGACAAAGGATCAAAGATCACAACATGAAGGAACAAGACTACGATTACACGTTCAAGACTCATTTATGGCGAGATTAGTAATCTCTATAAATTTCCTAAATGACCAAGGTTTATGACCTCTCATTGGGGGAGATTGTTAGCCTCAAAATATTGAGTCAAACAAGAATACTTGGTCATATGTTTATTATGTATCGTATTTTAGAACGGTGTAATAGGTAGCATATTAGTCGTGTTATACGGGCTTAACTTTAGGCTAAAGTTCATTAATAAGTAACTAAAGCCCAAAAGGAAAGCCCGGCCCAAACCATATAGTCCATAAAGAAGCCCGCATGTGGGTGGACTATATATACCCTTCCTAGCATGTTAGGAAGGGTGTTGGTTCATTTTTATTCTCACTTCTCTTAATCTAATATCACCAAGTTCCAACCATTTCTCTCTACTTTCTCTCACTACTTTCTCTTTCTAGAATTCATCTTCTTCATCTATTTTCTTTCTTTAAATTCGTGTTATATTATCTAAACTTATGGGACAACACCTTCTTCTCACATAGTGAAGGTCAATTTAATCAAAAGGAGTCATACATGCACCCCGTCACTGAATCAACTTGTGTCAATGTTGGATCAAGCTATGTCAACGCCTCACATTCAGACGCTGACACATACAATGTTGACTCTCCAAGAGTTAAGCCTGCTGTTATTGATCTAGATACTGTTTGTGCATACATTGCTTCATTGCCCAATGGTTCAGTGATTACATATGAGGACCTTGAGCAAATTAGTGATGAGCATTTGGAGGAGATGGACATAAAGTGGAATATGGCTCTTGCAAGCATAAGGGCAAATAGATGGAATAGAAGATTTAAGAAGAAGATGACTTTTAATGGTTAGGACACTGCAGGATTTGATAAATCCAAGGTTGAGTGTTATAATTGTCATCGAATGGGACACTTTATGAGAGAAGGCAGATCTCCAAAAAGATCTGATGCTGGAAAACCCTCAAGCCAAATCATCAAGGCTCAAGATTCCAAAGCTATGGTTGCAATGCAAGACATTGATGGTGTCGGCTAGGATTGGAGCTATTTGGTCAAGGATGAGGAAGAAAACAAAGCTTTGGTTGCAGAAAAAGAAGAGCATGTTCACTATGCTCTCATGGCACACTCTTCATCTTCATCACACAATGAGGTATATGATGATGCATTTTGTAGTAAGGGTTGTCGTCTAAACACTAAAAAACTTAACAAAGAGGTTTTAAAATTGACAACAGATGTGGTTAATGAAAGATGCAAGTTATCTAACTATCAACTTGCTCTTACTCAAACTGAAAAGACTGTAGCTAAGTATAAGAAAATGGAGTTTGACCTAAAATATCAAATCAATATTTTAACTCATGATTTAAATGCTAGTATTGAGGTTAGAAACATCATGGAGAGGGCCAATGGTGCTTTACAGGCTAAGTTAGATGAGGCTATCAAAAATAAAGATAATGTAAATCTTAAAATTCAAAGATTTGATAAACCCTCACAAACCCTAGAAAAATGTGTCAGTGAACAGAGGGATTCTAGGGATATGACTGGGATTGGGATGAAAGAGTATGTTGGTATTCCACCACCTGCTGGGAACTTCTATGGTGTCCTTAGAAAGGACTTGTCCTGGACTGGTATACCAGAACTCCAAGAAGAGGAATTTATTCCTCCACCAAGAGTTCTTACCCTAGTAGAGGAATATAAGCAAAAGTTGACTGATTTGGACCAATGGAAGAAAGCCAACCCTACCTTGTTTGTTAAGGGTGGCATGCTTAGTGACAACCCAAATGAGTCGACACCCATAAAAGTGACAAACCCAACCACTGGCAAGACTGTTGACCTTGGCTTAAACGTTGATAGAAAACCTAGTATTAAATATGCAAAAATGTATAGAAAACCTAGGTCACCAAAAAGCCAAATTAGTGATAATGGGACAGGTTTCTTTTCTTCTAGACCTAGAGCTATGTCTAGAAAAGCCTGTTATACTTGTGGAAGTTTTTCATATTTAGCTTATAAGTGTGTCAATGCTTCAAAGGTCAACGCTGATAAAAAGTCAAACACTGCCAAACCCAAACCTTTTGTCCAGCAAAGTCCACAAGTTGTTAGACCAGCCCCATTCTTTACTAAAGGGTCTAATACTTATGGACAAAGACCTTTTTAGAAGACCAATACATGGTCTAACAGACAATGGGTTCCTATAGCAAACCTTAGGTTTAACGTTGATAAGGGTAATTTCAGCGTTGACAAGACCCAATCAAACGCTGACAGGAACGTTGCCAGACCAAATAATGGTAAATATTTGCAACCAAAGGGAAAAGGGTCTAAAGCTTCTTTTAGCTTGACATGAAGACCTAAGCAAGACCAAAACCCTAATTCAGATGGGATTTCTATGACCTGTAATAGATTTCTATATATTTCAAAGGTCATAACAAAACTAATTGGGGTTAACTGGGTGTTTAATCCAAAAAGGGATGAACAAGGGGTTGTCATAAGGACTAAGTCTGTTCTTGTTGAACAACCAAATGAATCCAAGTCTGTTCAGGCTTGGGTTCCTAAAGAAAACTAATTTGTTTTCTTTATGTGCATGGCATTCAAAAGCAGGTTAATGATTATGGCTATTGGGATAGTGGATGCTCTAGGCACATGGCGGGGAAGGAAGATTATCTGACAAATTTTATCCCCATTAAAGATGGTGACAAAGTGTACTTTGGAGGTGGATATAGAACTATCACTGGCAAGGGCACTCTTCTCACCAACAATTTGCGTTTTGAAAACGTGTTTCTGCTAAAAGAACTTGACTATAAACTGTTTAGTGTATCACAAGTATGTGATAACAAAAATAAAGTTCTTTTCACTAATACTGAATGCTTGGTGTTGAGCAAAGATTTTAAAATACCAGATGAGAAATTCATTGAGTATAGAACACCTAGGCATAAGGACATTTATAATGTGAATCTTAATGGAATTAGGATGAATAATAATTTGTCATGTCTATATGCTAAGGCTTCAGTTGATGAAAGTAATCTTTGGCACAGAAGATTAGGGCACATTAATTTTAAAAATATAAATAGACTTGTGAGACATGGTTTAGTTGATGGTTTGCCTGAAAAGGCTTTCCACAATGACTACTGTTATGTTGCATGTCTTAAAGACAAACAGCACAAGGTCTCATTTAAGTCTAAACCAGTGCACTCTAGTTCTAAATCACTTCACTTGCTGCATATGGACTTGTTTGGTCTAACTAACATAGAAAGCTTGAATGGTAAATCCTACTGTTTTGTCATCACTGATGATTTTTCTAGATTTACTTGGACTTTCTTTTTAGCTTTGAAAAGTGACACTGCTAATACTTTGATTAACTTTATTACCCAAATTGAAAAGAAGTCTGGTAATGAAGTTAAGATGCTTAGAAGTGACAATGGTGGTGAGTTTAGAAATAAGGTATTAGATGACTTTTGTGCCAAGAAAGGGATTACAAGACTGTTTAGTGTAGCTAGAACCCCATAACAAAATGGGGTTGCTGAGAGAAAGAATAGAACCCTCATAGAAGCAGCCAGGACTATGTTGGCTGATGCTCACTTTCCCATTGCTTTTTGGGCTGAAGCTGTGAATACAACTTGTTGGGAATAAATTAAGGCCAGATCACTTGAACGCTGACAAGAACAACTCAAGCGTTGACAAGAGCAAAGTGAGCGCTGATAGCATAAGCATTGACAAGTTAAAGTCAAGCGTTGATAGATTGAAGACAAGCACTGATAGAAGATGTGAGCTACACGTTTATTATATTCTAGAATACTTCTAGTAAGGATAGAGACGACAATGTATTTTCTATGTTTATCTTTACCTAGAATAGTTGATTCGTAGCTTATTGTACAAGACTTCTTAATCTATAAAAGAAGGTCTTCTAGGTTAATGTTTAATATAAGTTTTCATAAGTATTCGCAAGTTAAACTCTTTCATTGTAATCAAGTTCGTTTATTCTAATACAAGTGAAAGTTTGTTTAACATCTTTGTGTTTTAGATCAAGTGTTAATTCTGCATAACACTTTGTTACTTTATTCATAAGCAAAGGTTTCTCTACGTGTAGTACTTGATCTAATCTCGTATACACAAAGCTTAATCGATCTAAGTTTGGGATCAACAAGTGGTATCAGAGCTTGTTGAGAAACTTTTGATCTTTAAGTAACGCAAGAACCCTAAAACACCAAAAACCCTAAAAACCCTAAAAATCTCAAAACCCTAAAAACACCATGTCTGGCACAGATCAACCTACTGCTTTGCTACAAAACAACTCCTCAAATCCTAGTATCAAAATTCCCATGTTTGATGCCAGGAACTTTGAGCTTTGGAAGTCAAATTTTGAGCAATATATAGCTATTCATGACTACACTCTTTGGGAGATTGTCGAATATGGGAACACATTCGACAAAGCAGCAAAGATTGCTGCTGCAATTGCCACAAGGACAGCTGTTCCTAATTGTCCTGAAGCTGATAAGAAGGAAAAGCCTGGAGATGGGAGAGCTGTAGCTGTTGAAGATATAGCCAAGAAGAGGGTGGACATGAAAATCTTGAACATCATGAAACACGCCCTAGGTCATGAGAATCAGCACAAGTACAAACGCTTTGAGTCTGCAAAAGAGCTTTGGGAAGCTCTTGAAGTAGCACATGGTGGCAATGCTGACACAAAAGAAGAAAAGAAGAAGCAACTCTTGCATGAGTATGCTGTCTTTAAAGCTCAACCCAATGAAAATCTCAGCAGTGTGAGAAGTAGACTTCTTGACATCACAAGTCAACTTTCCTTCATGGGAACACAGATTGATGACCCTGAATTGAATGCTACTTTTCTCAAAAGCCTTGGTGATGTATGGAAGATTGAGACAAGATCCATTCTTGTCAATAATACCCACAAGACCTCCAGGTTTGATGACATCTTCAACAAACTAAGACTGTTGGAGAATGAATGGCAATTGGATAGTGATAATAAATCTTCCAGTAGTAACATGGCCTTCTTCTCACAAAGTGAAGGCCAATTTGATTCCATGAACTTCTATGGACATCCAGCCACTGGATCTCAAGGTGTCAGCGCTGGATGTCAGTCTGTCAGTGCTGGATCATATCCTGTCAACGCTTTATATTCAAGCGCTGACACACACAACTTTGGCGCTGATAGACTTAAACCTGCTGGTTTAGATCTAGATACTGTGTGTGCATTCATTGCTTCTTTGCCCAGTGGTTCAAGGATTACATATGAAGATCTTGAGCAGATAAGTGATGAACAATTGGAAGAGATGGACATCAAGTGGACTATGGCTCTTGTAAGCTTAAGAGCAAACAGGTTTAATAAAAGGTTCAAGAAGAAGATGACCTTTAATGCTAAGGATGTTGCTGGCTTTGACAAGTCCAAGGTTGAGTGCTATAACTGTCATAGGATGGGGCACTTTATGAGGGAATGTAGATCTCCAAGAAGATCTGATGCTGGTAAGCCCTCAAGCCAAATGGTTAAGAGCCAAGATCCCAAGGCCATGGTTGCTGTTCATCAAATTGATGGCGTTGGAGAATGGGACTGGAGCTGGATGGCCAAGAATGAGGAAGAGGATAGAGCTTTGGTTGCTGAAGTTAAAGAGGAGCATGTTGAATATGCTCTCATGGCACACTCCTCCTCTTCATCAGATAATGAGGTATATGATGATGCTTTCTGTTCTAAGGGTTGTCGTTTAAATACTGAAAAACTAAATCAAGAGATAGTAAAATTATTAGATGAGGCAAGTACTGAAAGATGCAAAGTATCTAATTATCAAATTGCTCTTACCCAAACAGAAAAGACAGTAGCTGAGTATAAGAAAATGGAGTTTGATTTAAAGGATCAAATAAATATCTTAAAACATGAGTTACATCAGAGTAAAGATGTTCAAGATATAGTAAATAGGGTTAATCTTGATTTGATAGCTCAGTTAGAGGAGGCTAACAAAAATAAAGATAATGTGAGTCTTAAAATCCAGAGATTTGATAAGGCCACACAATCCCTAGGAGAGTGTGTTAGTAAACAAAGAGACTCTAAGGATATGAGTGGGATTGGGATGAATAATTATACTGGTGTTCCACCACCAGCTGGGGATTTCTATGGTGTCCAATCAAAGGATTTATCTTGGACTGGCTTGCCAGAATGCCAAGAGGAGGAATTCATTCCTCCACCTAGAGTGAATTCCCCAGTTGAGGAATACAAGCAAAAACTGACTGACCTAGATGAGTGGAAGAAAGCAAACCACACCTTGTTTGTTAAGGGAGGGTTGTTGTGTGAAAGTCCAAATGAGCCCACACCAAACATGATACCAATTGTGGAGTCCAATGATCCTAAACCTATTAAGATCACACACCCTACCACTGGCAAAGCTGTTGACCTTGGCCCACAAACTGTTAGAAAACCTAGTGTTAAATATGCAGAGATGTATAGGAATACTAGGTCACCAAAAAGCCAAGTTAGTAATCATGGAACAGGCTTCTTTGCGTCTAGACCTAAGACTATGTCTAGAAAAGCTTGTTACACATGTGGTAGCTTCTCACATTTGGCATACAAATGTGTCAACGCTTCCAATGTCAACGCTGATAGGAACCATTTCAGCGCTGACAAAAGTTAACATAGGTCAAACACTGTCAGACCCAATACCTTTGTGAACAAAAGTTCACAAGTTGTTAGACCAGCCCCATTCTTTTCTAGAGGGTCTAACACACAAGGCCTAAGACCTTTTCAAAAGTCAAACACTTGGTCAAATAGGCAATGGGTTCCTGTAGCAAACCCTAGGTTCAACGCTGATAAAGGCAATCGGGGCGCTGACAAGAGCAATTTCAGCGCTGATAGACACACTGCCAAACCTAGGTATTTGCAACCACAGGGAAATAGGTCTAAAGCTTCTACTAGCTTAACCTGGAGACCAAAACAAGACCAAAACCCTAATTCTACTGGTATTAATAGGTTTCATTATATTTCAAAGGCATTGTCAACACCAATTGG
Organism: Glebionis coronaria; assembly: GCA_025667525.1. NCBI lineage: Eukaryota > Viridiplantae > Streptophyta > Magnoliopsida > Asterales > Asteraceae > Glebionis > Glebionis coronaria. Next base: position 602,138,620 of record CM046876.1, on the reverse strand, counting down.
GGTTAACTGGGAATTTCATTCAAACAGGGATGAAAATGGGGTTGTTATGAGAACCAAGTCTGTTCTTGTTGAACAACCAAATGAATCCAAGTCTTCCAAGGCTTGGGTTCCCAAAGAAAACTAATGTGTTTTCTTTATGTGCAGGGCATTCAGAAGAAGATCAATGATTATGGATATTGGGATAGTGGATGCTCAAGGCACATGACAGGGAAGGAAGACTATCTGACTAATTTCTCTCCTATTCAAGATGGTGATAAGGTATACTTTGGAGGGGGCTACGGCACCATCACAGGAAAAGGAACCCTTGTCACCAACAATCTACGGTTTGAGAATGTCTTCTTGGTAAAAGAACTGGATTATAACTTGTTTAGTGTATCACAAGTGTGTGATAACAAAAATAAGGTTCTTTTCACAGATACTGAGTGCTTGGTGTTAAGCAAAGATTATAAGCTCCCTGAGGAAAAATACATAGATTTTAGAACACCAAGGCATAAAGACATATATAATGTGAATCTTAATGGAATTAAGATAAATAATAAAATGTCATGTCTGTATGCTAAAGCCTCAGTAGATGAAAGTAATCTTTGGCACAGGAGATTAGGGCACATAAACTTTAAGAATATTAATAGACTTGTGAGGCTTGGTTTAGTTGATGGTTTGCCTGAAAAGGCTTTCCACAATGACCACACTTGTGTTGCATGTCTTAAGGGCAAGCAGCACAAGGTCTCATTCAGGTCTAAACAGGTGCACTCTAGTTCTAAACCACTTCACTTATTGCATATGGACCTCTTTGGTCCAACTAATATAGAAAGTTTGAAGGGTAAATCATATTGTTTTGTTATCACTGATGATTATTCCAGGTTTACATGGACTTTCTTTTTAGCCAAGAAAAGCGAAACTGCCCAAAGTCTGATTAATTTCATTACCCAAATTGAAAAGAAGAATGGTAATGAGGTCAAAATTATTAGAAGTGACAATGGGGGTGAGTTTAGAAATCAGTTGTTAGATGATTTTTGTGCCAAGAAAGGGATTACTAGGCAGTTTAGCATAGCTAGAACCCCACAGCAAAATGGGGTTGCTGAAAGGAAGAATCGAACCCTTATTGAAGCAGCCAGAACCATGTTGGCTGATGCCCACTTTCCTATAGCCTTTTGGGCTGAAGCTGTTAACACAGCTTGTTATGTTCAAAATAGGGCATTGGTCAACAAGATACATAATAAGACACCTTATGAATTACTTTGGGGAAGGAAGCCCAATATTGGCTTTCTCAAGCCTTTTGGATGTCATGTAGTTGTTTTAGAAACTAGTGAGGCCCTAGGTAAATTTGATTCAAAAGGTGATGAAGGCTACTTCATGGGTTATTCAGTGCAGAGCAAAGGATATAGGGTTTACATTAAAAAGGAAAAACGTATACTTGAAAAAGTACATGTTAGGTTTTTAGAGAGTAAACCTAGTGATCCTGAAAGTGGTCCAAATTGGTTGTTTGACTTAGAACCTTTATCTAGAGCTTTAAATTATATGCCTGTTACTGATCCAGACATTATGAAGGCAACTTCAAGTGTTTTGGAAAAGAGAATTGGTAATGTTTCAGGTATACAGGTTGCTAAGGAGGATGGACCACCAGCAGTTGAATCATCTCCCACACCAGAATATGTTACACTTCCTATATGGACAGATGAGTATTATGCTGCTGCTGCTGCTAGAAAAGATAATGGTGGTTTTCAGATACCACCAAATACAAACATGCATACTTCTTCAGGCGCTGACAAAGGGAAATCAAGCGCTGACAAGACAAATTCAGACGTTGATGGCTTAGACGCTGACAACAACAGTTCAAGCGTTGTTAGCCCAAGCGCTGACAAACAAGGATCAGACTTTGGTGACACCTTTACACAGCTTTTCTCTTCCCATTTTGAACAAGTTGGACCTTCCAATGTCCATGAAGAGATTCATGTTGATCAAACAGAGTCTGATGAAGAAGATATTGGCAACATGGAGCGTGAAGTTGAGGACACCAGACTTTTTGAAGGAGGAGTTCTCACTTCCACAGCAAAGGATCACCCCACATCTCAGATCATTGGTGATGTTATGGCTCCAGTTCAGACAAGAAGATCCCATCAAAGTCTTGGTGGATTTATTGCCAATATACACAAGAAGGTTGATACCCCTCTTGTACAAGCATGTTTGTTTGCCTGTTTTCTGTCACAGGAAGAACCCAAGAAAATTTTTGATGCTCTCAAAGAACCAAGTTGGGTGGAAGCAATGCAGGATGAGCTTCACCAATTTGCCATACAAGACGTTTGGGAGCTGGTTGATTGTCCTAGATATGTGAGACCAATTGGGACAAGATGGGTTCTCAGAAACAAGAAAGATGAAAGAGGCATTGTGGTCAGAAATAAGGCACGTTTGGTAGCTCAGGGATATACACAAGAGGAAGGAATTGATTATGAAGAAGTTTTTGCACCAGTTGCAAGAATTGAAGCTATAAGAATTTTTCTAGCTTATGCCTCTTGTATGAATTTTACTGTTTACCAAATGGATGTGAAGAGTGCTTTCCTCTATGGGACAATTGTTGAGGAGGTATACGTTATGCAACCTCCTGGTTTTGAAGATCCTGAAAATCCAGACAAGGTATATAGAGTGAAGAAAGCAATGTATGGACTTCATCAAGCCCCTAGAGCATGGTATGGTACCTTGTCTACATATTTAGTGGACAATGGATTCAAGAGGGGCACCATAGATCAGACACTATTTACAAAGAAGAAAGGAAAACATGTGTTGCTTGTGCAGGTCTATGTTGATGACATCATTTTTGGGTCTACTGATCCAAAAATGAGTGAGGATTTTTCCAAGCTCATGACAGATAAATTCAAGATGAGTGCAATGGGTGAGATGAACTTCTTTCTAGGTTTACAAGTTCAGCAGAAAGAAGATGGTATCTTCATCTCCCAAGACAAGTATGTAGCTGAAATCTTGAAGAAATATGGTTTTTCTCCACATGAAAGGGATGCTTCCACTCCTATGGATAGGGAACACCCTTGGGGAAAAATTGGAGCTGGAAAGGATGTGGATGTTAGGCACTATAGATCAATGATTGGTTCATTGATGTATCTTACAGCCTCAAGACCTGACATCATGTTTGCTGTGTGTGCATGTGCACGCCATCAAGTGACTCCCAAAGAATGTCACCTTTTTGCTGTGAAAAGAATTTTTAGGTACCTAAGGTGTTATCCAGATCTTGGATTATGGTACCCAAAAGATTCTCCATTGGATCTTATTGCATATTCAGACAGTGATTATGGTGGTGACAAGTTTGATAGGAAATCCACAACTGGTGGATGCCAATTTCTTGGGAGCAGATTAATATCTTGGCAATGCAAGAAACAAACAGTGGTGGCAAACTCTACAACTGAAGCAGAATATGTGGCTGCAGCTGCTTGTTGTGGACAAGTCTTATGGATTCAGAACCAGCTGTTGGATTATGGGTATAATTTTATGCATACCAAGATTTTTGTAGACAATAACAGTACTTTATGCATTATTAAAAATCCTGTACATCATTCTAAAACCAAACACATAGAAATTAGACATCATTTTATAAGAGATTGCTTTGAGAAAGGTTTAATACAACCAGATAGGGTAGCCACAGAAGATAATGTGGCTGATTTATTAACTAAACCTTTTGATGCTGGACGATTTCAATATTTGGTAACAAATATTGGAATGGTTAATCTCACTTAATATGTGTTTTGGAACCTTTTTGTAAAAGTATGTACAGGATAATGCATTGTTATTGGTCTTTGTGATGATTTAGATTTTTCCACTTTACTTTTCTAACACTGACAAAGGTAAATGTAACGCTGTCAAGTGTTATTTTGCCGTTGTTAGAGATATTATTGTCTAACGCTGACAAGAGTTCCTTCAACGCTGACACGTGTTGTCGGGACGCTGTCAGCAACAAATGTTAGTTTTGTGGTTTTCATCTAAATGTGTAGGTAGGTGGTAGCTTTATGCCATTGGATACAGAGTTGCTTATGGATCTTTGAAGAGCTATTTGGACATGTTTTTATTTATGGATGATGGTTGGAATATTTATATTCCTATCTTGACATAAATTTTTAATGTTCATATATATTTTGAGAACTCATGTATCATAGTTTAAGGGGAGGTTTAAGGAACCTTTAGGACTCTTGGGTATTCTTATAATACTCTTATCACAATTCTAGATTGTGTCCACAGGTGAGTATGGGTTAGTTTTACTAAACCATGAGGCACTGTAGCATGCATAGTATATTAACTTTGCATGCTGCCAAGACATTTTTGGCCTAGAATTGGTTGTGGTCTGTTGGGAGACTTGGGAATCCTTTTGATATGGGTTTTACCTGGGAGTAACAAGGATTTTATAAGGTAACTTGGTTGTTAAGAATTTTGGTTAGCAAGGGACACTAGAGGACTGTTATGTCTATCTTGCTTATGCAAGTGTGCATAACTGGACAGTGCTTGCCGCCCTATGATAATTATCAGCTTTTGGTTATCTTCTCTAGGATAAATTACTTGTTAAGGTCATTTTTCACATTTTAAAACAATTTTATTTTTGGACGCTGACAAGATTTTTCCAAGCGTTGTTGAGACCAAAATGGACGCTGACATGGCTTTAGGCGAACGTTGACAAGATTATAGCCGTTGGGCGTTGATGGGTTATATTTGACCGTTGACAAACAATGGGACCTACCCAGTTGTTACTTTTTGACATATTTTCAAGCCGTAATTTTAGGAGTTGTTACTTTCATTAAATGCATGAGATAACTTATAACTTTTTCAATATTTTCATGATTAGTTTTTGAAAATCTTTGCCTATTTTTGGGCCAATCACATGCATTCATCCACTCCTATAAATTTGGCTCCTATGTTTAAACAGGGTATCTATAATTCTTGTCTAACAACTTTTCTCTTATCAACCTTCATCTTTTATACTTCAAATTAACAGCTTTCATCAATGGCACCAAGATTTAACTCAGCAGAATTGGATTTGGGGTTCAAGTCTCAACACAACATGATTGCTTATCTTGTTGCTGATAATACTTTGTTTCCTCAATACACACAGATGGTGGAGTATTTGAACGCATCCCCATTAAGGTATGCTCTTTCTCATGCGCCACTCATTCCAGTCACACACATTAAACAGTTTTGGAACACTGTCAGTTCCTCAACAGTTAATGGAGTGACCACATTAACTTCTATTGTTCATGGGAGATCTTGGGTGGTTACTGAGGCCTTGGTACGCCAGGCCTTGCATCTTAATGATGCTGATGGTATAACCATTCTTCCCATATCTGAAATAGAACAAGGGCTTAGGGCTTTGGGATACCCTATTCCTGATGAAGGTACTCTTAATAAGTACCATAAGCAGGAATTTCCCCCAGCCTGGAAGTACCTCATTCACATTCTCCTTCAATGTTTGAGTCCCAAATGTACTGCACACAATGAGATCAATAGATCCATTGCAACTGCTATTGTGTGTATTGCAACAGGGCAAAAATATAATTGGTCTAAAATGATTTTTGAAGGAATGTGTAAAAACAAGGGGACAAAAATGACTTTAGCTTATCCCCGTTTTCTGCAAATGATTTTTGATGCTCAAAGATATTGTTCAAGGGATCACAATGATTTTTATAAAATCCCTGAACAAAAGAAAGCTATTTTTACCAAGATGAACTCACCACCTCATAGAGACCTACCTTTAACCCCAGCCATGCTTGCTGTTATTGCAGCAGCACAACCCCAACCCGACCCCCAACCTCATATTGACCCTCACCCACAACTTGAACCTATCCCTGAACCTTTACCTTCACCTGATCAAATGCAAATAGACCAAAATCCTTTTGACGCTGACACATCTAATGTAGGCGTTGATGTGCCTATTTCCACCGCTGACACCCAACCATCACAATCCCAAACACCCCTTAACCAACCCACATCTACACCATCTTCCACACCACCTGAATATAGGTTGTTTAAACGCCAAAGGACTGCTGGAGTGTTCTCCTCTGGTGGTCCTAGCCATGAAGCAGAGAGAACCACCACCACAAGTGTGGCTGGTGACCTGGATGAGGCTGGGACTATTGGTTCTGGCTTAGAAGCTGGCCAAGGCAGTCCCACCATAATTAAGTCCTCATCCATGCCCAATGAACCTGACTTGGGAGGTCAAATCCCCATTTTGGAAGAGGGCAGACTGGAACCTATGACGCTTTTGGAATTGATGGCTGTCTGCATTCGCTTGCAAAAGCAGAATGCAGACTTGGTACAAATTGTCAGTAACCAAGGCCTTGAACTCAAGGAATTGAGGGAGAGGATTGTTGTTTTGGAGAGTGCTCATGCAAAGGGAGGTATGGAGGAGTCTTCCAAAGGGGAGGAAGATCAAAGAAATCTGAGTGATAAGAGCAGTCAAGATGGTCAATCATTGGATGTTGCTGAAGCTCTTACTACTTTGAAGGAACAAACAGGTTTTGATACGTCCTTGATCTCTCCAACCAATTTAAATTTATCATTTACAGATATGTTGAGAGAGGTTACACAAGGCGCTGAGGGAAAATATTTATGCAGCTCAGGTTGAATTTGATAGAAGATTGGCTGAGCAAATGATGGAACAAGGTGAAAAGGAAAAGTCACCATTTGTTGTGACTTCTGAAGAAGAAAGTGATGGAGCTAGCTCAGATTCAAGTGTAATGATTGTTGAACCAGAAAGACTTGAGTATGGTGATGAGCTTGCTAGGGAAAAGCTGAGAGATTTGAAGTTGCAGATTGATTTTGATATGCCAGAGGTGGTTCAGATGTACAATTCTTGGGAAGAAAGCTGTATGGATAATCCAGACTTGACCATTTCAGATCAGATATGGGGTTTGGAAATTCTTCTTAGAGTTCAGAAGGATTGTAAGGTGATGTTGAAGTACAAGGCAAGCAACATTCTCTCTGAGTTGAAAAGGGATAGAAGGAAGCTCTACTTTATGTTGCTCAAATGTCATGGAGTTGGATGGACACATCAGAAGCTGAAGGCTTTGAAATTTGATGAGTTGGAACATAGGGCTTATCCTATTTGGGTGAAAGTGCAGGAAGAAAACACTTTCAGACTTCTTTCAGATGAAAGAAAGGAGCAACTTGCAGAAGAGATGGAAATCAAGAAAGCTATGATAGCTCCCAGACCAGTAAAGAAGGGATTTGTACTTGAGTTTCCAAAAGATATGGATCAACTATATCCAAGTGAAGCAGTTATTAGAAAGAGCCTCAAGCTCTCCCCATTAGAAGCTTCAGATATGGTGCATGTGTTACCACTAGATTCCAGGAATCCAATTGTGAGTTATGATGAAGATGAATGTGGATTCTGGAAAATTGGAAGATTTGGCAAGGAGGTACACACTTTTACCACTCTCATATCTTTATTTGCAAGTTGTGATAGAGAAGACTTGGTGGACCTTTGGAGGTTGCTAGAGACCAAGTATGAGGCTGAAGCACCAACTTCAGTCAATGGAATAAAACTTTGGACCACATTCAAAAGAATGTGTGGGACAAATGAAGAAGATCCTGAAATATGGAAGGATCTTGAAGATGATCTCAGTGGTCTTCAATGGAGGTTATATTCAGCTGCTGGTGTATACCATTTGAGTTCTACAAAGTTTGCTGAGTATTTACTTGTAGATGCTCAGTATTTCATATCCAATGCTGTTTTGGAGAAGATGAAGGACACCCAGTTGGAGATAGACTATACAAGTGACGTGGCAAAGAATTTAATCAGATTTATTTATTACCAATATGATAAGGTTTGTCAGACTCCTCCAAGTTCTTAGTGTTTATTCAGAAACTTGATCATAAGAGTGGATATCAAGTTTAGGGGAGGATTGTTGGGAATAAATTAAGGCCAGATCACTTGAACGCTGACAAGAACAACTCAAGCGTTGACAAGAGCAAAGTGAGCGCTGATAGCATAAGCATTGACAAGTTAAAGTCAAGCGTTGACAGATTGAAGACAAGCACTGATAGAAGATGTGAGCTACACGTTTATTATATTCTAGAATACTTCTAGTAAGGATAGAGACGACAATGTATTTTCTATGTTTATCTTTACCTAGAATAGTTGATTCGTAGCTTATTGTACAAGACTTCTTAATCTATAAAAGAAGGTCTTCTAGGTTAATGTTTAATATAAGTTTTCATAAGTATTCGCAAGTTAAACTCTTTCATTGTAATCAAGTTCGTTTATTCTAATACAAGTGAAAGTTTGTTTAACATCTTTGTGTTTTAGATCAAGTGTTAATTCCGCATAACACTTTGTTACTTTATTCATAAGCAAAGGTTTCTCTACGTGTAGTACTTGATCTAATCTCGTATACACAAAGCTTAATCGATCTAAGTTTGGGATCAACACAACTTGTTATGTTCAGAATAGGGCATTAGTCAACAATATTCATGTAACACCCCATTTTGGAAATGGAAATATCACAGTAGTTATGGCGTGTCATCAAAGCATACAAGGAAAAATGTCTAAACATTACTTGACCATAAAAAGGAAAATACCGGAATCAAACATCGGTAGTCCAAAAGTAAAGCTCATCACACACAAACATAGTATAATAAAGGAAAGTACTAAACAATGTCCAAAGCATAAGTATCATAAGAAAGGAAATGCATAATGTAAAGAAGGCTAGACAGCTTCCAGTCCATATGCACGTACTCTTAGTGTCTACGAGCGTCCCTGAGTACCTGCCGTTTTGGGAACATAGAAAAGGAAAACGGCTGAGCAAATACGCTCAGTGCACGGATGTACAATAAAGCATGAATAGGATAAGCATATAACATAATAACAGCGGAAGAAACTAAGTCCCGAGTAACCTGGTTAAGTCTTAATAAAACTGGTTTAATAGTTTGAAAGTCTTATGTTTATCTTATAAAAACTGTTTGTTATATTTTACCATTAGCCAAAATAGGTCATGAAAATCCACTGTGCATGAATACTTGGAGGGGTGACCTCATCATGCAAATTAGAGGGGCTGCCTCTAATTTAATATACTGGTTTTTGGGTAGGAGGGATCAGCTCCTTGTGAAGGATGCAAGGCACACACCACATTCACCATGTAATCCTGAATAAAACATGTAACTAGGATGCCCCCATACGCCCCACATGATAAATATAAATAAATGGCCAAAAGCTGAAGGGACGCCACGAGCAATCACTCCGCCGTGGTGAAGTCATAACATCAGTGCCTCTAATGTTATGGTTATGGTACCTCCATAACTAGGTGAAACTGGTCATGCATGTATATGGCTATAGGTAATCTTAATTAAACATAAGCAATCAAACACATAACTTATACTACGGGAAAATAGTTGGCTGCATACCGGAAATCCTAATAAAGAAAGAATGTCCATACTGAAAGGACGGGAATCCATACCTTATGTCCAATGAACGAGAAAGACGAACTGCGAGGAATCCTACTTCCGAATCACTAGTGCTACATAAATACGTACATGAATAATTATCTGCTTACTAAATATATAGCTGGTTTTATGTCATGTCTTAGCTTATTTTATGTGTTCTTACCATGTTTTACTATTTTAAGCCTTAAACTGTGTTAAATCTTATATTCTATTTAATCTGATTAAGTATTTCTGGTATTTCATGTGTTATTATACTTACTGTGAAATAATAAGTAACTTTCCAAAAATAGCAGGTTTCCTAAAATAGAAAGTTTCCAAAAATAGAAAGTTTCCAAAAATAGAAAGTTACCAAAAATAGAAAGTTTCCAAAAATAGAAAGTTTCCAAAAATAGATTTACTGCTTAAAATAGATAAGTTTCTAAAAATAGAAAGTTTCCATAAATAGATTAGCTGCCTTAATTAAATAAGTTTCCATAAATAGATTAGCTGCCTGAAATAAATAAGTTTCTAAAAATAGAAGGTTTCCATAAATAGATTAGCTGCCTTATTTAATTAAGTTTCTAAAAATAGAAATTTTCCATAATTAGAAATAAGCTGATTAAATAAGCTAAGTATATAAGCCTAAGTGTTTTCATGATTATTTTCTAAGCCATATGATATAGTGTATAATTTAATAATTATTTCATGTAATTTAATTAAACTATAGGTTATAATATTTAATTAAAGTATAACATGTTTTTAATTAAATAAGTTAAATACTTAGGTTAAAATATGTATTATTATATATTAATAATATAACCTAAGTCATGTTAATTAATAAATTATATCCATGGTTTTAAAATAATTAATTAATTATAAGTCTTAAAAATATAAATACTTAGGTTAAAATAATTTCATGATCATTAATAATTAAATAACCTAAGTCATGTTATTAAATTAATCACATCATTTTATTAATTTAATTTTTAACCTAAGATCATAAACATAAAAAAACTAACATACACCATGAACCGGATCTAGACTAAAAAGCATGAACCGGACATGAAATCGACACCGTACCCCAAACCAACTCGGGGTACCCCGTGTTTCCTTGCTACCGTGGGACCCATACGCACTAACCAAGACCATATGGTCTTGGTGGTGGTCGGCTTGGCAAACCGAAACCCATTCGGGTTCGGTTGCAGCCTACGGCCAAAACAAACACCCCTTAAAAACACTCTTTTGATTTTATTTAACACCAAAACATGTTAGATCCATGATTAATTATTATTTTTTTGCAAAAACATCACATGTTCATAATTTATAAAAAGATTAAATCAAAAGAAAAGGTTTAAAAAGGTTTTACCGAATTCGTGGATCAAGAGGACGAAGAACCAACACGATCAATCACCAAAACTTCAAGATCAAAGATCAAAATCACCTTGTATGGTGTTTGTAGGGTGGCGACACAAAGAGACAAAGGGAAGGAGGAGGTTTTAGGTTTTCTTAAAATCTTCTGTAAAGTTTATTTGAGTAGTGTAAAAATAATAAACCCCCTTTTAGTAAATTTGACAAATGGGCTTGGCCCATTTGTCCTTGTTGGCCGCGGGTAGGGACCCCACTTGGGGTACCCGTACCTTTTTCCGTGTCTCGTTATTTAGTTACACGTTTGTGATTATTTATGTTCGTGTTTTAAATGTTCTCGTTACGTAAATACCGTGATCTAATATATTTAATTACGCTCGTAATAAATATATATACGTAATTAATAATAGTTCGTGTTTTAATTACGTTCATGATTTCATGATCGCATGTTCGTTATTCATTATCGTTAATTAATTATTACGTGATCGTGCATAGTAAATACTTATCGTGTTCTAACACGTACGTAATACGTAAACTCCTAACACGTAATCGTAATCATGCTATATTAGGAAAGTTTTAATCTAGTACGTACGATCCTAAGGGTACTATGCATGGTAAAAGCATGCGGGTTTTACAACTCTTCCCCCCTAAAAAGAATAATTCGTCCCCGAATTATAGATAAAGTAAACTGGAAAAGAAGAACATACCTGAATTCAAAATATGAAATGAGGGTAAGAAGCCCGGATAGACTCCTCTGTTTCCCAAGTGGCTTCCCGCTCGGTATGATCCCTCCATAGAATTTTGACGAATGGAATCGTCTTCTTTCTAATGACTCGTTCTTGTCTGTCAAGAACTCGTTCGGGTTCTTCTATAAAAGTGAGATCTTCACGTATCTGTTCCAGTGGATACTGAACCATGTAAAGGGGATGATACTGGTACCCTCTGAGTAAGGACACATGAAACACATTGTGTACATGCGAAAGCTGCGGAGGTAACGCCAATCGGTAAGATACTTCACCGACTCGTTCAATGATATCAAACGGTTCGATGAAACGAGGACTGAGCTTCCCCTTAATCCCGAAGCGTCTAACACCACGTGCCGGCGAAACCTTAAGGAAGACGTGATCTCCTACGTTAACGTGTATATCCCTACGATGCTTATCAGCGTAACTCTTCTGACGTGACCGTGCCTCCTGAATTTTCTGCTTAGCTACTGCGATCTTCTCATTGGTCATCTCTATGATTTCCGGTCCTTCAAGTGTTCGCTCGCCAACCTGATCCTAGCAGATTGGGGTGCGACACTTTCTGCCATACAACATCTCAAATGGAGCACACTTGATGCTTGCGTGCCAGCTGTTGTTGTATGCAAACTCCACCAAACAGATGTATTCGTCCCAATCACCCGTCCATTTCAACGCACATGACCTCAACATATCCTCCAATGTCTGAATGGTTCGCTCCGACTGTCCGTCCGTTTGAGGATGAAAAGCCGTGCTAAGCTTAAGTTGTGTACCCCAAGCTTTCTGCAGACTTTTCCAAAAGCGCGAAGTGAATCGAGGATCTCTGTCTGAGACGATGCTGGATGGTGCACCATGGAGTCTCATGATCTCTCGTCTATACGTATCTGCGAGTTTACTTACCGGATCTTCCTTGCGGATCGGTAAGAAATGAGCTGATTTGGTAAGTCGATCAACGATAACCAAATTGCATCGTGCTTCCTTTTGGTAGGCGGAAGACCGGTAACAAAATCCATGGTGATTTTGTCCCACTTCCACTCTGGAATATCTAACGGTTGAAGGAGACCGCCAGATCGCTGATGCTCGATCTTAACCTGCTGGCAGGTAAGACATTTGGAGACGTAAGTGGCCACATCCTGTTTCATACCACTCCACCAAAAGTACTACTTGATGTCATGGTACATTTTAGTCGAACCAGGATGTATCGAGAATAGGGAGCTATGAGCTTCAGCTAACAAAGCTTCCCGGAGTTCTTGGTTATCAGGAACACAAAGTCTAGTGCCCTGCCATACGATACCATCTGCATCTACTTTGAATTCTGTCTGCTTCTCTAAATTCTGTACTATCGCCCAGATTTCTCCGTCATCCTTCTGAGCTTCCTTGATCTTAGATAGTAACTCGGGTTCTACTCTAAGATTAGCCCAGTAACCGTGCTGTCCACGTACCATGATCTCGATGTCTAGTCGCTCCAAGTCTCTGATGATTTCCTCTTTGATTTTAATGCCGTTGATCATTCTGGGCTTCCTGCTAAGAGCATCTGCTACTACATTTGCCTTTCCGGGATGATATTCTAGATTAATGTCATAATCTTTCAATAGCTCTAACCATCTCCTCTGCCTCATGTTCAATTCACGCTGAGTGAAGATATACTTCAAGCTCTTGTGGTCCGTGAAAATGTCACATGATTCTCCATATAAGTAGTGCCTCCATATCTTCAATGCAAACACGACTGCAGCAAGTTCCAGGTTGTGCGTGGGGTAATTTTCTTCATAAGGTTTAAGCTGCCATGAAGCGTACACGATCACTTTCCCATGTTGCATGAGAACACAGCCAAGTCCATTCCCCGATGCATCGCTGTAGATTTTAAATCCACCCGTACCAGATGGTAGAGTAAGAATAGGTGCAGATACTAGCTTCTGCTTCAGGTCTTCAAAGCTCTTCTCTCGATCTTCCGTCCAGACGAATTTCTCCCCTTTCCGCATCAGTTTGGTCAATGGTAGTGCTAGTCGGGAAAAGTTCTCCATGAACCTACGGTAATAGCCAGCTAAGCCTAAGAAACTACGGACTTCCGTCGCTGATGTCGGCCTTGGCCACTTAGTAATGGCCTCAACCTTCGCTGGATCCATAGTGATTCCTTCTGTTGATACAATGTGACCCAAGAATGCCACCTTGTTTAACCAGAACTCACACTTGGAGAATTTAGCATACAGCTGCTTCTGGCGAAGAATCTGTAGTACTGTACGAAGATGGTCTTCGTGTTCCTCCTTGGACTTTGAGAAAATCAGGATGTCATCGATGAAGACAATGACGAACTTATCTAGAAATTCATGGAAGATTTTGTTGATCAGATCCATGAACACTGCTGGAGCATTTGTCAGGCCAAATGGCATAACTACAAACTCGTAGTGGCCATAACGTGTACGAAAGGCAGTCTTAGCGATGTCCTGCTCTTTGACCCGTAGCTGATGATAGCCTGACCTAAGATCAATCTTGGAGAAGTGTTTGGCCCCTTGGAGTTGGTCAAACAGGTCGCCGATGTGTGGCAGTGGATACCTATTCCGAATGGTAATCTTGTTGAGCTCGCGATAGTCTATGCAAAGACGCATACTGCCGTCCTTCTTCTTAACAAACAAGACCGGTGCGCCCCATAGAGATGCGCTCGGTCGAATGAAACCTCGTTCAAGAAGTTCTTGCAGTTGGTCCTTCAGCTCCTTCAGCTCTATGGGAGCCATGCGATAAGGAGCCTTGGAGATTGGTTCAGCTCCTGGAACCAGTTCGATACTGAATCCCACTTCTCGTGCAGGTGGTATGCCCGGAAGTTCTGTTGGAAACACATCTTGGAATTCCGACACTATAGGTTGATCCTTAATCGATGGAGATTCAGCATCTATGTCGTGAACTGTAGCTAGATAACCCTCGCAGCCATGTGATAGTAGTGCACGCGCTTACAGAGTGGATATGACTTGTACAGACCGTCCGGGTATGAACCCATTATGAATGTACTCTGGTGCATTGACATCACCGAAGATAACTCGATATGAATGGCAGTCTATGGTAGCATGACACTTGGATAGCCAATCCATGCCCAAAATCATGTCGAAGTCATTCATGTCCAGCGGAAGTGCGTCGACAGGTCGATCCTTATCATCAAATTCTAGGGGAAGACTCTTGTATACATGGGTGATTAATACAGAGTCCCTCAAAGGCGTGGAAATAGTAAGCCTATTTTCTAGTGGCAAGGGAGGCATCCTAATGTTCTTAGCATAAGCAGTAGAAATAACCGAGTGAGTAGCACCCGTATCGAAAAGAACACATGCAGCTTGACCATACATATACAAGATTCCAGTGATGGTACATGTAGACTTGTTGGCCTGGTCTCGAGATGTCGTGTAGACACGCCCGGCAGTAGGAGGCGGCTTGGTATCAACATGTCCCGATGTACCCTCCATCTCGCCCTTACGACAATCCTTCATAATATGGCCAGGAAGACCACACTTGAAGCACGCATCAGTATTACGGCGACATGGCCATGGGTTCCTACGGTGGCAAGTAGAGCAAAGAGGATGAGTGTATCCTCCAGCAGGTGCTCTGGCTGGCTGGGAACCTGATAAAACATTTTAAATAAGACATGGTAATTGGGTACAAAGGACAAAGCGGATAATCGTAAGATGGAATACCAGTGATAGTTGGACGGCTAGGCTGCGAACCTCTCTGGTTCTGGTCCCTACCGTTTCCATGGTTCCTGGTAGAAGTTTGCTAAAGTGTCAGAATATGAGTTATAACATAAACATAAGGAATTTCGTAAGTATTAGGACCTGCTGCTGTTGGAGTGCCCAGCGTTGTTACGGTAATTGTCATTACCACCACGCCTATCCGTAGCAGAACGGTCGTTAGTCTGACCGTTTCCCTTGGGCTGATGAGGCTGCTGCTGAGTAGCCGGCTGAGACCGGTCCCCAGTTTTCTGCCTGGAAGATACATTTAAGAGATGAATAATTGACATATGGAAAGTATAAGAATTGGTCACCGCTTGAATACGAATGTTTACTTCTTGTCGGGTCTTTCAGCTTCCCCGAACTCATCTCTCTCCTGCAACATCTCCAGCTTTCGTGCTGCATCGGCCACTTGTGCTACAGTGTTGAACGTAGCACACACCAGATTGTTTGCGACCGATGTGCGAAGAGCCCATCTAAAGTGATGTGCCTGCTCTTCAGGAGTACCTGCTGCCGCACCAAGGAAACCAGCCAAGCGAAGAAAGCGTTGCATAAACTCGTTGCTATTCTCCCCAGCTCTCTGTCGGATCCCATGGTACTCTCTCTTGAGCTTGTCCTACTCAGCCTTAGGAAAGAACTGCTCCATCACCCTGTCCTTGAACTGAGCCCAAGTCAAACCAACAACCCACTCATCACCACCTTCAGATTGCATCAATGCTAACCACCAGTTGAGTACATCGCCTTTGAACCGATAGCATGCCAACCTCGCTTTGTACGCGGGGTCACAGCTCATAGCGTTGAAAATCTTCTCGATGTGAGCCAACCAGCTTTCAGCATCGTTGGGGCTATCTGTCTTCTCAAAAGCTCGAGGGCGGAGCTTGTTGAATCTCTCCAGCCATACTACTAATGTTACTGGAGGAGGATGAGGAGGTGGCTGATTGTGCTGCTGATTGTTGGCAGCTTGAACTTCAGCCCTGATGTCATTCCTTAGTTGAGGAAGCAAGGCTTGCATGGCAGCCTGAATTGCAGCATTGAGCTGCTCCTGTTCGCGTGTGAGAACCATCTGACAGTATAACATAAAACATATGATTAAACAGATCAAAACATAAATTATAAATATATACATGAAAAAATTTTATACTAAAATTTCACGAGAAAAATTTTATGCAAGAAAATTTTGTGTATGAATGCATGATGCAGTTTTATGAAAACTTTTGTATGCTCGAGAGTGAACGCCTCTGGTCAGTTCACCCAAAACAAAAGACATAGCGAGGGGACGCCTATGGATCGGTCCCAAATCTAAAAGTTTCGATAAAACACATGCGACTAAATGGGGTCAGTCCTGTAACAACCATTACTTAGTCAAAAACCCTGCAACAATGACATGTATATGTATGCTTAAAAATGATGAATGCATGAAAACAACTGTCAGTTCTAGGAAGACCGTAGTGACTACCCACTAATCACAGGTCATATTTGAGAGCCTACAGGTCGAAGCCTTGGCTCTGATACCATTATTGTAACACCCCATTTTGGAAATGGAAATATCACAGTAATTATGGCGTGTCATCAAAGCATACAAGGAAAAATGTCTAAACATTACTTGACCATAAAAAGGAAAATACCGGAATCAAACATCGGTAGTCCAAAAGTAAAGCTCATCACACACAAACATATTATAATAAAGGAAAGGACTAAACAATTTCCAAAGCATAAGTATCATAAGAAAGGAAATGAATAATGTAAAGAAGGCTAGACAGCTTCCAGTCCATATGCACGTACTCTTAGTGTCTACGAGCGTCCCTGAGTACCTGCAGTTTTGGGAACATAGAAAAGGAAAACGGCTGAGAAAATACACTCAGTGCACGGATGTAAAATAAAGCATGAATAGGATAAGCATATAACATAATAACAGCGGAAGAAACTAAGTCCCGAGTAACCTGGTTAAGTCTTAATAAAACTGGTTTAATAGTTTGAAAGTCTTATGTTTATCTTATAAAAATTGTTTGTCATATTTTACCATTATCCAATATAGGTCATGAAAATCCACCGTGCATGAATACTTGGAGGGGTGACCTCATCATGTAAATTAGAGGGGCTGCCTCTAATTTAATATACTGGTTTTTGGGCAGGAGGGATCAGCTCCTTGTGAAGGATGCAAGGCACACACCACATTCACCATGTAATCCTGAATAAAACATGTAACTAGGATAAACCCATACGCCCCACATGATAAATATAAATAAATGGCCAAAAGCTGAAGGGACGCCACGAGCAATCACTCCGCCGTGGTGAAGTCATAACATCAGTGCCTCTAATGTTATGGTTATGGTACCTCCATAACTAGGTGAAACTGGTCATGCATGTATATGGCTATAGGTAATCTTAATTAAACATAAGCAATCAAACACATAACTTATACTACAGGAAAACAGTTGGCTGCATACGGGGAATCCTAATAAGGAAAGAATGTCCATACTGAAAGGACGGGAATCCGTACCTTATGTCCAGTGAACGAGAAAGACGAACTGCGAGGAATCCTACTTCCGAATCACTAGTGCTACATAAATACGTACATGAATAAGTATCTGCTTACTAAATACATAGCTGGTTTTATGTCATGTCTTAGCTTATTTTATGTGTTCTTACCATGTTTTACTGTTTTAAGCCTTAAACTGTGTTAAATCTTATATTCTGTTTAATCTGATTAAGTATTTCTGGTATTTCATGTGTTATTATACTTACTCTGAAAAAATAAGTAACTTTCCAAAAATAGCAGGTTTCCTAAAATAGAAAGTTTCCAAAAATAGAAAGTTTCCAAAAATAGAAAGTTACCAAAAATAGAAAGTTTCCAAAAATAGAAAGTTTCCAAAAATAGATTTACTGCTTAAAATAGATAAGTTTCTAAAAATAGAAAGTTTCCATAAATAGATTAGCTGCCTTAATTAAATAAGTTTCCATAAATAGATTAGCTGCCTGAAATAAATAAGTTTTTAAAAATAGAAGGTTTCCATAAATAGATTAGCTGCCTTATTTAATTAAGTTTCTAAAAATAGAAAGTTTCCATAATTAGAAATAAGCTGATTAAATAAGCTAAGTATATAAGCCTAAGTGTTTTCATGATTATTTTCTAAGTCATATGATATAGTGTATAATTTAATAATTATTTCATGTAATTTAATTAAACTATAGGTTATAATATTTAATTAAAGTATAACATGTTTTTAATTAAATAAGTTAAATACTTAGGTTAAAATATGTATTATTATATATTAATAATATAACCTAAGTCATGTTAATTAATTAATTATATCCATGGTTTTAAAATAATTAATTAATTATAAGTCTTAAAAATATAAATACTTAGGTTAAAATAATTTCATGATCATTAATAATTAAATAACCTAAGTCATGTTATTAAATTAATCACATCATTTTATTAATTTAATTTTTAACCTAAGATCATAAACATAAAAAAACTAACATACACCATGAACCGGATCTAGACTAAAAAAGCATGAACCGGACATAAAATAGACACCGTACCCCGAACCAACTCAGGGTACCCCGTGTTTCCTTGCTGCCGTGGGATCCACACGCACCAACCAAGACCATATGGTCTTGGTGGTGGTCGGCTTGGCAAACCGAAACCCATTCGAGTTCGGTTGCAGCCTGCGGCCAAAACAAACACCCCTTAAAAACACTCTTTTGATTTTAGTTAACACCAAAACATGTTAGATCCATGATTAATTATTATGTTTTTGCAAAAACATCACATGTTCATAATTTATAAAAAGATTAAGTCAAAAGAAAAGGTTTAAAAAGGTTTTACCGAATTCGTGGATCAAGAGGACGAAGAACCAACATGATCAATCACAAAAACTTCAAGATCAAAGATCAAAATCACCTTGTATGGTGTTTGTAGGGTGGCGGCACAAAGAGACAAAGGGAAGGAGGAGGTTTTAGGTTTTCTTAAAATCTTCTGTAAAGTTTATTTGAGTAGTGTAAAAATAATAAACCCCCTTTTAGTAAATTTGACAAATGGGCTTGGCCCATTTGTCCTTGTTGGCCGCGGGTAGGGACCCCACTTGGGGTACCCCTACCTTTTTCCGTGTCTCGTTATTTAGTTACACGTTTGTGATTATTTATGTTCGTGTTTTAAATGTTCTCGTTACGTAAATACCGTGATCTAATATATTTAATTACGCTCGTAATAAATATATATACGTAATTAATAATAGTTCGTGTGTTAATTACGTTCATGATCGCATGTTCGTGATTCATTATCGTTAAATAATTATTATGTGATCGTGCATAGTAAATACTTATCGTGTTCTAACACGTACGTAATACGTAAACTCCTAACACGTAATCGTAATCATGCTATATTAGGAAAGTTTTAATCTAGTACGTACGATCCTAAGGGTACTATGCATGGTAAAAGCATGCGGGTTTTACAATTCATAACAAAATACCTTATGAGTTACTTTGGGGCAGGAAACCTAATATTGGTTTTCTCAAACCTTTTGGATGTCATGTATTTGTGTTGGATACTAGTGATGCCTTAGGTAAGTTTAGTGCTAAAGGTGATGAAGGCTACTTCATGGGTTATTCTGTGCAGAGGAGAGGATATAGAGTTTACCTTAAGAAAGAAAAACGTATACTTGAAAAGGTACATGTTAGGTTTTTAGAAAGTAAACCTAGTGATCCTGAAAGTGGTCCAAATTGGTTATTTGACTTGCAACCTCTACCCAGGACATTGAATTATATGCCTGTTACTAATCCAAACATTGTGAAGGTGACTTCAAATGTTGTGGAAGAACCAGTTGTTGATGTTTTAGGTAAACAGGTTTATGAAGAGGTTGGGTCACAAGCAAACGAATCAGCACCCATACTTGAGTATGTTACCATTCCCATATGGACATATGCATTTGCTGCTGCTGCTGCTGCTGGAAAGGAAAAAGGTGGTCCCCAAGTATCACCAGTTGAAAACATGCATGATCCTTCAGACGCTGACAAAGGAAATTCTGGCGCTGACAAGACAAATTCAGGCGTTGATGGCTCAAACGTTGACAGCTTTGGTTCAGGCGTTGACAGATCTTTTGACCATCTCTTCTCTTCCAATAATTTTGAACAAGGTGAACCTTCAAACTGATATGAAGAGGTTCATTCAGATGCTGATGGAAGAGAGTCTGAAGAGGATATTGGTAACATGGAAGATGAGATTGAGGATGATATAATTATTGAAGGAGGAGTGCTTACTTCTACAATCAAAAATCATCCTTCTTCTCTAATTATTGGTGATGTGATGACTCCTGTGCAAACTAGAAGGTCTCATCAGAATCATGGTGGATTTATTGCCAATATTCACAAGAATGTTGATACCCCTCTTGTTAAAGCATGTTTTTTGCCTGTTTTCTGTCACAACAGGAACCCAAGAAGATCTTTGATGCTCTCAAAGAACCAAGTTGGGTGGAAGCAATGCAAGATGAGCTTCACCAATTTGCTATTCAGGATGTTTGGGAATTGGTTGATTGTCCCAGACATGTAAGACCTATTGGGATAAGATGGGTTCTTAGAAACAAAAAGGATGAGAGAGGCATTGTGGTCAGAAACAAGGCACGTTTAGTGGCACAAGGATATACACAAGAGGAAAGGATAGACTATGAGGAGGTCTTTGCACCTGTTGCAAGGATTGAGGCTATAAGGATTTTTCTCGCCTATGCTTCCTGCATGGGATTTACAGTCTATCAAATGGATGTCAAGAGTGCTTTTCTTTATGTCACAGTTGTAGAGGAGGTTTATGTAATGCAGCCTCCTGGTTTTGAAGTTTCAGAACACCCAGATAAGGTGTATAGAGTAAAGAAAGCTATATATGGACTTCATCAAGCCCCAAGAGCATGGTATGGCACATTGTCCACCTATCTGGTGGAAAATGGATTCAAAAGGGGCACCATAGACCAGACCTTGTTTACAAAGAAGACTGGTATGGATTTCTTACTTGTATAGGTCTATGTGGATGATATCATCTTTAGCTCTTCTAGTCCAAAGATGAGTGAAGATTTTTCAAAACTCATGACAGACAAGTTCAAGAAGAGTGCAATGGGAGAGATGAAATTCTTTCTAGGGTTACAAGTTCAGCAGAAAGAAGATGGTATCTTCATCTCTCAAGATAAATATGTAACATAAATCTTGAAGAAGTTTGGCTTTTCTCCATATGAGACACGGGCTAGCACACCTATGGATAGGGAACACCCTTGGGGAAAAGTTAGAGATGGAAAAGAGGTGGATGTCAGGCATTATAGGTCAATGATTGGTTCATTGATGTATCTCACAGCTTCAAGACCTGACATTATGTTTGTTGTGTGTGCATGTGCACGACATCAAGTGACTCCTAATGTAAAACCCGTATTTAAAAATCAGAATATTTAAATACGCAGTTTAATTTTAATAAACTATATAAGTATTAATTATTAGACAGAGATATAAACACAGAAAGTAAATATGCAATCCCAATTTATTTAAATACTATAAATATTACAGTTTATTCAGATAATAAGTATTTAGCCTCAGAAAATATTACAGATGAATTATTTATTTTACAGAAATAATTAAACGTTAATATTAAATACGCGTAGTCTCAGTTTATTTAAATATTACAAATGAATAATTATTCAGAAAATAATTATTAAGTTTCAGAATATATTACGTATGTATTATTACACGAAAAATAATTATCAAGTCAGGAAATTTTACGTATACATTACGTATGTAGTAATTATTTCAGAAAGAGTTTTACGTTTCTGGAAAACTAAAACACGAGAACTAAATAAGGGTATATGCGGTAAATTATAATGTCGAAAAGTAAAACGAAAACTTATTTGTACACAAAAGGGGCCGGTTTTAATTAAACAAGATAGGGTAATGGGCTTTTAGGCCCGGTCTTGGCCAAAGGAAAGAAAAAACGGGGGTTACCCCCTTCTCCACAATCAGACAAAAAAAGAAAAGGAGATTAGGGTTGTTGTTCCCTTGTACCTGCCGACACAAAAAAAAGAATCGTTGTTCCCTTTTCCTTTTCCCTGCCGACGAACAACAACAACAAGAAAGGACTCACGAGTTGGGTCAAAGATCTAGTCATTGATCCCTGTCACACGAATCAAGGTAATAACCCTCCTTCCTCCTTCATAATCGAATTAATTATGTGTAATTAAGGTAATCGTTTACAGAAAAAAAAGAGGGTGTCGGGTTTTGTTTAAATCATGAAAACCGACAGCCCATGGCTCTCGGTGTGCTGTTGTTCGACCCAACCGAGACACAGCAGGTCTCGGTGGTGTTTTCTGTTTCCCAACCACGAATCATACCACAAATAGGGGTAAGCGGTGCTGATGGTGTTTTGGTGAAATGACCAACCGAGACTTCAAGTCTCGGTGGTGAATTATTGTGACCAGCCGCAGCCAAACACAAACAGGGGGTGTTTGGGATTAAATTTCAGAAAGCATGGGTGTTTGGGTCTATTTCGCCAGCAGGGGGTGTTTGGCACTACGAGCAGTGGGAACCACTGCATTAGCAGTGGTAACCACTGCACTAACAGTGGGAACTCGACCAACAGTGGGAACAATAAAACAAGCAGGGGGAACTAATAATGAAAACAGTGGGAACCATGGGAGTAATTAAACTGATTAATCATTTTTAGAAATGAGTTTTATTAATAAATCAATTATATTGTATGATTTATTTAATTTAATTAATAAAATTAAATTGATTCTCGCTTGATCGTTTATCTTATTAAAAACATATGATTTATCAATGATTTAATTTTAAAGATATTAAATTGGAAATATTTCTAAATCAGGAAACTTTCTATGTATGACAGGTTACTATTTTTAGTAAGATCGTAAATATTAGAAATACATATCATACGGTAATCAGAATTATAAGTATACACTTATCAGAAATAATACAGAACATTCAGATTTATCAGATTATATAGTATTATAATACAAAGACAGTTTTGAATCAAACTAAGAACAGATAAGAGTCAGTAACTGTAAACAGTGATCAGGCAACTTATTTTCGCGTCCATTATTTATGTAGTATTCGTGAAGTCAGAGTCGATCCTTCAGCTTTCCTTCTTATTTCATTACTGGACACGAGGTACGGATTTCCGTTCTTTCAGTAAGGACTTCCTTTCTATGCATGATTAGGAATCCCCATCTTCAGCCAAATGTTTTCCCCAGTATATGTTTAAACTTATCAGTAATCATGTTAAGAATTAAATAAATTGCCTGAGCATTATATACAAGCATGATTAGTTTATGTACTAGTTACGGAGGTACCGTAACCACGGCACTAGAGGCACCGGTGTCGTGACTCACATGCAGGAGAGTGATATCCTGCATCGTCCCACTCAGCTCAGCTTGGCCATTTTATCAGTATTGTTAGTGGGGCGTATGGATGCATCCTAGGCTACAGTTTACAGTAGAGCAGGTGAATGTGGTGTGTGCTCTACATCCTTCACATTGGAGCTGATCCCTCCACCCAGCACAGTTATTTAGAGGTCACCCCTCTACAGCATGACGAGGTCACCCCTCTAGTTATTCATGCAACGTTGTTACAGCACATGACCTATATGAGGCTCTGGCAATTAAATTACAGTAAATGCATGTTTTCAGATTTAACAAATAACAGTTCAGCTTTATTATTTATAAATCAGGCTTTACAGATTATACACAGATTTCCGCTGCAACTTTACTTATCAGTCTTACAGCTCCAGTATTTTATCATCTGTTTCATTTTAGTAATTCCCTATCATGCTTCATATCCGTTCACTGAGCATTATGCTCAGCTGTAGTTCCTTTCATGTTCTAACGGCAGGTACACCAGGACACTCTTAGGATTCTGAGAGCATGTGCATTTGGATGGAAACTATCCAGACTTCTTACTTTATGCATTTCTTACATTATTCTGCTTATTCGGACATTGTTTAGTCCTTTTCCTTCAGTATTTTACTTTTCATGTTTTGGGCTTATGTTTGGATTACCGATGTTTGATTCCGGTATTCCTTTATGGTCAGTTAATGTTTTAGGACATTTACCTTATGCTTTGATGACACGCCATAAAAACACGTAACGGTCCACTTATCCAAGTGGGGTGTTACAATTATGGTATCAGAGTTATAGGTTCGACCTGTAGGCTCAAAAACTTGACCTGTGACTAGTGGGTAGTCACCAGGAACTTCCCAGAATTTGGCGTTGTTATCTTTCATGTTTCTCATGGATTATTCAGTCAGTTTTCTTCAGTTATCGGCCAGTCTTCTTAAAGTTTTGACTAAGTAAAAGGTTGGTACAGGACTGGCCATATTTAGTTGCATGTGCTTTTCTACGAATTTTTGTTTTGGTGAACCGACCCACAGGCGTTCACCCTTGCCGTTCAGATTTTGTATTGGTAAACTGACCATAGGCGTTTATCCTTACTCATGACAGATTCATGTTTTCAGTCAAATATCACTTGGTGAAACAGCCATAAACATTCACCATTTCTCAAGTCAAATTTCATGCTTTTCAGTCAAATGATGTTTTGTGAACCGAACCACAGTTGTTCACCTTTGTCATATCAGGACATTTCATAAATTTTGACAAGTATTGATCGAACCAGAATCGCCATACTTAGTCACATGTTTTGTTCCTTGAATCCTGTGGATTGACCCATAGCCATCCACGTCAGTTGATCATACTCTTATAGTCTTTATAACAATCCAGTTCGCACAATCTCAAGTTGATGTCGCTTCCACGCTGTTTCAGTTTCATGTCTCCGTACAAGGGTTTTATGTTCAGCAGAATGATAAATGTCTCCATGCTAAGACACAAAAAGAATTTCATTAAAACCTGTTTTCATGATAAATCATGATTGGCCTTCATTAATCATGCTTCATGCTGACCACTGTTGGAACTTCGATTATATCATACTTCTCAGTCTACAAACAACCAGCAATAAGTCGACGTAGAAATTGTCAGCCTATCATGTTAACCGTTTCAGTTCAGTTTAGTACCGTTTAAATCAGTTTATTTCTTTGATAATTTCAGACAAGCGACACCAGTATCAATCATCCAATAAAATTTACACCAGTGCCATGTACAGTATACCTTATGTACCCCATGTACAGTGTCTCAGATATGCTCCATGTGCAGTATCCATTTTGTAATTCATGTGCAGTATTCAGGTGTACTTCATATACCGTACCCCATGTATATTGCTAATCGATCCTCAATCATCTCAGGCGTTTCCACTTGTCGATATTCTACCAGGTGCTGATGCTGCTTGTGAGTTGAAGATTTTACCAGATGCCGATGTTGCTAACACTTTGAAGACCTCACGAATGTTGATGCTGCTGATGCTTTGGAGATTTCCCAAGATGCTGTTTTTGTTCATACCATGAAGACTCTGCAGAACAAGGACGAAAACTATAAATTTGAAATTTCTGACTAGAATAAATTTCAACCATCAGACACTACCATTCCACTCCATACTTTTACCTTCTCAGTTAGATGTCACACTTCACTCAGCCAACCGTTCATTCAGAAGAGTGGGAACCGGAACTCAGCCGGCCACTCAGCAGAATAGTGACAACCACCGTGCTTATAATTAATCAGTCAGTAACCATCGGAACTCTGAAACGGACGTGACAGAAATACAAGAGGTCAGTAGTCTAACCGGTATGCCAATCCTAGCAGTTACCAAAAATTTTCAGCCTTGTTCAGGTTCATCCACTAAAATACATGTCAAGACGACAGTCAAGACACAAATCTCAGGTATCATTTCGGAAGACACATATCAGGACACCAGTCAAGGTACACGTCATACGAATCTTTCTTTAAAATACGAGTCATAACTCATAACTCCAGTATGTTTCTAAACCAGTCCTCAGTAATTCAGGGTACCCTTCAGAAAGGGGTATACCAGTTCTATTGTGCCACACATGAACCAGATCATTTAAAAATTCAGTCACCACCACTAGAGTATTATTCAGTTTAAAAACGCAGTATTCATTCTATGAGGTTACAGACGAACACATTCAGTGAAAAGTCGCCATGTTCACTTCATGTATTCTTATGTCAGCTTTATCTTAAATCAGGTAGTCCTCTGTATCTCAGCCAAAAAAAGACTCCACAGTACCACCCATGTTTATTGAGGTTCTCCTTTCAGTTAACGACAAGATCCGTCTTACTAAATCCCAAACATATTCATTATATCTCCTGCCAGAAAAATCAGTACAAGTTGTTTCTGCCCTACAAGCGCGTGACTTATCAGTCCATACCTGCGAAGACTTTCTAGCCACCAGTTATAATCAATTTCTGAAATTCCTTAAATTCATGATCAGTAGATTATTCCAGAGTTCCAGATATAATTTCAGAAAGTTTTCAAGAAATTCCTTCCTAACCACGAGACAGAAATTTAACATCGAGCTAGTCTCAAGAACAGAACCTGTTTTCAGAACTCTTGATCACAGGGCTTCAGCTAAGTTAAAAGAGTTGCAGCAATTGTTGCAAGAGTTATCGGAACGAGGCGTTATTCGCCCTAGCGCACCACCATGAGGTGTATCGTTTCTGTCTATCAGGAAGACGGCCGGTAACATGAGATCATGTATCGACCACCAATATTTTGACAAGATCATCATTTAATCGATATTCATTTTGAGAATAACACGTTTATCTGATCTGCTATGACTTCTTATATATTTTCCAGAACAATTCATGATCATGTCACCATCAGTGGTGAGCGAGACATATTATAGTCACCCTAAGAAAATTTTGAATTATACGTCTGAGCTCCCTAATACTCCAGCTATAGTATGAAATTTATGAATAAATTTTTCCATGGCTCCTCAGACAAACTTGTCCGTATATTCATTGATAACATTCTGATCTGCTAAATTCTAAGAGAAGTACAAGAGAATCATCTTTTCACAATTGAACAGAATCTCTGATAGGAGAAAATTGTATAAGCAACTTTTAAGATGTGAATTCCAGTTGAACGGAGTGGCATTTCTGAACCACCCTATTTCAGCAGAAAGAAAATTCAGACAACCCTGCGAATGTGAAGGCCATCACCTGATGGTCCCAACTGACGCCTATGAACGAAATTCCACCATAATGTACCAAAATTCCAGGCAGAATTTTGATAGAAACAGTATAACGCGTTGAGACATCTATGTTCATATCTAATACCTTCCATTCCAACAGGTTTAAGATAGAACGTCGTCATACTATCGAGTTATTACTACCAGTAGAAATTCTGGACCGAAAGGAGACAAGACTCCATGGAGATTTTTATCAGATTACCACAGACTCAGAAAAGTATAACACTATCTAAGTGATTGTCGACCATGTAATCAACCTACGCGTTTCCTCTCATCCGGAAGGATTACGCAGTAATGGACCTACAGAAAATTTAGCAGTAAATAGTACGATTTCAAGTATTCTGGCGACCATCATATCAGACAGAATTCATGTTCACGATCAAGTGTATGTTTACGCCCACTTTAAATTCATGTTTATTTTCACTTTCTCGTTTACGTCTCATTCGCAGAATGATGCTATTTCAGATCATCTTTATGCTATCTCTTTATTTAAGCTCACGTTTGTGTTCATAACATTGTTCACGTTCAAGTTCGTGTGCCATTTCATGATACACGTTTCTCAGTTTATTACCGTATACGGTTATAGGAAGCTTGAGAAATTAGACTCAAGTTTAGCACAACTATTCCATAACCAGGCAGACGTTTCACATCTCAACCCGTATCGTTTGACATTCCTTTCTCAGTCAGCATACGTTCATAATATGTCTAGTATCACGTTCACGGCATATTCCATGCCAGCGTTCATCAGATGATTATGAACCACGTTCACAATTGCTCACTTAGCACGTTCACAATTGTTCACGTAGTTCGTCCCTATATTTCAGCAGCTTTCTCAGAGATATAAATATTATCTTTTCAGAATATTTACACGTATCATTTCATGTATCCTACATGCTATGGCTTTTCATTCTATTAGATTCAGAAAATCTATCTTAAGTATGGAACCAGAAACTATTCAGCATCGTCAGGACAGGGTCATCAGGACCAAGATTTTCATTATGTTTAGACCCTTGAAGGAATTGTTTCGAGCGGGAGGCTACTCGAAACGGAGGAGTCCATCCGGACCTCTCACCCCCTTTCCTTCAATAAATCCAGTTAAATTCTTTCATACATGTCACGTTCCATGTTCTCTTCAGCCATGTCACGTACATGATCATTTCAGTCATGTCAGGTTTATACCTATCAGCAGCATTATGTCTTAATTAGAAGACAATTTATCCTTCAGCTTAATTGTCTTTTCAGTCTACGTGTTCTTTCAGTTCTTATAAATTCATCAGCTTATTACCTTTAATTCGAGGACGAATTTCTCCTTTTTAGAGGGGAAGAATTGTAATACCCAGTATGGTCGTATCTTTAATTCGGGGACGAATTATTGTTTTTAGAGGGGAAGAATTATAAAACCCGTATTTAAAAATCAGAATATTTAAATACGCAGTTTAATTTTAATAAACTATATAAGTATTAAATATTAGACAGAGATATAAACACAGATTGTAAATACGCAATCCCAATTTATTTAAATACTATAAATATTATAGTTTATTCAGATAATAAGTATTTAGCCTCAGAAAATATTACAGATGAATTATTTATTTTACAGAAATAATTAAACGTTAATATTAAATACGCGTAGTCTCAGTTTATTTAAATATTACAAATGAATAATTATTCAGAAAATAATTATTAAGTTTCAGAATATATTACGTATGTATTATTACACGAAAAATAATTATCAAGTCAGGAAATTTTAAGTATACATTACGTATGTAGTAATTATTTCAGAAAGAGTTTTACGTTTCTGGAAAACTAAAACACGAGAACTAAATAAGGGTATATGCGGTAAATTATAATGTCGAAAAGTAAAACGAAAACTTATGTCTACACAAAAGGGGCCGGTTTTAATTAAACAAGATAGGGTAATGGGATTTTAGGCCCGGTCTTGGCCAAAGGAAAGAAAAAACGGGGGTTACCCCCTTCTCCAAAATCAGACAAAAAAAAGAAAAGAAGATTAGGGTTGTTGTTCCCTTGTACCTGCCGACACAAAAAAAAAAAAATCGTTGTTCCCTTTTCCTTTTCCCTGCCGACGAACAACAACAACAAGAAAGGACTCACGAGTTGGGTCAATGATCTAGTCATTGATCCCTGTCACACGAATCAAGGTAATAACCCTCCTTCCTCCTTCATAATCGAATTAATTATGTGTAATTAAGGTAATCGTTAACAGAAAAAAAAGAGGGTGTCGGGTTTTGTTTAAATCATGAAAACCGAGAGCCCATGGCTCTCGGTGTGCTGCTGTTCGACCCAACCGAGACACAGCAGGTCTCGGTGGTGTTTTCTGTTTCCCAGCCACGAATCACACCACAAATAGGGGTAAGCGGTGCGGATGGTGTTTTGGTGAAATGACCAACCGAGACTTCAAGTCTCGGTGGTGAATTATTGTGACCAGCCGCAGCCAAACACAAACAGGGGGTGTTTGGGATTAAATTTCAGAAAGCAGGGGTGTTTGGGTCTATTTCGCCAGCAGGGGGTGTTTGGCACTACGAGCAGTGGGAACCACTGCATTAGCAGTGGTAACCACTGCACTAACAGTGGGAACTCGACCAACAGTGGGAACAATAAAACAAGCAGGGGGAACTAATAATGAAAACAGTGGGAACCATGGGAGTAATTAAACTGATTAATCATTTTTAGAAATGAGTTTTATTAATAAATCAATTATATCGTATGATTTATTTAATTTAATTAATAAAATTAAATTGATTCTCGCTTGATCGTTTATCTTATTAAAAACATATGATTTATTAATGATTTAATTTTAAAGATATTAAATTGGAAATATTTCTAAATCGGGAAACTTTCTATGTATGGCAGGTTACTATTTTTAGTAAGATCGTAAATATTAGAAATACATATCATACGATAATCAGAATTATAAGTATACACTTATCAGAAATAATACAGAACATTCAGATTTATCAGATTATATAGTATTATAATACAAAGACAGTTTTGAATCAAACTAAGAACAGATAAGAGTCAGTAACTGTAAACAGTGATCAGACAACTTATTTTCGCGTCCATTATTTATGTAGTATTCGTGAAGTCAGAGTCGATCCTTCAGCTTTCATTCTTATTTCATTACTGGACACGAGGTACGGATTTCCGTTCTTTCAGTAAGGACTTCCTTTCTATGCATGATTAGGAATCCCCATCTTCAGCCAAATTTTTTCCCCAGTATATGTTTAAACTTATTAGTAATCATGTTAAGAATTAAATAAATTGCCTGGGCATTATATACAAGCATGATTAGTTTATGTACTAGTTACGGAGGTACCGTAACCACGGCACTAGAGGCACCGGTGTCGTGACTCACATGCAGGAGAGAATCATATCCTGCATCGTCCCACTCAGCTCAGCTTGGCCATTTTATCAGTATTATTAGTGGGTCGTATGGATGCATCCTAGGCTACAGTTTACAGTTTAGCAGGTGAATGTGGTGTGTGCTCTACATCCTTCACATTGGAGCTGATCCCTCCACCCAGCACAGTTATTTAGAGGCCACCCCTCTACAACATGACGAGGTCACCCCTCCAGTTATTCATGCAACGTTGTCACAGCACATGACCTATATGAGGCTCTGGAAATTAAATTACAGTAAATGCATGTTTTCAGATTTAACAAATAACAGTTCAGCTTTATTATTTATAAATCAGGCTTTACAGATTATACACAGATTTCTGCTGCAACTTTACTTATCAGTCTTACAGCTCCAGTATTTTATCATCTGTTTCATTTTAGTAATTCCCTATCATGCTTCATATCCGTTCACTGAGCGTTATGCTCAGCCGTAGTTCCTTTCATGTTCTAACGCAGGTACACCAGGACACTCTTAGGATTCTGAGAGCATGTGCATTTGGATGGAAGCTATCCAGACTTCTTACTTTATGCATTTCTTACATTATTCTGCTTATTCGGACATTGTTTAGTCCTTTTCCTTCAGTATTTTACTTTTCATGTTTTGGGCTTATGTTTGGATTACCGATGTTTGATTCCGGTATTCCTTTATGGTCAGTTAATGTTTTAGGACATTTACCTTATGCTTTGATGACACGCCATAAAAACACGTAACGGTCCACTTATCCAAGTGGGGTGTTACACCTAAAGAGTGTCATCTTCATGCTGTCAAGAGGATTTTTAGATACCTTAGGTGTTATCCAGACCTGGGATTATGGTCTCCAAAAGATTCCCCATCGGAGCTTATTGCATATTCAGACAGTGATTATGGTGGTGACAAATTTGATAGAAAATCCACAACTGGTGGATGCCAATTTCTTGGGAGTAGATTGATATCTTGGCAATGCAAGAAACAAACAGTGGTGGCCAATTCTACAACTGAAGCAGAGTATGTTGCTGCAGTTGCTTGTTGTGGACAAGTCTTATGGATTCAGAACCAGCTGTTTGATTATGGGTATAATTTCATGCATACCAAGATTTTTGTAGACAATAACAGTACTTTATGCATTATTAAAAATCCTGTACATCACTCTAAAACAAAACACATAGAAATTAGACATCATTTTATACGAGATTGTTTTGAAAAAGGTTTAATACAACCAGATAGGGTTGACACAGAAGAAAATATGTCTGATTTATTAACTAAACCTTTTGATACTGGAAGATTTCAATACTTGGTAACAAGTACTGGAATGATCAATCTCACTTAATATGTGTTTTGGGGTCTTATTGTAAAAGTATGTATAGGATATGCATTTGTTATTGGTCGTTATACAAAATTGGATTTTCCACTTTATTTGTCTAACGCTGACGAAGGTTATTTTAACGCTGATAAGTGTTAACGTGACGTTGACAGCAACATGTTAGTTTTGTGGTTTTTGATCTAAATATGCAGGCGTTGTTAGCATTGTACAATTGGATACAGAGTTGCTTATGGATTCTTAGAGCATTATTGGAGCATGTTTCAGTTTATGGATGATGGTTGGAGTATTTATATTCCTATCTTGACATAAATTTTTATTACATGCATATTATTTGGCAACTTATGTATCATAGTTTAAGGGGAGGTTTAGGAACCTTTTAGGACTTTTTGGGTATTCATATAATACGCTTATCACAATTCTAGATTGTGTCCACTGGTGAGTATGAATTAGTTTACTAGCTCATGAGGCACTGTAGCATGCAAAGTTGATATACTATGCACGCTGCCAAGACTTTTTGGCCTAGAATTGGGAGTGGTCAGTTGGGAGACTTGGGTATGATTTATTTTGGGCTATCCTGGGAAGTTACAAAGGATTTTATGAGATAACTTCACTTTTAAGAACTTTGGTTAGCAAGGGACACTAGAGGACTGTTATGTCTATCTTGCATAAGCAAGTGTGCATGATTGGACAGTGCTTGCCATGATATAGTAATTTTCAGTTTATAGGTTATCTTCACTAGGATAAATCACTTTGTTAATGTCCTTTTTCATTTCTATTATTTTTATTTTTGGGCGTTGACAGATTTATTACCAAACATTGTTATGACCAATTTAGACGTTGACATGGCTTTTTCTAACGTTGACAAGAATATAGGCGTTGGGCGTTGATGGGTTATTTTTGACCGTTGACACTCATTGGGTCCTACCCAGTTGTTATTTTTGATGAAAATTGGGGCCGTAATTTTAGGAGTTGGTAACTTTTAATTAATGCACAAGATAAGTTATTTTCTTTTCAAGATTTACATCATTGTCTTTTGAAAATAACTACCTCATTTTTGACCAATCACATGTGCCTACCTCTCATATAAATTTGGCTCTTTCTTTTTAAACATGGTAATTTCATATTCTTGTCTAACAAATTTTTCTCCTATAATTCATATTTCATAACCTTTCACACAGCTTTCTACATCAATGGCGCATAAGTTTAAAACCGAGTGATTTGGTATTGGGATTCAGAAGTCAGCATAACATGGTTGCCTATTTGGAGGCTGATGATGCTCTGTTTCCTCAATACACTCAGATGGTGGCGTATTTGAATGCATCCCTTTAAGGTATGCACTTTCTCATGCTCCTCTTATCCCTGTCACTCATAATAACAGTTTTGGAACACTGTCAGTTCCTCAACGCTTAATAATGTGACAACATTAACTGCTATTGTCCATGGGCGTCCATGGGTGGTTACTGAAGCCTTGGTTCGCCAGGCTTTGCATCTTAATGATGCAGATGGTATAACCACTCTACCCATTGGTGAGATAGAACACGGACTTCAAGCTTTGGGGTATCCTTTCCCTGAATAGGGTACTTTAAACAAATATAATAAACAGGAATTTCCCCCAGCTTGGAAGTACTTAATACATGCCATCCTTCAATGTTTAAGTCCCAAATGTACTGCCTATAATGAAATTAACAGATCTGTTGCTAGTGCAATTGTATGTATTACTAATGGGTAAGAGTATAATTTTTCTAAACTGATTTTTGATGGCATGTGTAAAAACAAGGGTAGCAAGATGACTCTGGCTTACCCAAGATTTTTACAAATGATTTTTGATGCGCAAAGGTACTGCACCAGGGATCATGATGATTTTTATCTGATCCTTGTGCAAAAGAAAGCTATTTTTAGTAAGATGAATTCACCCCCTCACAGAGACTTACCCCATACCCAAGCTATGCTTGCTGTTATTGCAGCAGCACAACCTCAACCTGACCCACAACTACAACTTGACCCAATACCAGAACCATCACCTTCACCTCAACATATGGAACTTGAGCAAGAACCCTTCAATGCTGACACATTAAATGTTGGCGTTGATACTTCAAATCCAAACGTTGACACCTTTCTACAACAAACCCAAACACCCCTTAACCTTCAAACTGAAACCCAATCCACATCATCTTCTACACCCCCTGAATTTAGGTTGGTAAAACGCCCAAGGACTACTAGAGTGTTCTCCTCTAGTGGTCCTAGCCATGTTGTAGAGAGAACCACCACCACAAGTGTGGTTGGTGAAATAGGTGAGGCTAGGACTATTGGTACTCGCTTAGATGCATGCCAAGCTCATCCTAACATCATTAAGACCTCATCCATGCCCCATGACTATATTTTGGGAGGTCAAATCCCCATTCTAGAGGAGGGCAGATTGGAACCATATATAATGTTGGAATTGACGGTTGTCTGCATTAGCTTGCAAAAGCAAAATGCAGACCTAGTACATACTGTCACTATACAAGGCCTTGAACTCAAGCAATTGAGGTAGAGGATTGTTCTTTTAGAAGGTGCTAACAATAGGCGTGGTATGGAGGATTCTTCCAAAGGGGAGGATGATCAGATACATGTGAGTGACAAAGGCTCACATGATGGAGAATCTTTGGGTGTGGCTGAAGCTCTTACAAATTTGAAGAAGCAACCAGGTTTTGATGTCTCTTTGGTTACTCCTACAAATTTGAATTTATCCTTTACAGAAATGATGGAGCAGTTCACAAGAAGCGCTGACAAGAGTAAGGTGAGCGTTGACAAGCAGATTTTGGACGCTGACATGCCAGGCGCTGACAAGAGTAAGTTGGCCGTTGATACACAGGTTTTGAACGTTGATAGACCTGCAGATATGGTTGATGTATTCCAGTCATCAGCTATCATCAAAGAAGTGTCTTTACAGGTACCATCATCATCTTTACCCATTATTGATGCATTAGATAAGGGTAAAGGAATCATGGTAGAAACAGAGGTTCCCAAGGATGCAACACAAGTAAAGTTTGATTCAATGTTGGTTGCACAACTTATGGAACAAGAACAGAAGAAGGTTGTTGAGTCACCATTTGTGGTCTCCTCTGAGGAACAAGAAGGAAGCAATGATGAGAGCTCAGATTCAAGTGTTATGATTATTGAAGAACCAGAAAGACTTTAATATGGTGATGAGTTGGCAAGAGAAAAGCTTGCAGAATTGAAGATGAAGGTAGATTATGATATGCCTGAGGTTGCTCAGTTGTACTTTGCATGGGAGAACAGAGTAATGGAGAATCCAGACATGACTTTGTCAGATCAAATTTGGGGTTTGGAAATTTTACTTAGAGTTCAAAGAGATTGCAAGGTGATTCTGAAATATAAAGCTAGCAAGCTTTTTGAACAAAACAAAACAGTAAGGAGGGAGCTCTATTACATGTTCCTCAGATGTCATCAAACAGGTTGGACTTTTAGAAGATTCCAGGGATTGTCCTTTGATGAACTGGAGTATAAGGCTTATCCTGTTTGGGCAAGAGTGCAAGAGATGAACACTATCAGACTTCTTTTAGATGAAAGGAAAGAAGAACTTGCAGAGGAGATGGAGATTCAAAAGGCTATGATTGTACCAAGACCTTTGAAGAAGGGAGTTCCACTTAATTTTCCTTCAAATTTAAATAGAGTGAGTCCCAGTGAAGCTGTTATTAGAAAGAGCATTAAGCTCTCACCCATGGAAGCTTCAGATATGGTAAAAGTGTTACCTCATGATTCCAGAAACCCTATCATTAGTTATGAAGAAGATGCAAGTGGGTTTGGATGATTGGCAGATATGGGAAAGAGGTACATACTTTTACTACTCTTATGTCTTTGTTTGCAAGTTGTGATAAATAAGACTTGGCAGACCTTTGGAGGTTACTGCAGGCCAAGTATAAGATTGAAGCACCTACTTCAGTCAATGGAATAAAGATTTGGTCAACATTCAAGAGAATGTGTGTACCAGAAGAACAAGATCTAGTTTGGAAGGATCTTGAGGATGATATCAGTGGACTTCAATGGCGTCTATATTCAGCAGCTGGTGTGTATCATTTGAGTTCTACAAAGTTTTCTGAGTATCTTCTTGTGGATGCTGAGTATCCTATGTCCAAAGAAGTCTTGGAGAAGATGAAGACAACACAGCTGGAGATTGACTACTCAAGTGATGTGGCCAAAGATTTGATTAGATATGTTTATTTCCAACTTGATAAGATTTGTAAGAATCCTCCTAGTTCTTAGTTTTTATTCAGAAACTTGATTACTAAAATAGATATCAAGTTTAGGGGAGGATTGTTGGGAATAAAATGTAGTCAATACACTTGGACGCTGACAAGAGCAATCGGGACGTTGTTAAGAAGAAATCAAGCGTTGACAGGACAAGCGTTGACAAGAAGAAGTCAAGCGTTGATAGGAAGAAGTCAAGCACTGATAGAAGACTTAGTCTACACGTATTATGTTTCTAGTATGTTTCTAGTAAAGATATGATCGACAATGTATTTCTTATGTTTATCTTTACCTGAAATAGCTGATACGTAGACTCTTGTACAAGGCTCCTTATGTCTATAAAAGGAGGCCTTTATGTTTTGTTTTAATACAAGTTTTCATATGTTTTACACTTTCATTGTACGCAAGTTTGATTTATCAATCAAAGTAAAAGTTTGGTTTACATTGTTTGTGTGTTCTTGTTTGAGTATTAATTCCGCATAATACTTAAATTGTTTTATACACAACAAAGTTTCTCTACGTTTTTAACTTGATTTAATCTCGTTTACACAAACTAAATCGATCTAAGTTTGGGATCAACAATTACGGCCCCAATTTTCGTTAAAAATAACAACTGGGTAGGACCCAATGAGTGTCAACGGTCAAAAATAACCCATCAACGCTCAATGGCTATATTCTTGTCAACGTTGGAAAAAGCCATGTCAACGTCTAAATTGGTCATAACAACGTTTGGAAATAAATCTGTCAACGTCCAAAAATAAAAATAATAAAAATGAAAAAGGACCTTAACAAAGTGATTTATCCTAGTGAAGATAACCTATAAACTGAAAATTACTATAGGGTGGCAAGCATTGTCCAATCATGCACACTTGCTTATGCAAGATAGACATAACAGTCCTCTAGTGTCCCTTGCTAACCAAAGTTCTTAACAGTGAAGTTATCTCATAAAATCCTTTGTAACTTCCCAGGTAAGCCCAATATAAATCATACCCAAGTCTCCCAACAGACCACTCCCAATTCTAGACCAAAAAGTCTTGGCAGCGTGCATAGTATATCAACTTTGCATGCTACAGTGCCTCATGAGTTAGTAAACTAATTCATACTCACCAGTGGACACAATCTATAATTGTGATAAGAGTATTATATGAATACCTAAAAAGTCCTAAAAGGTTCCTAAACCTCCCCTTAAACTATGATACATAAGTTGCCAAATAATATGCATGTAATAAAAATTTATGTCAAGATAGGAATATAAATATTCCAACCATCATCCATAAATTGAAACATGCTCCAATAATGCTCCAAGAATCCATAAGCAACTCTGTATCCAATGGTACAATGCTAACAATGCCTGCATAATTAGATCAAAAACCACAAAACTAACATGTTGCTGACAACGTCACGTTAACACTTATCAGCATTAAAACAACCTTTGTCAGCGTTAGACAAATAAAGTGGAAAATCTAATTTTGTATAAAGACCAATAACAAATGCATATCCTGTACATACTTTTACAATATGATCCCAAAACACTTATTAAGTGAGATTGATCATTCCAATACTTGTTACCAAGTATTGAAATCTTATAGTATCAAAAGGTTTAGTTAATAAATCAGACACATTTTCTTCTGTGTTAACCCTATCTGGTTGTATTAAACCTTTTTCAAAACAATCTCTTATAAAATGATGTCTAATATCTATGTGTTTTGTTTTAGAGTGATGTACAGGGTTTTTAATAATGCATAAAGTACTGTTATTGTCTACAAAAATCTTGGTATGCATGAAATTATACCCATAATCCAACAGCTGGTTCTGAATCCATAAAAATTGTCCACAACAAGCAGCTGCACCAACATACTCTGCTTCAGTTGTAGAATTGGCCACCACTGTTTGTTTCTTGCATTGCCAACAGATCAATCTACTCCCAAGAAATTGGCATCCACCAGTTGTGGATTTTCTATCAAATTTGTCACCACCATAATCACTGTCTGAATATGCAATAAGCTCCAATGGGGAATCTTTTGGATACCATAATCCCAGGTCTAGATAACACCTAAGGTATCTAAAGATCCTTTTGACAGCATGAAGATGACACTCTTTGGGAGTCACTTGATGGCGTGCACATGCACACACAGCAAACATAATGTCAGGTCTTGAAGCTGTGAGATACATCAATGAACCAATCATTGACCTATAATGCCTGACATCCACCTCTTTTCCATCTCCAACTTTTCCCCAAGGGTGTTCCCTATCCATAGGTGTGCCAGCCCATTTCTCATGTGGAGAAAAGCCAAACTTCTTCAAGATTTCTGCTACATATTTATCTTGAGAGATGAAGATACCATCTTCTTTCTGCTTAACTTGTAACCCTATAAAGAAGTTCATCTCTCCCATTGCACTCATCTTGAACTTGTCTATCATGAGTTTGGAAAAATCTTCACTCATCTTTGGACTAGAAGAGCCAAAGATGATATCATCCACATAGACCTGTACAAGTAAGAAATCCTTACCAGTCTTCTTTGTAAACAAGGTCTGGTCTATGGTGCCCCTTTTGAACCTATTTTCCACCAGATAGGTGGACAATGTGCCATACCATGCTCTTGGGGCTTGATGAAGTCCATACATAGCTTTCTTCACTCTATACACCTTGTCTGGATGTTCTGAATATTCAAAAACAGGAGGCTGCATTACATAAACCTCTTCTGTAATTGTGCCATAAAGAAAAATCACTCTTGACATCATTTGATAGACTGTAAATCCCATGCAGGAAGCATAGGCTAGAAAAATCCTTATAGCCTCATTCCTTGGAACAGGTGCAAAGACCTCCTCATAGTCTATCTCTTCTTCTTGTGTATATCCTTGTGCCACTAAACGTGCCTTGTTTCTGACCACAATGCCTCTCTCATCCTTTTTGTTTCTAAGAACCCGTCTTGTCCCAATAGGTCTGACATGTCTGGGATAATCAACCAACTCCCAAACATCCTGAATAGTAAATTGGTGAAGCTCATCTTGCATTGCTTCCACCCAACTTGGTTCTTTAAGAGCATCAAAGATCTTCTTGGTTTCATGTTGTGACAGAAAACAGGCAAACAAACATGCTTGAACAAGAGGGGTATCAACCTTCTTGTGAATATTAGCAATAAATCCACCATGATTCTGATGAGACCTTCTAGTTTGCATAGGAGTCATCACATCACCAATAATTAGAGAAGGAGGATGATTTTTTATTGTAGAAGTAAGCACTCCTCCTTCAATAATTGTATTATCCTCAATCTCATCTTCCATGTTACCAATATCCTCTTTAGACTCTCTTCCATCAGCATCTGACTGAACCTCTTCATATCTGTTTGTAGGTTCATCTTGTTCAAAATTATTGGAAGAGAAAAGATGGTCAAAATATCTGTCAACGCCTGAACCAAAGCTGTCAACGTTTGAGTCATCAACGCCTGAATTTGTCTTGTCAGCGCCTGAAAGATCATGCATGTTTTCAACTGGTGATACTTGGGGACCACCTTTTTCCTTTCCAGCAGCAGCAAATGCATCTGTCCATATGGGAATGGTAACATACTCAAGTATGGGTGCTGATTTGTCTGCTTGTGATCCAACCTCTTCATCAACCTGTTTACCTGAAACATCAACAACTGGTTCTTCCACAACATTTGAAGTCACCTTCAAAATGTTTGGATTAGTAACAGGCATATAATTCAATGACCTAGATAGAGGTTCCAAGTCAAATAACCAACTTGGACCACTTTCAGGATCACTAGGTTTACTTTCTAAAAACCTAACATGTACCTTTTCAAGTATACGTTTTTCTTTCTTAAGGTAAACTCTATATCCTCTACTCTGCACAGAATAACCCATGAAGTAGCCTTCATCACCTTTAGCACTAAACTTACCTAAGGCATCACTAGTATCCAACACAACTACATGACATCCAAAAGGTTTGAGAAAACCAATATTTGGTTTCCTGCCCAAAGTAACTCATAAGGTGTTTTGTTAAGAATCTTGTTGACTAATGCCCTATTCTGAACATAACAAGTTGTATTCACAGCCTCAGCCAAAAAGCAATGGGAAAGTGAGCATCAGCCAACATAGTCCTGGCTGCTTCTATGAGGGTTCTATTCTTTCTCTCAGCTACCCCATTTTGTTGTGGGTTCTAGCAATACTAAACTGTCTAGTAATACCTTTCTTGGCACAAAAGTCATCTAACAACTTATTTCTAATCTCACCACCATTATCACTTCTAAGTATCTTAACCTCATTACCAGACTTCTTTTCTATTTGGGTAATAAAGTTAATCAAAGTATCAGCAGTGTCACTTTTCAAAGCTAAAAAGAAAGTCCAAGTAAAATCTAGAAAAATCATCAGTGATGACAAAACAGTAGGATTTACCATTTAAGCTTTCTATATTAGTTGGACCAAACAAGTCCATATGTAGCAAGTGAAGAGGTTTAGAACTAGACTACACTGCTTTAGACTTAAATGAGACCTTGTGCTGTTTGCCTTTAAGGCATGCAACACAAGAGTGGTCATTGTGGAAAGCCTTTTTAGGCAAACCATCAACAAAACCATGTCTCACAAGTCTATTTATATTTTTTAAAATTAATGTGCCCTAATCTTCTGTGCCAAAGA
This sequence comes from Glebionis coronaria, assembly GCA_025667525.1. Classification (NCBI taxonomy): domain Eukaryota; kingdom Viridiplantae; phylum Streptophyta; class Magnoliopsida; order Asterales; family Asteraceae; genus Glebionis; species Glebionis coronaria. The sequence continues at coordinate 602,097,660 of CM046876.1, read as the reverse complement.
TTACTTTCATTAACTGAAAGCTTAACATATAGACATGACAAATTATTATTCATCCTAATTCCATTAAGATTCACATTATAAATGTCCTTATGACTAGGTGTTCTATAATCAATGAATTTCTCATCTGGTATTTTAAAATCTTTGCTCAACACCAAGCATTTAGTATCAGTGAAAAGAACCTTATTTTTGTTATCACACACTTGTGATACACTAAACAGATTATAGTCAAGTTCTTTTACCAGAAACACGTTTTCAAAACGCAAATTGTTGGTGAGAAGAGTTCCTTTGCAAGTGATAGTTCCATATCCACCTCCAAAGTACACTTTGTCCCTATCTTTAATGGGGATAAAATTTGTCAAATAATCTTCCTTCCCCGTCATGTGCCTAGAGCATCCACTATCCTAATAGCCATAATCATTAACCTGCTTTTGAATGTCTGCACATAAAGAAAACAAATTAGTTTCCTTTGGGAACCCAAGCCTGAGCAGACTTGGATTCATTTGGTTGTTCAACAAGAACAGAGTTAGTTCTTATGACAACCCCTTGTTCATCCCTTTTTGGATTAAACACCTAGTTAACCCCAATTGGTTTTGTTATGACCTTTGAAATATAATGAAATCTGTTACAGGTCATAGAAATCCCATCTGAATTATGGTTTTGATCTTGCTTAGGTCTCCATGTCAAGCTAGAAGAAGCTTTAGACCCCTTTCCCTTTGGTTGCAAATATTTACCATTATTTGGTCTGGCAACGTTCCTGTCAGCGTTTGATTTGTTCTTGTCAACGCTGAAATTACCCTTATCAGCGTTGAACCTAGGGTTTGCTACAGGAACCCATTGTTTGTTATACCATGTATTGGTCTTCTGAAAAGGTCTTTGTCCATAAGTATTAGACCCTTTAGTAAAGAATGGGGCTGGTCTAACAACTTGTGGACTTTCCTGGACAAAAGGTTTGGGTTTGACAGTGTTTGAATTTTTATCAGCGTTGACCTTTGAAGCATTGACACACTTATAGGCTAAATGTGAAAAACTTCCACAAGTATAACAGGCTTTTCTAGACATAGCTCTAGGTCTAGAATAAAAGAAACCTGTCCTATTATCACTAATTTGGCTTTTTGGTGACCTAGGTTTTATATACATTTCTGCATATCTAATACTAGGTTTTCTATCAACGTTTAAGCCAAGGTCAACAGTCTTGCCAGTGGTTGGGTTTGTCACTTTTATGGGTGTAGACTCATTTGGGCTGTCACTAAGCATGCCACCCTTAACAAACAAGGTAGGGTTGGCTTTCTTCCATTGGTCCAAATCAGTCAACTTCTTCTTGTATTCCTCTACTAGGGTAAGGACACCATAGAAGTTCCCAGCAGGTGGTGGAACACCAACATACTCTTTTATCCCAATCCCAGTCATATCCCTAGAATCCCTTTGTTCACTGACACATTTTTCTAGGGTTTGTGAAGCTTTGTCAAATCTCTGAATTTTAAGATCTACATTATATTTATTTTTTATAGCCTCATCTAACTTATCCTGTAAAGCACCATTGGCCCTCTCCAATATGTTTCTAACCTCAATACTAGCATTTAAATCACGAGTTAAAATATTGATTTGATCTTTTAGGTCAAACTCCATTTTCTTATACTCAGATACAGTCTTTTCAGTTTGAGTAAGAGCAAGTTGATAGTTAGATAACTTGCATCTTTCATTAACCACATCTGTTGTCAATTTTAAAACTTCTTTATTAAGTTTTTCAGTGTTTAAACGACAACCCTTACTACAAAAAGCATCATCATATACCTCATTGTCTGATGAAGATGAAGAGTGTGCCATGAGAGCATAGTGAACATGCTCTCCTTCTTTTTCTGCAACCAAAGCTTTGTTCTCTTCCTTATTCTTGGCCAAATAACTCCAATCCCAGCCAACACCATCAATGTCTTGCATGGCAACCATAGCTTTGGAATCCTAAGCCTTGATGATTTGCCTTGAGGGTTTTCCAGCATCAGATCTTCTTGGAGATCTGCATTCTCTCATAAAGTGTCCCATTCGATGACAATTATAACACTCAACCTTGGATTTATCAAATCCAGCAGTGTCCTTAGCATTAAAAGTCATCTTCTTCATAAACCTCCTATTCCATCTATTTTCCCTTATGCTTACAAGAGCCATATTCCGCTTTATGTCCATCTCCTCCAAATGCTCATCACTAATTTGCTCAAGGTCCTCATATGTAATCACTGAACCATTGGGTAATGAAGCAATGTATGCACAAACAGTATCCAGATCAATACCAGCAGGCTTAAGTCTTGGAGAGTCAACATTGTATGTGTCAGCGTCTGAGTGTGAGGCCTTGACAAAGCTTGATCCAGCGTTGACACAAGATGCTCCAGTAACGGGGTGCATGTATGACTCCTTTTGATCAAATTGACCTTCACTATGTGAGAAGAAGGCCATATTTCCATTGGTAGACTTGCTTCCTTGATCCAAAAGAGTTTCATCCTCTACCAGCCTATTGGAAATACGTTTTTCCCAATAAAGTCTCGGTCACATCTTAGTTAGCATAGATCACGAGTTTTAGACTATTTAGAACTTTGTTTCTTGGAGCGACCTCCCCTAGGGGGAGATTGTTGGAAATACGTTTTACGTATTTATGAAGGATCGGTCGCTCCAACGATAATTATGTAATGGGCTCGTGATCCATTTAGTTTATGTATAGTCCATATAGCCCACATGTAGGGTGGGCTATATATATCCCCTCCTATCATGTTAGGAGGGGTTGTTGATTGTTCATTTGACACTAATCATTATTCCATTTTTACTTTCTCTCTCTATTCTTCCATTTTCTCTCCTTTCTCTCTCTACTCCATCATCTCCCTCCTTCATCTTTCTTATATTTATCTAATTAATCAACCATCTTAATCCATCAAATCAATCACATAGAATAGGCCAATAATCCCGTAGACCTTCAATTGGTATCAAGAGCCAAGGTTTGATTGGTTTATTCCTACTTTTATTTCTTTTTTATTTTGGTGGGTTTTTGATTTAATCATGCTTTTATATTAAAAAGTTTGTATTTTTTATATATAAAGTTTGTGTTTTTATGTTTTAGATCATAAAAAGTTTGTATTTTTCATAAAAAGTTTGTGTTTTTATAAAAAGTTTGTATTTTTTATTGTTTTTAATCACAAATTTAATCACAAATTTCTATAAAAAGTTTGATTTACTTATTTTATATAAAAATCACAAAAATTTTTTTTTTTGGTTTATCATCAATTTCTATAAAAAGTTTGTATTTTTTTTTTCTTGTTTTTTTAATCTATCAATTTTATCAATTTCTAAATTTTTTATCAATTTTATCCTTTTTTTTATTTTTTAATCAGTTTCCACTTTAATTTTTCTATTATTAGTTTTCTAAATTTTTTATCAATTTTATCCTTTTTATTTTTTTAATCAGTTTTTTTTATATAAACTTTTTAATCAGTTTTTTTGATTTTCCTTTATCAAGTTTTCTATCTGGGTTTCCGTCAATTCTTGGTCAACTGTCAATTTTGTCCAAATCTAATTGTCCAACTCAGTCCCAACAAACTGTCCAAAGTTCCATCATATCTGTCTAAAATCTGTCCCATCTATTTTTCAACTCATCAAAGTTCCGGACGAGAAAGTTCCGGGTGAAAGAATACTTCCGAGTGAAATAAAGTTCCGGGTGAAAGAATACTTCCGAGTGAAAGAAAAGTTCCGGGTGAACGAAAACTTCCGATTCGAAAACTTCCGATTCAAAAACTTCTGATTCGGAACTCTTCCGATTCGGAACTCTTCCGATTCGGAACTCTTCCGATTCGGAACTCTTCCAATTCGGAACTCTTCCGATTCGGAACTCTTCCGATTCGGAACTCTTCCGAACGAAATCTTCCGAACGAATGACTCTTCCGAATGAAGCTTTGTAAATTCAAACAGAACGGGCAAGTCATCGTCGTCTCTTAAAACGACTCATACCCTCGACATCTTAACCAAAACCTCGACCCTCACAACCAAAATCGACTCACTAGACTCGACTCAACACACAACAATCTTGACTCAATAATCCACAACTCTCTCAACCTCACCAAACAGTCTCGACCCCGACTCGACCCTCCCTCGTCACACTCAAACAATCATCACTTCTCTCGACACACTATCCTCCCAAACCGACTCCCTCAATCTTTTCAGATTCACTCATCATCTCGGACTCCCTCACCCTCTCTCGACACAGAAACTCACACCCTCAGAATACTCTCTACCCAACAAACACAACACCACTCGACCCACAATAAACTCTCGACTAACACTCGTTCTCACCCCTCACCCTCGAAACAAGACCATCTACAAACCAAGACCATCTTTCCCCCACCCCAACCCAGTTCACCTAGTCTCGACACACACCCACCCACACTCGACTGACAACTCACACAATATCACATCCGACTCTACACACCACTCTCGACTCAAAACCCATCACACCCAAAACCAACAGACACCCACAATAAACTTTCCACACAAAATAAAAAGATCTCTGTCACAGAAACAACATCCTCGATCGAAACAAACCCTCGACACCAAACCGAATCCAACACCAAACCCAAACTGATTCGACTCACATCAACACTCAAGACTCGACTCATCACAAGAAAGACACTACAGAAGAGAGAGGGACTCAACAGATTAAGAAAATAAAAACCTTACCCGAGACCTATCCATTGATCTTGAAGCCACAATAAATTCGTTGATCTTTGTTATATGGGATTGTTACAATGATGATTGTGTCTAGTCGTTTGAGAGGATGTGCATAGAGGATATAATGGGGCGGATTAAACAAGGCGTTAGATTAGGTTGAGCTTGATTGTGTTTCTGGGTTTGATTGTAAGAGAGAGAGAGTTGAAAGGGCGAAGAAGTCACCGGTTTGTGAGTGTGAGTTTAGGAGAGAGAGATTAATTAGATTGGAGTATATATATTTAGGCGGATAAAACTAGGTAGTGGGTTGGGCGGTGGTTTTTATTTGATTGGGACACGTGGTTTGACTGGCGGAGTAAACAACGTTGGGACACATTTTATTTAAACAAATACTTTTATTGTTTAAAGATCAGATTTTTTATTTTATTTTATTTCCCATTTTAATTAAGTAAGATTTTTTTTAGTTCAAGTTTATTTTGTTATATTTTTAGATTTTAAAAGTTAATTTTAAAAGTTTATTTATTTTTTGACAAATCGTGTTAAGGCGGGTATTTTTTAAAGTTACCGTGAAAAATTTTTGACGGGTTATAGTGACGAGTTATAGTGACGGGTTAAAAGTTTTGTGGCCGGCTTTGAAGACAAAAGTAACGAGTTATAGTGACGGGATTTATTTTTGCAGTGAGCCGAGTTTAAATTGGACATATTAGTATCCGGTTTAATCTATAATCGTTTGAGCCGACAACATTTTTTGAGCCGAGTCGAATTGTAAAAACCCGACTACAACAACATCCACATCATTTTTCTTTATCTTTCCTCGATTTTCAATGGATTCGTTCAATTCGACACTTAAAGAGGGAGACTTGCATCGAATGCAAGACAAAGCTCGAGAAAGTGGTATAAATTCATTTCAAATGCTCCAGTCTCATCTTGTCACTCTTTCGGGGATTCAAGGAGGGAGCGAATTTGTGACAATCTTTGGACAAGATCGTCATATATTCATCGACTCAATTTTTACCACTTTGACCCAACTCGCCGAGCAACTCAACCATGGAAACTTTAATCACTCTGCAACGGCACTTGCCTATAAGGATCTTGTGACACAACTCACGCCTTTCCTCCAATTCAATATCATTAAGCGTGAAAGTTCTGTGATTTGCCAATCATTTCTTCGAGATACACATACCGAGCTTCGTGTTTTCCGTGATACAATATTGAAACTCATGACATCGGTCTCGTCTTCGATTTATCAAAGATCACAACTTCAGCAAACGTATGATAATGGAGTGCAAGAATCAATGACGCAGATGCAAGAGGAGAATGGTCATACGGTTGACAACTTGGAGCATAACAATGGTAAGAGCACGGAATCAGGAAGACAACATGATACCAGTGACACGTCAGGGAATGTTCACGCGATCTCTCTTGATGACTCCTTACCCGTTTATGACGAAGAGCCTGCAAACTTGGTACAATGTAATGTTGTTTATGATGTCTATGCTGATGATATGCCGCATATTGAGCATTCTGAACCTAATTATGACAAACATGAGATGGAAAAGAGTGATAGCAATACCACTTCTGATTCATCCGATGTAAGTCATAATGGGGGAGAGATTGTTCAGAATGCTATAGTACATCATGATACTTGTATTATAACTGCTTCATTGACTACTTCTGATTCCAAGATTAGAGAGCTCGAAACGATTGTAGCTCAACAATCAAAAGATCTTGAGGATGCCAAACTTGAATTTTCTAAGAAAACGGTCAAATTTGAAACATACTTTGAAAAACTTGAAAAGTCAAACGTTGTTCTTGAAAGAAAATTGGATCAAACTGTTTTAGATTCTAAAGCTGAAAAGGATAATCTTTTGAAACAAATTCAACTGCTTGAATCTAAGTTGGCATCCCAAGATAGAGTGCTCAAAGAGAATGAGACTTTAAAGGCCCAAGTACAGGAAAAGGTTTTTGCTATAGCTGCGTTGAAAAACGAGTTAAGGAAAAGTAAAGGACCTAGTGTGGACATTAAGCTTGAAAAACCATCAATCTTGGAGAAACCGCCTACAAATCAGTTCGTCAGACAACCTACTGCATTTAGATCCGAGCGACCACAATCCTCGAGACCGCGGTTTGCCTCCCAAGTTGATTTGGGTCATATTTCTAGAACAGTCACTCCACCAACTAGGTCTAATGTGACTAAATCAGTTTTAGCAAGACCTCATCACATGATTGCCTCTAGTTTCTCTAAGAATAGTTCAATGAACACGTCTAGAACTAGTTCAGCTGATGTGCGCCAGGATTTTGGTCAACGAGAAGCTAAGCAAAAGACACAAGTAAGAGATAGGAATTTCAAACCTAATCAGATGTCTTCTAGTTTACCCAACACTGCTAACCATAGCATGTCACATCCTAGGAGCATCGATCAATCATCTAGGAATTCTAGATCTTACTCGGACATTAAATATGCTACTTGTAAAACATGTAGAAAATGTGTCTTTACGGCAAATCATGACTCCTGTATCAAAAAATTGCTTAATGAGGTGAACTCCCGTGCTAGACTTAAATCCCAGTGGGTCGCTAAAATCAAACCCTTTGGTAAAATGTGGCGCCCCACTGGTAGAACTTTCACTCTTGTAGGAAACGAGTGCCCTTTAACTAGGATAGTCTCTGATTCTACGAAGACTACTAGGGAGGAAATTGCAAAGGATGATACATCACTTAAGCCTGAACTTAAGGTTTTCTATAAAAGGAAACGTTTGCCAACTAAGACAAGTGAATCATCCCCTCAGGCCACCTCTGACACAAGTAAAGCCAACTGTGAACCCCCACGTGCTTCTAAAATAGATATCTCTAACCCATGCAAAAGTATACAAACTCCTAATGAGAATGCAGGTACCAAAGTTGATGTTCCGAAAGAACGAAGCGGTCCAATCGTTGTATACCGTTCAACTAAGGACACTCTCAGAGTTTGGTTGCTGAAGAAGCAGATATCAGAGAAACTAGTATCTCAGGGGATTCATGGTTAAAGCTCACAAGGACTTATAGTCACATCACAGACTATAACTCGCTCTTCAAAGAAAGGAAAGTTTATCGCCGATGGTAAACTTATCCTAACAACGAGAAATTCATTTTTCTCGGGCATGAGCTTATATAAAAAACATTCCAAGTTTTTAAGCTCATGCACAGTGGCTCCTCGTTAAATGACAGACGAAGACCCGGACTTCAGAGACAAGGAAGTTTATCTACGCAACGATAACTTACCCTCTTAACAAGAAATTAAGTTTTCTTGGACACGAGCTTATCCTAAAACCATTCAAAGGTTTTAAGCTCGTGTATATGGTTTATCATTAAATATCAGATGGTAACCCATGCTTCAAATAAAGGAAAGTTTATCGCCGATGATAAACTTATCCTTACAACGAGAAATTAAATTTTCTCGGACACGAGCTTACATTTAAACCATTCAAAGGTTTTAAGCTCGTGTACACGACTTCTAAGTAAATGTCAGCTTAGGACTCGTTCTTCAGATAAAAGGAAAGTTTATCGCCGATGATAAACTTATCCTTAACAACGGGAAGTTTACAACTTCTCGGACTTGAGCTAGTTTTGCAAGATATTCAACATCTTAAGCTCAAGTAATTGGTTTTCAAAACTTTGAACACAATTTTTCGAGAATTTCTCAAAAGGTTTTTCTAAATCTTTCAAAATTGTGTGTTCGAAAAAGTTTTGATAAAAAGAGCATGTCTTCTGGAATCGATAATATTTACGATACTAGAAATGTCATTCAATAATGACACGGGGTTGTAAATAAAGTTCGAGCAGAAGTTCAAACTTTTAAAACATGCTCAAAATGGTTTGCTATTATTTCAGATAGCAACCCGCTTTTCATAATCAAGTCAAGCATTTCACCGGAAAGCTTTGACTCAACAACGGGAATTAATTTTCTCGGGGACGTGACGAGGTAACCAACATTCGTGAACAAGAACCATGTGAATCTTTCATATGATGTTCTCCATCATTCAGGTTCTACCTCGTAAATTGTTAATCTTGTGAATTCATTATCATATATGATCTTTGCACGTGATAAATACCTTACACTTGTGTTTAAAAGGTATTTAATTTACGTTTCAGCACACCCTCATTAATTTGAGGGGGAGCTTGTGTAATTTATGAAGATAATTGGATTTGCATTTTTCTTCCCAAATTTTCTTAAAATGCTATTAAATCAATTGATATTAAAAACATCGATTGGGTTAATATTTTTAATATGGGGGAGAAAATGTGATTTAATATGGGATATGATCAATCATAAATGGTTTGACTTAACGTGATAGCTCATCCCGACATGTGCAAAATGTTTTCAGATATCGTGGCATATGTTAAGGGGGAGCAAAATGGATTTGCACTTCAAAATGGATTTCATGGTGACATACACTTACCCAAAACATCTCTATTCATGACGGTGAAGATTGTGGTGACATAAGGATGGTAGGATAGGTTAAAGTCCAATGATTTCTCTAGAACCGGAGGAATCTTCCCAAGGACATTCCATAGCTAGAAATAGTAGTCCTTAGGAAAGACGGAGAAAGATTGTGAACGTAGCTGAATGCCGACCAAGTACTTAAGTTAGCACTGGAACAATCACAACAAGGTGCTAGTCATGACGTATTGGTAAGCATTGAAGGGGTTGAAGAATGAAAAAGAATTGTAAAGATAAAGGGTGTAAAGAAAGAAGCCCTCCTTACAACTTTAGGCAAAAACCGGGTCAATACATATGCTATTGAGATCATTTTTGTTAATGATTCTCGATATTGAAGAAAGACATCATGGACCCAGTGATGCAATGCACAACCCTTCCCAGCTAACTCAAATATCTCTCAAAAGGTATTTGTTTTAATCACACGGAGATCAACACATTATCTATTGGTTTATTCACTCCGAATAAATTGGTATTGAAAAGGTGGCACTCCTCTCCAGCCTCCGATCACTAAAATCCAAAATGCACGGTCGAGTCTAGAGCCATTTGAGATCATCAAATATCTCATTAGGACACACTTTCATATTTCCTTGCTTCTTCACACACTGTGAAAAGTAAGAAAGATCTTAAGAGTCCTACGCAAAATCTTCATGATCTTGCCTGAACATCGGAGTAATACGAAAGTATTTACAATGAAGATGGAAATCCTTCTTGAGCGAATATCAAAAAGCTCATGGTAGGTGACTTGTGCGATTCTTTATGAATCAAACTTGTGATAACTGGAAAGCAACAGTGGTTTAATTCTTAAATGAATTTAAACACGTTCCAGGCCTCTACGCATTATCATATGATCTTGCCAGAACACTCAGAGTGACTCTTTATTGATCACAATGACGAGTGGAAATCCTTCTAGTGTTAACATCAAACAGCACTTGGTAGGTAACTTGCAAGATTCTATATGAATCAAGCTAGTGACAACTGGAAAGCAACGATGGTGCGGTTCTTAATTGAACTTCACTTGTTCCAGGAACATGAATTGACGGCTTCAAATCATGCGGATAATATTATCCAAATGATTCACTCTTTACGTTCGCAGTCAGCTTTGGACGGTCGAGTAAAGAGAACGGGTTTACCCGCGAAATCTTGTCAAGGAGGTTCTTTATTGAAACTACCTGCCACAAGTACGATATTTAATATCGTCCAACGGTCTTCACCGACCGGAGGTAAAATGCTACCGAATTAGAATGAAATGTTCAAGGCCATTTCATCCGTGTATATTATTTGTTGCTAACTGTCTTATGCAGCGTAACAAGAAGGTGGCTTTGCGGTGTACAATCCAGAAGAAGTCGTCACCACATGCTTATACTACATACAATTAGTACTTCAACAAATTCAAGAAAGCCTGAAGGTCAAGTCTTCCGCTGTATCAAACTCTGAAGCTTTCAAGAATTTAAAAGTATAATTATGTGGAACATGAAGTCACGAAGAGGCAAATATCACAAGTGAAGAATGCACAAGGTCAAGGCAAGGAAACATGCTCAAGACTAAAGTCAAAGATCACATCAAGCATATTTACAAGAACAAGATCGAAGACTCAAGCATAGATGCTAGGTTTAAGATTTTGTAAAAAGATGTGACCTCCCTTAGGGGGAGATTGTTGGAAATACGTTTTTCCCAATAAAGTCTCGGTCACATCTTAGTTAGCATAGATCACGAGTTTTAGACTATTTAGAACTTTGTTTCTTGGAGCGACCTCCCCTAGGGGGAGATTGTTGGAAATACGTTTTACGTATTTATGAAGGATCGGTCGCTCCAACGATAATTATGTAATGGGCTCGTGATCCATTTAGTTTATGTATAGTCCATATAGCCCACATGTAGGGTGGGCTATATATATCCCCTCCTATCATGTTAGGAGGGGTTGTTGATTGTTCATTTGACACTAATCATTATTCCATTTTTACTTTCTCTCTCTATTCTTCCATTTTCTGTCCTTTCTCTCTCTACTCCATCATCTCCCTCCTTCATCTTTCTTATATTTATCTAATTAATCAACCATCTTAATCCATCAAATCAATCACATAGAATAGGCCAATAATCCCGTAGACCTTCACAGCCTCAGTTTATTGTAAACATCATCAAAAGTAGAACTTTTGTGAGTATTATTAGCAATTATAGACCTTGCTTCAATCTTCCATGCATCACCAAGACTTTTAAGAAAAGTGGTGATGATATCAACATCACCAAGCACTGTTCTCATAAAGGACAGCTTGCTTGTAATGTCAAGAAGTCTGCTTCTCACTCCACATAGCTTTTCATTGGGTTGAGCTTTAAAAACAGCATACTTATGCAAGAGTTGCTTCTTTTTCTCTTGTACAGTATCAGCATTACCATCATAAGAAACTTCAAGGGTTGCCCAAAGATCTTTTGCAGACTCATAGCTTCTATATTTGTGCTGATTGGCTTGTCCCAAAGAGAGTTTGAGAATGCTTAGGGTTTTCATGTCATTCCTTCTCTTTGCTATGTCCTCAGCTGAGACAGCTCTACCATCTTCAGGTTTTTCTTTTCGATCCTCTTCAGTAGAGCCTTGAGTTGATCTTGTCAAGATGGCAGCTGCAATCTTTTGAGACTTATTGAATGTGTTTCCATATTCAATAATTTCCTATAGGGTGTAGTCATGGATTTGAAGATAGTGCTCAAAGTTAAACTTCCACAGCTCAAAATTGTCTGGGTCTAGCATGGGAATCTTGATGTTAAGGGTTGAGGAGGAGGATGAGGTTAACTCTGGAGTAGACATGTTGTTTTTAGGGTTTCTTGAAAATTAGGGTTTTTGGTGATTTAGTGTTTTTGTGTTCTTTAGATCAAAGTTTCTCAACAAGCTCTGATACCACTTGTTGATCCCAAACTTAGATCGATTTAGCTTGTGTAAACGAGATTAAATCAAGTTAAACACGTAGAGAAACTTTGTTGTATATGCAACAATTCAAGTATTATGCGGAATTAATACTTAAACAAGAACACACAAACAATGTAAACCAAACTTTCACTTTGATTGATAAATCAAACTTGCGTACAATGAAAGTGTAAAACGAATATTAAACTAAAACCAAAAGACCTCCTTTTATAGATTAGGGATCCTTGTACAAGAGTCTACGTATCAGATATTTTAGGTAAAGATAAACATAGGAAATACATTGTCGATCATATCTTTACTAGAAACATACTAGAAACATAATACGTGTAGACTAAGTCTTCTATCAGTGCTTGACTTCTTCTTATCAATGCTTGACTTCTTCCTGTCAACACTTGTCCTGTCAACGCTTGATTTCTTCTTATCAACGTCCCGATTGCTCTTGTTAGCGTCCAAGTGTATTGACTACATTTTATTCCCAACAAATCCTTAGATGTATTTGGGACATCAAGAGTATGAGTAGGAATCTCAGAAGATGGGTTGAGATCAAAGATATCATCCTCGTCATCATCATAATAAAAAGAACACACAAGAGGCGGAGTATAAGCATCCATATTCGATATTTGCTCTTGTCTATTTTCCTCTTGCAAGTGAGCTTGAAATCTCTCTAATGCTTCTTGAACTTTAAGAAGTTTATAAAAATAGTGGCTCGTGGTTCGTCACTCACTGATAAAGAGGGTTGATGATTGAGGAAGTATTGTAGGGGCTCAAAATTATGAAAGCCGGAATTATGGCATGGAGTTGGCTCATAATAATTCATCGATTGACAATAAGAAGTATCGTGAGGGCCCCCACAATTGTTGCAACACGGGTATTGAGAAAAACCCGGTGCGTCTTGTGGATAGCTATTAACATTGTCATAATTGTAACCCGGTTCTTGCTCGTCATGAGACGGGTATCGAATCGGACACGAAACATGCCAATGAGAATCGCTTCCACAAAAGGATGAGTTAATCGAATTGCACGATGGACAAAACCCAAAATGTTTATTGTCGATATCATTTCCGCATCACTCACATGTACACCATTGACATGTTTGAAAACCATACAATGGTCTCCCACACGCTACACAATAGACATATGAATCCATGAAGAATTAAAAATAAGAGGGGTTGAGAAAAAGAATTAAACACAATAGAGGATTAAGAGGAATATTTTTGGGAGTAACACTTAGGAAAGTGTCACTAGTTGTGATTTTTTAATTTTTTGGTTGCAAAACTTAGGAAAGAATTGATTTTTATGGTTTTTTAAATGTTTTTGGGATTTTTGAATTTTTTATTTTTTTGGATTTTTGAAAATTTTGAAAAATATGCAAGAAAAATAACGTTCACGAGTGAACTGATCTCAAAATCCAACGCGTCTCTCACAAAAAAACCGTTAATATTCACGAAAAGAGCCGGCAGCGACGCCATTTTAATATTATGATTTTGTGTGTATGTGTGTACTCGTTCGTTCTCGGTATCTAATCGAATTGATCACGGTATAAGGTGGACTTATCGTTTTTGGTATACAAAGAAATTGGTCGTTGATTATCTATTTTAAACTAAAAATGCAAACTTTAAAATAAATGACAAAATAATAAAAGCGATAAATGATTAAAACTTAAATGAAAGACTTAAACGAAATAATAAGGAAATTAAAGTAATTAAAAACTTGATTAAAAGTAAATTTGGAAACTTGATAAACTTAATAAAAATGTAAACTTGAAATTAAACTAAGATAAAACAATTTAAAATAAAACTAAGTGAAAATAGCGGGAAAAACAAGTTTGAAAGTAATGCGGGAAAAGAAAATTTGAAGTTTAAATTTGAACAAAATCGATTCAAATCCGCAATACCAAAATTGGTATTCAAATTCGCAATGTAACACTTTCGATAATTCCGCAATACTAAAAATGAAATAATTCCGCAATACCAAAAATCAAAGATTCCGGAATGCTTTAAAGGGTATGATTTCGCAATTCACTAAACCAAACAATTCCGCAATAATGGATTAACGGAATTAATCCGCAATATCAAATCATTAATTCCGCAATAATGAAGGTGGTTCAATTCCGCAATGTAAAATGAACTTAATTCCGCAATAATGGGAGAAGAATAATTCCGCAATAATGAAACAAGGATTCCGCAATGCTTGAAGACGATTCGATTTCGCAATAACAGGAAACATACAATTTCGCAATATTCAAAATATTGCGGAATTAAGGCAGATTTTTTCGAAAATGAAGGATCTCGGGAAAGGACGAATTTAAGCACTTTTTTCGCAACTTTTTAAGGAGATTAAGCCAATAAAACACCAAGAAGTTAACCACGAATTCTAGACGAATGATAACGCTTGTAAAACCTTAACACGCGAACCAATAAACACGAAAAGTATAGATCTTTATGTGACGTGTAGAAAAGAGATGAAATGGATTAAGAACACGAAATCGTAACGAACAAAGATGATGAAAAAGATGAAGATTAGACAAAGATCAAACTTAAAAGGGGAAGATTAGATTAAAGAAAGAAAAAGAAAACAAAGATAGTGTTTTTCCTAGTGAGAGAAAGTAAACACTTTCTCTCTCTAAAAACTAGAAACTACTAAAAAATGACTCACTCCCTACAATGAAGTTGTAGGGGAGTATTTATAGGAGAGGAGAGGTGTGGTGTGTTGCTTGCTCTTTCTTCTTGTCTTCTCGTCTTTTAAATAAGTCGTCTTTCTCGACTTTGTCTCGGGATTAGTCGAATGATAACATGAACTCGTCTTCTAATTCTTCTTTTAGTAGACTTGGTTCTTTGACTTCGTTAAACTTTCGTCTTTAGACTTTTTCTTCGATAAATCTTCAGAATAGGCCTTTGACTTCCGTTCTTCTTGCACTTTTGATCTTTTGACTTCGTCTTTTGTGTTTTTCTTCGATAAAAGCCCGTGAAAACCCGTGTTTTCTTCCTTTTTCATATTTTTGTCCTAAAACACAATAAAAACACAAACCACGCATAATTCCGACTTTTACGACATAAAATACACGTTTTGGTCTTGTTTTTATTATAATTAAGTGGTAAAAGGATAAGTGTTTTCACACTTATTAATCTTCACCGTCATCGTCTTCATCATTATCGGAAGATTCATCGGGTTTGTCTGATTCACCCTCGTCTTCATTTTCTTTATCATGTTGTAGACCACTGTATGGACGACGGTTCCATGCTTTTTAAATATCTTGGTGTCTTCATCCATAGCCGTCTTTAGAGCTTTGTGGAGTGTTATTTGGGCTGGCGTTTGGTTGTGGGACCCGATTTGAATCATGCGAGCATGCAACAACTTCTTCAACTCGTAGTCTGTGAGCCTTTGAGCAATTAGATAATCTGACTGTTGAGTGTCTGAAGACTTGATCATCAATTTGCTTGCAACAATCTTTTTCATTTCGTCTCATAGAGCAGGGAGTGCTGTTTCAAGAGATCCTTGAACCTTTTGATTGATGGATTCAATAAGTGTTTTGTTGGCTTGAGCAAGACTCTATTTTTCTTCTTTGTACTTGCTTTTCAGTTCTCGAAGACGTTCGATCTTTTCTTGCTTTTTGGCTGCTTTAGCTTCTAGACTTGCTCTTGATGACTCTTCACTTTGTTGTCGATTAGCTAATTCTTCTCTGAGGCGAGCGAGATCCTTTGTGATGATGGTGCTTGAAGCTGATATTGTTGTTGATATGAGGTAGGTGGTTGGGGTAATATCGAATACTGTGGAAAGCTTGGAGTTTCATACACGGGTTGGTGATATGCTTATTGTCCCATAGCATAAGGAGTGTTGTTGTATGACAAAGTTGAATTATTTGCCATTAATGCCAATGGTTCGGGATAAGATCATTGAGACATACGTTTCATGAGCACATGTTTCTCGTGTTGCTGCAAGAAAGCATATAGTTGATCTAAATTTGACTTGTGCAAATCCCAAATCAATTTAACATCAGTGACATATTTGCTCCACTCTAGAGGTAACGTATTCAGAAACTTGGTATTGATCTGAGATTGAGCAATCGTGAGATTATACACATTCAAATCATTCATCAATGTAGTGAAGTGTCAATAGTAGTCATGAAGATTTTTCCCTGGAATGTATGAGAACCTATCAAACAAGTCATAAAGTTGACACTCTCATTTGCTGCTTAGAAAGTGAAGTCCCTTGTAACAAAATCGTTAAGCTATCCCATAGCTCATTTGCTGTCTTGTGTTTACTTACCATACGATAAATATCGGGTGGAAGAGCTTGAAGAATAGTCTGAACGGCCTTCTCATCCGCATCGGCGATGAGTTGGTCGGCAGGCAATAACTCATGAAATTCTCTTGGCCGAGTCACATTATCCACAGTAATTTCACCCCGATCAAGTGGACCTTTCTCAATGGATTGAACCATAAGCCTCCCACTAGGTCGACCAATAATGTAGGACATCATGCGACCCTGCCATGCTTTAAATAGCTCTTTGATAAGCAACGGTGGACGGGTATCGGTACCCGAGATGATATAAAGGTCAGTAAGCAATGTCATTGTCGGCATAAATGAATGATGATTCATTTTTGATCACTTGAAGAAAAAAGATTATCTTTTTGATCGTCCAATGAAATAAAGTTGTTAAATTTGTTGTGTGTTGATGTAGAATTCTTCTAAAAATTACCAAGTCTTCTTTACAAAAGTCTGAATTTGAAGTATTCAATAATGTCAGAATGCAATTCTTCTTGAAAGCCAAATCCGGAATCTGTAAACCAAAAGTAATGTCGGAATTTGTAACTCCTAAGTGAATGTCGGAATAACCTACTTCGTAAATGTCGGAATACCAAGTTTTCCAAACAAATAAGAATGTGAAATTTTTGGAAAATGTCGGAATGTGACTTAGTGTAAAGATTCGGAATATGGACTTATTAAATGTCAGAATATGCCAACCCTCTCAAAGTCGGAATATGATATCTTGACAAAAATGTAATGTAGTTTTCCTTTACAAATGTCGGAATGTAGTTTCCTCCACAATGTCGGAATGTAATTTTCCCCTACAAATATCAGAATGTAGTTTCCTCCACAATGTCAGAATGTAATTTTCCTCCACAAATGTCGGAATGTAGTTTCAAGACTAATGTCGGGAAAAATCTTGTAATTCCGACTTTTGAAACCCTTTTATTCTGACTTTTTAAACCCTTTAAATCCGACTTTTTAACAAAAAATATCAACACTTGTAAATCGTGTTTTTACCCAATAATCAAGCCAAAACTACAAATTTTTACATGAAAATCACCAAGATGAATATCACAAATCCCTACCACAACTATGTAGGCAATTTGTAAAAGATTTAGTGTGAAAAATATGAAAAAAATTTAAACCACGAATATATCTTGATTAAAAGAGCATAAAACCAAAACTAACACAACAAAAAAAAACTTATTTCACCCCATGGCTCTAATACCAATTGTAGAATAGAGATAATCTATGATCTAAACAAGTGGGTTGTTGTTTCTAGAGAGAGAAACTAGAGAGAGAAAGATGAGAGAAATATGTGTCTTAAGAAAAGTAAAATGAACAACCAACCCCTTTCCATGAAGGAAAGGGGGCTTATATACCCTTACCCTTGATGGGCTTGGGCCTACAACCTATGAACAGGCCCATGAGTTGGTTAGTAACTAGTGTTTAATACAATGAACTAACTACGAGCTAATCACATTTAATAACATTGTTGGAGTGACCGATACTTTTAATATACGTTAAAAGCGTATTTCCAACAGGTTCACATATGTTTAGTACATGTATATGAGTGAGCTCAACATAAACCCAACAGTGAGTCAAACAATGGACTTGAATACACATGATTTAGAATTATAAGATCAAAAATCAGTGAAGGAATTGGTGAACAAGTCTCCCCCTTGTTTCATGCTTAATCCTGAAAAGAAAATGTTAGTTTTCTCGAAAAGTTTCGAGACAAGAGTCACAAAAGCATGTGCATATAGTAGTCATACATATATCATCTTTGGACAAAACACAAATTGAAAAAATAGGGTTCATTCATCTTGCCCCAAAGTAAAATACAACCAAAAAGCATGTAAAACATTTGGAAATGAACGAGTTACATTTGATAAACGTAAAAACAAGAAAGAAAGGAACAAAACAAAAGATCTGTCAGGACCACGGACGCTTT